>CM053276.1:74721180-76093090 GCA_028583415.1 Protea cynaroides | reverse complement strand
AGCATGATGCTTCATGCGAGTGCCCTTTCTGTGTGTACTTGTGATGGATTTTTATTTAGTTGTTCCCGATATTTTTGTTTGGTATTAAGAGATGTAAAAGATATTATAGTTTATGTTTGGATTTGAATAATTGGATATTTTATTTAAATTATCAATAGATACTCAGTTTATTCTATTTAAAGTCTTCCGCTGTAATATTTATATTCTGATTGTTTGTTATGTGTAATGGTTTGTATGAATGGACACGGCCTATTCGAGATCCTGGTGTGAGCCGTTGGTTCAATGACGGTTCACTCACACTATTCTGGTTGGATCAGAATTGGGGTGTGACAAAGGTCGAGGTACGGTGGTCTCCGATGTTGATGCTGGGCAGGCCATGGTTATGTGGCACTGTGGTCTCCGAGGTCGACGCTGGCTTGTCTACGATGCTTTAGCACTATCTCTATGCGGTAGGGAGTTATTTTGTGATAGGGTCTACCTGCGTTATGTATCTATCCTAGTGGGTTAGTTACGGATAGGGAATCAGGGGAGGTGTGGGAATGCCTTAGCTCTATCTCTATGCCGTAGACGGCTGTGCTGGGATAGAGCATACATTGATGACATATAGGATTGGTTAGTTGCGAGCCCAGTTTGTGCGCCCTGGCCAGTAGGGGCTTAGGTACTGGTATGGGTAGAGCATCAGGGGAGGTACGGGGATATCTTAGCTCTATCTCTATTCCATGATGAGTGCATGTGGGCCAATGGGGGTGTGATCCATGAGGTGCGGGGGCCACCAAACCTTTCTATGGCACATTGCAAACTTAAACCAGACCATAGCATAAAATGATTGTTACTCATGCATAATATTGTGAAACTGTCTGATTGTCTTACTGAGCTAAGTTGTGAGCTCACCCTTTGTATATACAT
Source organism: Protea cynaroides (assembly GCA_028583415.1). Classification (NCBI taxonomy): domain Eukaryota; kingdom Viridiplantae; phylum Streptophyta; class Magnoliopsida; order Proteales; family Proteaceae; genus Protea; species Protea cynaroides. Next base: position 76,092,184 of record CM053276.1, on the reverse strand, counting down.
TGTTTTTAGATGTTGATGCAGGTTACACGGTGGATGACTACATGAACGCTCCGGCGTATAGTGATGTTGCTGCTCTGGGAGTACAGGCAGGAGAGGACGAGCATGACGCTTCATGCGAGTGCCCTTTCTGCGTGTACCTTTGATTGGATTTTAATTATTTGTTCCAGTTATTTTCAGTTGGATTAAATGGATGTAGGGATATTATATTATATGTTTAAATTTGAATAATTGGATATTTTATTTAAATTTAACAATAGATTCTCAGTTCATTTATTTAAAGACTTCCGCCGTACTATTTATATTCTGATTGTAGTTATGTGTAATGGTTTGTATGAGTGGACACGGTCTATTCGAGATCCTGGTGTGAACCGTTGGTTCAATGACGGTTCACTCACACCGTTCTGGTTGGTTCAGAATTGGGGTGTGACAACTTGGTTGATACCACACAGCCGATGCATGGTAGTCCAGGGCGATGGGCCAACCCCAGAATGTACCACCACAACACCAGTTTTCGTCATCTTCTGCTTATCAGGGAGCATATCCGTATCCACCACCATGGTACGGAATGAATACACAGGGACAACACGATCTGAGTCGGGCGGTGGACAGATTCTTAAAGCTGAAGCCTTCTTCATTCACATGTAAGACAGGGAAACCATTGTGGCCAGCACAGTGGATTGCAGAGATGGAGAAGAATTTCCGACTGATGACTTGTATCGAGGATGAAAAGGTCCTGTTTGCCACTCATATGCTGAAGGAAGATGCGAATGCTTGGTGGAATTCTACACGGGCATATTTGGGGACGAAGCATACACAGGTGGAATGGGAAGTGTTCAAGGATGCCTTCTTCGATAAGTATTTTCCAAAGAGCTTCAGAGATCAGATGGAGAAGGAGTTCCTTAATCTACAGCAGTCTCAGTCGACTGTGGATGCTTATCAGCAGAGGTACGAGGAGTTATTTTTCTTCGCACCAGAAAGTATGCAAGAAGAAGAGACCAAGATACGTAGGTTCACCATGGGACTACGTGGAAGCATCAAAGAGAACATCTTGGGTCTGGACAAGAAAATCTATAATGAGGCTGTGCAGGTTGCGAGAGTGATAGAATCTAGTCAGAGGGACAGCTTCTTTGCATAGAACAGAGGAGTGAAGAGACCCGCTATTGAGAGTTTGAGAGTTCGGGTGGCGGTAACAATAGACACTTCCGCTCATACAGGGCACAGACCGCTACAGTACCTGCCAGGAACAACACGGCACCACCTGTGCCATAGAACGCCAGATACAACCCAAATATCAAATGTTTCAACTGTCAGCAAGTGGTTCATATTGCAAGGACCTGCACTCTACCTAGGAAGCAACCTCCCCAGCAAGGAAAAGTATATGCGGTCACTACCGAAGAGGCAGCCGCATCACCCGATGTGGTCACTGGTATGACTCTATCCCTTACTATTTGGCTTACCATTTTTTTTATTGTGTGTATGCGCACGTAGAACTAAGGGATAATAAAAATTTCAAGAATTATAAATGTACCTGGTATACCTGCCAGAGTACTATTTGACTCTGGGGCCACGCACTCCTGTGTTTCTATTTCCTTTGGGAAGCGAATGGAGTTACCAATTAAGCACTTGAACCCAAGCTTGATAGTTCACTCTCCACTAGGAGTCGAAGTGGCTTTGACTGAATATTATGGACCATGTACTGTAAGTATTGAGGGCCGAGACTTAGAAGCAAGTCTGGTACTACTAATATGGCAGACTTTGATATCATCTTGGGAATGGATTGGCTAGGCCATCATTCAGCTATCCTATTATGTGGTGAAAGGAAGCTTGTGCTTAAAAACAAAAAGGGAAGGGAGTATAGTTTCACTGGGATCAACCTACCTAGGAAGCGGAAGCTGATCCTCTCCGCCCTAAAAGCTAAGCGATGCTTAGAGAAAGGGGGAGTGGGGTATCTAGTATCTATAGTCGACATCACGGCGGAGTCACACAAGATGGAAGATATAGATGTGGTTCGAGAGTTCCCAGATGTATTTCCAGAGGAGCTTCCAGGTCTACCATCGGACAGGGCTACAGAGTTTGTAATAGACCTTATGCCAGGTTCGGCGCCGGTGTCTAAAGCACCATACAGGATGGCCCCTACCGAGTTAAAAGAGTTGAAGACCCAGTTACAAGAATTGTTAGATAAGGGTTTCATACGACCTAGCATATCGCCTTGGGGAGCACCGATATTATTTGTCAAGAAGAGGATGGAAGTGTGTGGCTATGCAATGATTATCGTGAACAGAACAAGTTGACGATCAAGAATCGATATCCTTTGCCTAGAATCGACGATCTGTTCGATCAATTACAAGGTGCAATGGTTTTCTCGAAGATCGATCTCCGATCGGGGTATCACCAACTGAAGATCAAGGTCGGAGATATTCCAAAGACTGCTTTCAGAACACGGTATGGGCATTATGAGTTTCTAGTTATGTCGTTCGGTTTGCCCAATGCCCCAACATCATTCATGGAACTGATGAACCGAGTGTTTCATGATATGTTGGACACTTCAGTCATCGTATTCATCGATGACATATTGGTCTACTCAAAGGACATGGAGACACATACAACACATTTGTGGGCAGCCCTACAACAACTGAGACAAGAAAAGTTTTATGATAAATTCAAGAAGTGCGAGTTTTGGCTGAAGGAAGTGGCTTTCTTGGGCCATGTAGTATCTGAAGATGGTATCAAGGTTGATCCAAGTAAGATAGCTGGTATAGTAGGATGGGAAGCACCAAAATCTGTTGGGGAGATTCGTAGTTTCCTTGGGTTGGTTGGTTATTATAGAAGATTCGAGGAAGATTACTCCAGGATCGCTGTTCCACTTACCAGATTGACCAAGAAGGGGGAGAAATTCATATGGACAGATGAGTGTGAGAAGTGTTTTCAGACTTTGAAGTCAAGACTAGTCTCTGCACCTATCTTGACCATCCCAGAACCAAGCGTACCATTTACTTTATATACGGATGCTTCAGGGTTGGGTATCGGGTGTGTATTGATGCAAGGAGAACAAGTGATTGCTTACGCATCAAGACAGTTAAAAGAGCATGAAAAGAACTATCCTACGCATGATTTGGAGTTAGCAGCGGTTATACATGCAATCAAGACTTGGAGACACTACTTGTACGGTGAGAAGTTTCAGATTAAGTCAGATCACAAGAGCTTAACTTATCTTTTCACTCAGAAGGATCTGAATATGAGACAGAGGAGATGGCTGGAGTTATTAAAAGATTATGATTGTGACATCCAGTATCATCCGGGTAAAGAAAATGTTGTGGCTGGCGCCTTAAGCAGAAAGTGGGCATCGAAACCTGAGGCAGGACCAATACAAATGCTGCATTATGTGCTGTAGCCTCAAGTTCAATTGAAGATGATGAAGAACATATTATAGAGACTGCAGAAGATACAGTTGAGCAAGGCTTAATTCATAAGTTCACCATGATGTTCGCAGCTTTGAAGATCTCACCGGATTTAGTTGATGAAGTCAAGGTAGCAATCCTACAGGATCCACATCTCAAGACAGTGCAAGAAGACTTAAAAAAGGGTACGAGAAATCCTGACTTTACCTTGGATTCAGACAAGCTACTCAGGTATCATGGACGGTTATGCATACCTGAGAGTGAAGACTGCAATATCAGAGATCGAGTTATGACTGAAGCTCATTACACTCCATATTCGGTACATCCAGGAAGTACCAAAATGTACCATGATTTAAGAAGACTATATTGGTGGAGGGGTATGAAAGCAGATATAGCTCGTTTCGTGTTCCAATGTTTAAATTGTCAACAAGTTAAAGCAGAAAGGCAGAGACCCGCAGGTTTACTACAGCCATTACCAGAACCTGCAGGGAAGTGGGATTGTAACACCATGGATTTCGTCACTGGCCTTCCTTTGAAACCAAGGTCAGTGGATGCAGTTTGGGTTATAGTCGACCGACTCACCAAGACAGCTTGATTCATTGCGGTCAGACCTCAGTATACCATGGAGAAACTGGCCAAGTTATATGTTGATAATATAGTCAGACTTCATGGCGTCCTAGAGAGTATAGTATCTGACAGAGATACCCGTTTTAAATCAAAGTTCTGAGAAGGATTACAGAAAGCTATGGGAACAAAGTTGAAGTTCAGTACAACTTTTCACACTCAGACGGACGGACAGTCAGAACGAACTATTCAAATTTTAGAAGATATGCTCCGAGCTTGTGCATTAGATTTCAAGGGAGGTTGGGATGAGAAACTATCACTTATCGAGTTTTCTTATAACAACAGTTATCAGGCTACAATTCAGATGACCCCATATGAAGCACTCTATGGGAAGAAGTGTCGTACACCTCTGTTATGGAACGAGGTGGGAGAAAGAAGAACTGTAGGACCGGAGTTCGTTGAAGAAACTTGTCGAGTGATTGAGCAGATCAAAGAAAGAGTAAACACAGCCCAAGTTCGACAGAAGCACTACGTGGATACCGACGTCGAGATTTGGAGTTTGTAGTGGATAACAAAAAGTATTCTTGAAGATATCACCGGTGCGAGGTTTGAAAAGGTTTGGTAAGAAGGGGAAGCTATGCCCCAGGTATGTGGGATCGTATGAGATATTGGCTAGACGTGGTAACGTAGCATATCAATTGGCTCTACCACCATCTATGTCAAGTGTTCATGATGTGTTCCATGTATCACTGTTGAAGAAGTATGTCAGAGACTCATCGCACATCTTGACAGCAGACCCCCCAGACTTGACTGAAGACATAACATTCGAAGTGGTGCCTGTGATGCTCTCAAGCCGAAAGGTACAACAACTTCGAACCAAGGATATTCATTATGTGAAGGTGGATTGGAGAAGCCAAAATGTTGAAGAAATTACTTGGGAAGAGGAGAGCACAATGAGGAAGGAGTATCCTAATCTTTTTGACGATCAAGGTACGTTTAAATTTTGAGGCCGAAATTTATTTTAAGGGTGGGGGAGTTGTGTGACCTACATGCAAATTTTGGGACAAAATTTCTTTTAAGGGTGGGGGAGTTGTAAGACCCGCACTCCGTAAACCCGGTCTAAACCTTGGTTTTGTGTCGTAGCAGGTCTTTCGATCATCACCGGGCCAGACGGGACGAGCGGATGACAAACAGGTACGAAATCGGATCAAAGACGGTCAAATAATCATCATTTTATGTTGACCGGTCGATGGTAACGGTCTTGGTACCGGTCGACCGGTCATCTCTGCACAGCTGAGTGCGGAGATCTGGAATTGGATCTCTGTGGGTCCAATTTTCCTAAACCCTAATGCCTGAACCTTCCAAATCTTAATAGGGTTACTAAACCCTAATATTAGCCTATAAATACACCCTTAAACCTCCTCAAATCCTTTCCATTATCTCTCACAAACCCTAGAGAAGAGAAGGAGGTTGGAAAGGAGAAGGAGCTAGGAAGAAGAAGGAGGTGCCGCCATTACCGTTCGACGACGCTCACGTTACGCCAGTCAACGGTAAGTGTTTTAATCAATCTTCTTACCCTATGATAGTTATAGGGGTGGATCAATACCATGCAAAGTAGGTATTGATCTAAAACCCCAACTGGACTTTAAAACCCTAAGTTGTCGTCAAACCCTAGATTCGAGTTTCGAGATGATATTCATCGAAATAAGACTTGAATGAGTTGGGGATAACTCTAACTCAAAGATTAGACTTAGAATGGATAGGAGAAAGCCTAAAAATCCAAGGAAATCGATCGATGGCAGTAAAAAAAAACCAAGTGTATGGTCTTTCGGAGACATACCGATCGACCATATCGGTTGCTAGTTTGCTCACAGAGCTGCAACCGGTATGTTGCGACCGGTCAGCTCTGAAGGGCTGGTTTTGGACTGTGTTGGTTTCCATCCAACGTGAAACCTTAAGAAAACTATTCTAATGAAACCCTAATAATATTGAAGGACTTTGTGACTTCCTGTTTGGATCTTGCGAAGTGGAGCAAGCTAACAAACGAGCGTCAGGTAAGGGAATCTGACCTAAACCTAATATTTAATGGACAGTAAATCTTTGTTAATGACACTGAATATATATGATGTGGTGTTTGTGCATATTCACAAGCCATCCTTTACTTTCAGTTATTATTATTGTTCATGCATTGATAAGATGTGATTGTTAGGCATGTGATTGTTTTCGTTAGTGTGTGGAGTGGGGCATGGGCCTGGGATCATTCCCCACACTAGCACTTTTTGTAGTATTTTATCTTAACATGCTTGGTACGGGTGCATCAGGGGAAGGTCGTGGTACGGTGGTCTCCGATGTTGATGCTGGCCTGGCCATGGTTATGTGGCACTGTGGTCTCTGAGGTCGACGCTGGCTTGTCCACGATGCTTTAGCTCTATCTCTATGCCGTAGGGAGTTATGTTGTGATAGGGTCTACCTGTGATATGTATCTATCCTAGTGGGTTAGTTACGGATAGGGCATCAAGGGAGGTGTGGGAATTCCTTTGTTCTATCTCTATGCCGTGGACGGCTGTGCTGGGATAGAGCATACATTGATGACATATAGGATTGGTTAGTTGCGAGTCCAGTTTACGAGCCCTGGCCAGTAGGGGCTTAGGTACTGGTATGGGTAGAGCATCAGGGGAGGTACGGGGATATCTTAGCTCTATCTCTATTCCATGATGAGTGCATGTGGGCCAATGCGGGTGTGATCCATGAGGTGCCACACACTCGTGTATAGAGGTGCGGGGGCCACCAAACTTTTCTATAGCACATTGCAAACTTAAACCAGACCACAGCATAAAATGATTGTTACTCATGCATAATATTGTGAAACTGTCTGATTGTCTTACTGAGCTAAGTTGTGAGCTCACCCTTTGTATATACATTGTTTCTAGATTTTGATGCAGGTTACACGTTGGATGACTACATGAACGCTCCGACGTATAGTGATGTTGCTGCTCTAGGAGTACAGGCAGGAGAGGACGAGCATGACGCTTTGATTGGATTTTAATTATTTGTTCCAATTATTTTCAGTCGGATTAAATGGATGTAGGGATATTATATTATATGTTTGAATTTGAATAATTGGATATTTTATTTAAATTTAACAATAGATTCTCAGTTCATTTATTTAAAGACTTCCGCTGTATTATTTATATTCTGATTGTGGTTATGTGTAATGGTTTGTATGAGTGGACACGGACTATTCTAGATCCTGGTGTGAACCATTGGTTCAATGATGGTTCAATTACACCATTCTGGTTGATTCAGAATTGGGGTGTAACTCACACCATTCTGGTTGGTTCAATGACGGTTCACTCACACCGTTCTGGTTGGTTCACTCACACCGTTCTGGTTGCAAGGAGAACAGGTGATCGCTTACGCATCAAGACAGTCAAAGGAGCATGAGAAGAACTGTCCTACGCATGATTTGGAGCTAGCAGCGGTTATACATGCAATCAAGACTTGGAGACACTACTTGTACGGTGAGAAGTTTCAGATTAAGTCAGATCACAAGAGTTTAACTTATCTTTTCACTCAGAAGGATCTGAATATAAGGCAGAGGAGATGGCTGGAGTTATTAAAAGATTATGATTGTGACATCCAGTATCATCTGGGTAAAGAAAATGTTGTGGCTGACGCCTTAAGCAGAAAGTGGGCATCGAAACCTGAGGTAGGACCAAGTACAAATGCTGCATTATGTGCCGCAGCCTCAAGTTCAATTGAAGATGATGAAGAACATATTATAGAGACTGCAGAAGATCCAGTTTAGCAAGGCTTAATTCATAAGTTCACCATGATGTTCGCAGCTTTGAAGATCTCACCGGATATAGTTGATGAAGTCAAGGTAGCAATCCTACAGGATCCACATCTCAAGACAGTGCAAGAAGACTTAGAGAAGGGTACAAGCAATCCTGACTTTACCTTGGAATCAGACAAGGTACTAAGGTATCGTGGACGGTTATGTATACCTGAGAGTGAAGACTGCAATATCAGAGATCGAGTTATGACTGTTGCTCGTTACACACCATATTCGGTACATACAGGAAGTACCAAAATGTACCATGATTTAAGAAGACTATATTGGTGGAGGGGTATGAAAGCAGATATAGCTCGTTTCGTGTTCCAATGTCTAAATTGTCAATAATTTAAAGTAGAAAGGCAGAGTCCCACAGGTTTACTACAGCCATTACCAGAACCTGCATGGAAGTGGGATTGTATCACCATGGATTTCGTCACTGGCCTTCCTTTGACACCAAGGTCAGTGGATGCAGTTTGGGTTATAGTCGACCGACTCACCAAGACAGCTCGATTCATTGCGGTCAGACCTCAGTATACCATGGAGAAACTGGCCAAGTTATATGTTGATAATATAGTCAGACTTTATGGCGTTCCAGAGAGTATAGTATCTGACAGAGATACCCGCTTTACATCAAAGTTCTGGGAAGGATTACAGAAAGCTATGGGAACAAAGTTGAAGTTTAGTACAGCTTTTCACCCTCAGACGGACGGACAGTCAGAACGAACTATTCAAATTTTTGAAGATATGCTCTGAGCTTGTGCATTAGATTTCAAGGGAGCTTGGGATGAGAAACTATCACTTATCGAGTTTGCTTATAACAACAGTTACCAGGCTACAATTCAGATGGCCCCATATGAAGCACTCTATGGGAAGAAGTGTCGTACACCTCTGTTATGGAACGAGGTGGGAGAAAGAAGAATTGTAGGACCAGAGTTTGTTGAAGAAACTTGTCGAGTGATTGATCAGATCAAAGAAAGAGTAAAGACAGCCCAAGTTCGACAGAAGCACTATGCGGATAACCGACGTCAAGATCTGGAGTTTGCAGTGGGTGACAAAGTATTCTTGAAGATATCACCGGTGCGAGGTCTGAAAAGGTTTGGTAAGAAGGGGAAGCTATGCCCCAGGTATGTGGGACCGTACGAGATATTGGCAAGACGTGGTAACGGTGCATATCAATTGGCTCTACCACCATCTATGTCAAGTGTTCTTGATGTGTTCCATGTATCATTATTGAAGAAGTATGTCAGAGACTCATCGCACATCTTGACAGTAGACCTCCCAGACTTGATTGAAGACTTAACATTCGAAGTGGTGCCTGTGATGCTCTCAAGCCGAAAGGTACGACAACTTCAAACCAAGGATATTCATTATGTGAAGGTGCATTGGAGAAGCCAAAATGTCAAAGAAATTACTTGGGAAGAGGAGAGCGCAATGAAGAAGGAGTATCCTAATCTTTTCGACTATCAAGGTACGTTTAAATTTCGAGGCCGAAATTTCTTTTAAGGGTGGGGTAGTTGTGAGACCTACATGCAAATTTCGGGATGAAATTTCTTTTAAGGGTGGGGGACTTGAAAAACCCGCACTCCGTAAACCCGGTCTAAACCTTGGTTTTGTGTCGTAGCAGGTCTTCCGATCATCACCGGGCCAAACGGGACGAGCGGATGACAAACAGGTACGAAATCGGTTCAAAGACGGTCAAATAATCATCATTTTATGTTGACCGGTCGATGGTACCGGTCTTGGTACCGATCGACAGATTAGCTCTGCGCAGCTGAGTGCGGAGATCCAGAATTGGAAAGGAGAAGGAGCTAGGAAGAAGAAGGAGGTGCCGCTATTACCGTTCGACGACGCTCACGTTACGCCAGTAAACGGTAAGTGTTTTATTCAATCTTCTTACCCTATGATAGTTATAGGGGTGGATCAATACCATGCAAAGTAGGTATTGATCAAAAACCCCAACTGGACCTTAAAACCCTAAGTTGCCGTCAAACCCTAGATTCGAGTTCCGAGATGATATTCATCGAAATAAGAGTTGAATGTGTTGGGGATAACTCTAACTCAAAAATTAGACTTAGAATGGATAGGAGAAACCCTGAAAATCCAAGGAAATCGATCGACGGCAGTAAAAAAAAACCAAGTGTATGGTCTTCCGGAGACATACCGGTCGACCATACCGGTTGCTAGTTTGCTCACAGAGCTGCAACCGGTATGTTGCGACCAGTCAGCTCTGAAGGGCTGGTTTTGGACTGTGTTGGTTTCCGACCAACGTGAAACCTTAAGAAAACTATTCTAATGAAACCCAAATAATATTTTAGGACTTTGTGACTTCCCGTTTGGATCTTGCGACGTGGAGCAAGCCAACAAACGAGCGTCAGGTAAGGGAATCTGACCTAAACCAAATAATTAATGGACAGTAAATCTTTTTTATTAACATTGAATATATATGATGTGATGTTTGTGAATATTCACATGCCATCCTTTACTTTCAGTTATTATTATTGTTCGTGCATTGATAGGATGTGGTTATTAAGCATGTGATTGTTTTCGATAGTGTGTAGAGTGTGGCATGGGCCTGGGATCATTCCTCACACTTGCACTTTTTGAAGTACTCTATCTTAACCTGCTTGGTACTGGTGGGGCATCAGGGGAAGGTCGTGGTACGGTGGTCTCTGATGTTGATGCTGGCCTGGCCATGGTTATGTGGCACTGTGGTCTCCGAGGTCGACGCTGGCTTGTCCACGATGCTTTAGCTCTATCTCTATGCCGTAGGGAGTTATGTTGTGATAGGGTCTACCTGCATTATGTATCTATCCTAGTGGGTTAGTTGCGGATAGGGCATCAGGGGAGGTGTGGGAATGCCTTAGCTCTATCTCTATGTCGTAGATGGCTGTGCTGGGATAGAGCATACATTGATGACATATAGGATTGGTTAGTTGCGAGCCCAGTTTGTGAGCCCCGGCCGATAGGGGGCTTAGGTACTGGTGGTATGGGTAGAGCATCGGGGAGGAGGGGATATCTTAGCTCTTCCTCCATGTGGTGCGTGTGGGCCAATGGGGTGTGATCCATGGGTGCCACACACTTGTATATAGGTGCGGGGGGGGACACAAACTTTTCTAATTTTATAGCACATTACAAACTTAAACTGGACCACAAGATAAAATGATTGTTACTCATGCATAATATTGTGAAACTGTCTGATTGTCTTACTGAGCTAAGTTGTGAGCTCACCCTTTGTATATACATTGTTTTTAGATGTTGATGCAAGTTACACGGTAGATGACTACATGAACGCTCCGGCGTATAGAGATGTTGCTGCTCTGGGAGTACAGCCAGGAGAGGACGAGCATGACGCTTCATGCGAGTGCCCTTTTTACGTGTACCTTTGATTGGATTTTAATTATTTGTTCCAGTTATTTTCAGTTGGATTAAAAGGATGTAGGGATATTATATTATATGTTTAAATTTGAATAATTGGATATTTTATTTAAATTTAACAATAGATTCTCGATTCATTTATTTAAAAACTTCCATTTGTATTATTTATATTCTGATTGTGGTTATGTGTAATGGTTTGTATGAGTGGACACGGTCTATTCGAGATCCTGGTGTGAACCGTTGGTTCAATGATGGTTCACTCACACCGTTCTAGGTGGTTCAAAATTGGGTGTGACAACTTGGTTGATACCAAACAGCCGATGCATGGTAGTCCAGGGCGATGGGTCAACCCCAGAATGTACCACCACCGCACCAGTTTTTGTCATCTTCTGCTTATCAGGGAGCATATCCGTATCCACCACCATGGTACGGAATGAATACACAAGGACAGCACGATCTGAGTCGGGCGGTGGACAGATTCTTAAAGTTGAAGCCTTCTTTATTCTCATGTAAGACAGGGAAACCATTGTGGCCAGCACAGTGGATTGCAGAGATGGAGAAGAATTTCCGACTGATTACTTGTATCGAGGATGAATAGGTCCTGTTTGCCACTCATATGCTGAAGGAATATGCGAATGCTTGGTGGAATTCTACACGGGCATATTTGGGGACGAAGCATACACAGGTGGATTGGGAAGTGTTCAAGGTTGCCTTCTTCGATAAGTATTTTCCGAAGAGCTTCAGAGATCTGATGGAGAAGGAGTTCCTTAATCTACAGTAATCTCAGTCGACTGTGGATGCTTATCAGCAGAGGTACGAGGAGTTATTTTTCTTCGCACCAGTAAGTATGCAAGAAGAAGAGACCAAGACACGTAGGTTCACCATGGGACTACGTGGAATCATCAGAGAGCACATCTTGGGTCTAGACAAGAAAATTTATAATGAGGCTGTGCAGGTTGCGAGAGTGATAGAACCTAGTCAGAGGGACAGCTTCTTTGCACAGAAGAGAGGAGTGAAGAGACCCGCTATTGAGAGTTCGGGTGGCGGTTACAATAGACCCTTCCGACCATACAGGGCGCAGACCGCTATAGTACCTGCTAGGAACAACACGGCACCACCTGTGCCACAGAACGCCGGATACAACCCGAATATCAAATGTTTCAACTGTCAGCAAGTGGGTCATATTGCAAGGACCTGCACTCTACCTAGGAAGCAACCTCCCCAGCAAGGAAAAGTATATGCGGTCACTACCGAAGTGGCAGCCGCATCACCCGATGTGGTCACTGGTATGACTCTATCCCTTACTATTTGGCTTACCATTTTTTTATTGTGTGTATGTGCACGTAGAACTAAGGGATAATAAAAATTTCAAGAATTATAAATGTAGCTGGTATATTTGCCAGAGTACTATTTGACTCTGGGGCCACGCACTCCTTTGTTTCTATTTCCTTTGGAAAGTGAATGGAGTTACCAATTAAGCACTTGAACCCAAGCTTGATAGTTCTCTCTCCACTAGGAGTCGAAGTGGCTTTGACTGAATATTATGGACCATGTACTGTAAGTATTGAGGGCCGAGACTTAGAAGCAAGTCTGGTACTACTCGAGATGGCAGACTGTGATGTCATCTTGGGAATGGATTGGCTAGGCCATCATTCAGCTATCCTATTATGTGGTGAAAGGAAGCTTGTGCTTACAGGCAAAAAGGGAAGGGAGTATAGCTTCACTGGGATCAACCTACCTAGGAAGTGGAAGCTGATCCTCTCCGCCCTAAAAGCTAAGCGATGCTTAGAGAAAGGGGGAGTGGGGTATCTAGTATCTATAGTCGACATCACGGCGGAGTCACACAAGATGGAAGATATAGATGTGGTTCGAGAGTTCCCAGATGTATTTCCAGAGGAGCTTCCAGGTCTACCATCAGACAGGGCTACAGAGTTTGTAATAGACCTTATGCCAGGTTTGGCGCCGGTGTCCAAAGCACCATACAGGATGGCCCCTACCGAGTTAAATGAGTTGAAGACCTAGTTACAAGAATTGTTGGATAAGGGTTTCATACGACCTAGCATATCGCCTTGGGGAGCACCGGTATTATTTGTCAAGAAGAAGGATGGAAGTGTGCGGCTATGCATTGATTACCGTGAACTGAACAAGTTGACGATCAAGAATTGGTATCCTTTGCCTAGAATCGACGATCTGTTCGATCAATTGCAGGGTGCAAAGGTTTTCTCGAAGATCGATCTCCGATCGGGTATCACCAACTGAAGATCAAGGCCGGAGATATTCCAAAGACTACTTTTAGAACACGGTATGGGCGTTATGAGTTTCTAGTTATGTCGTTCGGTTTGACCAACGCCCCAGCGTCATTCATGGAACTGATGAATCGAGTGTTTCATGATATGTTGGACACTTCGGTCATCGTATTCATCGATGACATATTGGTGTACTCAAAGGACATGGAGACTCATACAACACATTTGAGGGCAGCCCAACAGCGACTGAGACAAGAGAAGCTTTTTGCTAAGTTCAAGAAGTGCGAGTTTTGGCTGAAGGAAGTGGCTTTCTTGGGCCATGTAGTATCTGAAGACGGTATCAAGGTTGATCCAAGTAAGATAGCTACTATAGTAGGATGGGAAGCACCAAAATCTATTGCGGAGATTCGTAGTTTCCTTGGGTTAGCTGGTTATTATAGAAGATTCGTGGAAGATTACTCCAGGATCACTGTTCCACTTACCAGATTGACCAAGAAGAGGGAGAAATTCGTTTGGACAGATGAGTGTGAGAAGTGTTTTCAGACTTTGAAGTCAAGACTAGTCTCTGCACCTATCTTGACCATCCCAGAACCAAGCATACCGTTTACTTTATATACGGATGCTTCAGGGTTGGGTATCGGGTGTGTATTGATGCAAGGAGAACAGGTGATTGCTTACGCATCAAGACAGTTAAAAGAGAATGTGAAGAACTATCCTACGCATGATTTGGAGTTAGCAGTGGTCATACATGCAATCAAGACTTGGAGACACTACTTGTACGGTGAGAAGTTTCAGATTAAGTCAGATCACAAGAGTTTAACTTATCTTTTCACTCAAAAGGATCTGAATATGAGACAGAGGAGATGGCTGGAGTTATTAAAAGATTATGATTGTGACATCCAGTATCATCCGGGTAAAGCAAATGTTGTGGCTGACGCCTTAAGCAGAAAGTGGGCATCGAAACGTGAGGTAGGACCAAGTACAAATGCTGCATTATGTGCCGCAGCCTCAAGTTCAATTGAAGATGATGAAGAACATATTATAGAGACTGTAGAAGATCCAGTTGAGCAAGGCATAGTTCATAAGTTCACCATGATGTTCGCAGTTTTGAAGATCTTACCGGATCTAGTTGATTAAGTCAAGGTAGCAATCCTACAGGATCCACATCTCAAGACAGTGCAAGAAGACTTAAAAAAGGGTACGAGAAATCCTGACTTTACCTTGGAATCAGACAAGGTACTCAGGGATCGTGGACGGTTATGTATACCTGAGAGTGAAGACTGCAATATCAGAGATCGAGTTATGACTGAAGCTCATTACACTCCATATTTGGTACTTCCAGGAAGTACCAAAATGTACCATGATTTAAGAAGACTATATTGGTGGAGGGGTATGAAAGCAGATATAGCTCGTTTCGTGTTCCAATGTCTAAATTGTCAACAAGTTAAAGCAGAAAGGCAGAGACCCGCAGGTTTACTACAGCCATTACCAGAACCTGCATGGAAGTGTGATTGTATCACCATGGATTTTGTCACTGGCCTTCCTTTGACACCAAGGTCAGTGGATGCAGTTTGGGTTATAGTCGATCGACTCACCAAGACAGCTCGATTCATTGCGGTCAGACCTCAGTATACCATGGAGAAACTGGCCAAGTTATATGTTGATAATATAGTCAGACTTCATGGCGTTCCAGAGAGTATAGTATCTAACAGAGATACCCGTTTTACATCAAAGTTCTGGGAAGGATTATAGAAAGCTATGGGAACAAAGTTGAAGTTCAGTACAACTTTTCACCCTCAGACGGACGGACAGTCAGAACGAACTATTCAAATTTTAGAAGATATGCTCCGAGCTTGTGCATTAGATTTCAAGGGAGCTTGGGATGAGAAACTATCACTTATCGAGTTTGCTTATAACAACAGTTATCAGGCTACAATTCAGATGGCCCCATAAGAAGCACTCTATGGGAAGAAGTGTCGTACACCTTTGTTATGGAACGAGGTGAGAGAAAGAAGAATTGTAGGACCGGAGTTTGTTGAAGAAACTTGTCAAGTGATTGATCAGATCAAAGAAAGAGTACAGACAGCCCAAGTTCGACTGAAGCACTGTGCGGATAACCGACGTCGAGATCTGGAGTTTGCAGTGGGTGACAAAGTATTCTTGAAGATATCACCGGTGCGAGGTCTGAAAAGGTTTGGTAAGTAGGGGAAGCTATTGCCCCAGGTATGTGGGACCGTACGAGATATTGGCTAGACGTGGTAACGTAGCATATCAATTGGCTCTACCACTATCTATGTCAAGTGTTCATGATGTATTCCATGTATCATTGTTGAAGAAGTATGTCAGAGACTCATCACACATCTTGACAGCAGTCCCCCCAGACTTGACTGAAGACTTAACATTCGAAGTCGTGCCTGTGATGCTCTCAAGCCAAAAGGTACAACAACTTGGAACCAAGGATATTCATTATGTGAAGGTGCATTGGAGAAGCCAAAATGTCGAAGAAATTACTTGGGAAGAAGAGAGCGCAATGAGGAAGGAGTATCCTAATCTTTTCGATGATCAAGGTACGTTTAAATTTTGAGGCCAAAATTTCTTTTAAGGGTGGGGGAGTGGTGAGACCTACATGCAAATTTTGAAATGAAATTTCTTTTAAGGGTGGGGGAGTTGTAAGACCCACACTCCGTAAACCCGGTCTAAACCTTGGTTTTGTGTCGTAGCAGGTTTTTCGATCATCACCGGGCCAGACGGGGCGAGCGGATGACAAACAGGTACGAAATCGGATCAAAGATGGTCAAATAATCATCATTTTATGTTGATCGGTCGATGGTACCAGTCTTGGTACCGGTCGACCGGTCAGCTCTGCGCAGCTGAGTGCGGAGATCCAAAATTGGATCTCTGTGGGTCCTATTTTCCTAAACCCTGATGCCTGAAGCTTCCTAATATTAATAGGGTTACTAAACCCTAATGTTAGCCTATAAATACACCCTTAAACCTCCTCAAATCCTTTCCATTATCTCTCACAAACCCTAGAGAAGAGAAGGAGGTTGGAATGGAGAAGGAACTAGGAAGAAGAAGGAGGTGCCGCCATTATCGTTCGACGACGCTCACGTTACGCTAGTCAACGGTAAGTGTTTTAATCAATCTTCTTACCCTATGATAGTTATAGGGGTGGATCAATACCATGCAAAGTAGGTATTGATCTAAAACCCCAACTGGACCTTAAAACCCTAAGTTGCCGTCAAACCCTAGATTCGAGTTCCGATATGATATTCATCGAAATAAGACTTGAATGAGTTGGGGATAACTCTAACTCAAAGATTAGACTTAGAATGGATAGGAGAAACCCTAAAAATCCAAGGAAATCGATCGATGGCAGTCGAAAAAAACCAAGTGTATGGTCTTCCGGAGACATACCGATCGACCATACCGGTTGCTAGTTTGCTCACAGAGCTGCAACTGGTATGTTGCGACCGGTCAGCTCTCAAGGGCTGGTTTTGGACTGTGTTGGTTTCCGACCAACGTGAAACCTTAAGGAAACTATTCTAATGAAACCCTAAGAATATTGTAGGACTTTGTGACTTCCCGTTTGGATTTTGTGACGTGGAGCAAGCTAACAAACGAGCGTCAGGTAAGGGAATCTGACCTAAACCTAATAATTAATGGACAGTAAATCTTTGTTATTAACACTGAATATATATGATGTGATGTTTGTGCATATTCACATGCCATCCTTTACTTTCAGTTATTATTATTGTTCATGCATTGATAGGATGTGATTGTTAAGCATGTGATTGTTTTCGTTAGTGTGTGGAGTGGGGCATGGGCCTGGGATTATTCCTCACACTAGCACTTTTTGTAGTATTCTATCTTAACATGCTTGGTACGGGTGGGGCATCAGGGGAAGGTCGTGGTACAGTGGTCTCCGACGTTGATGCTGGCCTGGCCATGGTTATGTGGCACTGTGGTCTCCGAGGTCGACGCTGGCTTGTCCACGATGCTTTAGCTCTATCTCTATGCCGTAGGGAGTTATGTTGTGATAGGGTCTACCTACGTTATGTATCTATCCTAGTGGGTTAGTTGGGGATAGGGCATCAGAGGAGGTTTGGGAATGCCTTAGCTCTATCTCTATGCCGTAGACGGCTGTGCTGGGATAGAGCATACATTGATGACATATAGGATTGGTTAGTTGCGAGCCCAGTTTGCGAGCCCTGGCCAGTAGGGGCTTAGGTACTGGTATGGGTAGAGCATCAGGGGTGGTACGGAGATATCTTAGCTCTATCTCTATTCCATGATGGGTGCATGTGGGCCAACGGGGGTGTGATCCATGAGGTGCCACACACTCGTGTATAGAGGTGCGGGGGCCACCAAACATTTCTATAGCACATTGCAAACTTAAACCAGACCACAGCATAAAATGATTGTTACTCATGCATAATATTGTGAAACTGTCTGATTGTCTTATTGAGCTAAGTTGTGAGCTCACCCTTTGTATGTACATTGTTTTTAGATGTTGATGCAGGTTACACGGTGGATGACTACATGAACGCTCCGGCGTATAGTGATGTTGCTGCTCTGGGAGTACAGGCAGGAGAGGACGAGCATGACGCTTCATGCGAGTGCCCTTTCTGCGTGTACCTTCGTTTGGATTTTAATTAGTTGTTCCAGTTATTTTCAATTGGATTAAATGGATGTAGGGATATTATATTATATGTTTGAATTTGAATAATTGGATATTTTATTTAAATTTAACAATAGATTCTCGGTTCATTTATTTAAAGACTTCCGATGTATTATTTATATTCTCATTGTGGTTATGTGTAATGGTTTGTATGAGTGGACACGGTCTATTCGAGATCCTAGTGTGAACCATTGGTTTAATGACGGTTCACTCACACCGTTCTAGTTGGTTCAAAATTGGGGTGTGAAAAACCTAGCTTACAAGAGTATATGCTGAGGACTATGTTGGAGATTGTGATGCACCTCCTCCTCCGGCACCCCCAGGTCCATCATTGTCACATTGTCTTCTTTCCTTTTTATTCTACTGGGTAACTTTCAGGATTGTGGATCGTACTCTGATTCGGATCATTTACTTATGTGCATTATTATCTTTCTTAGTTTATGTTTGAAACATTACAAGTGCTTATGGTGTGTTCTTATTACAGTTTTAAATTTTATCTTAACTCAGTTCATGACTCATGTGGAAGTAGTTAGGCTAATGGATAGAACCTGAGAGAGCTCTAATACCAAGTTATCACACCCCAATTCTAGACTAACCAGAATAGTGTGATGAATCGTAAATAAACCAACGATTCAACCATGATCTCCATTAGATAGTACCTACCATATCAACCACATACACCTTCCATAGAAATAATAAGAGATAAATAACAAATAAGCGGAAGTCTTATAGATAATGAACTAAGTATCTAACAATGATATAATAATTATTTAATCTAATTATTTCCCAAAAACTCAAGACATAAAGGTAAATAATCCGTTACTTGTTCCAATAACCAAATATAAATGAATAAAAAATGCACTGGTTGTACTCGCATAAAGGATCATGTGCATCTTCAACAGCTTCTACGTCCATGGCCACAATGTATACGTACATCGACGCATTCACATAATCTTCAACAGTAAGACCTGCATCATCAACTAAAATATTCGACGCTGAAAGGGTGAGCACACATCACGGCTCAGTGAGCAAACCAAACAATGCAACAAACATATGCATGCATTCAATTCATATCTTTGGTCTATTTTTTTAAGTTTGCAATATGTTATAGAAAGATTTGGTGGCCCCCGCACCTCTATACACAAGTGTGTGAATCTGTCCAATGGATCAAACACCATTGTCATTCCACAAGCACCCACCATGGAATAGAGATAGAGCTAAAGTGTCCAGATCACACACCGCCAACATTTTTCCTGATGCCCTACCTATACCAACACGTAAGCCCTTATTGGCGAGGGCTTACAAACTGGGCTCACAACTAACCAATCCTAAATGTCATCTAGTGTACCCAAGGCCTCACCCCAGCATCCCTTAATATGTCTATAGGGATAGAGCTAAGGCCCCCCAGTAGAGTCAGAGACTATCCGAGACCACCTCCCCTGATGCCCTACGATGTTCTGCTAAGGTAATGACGATACGACGATGTCAGTGGGAAAGACTTGAGTAGAGATAGAGCTAGAGTCTGGTGACCAGGTCAGAGACCATAATGCCACGTTCTCCTCTTGATGCCCCACTCTCATCCAATACAGTAACCACACACACACAATCACATGCCTATTCCTATCATCATCAATCAACATGGTAGTAAATAGACAGAAGTAAATACGCATGAGCAGTAATAACAATAATATTGTATGACATGTGAGATGCACATTACAAGCATACAACATAGCATCATTCATGGCATTGGACACAATAAAGTAAACAGTTTGTTATTATCCAATTAGTTTAGGTCTTGTTCCCTTACCTGTTAGCAAAACTCGATCTCCTTCCAAGCCTTGTAATTCTCTTTGAATCGATTTAATAACCTAAAAGTTATTTGAATTTAAGTTAGGGTTCATATGTAACATGTTACAATAGTCAAAAATCGAAATAGAGCGTTGATAGGTGTTTGATTAGTCCTATGGTCTCATACTGTATCGACCTTACTGCCTACGGTCGATACCCTATGGTCACACCATATGCGACCGTACCTGCAACCATATGGTTTGTGAATTCTTTCCAAATGCCTATGGTCGATACTTTGATCATACTGGTCATGCTATGGTCAACCGTAGCTGCAACCTTGAGATTTCTGGTTACAAATTACATTCAATCCGAGTCCTTCTTGGGTCAACTCTTTGGCTCTTCAATTGGGTTTATCCTAATGATTATTTTAAGGCCAAGTTTCTTAGTTTTACCAACTAATTACTCTAACCTATTCTCCATGGTTTCCCATTGGAGGCTTGCTTAGCAATTCCCATGGTTGTATTCTTATGTTGGGTTTGGTATCTCAATTTACATTAGAAACCTTTACTCCTAGTGTTCTAAGCCTACAGAGACAAGGTTCATACCTTACTTGTTGCAGAGAGTCTGTGGGACTCTTCTCTCAGTCTCCTCCTTAGTCTTCTCTTCTTCTCTTTTTTTTTTCCTTCTCTTTCCTTCTATTTCTCTAGGGTTTACTAATGTTCTAAAAGAGTGAAAAAGGCTGAGAACATCCTTTATATAGAGAAAATTTTTTCATATAGAGTTCTCCAACATTAGGAAAGAAATCCTCCTCAAATTAGTAAAGTTTCCATCTTGGAGTCTGATCTGGGTCTCACGGTCGATGGCCTATGGTCCCAGAATCCATTGACCATAGGGTCGAAAACATCGACCGTAGGGTCCTAGATCAGTGACCTTTGTTTCTTACCTTATGGTCGACCATACCTACCTAGGTATTCGACCATACGCATACGTTTGAGCATTTTTAATTTGATTCATACCTGGTTTTGTGATCCATCTTCACACGGTCGGTCCACTTGGTCCAGCAATGATGGGAAGACCTGGCACGACACGGTTAGACTAAGTTAGTGGAGTGTGGGTCTTATACGACGTACCTTGGACTTAACTTTTCTTTCTATCTGAACCGTTTTAAGCCTCGCATAAGTGACATCTTCAAAAACACTTTATCACTTATAGTGAATTTGAGGTCTTGGTGACTTTTGACTACCTTAAGCTGTTTTAGCCCTTTCCTTTTGATCTTGTTTGCCACTCAACATGTTTCTTCAATAGACTCAAGTCATACGATTCCTTGTTCTTTGATTTCATTCCAAAACAGAGGAGTTTAACATTTCTACTGTACCATGCTTCATATGTGACATCTATATGATAGCTTGGTAGAAAAATTGATCAGCGATAACTTCTCAACTCAAGCTCCTTTAAAATCAATCTTACAGGCTCAGAGAATACCTCTTAGGATCTATATAGTCCGCTCCGACTGTCTGTCGGTTTGAGGGTGAAATGCGGTACTAAACTTTAACTTTGTTCCCATCACTTTCTGTAGTCCCTCCTAAAACTTTGAGGTAAAATGTGATCCTTTATCTGACACCATGCTCTCAGACATAGCATTCAATCAGATAATATTATCCACATACAGCTTAGCTAGCCATTCCAAAGCATACCGAGGTCGTATAACAATAAAACAAGCTATCTTCATAAGACGATCAACAATCACCCAAACTACGTTAACCTCTCTGGAAGTCACTGGTAAATTGGTGACATAGTCCATTGTAATCCAGTTCCACTCGTAAACTGGCTTCGATAGTGGTTGTAGTAAGCCTGCTGGTTTTTGTCTTTCAGCCTTTACTTATCGGTAATTCAGACACTAGAACACGCACTAAGCCACATCTGTTATCATTCCTCTTTACCAGTATAATCTCTTCAGGTCATGATATGTGTTGATATCCTTTTTGTACCACCGAGATGTATCGAATACGATGTGGAATGAGCTTCTAGCATTATTTTATATCTAAGATCTGAGTTTTTCACTTTCAGGTATGCATAATCATCCTCTGTATCTCAGGACCTTCTCCGCATCCAAAGTAAGTCAAGGTTATCCGTTCTTTAAATCTTCTTGAATCGTTCTTAGATACAGATCTAACAAAATTGTTACCATTACTTCATCTATCAAATTAGAGACTATCTTTAACGCTATAAACATAAGCGAGGAACTATTGCTCCATAAGTTCATCCTTGAGTTCTCGCTCAATTGGATCATCACGAGTTTCTATTATATATTGCTCTTCTTCTAAATCTGAATATGTTACTACGAAACATAAGGCAGCATTGGTACTAGGTTCTCCTTCTGGCTTCATTATTCTATTTTTTGCTCGAAGCCTCAACTACCACATTAGCCTTGCTCGAGTGGCATTAAATATCACAGTCTTAATCCTTGAGGTGTTCCAATCATCTCCTTTGCCTCATATTCAACTCTTTCTGGGTGAAGAGCCAAGTAAAACTCTTGTAATCTGATTTAATTTAAAATTTCTCTCCGTATAGATAATGTTTCCAAGTCTCGATTGCATGAATCACCACCGCTAACTCTAAGTCATGAGTTGGGTAATTCTTTTCATACTCTTTTAGTTTTCTTGAAGCATAGACAATCACTTGTTCTCCTTGTATCAACACACATCCTAGACCCAATCCGAAAGCTTCGGTGTGTAGGGTAAAAGGTTTTCCTAGTACCAGAACAATTAAGATAGGAGCTGATATCACCCTTGCTCTTAGAGTTTGGAAACATTCTTCACATTTCTCAGTCTAAATAAACTTCTCTCCTTTCCTGGTTAGTTTGGTAAGAGGTATTGCAATCTTAGAGTGATCCTCCATGAATCGTTTGTAATAACCAGCTAAACCCAAGGAACTTCTAATCTCTGCAATTTTCTTAGGCGCTTCTCACCCTACAATAGCTTTTATCTAGCTGGGGTCTACCTTTATTCCTTCTGAGGATACTATGTGACTTAAGAATTATACTTCATTTAATTAGAACTCATATTTCTTAAATTTGGCATACAACTTCTCCCTTCATAACCGTTGTAAGGCTGCTTTAAGGTTTATTATATGACTTTCTTCGTCTTTGGAATAAACCAATATATAGTCTACAAAAACTATGACCGACATGTTTGACAAGTCATGAAACTCTTGATTCATCAGCTCCATAAAATATGTAAGGGCATTGATCAAACCAAAAGACATGACCAGGAGTTCATAATGTCCATACCTGGTTCCAAAAGCTATCATAAAAATGTCACTGACCAAATTCTTCAGTTGATGATATCTTGACCAAAGATCAATCTTAAAAAATACCTTTGCTCCTTGTAGCTGTTTAAACAAGTCATCAATCTAAGGTAGTAGATATCGGTTCTTGATAATGAGCTTGTTCAATTCTCGGTAGTCTATAGATAGTCGAACACTACCATCCTTTTTCTTCACGAATAGCACTAGCGCTCCCCGTGATGAAATACTTAGCTGATTAGAAACCTTTGTCTAATAACTCCTGTAGTTGAGTCTTTAATTCCTTCAACTCTGTAAGAGCTATCCTATAGGGTGCCTTTGATGCGTGTGCCCTCCCTGGTAATAAGTCGATAACGAACTTGGTTGCATGATCATGTAGCAACCCGGATAAGTCTCCTGGAAATACATGAGGAAATTTACGCATCACATCAATATCTTTCATCCATGGTACTTATTTAGTAACGTTTACCACAGATACCATATATCTAACTCCTTTCTTTTCAAAGCATCTCTTCGTCTTTTGTGCATAGAGGATAAGCTTTCACTTCCTAGGCAATACACTTTCAATAAACTAAATTATGTGCCATCTTTGCTCTTGATTGACAACCTCTTTTATGCACGTAATCACTTGTAGAGTGTTGAGACAACCAGTCTATTCCCAAGATGACGTCAAGGTCTGCCATCTCAAGTTTAATTAGGTTACATCCAAATTTCATCCATTCAAACGATTCGGACATTGTTTATAATACTCTCTTAATACAACATCTAATCCAAAAGGGCTTGAACTAGAAAAATCTGGTTTAAAGGTCTTAGTGGCACGTCTAACCCCCTTTTACCTCTTAGTTTTTCCAAGACTTTCGCCAAGAATATCATATTGCACTCACTAGCTTACATCTCTTTTATTACTGTTGTTCTACCCTAATCTCTCTTTTGTATATCCCGAAAAGTATCTTTTGATTATTTTACATATCCAATATGTTTGCCTGTAAGCATTAGGGTATATATTTATATTTTTATTAATTTTGCCAAACTATCTTGGCCTTTACTTAATCATCTCATTTAACCTTGGGAATAACTCAATAGTAATTATACTAATGTGAATACTATCAATGCCATGATTTTTGACTTTATCCTTGTATCCACTCTTAGATATGCTTTTAGAAACTTTTGTCTTGTCAAAAATTTATACCGATATTGTCACACCCCAATTCTGATCCAACCAGAATGGTGTGAGTGAACCGTCATTGAACCAACGGTTCACACCAGGATCTCGAATAGGTCGTGTCCACTCATACAAACCATTACACATAACCACAATCAGAATATAAATAGTACAGCGGAAGTCTTTAAAATAGAATGAACTGAGTATCTATTGATAATTTAAATAAAATATCCCATTATTCAAATCCAATCATAAAATATAATATCATTACACCCCTTTAAAAGTCAACCGAAACTAACTGAAACAAATAAATAAAATCAATCACAGGTACACGCAGAAAGGGCACTCGCATGAAGCGTCATGCTCGTCCTCTCCTGCCTGTACGTCCAACGCCGTAACACCACCATACACCGGAGCATTTATATAGTCGTCAACAGTGTAACCTGCATCAACATCTAAAAACAATGTGCACACAAATGGTGAGCTCACAACTTAGCTCAGTAAGACAATCAGACAGTTTCACAATATTATGCATGAGTAACAATCATTTTATACTGTGGTCTGGTTTTAAGTTTGCAATGTGCTATAGAAAGGTTTGGTGGCCCCCGCACCTCTATACACGAGTATGTGGCACCTCATGGATCACACCCCCATTGGCCCACATGCACCCATCATGGAATAGAGATAGAGCTAAGATACCCCCGTACCTCCCCTGATGCTCTACCCATACCAGTACCTAAGCCCCTACTGGCCAGGGCTCGCAAACTGGGCTCGCAACTAACCAATCCTATATGTCATCAATGTATGCTCTATCCCAGCACAGCCGTCTACGGCTTAGAGATAGAGCTAAGGCATTCCCACACCTCCCCTGATGCCCTATCCGCAACTAACCCACTAGGATAGATACATAACGCAGGTAGACCCTATCCCAACATAACTCCCTACGGCATAGAGATAGAGCTAAAGCATCGTGGACAAGCCAACGTCGACCTCGGAGACCACAATTCCACATAACCATGGCCAGGCCAGCATCAACATCGGAGACCACCGTACCACGACCTTCCCCTGATGCCCCACCCGTACCAAGCATGTTAAGACAGAATACTACAAAAGGTGCTAGTGTGAGGAGCGATCCCAGGCCCATGCCCCACTCCATACACTAACGAAAACAATCACATGCTTAACAATCACATCCTAACAATGCATGAACAGTAATAATAACTGAAATTAAAAGATGGCATGTGAATATGCACAAACATCACATCATATATAATCAGGTGGTTAACAACGATTTACTGTCCATTAATTATTAGATTTAGGTCAGATTCCCTCACCTGACGTTCGTTTGATAGCTTGCTCCACGTCGCAAGATGCAAATGGAAAGTCACAAAGTCCTACAGTATTATTAGGGTTTCATTAGAATATTTTTCTTAGGGTTTCATGTTGGTCGGAAACCAACAAAGTTACAAAATACCCTCACAGAGCTGACCGGTGGCATGTACCGGTCACAGCTCTGTGGGAAAGACTGGCGACCGGTATGGTCAGCCGGTCCCCACAGACTAGCCTCCCGAGGGATACCGGTGGCAACATACCGGCCGCACTGTGTGCAACCGGTATGTCTCCGGAAGATCATACATGGGTTTTTCGACTGCCGTCGATCATCCTTTATGGATTTCCAAGGTTTCTCCTATCCATTCTAAGTCTAATATTTGAGTTAGAGTTATCCCAACTCATTCGAGTCTAGTTTCGATGAATATCATCTCGGAACTCGAATATAGGGTTTGACGGCAACTTCGGGTTTAAGTTCCAATTAGGATTTTAGATCAATACCTACTTTGCATGGTATTGATCCACCCACACAACTATTCTAGAGTCATAGGGTAAGAAGAATGGTTAAAACACTTACCGTTGACTACCGTAGAGTGAGCTTCGTCGAACGGCAATGGCGCCACCTTCTTCTTCTTCCTAGCTCCTTCTCTTTTCCAACCTCCTTCTCTTCTCTAGAGTTTGTGAGAGATAATGGAAAGGATTTAAGGAGGTTTAAGGGAGTATTTATAGGCTAGAATTATGGTTTAGTAACCCTATTAGGATTAGGAAAGTCTTAGGATTCGAAATCAGGAAAGTGGGACCCTCAGAAGTCAATTTCCGGATCTCCGCACTCAGCTGCACAGAGCATACCGGTCGACCGGTACCAAGACCGGTACCATCGACCGGTCAACATAAAATGATGATTATTTGACCGTCTTTGATTCGATTTTGTACTTGTTTGTCATCCGCTCGTCCGTCTGGCCCGGTGATGATCAGAAGACCTGCTACGACACAAAACCAAGGTTTAGACCGGGTTTACGGAGTGCGGGTCTTACAACTCCCCCACCCTTAAAAGAAATTTCGTCCCAAAATTTGCATGTAGGTTTCACAACTCCCCCACCCTTAAAATAAATTTTGGCCCCAAAATTTGAACGTACCTTGATCGTCAAAAAGGTTAGGGTACTCCTTCCTCATCGCGCTCTCCTCTTCCCAAGTAATTTCCTCCACATTTTGGCTTCTCCAATGGACCTTCACATAATGGATATCCTTGGTTCGAAGTTGTTGTACCTTTCGACTTGAGAGCATCACAGGAACCACTTCGAATGTTAAGTCTTCAGTCAAGTCTGGGGGATCAGTGGTCAAGATGTGCGATGGATCTCTGACATACTTCTTCAGTAATGATACATTGAACATGTTATGAACGCTTGACAAAGATGGTGGTAGAGCCAATTGATATGCTACATTACCACATCGGGTCAATATCTCATATGGTCCCACATACCTGGGGCATAGCTTCCCTTTCTTACCAAACCGTTTCAGACCTCGCACCGGTGATACCTTCAAGAATACTTTGTCACCCACTACAAACTCCAGATCTCGACGTCGATTATCCGCACAGTGCTTCTGTCAAACTTGAGCTGTCTTTACTCTCTCCTTGATTTGATCAATCACTCGACAAGTTTCTTCAACAAACTCCGGTCCTACAATTATTCTTTCTCCCACCTTGTTCCATAACAGAGGTGTACGACACTTCTTCCCATAGAGTGCTTCATATGGGGCCATCTGAATTGTAGCCTAATAACTGTTGTTATAAGCAAACTTGATAAGTGATAGCTTCTCATCCCAAGCTCCCTTGAAATCTATTGCACAAGCTCGGAGCATATCTTCTAAAATTTGAATAGTTCGCTCTGATTGTCCGTCCGTCTGAGGGTGAAAAGCTATACTGAACTTCAACTTCGTTCCCATAGCTTTTTGTAATCCTTCCCAGAACTTTGATGTAAAACGGGGATCTCTGTCAGATACTATACTCTCTGGAACGCCATGAAGTCTGACTATATTATCAACATATAACTTGGCCAGTTTCTCCATGGTATACTGAGGTCTGACTGTAATAAATCGAGCTGTCTTGGTGAGTCGGTCAACTATAACCCAAACTGCATCCACTGACCTTGGTGTCAAAGGTAAGCCAGTAACGAAATCCATGGTTATACAATTCCACTTCCATGCAGGTTCCGGTAATGGCGGTAGCAAACCTGCAGGTCTCTGCCTTTTTGCTTTAACTTGTTGACAATTCAGACATTGGAACATGAAACGAGCTATATCTGCTTTCATACCCCTCCACCAATATAGTCTTCTTAAATCATGGTACATTTTGGTACTTCCTGGATGTACCGAATATGGAGTGTAATGAGTTTCAGTCATAACTCGATCTCTGATATTTCAGTCTTCACTCTCAGGTATACATAACCATCCACGATACCTGAGTACCTTGTCTGAATCCAAGGTAAAGTCAGGATTGCTCGTACCCTTGTCTAAGTCTTCTTGCACTGTCTTGAGATGAGGATCCTATAGGATTGCTACCTTGAATTCATCAACTAGATCCGGTGAGATATTCAAAGCGGCAAACATCATGGTGAACTTATGAATTAAGCCTTGCTCGACTGGATCTTCTGCAGTTTTAATTATATACTCTTCATCACCTTCGATTAAACTTGAGGCTGCGGCACATAATGCAGCATTTGTACTTGGTCCTGCCTCAGGTTTCGATGCCCACTTTCTGCTTAAGGCGTCAGCCACCACATTTGCTTTGCCCGGATGGTACTGGATGTCACAATCATAATCTTTCAACAATTCCAGCCATCTCCTCTGTCTCATATTCAGATCATTCTGAGTGAAAAGATAAGTTAAGCTCTTGTGATCTGACTTAATCTGAAACTTCTCACCGTACAAGTAGTGTCTCCAAGTTTTGATTACATGTATAACCGCTGCTAGCTACAAATCATGTGTAGGATAGTTCTTCTCATGGTCCTTTAACTGTCTTGATGCGTAAGCAATCACCTGTTCTCCTTGCATCAATACACACCCAATACCCAACCCCGAAGCATCCATATATAAAGTAAACGGTACGCTTAGTTCTGGGATGGTCAAGATAGATGCAGAGACTAGTCTTGACTTCAAAGTCTGAAAGCACTTCTTACACTCATCTGTCCATATGAATTTCTCTCCCTTCTTAGTCAATCTGGTGAGTGGAACAGCGATCCTGGAGTAATCTTCCATGAATCTTCTATAATAACCAGCCAACCCAAGGAAACTACGAATCTTCGCAACAGATTTTGGTGCTTCCCATCCTACTATAGCATCTATCTTACTTGGATCAACCTTGATACCGTCTTCAGATACAACGTGGCCCAAGAAAGCCACTTCCTTCAGCCAAAACTCGCACTTCTTGAACTTAGCATAAAGCTTTTCTTGTCTCAGCCGTTGTAGGACTGCCCTCAAATGTGGTGTATGAGTCTCCATGTCCTTAGAGTAGATCAATATGCCATCGATGAATACGATGACCGAAGTGTCCAACATATCATGAAACACTCGGTTTATCAGTTCCATGAACGACGCTGGAGCATTGGTCAACCTGAAAGACATAACTAAAAACTCATAATGTCCATACCTCGTCCTGAAAGCAGTCTTCGAAATATCTCCGGCCTTGATCTTCAGTTGGTGATACGCCCGATCGGAGATCAATCTTCGAGAAAACCTTTGCACCCTGCAATTGATCGAATAGATCGTTGATTCTAGGCAAAGGATACCGATTCTTGATCGTCAACTTGTTCAGTTCACGGTATTCAATGCATAGCCTTACACTTCCGCCCTTCTTCTTGACAAATAATACCGGTACCCCCCAAGGTGATATGCTAGGTCTTATGAAGCCCTTATCTAACAATTATTGTAATTGGGTCTTCAAATCCTTTAACTCGGTAGGGGCCATCCTGTATGGTGCTTTGGACACCGGCGCCGAACCTGGCATAAGGTCTATTACAAACTCTGTAGCGCTGTTCGACGGTAGACCTGGAAGCTCCTCTGGAAATACATCGGGGAACTCTCGAACCACATCTATATCTTCCATCTTGTGTGACTCCGCCGTGATGTCGACTACAGATACTAGATACCCCACTCCCCCTTTCTCTAAGCATCGCTTGGCTTTTAGGGCGGAGAGAATCAGCTTCTGCTTCCTAGATAGTTTGATCCCAGTGAAGCTATACTCCCTTCCCTTTTTGTCAGTAAGCACAAGCTTCCTTTCACCACATAATAGGACGGATGAATGATGGCCTAGCCAGTCCATTCCCAAGATGACATCAAAGTCTGCCATCTCGAGTAGTACTAGGCTTGCTTCTAAGTCTCGGCCCTCAATACATACAGTACATGGTCCATAATATTCGGTCAAAGCCACTTCGACTCCTAGTGGAGAACAAACTATCAAGCTTGGGTTCAAGTGCTTGATTGGTAACTCCATTCGCTTCCCAAAAGAAATCGAAACAAAGGAGTGCGTGGCCCCAGAGTCAAATAGTACTCTGGCAGGTATACCAGCTACATTTACAATTCTTGGAATTTTTATCATCCCTTAGTTCTATATGCGCATACACACAAATGAAAATTAGTAAGCCAAATAGTAAGGGATAGAGTCATACCAGTGACCACATCAGGTGATGCAGCTGCCTCTTCAGTGGTGGCCGCATAAATTTTTCCTTGCTGGGGAGGTTGCTTCCTAGGTAGAGTGCAGGTCCTTGCAATATGACCCACTTGCTGACTGTTGAAACATTTGATATTCGGGTTGAATCCGGTGTTCTAAGGCACAGGAGGTGCCGCATTGTTCCTAGCAGGCACTGTAGCGGTCTGAGCCCTGTATGGGCGGAAGGGTTTATTGTTACCGCCACCCAAACATTCAATAGCGGGTCTCTTCATTCCCCTGTTCTGAGCGAAGAAGCTGTCCCGCTGACTGGACTCTATCACCCTCGCAACCTGCACAACCTCATTATAGATTTTCTTGTCCAGACCCAATATGTGCTCTCTGATGCTTCCACATAGTCCCATGGTGAACCTACGTGTCTTGGTCTCTTCCTCTTGCATACTTGCCGGTGCGAAGAAAAATAACTTTTCGTACCTCTGCTAGTAAGCATCCACAGTCGATTGAGACTGTTGCAAATTAAGGAACTCCTTCTCCATCTGATCTCTGAAGCTCTTTGGAAAATACTTATCGAAGAAGGCAACCTTGAATACTTCCCAATCTACCTGTGCATGTTTCGACTCCAGATATGCCCGTGTAGAATTCCACCAAGCATTTGCGTCTTCTTTCAGCATATGAGTGGCAAATAAGTCATTTTCCTCCTCTCGTACAGATCATCAGTCAGAAGTTTTTCTCCATTTCTGCAACCCATTGTGCTGGCCACAATGGTTTCCCTGTCTTACCGGTGAATGATGAAGGCTTCAACTTCAGGAATCTATCCACCGCTCTGCTCAGATCATGTTGTCCCTGAGTGTTCATTCCGTACCATGGTGGTGGATACGGGTAGGCTCCCGGGTATGTAGAAGGTGATGGAAACTGGTGCGGTGGTGGTACATTCTGTGCTTGGCCCATCGGCCTTGGGCTACCCTGCATCGGCTGTGAAGTATTTTTCTCTCCAGACTCAGGGGTACCTCAAGTGGGAACAGAACCCGGTGGCCTGAACATCTTCAGTATCTCGCTCAGGAATTCTTTCTGCTGAGCTTGCATCTGATAGACCAGGTTTGTAACAATGGTCTCAGAATTCCTGTGAGGTGGCCCAGGAAAATTTGTTGTTACTTCTGGAACCTGTTCCTCCTCAACTTCCGGGCTTGGCTCTCTAACATGGCCTTGTTCAACCTGTTCTTCTTCTTCGAGGCGCATCCTAGCCTGGTGACGCTTTCGACCCCTACGACCATTTCCGCCCACCATCTCAGACTATTCTGTTTGAATTTGAGAAGAAGACATAACACATGATAATGAAGCAATAGTGGTGTTAGTCTTGAACAATATAAGGCAAAACAATCATAAAAAGGAGTAATTAAGTCTACAAATCTTTAAAATTTTTCAGAGGTTTTTCTGGCTTTTCTGGTGTTGACTGGTCGCAACATACCGGTCGACACTCTGTAGACAGAGCTGCGACCGGTATAGTCGACCGGTCAGAATGAAAATTCTGACCGAGACATAGCGGTCACATGTCTATAGGGATACCGGTCGACCGGTATAGGCAAAACCGTTGACCGGTATGCCCAGAACTGGTTTTAAAATCGCGAAAAGTGAAACTTTTTCTCACTTTTCTTTCTCTTTTCTCTCCGGTGGCGATTCCTCTCTGCCAAACCAAGTTGCTACAGTCCGGCCGGTGACCTTAGAAGCCGATTCCTTCCGTTCAAAGCTTAGAACATCGTCTCCAGGTAGGTCTCTTCCTTCTCTTTGAAGTTTTTAGATATTTTCATATTGTCTATATGTAGAATTTTAGGTTTTTCATCGATTGAGAGATTCTAACCGTAGGAACTCTTTTCCTTCGGCTTAGAAAGGGTTTAGGGACCCCCAAGAGCAAAAGCCCTCAACCTATTTGAGGTTCCACCGAACGGTTTTTGGAAAAATCGAATTTTTACACTTTTTGACCTAGGTTTTTGAAAATTTTCAAATTTTCTTGAATTTTCTTAAATTCCAAATTTTTTTTGTTGTAAATGCTTGTGATTGATTTGTTGAAGAGTGTGGGGGTTACGTAAGTCCTCCTCCCCATGTTTGTGGGTGAGTTTGAGGCTTTTACCCAATTTACTGTCGTTATGCTGCCGAAAGTTTAAAAAATTTCTAACATTTTCTTCTTGTTCCCTTTTGTTTTGCAGTTAAAAATGGCTCCCCGACGTGCTCTTGGGAAACGTCCTCATGGCTCGAGCTCACGTGCTCCCCAGCCACCAGTTCCCCAATTTGACGAGCACTGGTTTCGTTCTATGGAAGCACAGGCTCGATTCCCGTGGTTTGATAACAAGAGCATAGAATCTGGGTGTCGGGTTAACCTGGATCAGCTGGAGAGATTCGATGTGCGAGCCGCTTTCAACGCGCTTGGGTAGGTACCAGTAATATCCTACACTGATACCACCCGTCCCAATCTGGTTACGCATTTCTATGCTAACCTGGAGCTACATGGAGATGTTAACGATCCCAACCAGGGTAGGGATTTACGCATCACCAGCTATGTCAGGGGTGTACCTATCTCATTCAACACCTACCAGCTGGCTGACCTTCTAGGGGTTCCTAATGATGGAGACCTAGTGTATTGCCCTCCCAAAGCGAAGGGCTATCTGACTGAGGATTTGCGCCGAAAAATAGCAGATCAGATACTAAACCCTAGAGCTCCTATGAAGGCGGCTAGCTTGAGACCTGCACCTCGGGTATATAGTCGCATCATTCAGCACAACATCGTGCCCCAGAGCGACCATTACAGTGAGTTATCCCAGCTCACTCAGTACATCACTTACTGCGTCTGCACCGGGGAGCGGGTCTCTCTCCTTTACCTCATCATCAGGACCATGCATCAGGCGACCCTGGCCGATCAGGCCAGTAACCTTCCCTATGGTCGTCTCATTACCTTCCTGCTACGTCGCCTGGGTGTGAGCATGAGAGGCGAGGTGACAGTTGAGGATACTATGACCTCCGACATTGACTGGGAAGCTATTCAAAGGATGCAGATGGTCGATCTGCCTGTTAGCGATGACGAGTTGGAGGCTCGCCCTCGCCCACTCGGGAGGGTAGCAGCCGCAGTAGCACCAGCAGCAGCAGCCAATGCGGCCTATGCGGCAGAGGCTGGGGGTGATGATGACGATATGGTTGGGGAAGCGCCAATGCCTGTCCCACAGCCTACACCTGCAGCACCACCGTCTACCTCTACAGCTGGACCATCTCAGCCTCCTTCTGACACCATGATGGGTATGATTATGGAGATCAGGGACACTCAGCGTGAGATGAGCCATGACTTGGCGCAGTTGGCTCGTAGTCTCAGAGTCACACAGGATCAGGTGCACTGGCTCAGGGTCACTTACGAGCGAGACTATGATAGCAGACCCTATTCCTCCCAGGCCCCCTACCCCATGATTGTCCCTCTTATTTCTCTTTCACATATGACTGTTTATATAACAGGGTAACTGTCCGGATTGTGGGCTGTACCCTGTAGCACTATTTTTCTGATACTCATTTTCTTATTTAATGAAAGTTTTTATGTTTCACCTAACTAGTGTATGTGTACATGTTAAGTTCCATATTTAGAATAGTACATTATTCTCTTTCTTAATCAGTCTCAGGTATCAAACAATGCTTAAGGTGTGTTTGTATTAAGATTAATAAATTTTTCCTAACTCAGTTCATCGACTTAGTTAAGTACAATATGGTTTGATGGACAGAGCCCGAGAGCTCTGATACCAAGTTGTCACACCCCAATTCTGATCCAACCAGAATGGTGTGAGTGAACCGTCATTGAACCAACGGTTCACACCAGGATCTCAAATAGGCCGTGTCCACTCATACAAACCATTACACATAACCACAATCAGAATATAAATAGTACAGCGGAAGTCTTTAAAATAGAATGAACTGAGTATCTATTGATAATTTAAATAAAAAATCCCATTATTCAAATCCAATCATAAAATATAATATCAATACTCCCCTTTAAAAGTCAACCGAAACTAACTGAAATAAATAAATAAAATCAATCACAGGTACACGTAGAAAGGGCACTCGCATGAAGCGTCATGCTCGTCCTCTCCTGCCTGTACGTCCAACATCGCAACACCACCATACACCGAAGCATTTATATAGTCATCAACAGTGTAACCTGCATCAACATCTAAAAACAATGTGTACACAAAGGGTGAGCTCACAACTTAGCTCAGTAAGACAATCAGACAATTTCACAATATTATGCATGAGTAACAATCATTTTATGCTGTGGTCTGGTTTTAAATTTGCAATGTGCTATAGAAAGGTTTGGTGGCCCCTGCACCTCTATACATGAGTGTGTGGCACCTCATGGATCACACCCCCATTGGCCCACATACACCCATCATGGAATAGAGATAGAGCTAAGATACCCCCGTACCTCCCCTGATGCTCTACCCATACTAGTACCTAAGCCCCTACTGGCCAGGGCTCGCAAACTGGGCTCGCAACTAACCAATCCTATATGTCATCAATGTATGCTCTATCCCAGCACAGCCGTCTACGGCATAGAGATAGAGCTAAGGCATTCCCACACCTCCCCTGATGCCCTATCCGCAACTAACCCACTAGGATAGATACATAACGCAGGTAGACCCTATCCCAACATAACTCCCTACGGCATAAAGATAGAGCTAAAGCATCGTGGACAAGCCAGCGTCGACCTCGGAGACCACAATGCCATATAACCATGGCCAGGCCAGCATCAACATCGGATACCACCGTACCACGACCTTCCCCTGATGCCCCACCCGTACCAAGCATGTTAAGACAGAATACTACAAAAGGTGCTAGTGTGAGGAGCGATCCCAGGCCCATGCCCCACTCCACACACTAACAAAAATAATCACATGCTTAATAATCACATCTTAACAATGCATGAACAGTAATAATAACTGAAATTAAAAGATGGCATGTGAATATGCACAAACATCACATCATATATAATCAGGTGGTTAACAATGATTTACTGTCCATTAATTATTAGATTTAGGTCAGATTCCCTCACCTCATGCTCGTTTGATAGCTTGCTCCATGTCGCAAGATGCAAACGGAAAGTCACAAAGTCCTACAGTATTATTAGGGTTTCATTAGAATATTTTTCTTAGGGTTTCATGTTGGTCGGAAACCAACAAAGTTACAAAATACCCTCGCAGAGCTGACCGGTGGCATGTATCGGTCGCAGCTCTGTGGGAAAGACTGGTGACCGGTATGGTCAGCCAGTCCCCACAAACGAGCCTCCCGAGGGATACCGGTGGCAACATACCGGCCGCACTATGTGCAACCGGTATAGTCGACCGGTATGTCTCCGGAAGACCATACATGAGTTTTTCGACTGCCGTCGATCATCCTCCATGGACTTCCAAGGTTTCTCCTATCCATTCTAAGTTTAATCTTTGAGTTAGAGTTATCCCCAACTCATTCGAGTCTAGTTTCGATGAATATCATCTCGGAACTCGAATCTAAGTTTTGACGGCAACTTAGGGTTTAAGGTCCAATTAGGGTTTTAGATCAATACCTACTTTGCATGGTATTGATCCACCCACACAACTATTCTAGAGTCATAGGGTAAGAAGAATGGTTAAAACACTTACCGTTGACTAGCGTAGAGTGAGCTTCGTCGAACGGCAATGGCGGCACCTTCTTCTTCTTCCTAGCTCCTTCTCCTTTCCAACCTCCTTCTCTTCTCTAGAGTTTGTGAGAGATAATGGAAAGGATTTGAGGAGGTTTAAGGGTGTATTTATAGGCTAGAATTATGGTTTAGTAACCCTATTAGGATTAGGAAAGTCTTAGGATTTGAATATCAGGAAAGTGGGACCCTCAGAAGTCAATTTCTGGATCTCCGCACTCAGCTGCGCAGAGCATACCGGTCGACCGGTACCAAGACCGGTACCATCGACCGGTCAACATAAAATTATGATTATTTGACCATCTTTGATCCGATTTCATACCTGTTTGTCATCCGCTCGTCCCGTCTGGCCCGGTGATGATCGGAAGACCTGCTACGACACAAAACCAAGGTTTAGACCGGGTTTACGGAGTGCGGGTCTTACAGATATAGCCATTTTCAACTCTTGTTCAAGCGCTATCTACTATTTACTAACTACTCTTGGTAGTTCTCACTTCTTACTCATGCGCTCTTTTATAGATCATGACTCAAATCCATAAATCCAATAATCTCAAAGTATATTATCTATTACTTCATCTGAGGTTCCTTAGTTATAAAGATTTATCTGAATCGAATCATCTTCAATAATTTTCCTTATTAATCAAGCCTCTTATCAATGGGGGTCAGAAAATGTAAGAATTAGAATGTTTATCCAAAAATAATTTATTTTCTTCTTTCAAATTTAGTATGATGATGAACACTTGTTTAATATAGTGAACTTAGATTTAAAGGATCAGGAGTAAATCTATGATCATTGAATCAAACAACAAATGAATTGGACCCTTGGTTGTTGGTTACCAGGTGGTCCGAATACATGGAAATAGAGGTTCTACTCCTCTTAACCTCATGGCTACAGGTTCTATCGGGTATATAATGCCATTGGCCAAGGCACTATAGGAATAAATCTGGAGAAAGTTTTGGTACATCAATAAATCAGGTATAAATCAGAAAGATGTATGTTCAACATAATTAAACCCTTAACTGATCATTCAGTTCACATCTATATTCTTGTTGTCGATCATGAGAGTAGCTTAGATTGGTATAATCAGGACTAATTCTAAGGAAACAATATCTATAACCCCAATTGATAGGTTAAATCGAGAAAGTATCCTGTCAAGGCACGAGAATTTAAAATCAGGTATGTGCATCCTCTATAATCATAAGGGGAAGTCAACGATGCACCGCATCCTATATACACATGTCTAGTTATATGGCCATAATAGATTTGATCCCTTGCTGAAAATATCCGAGGCTTCATCTTCATAAAACATTCCTCAACCCTTATTGGATCATTCTGCCATGATGCACCTATCCCACACATCGATGGCTGATAAGGGTAACTGCCTTGATACACTACTTGTTGTACACCAAGCTTCTATACTGGGGTGTGCGTTATTAGGACCTACTGTATGGTAGACACTGTGTTATGGACAACGGGTATTGGAGGTACAGTGTTGCTACCAATAGGTACTGTACTTGGTCTGTCCCAGAGGTATTGGTGTAGCATTGGCAACTAAGGTAGTGATTCATGGTAACTTGCATAACCGGTTATCATCTATTCTTGCTTTTGTATTTTACTGGACCAAGTTCATTACAACCTTGGTCAAGGCATTTGGTGGTCCATGTAGTTTGGCTGAAATGGCCTGATTGTTCACCCCTTTGATTTGCTCCAGTTTGATTATCATTATTTGTTATTTGCTTAGATGGTTCTCATTACCCGTTCTCTACCCTGATAGTGGTGGGGTTGGGTTACAACCTCTTCTTAATGCTTAGTGGGCGATGGATCAACGTATGGCGGATCTCACTCCTTGTCTCCACGTCACCCAGGAGTATAGCTTTATCTTCTTTTATAGCTACTATTGTTTTTGGTAAGGCCATGGTTCTCCTATCTCTGTTGGATTTGGCCCGAGATCTTTCCCTTTACCTCAGCAAGGATTTAGGCGTTACTAGCCATTTTCCTTTCTTTCTCTATCATACATCGAGTTCCACATCTTGTGAGTGTCAACTCGGTATTCTAATTTTCTGCTTATGTATGCTTTCTTCTTGTTACTGTACTATATCTTTTGTATACTCAGACAATTATCTGACTTGTAGACCGTACCATATGTTATTTGTTTATCAGGATACATTTAGATTTTCTTTTCTTCTATCTATATATACATATGGCTCCACCTTTTATATGTACATTATCGTCTTGTTTAAGTTCTGTCTCAACCAACATAGGTCCTTATGGTGTGTTTGTATTAAAGCTTTTAAATTTAACCTAACTCAGTTCATAGACACAATCGTAAATGTATTCGGGTTTGATTAGAGAAGCCTTAGTACTCTGACATCAAGTTGTCACACCCCAATTCTAGACTAACCAATGGTATGATGAACTGTCATGAAAACCAACGGTTTAAACCAGGATCTCATATAGGCTATGCCAACCATGTTAAACCAAAACACATTCCATAGTAATGATCAGAGATATTTGAGTAAATAGCAAAAGTCTTATTAATAATAAACTGAGGTCTACATGATAAATAATTAAATGATCCATTTATCTCCAATTATCCAAAACATAATTAATACATATTACAAGTATCAAAATACAAAAGTTAAACACTAAGCGTAACCATGGTGGAAACACTCGCTTGACGAGTCTTGCTCGTCCTCCACAGCTTGCATATCCATAGCCGTCACTTGTCCATACATTGGCGCATCGATATAATCTTCAACCGTAACACCTACAACATTAGAAACTAAAAAGAATTGCACGCGCGAGGGTCAGCTCTCCAACTTGAGCTCAGTGAGAAAACAAAACAATGCAACAAACATATGCATGTATTCAATTCATATCTTTGGTCTGATTTTAAAGTTTGCAATTTGCTATAGAAATGTTTGGAGGCCCCCACACCTCTATACACGAGTGTGTGAATCCGCCCAATGGATCAAACACCATTGTCGTCCCACATGCACCCACTATGGAATAGAGATAGAGCTAAAGTGTTCGGATCATACACCGCCAACACTTCCCCTGATGCCCTACCCATACCAACATGTAAGCCCTTACTGGCGAAGGCTTGCAAACTAGGTTCATAGCTGACCAATCCTAATGTCATCCAGTGTATCCAAGGCCTCACCCCAGCATCCCTCAATATTTCCATAGAGATAGAGCTAAGGACCCCCGACAGAGTCGAAGACTACACGGTCTGAGACCACCTCCCCGGATGCCCTACGACATAATAGTTCTGCTAAGGTAATGGCGATACGACGATGTCAGTAAACAAGACTTGAGTAGAGATAGAGCTAGAGTCTGGTGACCAAAATGAACTACAATGTCACGTCCTCCCCTTTCTGCTCCACTCGCATCCAACACACTAACCACACATACAATCACATGCCTATTCCTAGCATCATCATCATCATCATCATCATGTTACAAATATACAAAAGTAAATATGCATGGGCAGTAATAATAGTAATATTGGATAACATGTGAGATGTACATTACAAATATACAAGCATAAAATCAATCATTGCATTAGACTTAATAAAATAAAATAGTTTGTTATTAGCCAATTAGTTTAGGTCTTGTTCCCTCACCTGCTAAAAATGTTCAATCTTCTCCAAACTTCTTAACTCACTCTTAAACCTCTTGAAAACCTATGAAATTTGTAAGTTCTAAGTTAGGGTTCAAGTTTATCAAATTACAGTAGTCAATGGTCCAACCTGGAATCAAACAGACCTCCAGAAGTTGGATGGTCACAGGTGTGTCTGCACCTGTGGTCTCAGTTTCTGTGGCCACAGGGTGTGGGGTTGATACGTGTGATCGCATATCCACATACGACCACACCCTTCCTGGAAACTTTTCGAAGGCATGTGGTCGACACATGTGCCTCTTGCAGTCGATCAAGCTGAGACCTCATGAGTGTTGGTCGACTTTTTTACTCTCAAGGCAATACCTTCATGTTTTGATTCTTTAGCTTATCATTATGATCCTTCCTATGATTGTTCTATGGCTTAAAATTTATACTTTTACATAATCCACCCTAATAGATTCCCTCTATGGATCTCTTAGAGTTTTGTCCAAGGTCTTAGGATTGAGATCTTACTTTGAATCAATCTCTCCTCCATAATCTATTCTGGGCATTCAATTAATGTAGGGAATGATTCCATACCTTAAACTTGCTGGAGAATCAGAGCTTTCTTTGTAATTCTTTCTCCTAGCCTTCCTCTTCAATTCTCCTTTTCTTCCTACTCCTCTCTTTCTCTCTCTTTTAGTTCTCTCTTTCAGTTTGGGTTTTAAAAGAGTAAGAGAGACTAAGTAACATCCCTTATATAAAGGAAAACCTCCATATAGTCTCCTACTTTAATTAGGAAAGAGATCCCTCAAGTTTTGGAAAGTTTCCAAAACTCAGAGTCGGTTCGGCATCTTATGGTCACACGTGGGGTCACAAGATCAGTCAACCACACGTCTCAGATTCGAGTGGTCTCAGTATTCTATGGTATGGTCGACCACTCCTATTTAGGTATGTAAGACCCACACTCCATGAACCCGATCTAAACCTTGTTTCATGTCGTAACAGGTCTTCCAATCATCACTGGACCAGACGGGACAAGCGGATGACAACCAGATAAGAAATCAGACCAATCGGACCAATTCAAGAATGAAAAACTTCATACCGATCGATGGTACTGGTCTATGGTACTGGTCGATGGTCGACCGGTTTGGCCGCGCAGCATGGATCCGGAAACGGATCTCTGCGGGTCTCACTTTCTAAATTTCAAATCGAAGGACTTTCCTAATGTTTTTAGGCTTCCTAAACCTAACCCTAGTCTATATAAGGACCTTTAAACCTCCTAAAACCTCTTCCATTGATCCTCACAAACCCTAGAAAGGAGAAAGAGGTTGAGGAAGGAGAAGAAGCTAGGAAGGAGAGGGAAGAGCCGCCATACTATTCGATGAAGAACACATTACCGCGAGTCGACGGTAAGTACTTAAACCTTCCTTTACATTAATTATTCTAGGATGGTTTGTTATAATTGGATCAATACCATGCAAAGCAGGTATTGATCTAAACCCTGTATTTGTCAACAAACCCTAAATTAGTGGTAAACCCTAGATTCAAGTTTTAGGTTAAAGATCATCGAAACTAGGACTTGAATGGAATTGGAAACAACTCTAACTCAATGCTCAGACCTAGAATGAATAGGAGAAACCCTAGAATCAATAAGGGGTGATCGACGGAAGGTGAAAACCAGATGTATGGTCTCCTGGAGACATACTGGTCGACCATACCGGTCGCACCCTATGCGATCGGTACTGCGACCAGTACCTCTCGGGGACTGGTCTGTGGGGACCGATCGACCATATCGATTGTAGGTTTTCCCCACAGTGCTGCAACCGGTACCTGTGACCGGTCTGCTCTGTGAAAAGTGTTTTTGATCCAGTTGGTTTTCCGTCCAACATAAACCTAAGGAAAAACTATTCTAATTAAACCTAACATTTTGTAGGACCTTGTGATAGCATGTTTGGACCTTGTGACGTGGAGCAAACTATCAACCAAGCGTCAGGAATGGGAATCAGGCCTAAACCCTAATAATTTAATAAACAATAAATCATTGTTAATAACCATGACTCTATGGTATGATGTTTGTGCATACTCGTATGTCATCCTTTATTTTCAGTTATTATTATTGTTCATGCATACTCGCTATGCTAGGATGTGACTGTTAGGCATGTGATTGTTTTTGTTGGTGTGTGGAATGGGAAGGACTGGAGGTCTGGGATCATTCCTCACACTAGCACCTTTCGTATCACTTTGTCTTAGCATGCTTGGTGCGGGTAGGGTATCAGGGGGAGGAAGTGGCACTGTGGTCAACGGTCTGGCCACTAGACTCTAGCTCTATCTCTATTCCGTAGGGAGCTACGCTAGGATATGGCCTACTGTGATGACATATAGGATTGGTTAGTTTCGAGTCCAGTTTGCATGCCCTCGCCAATAGGGGCTTACGTGTTGGTATGGGTAGAGTATCAGGGGAGGTGTTGGTGGTTTTTGATCCGGACGCCTTAGCTCTATTTCTATTCCATGATAGGGTGCATGTGGGACGACAGTGGTGTTTGATCCATTAGGAGGCTTCACACACTCATGTATAGAGGTGCGGTGGCTTCCAATCCTTTCTATAGCACATTGCAAACTTAAACCAGACTATAATGTGAATGTTACTCATGCATATGTTTGTTGCATTGTCTGATTGTCTTACTGAGCTAAGTTGTGAGCTCACCCTTGTGTACACACTATTTTTTAGATGTTGATGCAGGTTATTCGGTAGAGGATTACATGAATGCTCTAGTGTACGGAGGCGTGGCTGCTTTGGACGTGCAAGCAGGAGAGGACGAGCATGACGCTTCATGCGAGTGCCCTTTCTGCGTGTACCTTTAGGATTTGATTTAATTTATTTTTATTATTTTTAGATGGAAATACAATTGATGTAAAGATATTTATTTATGTTTTGGGTATTTGAATAATTAGATATTTTATTTAAATTTATCAATAGATCACTCAGTTCATTTAATTTAAGACTTTCGCTGTATTTTATTATATTCTGATTGTGGTTATGTGCAATGGTTTGTATGAGTGGACATGGTCTTATTGAGATCCTGGTGTGAGCCGTTGGTTCA
This sequence comes from Protea cynaroides, assembly GCA_028583415.1. Classification (NCBI taxonomy): domain Eukaryota; kingdom Viridiplantae; phylum Streptophyta; class Magnoliopsida; order Proteales; family Proteaceae; genus Protea; species Protea cynaroides. The sequence goes on along the minus strand of CM053276.1, from coordinate 76,049,433 downwards.
GTGACAGTTCACTCATACTTCTGGTTCAGCTGGAATTGGGGTGTGACAACTTGGTATCAGAGCTCTTAGGCTCTGTCCAACAGACCATATTTGCACTTAACTAAGTCGATGAACTGAGATAGGAAAAATTAAAATCTTTAATAAGAACCCACCTTAAGCACTTGTCTGATGTCTGAGACTAAATTCGAAAGAACATAATATACTATACTAAATGTGGAATTAACAACAGATATGCTCTAGAAAGGGTACCATCGTGACAAGTAGAAGAATCATGAATTATCATAACAAGTAACAGAAAAATTTTATAAACATAAATTATCTAAAGTGTATCAAAAGTTAATTATGCTACAGGGTACAGTCCACAAGCCGGACAGTTACCCTGTTATATAAACCATGCCGAGAGAGAGAAAAATAAGAGGTTTTCATGGGGTTGGGGGCATAGGAGAAATGGGGTCAGCGATGTCATAGTCACGCTCGTAGGCTACCCTGAGCAAGTGCACCTGCTCCTGGGTGACTCTGAGGCTGCGAGTAAAGCGCCCTAGGTCACAGCTCATCTCCCACTGGGCATCTCGGATCTCCGTGAACATACCCATCATGGTATCGGGAGGAGGCTGAAATGGTCCTACTGCATGCGTGGGCTGTGGTGCTGGTGCTGGAACATCCTCCCTCTGATCATCGTCACCCTCATCATCATCCCCTGCCTCTTCTGCATGAGCCGCATTGGCTGCTGCTGTTGCTGCTGCCGTGGCTGCTACCCTCCTGAGTGGGCGAGGACGAGCCTCTAACTCCTCATCGCTGATTGGCAGGTCGTCCATCCTCATCCGGAGAATGGCATCCCAGTCAATGTCTGAGGTCATAGTGTCTTCAACTGCAGTCTCACCCCTCATGTCCACTCGTAATTGCTGCAGAAGAGTAGTGATGAGTCGTCCATATGGAAGGTTACTGGCCTGATCAGACAGAGTAGCCCGACACATGGTCTTGATAATAATGTAAGGGAGACAAACCCGCTCCCTAGTGCAGACGCAATAGGTCAAGTACTGAGTTAGCTGAGACAACTCACTGTAGTGGCCACTCTGGGGAACGATGTCATGCTGGATGATGCGACAATATACCCAGCGAACATGCCTCAAGTTAGCGGCTTTCATAGGCGCTCCAGGGTTAAGTATCTGTTCCGAAATCTCCTAGCACAGATCATCAGTGAGAAAGCCCTTCATCTTAGGGGCGCAGTAGACCAAGTCCCCATCATTTGGGATCCCCAGAAGATCATCAAGCTGGTGTGTGTTGAAAGATATAGGGACACCCTTGACGAGACTGGCAAGGCGGAGTTCCCTGCCTTGGCTAAAGTCAATGACATTTCCCTCTATCTCCAAGTTGGCGTAGAAATGTTTGACTAGGTTAGGGCGGGTAGTCACAGTGTACGTAATAACGGGTAACCACCCAAGTCTACCAAAAGCTACTTCCACATCAAACCGTCGAAGCTGCTCCAGGTTCACCCGTCGCCCTGACTCGATATTCTTCTCGTCAAACTAAGGGAAGCGGGCTTGTGCCGCCTCAGAAGGAAACCAACGCTCATCGAGCTGTGGAACAGGAGGATGCGGACGATTCATGCCAAGACCAAATGAACATTTAGCAGCACCTCTGCTTTGAGGCATGATGAGCTACAAAACAAAGACAAAACAAAGAGAAATTGGTTAGAAATTTTCAAAATTTTGGCAACATAACGATAGTAATTTAAGCAAAAGCCTTGAACTCACCCAAAAACTGGGGAGGAGGACTTACGTAACCCTTAAACACCTCATGGAAACCAAACATCCATCAAACAATCAAGGAATTTGGAAAATTACAAGAAAAATTCGATTTTTTTTTATCAAAACCTAGGTCAAAAACCTAAAAATCTGATTTTTTTTGAAAACCATTCAGTGGAACCTCAAATTGGTTGAGGGCTTTTGCTCATAGAGGTCCTTAAACCCTTTCTATGCTGAAGGAAAAGAGTTCCTACGGTTAGAATCTCCTAAAGTAAGAAAAACCTAGTTTTTGGGCTTGAAACCATGGAGAAACGATGTAAAAATGATAAATGGAAGGAAGGAACTTACTTGGAGGTGATGTTCTAGGTCTGGATCGGAAAGAAAATAACTTCTAAGACCACCGGTAGGACTATAGCAACTCACAGAGCCAGAGATGAATCGCCACCGGAGAGGAAGAAGAAAGGAAGAGTGAGATTTTTTTCACTTTTCCCGATTTTAAAGAGGAATCTGGGCATACCGGTCGATGGTTTTTCCCATACCGGTCTACCGGTACCCCCTTAGTAAAGTCGACCGGTACCCCTCGGTCAGGAGAAAATTCTGACCGGTCGACTATACCGGTCGTTCCATTCCCCACAGGGTTGCGATCGGTACATCAACTGGTAGCCCTCGGGAACCCTGAGAGTTTGTCCGCCTGGACATACCGGTCGCACTACCATATACAGTGCCGCGACCGGTATGTTGCTTCCAGACAACTAATGGAATTTTGGGAAAAATTTGTAAAATTTCTATTTAAGTTTCCTTACGAGTTTCGCCTTGTACTTGTTAAAGACTAACACTATTATGACCATTCAATTATACCTCATGTGTTATGTCTTCTTCTCAGATCCAAGCAGGAAAACTAATCTGAGATGGTAGGCGAAAACGATCGTAGAGGCTCACGAAAGCATCACCACTCTAGGGTACGCCAAGACGAGGACAATGTGGAAACATGAACTGTTGATAAGCAAAATGTGAACCCAAACGGTGAAGAAAGGCAGAGTCCCAGAGCACCAACAAATTTGCTAGGCCCCTCACACAAACTTTGAAACAATTGTGACGAATCTGGTTTTTCAGATGGAAGCTCAGCAGAAAACATTCCTGAACGAGATGCTGAAGATGTTTAGGCTACCGGGATATATTCCTATAGAAGGTACGCCTGAGTCTGGAAGAAATGACACCACACTGCCAATGGATGGTATTACTGGGCCGATGGGCCAAGGACAGAATCTATAACCACCACACCAATTTCCATCATCGTCTGCTTAGCAAGGAATCTATCCGTACCCACCACCATGGTATGGAATGAATGCACAGGGGCAGAATGACCTAAGCCAAGCAGTGGATAGGTTCTTAAAACTGAAACCCCCTACTTTCACAAGAAAACCAGGGAAACCACTGTGGCATGCACAGTGGGTTGCTGAATTAGAGAAGAACTTCCGATTGATGACTTGTACGGAGGATGAGAAGGTGATGTTTGCTACACACATGCTCAAGGAAGATTCAAATGCCTGGTGGAATTCTACCCGGACATACTTAGAGGTAAAACACACTCAGATCGATTGGGCAATATTCAAGGGAGCCTTCTTCAATAAGTACTTTCCAAAGAGCTTCCGTAATCAAATGGAGAAGGAATTCCTGAACCTGCAACAATCCCAGTCGACGATTAATGCTTACCAGCAGAGATATGAAGAGCTGTTCTTCTTCGCTCCGACAAGCATGCAAAAAGAAGAAACCAAGACCCGTAGGTTTACCATGGGATTGCGAGGAAGTATCCAAGAGCACGTCTTGGGTTTGGAGAAGAAGATATATAATGGGGATGTGCAGATTGTCAGGGTAATTGAATCCAGCCAAAGAGACAGTTTCTTTGCTCATAATAGAGGACTGAAGAGGCCCGCCACTGAGACTTCAGGTGGAGGGAATACAAGACCATTCCGCCCATACAGGGCTCAGTCTGCTGTGGTGCCTGCAAGGAACACTACTGCACCACCACCGTCACAGTTTGCTGGATAGAACCCAAATGTCAAATGTTTCAACTGTCAACAATTGGGTCATTATGCAAAGACCTGTACTCTACCTAAGAAGCAACTACCACAACAAGGAAAGATATTCGCAGTCACCACTGAGGAGGCAGCCGCATCACCTGATGTGGTTACTGGTATGATTACATCCCTTACTATTTGGCTTACTGTTGTTGTGTTTGAGCATGTAGAACTAAGGGATAATTAAATTTCAGGGACTGTAAATATAGCTGGTGTACCCGTCATTGTACTCTTTGACTCTGGGGCCATACATTCCTTCGTTTCTAGTTCTTTTGGGAAGAGAATGGAATTACCTATCAAGTATTTAAACCCAAGCTTGATAGTTCGCTCCCCGCTGGGAGTCAAAGTGGCATTGAATGAATACTTTGGGCCGTGTACAGTTAGTATTGAGGGCCGAAACCTAGAAGCAAATCTGGTTCAACTCGAGATGGCAGACTTTGACATCATCTTGGGAATGGATTGGCTAGGCCATCATTCAGCTAGCTTATTATGTGGTGAAAGAAAACTTGTGCTTAAAGATGAGAAGGGAAAAGAGTTTAGCTTCACTGGGACCAAGTTACCTAGGAAGCGGAAGCTGATCCTCTCCGCCCTAAAAGCTAAGAGATGCTTAGAGAAGGGAGGAGTGGGGTACTTAGTGTCTGTGGTCGACATAACTGCCGAGGTGCTAAAGATGGAAGATCTAGATGTGGTACGAGAGTTTTCAGATGTATTTCCAGAAGATCTCCCAGGTCTACCTCCAGACAGGGCTACAGAGTTTGTGATAGACCTTATGCTAGGGTCAGCGCCGGTGTCTAAGGCACCACAGGATGGCCCCTACCGAATTAAAGGAGTTGAAGACCCAATTATAAGAACTACTAAATAAGGGTTTTATACGATCAAGCATATCAACATGGGGAGCACCTGTATTGTTCGTTAAGAAGAAAGACGGTAGTGTACGGCTATGTATCGACTATCGAGAGCTGAACAAGTTAACCATCAAGAACCGATATCCTTTGCCTAGGATCGATGATCTGTTCGATCAGTTTCCAGGTGCAAATATTTTTTCGAAGATTGATCTTAGATCAGGGTATCACCAATTGAAGATCAAGGCCGTAGATATTCCAAAGACTGCATTCTAGACAAGGTATGGACATTATGAGTTCCTTGTAATGTCATTCGGGTTGACTAACGCTCCAGCGTCGTTCATGGAACTGATGAACCGAGTGTTTCATGACATGTTGGACACTTTGATCATCGTATTCATTGATGACATATTGGTCTACTCACAAGACAGGGAGACTCATGCAACACATTTGAGAGCAGCCCTATAACGCTGAGAAGAGAGAAACTTTATGCCAAGTTTAAGAAGTATGAATTTTGGCCAAAAGAAATGGCCTTCTTGGGTCACGTAGTATCTGCAGATGGTATCAAGGTAGATCCAAGCAAGATCGTAGCTATAGTAGGATGGGATGCACCAAAATCAGTTGCGAAGATTTGTAGTTTCCTTGGATTGGCTGGTTACTATAGAAGATTTGTGGAAGACTACTCAAAGATCGCCGTTCCACTTACCAGACTAACCAAGAAAGGGGAAAAGTTCATATGGACGGATGAGTGTGAGAAGTGCTTTCAGACTTTGAAGTCAAGACTAGTCTCTGCACCTATCTTGACCATCCCAGCACCAGGCTTACCGTTTACCCTATATACAGATGCCTCAGGGTTGGGTCTTGGATGTGTGTTGATGCAAGGAGAACAGGTGATTGCCTACGCATCAAGACAGTTGAAAGAGCATGAGAAGAACTATCCTACGCATGATCTGGAGTTAGCAGCGGTTATTCACGCAATCAAGACTTGGAGACACTACCTTTATGGTGAAAAGTTTCAGATTAAGTAAGATCACAAGAGCTTAACTTACCTTTTCACTTAGAAGGATCTAGATATGAGACAAAGGAGATGGCTGGAACTATTAAAAGATTATGATTGTGATATCTAGTACCATCCAGATAAGGCAAACGTTGTGGCTGATGCCTTAAGCAGAAAGTGGGCATTGAAGCCTGAGGCAGGATCTAGTACAAATGCTGCATTGTGTGCTGCAGCCTCAAGCTCAATAGAGAATGATGAAGAGTATATATTAGAAACTACAGGAGATCCAGTGGAACAAGGCTTAATTCATAAGTTCACGTTGATGTTCCCAGCTTTGAAGATCTCATCGGATCTCATAGATGAGGTCAAAGTTGCAATCCTACAGAATTCATACCTTAAGACTGTGCAAGAAGATCTAGAGAAGGGTAAACGCAATCCTGACTCTACTTGGATTCAGACAAGGTACTCAGGTATCGTGGACGATTATGTATACCTGAGAGTGAGAACTCAAATATCAGAGATCAAGTTATGACAGAAACTCATTACACCCCATATTCGGTACATCCAGGAAGCACCAAGATGTACCATGATTTAAGAAGACTATATTGGTGGAGGGGTATGAAAGCGGATGTAGCTCGGTTCGTATTTCAATGTCTAATTTGCCAGCAAGTTAAAGCTGAAAGGTAGAGACCTACAAGTTTGCTACAACCACTACCAGAGCCAACATGGAAGTGAGATTGTATCACAATGGATTTCGTCACTGGCCTACCCTTGACACCAAGGTCAGTGGATGCAGTATGGGTTATAGTCGATCGACTTACCAAGACAGCTCGATTCATCGCTATCAGACCTTAGTATACCATGGAGAAGCTGGCCAAGTTATATGTGGATAATATAGTCAGACTTCATGGCAGCCCAGAAAGTATAGTATCTGATAGAAATCCCGGTTTTAGATCAAAGTTCTGGGAAGGATTACAGAAAGCCATGGGAACCAAGTTGAAGTTGAGTACAGCTTTTCATCCTCAGACAGACGGGCAGTCAGAAAGAACTATTCAAATCTTAGAAGATATGCTTCGAGCGTGTGCCCTAGATTTCAAAGGAGCTTAGGACGAAAAGCTATCGCTCATTGATTTTTCTTATAATAATAGTTACCAGGCTACGATCCAGATGGCTCCATATGAGGCACTCTATGGGAAGAAATGTCGTACACCTCTGTTATGGAATGAGGTGGGAGAGAGAAGGATTGTAGGACCAGAGTTTATCGAAGAAACTTGTCGAGTGATTGATCAAATTAAAGAAAGAGTGAAGATAGCTCAAGTTTGACAAAAGCACTATGAAAATAACCGACGTCAAGATCTGGAGTTTGCAGTGGGTGATAAAGTATTCTTAAAGATATCACCTGTGCGAGGTCTGAAACAGTTTGGTAAGAAGGGGAAGCTATGCCCCAGGTATGTGGGACCATATGAGATCTTGACCAGACGTGGTAATGTGGCATATCAACTGGCTCTACCACCATCCATGTCAAGCATTCATGATGTGATCCATGTTTCTTTATTGAAGATGTACGTCAGGGATCCATCGCACATCTTGACAATAGACCCACCAGACTTGACAGAGGACTTGACGTTTGAAGTTGTACCTGTGATGCTCACAAGCCAAAAAGTACAACATCTCCGAAGCAAGGATATCTACCATGTGAAAGTGCATTGTAAAAGCCAAGATGTGGAAGAAATTACTTGGGAGGAAGAGAACGCAATGAAAAAGGAATACCCTAACCTTTTCGACGACCAAGGTACGTTCAAATTTCAAGGCCGAAATTTATTTTAAGGGTGGGGGAGTTGTGAAACCTACATGCAAATTTCGGGGATGAAATTTCTTTTAAGGGTGGGGGAATTGTAAGACCCGCACTCCATAAACCCGATCTAAACCTTGTTTCATGTCGTAACAGGTCTTCCAATCATCACTGGACCAGACGGGACGAGCGGATGACAACCAGGTATGAAATCGGACCAATCGGACCAATTCAAGTATGAAAAACTTCATACGTCGATGGTACAGGTCTATGGTACCGGTCGATGGTCGACCGATACTTGCACAGCATGGATCCGGAAATGGATCTCTGCAGGTTCCACTTTCTAAATTTCAATCCGAAGGGCTTTCCTAATGTTAGGAGGCTTCCTAAACCTAACCCTAGTCTATATAAGGGCCCTTAAACCTCCTAAAACCTCTTCCATTGATCCTCACAAACCCTAGAAAGGAGAAAGAGGTTGAAGAAGGAGAAAAAGCTAGGAAGGAAAGGGAAGATCCGCCATTACCGTTCGACGAAGAACACATTACCGCGAGTCGACGGTAAGTACTTAAACCTTCCTTTACATTAAGTATTCTAGGATGATTAGTTATAATTAGATCAATACCATGCAAAGTAGGTATTGATCTAAACCTGTGTTTGTCGACAAACCCTAAATTAGTGGTAAACCCTAGATTCAAGTTCTAGGTTGAAGATCATCAAAACTAGGACTTAAATGGAGTTGGAAACAACTCTAACTCAGTGCTCAGACCTAGAGAGAATAGGAGAAACCCTAGAACCAATAAGGGGTAATCGACGAAAGGCAAAAACCAGATGTATGGTCTCCCGGAGACATATTAATCGACCATATCAGTCGCACCCTATGCGACCGATACTGCGACCGGTACCTCTTGGGGATCGGTCTGTGGGGACCGGTCGACCATACCTGTCGCAGGTTTTCCCCACAGTGCTACGACCGGTCTGTGACCGGTCTGCTCTGTAAAGGGTGTTTTTGACCCAGTTGGTTTTCCGACCAATGTAAACCTAAGGAAAAACTATTCCAATTAAACCTAACATTTTGTAAGACCTTGTGATAGCACATTTGGACCTTGTGACGCGGAGCAAACTATCAACCAAGCATCAGGTAAGGGAATCAGAACTAAACCCTAATAATTTAATAAACAGTAAATCGTTGTTAATAACCATGACTCTATGGTATGATGTTTGTGCATACTCGCATGTCATCCTTTATTTTCAGTTATTATTATTGTTCATGCATATTTGCTATGCTAGGATGTGACTGTTAGGCATGTGATTGTTTTTGTTGGTGTGTAGAATGGAAAGGACTAGAGGTTTGGGATCATTCCTCATACTAGCACCTTTCGTATCGCTCTGTCTTAGCATACTTGGTATGGGTAGGGTATCAAGGGGAGGAAGTGGCACTATGGTCTCCGGCCTGGCCACTAGACTCTAGCTCTATCTCTATGCCGTAGGGAGCTGTGCTGGGACAGGGCCTACTATGATGACATATAGGATTAGTTAGTTGCGAGCCCAGTTTGCAAGCCCTCACCAATAGGGGCTTACGTGTTGGTATGGGTAGAGTATCAGGGGAGGTGTTGGTGGTGTTTGATCCGGACGCCTTAGCTCTATCTCTATTCCATGATAGGGTGCATATGGGATGACAGTGGTGTTTGATCCATTGGGCGGCTTCACACACTCGTGTATAGAGGTGCGGTGGCCCCCAATCTTTTCTATAGCACATTGCAAACTTAAACCAGACCATAATGTGAATGTTACTCATGCATATGTTTGTTGCATTGTTTGATTGTCTTACTGAGCTAAGTTGTGAGCTCACCCTTGTGTACACACTATTTTTTAGATGTTGATGCAGGTTATTCGGTGGAGGATTACATGAACGCTCCAATATACGGAGGCGTGACTGCTTTGGACGTGCAAGCAGGAGATGATGAGCATGACGCTTCATGCGAGTGCCCTTTCTGCGTGTAACCTTAGGATTTGATTTAATTTATTTTTATTATTTTCAGATGGAAATACAGTTGATGTAAAGATATTTATTTATGTTTTGGGTATTTGAATAGTTGGATATTTTATTTAAATTTATCAATAGATCACCCAATTCATTTAATTTAAGACTTTCGCTGTATTTTATTATGTTCTGATTGTGGTTATGTGCAATGGTTTGTATGAGTGGACACGGTCTTATTGATATCCTGGTGTGAGCCGTTGGTTCAGTGACGGTTCACTCAAACTTCTGGTTCTGTCGGAATTGGGGTGTGACTAGGTATGCGACCACACATCTTAATTAGATGATTTTTGGTTCGAATTACATACCTAACCTTGTGGTTTCTTCACGCACTTGGTCCGCTCGGTCCAACTATGATAGAAAGACCTAATACAAGGTGGTAAGACCGGGTTAGTAAGGTACAGGTCTTACAATAGCCATTAGGAAAGAATTCAGGAAACGTATGTCGCAGGTATGGTAGCATATAGTGCGACCATAGGGTATCGACCGTACATCATATGGTTGCATATATTGAAACCACAGGGTGGACCATAGGTATCGATCATATGATAACAGCAAGTATATTTTGAGATCGGATAAGGTTTTTGACTACTGTAACTTGGTAAACTTGAACCCTAACCTAAATAAATTAATTGTTTAGGTTTTCAATAGATTTAAAGTGACTTCCAAAGCTTTTAAGAGGAGCAAACATCAATCAAAGGTAAGGGAACAAGACCTAAATTAATTGGTTAATAACAAGTTATTTTTATTTGTTGAGTCCAGTGCAATGAATGATTCTATGCTTGTATGCTTGTAATGTGCATCTCACATTTCGTCCAATATTACTGCTATTCATGTTCATGCATATTTATTTCTGTCTATTTATAACATGATGATGATGATGCTAAGAATAGGCATGTGATTGTATGTATGGTTAGTGTGTTGGATGCGAGTGGAGCATCAGGGGGAGGACGTGGCATTATAGTTTAGCCTGGTCACCAGACTCTAGCTCTATCTCTACTCAAGTCTTACCTACTAGCATCGTCATATCACCATTATCATAGCAGAACTATTACATCGTAGGGCATCAGGGGAGGTGGTCTTGGACTGTATGGTCTTTGACTCTGTCGGGGGCCTTAGCTCTATCTCTATGGACTTATTGAGGGATGTTGGGGTGAGGCCTTGGATACATTGCAGGGCATTAGGATTGGTTAGCTGCGAGCCCAGTTTGCAAGCCCTTGCTAGCAGGGCTTACGTATTGGTATGGATAGGGCATTAGGGGAAGTATTGGCGGTGTGTGATCCAGACAATTTAGCTCTATCTCTATTCCATGGTGGGTGCATGTGGGACGACAATGGTGTTTGATCCATTGGGTGGATTCACACACTCGTGTATAGAGGTGCGGTGGCCACCAATCCATTCTATAGCACATTGCAAACTTTAAAATCAGACCAAAGATAAGAATTGAATGCATGCATATATTTGTTGCATTGTTTTGTTTTCTCACTGAGCTAAGTTGTGAGCTCACCCCACGGTACCATTTTTTTTAGTTTCTAATGATGCAGGTAATACTGTTGAAGACTATAGGAATACGCCAACGTATAGACACGTGACGACTATGGATGAATAAGCTATGGAGGATGAATTTGGCTCGTTAATATAGTGCTTCAACTATGTTTACGCTTAGTGGTTAATTTTTGTATTTTGATACTTGTAATAAGTATTAGTTATGTTTTGATTATTTAGAGATAACTGAATTATTTAATTATTTATCATGTAGACCTCACTTCATTATTAATAAGACTTCTGCTATTTATTTTATTATCTCTAATTATTACTGTAGAATGTGTTTTGATTTTACATGGTTGGCACGGCCTATACGAGATCCTGGTTAAACCATTGATTCTTATGACGGTTCATCACACTACTGGTTAGTTCAGAATTGGGGTGTAACAATAGCTTTAGACAAGCCGATTTCAGCCAATCCAAAATAAAGCTCCCAAGATCTATCTTCTCTAGTTTCTACACTGGAGCACCCAAGATCCTCAGGTTAGATTGTCCCCATTTTGATGGCTTGGATTCATTGGGGTGGATATTCAAAGTTGAGAGGTTTTTTACTTACCATAATACTTATGATGAGCAACATTATTTGATATCATCTTTTCATATGGATGGAAATGCTTTACAATGGTTTTAGTGGATGCAGCATAATGGGGATTTTACGAATTGGGCAACATTCATCAAAGCACTGGAGATTAGGTTTGGTCCTTCTGAATTTGAGGATCACCAAGGTGCCCTATCTAAACTCACTCAAACATCTTCCATCTCTGAGTATCAAACCCAGTTTGAAACCCTAGCGAATTGAACCACAAATATTTCCCCATCTTTCATGATCAGTTGCTTCGTTTCTGGATTGTGTTCAGATATTCGAACCAAGGTTTTAGCATTCAGGCATTTTTCTTTATCCCATGCCGTCGGTCTAGCTAGGTTGCAGGAGGCCAAATTCTTGGAACTGAAGAAACACTTCTCACCATTTTGAGAGCCTTCGTCAGTCCTTCCCCAGTTGCTTCCCAAACCAAATCGGCTTCCAATATTGCCGAACCCATGTCAAGCAAAATCATTTTCCTCTGTTAATCCTACGGGTTCTGCAAGCTCTGTATCCAAGATTCCCATTAAACGCCTAAGTTTTGTAGAAATGCAACAATGCAGGGAACAGTGTTTGTGTTACAATTGCAATGATAAATTTTCTCCAGGCCATCGCTATAAACATAAACAATTGTTCCTTTTGGATTCTTCTTTGGATCTTAATTTTCCTTCTTCTGACGAATTGTCCGACGATGTTTAACAATCGAAATTTCATTTAATTGACAACATTCAATCATCCGAAATATCTTACCATCCTTTAGTTGGACAATCTTCAGTCCATACTTTGCATTTTCTGGGAACAATCAATGGATCTGAGGTTCATATCTTGGTGGATGGTGGTAGCACGCATAACTTCCTACAGGGTTGTATTGCTCATCATTTGGGTTTCCTGGTTACGACTGAACCTTATGTTTTCATTCTTGTGGGGAATGGAGAAAGATTACAAAGCGAAGGGTTTATTAGCAAGCTGCCAATGAACATCCAGGGGCATAATATTTTAGTCGATGTATTTCTTCTTCCAATTCAAGGTGCTGAGTTGGTTTTGGGTGTCCAGTGGCTACTACAACTCGGTCTAGTGGTATTCGATTATCAAAAATTAACTCTGTCGTTCTCTCAACATGATGAATCCATTCTATTTCAAGGTGTACTACTGCAAGCACCTTCTCAAGTATATTGTATACATTGTGCAGTTTGGTAGAAACATATGCTGTGGCAGCCATGTTCTAGCTTAAAGTGCAATGTTCATCCCAATCTGCCATGCTTACAGGTCCAGAAGCCTCCACTGGTAATGAGAAGGGATTGATCGAGTTACTAGAGCAGTACATTACAATGTTTGATGAGCCTACCGGGATAACTCCGACAAGTTGTAAGCACCCCATTTTTGCCATCCCTAGTTGAACAAAGTCTTACTGGAGAGTAGACATCAAAGTGGGAGAAGTAAGAGAAAGTTTGGAAAATATAGGGGAGGCGAGTGAAATTCTCTCAAAAATAATAGTCGATCAGTCCCAGCTTGCTCTCTATATTGTTTTGAGAATAACTAAGATGGTCCCTAGTGTCTAGGAGCCTAGGTGAATACATATGGTAGGTTGGTAAATCCCAATGCAAGGTTTGGATTTTAGCTGTAACTTTAAAGAGGTTTTCAGTGGGTCCCACAGTAAGAAAATGGATTGCAACTTGTATGGATGCGTAGTTCTTGGAAATACCTTCGAAATGAGATCAGAATCGCTCAATTCCGATGTCAAATAAAGAAGATATGGCGATTTTAGTCTGAGAATAAGAATAAGGGTATTTTCTGAAGATTAATAATATCTAGGGGCTTGCATGCAAATTATCGTAAGTTTAATTATTTAAACTTCATCTTCTCATATTTCACTCATCTGACGTCCAAATAAAGTGATTTCAGTGTCATTATTCCTCATTTTTGGTGCTCTACAAAGTGGACATGGAAAATCTGTTGCAGAGGTCTCCGAGGGATCCCATGCGAAGCCGCAAGCCGGTATGCCCGCTTAAACTTAAATTCCTCATAATTTTATTATCCGACGTCCAAATGAGGTGATTCAAACTCCAATATGTTTTATTTTTAGTGTTCTACAAAGTGGATGTGAAGGATTTGAGACAAAGATCTCCAAGGCATCTCATGCAGAGTTGCTAGCCGAATTATCATGAATTGGCCTATTTAAAATTCAGAAATTCATAAGTTAGCCATTTTATGTCCAAATGAGGTGATTCAAACTCCAGTATTTCTCATTTTTAGTGCTCTACAAAGTGGATGTGAAGGATTTCAGACAGAGGTCTCCGAGGTATCCCATGCAGAGTTGCTAGCTGAATTATCTTAAATTGGCTATTTAAACTTTAGAAATTCATAAGTTGGCCATTTTACATCCAAATAAGGTGATTCAAGCTTCAATATTCCTCATTTTTAGTACCCTACAAAGTGAATGTAGAAAATTTGAGGTAGAGGTTGTCGAAAAATTTCATGCGTAATGACGGTTGAAATGGTTTATGAAATGATAGAGAGAAAAAAATCAATTTTGGCCCAACCCAACTCAACCCATTTAACTCAGTCCAACCCAACTTAGTCTAACTCAAGTCAGTCCAGACCAGTTCGGACCAAATATGTTAAATCCATGTGCATATACGTTATGGGTATTATATATATTATCATATATTATTATAATATGTATACTATAATATTAATATATGTATATTATATACATTAATAAAGAGGCCAAAAGGTGCAAAGAGTTGGAGGCTGGAATTTAAAAAAAAAAAGAGCCGAAAAAAAAAGAGACCGACTCTAGGAAAAAAATAAGGAAAGAAGAAAAAAAAAAGGAAGAAGAAAAAGGAAAAGAAAAAAAATGAAAAGAGGGGAGAACGAGTGGAGAAAAGGAAAAGAAAAAAAAGGAAAAAAAAGGGAAAGAGGAGAGAACGTGAGTGGAGAAAAGGAAAAGAAAAAAAGGAAAGAAAAAAAAAGAGAAAGAAAAGAGAAAAGGAAGGAAAAAAAAAAGAAGGAAATCTAAAAGGGCTGGAAAAGGAGAGAGAGTCTAAGAGAAGAAGAGAAGAAGAAATAGAGAAGAAGAAAGAGAGAAGGTTAAGAAGAGGAAGAAGAAGGAAAAGAGAAGAAGAGAAGGAAGAAGGAGAATCTAAGAAAGAGGGAACTCTTTGCAAAGAGGTAAGTCCAATCTCCATTGTTATTTTGTAATACATACCTATAATTCATGGCCTCTCATCCATTGTTGTAACCAAAACTTTGGTTTGATATGATTCCATGATGCTAACATGTCAAAAATTGCTTAAATAAGTCTATTTTTGATAAATCATGATCAAAGATGTTATATTGCGTGCATGTGGATACTGTATTGCCCATGTTTTATATTTTTTATGTATTAGAATATGTTTAAAGTACTTAATGGAGAAAAATTAAATGTCATATGATAATTTTTGAGTATTTTAATATTTTTTTACAAGGTAGATTTCTTTCCAGATCTGGAATCCGATTTTGAGACATGCATCTCATATAGATTTTTGACGAATTTCGAACCCAAAATTTTATGAGATACTCAACATATGTTATAAATTTCTCCTATAAATTTTGACTCATTTGGAGTTGAGAAAGTTGAGATAAAAAATCCCCAATGATGCTATTATCCTTCTCGGGTACAGTGCAAACCCTCATCGGAAAAGCTCTAAAAATGGAATTTTCGATCATAATTTGATAATACTTTCTTAAGAGAAAGTGATAGATATGAAGTCATGAAAAATTTGGCATTGGAATTGGATTTGTTTGATTTTTTATGGATTTCATATGATTTTTGAAGTGTACCATGGTCTGTTTTAGGGTTAGTTAGAACACATTGAATTATGTGACTGAGATGTGATATTTGAGCCTTGAGGATCTTTTTGTTTGCATGATATTTTTTAATAAAGTTTTAGATCTATCAGTTAGATATATGATCATATACCTGAATTCTATTTTCAATGAGTGGTTGATTTTATATAGAATTTATGATGCAGCTGGTTAGAATCTGGAACAGACTTGACCAGTGCACATGCCTGCATTTGTGGTGCATTTTCCACCCATTTGTTTCCCTGTTAGGATTTTCCTTCTTGAGACAAAATCTAGGTCTCTAAGTCCTCTTTCAGAGGATATATTTTGAGCTTAATTTGAATATGTATGAAGCCCCATATGGATGTTTTGGCAAAGGTCCACAAAATCTATTGATTGCAGTAAAAATCATGAAAATCCATGCATAAGTGTCATGTAGAGAGTTTTTTAGACATCACTTACTTAAAGGAAAAGGTAGCCACATGAGTCTAGAAGACAACCAAGTTAACAGATAATTTTTTTCATGATTGAATAATATCTTATGATTAATTTCCCATGACTAGTTTAAATCTGAAAATCAAACTGACCAGTTTTCATAGTCTGACCTTGTAGGCATGATTTAAACCGTTAGATTTCCATCATATTGTGCTTTAGAAGAATTTGAGACCTTTAGATCTTGATCATGAGCATCTCATTTAAATCTGAACCATTGGATTGACATCATAAGTGATATAATGAATCTGGACCATTAGATTGTCTTGATGATTGATTTGAATAGATAGATTATCCTTTTTTAAGTGATTTAATTGAATTTGAACGGTCGGATTGACCTCATGAATGATTTACTTGAATCTGAACCATTGTTCAAATATGATCTTGATCATATTGATGATGATCGATTACATCAAATCTGAGTAGTCGATCAAATATGATCTTGGTTACATTGTTGATGATCGATGTTTGATCAATGCTTTCACATGCTTGCTATTATATTGATTCACATGCTTTATTGCTATATTTGAGATGATATATATTGTTATTTTCTATTTTGAATGATATTTATTATTGGCAATAACTTAATTTCTGCAACACCCTAGTCGAACTGTCATATCTGTATACCTAAAAGACTTAGGGTGTGGGGACATGTATGTAGGTATCCACATTCACGAGAATGGTAAGAATGAAAAAAATGATAAATCATAATCAAGAATCAGAAAGCCTAGCCCAACACATGCCAAATTAGGGTTTTAAGTCAAGGGTAGCTTAGGACGATCCCTACCCCTTAGCTCATTTTCCCCTAGGATACAGAAAACTAGATAAGTATGATGTGAATCGAACCATAGAGCATTTAGGTTCCACACCTTAATATTGAAAGAAGAACATGAATGGATTGAATCCGCATTCTGAACTACGTAGATCTTGATTCTTAGGGCAGCATCCTAAGATACGTAGGCAGTTTGGTGAGATTTTCAAACACGGTTCCACACCATGATCTTGAAAGAATATATACATCAATGATTTTGAACTACGTGGATCCTGATTCTTAGGGCAGTACCCTAAGATACGTAGGAATTTTGGAGAGATTCCCAAACACGGTTCCACAACCCCTTAGGTTCTCTAGAATTTGTACCTGTGATTCACTAGAACTGTATATCCTTAGGTTCACTCGAATCTATACCTGTGGTTCACTAGAACTGTACACCCTTTAGGTTCACTTGAATATGTACCTGTGGTTCACTAGAACTGTACATCCTTTAGGTTCACTCAAATTTGTACCTGTGGTTTACTAGAACTGTACATCCTTTAGGTTCACTTGAATCTGTACATGTGGTTCACTAGAACTGTACACCCCTTAGGTTCACTCAAATTTGTACCTGTGGTTCACTCGAACTGTACACCCTTTAGGTTCTCTCGAATCTGTACCTATGGTTCACTCGGACTATACATCATTTAGATTCTAAACCAGTACCTGTGGTTCACTCGGACAGTACACACTTAGGTCCCAAACCGTACCTTGATCCACTTGGGTTGTACTTTAGCCTTCTTTAGTCTTCTATAGGATATCCATATCAACCCAAAAACAATGAACTACGTTGTACCTGATTTTCAGGACCTCTGAAATATGTAGGCAACATGGAGGACCTCTCCAAGTACGGTACCACATCTTAGTATCTTTAGGTCCTCCTTATCCATACCCATTTCATATCCATATTCACTTTGATCTACCTTAGGTTATCTCTAGATTTAATCTCAATTATCATCAAGCATAAACTTCAACTTGAACAATTGAATCTAAGAAAGCTTAAGCATAAATCACATCCATAAATCTTAATCATAATCCGTTCGAGCTATGTTATGGACTTGATTTCTAAGATTGGGATACGTAGGCAATTTGAGATGTCTTGGACGTCTCAGATTCAGTCCATCACCGAACCATCTTTGGTTTGGTTCACTGTATATTATTTTTTATTTTTTTATTTTGAGAACATGTTTGGCTAAACTTAGGTTAGAAAAATTTAAAAACTTGGCATAAGATCCCACATGATCCCTAGTTATCATCCATTGACCATGAACAGTCAAAACCATAGAGTTCAAGGAAAGTAGAATCACATAGGAGGTCAATTTTTGGATCGGGTAGCTTTGGGTGCTTAACACATTCTCAAACTGTACCTTGAACTCTTACCCATTCTATGATAGACCAAAGCCAATATATTGGGTCCAATGAGTTGATAGAAGTCTTTTCTTATGATGAAACTACATTTTTATAGGTCCTAGACCTTAATCTAAGTGGTGACTCTAAATCACATTTACCGTCCATCAGAGATGGGTGGATGAGACCTCATTGTCCTCTCACACGTGCCTTTGACCATGCAATTCATCTTCAAACCGGTTCTCAACCAGTCAATATTAAACCATACCGCTATCCTCATTTTCAAAAGACAGAACAAAAAATAGGTTTTGGAAATGCTACATACAGGTATTATACAGACCAATACCAGTCCTTTTTCTTCTCTAGTTTTATTGGTTAAAAAAAAAGACGGGACATGGCGTTTTTGTGTGGATTATCGAGCATTGAATGCCATCACTGTTCGGGATCGGTTTCCCAAACCAATTGCCGATGAATTATTTGATGAACTCCACGGAGCGTGTTTTTTTTTTCAAATTGGATCTTCGCGTCGGATACCATCAAATTCGGGTTCATCCAAACGATATACATAAAACGGCCTTTCGGACTCATGATGGTCACTATGAGTTTCTTATTATGCCGTTCGGCTTAACAAATGCTCCGTCCACTTTTCAGGGACTTATGAATTCGGTGTTTCGGTCGTACCTTCGTTAATTTGTATTGGTTTTTTTTATGATATTCTGGTTTATAGTTCCACATTATCTAACCATATGTGCCATTTTGCTTCAGTACTACAGGTTCTATAGGATTTGCCTCTTTGCAAAGAAGTCAAAATGTGTTTTTGGGTAGAGTAAAGTGGAATACTTAGGGCATCTTATTTCTCACGATGGAGTCGCGATGGATCCTGCTAAGATCTCAGCGATCCTCTCTCGGCCGATTCCATGAAATGTCAAGGAGCTCCGTGGTTTCTTGGGTCTCTCTGGGTAGTACGTCCCTTCATCCACTATTATGCACATATTGCCGCACCCTTGACTGAGCTATTAGGCCATGATAGTTTTTCTTGGACTGAATCTGCTCAAAGTGCTTTCACTACTCTTCAAATAGCAGTCACCACCACCCCAGTATTAGCGTTACCTGATTTTGATGCACCATTCATCGTTGAGAAGGATGCCTCTGGTTTTGGCATCGGTGCAGTCTTAATGCAGAGCAATAAACCATTGGCTTTTTACAAGAAGAAGTTGTCCACTCAAATGCAGGCTTCCTCAACGTATAGTCATGAGATGTTTGCTATAACATCTGTAGTCCTGAAATGGCGACAATATCTACTTGGGCATAAATTTTTTATCCATACGGACCAACGCAGCTTGAAGAGTTTGACAAAATAAATGATTCAGACACCTGAGCGACAGTAGTTCCTTGTCAAACTCCTAGGATTTCAATTTGAAATTGTGTATAAGCCAGGTAAGGAGAATTCAGCTGTGAATGGATTGTCATGGATTTTGACTATATTTTTGGGATTTTTTTGCAATCTTCGGTGTCAATTTTTCATTTGTTGATCAATTGCTCCAAGAAAATACATCGGATGCTGAGTTGTAGGGTATTCACCAGGGTCTACTTACCAACCCAATGGCTTACCAAGATTTTACTATTCGAGACTCCTTATTGTATTTTCGAAATCGACTTATGGTGTCGTCCAGCTTAAGTCTTTGTACACTTTTCATAACTGAGTTTCATTCCACCCCCCGTGGAGGCCATTCTGGCGTCCAGCGAACCTTTCTCAGACTATCAGCTTGTTTCTTTTGGAGAGGAATGAGGAAACAGGTACAGCAATTTGTGTCTACTTGCCAAATTTGTCATCAAATTAAATCCATTAATCGTTCTCCAGCCGGCCTTCTCCAACCATTACCCATTCCCAATTAGATATGGGAAGATATTTCTGTGGACTTTATAACCCATTTACCATTGTCCTAAGGCAAATCTGCTATACTGGTGGTTGTTGATCGCCTTACAAAATACAATCATTTTTGTAGCTTGCCTTATCCCTTTATAGCCCTGAAGGTTGCAACTGTGTTTGTCAGTGACATTGTAAAACTCCATGGTTTTCCAAGAACCATTATACGCGACCGAGACCCTTTGTTCTTAAGTACCTTTTGGAAGGAATTATTTCGCCTTCAAGGAATGACACTTGCAATGAGCACAGCTTATCATCTTCAAACAGATGGGCAAACAGAGGTCTTGAACCGTTGTCTTGCGATGTACTTACAAAGCTTTGTTTGCGATGAACCTCGACGGTGGGTGATCTTTTTACCTTGGGCTGAATTTTGGTATAAACATCTTATCATTCAGCCATTGGAATGACACCATTATAAGCTTTATATGGTAAGCATTATATGGACGATCACCTCCAGAGTTAGTTTACTAGCCTTAGAACACTTCCTACAATGATGTAGTATCCCAGGAATTGGTTCAGCGAGATGCCATTTTACACCTTTTGCGTCAAAATCTGCTTAAGGCCCAAACCAGAATGAAAATCCAAAGTGACAAACACATTTGGACTCGTAGTTTAATGTTGGTGATTGGGTCTTTGTTTAATTACAGCCTTATCGCCAACTTTCAGTTGCTCTCCAACTAAATCAGAAACTTGGCAGGCGATATTTTGGGCCTTTCCATGTTTCAGCAAGAATTGGTACTGTTTCATATCGTTTGGATTTGCCATCTACATCCAAAATTCATCCAGTATTTCATATATCTGTCCTTAAGAAGTGTATTGGTCAGCCCCATACTTAGGTTACTCCTCTACCACTGTTAATAAACACTGAAGATGATACCATTACACCATTGGCTGTTATTCGGTGACATATGGTTCATTAACGAAGTGGACCAGTACCACAACTCCTTATTCAGTGGCAAGGTTTACCACTAGAGGACAGTACATGGGAAGATGAGGTCCTATTTTGTGCTCAGTTCCCTCACTTCAACCTTGAGGACAAGTTTGTTTTTTTAGGGGATAGCAATGTTACAATCATTGATTTACAGAGAGAGGCACTGAGTGAACCAAGAAGAGGAAGAAGGGAGAGAAGCGAACCAACAAGATTACAAGATTATGTAACAACCAAGTAACGGTGTAACTGCCAGAGAAGGTTGTTAAGGAACCATTATAAATAGACAATTAGGGGTAGTGTTAGTGATTAGTCATGTTAATTGTCTTCTTTGTTTGTCTGCTAAGGAGGAGGCTAACCTCAAATTGGCCAATCTGTCTTGTACCCTTTCTTATTCTTGAATAAATCTTGTCTTGAATCACCTCTTCTCTATCAACTTGCATCTCTTCCTCTCTCCCTTTACATCTCCTTTCCATTCTGAAATCCTCAAACGGAAGTTCAAATGGGACATACCCTTGTTGTTGCCATGCAATTCAAAGGTGGCCTCTCTTCTTCCTTTCATATGAAAGAAGAAAACTCTAAATGAAGTAGCAAATAAAGAAGTCTTGGCACCTTTTGGCTTAGAGAGTCTTTGGTATCTCCGAAGAGTTTATTGTCAGAGAGGTCCACTTATTGAGTTTGAAGAGGCTAGAGTGCTTTGTCAGAATCTGGTGAGTTCGTTGTTTGGAATAATTGTTTCATTTTTGTAATTTTAAGGTGAATAATGGGAGGAAAGAAGAACAAACACCATCGAAGGATGAAAGATGAAATAGAGTCTCACGCATCTAATGAGATCCTAGAGATGAGCATCAAAGGAGGCAGCTGTAAAGATGATTTGAAGGAAGCTCGTAGCGGAGCAAATTGTTCCATTGAATCGGATGCCTTTCCTGAAGCAAAAACTCAGTGTAAGGAGTTGAAGCACCATTCATAGCTGTGGATTTCGAGTCTAGGAAGCACAGGAGCTATGTTGACGAGTTGGGATGTTTTCTAGTCAAAGGTGAGATGAGGTCTCGTAAGGATTTCATTGCAGGGTTTGATAAGTCGTAAGTGAATGGAGGCTGATCCATGGTTACTTTCACCCCACCTAACGCGAGGAGCACTAGAGGAACGAAAATGAGAAGCTAACTTAAAATCGGATTCCTAGTAATGATTCAGATTGAGAAAATGCAGCATACAAGAATTTCTAGATTATTGAGAAGAAACCTAAAGTTAAAAGAAAGAAACAATGAAGTATTACATATTCAGGTAAAGTAAACATCAAATCCGCATACAAATCTCGACCTTGGCATTAAGACTATAATTATATACTCCTAATTAATACTGAAACAAGAAATTGTTACGGAATTTATTGGAACCAAAACAACATTTGACATTGCTTAAAAGATAATAGGAAATTAGTGAAAAAAAGTGAAAAAAAATGAAAGTTATGCGGACCTACCCTTGACAATGCGTTAAATACACGTCACTATCTTGTGCTTTATAATATATATTCAACTACTTTAAACTAACAGTGTTAAGAAAATAGGTGACTTGACCAAAATACTCTTCTACGTCGTAACTTAACTTTACCAATTTCACCAATTTCCTCATTCTTTTCTTCTCTTCTCTTCTTTGGTTCTCCTTTGTCTTCCCTTCTCTTTTCACTGAGAATCTTTCAGTTCTACTCAAAGGCTCAGCATAACAAACTGAAAAACTAATCGAAGAAATCAAGATTCAATTCGTAAATTCTCAAGAAAAGAAGCCTTGTAAATTAGCAAGTCTAAAGAGATGGCAAACAAGATCTACTCGTCGAAGCCCCAGTGGTGGTTCCATAGTTTCTGTTGCATCTAGACTATGCTACTCATTACCGCTCTCGTCTTGCTCGCCATCGTCAATGGCACCACTATCTGGTACATTTATCGCCCCCAACACCCCACCTTTTTTGTGATGGCAACACATACCTAATTCTTGTTGATATTTGCGATCATCACCAATTCCATTTCCTCATGCAGAACAATTCATCAAACCACAACAAGGAAAATCATAGCAAAATTGGATCAACTCCACACACAAAAAAAGGGGAAAACGAAAAAGATAAAAAAAATCGATTAATATACCAAAATTGAAACTAATAAAATCAATACTTCCCTCTCCGATTATTATACTTGTTGCATCCTTAGGATTTCTATAAAATGGAAAGAGTAGGGTTCAAGGAAGACACAACACAGAAGAAGGGAAACACAGACATTCCGGTGAGACAAAGAATAACAGTCTACCAGAATCTTCATCTTCGAGCTGATAATTGGAGATTTTTGCAAGATTGTCAGAAAGGTGGGTTCGGGAGAGAGAAATAAAGAAAGAAACGATTGTACTCTTGGAGTATTTGAAAACCACACATTTGGTTCTGGGGTTCAATGTTAGATTTATGTGGGCTTAATTAATTACCTAAACCAGTTATTCAGTGGGAGTCTGATTGACATAGTAAAACCGGTTTGGTCTCCCTAATTCTATTATGGAAAATGTTTTAGAGTTACAACAGTATTCTATAAATACTGGGTTAGAGTCCCCACAGCCATAGTTAATGAAGTTCTCTCTGCACCCATTAGCAAGAGACATCAGGATATCCTCTAGAGGTTGTGGAAGATTGTAGTCGAAAGATTTCGATCAAAGCTTAGAGACTCATGGAGCGTAGAGGAATCAGCCTCTATAGACAAGTATGTCTTTATTATTAATTAACTATGCCTTTCCCATTGTATTCTAAGGTTCATGTATGGATTAAAATGGGTTTGGTGGAAACCTTAAGTACATAAATATCTAACAGTTGGTATCAGAGCCAACTATATAGACCTGGGATCAATGAGGATTGATTTTAAAGACTTGTACTAAAAGGTTAAATAGAAAGAGAATTTTTTTTCATTTTTTGGAATGAATCTGTCAGAGTTTTTCCACTTACGATTTTTTCGATCGATAAAAAGTATTAAATTACATATCACTGGAAAGCTCTCAACGAGACAGTTTCGATGACATCAAACTCACAAGTGCCGGCAGCTTGACGTGCTGTTACTCACAGACGGTAGCCTCTAGTGGATCTCACTCACGGGTAGGATTTTTTTTTTAAAAAATACGGCGTTGACCGGATCATCGCCAGGTCAACTCGATAACCTTAACATCTTTCAAGGGTGGTCTGACTCGGCCTGATTTGACCCAGGGCTTAACTAGCCTTGTCACATGTGCGGGTCACACGTGTAATGGACTACCTCGTTGACTAACCCATCGGCCCAATCAATGACCCATTGGTCTAACCCGAAAGCCAACCCGGTGACCAGCCCCATGTACCCGGGATTATGACCCTATAGCTCAACCTGGGAACCTGGGTATCTGACCCAACGATCGAAATGGTTATCTCGGGTGGATCGATGGTTGAGCCACTGGTCGGTTCGAGGCTTAGACCGTCGTTCAGTTAGACCCCAAACCTTTTGGTTCGGTCTGGACCAAAGTAATTTAAAAAAAAAAAGGTTAAAGGTATATTTGGTTTGGTTTGAGCCGAACGAAGGTGAATCGATCCTGGGCAGACTGACCCGAACCTTGATAGATTAAACCAGCCTGAGCCGAACCGGACTGATCCTGACAGCTCATAAGGGTTGTTTGGTTTTGCTTTTAAGGAAAATGACATTAAATTGTGATTTTGGGAGCTAGGAAGGTTGGATTGACCTCCGATTTATTCCATTGAACTCCAAATTTTATGCTTTTCAATCTGGTATATATTTTGGTATATTTTGATACATTGGGAAGCATGTTATCATAGAAAAATACCCTATAAGAACCTGATTTATAGGTTTTATGCTGATTTTTCTTAAAGTTTTTGTACCAAATTAATTTTTGAGCTATTGTGCATGGTTATTTGAATGTTGAAACCTGTAAGGTTGTGTTAATAAAATATTCATGGTATTTTACAAGTGCTGCAGGTTAATATTTGTTCATATCATGGTAAAACTTGGTATACCACCAAAGTGGCAACCTCATTTTACTATGATGTACTCAAATTCAAAGGTTTGTGTTCATAAATACTTTAGTTTGACAGTGTTTACCCAAAGGTGACATTATCCAAGTTTATTCAAATTAGGATCTGTGGCTATTGTGTAGGGATTTTTGTACGACCACCAAAGTGGCAATCTTGTTTCTATCATCATATGTTCAAATTTAATATTTGTGCATTTACAAGCTACAACAAGGAAGTACAGTGCTCATCCAAAAGTGACACTGATATAAACTCTCACTTTTATGGATACAACAAAGAATGAGACTGTCCACCCAAAGGTGGCATTGTCAAAGATGATAAGAAACTCATGCACTTAGTTGAAGGATTATGGCTTTAGGGGTCTTCATCCACCCAAAGGTGGTGAGATTTCTATCCCTTCATAGTTATTATATAGTTATCGAAAGGACTAGTGCACATATTGTCCCAAGGATATGTGTGTAGTTTGGTTGACTTTCACAGAGATGATTTTCCTGTATATGTTTAAATTATAGGTGTTTTACTTGATGTGAATTAATCATGTGTGTCTCATTGTTTGAATTACATTATCTTGAACTATTATCATGATTGTTAATTCACAAAGAAATGATATGAAAAGATTAGATGCTAATACAAGATTACTTGACCTAAATGTATTCTTTTAAAAAATGTTCTCTGCCTATGTGGTGTTCTTTTCATGATGTTTTGTGTAGTAGCATTCGGATGAAATTATTATAAATGGATTGTCTGAGAGAAATCCAAAGGAAAATTTTAATATTTCTAAAAAGGGACAGAAATATAGTTAATGACTTAGCTCTCTAAATATCAGTTTTGATAGGTAATGGTAATGTGAGAGAGAAGTGAAACTTGAATGAGTTTAACTCTATTTGTTTAAAAGGAAGAACCTAATATTATTAAATAATCCTGGGACTTGTTAAATAGTGAGTTGTTGTCTATGGACAACAAAGTATGAGGACTGATAGATTTTCTATTGAGCAGTCTCATAGGTTTAAACCAGTGATTCAAGACATAATGTGACCCATATGGTAAAGTATGAATAATTAAATGAAGCTACACATATAGCAAAGAATTAACTAAAGAAAGGATTTAATGAATTAATCTATAATTATAAAACAGACAGTATTGAAAAATGAAAGGATTCTGGGACTAAATTGTTCATGATTGGAAATAATTAATCAGAGGCTTAAGTAGCTAAAGATCTGAGAATCAGTAGGAATCTTTTGATATGCTTAATTAATGAAAGACTCTTTATGCTTATGTTCTGACATTGTTTTTCTATGTTTAATTATTTATTGTAATGCTCATGGTATAATGGACACCGTTTTGTAACCATGGTTTTTTTTTTTTTTTTACTTTAGCATTTATATTATTGCTATTTTGCATACATAGTTATGTGTTTGACATGTCAAAGATAAGCCATACTGTATTTAATCAAAGACATCAAGCAGTATTTAGCCAAATACTATACAGTATTTAGCCAAAGGATGGACAAGGCAATATTTAGCCAAATATACAAGGTAGTATTCAACCAGATATACAAGGCAGTATTCAGCCAGATATATAAGATAGTATTCAGCCAAGATATGATGCAGTATTCAGTCCGAGAAAAAGGATGGTATTCAGTCAAACAAACAATGAAAGTAAGTCAAAGTGTAGTATTAATCCAAGCTATAGAAGGTTTGTCATGAGAAGATAATATCAAAGAAGGCAGTGTCTAGCCAATGTGTGGTATTTTGCTTACGTTTTTTTTAATACCATGTTTTTATTGCCCATAAAAGTTTTGGGATATTTTAATTAAAGGTTCTTTAACCAAGTTTGGACTTGCATGGGAGTTTATTTTTATGCATTATCTCAAGCGATTCATGTATTGAGTAGATCTCTGTTGTGGCTGACAGAAAGTTGTACATTGGATATTGAGGTCTATTATCCGCTATTGCTCGCATTGGTAGGTTTGATGGATGTTTTAAAGTTAGTGACGATTTAGTATGTTGGATTCCATGGCCACACTGGTTAACAATGATTTTGTAATTAATATAGCCCAAGTGGAAGATTGTTAGATTTATGTGGGCTTAATTAATTACCTAAATCAGTTATTCAATGGGAGTCTGATTGACACAGTAGAACCGGTTTGGTTTGGTTCGTCACATGGTATGAGATAGGTTTGGTAACCCTAATTTTATTGTGAGAAGGGTTTTAGGGTTACAACAGTATTCTATAAATACTGGGTTAGAGTCCCCATAGTCACATTTAATGAAGTTTTCTCTGCACCCATTAGCAAGAGATATTAGGATATTCTTTGGAGGCTATAGAAGACTGTAGTCGAAGGATTTCGATCAAAGCTTGGACTCATGGAGCATAAAGGAATCAACATCTATAGGTAGGTATGTCTTTATTATTAATTAATTATGACTTTCCCATTGTATTCTAAGGTTCATGTATGGATTGGGATGAGTTTGATGGAAACCCTAAGACATAAATATCTAACATTCATTTCTTCTACTAGAAGCCCTGCAAATTATGGCTTTCTCTATGATATTAAATTATGTAAAATTAAATGTTAGATTCATTCATGGGAGCCATAGCTTTGAGACTCTTGAAATCTTGAAATCTTGAAATCTTTTTTCTGCTCTTGATTCTAGCATTCTCACAATTAATCCATCAGAAGTGATACATTAAGTTTAGTATTCTTTCACATTATTGGCACTTGCATTCTTCCTTCTTAAGAGAATTTTAACCTTGGAGGGAATTGAGGAGTAGGAAAAGTAGCTAAAAGTAGGAAGGAGACGCAAGACGATAATGGAGTTGCATAAGACGATTTCGATGGAGAAGCCCTATTTTGTTTGTTAAGATGTAAGGGCAAATATGTACCTTCATATCACTTAAGGGTATCTTTGTCTTAGGAAAAGTTAAATCTTCTCCACGTTAGCAACTTACATCCCTAGCCTAATGGAGTGGACCTCGCTATCACAAATCTCGTGCTTTAAGGGAATTTTGTGTCATTTCTCGCAACACAGGATAGTGATGTGTATTTAATGCATTGTCAAGGGGAGGTTCACATAATTTTCTCAAAATGAAATCATTGGTACAAAATGATATGGATGTAAGGGAAAGAAAGTAACTTTGCTCCTCCAATAAGGGTACCTTCGTCATTACAACATTAAGGTTGACGTAACACCATCAATTAACAGAAATGAGCAATCGAATTGGGGTTGCTTGTAACAATTTTTTCAAATAAGGAGAAACAGTTGTAATTGTTTGAAACTATGAGGTAAGGCCTAAAATTATTGTTAATTTCACGAGAGATACAGATAATTTTCCCAAGGGAAATTTTCACGTAGTACCCAAATACTTTAACAAACATCACCTACCACCCAAAATTCCCAAACGTTTATAAAAAAGACCCATACCATTAAGATGGAACCATTAAATGTTGATGTCAACTCAAAACTATTTTTGTATTGATAGTAATACCCTTATTTGAAAGGGAAAAGTCAAATTTACCCATAAATAATTTTTAACCCTACCCCCAAATCATCTTCTTCTTCCTCTTTGTAAATCAATATGTTGAAACCCTGTCCAGACAGTGCAGTAAGTATTGTCATTGTTGGCAACCTTAGCCGAGAAAGTGATATGGAGGAGAGAGAGTATATGTAGGACTCTCTGTCAGTCAAAGTGATTGGGCTGATGCAACAGCCGAAGAGAATGAAGCCCAATTGATGAGAAAATCCAACTGAAGAGAAAGAAAGAAGAGAGAGAAAGAAGAGAGAGAGAATAGAGGAGAGAGAATGGGTGGGGACCAGGTGGGTCCCACCTTGGGTGGCCGGGCCAGCATGGCAGCCTGCCCAGGCCAGCAGGGCAGATGCCCGCGACACTAGGCCAGCAGGCCATGCCAGCATGCGCGGCAAGGGGAGCCACGCACACAGCCAGGCCATGCGCACTGCACAGCCGTGCACACAGCCAGGCCATCTACACAGCACAGCCGCGTACACAGCCAGGCCATGCGCACAGCACAGCCGCGCACACAGCCAGGCCATGCGCACAGCACAGCCGCGCACACAGCCAAGCCATGCGCACAGCACAGCTGCGCACAGCAGCAAGCCCATGCGCGTTGTGCCACGCCGTAAGCTCGCAAGCCCGCAAGACCAGCCTCCACGCGCCGCAAACCAACGCAAGGCAGTTGGTATGCACGCACGTTGTTAGACCAAATGCTGCAATGAAAGAAAAATCTCGGACCCTACTGGAATTGGCTTCTCTGTAGGTGATACTCACCGGTTACAGAGGCCATTTCCTAAATTGTTAAGGGCATTTTGGTCCTTTCAAAAAGGAAAAAATTTGATATTGATGGCTCGGATCAAGCCACGTCAACTAGATTCCAAATAGAAGGCTCACAAAAAGGCAGGATTCGGTGTAGTGTCAGAATCGCGCCCAGATCCCATCGCGAGGCTTCTGATTGGTCGAATGCAGTTTAAAAATGTGAGTCATGCCGCATGGAAGAGACCCCCTGATTCGGTGGAGCACGCACACTGTGCTCATGCACAAAAGATGCACATCTGATGGATGTCGCGGCTTCCGATCGCACCTGACGTGATGAGGCCGATTGGACGGATCCGAAGAGATCCTACCATTAAGAGACCGATCCAGCGGTCTAAAACTATAGATGCCCTCTCCGCCAATCAGAAGACGACAGTGGCATACGGTACGTCAGCGAGGGCGGCGATTGTGTGCGTCGCGGTGCACCGAATCAAGGCCGGAGATTCCTTTTGGAATAATCTCACTGGCCGAACTTCTTTTGATGATATCTCGGCCATCCGATGTCGGATTGAGGCCCATAATATCAAACTGAAGGATTTTCCGAGTAAAAAAAAAGGGGAGTGTTTTGAGCTCGAGTAGAAGGCCTTTAATGACGATTTTGAAGGAAACCCTCCATTGAAGCTTCTCCAAGAGAGAGAGAGAGAGAGAGAGACTCCTACTGCCTGTGTAAGGCCATGAAAGCTTCGTTGAAGCTTGAAGAGAGTGTGTGGACCAGCTGTGA
This sequence comes from Protea cynaroides, assembly GCA_028583415.1. Taxonomy (NCBI): domain Eukaryota; kingdom Viridiplantae; phylum Streptophyta; class Magnoliopsida; order Proteales; family Proteaceae; genus Protea; species Protea cynaroides. The sequence continues at coordinate 76,019,400 of CM053276.1, read as the reverse complement.
GCGTCTAATAGAGTTGTTGTGGTGAAGAATGAGCTGTGAAGCCCAAGAGGAGGCCAAGATGCTAGCACAGAGAGGCTTGCATCAGTAGTGAGCAAGAATGGGAGGTAAAATCGCACACAAACCCTATTTACTGTATCAGTGTCATATGGGAAGGGTTTGTAATCATTTGATATACATATTGTATGACCTATCAAGTAGGTGCTTGACTGGAGTTGGGGTTGATGCCTCGGACACAGTTGTAGCTGTGAATGCGGTTAATGTTGTAGCATTGGGGTTGTAGGTGTAACCGTAGCATTTCTGTTATGTATTGGGTATATACGAAACCCTGGTTAGGGTATTACCCCGTGGAATAGCCATCACAGTGTATGATTTGTGAACCACGTTATATTGTGTGTCCCATGCTTGTGCTTGTGATTGTGGATTAGAAGTTCGTGTGCTGCAGGTCTGGGTGTACACACTTGGCAGGCCAAGCCCCTGGTATGGATACCTGTGGGTGTGTGGTTGATGTGTGCATGAAATCTGTTTGATGAATTGTTTGTGAGAATTTCAAGGTCAGCTCAAGGCAGCACTGCACAATTGATCAACAGCTCTTGGCAGCAGTGTTCATAGCTTCAGGCCAAATCATTTAGTGGAAAAAGAGTTTTTAGTGGCCATTGATTTACCCCCCCCCCCTCTCAGTGTCAATCTGGGAATATCAAGTGGTATCCGAGCTTGGTTCCCAAGGAAAGAAGACTGACAGCTTTGGGTACAGATAAGATTGAGACTGAGATATGGCTACAAATGAAGAACATCATAGGCATTGCAGAATTCCGATGTTTGATGGCTCCAACTACAGCATATGGAAAGTCAGAATGGAGGCTTACCTGATTGCACAAGGATATGGGGTATGGCTAGCAGTGAAGAATGGGTACATGCACACAACTGAAGATATCAGTGATGCTATTGAGATGAAGAAGAGAGAAAATGAAGCTAAGGCTGTCACAGCTCTTCTAGCCACACTTTCAAGTAATGAACTTACTAGAGTGATCAGTTGTCCAACATCAAAGGAGATATGGGACAAGCTATAGAGTGTTCATGAAAGAGACAACAAAATCAAGGAGGCTAAATTGCAAATACTGAGATCTCAATTTGAAAGCCTGAGAATGAGTGAAGGTGAGACAATTGAGTTTTACCTGAACAGAGTAAACAAGATCACCAATGCAATCATAGCATTGGGTGAAGAGTTAAAGGAGATTCATGTGGTCAAGAAGGTGTTGAGGACACTTCCAAAACTGTATAATGCTAAGGTGTCAGCCCTTGAAGAAATTACTACTTTGGATACATTGACCATAGATGAACTGCATGGTATCTTGACTACCTATGAGATGAGAATGCTTGAGCCAGTGCAGCTGAGAAGGAAGCCGCTTTTGAATCTTTTAAAAAATTAAAAATGAAGGAGCCAGTGGAAAGCTCAAAAGCAGATGCAGAGGAGGACACAGATGATTCAGATGATGAGCTCATAGCCTATCTAGCTAACAAACTCAAGAAGAGATCTGAGAAGTTCAAAAACAAGTCTTCAATGAGATGTTTCAACTGTGGTGGCTTAGGACACTTTGCCTCTAAGTGCCAGAAAAAGGGTAGAGTGTATGACTCTGATGAAGAAGAGTCTAAAGGAAGCCAAGAAATGAAAGGAAAGAAGAAATTCATTCCAAGAAAGAGAAGTTATATGTCAAAGCATGATGACCTCTCTGATGAGTCTGAAGATGAAAATGATGATGATATTCTCTTTATGGCAAGACTGGAAGAGACTCCTACAGGGAGTGATACAACAAAAAGGAAAGGTGATGGTGTCAAGAAAAGAATTGAAGATGATGACAGTCCAGATCTTGAAGCAGAGTTGCTTTCTGCACTTACTAAGCTCAAGTCAGAAAGAAAGAAGAACAAAAACTTGAATGAACAACTCAACCAAGCAAAGGAGATAAATGGTGAAATTATGGAGACTCTCAGGAAAGCAAAAATAATTTCTGATGAGCTCGACAATGATCTTACACAAAAGACTTCTGAGTGTAAGAAGCTTGAGGAAGTAATTGTAAGACTTATGGCAGATCTGGCCAAGTCTACAAAAACAAAAAATTATGCTGAAGCTACTACAAAAGTCTCTCATGTAACCATTCTGAAGTCAAAAGATAAGAATGTTAGGTTACAGGAAGATGAAGAAAGCAGCAGTTCTGAAAATGAAGACAATGACGAAGATAACATCCTTGATGAGATTTTAAGTTTCCAGAGATCCTCTCATATTATGTCTGGACTTGGATACATTGAGCAACTATCTGAGCAGATAAAAGAAAAGGAATCTACAAGTAATCCCATTGTGTTTGTGAAAGAAAAGCAGAAGGAACCACCAGCCATGAGAGCTACTAAAAGCAAGAAGAATGAAGAGAGCTTCAAGACAGTCAGGCAAGGCAGTCAGAGAAAACAAAGTCAGTTCCAGAGGAATGGTCAGTTTCAGAGAAACAGGCAGGTACAAAGAATCAGATTCAAAGGATACTGTTATGGCTGCAATGCCTATGGACATCGAGTGGCAGAATGTAGAAGACAACAAAGACCTCCAATATCCATTGACAAAAACAGATTTGCTCCTCTTGCTGATGATGGAGTAATATGCTATAGATATGAAAGACTTGGGCATATAGCCAGAAACTGCAAAACAATTTTTCCATCTCAAAGGCAAGCTAAGAGGAAGAAAAGAGAAGATCCTTCAAGAAAACCAGTTCATAGAGAAGAATAAAATGAAATGGTCAGAAATGCAAGGAAGCCAATTACAGTGAAAGACAAGGCTACATGGGTGGAAAAACCACAGAAGAAAGGGAATAATTCTTTGTTGGTGCAAACAAAACTTAAAGCAAACGAAGGAAAATAATCTCCATAGATTCTTGATAGTGGATGCTCAACACACATGACTGGCAACAAAGAAAAATTCACAAGCCTGGATGCTGCTGAAGGAGGAACTGTGAAGTTTGGGAATAATGAGGGTGCCAGAGTTGAAGGAAGAGGTTCAGTGAACTTTAACAATGGGAAGATAAAGTCCCACAATGTCTTGTATGTTAATGGGCTGAAACATAATCTACTCAGTGTGAGTCAGATATGTGATCAAGGACATGATATCACTTTCAACAATGAAGGTTTTATTGTCCATAGGGTTGGAACAGGAAAGGCAGTAGCTGCTGGAGAAAGAACAGTTGGAAATCTGTATGTATTGACAGATGCCATCAACAAGTGCATGATAACTCAAGAAGATGAAAATTGGTTGTGGCATAGAAGAATGGGACACATTCACTTCAAAAATCTGACTAAAATTAGCAAAGAGCAAGCAGTGAGAGATCTTCCCATCATAAAGACTCCAGAGAACCATGTATGTGGTCCATGTCAGAAGGGCAAGCAGGCAAGAGCTACTTATAAATCAAAGGAGTACCATTCAAGTAAACTACTTGACTTGATACACACAGACTTGTGTGGACCTATGAGAACACAGGCCATAGGAGGTGAGAGATATTTCATCCTGTTTATAGATGAGTTTTCTAGGATGACCTGGGTGATGTTTCTGAAGGACAAAACTAAGGCTCTTGACAAGTTCAAAGCATTCAAGAAGAGAGTTGAAAATGAGACAGGAAACACAATTAAGTGTTTAAGGTCTGATCAAGGCAAAGAATTTACATGGAGTGAATTCTCAAACTTCTACAGTGAAAGTGGGATCAGAATTCAACACTCAGCAGCCAGAACACCTCAGCAAAATGGAGTGGTTGAAAGGAAGAACAGAACAGTGCAAGAAATGGCTAGAACTATGATGGCAGAAAATAACACAGCAAAGCATTTCTGGAGAGAAGGTATCTATACTGCAGTGCATATCACTAACAGATGTCTTCTAAGGCCTCATGAGAACAAAACACCCTATGAATTGTGGTTTGGGAGGAAAGCTACAGTGAAGTATCTCAGGGGTCTTTGGTTCAAAGTGCTACATCAAGCGAAAGGAAGAAAATCTTGGCAAATTTGATGACAGAGCTGATGAAGGCATATTCCTTGGATACTCTTTCAAAAGTAAGGCATATAGGTGCTACAACAAGAGACTAGGAAGAATTGTTGAGAGCTCAGATGTGAAGATTGATGAGAATACCGGGAACCAAAAGGGGGCTGAACCAAGAGGGTCCATTCTTGAAGAACTTGATGAAGATGACACTCTATCAGTTGACAAAGGACAACAAAATGAAGAAGAATGTGAAGTGCAAGAGATTCTTACTGAAGTGCAAAGAGATGGCAGACCAAAAGATAACAGATGGTTGAAAATTCATCCTAATCATCAAGTGATAGGAGATCCAAATGTAGAGATACAAACCAGAAGGATGAAAGCTACCACTTATTCATTATTGTCTGAAATAGAGCCTAAAACTGTACATGAGGCTAGCAATGATGAATTTTGGTTGAAAGCTATGAATGACGAGCTTGACCAAATTGAAAGGAACAACACTTGGGAGCTAGTTCCTAGACCAGCAGACAAGAATGTGATTGGCACAAAGTGGGTTTTCAGGAACAAATTAAATGAAGAAGGCCAGGTTGTGAGAAACAAGGTCAGGCTTGTATGCAAAGGATATGCTCAAGTAGAAGGGATTGATTTTGATGAGACTTTTGCACCTGTGGCAAGGCTGGAGTCTATCAGAATGTTCTTAGCATTAGCTGTGCACAGAGGATTCAAGGTTTATCAAATGAATGTGAAATCTGCATTCCTGAATGGCAATCTAGAAGAGGAAGTGTACACTGAGCAACCTGAAGGGTTCCAACTCAGCAATGATGAAAATATGGTCTGCAAGTTAAAGAAGGCTCTATATGGATTGAAGCAAGCTCCAAGAGCTTGGTATGAAAGGCTTGATACATATCTGCATAAGTTGGGTCTACGAAGAGGAGTTGTGGACAGCAACCTATATGTCGTCAACAGCAGTCAACTAGTAGTTGTGGTCTATGTGGATGACATCATCTTTGGGGGGCACTGTGAGAAGCTTTGCAAGCAGTTTGCTAAGAGGATGAGAACAGAGTTTGAGATGTCTATGCTTGGAGAGATTTCCTACTTTCTGGAGCTATAAATTCATCAAAGAGAAAATGGCATCTTCATCTCTCAAATGAAGTATACCAAAGAGATGTTGAAGAAATTTGTGATGGAGGACTGTAAACCAGTGGGGACACCAATGACAGTGAATATTAAGCTGAGTTCAGAAGATGATTCTCCAACAGTTGATCAAACATTGTATAGGTCAATGATTGACATTTTACTGTATTTGACAGCTTCAAGACTTGATATTCTGCAAGCAGTATGCCTGGTGGCCAGATTTCAAGCGTGTCCAAATGAGACTCATCTGATGGCAGTGAAGAGAATACTCAGATATCTGAAAGGCACAACAGACTATGGTTTATGGTATCCAAAGATTGGAAGTTTCACTTTGACAACATTTTTAGATGCATACTGGGCTGGTATCATTGATGACAGAAAGAGCACTAGTGGTGGTGCATTCTTTTTGAGAGAGAGCTTAGTAGCATGGCACAGCAAGAAACAGGAGTCTGTCTCCTTATCTACAGCAGAGGCAGAGTACATTGCAACAGCAGCTACATGCACTCAGGTAATCTGGATGAAAAGACAGATGTCAGACTTCAGCGTTTTCTGTGAAGAACCAGTGGTCATCAAATGTGATAACATGAGTGCCATCAACATATCCAAAAATCTTGTGCAACACTTAAGGACCAAGCATATTGATATCAGATATCATTATTTGAAGGAGAAAATGCTTGAAGGGGAGGTAAGATTGGATTTTGTTCCTACAGCAGATCAAGTGGCTGACATCTTCACCAAGGCTCTTCCAAAAGACTCTTTTGAGAAACTCAGAGCTCAGCTAGGAGTAGTGACTTTGAGCACATTGTAGATGGCACATATGTAGGGGGAGTTGCTGACTACATAGCATCATCTTTCATCTGTAGGATTGGAAAGATGCGGTGGGCACTCCTACAGGTGAGGCTATGTAGGGGGAGTTGATATGAAGGGGGAGTTGATATGCAGGGGGAGCTCATTCAGCCTTTGGGACTTGTTGCCAAAAGGGGAGAAGATGGCAAGAAGGTTATGTCACATTGAGGGAGATACCTCAAGAGGGGGAGTTTTTGTTGCCAACAATTCCAAAGGGGGAGATTGTTGAAACCCTGTCCAGACAGTGTAGTAAGTGTTGTCATTGTTGGCAACCTTAGTAGAGAAAGTGATATGGAGGAGAGAGAGTATCTGTAGGACTCTCTGTCAGTCAAGGTGATCGGGCTGATGCAGCAGTCGAAGAGAATGAAGCCCAGTTAATGAGCCAACTGAAGAGAGAGAAAGAAGAGAGAGAGAATGGAGGAGAGAGAAAGAGGAGAGAAAATGGGTGGGGGCCAGGTGGGTCCCACCTTGGGTGGCCAGGCCAGCATGGCAGCCTGCCCAGGCCAGCAGGGCAGATGCCCGCGACACCAGGCCAGCAGGCCATGCCAGCATGCGCGGCAAGGGGAGCCACGCACACAGCCAGGCCATGCGCACTACACAGCCGTGCACACAGCCAGGCCATGCACACAGCACAGCCGCGCACACAGCCAGGCCATGCGCACAGCACAGCCGCGCACACAGCCAGGCCATGCGTACAGCACAGCTGTGCACAGCAGCAAGCCCATGTGCGCTGTGCCACGCCGCAAGCTCGCAGGCCAGCAAGACCCGCCACCGCGCGCCGCAAACCAAAGCAAGGCAGTTGGTATGCACGCACGTTGTTCGACCAAATGCCGCAATGAAAGAAAAATCTCAGACCCTACTAGAATTGGCTTCTCTGTAGGTAATACTCACCGGTTACAGAGGCCATTTCCTAAATTGTTAAGGGCATTTTGTTCTTTCAAAAAGGAGAAAATTTGATATTGATGGCTCGGATCAAGCCACGTCAACTAGATTCCAAATGGAAGGCTCACAAAAAGGCGGGATTCGGTGTAGCGTCAGAATCGCGCCCAGATCCCACCGCGAGGCTTCTGATTGGTCGAATGCAGTTTAAAAATGTGAGTCACGCCGCACGGAAGAGACCCCCTGATTCGGTGGAGCGCGCATACTATGCGCATGCGCAAAAGATGCGCATCTGATGGATGTCGCGGCTTCCGATCGCGCCTAACTTGATGAGGCTGATTGAACGGATCCGAAGAGATCCCGCCATTAAGAGACCGATCCAGCGGTCTAAAACTATAGATGCCCTCTCCGCCAATCAGAAGACGACAGCGGCGTACGGTACGTCAGCGAGGGCGGCGATTGTGTGCGTCACGGTGCACCGAATCAAGGTCGGAGATTCCTTTTGGAATAATCTCACTGGCCGAACTTCTTTTGATGATATCTCTATCGTCCGATGTCGGATTGAGGCCCATAATATATCAAACTGAAGGAATTTCTGAGTAAAATAAAAGGGAGTGTTTTGAGCTCGAATAGAAGGCCTCTAATGGCAATTTTAAAAGAAACCCTCCATTGAAGCTTCTCCAAGAGAGAGAGAGAGACTCCTACTGCCTGTGTGAGGCCATGAAAGCTTCATTGAAGCTTGAAGAGAGTGTGTGGACCAGATGTGAGCGTCCAATAGAGTTGTTGTGGTAAAGAATGAGCTGTGGAGCCCAAGAGGAGGCCAAGATGCTAGCACAGAGAGGCTTGCATCAGTAGTGAGCAAGACTGGGAGGTAAACTCGCACACAAACCCTATTTACTGTATCAGTGCCATATGGGAAGGGTTTGTAATCATTTGATATACATATTGTATGACCTGTCAAGTGGGTGCTTGATTGGAGTTGGGGTTGATGCCTAGGACACAGTTGTAGCTGTGAATGCGGTTGATGTTGTAGCATTGGGGTTGTAGGTGCAATCGTATCATTTCTATTGTGTATTGGGTATATACGAAACCCTGGTTAGGGTATTGCCCCGTGGAGTAGCCATCACAGTGTGTGATTGGTGAACCACGTTATATTGTGTGTCCCATGCATGTGCTTGTGATTGTGGATTAGAAGTTCGTGTGCTGCAGGTCTGGGTGTACACACTTGGCAGGCCAAGCCCCTGGTATGGATACCTATGGGTGTGTGGTTGGTGTGTGCAAGAAATATGTTTGATAAATTGTCTGTGAGAATTTCAAGGTCAACTCAAGGCAGCACTGTACAATTGATCAACAGCTCTTGGCAGCAGTGTTCATAGCTTCAGGCCAAATCATTTAGTGGAAAAAGAGTTTTTAGTGGCCACTGATTCACCCCCCCCCCTCTCAGTGTCAATCTGGGAATATCACAATAATCTCTTATCTCTCTCAGAGACAGAGCCTCCACCCTCCGTCGCCGAAGGTAACTGGGTTTTTCTCCATTCATCCATAGGAGTTCTGCCTTAACGATCTTGGAACCTTTATGTAAATTCATAAATTCTTTGAGTTTGTTGTGTATTTCATCAATCTAATGAAACATATTTATATACAAAAGAATGACAAGTGTCTCTCCTATCATCAATCTCTAATCTTATCTTTAGGCTAGATATCCATGTCCTATGATCCATTAGATCTAATCTCTAGGCTTATCTTTAGGCTAGATATCCATGTCGTATGATCCATTAGATCCAATCTCTAGGCTTATCTTTGGGCTAGAGATCTCTGTCAGCTACAATATAAGGTGTAAAGATATTGTACAATTATGGGACATAGATTGTAAGACTCCCCCTCAAGTTGGAGCATGTAAATTTATAAAGCCTAACTTGGATTTCAGCTTGTAGTAGGCATTACGACCAATTGATTTGGTGAAGAGATAAAAAATTTAATTGGTTGTGGAGATCTTGACCAAGTTAATGAAACCCTATTGTTGTTTATCACGAATGACATGACAATCAATTTCAATATGTTTTGTGCGTTCTTGAAAAATGGGGTTTGCTGCAATGTGAAGTGCCTCCTAGTTGTCAGAATATAGGGGGATGGCAGTGGTTGGTGGCAGGCCAATATCTATTAAAGATAAGACAAACATGTAATCTCGCATGTTGCACTTGCCATTGTCCGATATTCTGCCTTTATCAATGATCGAGAAACGGTGGTTTGTTTCTTTTTTCACCATGATATGGGGCTTAGGCTGAAGAAGATGTAATATCCCATGGTTAAATGATGGGTCATAGGGTAGCTTGCCCAATCACTATCAAAATATCCTTGTAGCTTGAGTGATGATTGGTTAGGGTAAAACAGACCTTGACCTAGAGTGCCTTTGAGATATCACAATAAACGATTTGCTGCATCCAGATGGGCCAATCGTGGCTAATGCATGAATTGGCTAAGAATGTTGACAATGTGGACAATATATGGCCTATTGATGATGAGATAAATCAATTTCCCAACCAGACGGTGATATGGTGATGGATCCACTAGGGTATTGCTGGTCGTATTGTCTAGCTTCAAATGTTGGTCCATGGGTAGATCAACAAGTCGACAGTCAGTCATGCCAAAATCTTTGAGGATGTCAAGAGAATATTTGTATTGACATAGATAAAGGCCATCCTATGAATGAGACACTTCAATGCCTAGAAAATATTTGAGGGGGTCGAGATATTTAATGTGGAACTTCGTATGAAGAAGTGTGGTGACGGCGTTGATGTCATCTGCATTGGATCCAGTTATGATGATGTCATCTACATAAACTAGGATAAAGATTGAATTGCCATGCTGATGCCGATAGAATAATGAATGATCGGCCTGTGATTGTTGGATGCCAAAATCTAGCAATGCTATGGAAAATTTGGCAAACTAATTGCGAGAAGCCTGCTTGAGCCCATAGAAGGACTTCAATGGTCTCCCACTTATGACGATAACCCGGTGGTGTTGTCATGTACAACTCCTCATTGAGGTTACCATGCCAAAAGGCATTATGAGCATCGAGTTGATGTAAAAGGCCAACCACGTGCTATTGCAAGAGCTAAAACAACATGAACAGTGACTAATTTAACAACTGGTGCAAAGGTGTCATTGTAGTCGATCCCTTCAATTTGATTATATCCCTTGGCTACAAGGCAGGCCTTGTAGTGTTCAATGGTCCCCTCAGAATGGTGTTTGATTTTGTACACCCATTTGGAACCAATTGGTTTCTTTCCTTATGGTAATGGAACGACCAAGTTTTATTGTTTAACAATGCCACAATTTCAGCTTGCATTGCATCACGCCATTCTGATAACTTCATAGCCTCGACGAAACTTGCAGGTTCATGGGTTAGTGATAAAGAGGTAAGAAATGAGCGATGGGATGTCAAAAAAAAAGCATATGATATGTAATTTGACATTGGATAATACTTACCTGGACCATTGATGAAGGACGACTCTTGAGAGCGGGTAGTATAGCATTGCTAGTCTTTTAGATAATGAGGTTATGAGGAATTGCAGGTTGTGTGACCAAAATGGGCTGGTTCGGAGGTGGTGGTGGGGTTGGAATTGGGGTGGTAATAGGTAGTGGGTCGATATTTTTGGATTGTGTATTGGTTATAGGCATGGGAATTGGTGGGGGTTCTGGTTGGGCAATAATTTGTGGGGCAAAGTGATTTATGGTGGTTTATGAGTCTGGTTCATGGGGTGGTAATGGGAAAAATGGGTTGGCCGTTGGTGATATATGGTAAGGAAAAATGTTTTCATGAAATGTGACATCCCATGAGACGTAGATTTTTTGGGTGGGAATATCATAAATCTGATAGCCTTTTTTACCAGATACCCAACAAATATACCTGGTGAGGCATGCTTGTCAAATTTATGAGTTGTAATGGGGTTACGACTAAAGCATAAGCATCCATGAAATGATTGAGACCCAATGGTTTATGGAAAAGAATATCAAAGGGGGTCTTGTTACCAAAGATCGATGATGGTAATCGATTAATCAAATAAGCTACAGTTAAGACACATTCACCCCAAAACTCCAAAGGTAGGTTGGATTGAAAACGAATGGAATGGGTGATGTTGAGGACATAATGATGTTAGCGTTCCACAACACCATTTTGTTGTGGAGTGTAGACACAACACGATTGAGTGATGACCCCTTTGGATTGGAAAAAAGTTTGGTTGGCTTTGTTAAAAAATTCAAGCCCATTACCACAGCAGACTTGGTGAACGCTTTTGCTAAACTGGTTTTGTAAGACCCGTATCGAGCTAACCGGTCTTATCACCTTGTACCAGGTCTACCTATCATGGTCGAGCCAAATGGACCAAGTGCGTGAAGGAAATAGCGAGACCAGGTATTAAACTGACCCAAAAACAATAAAATAGGGGGCAGGGTCGCATACCCAGATAGGCAGGGTCAGACCCCCCTCATTAGGGAGTCAGACCCCTGAAATTTTAACTGAGGGTCGGACAATTTAGACCTGAGGGTCGACGGGATCTCCGACCCCCTCATCGACCCCCTCATTATCGACAGAAACCGTAAATAGGAAACTTTCCAAATTTCAAGGGGATTCTTTCCTAATCTCAATGCAACTTATTTTGGGAGGTTCTCCTCTATAAATAGGATGCCCCTTAGCCTCTTTCACTCCTTTTGAAACCCTAATTGAAAGTAAGAGAAAGAGAAGAGAAGGAAAAGAGAAGGAAAGTTGGAGAAGAAAAATAAAGAGAAGAATTCAGAGAAACCTCTGAATGTCAGCAAACCTAAGGTATGTGTATGTTTCCATTAATGATTTAAAACCTTAGAATAGTTCATGAAGAGGGTATGGTCTAGGAAAAACCCAAATCATTCATCCATGGGAGGATTTCAATGAAATCCATAGAGGAAATCATGGTAGGCAAAGTAAAGAAGAAACCTAGAGTTTTAAGCCATAGAACAAGCATAGAATGGATTGTGGAAGTAAGCCATAGGACCCACACATGAAAGAATGGACTGTAGGATGAAAAGGTCGACTCAAACCACGGGGGGTCGCACGTGGGGTCGATTGGGAATCGACCCTACCAGACCATAGGATCGACCCCCAGCATTCGGGAAGTCCAAGGATGCTGTGGTCGCACCCAGGGTCGATGAAACATCCGACCCTGGCATCGACCCTACACCCTGGGGTCGCAGAAAACTGCTACCCTCCCTACGACCCGTCCTACGACCCTCGCTTAACAGCAAGCCTAAAATTATCGGAATGAATTATAATTAAAATCTATCGACTTGTTAGGCTTTCCTATTGATATAAAAGTGATTCTTAAAGATTGAAAGAGGAACTACACTCAAGCAAAGGTGAGGAAAAAAAACCTAAACTAATTGACTAATAATAAATTATTTTTATTTCTTGAGTCCAATGCCATGACTGATTCTATGTGTGTATGCTTGTAATGTGCATTCAACATGTCATCTAATATTCCTGCTATTAATGTTCATACATATTTAATTCTATGTTATTTATAACATGATGATGGTGATGATGCTAGGAATAGACATGTGAATGTATGTGTGTGGTTAGTGTGCTTGATGCGAGTAGAGCATCAGAAGGAGGACGTGACATTGTGGTTCAGCCTGGTCACTTGACTCTAGCTCTATCTCTACTCAAGTCTTGTCCACTGACATCGTCGTATCACCATTACCTTAGTAGAACTATTACGTCGTAGGGTATCAGGGGAGGTGGTCTCGGACCGTGTAGTCTTCGACTCTGCCGGGGGGCCTTAGCTCTATCTCTATGGACGTATTGAAGGATGCTGGGGTGAGGCCTTGGGTATATTGTTTGACATTAGGATTGGTTAGCTACGTGCCCAGTTTGCAAGCCCTCACCAGCAGGAGCTCACGTGTTGGTATGGATAGAGTATCAGGGGAAGTGTAATGCGGTGTGGTCCTATGCACTTTAGCTCTATCTCTATTCCATAGTGGGTGCATGTGGGACAACAATAAACGTTAACCTTTGGGCGGCTTCACACACTCTTGTATAGAGGTGAGGCGGCCACCGAACCTTTCTATAACACATTACAAACTTATATACCAGACCACAGATATGAATTGAATGCATGCATATGTTTGTTGCATTGTTTTGTTTGCTCACTGAGTCGTAATGTGTGCTCACCCTTTCGACATCGAATATTTTTAGTTGATGATGCAGGTACCACTGTGGAAGATTATATGAATGCTTATCTGTACGGACACGTGGCTGCAATGGAGGCTGAAGACATAGTGGAGACGCATGACTCCTCATGCGAGTGCAACTCATGCGTTTTCGATTAGATTTTTATTTGAATTATTAAATAAATGTAATTGATATTTTATTTACTTATGTCTCGGTTGATACAACATAATTTGATATTTTATTTATGATTATCACAGTTAGATTCTTATTTAATATTAAGACTTCCGCTATTGTGTATTTATTCTGATTATGGTTGTGGATGTGTATGGTTTAGTTTACAAGGACATAGCCTATTAGAGATCCTGGTTGAACCATTGGTTTATTAGCGGTTCATCACACCATTCTGAATAGTACGGAATTGGGGTGTGACAACTTAGTATCAGAGCTCTCAGGCCCTGTCTTTTAAACCAGTATACTACTACAAAAGTTTGTGAACTGAGATAGGATAAAAATTTAAAAACTGTAATAATAACACACCATAAGCATCTGTGTTGTTTGAGACAAAAATTGAAAGAGAATAATGCATCTATTAAATGAGAAACAAATTTATATACACTCGAAGGAAGAACAAACGAATATTCACAAGTCTAAAGCAGAGTACAGTCCACAACCCGGATAGTTACTCTGAAGTACAAAAAGAAAAATAAAAAGAAAATACATCAGGAAGCTGGAGGTGATGGGGGAGGCGGTGCTTCGCGGTCTCTGTCATAATCCTCAGCATAGACTCTAGTCAACCAAGCTATCTGAGTCTGGGTCGTCTGAAGACTAGCTGTGAGATCAGCCACCCGCTGATCAGTCACGCGCTGAGCATCTAGAAGCTCTCCCACCCTCAGATTCGATATGCACTGAGCATCTAGAAGCTCTCCCATCCTCAGATCAGACATGCACTGAGCCTCTCTAATCTCATGCAGTATCCCCATCATGTCATCAGAAGGTGGGTGTGAAAGACCAGCTGCATGTGAAGGACAGCTGCATAAGAAGGACCAGCTCCCGTAGCATGTGTAGGTGATGGAGGAGGTATGGAATCCACATCCATGTATAAACGATCATCATCCCCCGCATCACCCCCATGAACCCCGCTCCGCGCCGGCTCTGCTGCGCCTCGGCGTCGGCCATCTCCACTCGAGTACGTGGACGCACCTGAGCGTTCCTCTCATCGTCGCTGACCTGAGCATCCCGCATACCCATTTTACAGATGGCCTCCCAATCCAGAGGTGATGAGAAGGATTTCTCCTGAATCCTCTCATCCACCAAGTCAACACCCAGGCGGGTAAGCAGTGTACTGATCATGCGTCCATGAGGTAGGTTGCCAACATAACCGAGAAATGTGGCACTGATCATCGTCCCATAATGATATAAGGGAGGCAGACAGGCTGCCTAGTGCAGATATAGTACAACAAGAACTGGGTCAACTGGGAGATCCTCTCGTAGTGCCCACTCTGAGGTATCAGGTTGTGTTGAATGATCTTATAGTACACCCACGGCTCTGGACGTAGGTAAATCTCTTTCATCTCCCAGCGATCCTCTCTGATGAGCTGACGGTCTATCTCAGACCTCATCTCCAATGAAAAGAATTGGGGCTCTCCGGGAGCACAGAACACCAAGAGGCCATCGTATGAAATGCCCAAGAGATCCGCTAGCTGTGGATAATCAAAGGAAATCTCAACTCCCTTGACGTAGCTAGTGATCCTGAGCTCTCTACCCCTCTCAGTATCATTGTAATCCCTCACCACTTGGAGATTACAATAAAACTGTCGCACCAAATCTGGACAAGTACAGGTGTCGTAGGTGATCACAGGAAGCCAGCCCATATCACCAAAAGTTCTCTCCACATCAAACAAGGTCAGGCTAGCCAAGTCCACCCGACGACCTCCCTCTACCTTCTTACCAGCGTAGAGGGCATATTGCGCCTCAACCTCGTTAGAACAGAAGCGGACTGGGTCATGAACCCTGGGTACTTTGGTACGAGCCATACTATCTGCAAAAATAAAGAAAAAATAGATACTGGCTTAGTAAAGATGAAAAACCCAAAAATTTTGACATTATAACGACATAAATTGGTCAAAAGCCTCACTTTTCACCCATACACGTGGGCAAGAGGACTTATATAGATTCTAAACGATTTTGTAAGACTCATACAATTGGAAATTTTATCTAAAGAGATTGAATTTGAAGAAATTTTAAGAAATTCAAAAATCTCGACAAATTAGGGCAAAAATGGGAAATTTCAAGTTTCTCGATAACCAACCGATGAAACTCAAATTTTTTTGAGGGCTTTCGTCCATTGAGTCACCAACAACAAAAGCCCCCAATAAAAATTAAATTTTTACGGTTGAAAAAAGTTTAATTTAAAGAAAATGATATAAACGAGCAAAAACCTAGTTAAGAAACCCTAAAAACATGAAACCGTAGAGAAAATACCTATAGAAGAGGAGTAGACGTCGAAAAGAGAAGCAAAAATCACCAATGGGTCAGAGTTGTCACTGTAGCAACTCAGAGGAACGAGCCGAGTCGGAAAGGAGGAGAAAGAATGAGAAATGGATTCAAAATCGGGATTAAAAACCTGATTTTTAGTCCTAGGGTCGGAGAATTCGACCAAAACATCCGACCCTCCATCCGACCCCCTCATCGACCCTAGCCTCTCGGTGATCTGACAGAGAATTAGGGGTCGATCCCAGGGTCGGACATCCATACCCCCTCATCGACCCTCGGCTCTCGGTAAGTATCAGTGATTCTCAGGGTCGCATACCCTAGGGTCGGACATCCATCGACCCCCACCATCGACCCTGCGATGGAAAATACAGTATTTTTTACAGAATGATTTGAAAATTTTGAAAATATCATTGATTAGTGGATTTAAAAATGAGAATGAAGTATATAATGATTGCTTCACGTATTCTATGATTTTTAGGCATCACCACTACCAGAACAAATAATGGCTGGACGCAGAGTAACCAGACAAAGCCGTAACTCTATTCCACCACCACCACCTGTAGAGGAAGACAGCCATATACACCCTGAAACACAGAAGAATCCGAACAAGGCACCGTCCATAGTTAATGGGCAGACAAATCCTACAAATTTACCAGCTCCACCTACAGACCTGGCTACAGCCGTAATGAATTTGGCACAACAGCTGCAGCAAATACAACAGGTACAAGCTACTATGCAAGCTGCCATAGGCATGGCTTTTCCAGATGCACAGACGACACCGATGCCAGCAGGACAGGCACGCACAGTACCAGAGGGAAGTAACACATGACCCACGCACCTCAGACTCCCATCATGCAGGCTCAAGTACAAAACCCTGAAGTAGCTCCAGGTGGATATCAATACCAACCACCTATGTATGGGGCTTATGTTCCTCATCAACTAGGCCACTCCAGACTGGTGGAGTGTTTTCTGAAGATGAAGCCCAAGGAGTATAGTGGTAAGCCAGCTGATCCGTTGTGGCAAGCACACTGGATCGATGAAATGGAGAGAAACTTCACGATGATGACAGTGAATGAAGAAGAGAAAGTATTGTGTGCAACATTCATGCTGAAAGACGATGCACACCACTGGTGGAAGTCCACACGGACGTATCTGATGACAAAGCACACTCCAATTGACTTGGGATATATATAAGGAGGCATTCTTTGAGAAGTATTTTCCTAGGAGTTTCAGTGATTTCATGGAGAAGGAGTTCTTGAGTTTATATTAGGGATAGATGACTGTCGATGCATATCAACAGCGTTATGAGGAGCTGTTCTTCTTTGCACCAGTCAGTATGCAAGTGGAAGATACAAAAACCCGAAGGTTCGTCATGGGACTTAGGGGAAGCATACGTGAACATGTTCTGGGACTTGAAAATAAAATCTACAATGAAGCTATACAAATTGCTCGAGTGATAAAGTCGAGCTAGAAAGAGAGCTACCTTGCTCAAAATAGAGGAATCAAAAGGCCAAATGGAAATTCTTACAACAGAGGGAACACCAAGGTATTCAAACCCTTCCGTACTCAAGGTTTCAATGCTGCAGCTAAGACTACTTCAGCAGCTCAACAGCAACAAAAGCCAAATAATGAAGGGTTAAAATGCTATAACTACAATCAATTGGGACTAAGGCAAGGGAGTGTCCTAAGCCCAAGAAGCAACTACAACAAGGCAGAGTTTATACGGTTACATCTGAGGATGCTGCCGCATCGCCTGATGTGGTCACAGGTATGACCTGAATCTTATCATTTTGTGTTACATTATGTGATCATGTAGAATAAATCAAAACAAATCATAGGTATCGTACCTATTAATGATAATCTCGCCAGAGTACCCTTTGATTCAGGAGCTACTCAATCTTTTATATCTGTGTCATTTGGAAAGAAGCTAAATCTACCCCTCAAATCCTTAGACTACAAACTGCTTGTACGATCGCCTATGGGATTAGAAGTGGAACTAGAAAAAGGTTATGGACCATGTCCAGTTCTTATTGACGAAAAGACTTTGGTTGCAACCTTGATTCAACTTGAGATGGCAGACTTTGACGTCATCTTGGGAATGGACTGGTTAGCTCGGCATTCTGCAAACCTATTATGTGCCAAAAAGAAGCTGACATTTAAAGACAAGGAAGGAGTAGAGTTTAGTTTTGCGGGAACCAAACTTCCCCGTAAACGAAAGCTCATACTCTCTGCATTAAAGGCTAGGAAGTGCCTTGAGAAAGGAGTAGTTGGGTATCTAGTATTTGTGGTTGATCTTACCAAAGAAGCACCACGAATGGAGGATATCGATGTCGTGCGTGACTTTCCAGATGTATTTTATGAAGAACTACCAGGACTACCACCCGACCGCGCTATAGAGTTTGTTATAGATCTGATATCCGGAACCACACCAGTATCTAAAGCACCTTATTGAATGGCTCCTATTGAACTGAAGAAATTAAAAGTACAACTACAAGAACTGCTGGACAAGGGCTATATCCGACCTAGCATATCACCATAGAGAGCGCCAGTATTATTCGTAAAGAAGAAGGACGATAGTGTTCAATTATGTATAGACTATCGAGAACTGAATAAACTGACATTCAAGAATCGATACCCATTGCCTCGGATCGATGACCTGTTCGATCAGTGGCAAGGTGCCAAAGTGTTCTCCAAGATCGATCTTCGATCAGGCTACCATCAGTTGAAGATTAAGGTTGATGATATTCCCAAGACAGCATTCAGGACCAGATATGGACATTATGAATTTTTGATCATGTCTTTTGGATTGACGAACGCACCAGCAACCTTTATGAAACTTATGAATCGGATATTCCATGATATGTTGGAGACGAGGGTTATTGTATTCATTGATGATATATTGGTCTACTCCAAGGACAAGGAAACTCATATTAAGAATCTAAACGCCGCTCTGCAGCGATTATGGAAGGAGAAGCTCTACGCCAAATTTACCAAGTGTGAGTTTTGGCTAAAGGAAGTCGATTTTCTAGGCCATGTTGTATCCGCTGAAGGAATTAAAGTGGATCCTAGCAAGATCGAAGCTTTTGTGAAGTGGGAAGCACCGAAGAGCGTTGCAGAAATTAGAAGTTTCTTAGGTCTAGCTGGGTATTATCGATGATTTGTGGAAGACTATTCCCGAATTGCCGTACCTCTCACTAGTTTGACTAAGAAGGGCAAAAAGTTTGTTTGCACTGATAAATGCGAGAAGAGTTTTCAAACATTGAAGGCTAGATTGATATTTGCTCTAATCTTGATCATTCTGATTCCAGGACAACCATTTATTTTGTACACTGATGCGTCAGGATTGGGATTAGGATGTGTACTTATGCAAGGAGAACAAGTAATTGCTTATGCCTCAAGACAATTGAAGATACATGAGAAGAACTATCCCACTCATGATTTGGAATTAAAGGCAGTAGTACACACTGTCAAAATATGTAGACATTACTTGTACGGAGAGAAATTTCATATTAAATCAGATCATAAGAGTCTTACTTACCTCTTTAATCAGAAGGAGTTGAATATAAGACAACGAAGATGGCTGGAACTATTGAAAGACTATGATTGTGATATCCAGTATCATCTGGGAAAAGCTAATGTGGTTGCTGACGCGCTGAGTAGAAAGGCAATGATAAAATCTCAAGGGGAGGTTAGCACCACTACTGCACTGTGTACTATCGAAAAAGTATTCAATTATGATAATGAGCAGTTTGTGATAGATGCACCGGGTGAATCAACCAACCAAGGGTTTATCCATCGATTTGTAAATATGTTTGCCACGTTGAAGATTGTACCCGATATACTTGATGAAGTGAAAACAGCGATTAAATCAGACCCTTATCTAAGAACGGTACAAGAAGACATCAAAAAAGGTAGGACTATTCCTGAGTTCACCTTAGATGATGAAAAGGTACTGAAGTACAAAAGAAGAATATGTGTACCTGAAATAGAAAGTTTGGACATAGACACCGACTAATGAAGGAAGCCCATACCACCGCCTATTCGATACACCCTGAAAGTACAAAAATGTATCATGACCTAAAGAAATTATATTGGTAGAGAGGAATGGAAGCAGATATAGCCAAGTTCGTATCTCAATGCCTAAATTGTCAGAAGGTGAAAGCTGAATGACAAAGACCAACAGGACTGTTACAGCCGTTACCGAAACCAGCATGGAAATGGGACTGCATCACTGTGGACTTCGTCACAGGGTTACCATTGACTCCCTGAGTAGTTGACGCAGTTTGGGTGATTGTAGATCGACTGACTAAAACGGCTTGATTTATAGCTATACGACCTCAGTATACACTAGAGAGGTTAGCTAAGTTGTATGTGGATAACATTGTCAGATTACATGGTGTACCTGAAAACATTGTGTCCGACAGAGATCCATGGTTTACTTCAAAGTTTTGGAAAGGATTGTAGAAGGCTATGGGTACAACATTGAAGTTTAGTACTGCATTCCATCCTCAGACAGATGGACAATCGGAGAGCACCATTTAGATTCTAGAAGACATGCTCCGAGCCTGTGTGATTGATTTTAAAGGATCATGGGATGAAAAGTTACCACTGATTGAGTTCGCTTATAACAATTGCTATCAGGCTACCATACAGATGTCACCCTATGAAGCACTGTATGGTAGGAAGTGTCGAACTCCTTTGTTCTGGAATGAAGTTGGAAAATGTAGTATTTTTGGACCAGAATTTGTTGAAGAGACTTGTCGAGTAATCGACATTATCAAGAAAAGAGTAAGAACGGCTCAGAATCGTCAGAAGAAATATGTAGATACTAGACGCCGAGACCTTGAATTCACCGTAGGTGATAAGTTATTTCTCAAAATGTCACCTATGTGAGGTCTGAAACGGTTCGGAAAGAAACAGAAACTAAGTCTGAGATATGTCGGACCATATGAGATTCTAGCTAAGCGTGGAAAAGTTGCTTACTAGTTAGCACTACCACCATCTATGTCAAGTGTGCATGATGTATTTCATATCTCCTTATTGAAGAAGTATGTCAGAGATCCAATGCACGTTTTGATAGTAGATCTACCTGATTTGACTGAGGATTTGACATTTGAAGTAGCACCAACTGAAATCACCAGCCGAAAGGTGCAACGACTACGCAATCGTGACATTTATTATGTTAAGGTCACCTGGAGAAGCAAAGATATAGAAGAAATCACATGAGAAGAAGAGAATGCTATGCGAAAGCAATATCCTCATCTATTCGACTCGAAAGGTATGTACAATTTCGAGGATGAAATTTTTATAAGCAGGGGGGAGTTGTAAGACCCGTATCGAGCTAATCGGTCTTACCACCTTGTACCAGGTCTACCTATCATGGTCGAGCCAAATGGACCAAGTGCGTGAAGGAAATAGTGAGACCAGGTATTAAACTGACCCAAAAATAGTAAAATAGGGGGCAGGGTCGAATACCCAGATAGGCAGGGATGGACCCCCCTCATTAGGGAGTCAGACCCCTAAAATTTTGACCAAGGGTTGGACAATTTAGACCTGAGGGTCGACGAGATCTCCGACCCCCTCATCGACCCCCTCATTGCCGATAAAAACCGTAAATAGGAAACTTTCCAAATTTCAAGGGGATTCTTTTCTAATCTCAGTGCAACTTATTTTGGGAGGTTTTCCTCTATAAATAGGACGTCCCTTAGCCTCTTTCACTCCTTTTGAAACCCTAATTGAAAGTGAGAGAAAGAGAAGAGAAGGAAAAGAGAAGGAAAGTTGGATAAGAAGACTAAAGTGAAGAATTCAGAGAAACCTCTAAATCTCAGCAAACCTAAGGTATGGGTATGTTTCCATTAATGATTTAAGACCTTAGAATAGTTCATGAAGAGGGTATGGTCTAGGAGAAACCCAAATCATCCATCCATGGGAGGATTTCAATGAAATCCATGGAGAAAATCATGGTAGGCAAAGTAAGGAAGAAACCTAGAGTTTTAAGCCATAGAACAAGCATAGAATGGATGGATTGTGGAAGTAAGCCATAGGACCCAAACATAAAAGAATGGACTGTAGGATAAAAAGGTCGACTCAAACCACGGGGGGTCGCACGTGGGGTCGATTGGGAATCGACCCTACCAGACCACAGGATCGACCCCCAGCATTTGGGAAGTCCAGGGATGCGGTGGTCGCACCCAGGGTCGATGGAACATCCGACCCTAGCATCGACCCTACACCTTGGGATCACAAAAAACTGCTACCCTACCTACGACCCGTCCTGCGACCCTCGCTTAACAGCAAGCCTAAAATTATCGGAATGAATTATAATTAAAATCTATCGACTTGTTAGGTTTTCCTATTGATATAAAAGTGATTCTTAAAGCTTGAAAGAGGATCTACACTCAAGCAAAGGTGAGGAAAATAGACCTAAACTAATTGGCTAATAATAAACTATTTTTATTTCTTGAGTTCAATGCCATGACTGATTCTATGCGTGTATGCTTGTAATGTGCATTCAACATGTCATCCAATATTCCTGCTATTAATGTTCATGCATATTTAATTTAATTTATTTATAACATGATGATGGTGATGATGATAGGAACAGACATGTGAATGTATGTGTGTGGTTAGTGTGCTTGATGCGAGTGGAGCATCAGGGGGAGGACGTGACATTATGGTTCAGCCTGGTCACTAGACTCTAGCTCTATCTCTACTCAAGTCTTGTCCACTGACATCATCGTATCACCATTACCTTAGCAGAACTATTACATCGTAGGGTATCAGGGGAGGTGGTCTCGGACCGTGTAGTCTTCGACTCTACTAGGGGGCCTTAGCTCTATCTCTATGGACATATTGAGGGATGTTGGGGTGAGGCCTTGGGAACACTGTTTGACATTAGGATTGGTTAGTTGCGAGCCCAGTTTGCAAGCCATCGCCAGCAGGGGCTTACGTGTTGGTATGGGTAGAGTATCAAGGGAAGTGTGATGCGGTGTGGTCCTAAGCACTTTAGCTCTATCTCTATTCCATAGTGGGTGCATGTGGGACGACAATAAATGTTAACCTTTGGGGGGCTTCACACACTCGTGTATAGAGGTGAAGCGGCCACCGAACCTTTCTATAGCACATTGCAAACTTATATACCAGACCACAGATATGAATTGAATGCGTGCATATGTTTGTTGCATTGTTTTGTTTGCTCACTGAGCCGTGATGTGTGCTCACCCTTTCGACGTCGAATATTTTTAGTTGATGATGCAGGTACCACTGTGGAAGATTATATGAATGCTTCTGTGTACGGACACGTGGCTGCAATGGAGGCTGAAGACATAGTGGAGATGCATGACTCCTCATGCGAGTGCAACTCATGCGTTTTCGATTAGATTTTTATTTAAACTATTAAGGAAATGTAAATGATATTTTATTTGCTTATGTCTCGGTTGATACAACATAATTTGATATTTTATTTATGATTATCACAGTTAGATTCCTCAGTTCATTTAATATTAAGACTTCCGCTATTGTGTATTTATTCTGATTATGGTTGTGGATGTGTATGGTTTAGTTTACAAGGACACAGCCTATTAGAGATCCTGGTTGAACCGTTGATTTATTAGTGGTTCATCACACCATTCTGAATAGTACGGAATTGGGGTGTGACAGGTTTTGCACTATGGCAAAAAATGAATGATGTGGGTGGTAACTTTAGATTTATGATGCATCAAATAAAGCCATGTGCTCCTGGAATAATCATCGACAATTGTTAAAAAAATAACGTGCACCATATATAGTGGGTGTTTTATATGGGCCCCAAACATCCATATGAATGAGGTCAAAACAAGCTTTAGTAGATGTAAAATTATGTAGAAAAGGTAAGCGGGTTTGCTTTGCGACGGGGCAAACCGTGCAAGTACATTTATTGGAAATAGAAATGGTAGCATCTAAAGCTTTAAGGTGTGGGTTGAGGGAGAAGGCTGGATGTCCCAGACGCCAATGCCATAAGTCAAAATGTGAACCGGGGATGGTGAAGGAGGCTAATGTAGGTGGAGGGGGTGCTAAGTAATAAAGGCCACCTTGCTGCTTACCCGTCGCAATTGTTGTCGTCCTTTGTTGGTCCTATATGGTACACAAAGTAGAGTCAAAAGTAACATATGCATTAGTTTCTTGGGTGAGTGATACGTAAAATTAATTAGCACATTCTTGATCATATTTAGTTTAATTTTATAATTTTTCTTAGACATTTAGTTTAATTTAATTAATGTTTTAAGTATTTTATTAATTTATTTAATTCTTAGTTATTTTTGGTTATTTGGTAGGTTTTTGAATTGGATAAAGACTAAATGAGAGGTGTCAAGACAGCTCAAAGCTTGGTGTTACATTCCTAAATGATTTGGAAGATAATTGACCAAAATCTACCTTAAAATCAGCATTCTCCAAGAAATTGGGTAAGTTGCAAGATTGTAAAAGACTGATTTTATGGGACTGTAAGCTTATAAATTAAGAAGAAGGAGAAAAGAAAAATGCACAGAGCAAGAGGAGCTGTTCATAGAAGAGGCTACAAGGCACATTGGAGGTGGAGAGTTCGAGAGGGATGGAGCTAGAAGACTAGAGAGAAATCCTGGATTCAAGCTTCATCTATTCCCATTACGAGTTCTTCTCTTTTCTCTGTGATCCCTTTGTTTATGTTTTAGAATTGTCAATGATGAATTGCTAGATTTCTTATTCTAGGATTAGGATGGATTCATTGAAATTGTGTTGATTAAATCCTTAACTTTTGAATGATTATGTTTTATACAATCTGATATTTTTTTTACATGTGATTAATTGATCACAAATTGCATATCTCAAGGTATCAATTGAGGGGGCGAAAGCAGAAGATTGATATTAGTTCATAAAATATCAGTCATTGGTTGAGTATTTTCATAGAAATAAGGGCTCACCATTGTGATCTTTGTTTTAATTCTAATGAACGTAATGAGTTTGTATTAGAATCCTGCAAACACGAAAGTAGATGAAGGATTAATACGGGCATAATTTGTTATTCTTGAAAGAGATAACAGAATATCTTAAGGAATTGATCGTTGCATCAACAGAAATTTATTCAATAAGTCTGGTTTGGTTAAGCATAATTTAATTGAGGAAGTCTGAATCCTATCTTTGGTTTCATAATCTGCTTATTAATTATTAATTTTGGTAATTCAGTTGTCTAAATAATAGAGAGAATTAATTAGGTTTGGTAATTGAACATTCTCCCTGTGGAAACGTTACTCGACTTATCATTATATTATTTGCACGACCCGTACATTTGTGGATTCGACAACAAGCAGTGAGTTTACTAAGTGATAGTAAATTAATACGGAATGATGGGATGTATAAGACATTTGAGAGGATAAGGTGTGGACCAATGTATGCAGTTCCAATGTGAGCAATAGGGGCATGGGAACCGATTGAGAGACAATTTGATGATGGAGCGGGTGGTTTATGATAATGGGTGAGGAGGTTTAAGTTGGAGACCATGTGATCTATTGCACCAGAATCGATTATCCATAGAGTATGGGAAACTACGGTGGCAAGACTAATTGATTTACCTGCAAATGTTGCCAAAGGATGAACGTTACCAGTTGAAGTAATACCAATAATTGTTGGATCTAGCTAGAAGTGAGTTGGTCACCATTGTTGAAAATCACATTTTAATGAGGTGTGGAAGGTGTGGATTTGTGGTGAACAACCCCTCGGGTTGAATTGGAGCCACCGCGAGAAGACCACCAAGTTAGGTATTTGATTTTCTTGTAGCATCGGGAGTCCAAGTGTCCATCCATGCCACAAAGTGTGCAATGATATTGTAGTTTTGAGCATGACGGAGCACGTTGGGCAGCCATAGCAGATTGTTTCATGGGCTGTTGGTTGAAATCTGTGATGGTGCGTTGGCGTTCTTCTTGGAGTAATAAGAAATAGACCTTATTGACTTTGGGTAGGGGTTCCATGAGCAATATTTGGTTGCAAACCCTAGAGTAGGAATCATTGAGGCCTTGTAGAAAATTTATTAGATGATCAATCTCAATGGTGGTAGACAGATCCTTGAGGGCACTACAAGAACAAGTGGGTAATTTATGGTAGGATGAGAGTTCATCCCAAAAGCCCTTGAGGGTAGTATAATAAGTGGCAATGGCATTAGTACCTTGTGTGTAGTTGGAAATGGCCCGACGGATCTCGAAGATGTGCAGAGCATTATTTTGGGAAAAATGATCATGGAGATTAGTCCATATGGCATGTGCATCAGTGATCCATAGAATGCTATTGGAAATACAAGGGATGGTGGAATGCACTACCATGATTGCACCATGTTGTTGCCCCGAATCCAATAGGGCAGGTCGGTGGAGGGGGCTTTAGGTTTGGGAATGTTACCATCGACAAAACCAAGTTTATTCTTGGCCTTGAGGGCCATGATAATGGCACGATTCCAAGTAGGATAGTTGTTGCCATTGAGTAGTTGGGAAACGAGAGCATGACCCAGTTGATCAGATGGATGTAAGTAGTAAGGAGAGGATGCCTCTAGGACAAGGGTGCTGGTGGGGGTAGTTGGAGCCGCCATATGTGGAATCCGTCGGATCAAATGGATGTAAGTAAGAAGGAAAGAATGTGGAAGGTGCAGGATTACACTTACTTTGATACCATATAAACTCAGAAATTCTATGAGTGTCAGTACCTAGTTTTGCCCTGTAGGATTTCTCTCTCTCGTTACGTCATCATACGTGATGGGAGAGGGTTTTTTTTTTTGTCATTTTAGGTTCATTTTAGGTTTAAAAGAAATAAAATTTCAGAAAATAAATTAATAAATAAAAAAAGAAAAAAAAAAGAAGAGAGAGTGGTTCTATATGTATATATATCAATGGGCACTATGGGCGTACAAGGTGAGGGGCAATGAAGTCATTTTTGCCCTTGGGATTGACACGGATCCATCATAACCCTAAAATGAAGGAGGTTTTCATTTGGTTCTGGGGGTTAAGAAAGTGAGAGAGAGAGAGAGAGAGAGAGAGAGAGAGAGAGAGAGAGATGGAGTGGAGGAGAGGGAGGTCAACACCTCATCCCTCATCCCTAAAATCCCTCCCCTAAAATCGACAGCACACAGCTCAGCCACCTTATCTCCCCAAAACCCATCGTCCAGCCTACCTACCCAGTCGCTACCACCTTTTCTTGAGCGCAAATCCTACCATTCTATCCCAACTGGTCGACCCTCATTGCCCTACCATGCTACCCAAAAGAAGAGATAAGAAGGACCGAAGATAGAAGAAGAAATGGAGGGCAGTTTTATAGGAGAGAGGCGGAAAAAAAAATCAGAGAGAGGAGAGTGAGAAGCAATGAGAGAAAATCGAGATTGAGGGAGGAGGGCTTCTGATTTCGGCATTGATGGAAACCTAGAAGCTGTTAGGAGAGGAAAAGAGAAATCAGAGAACCAGGGAGAGAGAATGGTGAAACTGATGCAATTTTGTGAAGGTGAGCCTACGTGAGCTGTAAGCAAGTAGTCGGAGAGAAATTTTGTTCTTCCTCCCTCTCCTTTCTGGCGATCTCAGTTGACAGGTAAGTTCATATCAACTTTTTTTTTATTCTATTTTGTGTATGATAATAGCCACTGTTGTTTCCATCATTATTCTCGAATCTCTTGATTTTCGAAGCATTCGATGTTTATATGGCAAGTTTAAGTGTTAGATCCGAGTGATTCCTTCAGTTAACATGTTGTGCTTCTAACCTAGTGATTGAATCTGTTTATCTCTCAATGTCTGCTATACCTAATTTTAATAAATGAAAATCAGATCTGATTTTATTTTCTCATTCTCCATATTGGTTTAAGTGTTTCTCATTTTTATTAGGTTTCAGACTTCTTAACTGGTTGAGATCTAAGAGGCCCGATTAAGATTAAATGTGAAAGGGCTTGATTATGTTTTCTAATATATCAGTCTGATTTGCTTTCATAGCTGAATTTTTGTTGACCATGTTATGGCTTATTTTCTACTCTTGATTTTGTATAATCATTTTCCCTATTAATGTCTAAGTGCAAGGATTTCTTTTCTTCCCTCTGTGCATTTTCCCCATGCATGATTGAATCTTAATAGGACCAGCTCAGATTGAGTTTGACCATTGCTAGTTTGTTTTATTTTATTGGTAATTCATTTTGCTTTCTCTATATTAGGTGGTTTGGTTCAGTTCGGTTTGTTGGAGTCAATAGAGTTTGGGTTTAGTTTGTTTAGGTTTGGTTCAGGTTTGGGTTTGGGCTCAAGTATTGGTTCAGGCTTGTTATGGTCTAGCCTAGCCGCATTTAGCCATTAGATCTTGGGTGGTCCATGTTTTGCAAGAGGTCTGGTTTAGTTTGAGTCAGGTTTATTGGCTAGATTAATTTTGGTTTTTATTTAGATTAGATTCTGTTTTATCTGATTTGTTTTGGTTTCTTTCGGGTTTTGGTTTGGTTCTTGTGTTTGGGTCGGATTTGATTTGGTCTAGTATGGAGTGGGTTTGATTTAAGAATTTTGGTTCTGAGTTGGTTCGGTTTAGTCTAGGTTTAGGTCTTTAGAGTTTTTTTTTATTTTTTATTTTTAGTTTGAGTTAGGCTGATCCAGTTAGGTTTGGATTGGTCTAGGTCTAGGTTGGTTCATTTTGGGTCTGACCTGAGTTGATTTAACCATGCATAATATGGCCACTTATTTTGAATACATGGTAATTTAGCCCAGTTTTTTACGTTTATATTTCTGTCACATATGCTTAAGTTACCAAATTTGTTGACTTTCCACACTTGATGTTTTATGCTTGGATTAATACATGTATATGTGGAATGCTTATGCCAAACTTGATTTTCGTTTGCATATTTGACATCCTTCTTGCGATGTGATTTGCTAGGGGACCCCAATGAGTCCAACTGACCTTTGTGGGTCCATTTAGAATAAGGCCCACCCAACCCTAGAATTGGACCTAAGAGTATGGGAAATCGTTGTATTGAAATGTATTAATGAAAAAGTACGATTGGATAAATGTATGCATAGGATTGGTGGCCCGACGGACGGTCCACTTGGGTATCCCGAATGTGGGATGTGAGTGAGATTTAGTGTACCCCCGTGTGTGGGGAGCTAGGGTGTTTGGCCTTTCTTAAGTATTGACCACGCGTGTCCATGGCTCGTCAATCCATGGGAAACATTTGACCTGAATCTAGAGAGACAAAGGTCTCGAGAGATAAGTAGGCTATGGGGGAGTTTGGTTGCTCTACGCTCGATCAAATTGAGGTAAGATCCATGTGTTATGGGATTACCTCGTGGAGAGGACTTCCTTGTGATAGGGAGTACCTCAACACTGAGATGGGTCCCATTGTTGTGGGGACATCTCTCATTCTTGGGATGCATTCTAATATTTTGGGAGCGTCCCTCTTCTTGCACACACCTGGTATGTATACACATATTACGTTTGGCCTGATTTCTGTCGCACAGGGATACATAGGCTGTTTGAGATTTTCTCAAACCTCGGTCATATGTTGTATACCATTTTTTTCTCTCTATTTAGATGTATGTTTAAGCCATTTATATGATTCTTTAATTCATTTTGTGATTATTTTCTTGTTTAATCCTCATTTAATTCAATTTATGCCATGCGTACTTGGTAAAAGAATTAGAGATCAACTTAGGATTCCCCTTTCTACCTCGTATTGTATTTAGATAGCCCCAAGTGTTCATAAACTATAGGAAAAGGATAAGATTTAGGGAGACCGGTTCAACCAGGCGAGTTGGGTGCCTAACACCTTCCCAACTCATAATTTAGCACTTACCCGCCTTTGGTGAGATGAGGTAGCCATTCCATTTGCGCGAGTCATTAGAGTCCCTCCATTGAGGGACATCATTTTAGGTTTTAGACCTCTTTTGGGTGGCGACTCTAGTCTTCTTACCCTCCACTAGCATGAGTGGATCTGAAGGTGAAAATTTTTCAAATCCCAGTTTGAGTGTAATGAGAGTAGACAACTTTAACTATATGCAAATTCAAATTAAAAATGAGGATAACAAATTTTCAAATAATTTTCCTGGTCCTCACAATGAGTTTGTTGTGTATTTCATCAATCTAATTGAACATATTTATATTCGAAAGAATGACAAGTATCTCTCCTATAATCAACCTTTAGGCTTATCTTTAGGCTAGATATCTATGTCCTATGATTCATTAGATCCAATCTCTAGGCTTATCTTTAGGCTAGATATTCATGTCTTATGATCCATTAGATCCAATCTCTAGGCTTATCTTTGGGCTAGAGATCTCTATCAGTTACAATCCTTTGGATTGTAGATAATATACAAGGTGTAGAGATATTGTACAATTATGGGACATAGATTGTAAGACTTCGTGAACCATAAACAACCAGAGGGCCCTTGTGAGAAATATACCTACGGTTCCTCATCTTACCCTTACCAGGTCAAATGGCATGGCTGTCCTTGGCCTTCTCTGCATCAAGGAACGCACCAACCTACTTGAGTACCTTGATAGCCGCAGATGTCTTCTCCACGCCCTCGGTAGAATCACCGACAACAAGAGGGATCTCAGGGACATTCTCGATGTAGTAGCCAATAGCAAGCATAATTGAAGGGACAATAGATGCAGCAAGGGCAAAAGCCATAGCATAGCGCTTCTGGTTAACATTGATCTTCCGATGCCAGCGGGGCGCTAGATCTTGGTTGGTGCGAACATGCGACCACCACGACACATATTGCCAAAAGCACCTTGACCAGCATAGTGAGTACCACCACTAGGGACATGAGGGGTACGAGAGACCGCACGACCAGTACCCTAGGAAATTACTAGGGATTTAATGGTGCCTTTGCCGACGGCAACGATGTTGTTGTCGACAGTGTAGTTGGGGTCGGAATTGTTGGGAGGAGGGTGACGGTTCCAGATGCAGATCTCACGGTCAGAGGATCCGCGGTAGAGGAATTTGACGGCGAGGGTGAGGGAGAAGACGTAAGAGGAGTGGACTTTGAGTGTTGAGATGCAGTGGTAAGTTGTAGGAGAATTGTTGTGGTGGTGTTGTTGTATATCCATATGAGGATATAGAATTCGAAATAGCAGGAGCTCTGTAATCCTATTCAATCCTTTTTTTTTTATAATCCAGATGTTATTTTCTTCAGATTTATCTTGTTCGATGTTGCCGAAGAAGGAACTAGTGGTTGGTAGGATGTTGCCGGAGAAGGAACTAATGGGTGGTAGGTGAATTTTCTCAGTTTAAAACGAAAAGGGTATAAACGTCTAGACAAAATTTCAACTCTCTTTCATCAGCTAATGGGGCAACGTTTGAGAATTTTGGGTGGTAGGTGATGTTTTTAAAAAACTTAGGTGATAGATAATGTTTCTCAAAGTATTTAGGTGCTACGTGAAAATTTCCCTTTTCCCAAATGAAAATATACTCCCTTCCCCATATGTTAAATATCAACTGGTTCTCTATTAAAAGAAATTAAAAAACACACTTAAGTTTTTGGGAGTAGGGGACCTAATCTAATTAACAATCTTAGAAGGCATTCCCAAACTATTGGTATTCACAGGTTTGGACATGTCTATTTGTGTGATCATATATATGTTAAAATTTCAATTTAATATAAAACTCCTAAAATTATGTTTTAGAAACGACACATTTCTATTTTCGCAATAGGACCATTATATTATGCTTTTACCAACCTTAAAAAAAAAGGGACCATTGTGGCAAGTGGCAACTGCCAAGGGTTTGTTAAGAAACACATACATGGTGAGCTAGCTAGATTTAAGTAACTAATTCGAGTATAAGCTTTTCTTTAATATATATATATATATATATATATATATATATATATATATATATATATATATATATATATATATATATATATATATATATATATTTTATGAAAACTTTAAGAATGACTATATGATATGGATTTGGTGTACAATGGAACGATTATGTGATGAAATATCTATATTAAGCATATGTAGAAATATTTTTAAATCCTACAATTTGTGCCAAAAATAACAATGGAACCTTCGTTTACCAAAAAAGAATGGCCCCCTACATTTTGAATTGTTCTCACCGTGGCTTTAGGTATTGGCCGATATTAATAATACCACTTGGCCAATACTATATCGAATGACTCATCATTTTTTACTAACACATAGGCAAAAAGGTACGTATGACACTCAATGTATCAGGTGGATACGGATCAGATACGGTTGATAGATATTTTAGCCCTTATCGATTTTCTAAGTCGTTGATATCTATTCCAATCATAGTTAGTTAAAACGGGAGGGAACTTGTTTTGAATGGAGTAGAGCTAGAATTGTACAGTAAAATAAAAAATCAAACAATTTGAGAACTGCAAAAAAACTAAGATTGACGGAACTGGTTTTAAACTAATCAGAACTAATACAGTATGATGGAAAAAAAAAATATATACTCTCATAAATTGAAGAATTATACCTAAACAATAAGATCAAATGACATTTATGATGTGGCTAGTCATAAAACGATGAGAATTCTCAATTTCAGCCAAGTAATTAATTGAAACAAGAGAGAGAGAGAGAGAGAGAGAGAGAGAGAGAGAGAGAGAGAGCTCTTTGCCTACAATCTACATTTGTTATAGCCCATAGTCCATAGCCCACAGCCTACCCTAATGAGTAATGAGTAATGAGTCGATTATCCCATGGAAGAAGCGGCTTTAGAAGCAATTATTAGAAAGTGGCTAGCTTTTAATCCCACATCGGTTATATGTAGAACACAATAAGAGTAATAAATGATTTGGGATTAATCGACTCATTACTCATGGAAGGTACTGGTTAAAATACAGAAATGGATGAGTACCGTATAAAACGCGTTTTAAACGACAAAACTTCCAGTATGAAGTATTTTAGTATATCTTTGTCGTCAATACAATAATACGTGAACTAAATAGCTGAATACAATATGGCCATATGATACACATTTAAAACGCATTTTAAATATCAAAGATTCCAATACGGTAAACATAAACCATGATTCTCACTAAATAAAGCGATTACAACATGGCTTGAAGCCATGGACTTGATCAGCCTATCCTGAACAACATTTCTTATCTTGAAATTAATTGAAAACCCCAATTACCCAAATTTTCATGTACAAATAGAATCTCTAGAGACGATATTTTGGAGCGAAGATGACCAGAATAGGTGGGAACTTTTGGGGGGAGGAGATCTAGGAGAGAATCATGGGAGAACGTGGGTAAAAGGAATGTGGGAAGGAAAGGTATAGAAATTCTCTTCTGGAGTTTGGGTAAGAGAGTTGGCGGTCGGATGGATGACCGTCACCTTGCTCTCGGATGAATCAGAGTCTTCCATTCGACTCGACATCCCAGCCAACAAGCTGAGCCGACAGGGGTGTCGGCTCGGATGAAGGGCTCGGATTCATCCGAGAGCCAGTGGAAGCCATCCATCTGGGCCGCCAATTCTCCTACCCAAACTCAGGTGAGAGAAGATGTGGATCCGAAGGAAAGTGGGACCCGCTTACAAATATAGGAACAAGTGAACAACTGTCCGCGTATGTTGCCACGTTAGCCAAATGATCATCAAGTAGGACTCAAAAGATGTTGTCCACGTGGAGGGTAGAGATGGGATCTGGCCTGTCATTGGATTAAATGAAGCTTTTAATCTGTATATGATTGGTCGTCGAGTGGTCCAAGCATCAATCACTAATGCCAGAGTCAAACTTGTTAATGGGGCCATTGCCCCCCTTCTCTCTCTCTCTCTCTCTCTCTCTCTCTCTCTCTCTCTATCGTATTTAGTATTATCAGCAACATTAAATGTAGATGATAGAATAGCAAATATTTTTACAAAGGCAAAAAGGAAATATAATTATTTTGGGAGTTGTGTGGAAGGGCATGAGTTTCTCTTTCATTCATTTCTTTCTTATATGTATATGGACACTCATGCCTCAGGATTCTTTTCTTAGCTCAAAAGATTAGTAAATTGAATAAAATTTCTTAAACATTAATAATTTCTAATAATTAAAGTTAATTTCAGGGTTTCCGATGCTGCAGAGTGGAGGAATTTCCCACGTCTTACCGATCTGTACATAGGAATTGGTTTTGTCGATAGTGGTTCCATAGGGTAAAAATGGCGAGGACATATCTGAGATTAGAGAATGTTAGCTAGGGATGTGAGAGGACATGTGAAAGCATCCCATATGGCATGCATGGGGATGTTTTTGTTCATGTTTTATTAGATAAAATGTGCTACTGATCCTTGACATTTGGGGAAATAGCGTTGGCGTTGTGTCTTATATCGGTTGGGTTCACACAATAATTGAACCTATACATGTTATTTGGGTTGGGTTTAAGACCATTAGATGTATAAAGATAAATTTGTATTTGTGTGTGATTAGTCGACTAGGGTTTCTTGGGATCTCATATGTTGTCTTTATGGGAGTTCTCAATAGAGAAAAGTAGAGAGGAAAGGACAAAAGGAATCATCTTGTGAGATGGAAAGTGTTGTAGAGTTTTTCTTTGTAAAATATAAATTCTTTGATTCTCTTAAATGAATATAGTCATTCTATATACATTGGATGTTGAACCATGATAAATTTTTGTGTTTATGTGATTGTTTGTTCTTCTTTCTCTTGTTTGCTGTTTAATCCCACAACAAATAGCACATACAATTAATCATGTCAAAAGTCCTCTGGTAGGTGAGACCTTAATGAAATATATTCTTTGACCAAAATGGTCCTCTCTTTGTACCCCGTTCGGTCCTCTTTAGTCCTCACCACCTCCATCTCTCCCTTCGTGGATAGATTATGTTATTGAGTGAAGAGCAAGATCCTTCTTACTTAGTTGTTGGCAAAGACCTATCCAAATGGAAGAGTCTTAACCATATCAATCATCTATATGGCGCCCCAAGGTTTTACTCATAAAAAAACAAACATCCTTATGCTTGAAAATGGTGAACCATTTAGGGAAGCTTCCATATAGATGGGGCTGCAGATGAGAATTCCCAATGAGGAATAGATTTAGCAGTAGAACACTAGTTTCTATGCCAAGTAGCTATTCACTTGGCCTTTGAATTTGGTGGACTTGTAGGTCTTAATATTTTAAATTAATTCTAAAATTTTAGTTTAATCTGAATTATTCGGTTAGACTCTGTTTGTTTTGATATAAAATTTTATTTGAAAATTTTATATTTTAGAAAATTTTCTAATATTTATTCTAAAAGGTAAAAGTAAGACGAATTTAATTTTCCCTCTTTCTTAGAGATCACTATATTTTACTTCTCGAAAACAAACATTAAAAATTTTCTTAACATGTAAAATATAACATGTAAAATTTTACATCTACACAAATGGAACATTAAGAAAAAAAATTCAAATTATAATTAAAAGTGAAAGATAAAAAATAAAATAAAATAAAAGATTGGCCATTTAAACATACAATGGATAATCTATTTCAAATAGGTCATATGAATGAGTTAGGTCAGCAGATTTGATATCTGACTTATACAAGATGGGTTCTACCTATTGATATGGGTCAAATTTTTCCTAAACGTCCATGTGCCAATCATGTGGCTTTTTTTTTTTTTTCTAAAATCATATGAAAAATTAAATTCAATATATATAAAAATATTAAGGAGGGTAGAAGTCTGATATATAAAGTGTCAAGACATTTTTAACTTCGAAATTATATTTTTACCACATGACAAATGTTTGTTAGTCTTTCTCTTTTTTTTTCTTTTTTTTTTTCTTTTTTTCTTGTTTTGGTAAAAATATTTGTTAGTTTTTGAACCATGTGAAATTATTGTTTACGTTTTTATCTAATCATTTGATAATTTTCAATTCATTTTAATATCACAAAATGTTAAAGGAATATTTTGAAAACTATTTGAAATAATAATTTTCTTTATTAAAGAAGAATAATTTATGGAGAAAGGAGAAATCGCATACATGCTAGCCTACCTCTCCTTTGAATTATAGTCATTGTTATGGTCAACTACTTCAGTAAAACATGAGTGGATCCCCCCTCACAGTTTGGAGATTTATATTTTCATAATTTAATAACAGTCATGATGATTTCAAGATTCTTATCAAAAAAAAATTCAAGATTATATAAAGGGTCTGTTTAATGACGCTGATTTCTTTAGCTCAGTCATTATAGAAATCCTAATTTTGGTATTTAAAATAGAATGAACGAAATGATTTTGCATCATCTAATGAACATCAATTGCTGGTGCCAACAGTTGCACCTGATTTTTACCAAAAAAATAAAAAAATAAAAAAAATAAAGAACTGCTCCGGATAAGTGTTAACAGAAATATTCCTTACATAAAATTCACTTAATAGATGCTAGGTTTATTTGGTAAAACAATACGATGCAAAATTGAAAATATCTATCAATTTATTTAAAAGAAAGTACAAACACGATGCCCTATACTGGAATTATGCATAAAAAAAAATATTTGGCACCTCCAATTAAGCCAAGGGATATAGTCTAAAGGCTCAATCACGTGCTGGTAATATGCCCTTTGGATGGCAAGTGTCATCTTGGGTTAACAGACTAGTTAACTTCCGTTAGGTAAAACAATTCCATTATTTAGGTTATTGATTTGGTAGTTTGTATCTTACGATTTTTTTAATGATATGTAAATCGATTTGATAGTTTAGCTTTTTAACTTCACCTCCTATTTTAACGGTAAGTTAAATGATTTATAGTTCATCTCTCATGATTTTTTTAATTTCTATTTTCTTTTATTGATTCAAATTGGAAGAATTGAAAGATGAACATCCTTTAGTAAGCACGGGACGGCTTGAGTTCTACTTCGACGGAGTTTCATCGCTCATTCCAAAAAAAAAAAAAAAAACATTTTTTTCCTTTTCTCTCTCGAACTTTTTTTCTTTGGATTTTGTTATTTTTATTTCCTTTTTCCTCGACATTAGATAATCACGAAGTTTCAAAATTTTATCACTACAAGGAAAGTCTTTTTTGTATGTTGGATTTTTATTGGGATTTCTAAAAGATACCCAACCCAATCCCCAGATTATCGGTTGCTACTGTATACTAAATGTTGAATGTTGGTTATCTAGTGCATGTAATGTGTAATCCATCATTAAAATAATTAAATCTCTTTTTTAATCACATCTGATTTGTCAATCAAGGTGGGACTCTCTCTCTTGCATCATTTCATAGTCCAATGAGCTCACTTCCATGTTCTGGTCCTATTCATCACTTCATGATTCATATTTCACTGTCCAAGTCTTAATCAATTGGGAATAAAGAAGCTTGTACTAATAATTGTTTGCAAGCATATTCAAAAACAGAGGAGATGGCAAAGATCAGTAAAAGTGTTGTACGATCAATAAGGAAATATGATTTTTGATTAAGGAAAATTATTTTTTTCAAATAAAAATTTATCAATTTAGTTCGCTCACCATTAAAATAGGAAGTAATAGATGAAGGAAAATAAAAATTAAAAAAATAAATAAATAAATAAATGGAATTAAAAAACGATTTACGTACCATTAAAAAATCGTAAGAGATAAACTATCAAAATGGTTACCTAAATAATGGAATTAAAAATGGAGTTGTCTAAGCTAACGAAGTTAGCTCCGTTAACCCAAGAGGACACTTGTCATCCAAAGAGTTACTCTTCTAGTACAAGCAGGTGATCCGGACTCATATTTTTTTTTTAAATGTCCAAAATAAGGTTTCAATCTATAATAATAATAATAATAATAATAATAATAATAATAATAATAATAATAATAAGGGTAAATTACACAGACACCCCTTCTACTGTAGTGAAATTACACAACACTACCCTGCTTTTTCAAAAGTTACACAGAATACCCCTATAACAATGCTATTATACAATATCACCCACACCGTTACTTTCAACTTAACGGTAGAGGCTCAATTTTTTTTTAGACGAAAATACCCTTAATTTTTTTTGCTTTCCATATGATTTCTTTGCTTTTAATTTTGTTTTCTTCCATCGATTGGCTCCAATCTGATAAGTTAGATCCAACCCAAATGAAAGGGAAAACAAAGGAGTACCAGAGAGGATGTTCCCTCCTCACCTGCTGGTTTTGTAACCATGAGCTCCAAATTGATAACACACACAAAAAAAAAGAAGGGGGAATCTATCTTTGCCTTCCTTGGATCTGGGAATCTTGAGCTCCAAATTGATAACACATCAGAAAAAAAAAGAAGGGGGAATCTATCTTTGCCTTCCCTGGATCTGGGAATCTAGATGAATGGTTTTCCAGGAAACCATTCAGAAATACATCCGTTGATTTGAAGCTCTTCCCTTCCCTCAGAAATATCGGCAACGATGAACTTGCTGTCTTTAATGCCAAATTCTTCCAGCAATTTCGAAATCTTTTAAAGAAATATTTTCTGATCAGCGATGAAGTACGCTTCGAACAGCTTCTGAAAGATTATCAGCTCGGCGTCGAGGTACGATCAACTAATTTCTTCCATTTTTTTTCTTCTTTGCTTTTCGAATTGATTGTCTGGTTGATCCGCTCGCTTAATCCATGAAGAATTAATCAGATCCTACTAGTTCAAAATCTCAGGTGAGTCGAGCTGTGAGGGAAAACAAGAAAATCGTGTTTACAGGACATTCATCTGGAGGTCCCATCGCTATATTTGCTACCATGTGGTTTCTCCAGCAAAACCGGATTCCTGCTTTCTGTGTGACTTTTGGGTCTCCCCTCGTCGGCGACCATTTGGTCATGCCCTCCGGTGAGAAAATTGGGCTGACTACTTTGTACATTTCGTCATGAGAAAACCTTGAGAAGAAAACGGAAGTGAAGTAAAGAAAGAGGAATATAGTTTTTTTTTTAAAAACCTTTTAGTCATTTTACCCTTAGTAAGGGTATTTTCGTCTCAAAAAAAATTGAACCATCTGCCGTTAAGTTGAAAGTAACGGTAGGGGTGAGATTGTATGATAACATTGTTAGAGGGGTATTCTATGTAATTTTTGAAAAAATGGGATAGTTCTGTTAATTTCACAACAATAGAGGGGGTGTCTGTGTAATTTACCCTAATAATAATAACAACAACAACAATAGCAACAACAACAACAACAACAACATCATTCGGAAATAGGTGCCAACCATGATTTCACTCGTATCATTAAATAAAAATGTTAAAATTTGTTTTTCTCAATAAAATTTCGGAAGCTTTATAACTTTCAAAGTATATCATCAATCATCCAGCCTGGTCTGAGTTCGGGTCGGAAAATCTTAAGAGAAGCCAGCCGATGGGCTGGAAAGCCTGACCCAGGTCCTTATTTTTTCGGACGGGCTTTGAGTGAGCTTGGGGTCAGTGGGTCAAACTTGTATCGTTAGTGTTGCAATTCTTTGGAAATTCCTGACCACGAGGGAAATTTTTTTCCTTCTCCCTGTCTAAACAGATGCATCTGATTGGTCCTGTCGCCTCAAAATAGCCTCTGGAAGCCGGTAAATGCCCAAGTTCCTGTCTCCTACTAACCCCCGGAAGCCCAGAAGCAAAAGCCCAATAGGTTCCGCATTTGGGTCCAGGTGAATGTTCTTGTGGGCTTATTAAGCAAAACTTAACAGTAGTTTACTTGGATTTAGAACTGATTTTATGGGTGTTCTGTAATTTGATTCTTGGCTTCATCTGGCCTTCTTATGGCCTTATGGCTTTATGGCTTCGGTGTACGGCTATTATTTTTCTTCTAAATAAAGTTTACTCTCCAAAAAAAAAAAAATATCAAAGAAACTATTTTTACCACATATTGTACCTGAAATCGATTGGGGAGAGAGAGAACAAACCATTCAGTCAACAAACGAAGACCCTTTTACAAGCGTCCCTAAGCAAGAACTGAGAATCACATAAAAGACGAGTCCCAAAACTTCAACACCAAACCTAAAAGACCCAGAAATAACAAAAACAAGAACGCATTATAAGTTTACTACCCATGAATAAATCACACACACATACACATTCAGAGTTTTTTATTATTATTATTATTATTATTATTATTATTATTATTTTTTTTTTTTTTTTGTGCACAGTCAGAGTTGGGATGCATGTTTAAGCAGATCCACAGCCACCACCAGCCCTGCATCTTACATTGACATTCACAGTCTCTTCTTTCTTAACAGCAGCGACAAAAGGCTTGTCTTCAACTTTAGGGGACACCATTCCAACAGTTCCACAAGCGACGTTCCATTTGTTCTCCTGCACTGCTTCTTACCATCAGCCTTTTTCTCTGGAGTCATTTTGGCCTCCTCCTTCACTGTTGTCTCCGTTTTCACACACCCAGAATAAAAGTAACAATTCTTACGTTCCATCTTCGTTACCTCAATATATAACAGCAAGAAGCTCAGAATCAAAACTCAATCACACTCCTGTATCTCTTTGATGCTTCGGGTAACAGCAGAAGTGAAGTATTTATAGATGGTCGTGGAGAGTTACACTTTTTCATCTTCATTTAGTGCGTCTTATACGTAGAATCATCGGTCTCAAACGTCTACGTACTTTGACATGTTTAACAAATTAAGAATTTGGATCACCTGCATGTACATGTACTCTCCATGGGATCCCATCACCGTTGGTATGATATGAGACCCACCTCTAGAGTGTGGGACTCACTAGATATGAATGGTGATAAGATCCCAATAAGGATACAAGTACAAGCAGATGAACTATTCTCTTTAATAACAAACCCTATGCGCACTTCCTCCAAGTTAATTAAAATGACTTTTCATCTTTTAGGTTAAAGTTTTGATTTATTAACCGAGCAAACAATGTTGGGTTTAGACATAGGGGGTGCAAGTTTGGCTCTATCAGCCAGAGCCCATTTGCCTCACTTCGAGCCTAGGGGTGTCAAAATTGGGTCCAAATCGAAAACCAAAATCAAACTAACTTGATACAGCCCGGATTGAACCAAAGCCAAACTTTATTGGACAGGAAGTGGGTTGTGTTTTTAGAGCCCGATAAAAAACCAAAACTGGACCTGCCCAATTGATAAGTTTGAACTAAACGGACCAGTAAGACAAAAACTGAACCAGCCCGATAATGGATCGATAAGTTTCCATTAAGCCAACATTTTATGTAATAAATATGTAGGAAACCAACGCCGAAACAGAACCAGCTTGGTAATGGCCCGATAGAGCCCATAATCAAACTTTTTTATTTTTTACTACATATGCATATAGTAAACCGAAACCTAACTGATATGAGTCAATTAAGCCAGTCCGATAACAAACCGATACCAGATTGGCCCGTTGACTAACATGTAGAGTGCAGCCTACCCCACCAAATCTCTTATTGGACATGTTTCAGGCAACTCCAAAAAAACCCAAGACCGACTTGGCCCGTAGTGAAATTGGCTCGTTGACATCCCTACTTGAGCTCCAACAGGACCTGGGCTGAGATAATACCCTGGTCCTGAGGGAAATAGTTCTTGGGGTACTCTTCGCATATGGAACCACCTAGTCCTCAGGGAGGTACTAGGGAAACGTTTACCTCTTCCCACTGAGTCCCCATCAAATTCTCAGTGCAATAGACATTTTATGCTATAATAAGAATCATAATCTCTTATATCCCATATGAGATGTTTGATTTAGTGAAAATTAGGAATGATTCAATACTGATACTTAAAAAGCTTGCTGCAGTGGTTTCCATCAAAGATTGGCTTATCTAAATGGGGACAATTTTGAACTTTAAAACTATGGATGTAAATGGATCAAATTTGGTCCAGATGTGACCATATCCATATACCTCTAAACGTATATAAACCCCTTAAACGTATACACGGACGCATATTGGCTGGACCTTCTTCGCTCTCAGTCCATGTTACTTAGTTGTCATAATCTCATGATTCTTTTTTCCACATTCTGTAGAACTTGTCAATCTTCTAGAACCCTCAACATTATTTGTTGGTTATTTTTTATTATTATGTTGGAGATCTATACGAATCTAATAGATTATGTTCTGGATTATCTAAATTCATATCTAGATCC
This sequence comes from Protea cynaroides, assembly GCA_028583415.1. Lineage (NCBI taxonomy): Eukaryota > Viridiplantae > Streptophyta > Magnoliopsida > Proteales > Proteaceae > Protea > Protea cynaroides. Next base: position 75,977,850 of record CM053276.1, on the reverse strand, counting down.
TCTGAATGGATATGGATGTGAATCGAATCCCGATTTTCGACTATCCATTTCTATTTAAAACCTTCGTTAAACTTCACACCCAGTCTATGGACCTTGCCTTGACAATAAAAAGTGAAAGAAAGTTCAGTTTCTGTACAACTCCAATCTTCAAGTTTATCTTAATTAACTGGCTTAAGGTGGTGGTCCAGCCTGCTCATCATTAATCTAGGATTTGAGAAGGAATTAGGTTCTTGGTCTTGTCCTTGTCTTTTTTTTTTTTAAAAGGGAATGCTATATGCTTCCACCCTTAAGGTGATTTACCAGGCCATGTTTGGATTCTCAAAATTTTAAAGTGTAGGAGAATTAATGATTTAATCTTATTCATTTGTGTCAAGTTGGGTCAATAAGGCATCCCTTGAGCTAGGGGTCTCAATCGGTTGGTGTCACAACCCATTTCTGGATATGGGCATGATACCCAGGTTGACCCTTAAGGCGGAAGCAATTCAATAAATAACAGATGTCATTTAATGATATCATAACATAAACTAAAGTGCTGTTATGAATACAAACAAGCGTTCTTCAAAATATCATATCATATCGTTTATACAAATACCCAAAATGAAAAGAGTAAGTCTGTATCAATTGACTTAGATAGACTTTTCACATCTATCTACAAAAAAAATCATACAGCCCGGGAAGGAGAGTAAGGGGACAGCTGCATCAAGCATAGATGTAGTCATTGCATGTGTAACTCTTGCGTGCTAGCTAGAAAAATCCTTGCCTGCAGAGGCGTCACCCACTAGATGGGACTCCATATAATATGCCACAGAGAAATCTCCTGCATTAGAGTCTGAAAGATGTATTGATATGAGGGGTAAGCTCCCATCGCAGCTCAGTGAGAAATCGAGTATCACATGCCATGCACAATGAATATGATGTTGTTCTAGTACTAAGTCAATGGTATTGGTTCTATAGGTGTCTTATTGATATATCCACCACATCTTTCGGCCCTGCCTACTGATCAACGACTTTTCACCTCTCATGCTCCGGGCTAGGATAGAAGCAGGATGCTCAAATCTCTTTTGCCAAATTTCTTTTACAAGTGTACCCCCCTCGAACATACGATACAAGGCATGCCACCTCCCATAGGCTAGAACCAAGTGTGATGCAATCACTTAATGCCTAACATATGCATAACATGAAAATAAACAAGGCCGCATCCCAGGAAAGAACCCCGGTCTCCAATCCCTTTAGGTCACCTTGTGTTCGCTAAGATGCTAGCAATATAAAGTAGGATCCATGTGACCATGCATCATCGGTCCCTTTAGTACCCACATGTTACATAGATTAAACACACAATCATCTAATTCAAAGCATACATAGTTGTTGTTATGCAAATGCATGCTCATATATATACAAATACAAGTATGACATGTTATCAATATCCTATTTTACGGACCTGACCCCTCACCTGTAGACACCAAAAGTGTTGCTGAACCTAGAAGCCGACAATAGGCTTCGTCGCTACCCGCATTGGTTTACCTATTCATATGCATAAGTTTTATTATGTTAGTTAGGTAACTTTTAAACTTGCATGGACATGTTCTAAATGTCCCAGTACGGGTCCTAAGGTGTAAGATCCCCTTCCCAAGTAAGGGAGAAACTAATCATTGGTCGGAAAATACATTACATAAGTTATAAAAAAACCTGCAAATATTTTTTTTACATATATACATAAACCATGACATCTTATATCACACATTTACTCCATAACCGACCATTTAAAATTAACATAATAGTGGAAACAAAATTAGTTACTATATATACATATCTGGTGGCCATTTAAATACTTCAGAAAGTTCTCCTAGTACAAAAGATACATCAAAAGGTGTGGCTATACACCCAAAAACCTACAGCCACACATATCCCAAAGAAAACAACAACTATATACCAGTTGCACATAAAAAATCTGTCCACAAAGAAGAAACAAATGCCAAGTGGTCTAGTGGCCCTTTTGGTCTTCTGCACAAGTCATAACTAGTTGCTCATCTGCTTGTTCATCTACAAAAATGTGTCAACAATTGGGGTAAGCAAAGCTTAGTGAATAATTATCATCTTGGTAGGAATACATGCATTAATCAATGTATTAAACATCTAATGACATAAAAATAATAACCATTCCTTGAAAAGTTTGTATAAGAATAATTTAAGTGATTGAGCTTCACATTTTACTTTCTTGCCATGTCATCCTACCATGATTTTAGCATCACATATGTAGGATTGCCTACTTGGTTTTGTTCCCATAATAGAATCTGTAGCTCTATGTACTTACAGTTCAATTTTGTTCTCAAACCTTATTTGTTTGACATTCATCTTTACTTTACTTTCTCTGTTCTTTTCTAGCTTAACATCAAGCTATTGGCTTAAGCCCATCAGGTAAAACTTGAATTTGGAGTCACTAGATACTTCCATTTTTTGTCCCTTGATTGACTCATCAGATGTTTCTGTTTCTTGTCACTTGTCTGGCTCACCGAATGCCTCCATTTCTTGCCATTTGTTTGACTCAATGGCTGCTACTGTTTATTGTTGCTTATTCGGCTCACTGGATGCTTCCTTTTCTTGCCACTTGTTTGGCTCACCAGATGCTTCCATTTTCTGTCATTTATCCTGATGTTCATGCTCACCTAGACTAAATTTCTAAATCTTACTTCCTGTTAAACATAAACTTAAGCTTGCTGTCCATTTTGTTTCATTCTATGTATGAAATTACTGATTGTATTGATTTACCATTTGTCTAACATTAACAACTATTACAAGTCACCAATGCCATCTCAACTCATCTTTCTATCCATACCTTTCTTAACATGTTAGAAAAGAATATCATTTTCTGCTATAGCCTAAATTGACTTCACTTCTACTCTTATCTCCACTAATGTAAACTCATTTCTTACATTTCCTTGTTTTTGTGAAGTTCCTACTAGTTTACAACAATTTTATATAGATGTTCTGAACTCCAACATCATGTAGTAACATAAACATGCATTTATAAGGTTTGCTATCCATTAGTTTTGTCCATTAGTCTACATTATCATAGCTTGTAGACATACTTTATTGAAGCAACCTCACCCTTTGTTGCATAGGTAGGAGTCCTGTAAGACATTTAGAAAGCTTCCTATGTTCATAACAGCAACAATATCATAGTCCATATTCCATAAACCTCAAACATTTACAACATTTAACCACTTATACCTTATAACTCATATTCCATATGTCTATACAGTATAACATATCATTTTTACATTAATAAATACATAAACATCAAACTTAGAGAACATTCTTCACCACAGCATGCACACATATTTATATACTTAACAACCTACTACAAGAAGTTAATTACTCACCTTGATCACTACAAGTTCCTTAGTTACAATTTCTTGAACTCAAAGTAAGATTCGAATGTAACAGGAAGCCCTTCACCTCCTACAACCATAAAGCCATATTTTCCACTTATAAAATACATGAGCAAACCCCAAAAATGATGTTGAAACTATTGGGAAGTATTGTTTTCTTACCTGAACCTCTGTACCAAAAGTGACCTCCCTTTGGCTGAAGCTTAAAATTCCTTACCGTGCTATCCTAGCTTAAACACTTGATCATATGAGGCTTTAAATAATTTAAGAATTCTCTTCTAATCCCCTACAGTTCACCATAATGAAGCCCTCTAACCTTATGATTAGTTTCCCTATCCATTTAGGTCCCCTAGGTAGGAAACCACATCACTTAAACACCTAAAGTCCCGTTTGATAAAACTTCTGCTTCTGGATTCTGGATTCTGGTTCAAATTTGGATTCTACTCCAAGCTACTCTAGGATTATTTTGGAGTAGAAACTTGTTTGATAACGCAATTCTGAAATAGATTTTAGAGCATCTTTGGATTAGAAACATGTTTGAACACACTTTCCCTCCAATCGAAGTCTAGAAAAATAGTCGTAGTAGTGGTGGTTGGCAGTGGTGTTGGTGGTGGTGGTGGAGGTGGCGATGGTGGTGGTTGTGGTGGTGGTAGTGGTGGTGGTGGTGGTGGTGGTGGTGGTGGTGGTGGTTGTGGTGGTGGTGGTGGTGGGTGGTGGGCGGTGGTGTTGGTAGTGGTGGTGGAGGAGGTGGCGGTGGTGGTAGAGGTGGCGGCGATGGTGGTGGTGGTGGTGGTGGTGGTGGTGGTGGGTGGTGGGTGGGTGGTGGTGTTGGTGGTGGTGGTGGAGGCGGCGGTGGTGGTGGTGTTGGTGGAGGCGGCGGTGGTGGTGGTGTTGGTGGTGGTGGTAGAGGTGGCGGCGGCAGTGGTGGTGGTAGTGGCGGTGGTGGTGGTGGTGGTGGGTGGTGGGCAGTGGCGTTGGTGGTGGTGGTGGAGGCGGCGGTGGTGGTGGTGGTGGTAGAGGTGGCGGCGGCGGTGGTGGTGGTGGTGGCGGTGGTGGTGGTTGTGGTGGTGGTGGTGGTGGTGGTGGTGGTGGTGGTGGTGGTGGTGGTTGTGGTGGTGGTGGTGGTGGTGGTGGTGGTGGTGGTGGTGGTCAAGTGATAGTCATGTGAGTGTCGACTCTTTTTTTTTCTCTTAAAAAGTTGATCCAACAGCTTGGAGCAAGTATTTATGACTCCAAAATTTTGGATTCTGGAGTCATTCTGAATCCGGTTCACTCTGTGGGAGTTGGAATCTAACTGGACTTATCAAACGCGTTTCTTCTCCAAAATGGCTCCCTGGGAGCCAGAATCCATAGAATCCAGAAGCAGAAGTTTTATCAAACGGGCCCTAAACATGCTGTAATAACTACTTTTGTAAAATGGACCTTTAATCATTGTAAAATCCATTTGAGTACCAAAACCACATGAAAAATTTTCAAATTTGATCCACCGATAGCTTACAGATTAATAAAAAGTTTTTGAAAAAAATTTCATCAAAAACTATTTTAAATTGACCGAAATAGCCCTATATTTTTACTTAAACCTGTTGTAACAACAATTTTCTGTAAAATAGACTTTTAATCAGTATAAAATTCATTTGAGTGCCAAAAACCTTATGAAAATTCTTCAAATTTGGACCACATGTACCTTACAGATTAATAAAGACTCCTTAAAAATAAACACACACAAAAATAACCGAAAATAGAGCTGGTTGCTAGTCGGGTATTTCATCAAACACCATGGAAGTAGAAAAACGCCCTCAACTCCTAGTTTCGATTGACATTGCTTCCCAGCACCTTTTGGGCTGTGTTTTCTTTATTCCGTTGCTGCCATTCCAAGCTTTTAAACATCATGATAACATCATTGAACCATTCCAAATGTGTTTTTTTTAACCAACCCATTGTATGTTCCTCTCGATTTCAAGAGCTAAAAAAATTTCAGCAATAAGGTTGTTTTTCACTTCTTAGATTCCCAACTGACATTAGCACCTATGGATGTTCAGGAATCTTAAAATGAGCAATGATATCGTCAATAATATACTTTAGAATAACCTTACAGCCATTCCCTACAATTAATCAAAGTTTTAACTAACCAAAATCATATTTAAACATGAAGAGTACGATGAACAGGTTTTACTGTTCATCGTCTCCTTCCTCTTGCAATTGAACTTGCATTTCAAGGTCTGAACAATGGTATACCCAGCATTATAACAACAAGCAAACCTATCATTTTTCATTACAATGGTGCTGGAAACTCACCTCAAGAGCATATTGACTGATCTCCCCAAGAGTTACCTCAAGCTGAAAACGTTTTCATCTCTCCATAGCTTTTCCCCAAAATTTCAAAATTCATCTAAGCTACGAATCCCTTCAACTCCAATCTAAAAATCAGTTCTCCAGCACTTAAATCCTTAGAATTTTCCCCCTTTCCAATCACCCAACAACCAATATTGGACTAAAAATTCTAAACATTCAAAGATTTTTCCCACAAAACAAGGAGAACTCTCCCTCTCATTCTCATACGATTTCAGCTCAACCTAAAGAGCTGAAACAAATTTCTTCTTCAAATATATAATTCTCTCTTTTTGTCTAAATCTCAATATTCCCTTATTTCGTAAAATTCCTACCTCACCTCTCTCATATACCCAATGCATGAACTTGATGTCCATGCGAGAAACCAAGATGTGTGATTTTCCTTACATACCCTTCTAAGATACCCTTGCATGAACATGCATAAGGTAAAATTTTAAATTCTTGGTATCTTTATTATTTAGGGACCAAAAATGTCCCTGACCAACTTCTCTATTTACAACTGCCCAAGCAATTAAAAAAAGATACCTTAAAGTAAGGGTGTAAAATTTGGGCCCGGACCGGTAGCACGGACCCAGCCGCCAACCCAAGCCCAGCCTGGATCTACTCTTAATGGATAGGTTTTGGTCTGGGCTTGTAAATCTTGACGCCGTTTTGGCCCAGACCGATACCGGATTAGACAGGCGCATTAAGAAAACCGAATGAGCCCGAACCAATAATATTCAACCCGAACATCGAAAAGTCCTGTTAAGAAGTCCGAGCTAGCCCAAATCGATTTTTTTTGCTGCTCAAATAATAACTAACTGACCAAAGATCTAACGATTCCAACTAGATAAATGCAAATATGCAATCCACTATCTATGCTCAGATGCCTTTAAGATCAATCAAAACTCAACTGCTTACAATTGTATTAAATATTAACAAAAAATGCCACAAAAAACTTATTATCGTGTAAAAATAGCTACATGCGAAGGCAGCCCAGACCAAGGTGGCCCGAAACCAACACAATAAGCCCAACTTGATAACAACCTGACACTGGACTGGCCCGTTAGTTTTTGTGTTCAGTACAACCCACTCCAGCCCGAATCCTTAATGGACATGTTTTGGTCTAGGCTTGTAAAGCCTGACATCGTTTCAGCCCGGACCAAAACCAGACCGGATTGATCTCATGATCATAAGGTTACAACACACCTTGATACTAAAATTTAAACCCCTAATCTACAATATAACAATGTGCTAAGTATTAAAATAATTAATCCATTTAAACATAATCATACCTAAGTCCCAATAAAATTCACCACCAAAGATAGTTCATTTCGTTTAAATCATCGCACTCACATCATAGAGGATTACCACCTACTTTCATATAACTCCTTAATTCTCCAAGTATATGAACTCTATTACTAAGAGTGCACATAAACATCATTTACCCTTTATTTAGTATAAAGAAAAATTACTAATGTGCCCTTGCATCTCTTATTACTTTTCTCCACTTATCACAACATGGCTCAGGTAAGTTAATAATTATACTGAACAACCTGGGGGTGTTACACAAGGCAAGCAAGGAACCCAATGGTTGGTCCTCGAAGGATCTAACTAGGCATACAAGCTTTCAGTAGCCAAGGCGGCGAATAGTACCAGTGGAAGGTGCTGCCAATTTTATCCGCCGATTGAGCCTTATAAACCTTCTGTAAGTGAGGTGGCGGATTAAGTCAACGGCTCTGAGGTGCGACCGGCTCACTATCAATTGGCCTAAGCCAGCCCCAAATGGTTAGCCAATCCTGGGAGCTTACAGCTCTTGGACTTGTTTGAGCCTTGTAGGGGCTGACATATTGAGGATGGTTTTGGCTGGGTTCACCTTGATGCCTTGGCTAGAGACAATGAAGCTGAGGAATTTACCCGAGGTGATCCTAAATGCACACTTTACGGGGTTCAACCACATTTGATGCAAGGCTTCTGTTAGATCACTTACATGGTTGTGTCCGACCAAACTCTTCACCAGCATGTCATCAACATACACCTCCATATTATTTCCAATTTATTCTTCGAAGATACTATTGACTAACCTCTAGTATGTAGTACTCGTGTTTTTAGTCCAAAGGGCACAACACTATAGCAGAAGAGTCCTCGACTAGTGACAAAGGCTATCTTCTTGGCATCGATGGCATGCATTTTTATTTGGTTATAGCCTAAGTAGGCATCCATGAAGCATAAGTTGCTCGTGCCCGGCCATTGCGTCAATTATTTGGTCAATGCGGGGAAGTGGGAAGCTGTCTCTCAGGCACACCTTATCAAGGTCCGAGAAGTCTATACAAATCTTCCATTTGCCTCTTAGCTTCGGGACCATTACAATGTTCGATATCCACTAAGGGAAGTGACCTCTCTAATGAATTTTGCCTTCAGCAATTTTTTTACTTCCTCATCTATGATTAGTTGTTGAGTTGGAGCAAAAGTTTGTTTCTTTTGTCTGACAGGATGGTATTGGGGGTTGATACTCAAACAGTGCCCTATCACATCCCTTAAAATGCTGGGCATATGTCCCATAGTCCATGCAAAGATGTCGAAGTTGGCTCATAAGAAGTTTATCATTTCTGTCCTTCAAGGTTCCACAAGCGTCGAACCTATCTGGATGGTTTTCTCTGGATCTTCTTCATTCAGAGCAACTTTGACCAAGTTTTCTGCGGGTGCTCCCCTCTGTTGCTTGGGGTCATTCTTTAAGTCTTCAATGTGAATGGGCATTGTTTGTGTTGGCTTTTTGTAGTCTTAGAGTTATGCCGAATAACATTTATGAGAGACAGGTTGACCTATTCAACATTTTCCTATACCTCTCAAACTTGGGAATTCTATGACAAGATGGTACATGGAGGGTACTAAACGAAGTGCACATAGTCCTACACGTCCCAATAGAGTATTATGGGAAGACGGGACATCCACTACCAAGAAATTCATAGTGACCCTTGATTCCTTGGGATATGTTCCTGCTCACAATGGCACTCAAATGGAACCCATCACCTTGACCAGATCACCAAAAAAGCTCACCAGGGGATAATTTACTAGATTCAATCCATCTGGAAAAATCTCCATACACTGAAAACCTTGCCAGTAAATGACATCGCCTGAACTCCCCATATCAACCATGATCTTATGAACATCGTTCTCTTTAATTCATAGCGTGATAACAATAACATCCTCATGTGGAACCTCTAAGTCGCACAAATCTTCATCACTAAAAGTTAGGAAATCTACCGTACAAGCTCTTTTTCTGGGCTATTGGGTGGACTTGACACTTCTCGTGTAAGCTTTTCGAGCTTTTGATGAGGTGTTAGCTGCAGCCGGGCCTCCTGTAATAATCCAAATTACTTGCCTTCCTTGGAAGGGTCATATGCTATGTCTCCTATGGCCGTTGCTGAGGCTGAGTCCTCTATCAAAGTTGGTTGGCTATTTCGAACTATATTTTTTGATGCCGAACTGATATCTTCTGCTCGAGGGGGCAGAATGTACCCTGAAGGTGTAAACATGATAACATTCACTCGATCAAAAGGTGAGTTTGGACAAGGTTATGGTGCATTTAGGATTGTTAGAGGTGGAAGAGGTCAGGTTTGATCTGTCCTCTGTCAACTGAGTCGGGGGTCAGTTCGATGTAGAGGCCTCCCCTTGGTCTCCAATTTGTTTAGGATTTTCATTATCTCATGGATTTGTTGAGGTGCAGGGTCAAGTTTGAAAGCAAATTGACCATGAATGACACCAACGTTTCTATTAGCTAGGGTGCATATTCTCTCATCTCTCCTACTACCCTCTTCTGGGTTATGTTCTCGCTATTGGTCATCTCTTCCTTCACCGCTTTCTCTTCTATCTTCCCTCCTTCAGTTATTTCTTCTTTCTTCCTCTCTATGGTATTCTCTTCGGTCTTTCCTTTTTCATTCTTCCAATTGGGCTCCCTTACTGGAGTTCATTCACGCTGTGGAGGGGGAGGAGGTCCTCTATCTGCTTGAGGTGGCACTAGTACCTGAGTGGCATCATGATCCACATATTGTCTGTAGTATCCTCTCCTAATAAGGTCCTCAATCTCAGTTTCTAGGTTCCAGCAATCATTAGTGTTGTGACCAATGTCATGATGGTAACAACAATATTTGTTAGGATTCTTCCTCCTTGCTTCCGTGAGGATTTTGGGAGGTCTCTTGAGATATCCATCTTTTGCTACTAAAGTGTAGACATCGGCGAGAGGTTGGTTTAGTGGTGTGTAATCGTCAAACCTCTGTAGTATGCCTTGATTGTGAGCTTTCTTCCTTTGTGATCTCTTATATTATCCTTGTCGAATTGGCTCTTTCCCGTCCAATCTTCTCTTGTCAGATATGCTAGAGCTGCCTTTGTTGGCCTCGAGGGCTTTGTTGGTCGCAGCTCATTTTTTACACCAGACAAGAAGCTCCTTATAGTCAACTGGCACTTTTTTTGCAATCAAGAATCGAAGGTTCTCGTTGGTGATATCAACCATTAGAGTGGCGTATATGATAGGAGGTTCGATGTCCTTGATTTGAAGGACTTCCAGGTTGAACCACGTGATGAATGCAAAGAGAGTTTCGTTTAGTCTTTGCTTCATGTTACTCAAGTGGGCCATTGTCTTCTTTTGTACTTTACTCCCCTGGAAGTCTATTTTGAAGAGCCTGCTCAATGTCTTGAAAGAATTGACCGATCTCGGGATTAGGCTGTTGAACCTTATCCTTGCTACATTCTTCATGGTAGAGGGGAAGGCCTTGCAAATGACCGCATCCTAGTACCCATGTAAGAGCATAGCAGCCATGAAGTTGTCTAGGTGCTGTTCTAGATCTGTAGAGCCGTCATATTATTCGGTGGTCGGCATGTGGAATCCTCTGGGTAAGTGGCCCCTAATTATAATGTCTATCAGGGGGCTGTCAATGCAATAGTCCTTCTCAGTTGTGGGGCCGATACCTGTCCTTGCCATGGCATCTACTTTTTGCTATATAATGGTTAGCTAATCCTTAATCCTTTTGTCTACCTCTGGGTGCATTGGTGCCTTACCTTTGTTTGCACCAATGACTACCTCTGGTAGTGGTTCATGTTGGGGAAGGTAAGGGTCTGCAGCCTCGTTAGGGATACTGAGTCCAACACCTGGTCGTGGTCCGAGTCTCTTCGCAATGGGCACCCTCCTATGGTGAGAGATGGAGCCAGTCTTGCTTTTGTTCCTCGTGGTGGATGGCCTCTCTGCCCTACCATTGCCATCTCTATTTCTTGGGTGCCTTGTTTAGGCGTGGCAATTAGGCTTTGGATGGTCATCTGCTTAGGGATTGGGTTATACTGGGGACATATCTCTACCGGTGGTCAGCAGGTCGCTCCTGTAGCCAGGGCTTGGAAACCTTAGAGGAATCTAATCAATGCTTCGAGCTGTTGGGCCACCGCATCGAACTACTCATAGGTGACATATCCTACAGTGGGCTGTTCAAGGTCTGCGGATCCTTTACCCTTTTCTTGTTGATGTATGGGCTCTAGCCGGGGCACGATGTAAACGGATTGAATTCGAACCAGATATTTCAATATCAGAGTAAGAATCCTTTTACTTACATACCCATCCAAATTCGATCTAAAATTCGTCGGATTTAAAAAAAATAAATTCTAATTCAAATCTATAATTGGTAATACAAGACTCAGGTTAACTGGAGGGCATCAATGAAAAAACACAGAACATTATCCAATAAGAAAACATCATTTCAATAGAGAAAGAAACAATAAGCAAATGAACATAAAAAAGGAAATCGCAAGGTAAGAAACAAAACTGGCAGAAACGAAAAAAGAAACATCTCCCAATGAAGAAGAAGAAGCTGCCAGAATGAAGAAGAGAAAAAAATGAAGAAGAATGAAAAAAAAAAAAACACTTGCAAGAAGGAAGACAAAAACAAAAATGAAGAAGAATGAAAAAAAAAAATAATAACACTTGCAAGGAAACAACATTGGAGAGGATTGATTTGGCTGGTTTCTAATAAGAAAATTTATTCCCCTCTGCTTTCCTTCTACTGCTCCTCTACTTTTTTTAGAAATCAAAAACCCTAATTTTCCACCATTTAAAAGTTGTGCACTTGTCCTATAAACCCTAAAAAATAGTAAGTTTTGATCGGAAGAGGATTGTACTTCCGATTTTTTCACTCTCAGCCAAACCGTAGCTGCAAGTTAATCTTTCCATATGCTTCTATTGTCTCCGTCAAATACCCCTTCGAGAAAACCATTCACGAACATCTCTCTGAGATAACCACCATGGTAAAACAAAAGTAAAATATTTAAGTGTAAAAAATAAAAGAAAATAAAAATATGTATATATGCTGTCCAACTCTAGCCTCTACCCCACTTATCTCCCGCGAATATCTTACTGACCCACATTCAATCCCCTTCTCCTATGCAAAGTTACAAACTTCAAAGTGAGAAAAGTGATTTGAATTTTTTTGAACAGAATAAAAAAATTATTTAATAAAATTAATGTACATATACGGATCGGAGTGGATTTTATTCGTAATTTTTCAGTAATATCCTAATCCGCCTCCACCTCCGATATCATCTATCCGAATTCGCATCCAAATCTGATTATTTGGATTTGGATTCACTTAATTGGATGCTGATTCGAATCAAATTTGAATTTTTGGCTATCCATTTACATCCTTAACTATGTCGGGAGTTTCTACCTGAGCTATGGGCTCGTTCCTTGGTTAGTGTTCAGGGTATGACTCTTCATTCTCTTTGGGCTCATGATTAGGGATTTCTTTCTAATGGTTGTCCTCAGAATTCAAATCAATCAGGGCCCCCATGATGAGTGCCAATCTGTTTTGTCCAAATCTGTTTCATCCAAATCCCGCATCTGAGGTTTTCGATATCGAATAAACCTGCAAGAGACAAAATAGGGCAAGGGAGGCCGGGCATATGGCCCAGGTCTACTTCGATGCTTAAGTTAGGCATCTGTTAACCGACAATGGGGTAAGTGAGGGATTCACAATCTGAGGTGTCAGAGCGATAATCCCTATGATATAAGATTGTACTTAGAAGGAAACTTACTTGAAAGCTGAGATTTCTTGGTTATTTATAGTGAACAGTGACCCTCTACTACCACAAAAAAAAAATAGTGACCCTCTGTAAAGTCACTATTGCCCTTATCTTGGACAGGAATAGACAAAAAGCCCTTCTACCTAATGGCGGATGCTAACGTGGATCAGTGTCACACCCTAATTCTGGACTAACCAGTGGTGTGATGAACCATCATGAGAATCAACGGTTCAAACCAGGATCTCATATAGACCCTGCCAACCATGTTAAACCAAAACACATTCCACAGTAATAATCTGAGATCATAATTAAATAGCAGAAGTCTCATTAATAATGAACTGAGATCTAACATGATAAATAAATATTTAACAAGTTATCTCCAAGTAACCACAACATAATATAACAAACTATTACAAATACCAAAATACAAAGGTTAAACACCAAGCATAAACATAGCTGAAACACTCGCTTGACGAATCATATTCATCCTCCACACCTTGCTTGACCATAATTACTACATGTCTATATGTTGGTGCCTTCATGTAGTCTTCAACGGTATTACCTGCATCATTAGAAACTAAAAGAAAATGGTACCGTGGGGTGAGCTCACAACCTAGCTCAGTGAGAAAACTAAACAATACGCAAACATATGCATGCATTCAATTCAATATCTTTGGTCTGATTTTTAAGTTTGCAATGTGCTATAGAAAGGATTGGCAGCTACTGCACCTCTATACACGAGTGTGTGAATCTGCCTAATGAAATAAACTCCATAGCCATCCCACATACACCCACCATGGAATAGAGATAGAGCTAAGGCATTTGGATCACACACCGCCAACACCTCCATTGATGCCCTACCCATACCAATACGTAAACCCCTATTGGCGGGGACTTGCAAGCTGGGCTCTCAACTAACCAATCCTAATGCCATCCAATGTATCCAAGGTCTCACCCCAGCATCCCTCAATACATCCATAGAGATAGAGCTAAGGCCCCTCAACAAAGTCAAAGACCACATGGTCTGAGACCACCTCCCTTGATGTCCTATGACGTAATAGTTCTACTAAGGTAATGGCAATACGATAATGTCAATGGGTAAGACTTGAGTAGAGATAGAGCTAGAGTCTGGTGACCTGGCTGAACCACAATGCCATGTCCTCCCCTTGATGCACTACTCGCATCCAACACCCCAACCACACAAACTATCACATGCCTATTCCTAGCATCATCATCATCATGTTATAAATAAACATAAATAAATATGCATGAGTAGAAATAACAGTAATATTGGATGACATGTGAGATGTACATTACAAGCATATAAGCATAGAAGCATTCATTGCATTGGACAAATAAAATAAAATAGTTTGTTATTATCTAATTAGTTTAGGTCTTGTTCCCTCACCTTTGATTGATGTTTGATCCTCTCCAAAGCTTTGGAAGTCACTTTGAATCTATTGGAACCTAAACAATTATTGTGTGTAAGTTAAGGTTCAAGTTTACCAAGTTACAGTAGTAAAAAACCTTGTCTGGTTTCAAAATATACTTGTTGTTATCGTATGGTCGATAGCCTATGGTCGACCCTAGGAATATATGCGACCATATGACATAAGGTCTATAAGACCCGCACACCACGAACCCGGTCTAACCTTACGTTCTCGTGTTGTGATCGGTCTTCCCATCATAATCGGCTCAATTGAACCAATTGTATGAAGAAACCACAAGATGAGATAAGCAACAAGTCAAATTTAGTTGGTGTAGTTGATTGTTTAAGTTTGTGTGGAAGCAACCAGTCAAAAACTATAAAGTAGTAAATTTTAGACGTAGGGTGATATTTTTTTAGGGGTACGATCGCACGTATGGTCGACCATATTGAGACTGTATAACGTATGGTCGACTGTTTTGAAAATGTATGGTTGACGGATTATGCAACCACACGATCGATCGTACGAACCCAGAACTGACTTCGTGTTTAGGAAACTTTCTTAATTTTAGGAGGACTCTTTCCTAATTGAAAGAGGACTCTATATGGAGGTTTTCTTCTATATAAAGGAAGTCCCTTAGCCACTCTCACTCTTTTAGAACATAAATTGAAACTCTAAACCTAAGAGAGAAAGAGAGAAAGGAAGAGAAGGAGAAGGAGATTTGGAGAAGAAGGCTGAGAGGAAGGTTTTTGCAGAAAATAGTTCTCTCTCTATAGCAAGTTTCAGGTATATACTTGACTCTGTATGGTAGATCAGATAGAATAGGTTTTTTTCAAATTGATATATGGAACCTAATACAATAATTCGGTTATAGGTTTTCTATGAGAAACCATAGCGAGTAGAGTAAGGATAATTGATAAGGATAAACTATGATTAAAGGCCATAGGATGATTTTAGGATAAATCCCATTCATGAGTCAAGAGGAGAAACTCATTTGAGAAGTAAAAATTAACCTGACTATGTATGCTCGTAGCTATGGTCGATAGCTACGACCATAGGGTGACTAGAGTATCGACTATAGCCATTTGGGAAGAATTCAGGAAATGTATGGTCACAGGTACGGTCACATATAGTGTGACCATAGGGTATCGATCGTACGTCATACAGTGGTATATATTGCGGCCATAGGATCGACCATAGGGTATCAACCATATGATAACAACAAGTATATTTTGAGACCAGATATGATTTTTGATTATCGTAACTTGGTAAACTTGAACTCTAACTTAAATACATTAATTGTTTAGGTTCCCAATAGATTCAAAGTGACTTTCAAAGCATGAGAGAGGAACAAACATCAATCAAAGGTGAGGAAACAAGACTTAAACTAATTGGATAATAAAAAACTATTTTATTTTATTTTATTTATCCAATGCAATAAATAATTTTATGCTTGTATGCTTGTAATGTGCCTCTCATATGTCATCTAATATTACTGCTATTTCTGCTCATGCATATTTATTATTGTCTATTTATAACATGATGATGATGATGCTAGGAATAGAAATGTGATTGTGTGTGTGGTTAGTGTGTTAAACGCTAGTGGGGCATCAGGGGGAGGATGTGACATTGTGGTTTAGCCTGGTCACAGGACTCTAGCTCTATCTCTACTCAAGTTTTATCCACTGACATCATCGTATCGCCATTATCTTAGTAGAACTATTACGTTATAGGGCATCAAGGGAGGTGGTCTCAGACCGTGTGGTCTTTGACTCTGCCAGGGGGCCTTAGCTCTATGTCTATGGATGTATTGAGGGATACTGGGGTGAGGCTTTCGATACACTGATTGGCATTAAGATTGGTTAGTTGCGAGCCCAGTTTGCAAGCCCTCGCCAATAGGGGCTTACGTATTGGTATGGATAGGGCATCAGGGAAAGTATTGGCGGTGTGTGATCCGAACACTTGAGCTCTATCTCTATTCCATGGTGGGGTGGATGTAGACAACAATGGTGTTTGATCCATTGGGTGGGCTTACAGATCCATGTATAGAGGTGCGGGGGCCGCCAAACCTTTTTATAGCACTTTACAAACTTAAAAACTAGACCCAAGATATGAATTAAATGCATGCATATGTTTGTTGCATTGTTTTGTTCATTCACTGAGCTTAAGTTGAAGAGAAGACCCTCGTGCATGTAATTCATTTTAGTTTTTGATGTTGCAGGTGTTACCGTTGAAGATTATATCGATGTGCCAACGTATGGACATGTGGCGGTTATGGACGAGTAAGCTATGGAGGACGAATATCACTCGTCAAGCGAGTGTTTCAACTATGATTACGCTTAGTGTTTAACTTTCGTATTTGATATTTGTAATAGTTTCTTATATTTATGTTTCGGTTACTTGGAGATAACTGGATTATTTAATTATTTATCATGTTAGACCTTAGTTCCTTATTAATAAAACTTTCGCTATTTACTTTATTATCTCTGATTATTACTGTAGAATGTGTTCTGGTTTAACATAGTTGGCACAGCCTATATGAGATCCTGGTTTAAACCGTTAGTTCTCATGACGGTTCATCACATCATTGGTTAGTCCAGAATTGGGGTGTGACAAGGTCGATACCCTATGGTCGCACTATATGCGACCGTACCTACGACCATACATTTCCTGAATTCTTCTCGAATGGCTGTGGTCGACTCTCTTTTCATCCTATGGTCGACCATAGCTATGACCATACGTAGTCAGGTTAATTTTTACTTCTCATACGAGTTCCTCCTCCTTGCTCATCAATGGGATTCATCCTAAAATCATTCTATGGACTTTAATCACAGTTTATCCTTATCAATTATCCCTACCCTACTCTCTATGATTTCCCATAGAAAACTTAAAATCAAAATCGTTGTATTAGGTTCCACATATCAACTTGAAAAGATCCTATTCTATCTGATCTACCCTTTAGAGTCAAGTCCATACCTTAAGCTTGCTGTAGAGAGATAGAACTCTTCTCTACAAAAACCTTCCTCTCAGCCTTCTTCTCCAAATCTCCTTCTCCTTTTCTTCCCCTCTCTCTCTTTCTCTCTTAGGTTTAGAGTTTTAATTTGGGATCTAAAAGAGTGAAAGAGGCTCAAGGATGTCCTTTATATAGAGAAAAACCTCGATATAGAGTCCTCTTTCAATTAAGAAAGAGTCCTCCTCAAATTAGGAAAGTTTCCTAAACACAGAGTCGGTTCTGGATTCATATGATCGATCGTACGGTTGCATTATCTGTCGACCATACAACCAAAACATGAAACCATAAGTTGTCCGATCACAACTTAGTCGACCATACCCCTTAAAAATGCGACCATACGTCTAAGATTTGCTGGTTTTTAGTTTTTGATTGGTTGCTTCCATACAAACTTAAACAGTCAACCACACCAACTAAATTTGACTTATTGCTTATCTCATCTTGTGGTTTCTTTATATAATTGGTTTACTTGAGTCGATTATGATGGGAAGATGGGTCACGACACGAGAATGTAAGGTTAGACTAGGTTCGTGGCGTGTGGGTCTTACAACTCCATTACCCTTAACAGAAATTTCGTTCTCAAAATTTGTACATATGGATCTTACAACTCCCCCATCCTCAAAAGATATTTCATCCTTGAAATTTAGATGTACCTTCTGAGTCAAATTGGTGGGAATATTATTTCTGCATTACATTTTTCTCTTCCCATGCAACCTCTTCCACGTCTTGGTTTTGCCAGGTTACCTTCACATAATGAATATCTTGGCTCTGGAGATGTTGTACCTTCCAACTGGTGATCTGGATTGGTACCATGTCAAAAGTCAAGTCTTCTATCAATTCTGGTGGATCTACGATCAATACTCGTGACGGATCTCCAACGTACTTCTTCAATAGAGACATGCAAAATACGTTGTGCACACTAGACATGGATGGTGTTAACGCTAGTTGATATGTAACTTTTTCACTTCTCTCTAAAATCTTATAAGGTCCAATATATATATAGGACACAACTTTCCCTTATTGTCGAACCGCACGCATAAGTGATATCTTTGTGAACACTTTGTCACTTATGGTGAACTTGAGGTCTTGGCATCTTTTTAGACAACCTTGAGCTATCTTGGCCCTTTCTTGATCTTGTTTGCTACTTGATAGGTTTCTTCGACAAACTCAGGTCCTACAATTCTTCGTTCTTCAACTTCATTCCAAAACAGAGGAGTTTGACATTTTTACCCTACCATGCTTCATAGGAGACATTTACATGGTAGCTGGGTAGCAAAATCAATTAGCGGTAACTTCTCAACTCAAGCTCCTTTAAAAATAATTTCATAGGCTCAGAGAATACCTCCTAGGATCTATATATTCCTCTTCGACTGTCCGTCGATTTGAGGGTGGAATGCTGTACTAAACTTTGACTTTGTTCCCATCGCTTTCTGTAGTCCCTCCCAAAACTTTGAGGTAAAGTGTGAGCCTCTATCTGACATTATGCTCTCAAATATAGCATTCAATCAGATAATATAATCCACTTATAATTTAGCTAGCCATTCCAAAGCACATTGAGGTCGTATAGCAATGAAACGAGCTGTCTTCATAAGGCGATCAACAATCACCCAAACTGTGTCAATCGATCTGGGAGTCAGTGGTAAATCGGTGACATAGTCTATTGTAATGCAGTTTTACTTCCAAATTGGCTCTGATAGTGGTTGTAGTAAGCCTACTGGTCTTTGTCTTTTAGTTGTTACTTGTCGATAATTCAGACACTGGAATACACACTAAGCCACAACTACTTCCATTCCCTTCCATCAAAATAATCTCTTCATGTTTTGAAACATTTTTGTATTTCTAGAATGTACCTAATACACAATGGAATGGGTTTTTAGCATTATTTTGTATCTAAGATTTGAGTTTTTCAATTTTAAGTATGCATAATCATCCTCTATATCTCAGGATCTTCTCCGCATCCAAAATAAGTCAGGGTTAGGTTTTCTTTTCTCTAAATCTTTTTGCATCGTTCTTAGATACAGATTTAACAAAATTACTGCTTTTACTTCGTCCATAAAATTAGAGACAATTTTTAACACTACAAACGCAAGTAAAGAACTATTGCTCCATAAGTTCTCGCTTAATTGGATCATCATGAGTTTCTATTATATGTTGCTTTTCTACCAAATCTGAATATGTTGCTGTGGAACACCAGACGGTGTTTGTACTAGGTCCTCCTTCTAGCTTCATTATTTTCCTTTTTTCTCAAAGCCTTAGCTACCACATTAGCCTTGCTTGAGCGACACTGAATATTGTAGTCTTAATCCTTTAGGAGTTTCAACCATCTTCTCTGCCTCACATTCAACTCTTTCTGGGTGAAGTGATAAATAAAACTCTTGTAATCTAATTTAATATGAAATTATTTTTCGTATAGATAATGTCTCCAAGTCTCAATTGCATGAATCACCGCCGCTAACTCCAAGTCATGAGTAAGGTAAGTCTCCTGATGCTACTTTAGTTATCTTGAAGCATATGCAATTGCTTGTTTACCTTACATCAACCCGCATCCTAGACCTAATCTGAAAGCATCGGTATGTAGAGTAAAAGGTTCCTCTGGTGCCAGAAAGATCAAGATGGGAGCTGATATCACCCTTGCTCTTAGAATCTGGAAACATTCTTCACACTTATCAATGCTCTTAGAGTCTAAAAACATTCTTCACACTTGCCAATCCAAATAAACTTCTCTCCCTTCTTGGTTAGCTTGGTAAGAGGTATTGCGATCCTAGAGTAGTCCTCCATGAATCATCTATCATAACCAGCTAAACCTAAGAAACTTCTGATCTCTGCAATGTTCTTAGGCGTTTCTCACCATACGATTACTTTTATCTTATTGGGGTGCACATTTATCCCTTCTGATGACACTATGTGACCCCGAGAATGCAATATCGGTTAACCAAAACTCATACTTTATGAACTTGGCATAAAACTTCTCCATTCTGAGTCGTTGTAAGGCTGCCCTAAGGTCTGTTACAAGACTTTCTTCATCTTTGGGATAAACCAATATATAGTCAATGAAAACTATGATCGACATATCCAACATGTCATGAAACACCCTGTAAGATCCGCATTGCACTAATTTGGTTTAACCATGTCGTTCCAGGACTTCCCATCATTCCTGGACCAAGTGGATAGAGAGTGTGAAGATGGATCAAAAACCAGGTATAAAAATCGACTCAATACCCAAAACTGTATACATATGGTCGCATACCTGGGTAGGTACGGTTGACCATATGGTAAGAATGAAGATCACAAATCTAGGACCCCACGATCGATGATTTTGACCCTACGATCGATGGGTTCAGGGACTGTAGCCATCGACTGTGAGACCCCAGGTCAGACTCTGAGTTTTGAAAACTTTCTTAAATTAAGGGATTTCTTTCCTAATTGAAAGAGAACTCTATATGGAGAGTTTTTCTCTATATAAAGGACGTCCCTTAGCCCTTTTTCACTCTCTTAGAACATTAGTAAACCCTAGATAAAGAGAAGGAAAGAGAAGGAAGAGAAGGAGAAGAAGAAAAAGCTAAGGAGAGGAATTTATTGAGAAGAGATTGGCTCTCTACCACAGGAATATGTATGAACCTAATCTCTAGAGATGCAAACTCTAAGGAATAAAACTTCTATGGAAGATTGGGAATATCAACCTATTATGATCCATGTGATTTCCTTGAAAAAAATCCCAAGGATAACCATGAAGGATGAGTTTGATGAATAGGGTAGATAAGAAACTACTAATGATGACCTTAGGATAAACCCAATTAAAGAGTAGAGGAATTGACCCAGGAAGAACTCGAATTGCATGTAGTCTGTGACCAGAAATCTCAAGGTCGCAGCTACGGTCGACCATAGCATGACAAGCATGACCAGACGATCGACCATAGGCATTCGAAAAGAATCCAGAAACCATATGGTCGCAGCTATGATCACATATGGGTATCGACCATAGGGAGTAAGGTCGACACAGTATGAGACCATAGAACCAATCAGACAATTCTCAGTGCTCTGTTTCGATTTTCTACTACTATAACATGTTATATATGAACCCTAACTTAAATTCATATAACTTTTAGGTTGTTAAGTTGATAGAAAGAGAATTTCAAGACTTAGAAGGAGATCGATTATTGCTAACAGGTGAGGGAACAAGACCTAAACTAATTGATAATAATAAACTATTTATTTTTATTGAGTCAAATGCCATGATTAATTCTATGCTTGTATGCTTGTAATGTGCATCTCACATGTCATCCAATATTCCTGCTATCACTGTTTATGCATATTTAATTATGTTTATTTATAACATGATGATGATGATGATGCTAGGAATAGGTATGTGAATGTATGTGTGTGGTTGGTTTGTTGGATGCCAGTGGAGCATCAAGGGGAGGACGTGGCAAGGTGGTTTGTGGTCTTTGACCTCGTCACCAGACTCTAGCTTTATCTCTTCTCAAGTCTTGCCCACTAATATTTTTGCATCGCCATTACCTTAATAGAATTATTACGTCATAGGGCATCAGGGGAGGTGGTCTCGGACTGTGTGGTCTCTGACTCTACTAGGGGGCCTTAGCTCTATCTCTATTGATGTATTGAGAGATGTTGGGGTGAGGTCTTAGATACACTGTTTGGCATTAAGATTGGTTAGTTGTGAGCCCAGTTTGTATGCCCTCGCCAATAGGGGCTTACGTGTTGGTATGGGTAGGGCATCAGGAGAAGTGTTGGCGGTGTTTGATCCGGACACTTTAACTCTATCACTATTCCATGGTGGGTGCATGTGGGATGGTAATGGTGTTTGATCCATTGGGCGGATTCACACACTCGTGTATAGAGGTACGGAGGCCACCAAACCTTTCTATAGCACATTGCAAACTTAAAAGTCAGACCAAAGATATGAATTGAATGCATGCATATGTTTGTTGTATTATTTTATTTACTCACTGAGCTGTGATGTGTGCTCACTCTTTCGACGTCGAATATTTTAGTTGATGATGCAGGTCCTACTATTGAAGAATATATGAATGCACTGACGTATAGACACGTTGCCTCCATGGACGTAGAAGCTGTTGAAGATGCACATGATTCATCATGCTAGTGCAACCAGTGCATTTTTTATTAGTTCAGTTATATTTGATTAATGGAACATGTAATGGATTATTCTCTTTTACGTCTTGAGTTTTGGAGATAATCAGATTAATTATTTATTATCATTGTTAGACACTCAGTTCATTATCTGTAAGACTTCTGCTTATTTGTTTATTACCTCTGATTATTACCATGAAATGTATGTGTGGTTTGATATGGTGGGTACGACCTATATGAGATCCTGGTTGAACCGTTGGTTTATTGGCGGTTCATCACACTAATCTGGTTAGACTAAAATTGGGGTGTGATAATTTGGTATTAGAACATCTCACGTTCTACCCATTGACCTAACTACTTCCACGTGAGTCATGAACTGAGTTTGGATAAAAATTAAAAGCTATAATAAGAACACACCATAAGCACCTGTGTTGTATGAGACATAAACTAAGAAAGAAAATAATGCGCATATGTAAATAAAAAACTAATTATATATATATATATATATATATATATATATATATATATATATATATATATATATATATATATATCCTAATAGGAGTAAGAGAAGATACATCCGAATCAGAGTACGGTCCACAAATCTGGACAGTTACTCTATAAAATAAATGAGAAAAATGATATCATGGAGCTGAAGGTGCTGGAGGAGGAGGTGCCTCACGATCTCTATCATAATCCTCAGCATATACTCTCGCGAGCCAGGCCACCTGAGTCTGATTTGCTCAGAGACTAGCTGTCAGATCTATTACCTACTGGTCTGAGCTCTCCTACTCTCCAATTAGTCACGCGCTGAGCCTCTCGAATCTCACATAACAGTCCCATCATGTCATCTGGTGGTGGACGTGAAGGGCCAGCTGAATGAGAAGCCCGAGAAGGACCAGCTCCAGTAGAATGCGATGGTGATGGGGGAGGGATGGCATCCACATCCATGTATATCCGATCATCATCCTCTTCAACATCACTCACGTGTGCCTCTACTGCTGCTACTGCCTCCTCTGCATCTGCTATCGCTACCCGAGTGAGAGGACGTCTCATAGCATTTCTCTCATCATCACTGAACTATATCTCTCTCATGGCCATCCTACTGGTGGCCTCCCAATCAAGGTCAGCTGAGAAGGTGTCCTCAAAGATCCTCTCATCCACTAGTTCCACCTGTAGACGAGTGAGTAGGGTGGAGATCAGTCGCCCATAGGTTAAGTTACCTCTCGAATCAGACAATGTAGCTCTGTGCATAGTCTGAAGAATACTATATGGGAGGTAGATAGACTGCCTAGTACAGATACAGTACAACAGGTACTGAGTCAGCTATGAGACCATCTCGTAGTATCCACCCTGGGCAATAAGATTATGCTGGATAATCTTACAGTAGACCCATGGCTCTAGACACAGGTTGACTGCTTTCATTTCCCAGCAGTCATCCCGAAGAATTTGGTTATCTATTTGTACATGCACCTGTATAGACAGAAACTGTGGCTCCTTGGGTGCACAGTAAACCAACTGACCATCATTTGAGATGCCTAGGAGATCGGCCAACTCATGACAATTGAAAGAGATCATAACCCCTTTCACCCAGCTGGTGATCCGAAGCTCTCTACCCCTATCAACATCCTCTAGGTCACCCTCTACCTATAGGTGATAGTAGAAATGCTTGACCAAGTCCGAACGAGTACAAGCCTCATACAGAATCACTGAAAGCCAGTTCATATCACCAAACGCCCTTTCCACATCAAACAGGGCTAAATAAGTTAACACATCTACGCCCTTCCACCTTCTTTCGATTAAACCAAGGGTATTTTGTTTCTTCTTCCATGGACCTGAAGTGAAGTGGGTCATGAACTCGAGGAACCTTAGTGCAAACCATGATAATTGCAAGAGACAAAAATAAGAAAAACAAGTTAGATAAATTTGAAAATTTGACAGCATAACGACGTAAAATGGGAAAAAACCTCACTTTTCTTCAAAACATTTGGGTAGGAGGACTTACATAAGTCCCAAACCATCAAGCAAGGCATATTCAATAAAAAAATTTAACTAGGTAGGTCGAATTTAAAGAAATTTTGACAATTGGGAAAACCCCCCAAAATTTAGTTCAAAAATGGGAATTTTCAAGTTTCTACTAAACCAACCTATGGAACTCAAATTTTCTTGAGGGCTTTCATCAATTCGGTAGCCAATAGCAAAAGCCCCCAATAAAATTCAAATTTTTACGATAAAAAAATATTAATTTGAAGAAAACCCTATAAATGCAGCAAAACCTAGGTATGAAAGCTTAAAAAAGAGAAAGAGTAGAGAACATACCTTGAGGAATGGAATGAAGATTGTCGATCGATGAAAAAATCACTAAGTTCGTACAGTTGATACTGTAGCAACTCGGTGGTGGCGAGCTGTGTTGAGACCGTAGGAAGAAGAAAGGGAAATGAGAGGGAAAATCTCAAAAAAAAAAACAGGTTTTAAAACTGATTTTGAATCTTACGATCGCATAATTCGACCAAAACGATTAACCATATGATCGACCGTGTGATCGACCATCGGGTTTCGTTAAGTTGCCAGGATTTTGAAGGTCGCACCTATGGTCGCACAACATGTGACCGTAGGCCATTGACCGTATGACTGACTGTTGTCTGCATTTTGATTCTATTCAAACTTTTGCTTATTGATTTTGTTCTTCTCTCGCCTTCCATTGTGAGACTAACCCAATACCACCACTCTATTTTATCTCACCTGTGTAATTTTTCCAATAACACATCAACCAAGAGTTTAAATGGCTAGGCGTAGAGTAAGTAGAAGGAGACAGAATGCAAACCCATCTCCACCACCTATAAAGACCAACAACAATGAAGGTCAGCAAGGGCAGGAAGGAAATATTGGAGCTCAGAATGTTACACCTCAGAATGTTCACACCCAAGCCAATCCAACCAACTTACCTGCACCACCTATGGATTTGGCTACTGTGGTGATGAATTTGGCACAACAAATACAACATATACAGCAAATGCAAGCCAACATGCAAGCTGCTATGGAAATTGCTTTCCCAGTTGCAAACACAACATCTCCATCTGCAGGACAAGCTAGTACGACACCTGATGGTAGCAACATTGTACCTCAAGCACCACAAACACTTACAGTACAAGGGCAAGTGCAAAACCCTGAAGCACCGCAAGGCGGGTATAACCAAGGTAATTATCAGTACCAACCGCCTATGTATGGGGCATATGCACAGTATCAGCTTAATCACTCAAGACTGATCGAGCATTTTCTAAAGATGAAGCCAAAGGAATTCACAGGTAGGCCATTGGATCCTTTGTGGCCAGCTCACTGGATCGATGATATGGAAATAAACTTTATGATGATGACTATAAATGAAGAAGAGAAGGTATTATGTGTCACATTTATGTTGAAAGGTGATGCACACCACTGGTGGAAATCAACTAGAAGTTATCTGTTAACAAAGCACACCCAACTGACATGGGTTATCTATAAAGAAGTTTTCTTCGAGAAGTATTTTCCAAGGAGTTTCAGAGATCAAATGGAAAAGGAGTTTTTGAGTCTGTATCAAGGAGAAATGACTGTAGACGCGTATCAACAGCTTTATGAAGAACTGTTCTTCTTTGCTCCCTCTAGCATGCAGGAGGAAAATACCAAAACCTGAAGGTTCGTAATGGGACTTAGGGGAAGCATCCATGAGCATATATTGGGATTAGAAAAGAAAATATATAACGAAGTAGTATAGATTGCTCGAGTACTAGAATCGAGCCAGAGGGAAAGTCATACAACGGAGGGAACTCAAAGACATTTAAACCCTTCCGTACTCAAGGCTTCAATGCTACAACCAAGACTACTCCGACAGTCCAACCTCAATAGAAGCAAAGTACTGCTGGAGTCAAATGCTTCAATTGCGATCAAGTAGGACATTATTCAAGAGAGTGTCCTAAGCCAAAGAAGCAGCTACAACAAGGAAAAGTTTATGCAGTTACTTCTGAGGATGTTGTCGCATCGCCTAATGTGGTCACAGGTATGACCTGAACCTTTCATTTTGTACTACCATGTGTGAGCATATAGATTAATATAAGAAGAAATTCACAGGTATCGTACCTATTAATGGCTTACCCGCCAGAGTAATCTTTGATTCTCGAGCTACTCATTCCTTTATATCTGTATCATTCAGAAAGAAGTTAAATCTATCCCTCAGACCTTTAGACTGCAAACTGCTTGTACGATCACCTATGGGATTAGAAGTGGAACTAGACAAAGGTTATGAACCATTTTTAGTTCTTATCGGTGAGAAGATTTTGGATGCAACCTTAATCCAACTCAAGATGGCAGACTTTGATGTTATCTTGGGAATGGATTGGTTAGCTCGGCACTCTGCAAACCTATTATGTGTGGAAAAGAAACTGACATTTAAAGACAAGGAAGGAGCAGAGTTTAGTTTTGCAGGAACTAAACTTCTCCGTAAATAAAAGCTCATCCTCTTTGCATTGAAGGCTAGAAAATACCTCGAGAAAGGAGGAATTGGGTATCTAGTGTCCGTGGTCAACCTCACTAAGGAAGCACCACGAATGAAAGATATTAAGTTGTGCGTCAATTTTTAGATGTATTTCCTGAGGAACTACCAGGACTACCACCTGATCGAGCGTCAAAGTTCATTATAGATCTTATACTCGGAGCCATACCAGTATCGAAAGCACCCTATCGAATGGCTCCTACTGAACTGAAAGAACTGAATGTACAATTACAGAAATTATTAGACAACGGTTATATTAGACCCAGCATATCACCATGGGGAGCGCTAGTATTGTTCGTGAAAAAAGACGGTAGCATTCGACTATGTATAGATTATTGGGAATTGAATAAGCTTACAATCAAGAATCGGTACCCGTTGTCTCGGATCGATGACTTATTAGATCAGTTGCTAGGTACCAAAGTGTTCTCCAAAATTAATCTTCGGTCAAGATACCATCAGTTGAAGATTAAGGAAGGTGATATTCCAAAGACAGCATTCAGAACCAGATATGGACATTATGAATTTTTAGTTATATCTTTTAGATTGACTAACGCACCTGCAACTTTTATGAAACTCATGAATAGGGTATTCCATGATATGTTGGATATGTCAGTCATTGTATTTATTGACGACATGCTAGTGTACTCTAAGGACAAAGAAACTCATATCACAAATATAAAAGCCAC
The DNA here is from genome assembly GCA_028583415.1 of Protea cynaroides. Lineage (NCBI taxonomy): Eukaryota > Viridiplantae > Streptophyta > Magnoliopsida > Proteales > Proteaceae > Protea > Protea cynaroides. The sequence goes on along the minus strand of CM053276.1, from coordinate 75,950,317 downwards.
TTTTCAGCAACTAAGAAAAGAGAAGCTTTATGCAAAATTTACAAAGTGTGAATTTTGGCTGAATGAAGTTGCTTTCTTAGGCCATGTTGTATCAGTTGAAGAAATTAAAGTAGATCCTAGCAAGATTGAGGCCATTGTGAAATGGGAAACACCCAAGAATGTTGCAGAGATTACAAGTTTCTTAGGTTTAGCTGGGTACTATCGACGATTCATGGAAGATTACTCTAGAATCATCGTACCTCTCACCAGTTTGACTAAGAAAGGAGAAAAGTTTGTTTAGACAGACAAATGTGAAGAGTATTTCCAAACATTAAAGGCTAGATTGATATCAACTCCCATCTTGACTATTTCGATCCCAGGATAACCATTTACCTTGTATATCGATGTGTCTGGGTTAGGTTTGGGATGTGTACTTATGCAAGGAGAACAAGTAATTACGTATGCCTCAAGACAACTGAAGACACATGAGAAGAACTATCCCACTCATGACTTGGAATTAGCAGCGGTGGTACTTGTTGTCAAGATATGGAGATATTATTTGTATGGAGAGAAATTTTAGATTAAATCAGATCATAAGAGTCTCACTTATCTTTTTAATCAGAAGGAGTTGAACATGAGACAGAGAAGATGGCTGGAATTACTGAAAGATTATGATTGTGATATCTAGTATCATCCAAGAAAAGCTAATGTAGTTGCTGACGTACTAAGTAGGAAAGCTATGATAAAGTCTCAGGAAGAAGCTAGTATAAATGCTACAATGTGTGTCATAGGAAGAGTATTTAGTTACAGTAAAGAGCAGTTCGTGATTGATATTCTGAATGAATCAGCTGACCAAGAGTTTATTCATCTATTCTCAAACATGTTTGCTACATTGAAGATTGTACTTGATCTATTAGACAAAGTAAAAACAGCTAATAAATCAGATCCTTATCTGAGAACGGTGCAAGAAGACCTTGAAAAAGGTAGGACTAACCTTGACATCATTTCAGATTCTAAAAAAGCAATAAGATACAAAGGGAGAGTATGTGTTCCTGAAAATAAAGACTTGGATATTAGACATAGACTAATGAAGGAAGCCCACACCACCGCTTATTCGGTACATCTTGGAAGTACAAAGATGTACCATGATCTGAAGAAACTATATTGGTGGAGAGGAATGAAAATGGATGTAGCAAAATTTGTGTCTCAATGCTTGAATCGTCAGTAGGTAAAGGCTGAAAGGCAAAGACCTACAAGATTATTGTAGCCACTACCGAAACCAGCATGGAAATGGGACTGTATCACTATGGACCTAGTCACTGGGTTACCATTGACACCCCGAGTAGTTGACGCGGTCTGGGTGATTATGGATCGTTTGACCAAGACTGCTCATTTCATAGCTATACGACCTCAGTATACCCTAGAGAGGTTAGCTAAGGTTTATGTAGATAATATTATCAGATTACATGGTGTACCTGAAAGCATTGTATCCTACAGAGACCCACGCTTTACCTCAAAGTTTTGAAAAGGATTACAGAAGGCTATGGGTACAACGTTGAAGTTTAGTACTGCATTCCATCCTCAGATAGATGGACAGTCGAAGCGTACTATTTAGATTTTAGAAGACATGCTTTGAGCTTGTGTCATTGATTTCAAAGGATCATGGGATGAGAAGTTACCATTGATTGAGTTCGCTTATAATAACAGCTATCAAGCTACAATACAAATATCGCCCTATGAAGCACTATATGGTAGGAAGTATCTAACTCCTTTAATTTGGAATGAAATTGGAGAACGGAGTATTATTGGTCCAGAGTTTGTTGAAGAGACTTGTCGAGTGGTCGACATTATTAAGGAAAGAGTCCTAAAAGCTCAGAACCATTAGAAGCAGTATGCAGATAATTGATGCAGAGATCTCAAATTCACCATAGGTGATAAGGTATTTATGAAAATATCTCCTATGCATGGTTTGAAAAGGTTTGAACAGAAGGAAAAGCTGTATCCCAGATATATTGGACCTTATGAAGTTCTAGCTAGGAATGAAAAGGTAGCATATCAGTTAGCACTACCACCATCAATGTGTAGTGTACATGATGTATTCCATGTCTCACAATTGAAGAAGTACGCCAGAGATCCAACACATGTGTTAACAGCGGATCCATCGATTTGATTGAAGATTTGACATTCAAAGTGGTACCTTTTGAGATCACTAGTCGGAAGGTGCAACGTCTACGCAACCGTGACATCTACTATGTGAAGGTTACTAGGAGAAGCCACGATGTAGAAGAAATTACATGGAAAGAAGAGAACGCTATGCGGAAGCAATATCCTCACCTATTCGACTTGGAAGCTATGTGCAAATTTTGAAGACGAAATTTATATAAGAGGGGGGGAGTTGTAAGACCTGCACTCCACTAACTTGGTTTAACCGTGTCATGCCAGGTCTTCCCATCATTCCTGGACCAAGTGGACTGAGCGTGTAAAGATGGATCACAAACCAGGTATAAAAATTGACTCAACACCCAAAACTGTATACATATGGTCACATACGTAGGTAGGTACGGTCGACCATATGGTAAGAATGAAGATCACAAATCTAGGACCCCACGGTTGATGATTTTGACGCTACGGTCGATGGGTTCTATAACCTCAGTCATCGACCGTAAGAACCCAGGTTAGACTCCAAGTTTTGGAAACTTTCCTAAATTAAGGGATTTCTTTCCTAATTGAAAGATGACTCTATATGGAGAGTTTTCCTGTATATAAAGGACGTTCGTTAGCCCTTTTTCACTCTTTTAGAATATTAGTAAACCCTAGAGAAAGAGAAAGAAAGAGAAGGAAGAGAAGGAGAAGATGAAAAAGCTAAGGAGAAGAATTTATTGAGAAGAGATTGGCTCTCTACCAAAGGCAAAGGTATGAACCTAATCTTTGGAGATGTAAACTCTAAGGAATAAGACTTCTATGGAAGATAGGCAATATGAACCTATTATGATCCATGTGATTTCCTTGAGAAAATCCCAAGGATAACCATGAAGGATGTGTTTGATGATTAGGGTTGATAAGAAATTACTAATGATGACCTTAGGATAAACCCAATTAACGAGTAAAGGAATTAACCCAGGAAGAACTCGAATTGCATGTAGTCTATGACCAAAAATCTCAAGGTCGTAGCTACGGTCGACCATAGCATGACTAGCTTGACCAGAGGATCGACCATAAGCATTTGGGAAGAATCCATAAACCATATGGTCGCAGCTACAGTCGTACCATATGCAACCGCAGGGTATTGACCATAGGCAGTAAGGTCGACACAGTATGAGACCATAAGACTAATCAGAATCCTATCAATGCTCTGTTTTGATTTCCTACTACTATAACATGTTATATATGAACCCTAACTTAAATTTATATAACTTCTAGGTTGTTAAGTTGATTGAAACAGAATTTTAGGACTTGGAAGGAGATCGAGTATTGCTAACAGGTGAGGGAACAAGACCTAAACTAATTGGATAATAACAAACTGCTTATTTTTATTGAGTCCATTGCCATGATTGATTCTATGCTTGTATGCTTGTAATGTGCATCTCACATGTCATCTAATATTCTTACTATTACTGTTCATGCATATTTAATTCTGATTATTTATAACATGATGGTGATGATGATGCTAGGAATAGGCATGTGAATGTATGTATGTGGTTGGTGTACTGGATGCGAGTGGAGCATCAGGGGGAGGATGTGGCATGGTGGTCTTTGGCCTCTTCACCAGACTCTAGCTCTACCTCTACTCAAGTCTTACCCACTAACATCGTCATATCGTCATTACCTTAGCAGAACTATTACGTCGTAGGGCATCAAGGGAGGTGGTCTCGAATCGTGTGGTCTCTGACTTTAACGTATTGGTATGGGTAGGGCGTCAGGAGAAGTATTGGTGATGTTTGATCTGTATGCTTTAGCTCTATCTCTATTCCATGGTGGGTGCATGTGGGACGACAATGATGTTTGATCCATTGGGGGGATTCACACACTCGTATATAGAGGTGCTGAGGCCACCAAACCTTTCTATAGCACATTGCAAACTGAAAACCAGACCAAAGATATGAATTGAATGCATGCATATGTTTGTTGCATTATTTTGTTTGCTCACTGAGCAGTGATGTGTGCTCAGCCTTTTGACGTTGAATATTTTAGTTGATGATGCAGGTCCTACTGTTGAAAAATATATGAATGCGCCAACATATGGATAAATTACCGCCATGGATGTAGAAGCTGTTGAAGATGCGCATGATTCATTATGCGAGTGCAACTAGTTTATTTTTTATTAGTTTAGTTATATTTAATTAATGGAACATGTAATGGATTATTTATTTTTATGTCTTTAGTTTTGGAGATAATTGGATTAATTATTTATTATCATTATTAGACACTTAGTTCATTATCTGTAAGACTTCCGCTTATTTGTTTATTACCTCTGATTATTACCGTGGAATATGTGTGTGGTTTGATATGATGGGTACGACCTATACGAGATCCTGATTGAACCATTGGTTTATTGGTTGTTCATCACACTAATCTGGTTAGACCAGAATTAGGGTGTGACACACCTAGTTCATTAGGTCAGTAAAAGATGTGAGGGCATTGGTCAAGCCGAAAGACATAATTAGGAACTCATAACGCCCATTCTAGATTTTAAAAGCTATCTTTGGAACATCGCTGTCCAAATTCTTTAGTTGATGATATCTTGACTGAAGATCAATCTTAGAAAATACCTTCGCACCTTGTAGTTGATTAAACAAGTCATCGATCTGAGGTAGTGGATATCGGTTCTTGATCGTGAGGTTATTCAATTCCTAATAGTTTATACATAGCCGAACATTATCATCCTTTTTCTTCATGCATAGCACTGGTGCTCCACATGATGAAATACTTGGCTGATTAGAACCTTTGTCTAATAACTCCTATAGTTGAGTCTTTAGTTCTTTCAACTCTATAGGAGCTATTTTATAAGATGCCTTAGACACAGGTGCCGACCCTGGTAAACGACTTGGTTGCATGATCCGGTGGCAACCCGGGTAAGTCTATTTTGTATCACATCAATTTCTTCCATCTGTGGTACTTATTTAGTAACGTCTTCCAACTCTTTTCTTTTCAAGGTGTCTCTTCGCCTTTAGTGCAGAGAGGATGAGCTTCTACTTTCTAAGAAATATGCTTCCAATAAAACCAAATTATGTGCAGTCTTTATTCTTGAATGACAACCTCTTCTATGCACATAACAACTTTATAGAATGTTGAGACAACCAATCTATCCCTAAGATGACGTCAAAGTCTGCCATCTCAAGTTGAATTAGGTGGCATCCAAATTCCGTCCTTCCATATGATTCAACATTATTCATAACATTCACCTAATACAACATCTAGTCCAAAAGGGCTTGAATTAGTAAAATCTGGTATAAGCTCTTAAGAGCACATCTAGCTCTTTCATCTCTTATGGTTTTTCAAGACTATCGCCAATAATCTCATATTTTAAAAAACTCATTAGCTTACACCATTAATCTTATATTACACTCATTAGCTTACATCTTTTTTATCACTGCTGCTTTATCCTGATCTCTCTATCATATACCTCAAAAAGTATCCTGTGATCATTACTCACTTCATATCCCAAGTTTACCTATAAGCATTAGGGTATATGCTTATAATTTCATTAATTCTGCCAAACTCTTTTGGTCTTTACTTAATCATCTCACTAGACATTGGGCATAACTCAGTATTACTTGTACTAATCTGAATACTATTAATGACATGATTTTTTTTGACTTCATCATTGTATCTACCCTTAGATATACTTTTAGAAATGTTTTACCTTATCAAGATTCATACCGATATAGCCATCTTCAACTCTGTTCAAGAGCTACCTAATATTTACTAGCTGCTCTTGATAGTTCTCACTTCTTGCTAATGCACTCTTTTATAAACCTTGACTCAAATCCATCCATCTAGCAATCTCAGAACAGATTCTCCATTACTTCATCTAAGGTTTCTTGGCTATAGAGATTTATCTAAATCAATTGTCTTCCATAATTTTCCTTATTAATCAAGCATCTTTATCAACGGAGGTTGGGTATGTAGGAAGCAGAATGTTTATCCAAAGGAAATTCATTTCTTCATTTCGAATTCAATATGATGATGAACAATTGTATTATCTAGTGAATCTAGATTTAAAGGATCATGAATAAATCTATGGTATCTGAACCAACAACCAAGGGCTGTTAGGTAGCAAGGTGGTCCGAATACAAGGAAATAGAGGTTTTATAGCTCTTAGCCTCATGGTTACCAGTTCTATCGAGTATGTAATGCCATTTGGTCAAGGCACTATGGGAATAAATCAGGTATAAAATTGAAAAGATGTACATTCGGAATAATTAAACCTTTAACTGTTCATTAAGTTCATATCTCTATTTATGTTGTTGATCATGAGAGTAGCTTAGATTGATATAATCAGGACTAATTCTAAGAAAATAATATCTATAACCCAATTGACAGGTTGAATCGTGAAGGTATCTTATCAAGGGACGATAAATTAGAATCAAGTATGTGCATCCTTTATAATCATAAGGGTAAGTCAACAATTCACCACATCTTATATACACCTGTTTAGATATATGGCCACAATAGATTTGTTGATCCCTTACTGAAAACATTCGAGCTTTATCTTCAGAAAACATTCCTCAATCCTTGTCGGATCATTTTGTCATGATGCAGCTATCCCATATATCGGTGGCTGATAAGAGTAACCACCTTGATACACTACTTATTGTGCACCAAGATTCTACACTGAGGTGTGTATTACTAGGACCTACTATATAGTAAACTCTATGTTATGGTCAACAGGTGCTGGAGGTACAGTGTTGCTCCCAACAGGTACTGTACTTGGTCTAACCTGGAGGTGTTGGTGTAGCATTGACAACTTAGGTAGCGATTCCCATGGTAACTTGCATAACCGGTATAATCTGTTGATGCTTTTGCATTTTGCCAAACCAAATTCGTTATAATCGTAGCCAAGGTGCTTGGTAGTCCAGGTAGATTGGATAGAGTGGCCTAGTTGTTCACCCTTTTTATTTGCTCCAGTCTGATTATCATTATTTGGCATCTGCTCAGATGGGTTCCCTTTACTCTCTCTGGACCCAGATAGTAGTGGGGTCAGATTACAACCTCTTCTTTATTCTCAACGATGATGGATCAGCATGTAGTGGATCTCACTCCGAGTCTCCACGTCACCCAGGAGTATAGCATTATTTTCTTTTATAGTTACTCTCATTTTTGGTGTATGACCGTTGTTTTTTATCTCTCTTGGATTAGGCCTGAGATCTTTCTTTTACCATTGCAAGGATTTAGGCGTTACTAGCCATTTTCCTTCTTCCTCTGTCATACATCGAGTTTCATTGTGTGTATCAACTCGATATTCTAATTTTTTGTTTTACAGATGCTCCCTTCATGCCACTATACTATATCCTTTGTATACTTAGACAACTATCCGACTTGAAGACCGTACCATATGTTATTATTTATCAGGATACATTTTTTTCCTTTTGTTTGTATATACATATGGTTCCACCTTTTATACATACATTATTGTCTTATATAAGTCATGTCTTAACCAACACAGGTGCTTATAGTGTATTTGTATTAAAACTTTTAAATTTAACCTAACTCAGTTCATGACTCTTATGGAAGTATTCAGGTTTGATGGGCAGATCGTGAGAGCTCTGATACCAAGTTTTCACACCCTAATTCTGGACTAACCAGTGGTGTGATGAAACATCATGAGAACCAACGGTTCAAACTAGGATCTCATATATACTGTGCCAACCATGTTAAACCAAAACACATTCCACAGTAATAATCAGAGATAATAATTAAATAGCAGAAGTCTTATTAATAATGAACTGTGGTCTAACATGATAAATAAATATTTAACAAGTTATCTCCAAGTAACCACAACATAATATAACAAACTATTACAAATACCAAAATACGAAGGTTAAACACCAAGCATAAACATAGCTGAAACACTCGCTTGACAAATCATATTTGTCCTCCACAACTTGCTTGACCATAGCTACCACATGTCTATATATTGGCGCCTTCATGTAGGCTTCAATGGTATTACCTGCGTCATTAGAAATTAAAAGAAAATGATACCGTGGGGTGAGCTCACAACCTAGCTCAGTGAGAAAACAAAACAATGCGCAAACATATGCATGCATTCAATTCAATATCTTTGGTGTAGTTTTTAAGTTTGCAATGTGCTATAGAAAGGACTGGCTACCACCGTACCTCTATACACAAGTGTGTGAGTCCGTCCAATGGATCAAACACCACTGTCATCCTACATGCACCCACTATGGAATAGAGATAGAGCTAAGGTGTATAGATCACACACCGCCAACACCTCCCCTGATGCCCTACCCATACCAATACGTAAGCCCCTATTGGTGAGGGCTTGCAAATTGGGCTCGTAACTAACCAATCCTAATGCCATCCAATGTATCCATGGCCTCACCCCAGTATCCCTCAGTACGTCCATAGAGATAGAGCTAAGGCCCCTCGGCAGAGTCAAAGACCACACTGTCTGAGGCCACCTCCCTTGATGCCCTATGACATAATAGTTCTGCTAAGGTAATGACGATACGATGATGTCAGTGGGTAAGACTTGAGTAGAGATAGAGCTAGAGTCTGGTGACCAAGCTAAACCACAATGCCATGTTCTCCCCTTGATGCTCTACTTGCATCCAATACACCAACCACACACACAATCACATTCATATTCCTAGCATCATCACCATCATGTTATAAATAGACAGAAATAAATATACATGAGTAGAAATAGTAGTAAGAATGGATGACATGTGAGATTTACATTACAAGCATATAAGCATACAAGCATTCATTGCATTGGACAAATAAAATAAAATAGTTTGTTATTATCCAATTAGTTTAGGTCTTGTTCCCTCACATTTGATTGATGTTTGTTCCTCTCTTAAGCTTTGGAAGTCACTTTGAATCTATTGGAAACCTAAACAATTAATGTATGTAAGTTAGGGTTCAAGTTTAGCAAGTTATAGTAGTCAAAAACCTTGTCTGGTTTCAAAATATACTTATTGTTATAGTATGGTTGATACCCTATGGTTAACTCTATTTTCTCAATATATGCAACCATATGACGTACGATCGATACCCTATGGTCGCACTATATGCGACCATACCTGCGACCATACATTCCTAAATTCTTCCCGAATGACTGTGCTCGACTCTCTTCTAATCCTATGGTCGACCATAGTTGTGACCACACATAGTCAGGTTAATTTTTACTTCTCATACGAGTTCCTCCTCTTGGCTCATCAATGGGATTCATCCTAAAATCATTTTATGGCCTTTAATCACAATTTATCCTATCAATTATCCCTACCTTACTTTCTATGGTTTCCCATAGAAAACCTATAACCGAAATCGTTGTATTAGGTTCCACATATCAACTTGAAAATAACCTATTCTATCTAATCTACCCTATAGAGTCAAGTCCATACCTTAAGCTTACTGTAGAGAGATAAAACTCTTCTCTACAAAAACCTTCCTCTCAGCCTTCTTCTACAAATCTCCTTCTCCTTCTCTTCCTCTCACTCTTTCTCTCTTAGGTTTAGAGTTTCAATTTGGGTTCTAAAAGAGTGAAAGAGGCTAAGGGATGTCCTTTATATAGAGGAAAATCTTCATATAGAGTTCTCTTTCAATTAGGAAAGAGTCTTCCTCAAATTAGGAAAGTTTCCTAAACACAGAATCGGTTCTGGATTCCTACGGTTGATCGTGCTATCGCATAATCCATCGACCATACAACCAAAACATGCGACCATATGTTGTGCGGTCATAACTTCGTCGACCATACCCCTTAAAAATGCAACCATACGTCTAAAATTTACTGGTTTTTAGTTTTTAACTAGTTGCTTCCACACAAAAGTTAAACAGTCAACCACACTAACTAAATTTGACTTGTTGCTTATCTTATCTTGTCGTTTCTTGAGAACGTAAGGTTAGACCAGGTTCGTGGCGTGTTGGTCTTACAATCAGGGCTTCCCAAGTGTCACCATCTTATTGGCTGGCCAATAAATTTAGCTATCAATACCTAGACCGGGCTCGTCTTAACTTCACCTTTGAACTTGAGAGTGCCCGATGACTATTAGATAGTAACACATGGTGAAGGATATATCTAATGATCATCCATAAAATAATATTAAAATATTTAATGTGAGAAGATGTATGATATATTTACTAAAGTAGGTGAAATCATAAAAAGGAGAACAGTTCATACCAAATGAATCCTACTCTTCTACAACCTCTGATTTCGATGTCTGTAACTATACGGCAAGATTCTTCATCCCTTCTGGATCCTTGACGATTTTTGCAAGAAGCCAAAGCTCTCCACCAAAGTATATTTTCTGAACCTATGAAATCGTGAAAAGAGAAGAGAAAGCATTTCAATTAATCTGGCCTTCTTCTTCAACCTCATAAGCTTCTGGCACATGACTCATAAGCTTCTGAGAGAATATCAAAAGATTATGCCTGTAGATGAACAAGATCTTCTGAGTACTGAGAGAATATGTTTGGTAGATTTATAGCTACCAAGGATCTAGAGTTTGTTATATGAAATCTTTGCCCTTTCGTGTAGACATTGATCACTCTCCTACGATTGGTGATGTCATGGGTTGGTTACTTAATCTTAATTGAGTTTTCGCTTACTCTCGTGGTTCCAAAGTGGGTAATTCACTCATTAGGCTCACCAACCCGATGTAAAGCATTTTTCAGTTAAAGCATGAATGATCAAGGGAAACTTCAATCTCCTCATTCCACCATCAGTTTTAACCGTTAAGCACTACAAAAATGCACTATGATGCTTGGTGTTTTTTCCTTCTTTTTTTTGGGTGGTAAAAGACGTTGGTATTCCAAAGCTTGCTTGTATGTCAGTATCATAGCTTCTACCTTCAGCTTCTAAATTTGACTACCATGACACATAATACATATCACAAGATTAATGAAAACTCAATATGATACACAAAAAGAATGGAAGCTTCTTAGCCAAACACTAGAGCAAGCAATTTCTAGAACGACATTATCTGTGCTAAACAAAAAAACTAAAGAAGTCCCTGTTAATATAATATCTTGTCCATTGATATGACGACATGTGACTCAATCCAGAGATGAAACATGGCTCAATCCAGAGGCAACATAGATAGTCACTCAAAGTATCCCCATTGCTGACACATATGTGACACGTGTGTAATACGTATCAGAGCTACACTCCTCGAGCAGTTCTGTACATGCAGAGGAGCACTCCTCAAGCAGTTTCATACGTGCAGAGGGGCACTCCTCGCTTAATGTCCACTACATGTAATATTGCATTGTGTGTGACAGACCACGATAGTTACCATAAGACCCGTATCAAACTAACTGGTCTTACCACCTTGTACCAGGTCTACCAATCATGGTCGAGCCAAGTGGACCAAGTGCGTGAAGGAAATAGCAAGACCAGGTATTAAACTGATCCAAAAATAGTAAAATAGGGGGTAGGGTTGCATACCCAAATAGGCAGGGTCGACCCCACCTCATTAGGAAGTCAGACCCCTGAATTTTAGACCTAGGGTCGGACAACTGAGACCCTAGGGTCGACGGGATCTCTGACCCCCCTCATCGACCCTAGGATCACTGATAGAAATCGTAAATAGGAAACTTTCCAAATTTCAAGGGGATTCTTTCCTAATCTCAATGTGACTTATTTTGAGAGATTTTCCTCTATAAATAGGACATCCCTTAGCCTCTTTCACTCCTTTTGAAACCTTAATTGAAAGAGAAGAGAAGGATAAGAGAAGGAGAATTGGAGAAGAAGACTAAAGAGAAGAAATTCAGAGAAACCTCTGAATCTCAGCAAACCTAAGGTATGGATATGCTTTCCATGAATTGTTTAAGACCTTAGAATAGTTTATGAAGAGGGTATGATCTAGGAGAAACCCAAATCATCCATCCATGGGAAGGTTTCAATGAAATCCATGGAGGAAATCATGGTAGACAAAGTAAGGAAGTAACCTGGAGTTTTAAGCCATAGAACAAGCATAGAATAGACTGTGGAAGTAAGCCAAAGGACCCAAACTTGAACGATTAGACTGTAGAATGAAAAGATTGACTCAAACCACATGCGGTCGTACGTAGGGTCGATTGGGAATTGACCCTACTAGACCACAGGATCGACCCCTAGCTTTGGAGAAGTCCAGGGAAGCTACGGTCGCACCTAGGGTCGATGGAACATCTGACCCTAGCATCGACCCTATACCCTGGGGTCATAGAAAACTGCTACCCTACCTGCGACCCATCCTGAGACCCTAGCTTAACAGCAAGCCTAAAATTATCGGAATGAATTCTAACTAAAATCTATCGACTTGTTAGGTTTTCCTATTGAAATAAAGGTGATTCTTAGAGCTTGAAAGAGGATTTACACTCAAGCAAAGGTGAGGGAACAAGACCTAAACTAATTGGATAATAATAAAATGTTTTTATTTTCTTGAGTCCAATGCCATGACTGATTCTATGCGTGTATGCTTGTAATGTGCATTGAACATGTCATCCAATATTTCTACTATTAATGTTCATGTATATTTAATTCTATTTTATTTATAACATGATGAATGTATGTGTGTGGTTAGTGTGCTTGATGCGAGTGGAGCATCAGGGGGAGGACGTGATATTATAGTGTGTCCTAGTCACCAGACTCTAGTTTTATATCTACTCAAGTCTTGTCCACTGACATCGTTGTATCGTCATTACCTTAGCAGAACTATTACGTCGTAGGGTATCAGGGGAGGTGGTCTTGGACCGTGTAGTTTTCAATTCTGCCGGGGGACCTTAGCTCTATCTCTATGGACGTATTGATGGATGCTGGGGTGAGGCCTTGGGTACACTGTTTGACATTAGGATTGGTTAGTTGCGAGCCCAGTTTGCAAGCCCTCGCCAGCAGGGGCTTACGTGTTGGTATGTGTAGAGTATCAGGGGAAGTGTGATGCGGTGTGGTCCTAAGCACTTTAGCTCTATCTCTATTCCATGGTGGGTGCATGTGGGACGACAATAAACGATATCTTTGGGCGGCTTCACACACTCGTGTATAGAGGTGAGGCGGCCACCAAACCTTTCTATAGCACATTACAAACTTATATACCAGACCACAGATATGAATTGAATGCATGCATATGTTTGTTGCATTGTTTTGTTTGCTCACTGAGCCGTGATGTGTGCTCACCCGTTTCGAATTCAAATATTTTTAGTTGATGATGCATGTACCACTGTGAAAGATTATATGAATGCTTCTGTATATGGGGACGTGGCTGCGATGGAGGCTGAGGATATGATGGAGACGCATGACTCCTCATGCAAGTGCAACTCATGTATTTTCGATTAGATTTTTATTTGAACTATTAAGGAAATATAATTTGATATTTTATTTACTTATGTCCCGATTGATACAACATAATTAGATATTTTATTTATGATTATCACAGTTAGATTCTCAGTTCATTTAATATTAAGACTTCCGCTAGTGTATATTTATTGTGATTATGGTTGTAGATGTGTATGGTTTAAATTAAAGGACACAGCCTATTAGAGATCCTGGTTGAACTGTTGGTTTATTAGCGGTTCATCACACCATTCTGAAAGGTACAGAATTGGGGTGTGACAACTTGGTATCAGAGCTCTCAGGCCCTGTCTCTTAAACCAGAATACTACCACAAAAGTTGTGAACTAAGATAGGATAAAATTTAAAAGCTATAATAATAACATATTATAAGCACCTGTATTGTTTGAGACAAATTGAAAGAGAATAATGCATCTATTAAATGAGAAACAAATTTATATACACTCGAAGGAAGAACAAACGTATCCAAAGCACAGTACAGTCCACAATCCGGACAGTTACTTTGTAGTACAAAAGAAAAATAAAAGAAAATACATCAGGAAGCTAGAGGTGATGGGGGAGGTGGTGCCTCACGGTTTCTGTCATAATCCTCAACGTACACCCTAGTCAACCAGGCTATCTGAGTCTGGGTCGTCTGAAGACTAGCTATGAGATCAGCCACCCGCCGATCAGTCACGCACTGAGCATCTAGAAGCTCTCCCACCCTCAGATCAGACATGCGCTGAGCCTCTCTAATCTCATGCAGTATCCCCATCATGTCATCAGAAGGTGGGTGTGAAGGCCAAGTTGAATGTGAAGGACCAGCTCTCGTAGTATGTGTAGGTGATGGAGGAGGTATGGAGTCCACATCCATGTACAAACGATCATCATCCCCAGCATCACCTCCATGAACCTTTGCTCCAGCGGCTGCTGCTGCTGCCTCAGCATCTACCATCTCCACCCTAGTACGAGGACGTACCAGAGCGTTCCTCTCATCGTCGCTGACCTGAGCATCCTGCATGCCCATCTTACAGATGGCCTCCCAATCCAGAGGTGATGAGAAGGATTTCTCCTGAATCCTCTCATCTACCAAATCAACACCCAGGCGGGTAAGCAATGTAGTGATCATGCGTCCATAAGGCAGGTTGCCAACAAGACCGGGCAGTGTGGCACTGATCATCGTCCGCATAATAATATAAAGGAGGCAAACCGGCTGCCTAGTGCAGATATAGTAGAGTAAGAACTGGGTCAACTGGGAGATCCTCTCGTAATGCCCACTCTGAGGTATCAGGTTGTGCTGAATGATCTTACAGTACACCCGAGGCTTTGGATGTAGGTAGATTGCTTTCATCTTCCAGCGATCCTCTCTGATAAGCTGACAGTCTATCTCAGCCCTCATCTCCAAGGAAAAGAACTGGGGCTCTCCGGGAGCACAATACACCAAGGGGCCATGATATGAAATGCCCAAGAGGTCCGCTAATTACCGATAGTCAAAGGAAACCTCTACTCCCTTGACGTAGCTCGTGATCCTGAGCTCTCTACCCCTCTCAATATCATTGTGATCTCCCACCACCTGGAGATTACAATAAAACTGTCTCACCAAATCTGGACGGGTACAGGCATCGTAGGTGATCACAGGAAGCCAGCCCACGTCACCAAAAGCTCTCTCTACATCGAACAAGGTCAGGCTAGCCAAGTTCACCCGACGACCTCCCTCTACCTTCTTTCGAGCATAGCGGGCATAATGCGCCTCAGCCTCATTAGAACGGAAGCGGACTGGATCATGAACCCTAGGTACTTTGGTACGAGCCATATTATCTGCAAAAACAAAGAAAAACAGATAATGGCTTAGTAAATATGAAAAACCCAAGAGTTTTGACATTATAACGACATAAATTGGTCAAAAGCCTCACTTTTCACCCATACACGTGGGCAGGAGGACTTATATAGATTCTAAACTATCCCGTAAGACTCATACAGTTGGAAATTTTATCTAAGAAGATTAAATTTGAAGAAATTTCAAGAAATTCAAAAATATCGACAAATTAGGGCAAAAAGGGGAAATTTCAAGCTTCGCAATAACCAATCGAAGATACTCAAATGTTTTTGAGGGCTTTCGTCTATTCAGTCACCAACAACAAAATCCCTCAATAAAAATTGAATTTTTATGATTGGAAAAAGTTTAATTTGAAAAAAATGATATAAACGAGCCAAAACCTAGTTAAGAAACCCTAGAAACATGAAACCGTAGTGAACATACCTGTAGAGGAAGAGTAGAAGTCGAAAAGAGAAGCAAAAATCACCAATGGGTCGGAGTTGTCACTGTAGCAACTCAGAGGAACGAGCCAAGTCGGAAAGGAGGAGAAAGAATGAGAAATGGATTAAAAAATCGGGATTAAAAACTTGGTTTTCAGGCCTAGGGTCGGATATTTCGACCAAAACATTCGACCCTACCTCCGACCCCCTCATCGACCCTAGCCTCTCGGTGATCTGACAGAGAACTAGGGGTCGATCCTAGGGTCGGACACCCATCGACCCTACCATCGACCCTAGACTCTCGGTAAGTAACAATGATTCTCAGGGTCGCATACCCTGGGGTCGGACATCCATCGACCCTACCATCGACCCTACGATGGAAAATACAGTATTTTTGACAGAATGATCTGAAAATTTTGAAAATATCATTGACTAGTGGATTTAAGTATGAGAATGAAGTATATGATGATTGCCTCACGTATTCTATGACTTTCAGGCATTACTACTACCAGAGCAGATAATGGCTGGACGCAGTGTGACCAGACAAAGCCGTAACTCTATTCCACCACCACCACCTGTGGAGGAAGACAGCCATATACATCCTGAAACACAGGAGAATCTGAACACGGCACCGTTCGTAGTTAATGGGCAGACAAATCCTATAAATCTGCCAGCTCCACCTACAGACCTGACTACAGCCGTAATGAATTTGGCACAACAGCTGCAGCAAATACAACGGGTACAAGCTACTATGCAAGCTGCCATAGGCATGGCTTTTCCAGCGGCACAGACAACACCGATGCCAGCAAGACAGGCAAGCACAGTACCAGGGGGAAGTAACACAGTACCCCACGCACCTCAGACTCCCATCATGCAGCCTCAAGTACAAAACCCTGAAGTAGCTCCAGGTGGATATCAATACCAACCACCTATGTATGGGGCTTATGTTCCTCATCAACTAGACCACTCCAGACTAGTTGAGCATTTTCTGAAGATGAAGCCCAAGGAGTATAGTGGTAAGCCAGCTGATCCGTTGTGGCCACCACACTGGATCAATGAGATGGAGAGAAATTTCACGATGATGATAGTGAACGAAGAAGAGAAAGTGTTGTGTGCAACGTTCATGCTGAAAGGTGATGCACACCACTAGTGGAAGTCCACACGGACGTATCTATTGACAAAGCACACCCAATTGACTTGGGATATATATAAGGAGTCATTCTTTGAGAAGTATTTTCCTAGGAGTTTCAGAGATTCTATGGTGAAGGAGTTCCTGAGTTTGTATCAGGGACAGATGACTATCGATGCATATCAACAGCATTATGAGGAGTTGTTCTTATTTGCACCAGTCAGTATCCAAGCGAAAGATACGAAGACCCGAAGGTTTGTCATGGGACTTAAGGGAAGCATACATGAACATGTTCTGGGACTTGAAAAGAAAATCTACAATGAAGCTGTACAAATTGCTTGAGTGATAGAGTCGAGCCAGAAAGAGAGCTACTTTGCTCAAAATAGAGGAATCAAAAGGCCTAATGGGAATTCTTATAACGGAGGGAACACCAAGACATTCAAACCCTTCCGTACTCAAGGCTTCCATGCTGCAGTCAAGACCACTTCAGCAGCCCCACCGCAACCAAAGCAAAATGGTGAAGGAATAAAATGTTTTAACTGCAATCAATTGGGACATATTGCAAGGGAGTGTCCTAAGCCCAAGAAGCAACTACAATAAGGAAGAGTTTACACTGTTACATCTGAGGATGCTACCGCATCGCCAGATGTAGGCACAGGTATGACCTGAATCTTATCATTTTGTGTTACATTGTGTGAGCATGTAGACTAAATCAAAACAAATCACAGGTATCGTACCTATTAATGGCATTCCTACTAGAGTACTCTTTGATTCAGGAGCTACTCATTCTTGTATATCTGTGTCATTTGGAAATAAGCTAAATCTACCCCTCAAATCCTTAGACTACAAACTGCTTGTACGATCGTAGATGGGATTAGAAGTGGAATTAGAAAAAGGTTATGGACCATGTCCAGTTCTTATTGACGAGAAAACTCTAGATGCAACCTTGATTCAACTTGAGATGGCAAACTTTGACGTCATCTTGGGAATGGACTGGTTAGCTTGGCATTCTGCAAACCTATTATGTGCTAAAAAGAAGATGACATTTAAAGACAAGGAAGGAGCAGAGTTTAGTTTTGTGGGAACCAAACTTCCCCGTAAACGAAAGCTCATACTCTCTGCATTAAAGGCTAGGAAGTGCCTTGAGAAAGGAGCAGTTGGGTATCCAGTATCGGTGGTCGATCTTACCAAGGAAGCACCACGAATGGAGGATATTGATGTCGTGCGTGACCTTTCCAGATGTATTTCCTAAAGAACTACCAGGACTACCACCCGACCGAGCTACAGAGTTTGTTATAGATCTGATACCCAGAGCCGCACCAGTATCTAAAGCACCTTATCGTATGGCTCCTACTGAACTGAAGGAATTTAAACAATTACAAGAACTGCTAGACAAGGGTTACATCCGACCTAGCATATCACCATGGGGAGCGCTAGTATTATTCGTAAAGAAGAAGGATGGTAGTGTTCGACTGTGTATAGACTACCGGGAACTGAATAAGCTGACAATCAAGAATCAGTACCCATTGCCTCAGATCAATGACCTGTTCGATCAGTTGCAAGGTGTCAAAGTGTTCTCCAAAATCGATCTTCGGTCAGGCTACCATCAGTTGAAGATCAAAGACGGTGATATTCCCAATACAGCATTCAGGACCAGATATAGACATTATGAATTTTTGGTCAGGTCTTTTGGATTGACGAACGCACCAGCAACTTTTATGGAACTTATGAATCGGGTATTCCAAGATATGTTGGATACATCGATTATTGTATTCATCGATGATATATTGGTCTACTCCAAGGACAAGGAAACTCATATTAAGAATCTAAACGCCGCTCTGCAGTGATTACGGAAAGAGAAGCTTTACGCCAAATTTACGAAGTGTGAGTTTTGGCTAAAGGAAGTTGCTTTTCTTGGCCATGTTGTATCCGCTGAAGGAATTAAAGTGGATCCTAGCAAGATCAAAGCTATTGTGAAGTGGGAAGCACCGAAGAGCGTTGTAGAAATTAGAAGTTTCTTAGGTCTAGCTAGTTATTATCGACGATTTGTGGAAGACTATTCCCGAATTGCCGTACCTCTCACCAGTTTGACTAAGAAGGGAAAAAAGTTTGTTTGGACTGAGAAATGCGAGAAGAGTTTCCAAACATTGAATGCTAGATTGATATCGTCTCCAATCTTGACCATTCTGATTCTAGGACAGCCATTTATTTTGTACACTGATGCATCAGGATTGGGATTAGGATGTGTACTTATGTAAGGAGAACAAGTAAATTCTTATGCCTCAAGACAATTGAAGACACATGAGAAGAACTATCCCACTCATGATTTGGAATTAGCGGCAGTAGTACATGCTGTCAAGATATGGAGACATTACTAGTACGGAGAGAAATTTCAGATTAAATCAGACCATAAGAGTCTTACTTATCTCTTTAATCAGAAGGAGTTGAATATGAGACAAAGAAGATGGCTGGAACTATTGAAAAACTATGATTGTGATATCCAGTATTATCCGGGAAAAGCCAATGTGGTTGTTGACGCGCTGAGTAGAAAGGCAATGATAAAATCTCAAGGGGAGGTTAGCACAACTGCCGCACTGTGTACTATCGGAAAAGTATTCAATTACGGTAATGAGCAGTTTGTGATAGATGCACCGGGTGAATCAACCAACCAAGGATTTATCCATCGGTTTTCAAATATGTTCGCCACATTAAAGATTGTACTTGATATACTTGATGAGGTGAAAACAACTATTAAATCAAACCCTTATCTAAGAACGGTACAAGAAGACATCAAGAAAGGTAGGACTATTCTTGAGTTCACCTTAGATGATGAAAAGGTACTAAAGTACAAAGGAAGAATATGTGTACTTGAAACAAAAAGTTTGGACATTAGACACTGACTAATGAAGGAAGCCCATACCACTGCCTATTCGATACATCCTGGAAGTACAAAAATGTATCATGATCTAAAGAAATTATATTGATGGAGAAGAGTGAAAGCAGATGTAGCTAAGTTCGTGTCTCAATGCCTAAATTGTCAGAAGGTGAAAGCTGAATGACAAAGACCTGCAGGACTGTTACAGCCGTTACCGAAACCAGCATGGAAATGGAACTGCATCACTATGGACTTCGTCACAGGGTTACCATTGACTCCCCGAGTAGTTGACGCAGTTTGGGTGATTGTAGACCGACTGACTAAAATGACTCGATTTATAGCTATACGACCTCAGTATACACTGGAGAGGTTAGCTAAGTTGTATGTGGATAATATTGTCTGATTACACGGTGTACCTGAAAGCATTGTGTCCGACAGAGATCCATGATTTACTTCAATATTTTTGGGAAGGATTGCAAAAGGCTATGGGTACAACATTGAAGTTCAGTACTCCATTCTATCCTCAGACAGACGGACAATCAGAGTGCACCATTCAGATTCTAGAAGACATGCTTCGAGCCTGTGTAATTGATTTTAAAGGATCATGGGATGAGAAGTTACCACTGATTGAGTTCACTTATAACAATAGCTATCAGGCTACTATACAGATGTCACCCTATGAAGCACTGTATGGCAGGAAGTGTCGAACTCCTTTGTTTTGGAATGAAGTTGGAGAACGTAGTATTGTTGGACTAGAATTTGTTGAAGAGACATGTCAAGTAGTCGACATTATCAAGGAAAGAGTAAGAACGGCTCAGAATCGTCAGAAGCAATATGCAGATACTAGACGTCGAGACCTTGAATTTGCTGTGGGTGATAAGGTATTCCTCAAAGTGTCACCTATGCGCGGTTTGAAATGGTTCGGACAGAAAGGGAAACTAAGTCCGAGATATGTCAGACCATATGAAATTCTAGCTAAACATGGAAAAGTGGCTTACCAGTTAGCAATACCACCATCTATGTCAAGTGTGCATGATGTATTTCATATCTCCTTATTGAAGAAGTATGTCAGAGATCCAACACACATTTTGACAGTAGATCTACCTGATTTGACTGATGATTTGACATTTGAAGTAGCACCAACTGAAATCACTAGCTGAAAGGTTCAACGACTACGCAATCGTGACATTTAATATGTTAAGGTCACCTGGAGAAGGAGAGATATAGAAGAAATCACATGGGAAGAAGAAAATGCTATGCAAAAGCAATACCCTCATCTATTCGACTCGTAAGGTATGTACAAATTTCGAGGACGAAATTTTTATAAGCAGGGGGGAGTTGTAAGACCTGTATCAAACTAACCGGTCTTACCACATTGTACCAGGTCTAACAATCATGGTCGAACCAAGTGGACCAAGTGCGTGAAGGAAATAGCAAGACCAGGTATTAAACTGACCCAAAAATAGTAAAATAAGGGGTAGGGTCGGATACCCAAATAGGCAAGGTCGACCCCACCTCATTAGGAAGTCAGACCCCTGAATTTTAGACCTAGGGTCGGACAACTGAGACCCTAGGGTCGACGGGATCTCTGACCCCCCTCATCGACCCTAGGATTACCGACAGAAACCGTAAATAGGAAACTTTCCAAATTTCAAGGGGATTCTTTCCTAATCTCAATGGGACTTATTTTGGGAATGGGACTTATTTTGGGAGGTTTTTCTCTATAAATACGATGTCCCTTAGCCTCTTTCACTCCTTTTAAAACCCTAATTGAAAGAGAAGAGAAGGAGAATTGGAGAAGAAGACTAAAGAGAAGAAATTCAGAGAAACCTCTGAATCTCAGCAAACCTAAGGTATGGATATGCTTTCCATGAATTGTTTAAGACCTTAGAATAGTTTATGAAGAGGGTATGATCTAGGAGAAACCCAAATCATCCATCCATGGGAAGGTTTCAATGAAATCCATGGAGGAAATCATGGTAGACAAAGTAAGGAAGTAACCTGAAGTTTTAAGCCATATAACAAGCATAGAATGGACTGTGGAAGTAAGCCAAAGGACCCAAACTTAAAAGATTAGACTGTAGAATGAAAAGGTCGACTTAAACCATGAGCGGTCACACGTAGGGTCGATTAGGAATCGACCCTACCAGACCACAGGATCGACCCCTAGCTTTGGGGAAGTCCAGGGAAGCTGCGGTCACACCTAGGGTCGATGAAACATCCGACCCTAGCATCGACCCTATACCCTGGGGTCATAGAAAATTGCTACGCTACCTGCGACCCATCCTGCGACCCTAGCTTAACAGCAAGCCTAAAATTATCGGAATGAATTCTAACTAAAATCTATCGACTTGTAAGGTTTTCCTATTGATCTAAAGGTGATTCTTAGAGCTTGAAAAAAGATTTACACTCAAGCAAAGGTGAGGGAACAAGACCTAAACTAATTGGCTAATAATAAACTATTTTTATTTTCTTGAGTCCAATGCCATGACTGATTCTATGCGTGTATGCTTGTAATGTGTATTGAACATGTCATCTAATATTCCTGCTATTAATGTTCATGCATATTTAATTCTATTTTATTTATAACATGATGATGATGATGATGCTAGGAATAGGCATGTGAATGTATGTGTGTGGTTAGTGTGCTTGATGCGAGTGGAGCATTAGGGGGAGGACGTGATATTGTGGTGTCTCCTGGTCACCAGACTCTAGCTCTATCTCTACTCAAGTCTTGTCCACTAACATTGTCGTATCGCCATTACCTTAGCAGAACTATTACGTCGTAGGGTATCAGGGGAGGTGGTCTCGGACCGTATAGTCTTCGACTCTGTCGGGGGGCCTTAGCTCTATCTCTATGGACGTATTGAGGGATGCTGAGGTGAGGGCTTGGATACACTGGTTGACATTAGGATTGGTTAGTTGCGAGCCCAGTTTGTAAGCCCTCGCCAGCAGGGGCTTACGTGTTGGTATGGGTAGAGTATCAGGGGAAGTGTGATGTGGTGTGGTCCTAAGCACTTTAGCTCTATCTCTATTCCATGGTGGGTGCATGTGGGACGACAATAAACAATATCTTTGGGCGGCTTCACACACTCGTGTATAGAGGTGAGGCGGCTATCGAACCTTTCTATAGCACATTGTAAACTTATATACCAGACCACAGATATGAATTGAATGCATGCATATGTTTGTTGCATTGTTTTGTTTGCTCACTGAGCCGTGATGTGTGCTCACCCTTTTTGAATTCGAATATTTTTAGTTGATGATGTAGGTACCACTATGGAAGATTATATGAATGCTTCTGTGTACGGGTACGTGGCTACGATGGAGGCTGAGGATATAATGGAGACGCATGACTCCTCATGCGAGTGCAACTCCTGCGTTTTCGATTAAATTTTTATTTGAACTATTAAGGAAATGTAATTTGATATTTTATTTATTCATGTCTCGGTTGATACAGCATAATTGGATATTTTATTTATGATTATCACAGTTAGATTCTCAGTTCATTTAATATTAAGACTTCCGCTAGTGTGTATTTATTCTGATTATGGTTGTGGATGTGTATGGTTTAAATTAAAGGACACAGCCTATTAGAGATCCTGGTTGAACCGTTGGTTTATTAGCGATTCATCACACCATTCTGAAAGGTGCGGAATTGGGGTGTGACAGTTACGCTCATGTTTCATCCTGCCATTGGATCCTTATCCAATGGTAGTAGACCAATACATAATGGTTTTTACAACCATCCGCATCATTGCACTACTACCAACCACTCCAATCAGTTGCTTAAAAGTCTATAAAAGCACCAGAGCACAAAGAGCAAGGTAAGTTGAATTCTCAGTAATCATCACATTGATAAACCCAAACCTTGCCCCATATCTGAACAGGTGAACAGGTATCTCCCTGTTAGACACTTCATTCTGTCTGATCTGAGGACTAATTTAACCATCGGAGTGGCCATCGGACTACCCAATCCATCCCTTTGTGCTTTCTTTTTGTTATTTTAGGTTCCTCTAGGTAAGTCGGTTATCTCATTCATCATTGTGGTTCACTTTGTTCGTGTTGTATAACTCGCGTAAGCTGTAAAGGACTCTACGGACATGGCATCCCAATCATACTTCCAGTTTTCAGCATCAATAGATTGGTACCCACCGTGGGGCCACTTTGAGTTTATCTCAAAATGGTTACTCTTCGTAGCAGTAGTGTTTTTCTGCAAGATGCCAACCTTGATGGTTAAGAAGTAAACCAAGGTGAAGGGCAAAATCAGCCATCAACTTCAATGCAACTACCGGTTATCGAGATTCCACCAGTGGAACTCCCGCCGCCCAGAACCTTTCAGGAAGTTCTTACCAAAGATGCCATGGTAGGACCAGAGATCCACCTACAACAGGAGGTCCCTCCCATTAGTGAATGAAACAGGAACCGATCAGACTCCTCCTCTAGTAGTTTCACAAAGCATTCCAAGTCCAATTGAGTCTCAGTTCATGATAGGATTAAGAGATCTGTAAATGATCAACTTAGGGAGGAGCTACCAACCCACTCAATACATGAAAGACTAGGGAAAAGAGTAGACTCTCATCATTTTTATGGTTCAATCTCTATCCATGTTAGTGCCTAAGCACGAAAAGATGCAGCCAGAACTGAAAGGGTGGTGGCAGAATGACTTGAAGCGGAGAAAGAGATTACTGAAAAAACCATAGCTAAACGTATTGTAGCTGAATTAGCTTCAGCCCAAGTGAAAGAAGACACTGTAGCAGCGAATGCAGTGGCAGCAGTGACCCTTGCAGTAGTAGTGGGAATTACTCCCACAACACCACACGTCATTCAGACGCTAGCACCTGTGCAAGTCGCGCATACCATACCGATGCTCAAGTCACCCAAAATGTACCAGTACCGTAGGTCGTTCAAACCACACCAGCAGTTGTACAACAAAAAATTCCCCAGGTGATGCCCGAAGTAAATCCTCAAACGACAGCCCTAGAAGAAATGATTAAAGGACTCTAATATCGGCTGATAGAAATCGAGAACGAAAAGTTTGGATATTATTCCATTAACTAGAAGAAGGAATATCATGCTGATATGGCATTGTCATCTGAGTTAATGAAGACTCCCCTTCCGAAGCATTTCACTCTTCCTAAGTTGAATACATAGAATGGGCGAACAGATCCTCAAGCACATTTGGACCACCTCTCAACCAAAATGCTGTTGCACATCTATCCAAATCCTATCCTATGTCGAGCCTTCCCATCTACCCTCTAGGGTCCTGGGCGGCTCTGGTTCAATAGCCTACCCGTGCATTATATTTATAACTTTAAGTGGTTGAGTGATATGTTCTTTGAATGTTTCCAAACCCAGGTAGGTCTACGAAAAACAACAGTGAATCTACTGAATGTCAAGCAAAAGCCTAACGTAACTCTTTGGAGTTTCCTGAATCATTTCAACCTTGAAGCTCTCAGTATTAGAGGTGCAACCGATGAAGTAAAGTTCACTACTCTTTTAGGGACAATTATAGACCCAGACCTCAAGAAGTCGTTGTACAAGAAGCCACCTTGAGGCTTGCCTGATCTTCAGGCCATTGCGACAAATATGCGTGCGTGGAGTAAGCAGTAAACTTGGATATAGCTTTAAATAAAGGAAAGTTGGCTACTACAGCTGACAAGAAAAGGGTGGTTCCTCTAACAGAGAATATGGCCACTGTAGCCACAAACAAGAAACTGAAGTCGAGAAAGGATGAATTTCCTAGCAAGCCATCCAAACCCTTTGATTACAGTTCGTTCACCCCACTGAATACATCACTGACGGACATTATGTATAATCTGAAGGATACTAGAAATGCCCTTCCTCCTTCTCCGTAGATGATCACCGACCCTAGTGAAAGGATTAAGGAGAAGTTTTGCAAATACCACCATGACTACGGTTATACTACTGACAAATGTAGAGCACTCTGAGTAGTTATAGAGCAACTTATTTAAAGAGGCTATCTGAAGGAGTATGTTGGTGAATCTCAACTAGCAAAAAAGACTTGCAGGTCCTCTGAGCTTGAGAGGTCATCGTACAAAGGGAAGCAGCCTATGGAGTGCAAGGCGGATGCAAGCAACAAAATAACTAATCTGGATAAGGATGATCCAGAAGTCGATCCAAAAAGCTCTCCACCACTCAAGAAAGTGGGCGATCCATGATCTATAGGGATGATCAATATAGTCCCTCACAAGTCAACCAAAACTAGAGGACACGCTCCAAACCATTCATAAAGCTATGTAATTCTAACTGTAAGAGTCACATTCCACTAACTTGGTATAACCATGTCACGTCAGGTCTTCCCATCATTGCTGGACCAAGTAGACCAATCGTGTAAAGATGGATCACAAAACCAGGTATGAATCGAATTAAAAATGCTCAAAAGTATGCGTATGATCGAATACATGGGTAGGTATGGTCGACCATAAGGTAAGAAACAAAGGTCATTGATCCAGGACCCTACGGTCGATGTTTTCGACCCTATGGTCGATGGATTTTGTGACCGTAGGCCATCAACCATGAGACCCCAGATTAGACTCCGAGATGGTAACTTTCTTAATTTGAGAAGGATTTCCTTCCTAATGTTGGAGAACTCTATATGGAGAATTTTTCTCTATATAAAGGACGTTCCTCAGCCTTTTTCACTCTTTGAAAACATTAGTAAACCCTAGAGAAAGATAAGGAAAGATAAGGAAAAGAAGGAGAAGAAGAGAAGACTAAGGAGGAGACTGAGAGAAGAGTTCTACCGACTCTCTGTAACAAGTAAGGTATGAATCTTGTCTCTGTAGCCTTAGAACACTAGGAGTAATGGTTTTTAATGTAAATTGAGATACAAAACCTAACGTAAGAATGCAACCATGGGAATTGCTAAGCAAGCCTCCAATGGGAAACAATGGAGAATAGGTTAGAGTAATTAGTTGTTAAAACTAAGAAACTTAGCCTTAGAATAATCATTAGTATAAACCCAATTGAAGATCCAATGAATTGACCCAAGAAGGACTCGGATTGAAGTTAGTTTGTAACCAGAAATCTCAAGGTTGCAGCTATGGTCTACCATAGCATGACCAACATGATCAAAGTATCGACCATAGGCATTCGAGAAGAATTCAGAAACCATATGGTCACAGGTACGGTCGCATATGGTGCCACCATAAGGTATCGATCGTAGGCAGTAAGGTCGATATAGTATGAGACCATAGGACCAATCAGACACCTATCAGTGCTCTATTTCAATTTCTGACTACTATAACATGTTACATATGAATCCTAACTTAAATTCACATAACTTTTAGGTTGTTAAATTGATTAAAAGAGAATTTCAAGGCTTGGAAGGAGATTGAGTTTTGCTAACAGGTGAGGGAACAAGACCTAAACTAATTGGATAATAACAAACTGTTTACTTTATTGTGTCCAATGCCATGAATGATGCTATGTTTGTATGCTTGTACTGTACATCTCACATGTCATCCAATATTATTATTATTACTGCTCATGCATATTTACTTCTATCTATTTAATACAATGTTGATTGATGATGATAGAAATAGGCATGTGATTTTGTGTGTATGGTTAGTGTATTGGAAGTGAGTAGGGCATCAGGGGGAGGATGTGGCATTGTGGTCTCTAACGTGGTGACCAAACTCTAGCTCTATCTCTACTCAAGTCTTGCCCACTGACATCGTCATATTTTCCTTACCCTAGCACAACTATTACGTCGTAGGGCATCAGGGGAGGTAGTCTCTGACCGTGAAGTCTCTGACTCTGTCAGGGGGCTTTAGCTCTATCCTTATGGATGTATTAAGTGATGCTGGGGTGAGGCCAAGGATATACTAGATGACATTTAAGATTAGTTAGTTGCGAGCCCAGTTTGCAAGCCCTCGCCAATAAGGGCTTATGTATTGGTATGGGTAGGGCATCAAGGGAAGTATTGGCGGTGTGTGATCCAGACACTTTAGTTCTATTTCTATTCCATGGTGGGTACATGTAGGACGGCAATGGTGTTTTATCCATTGGACGGATTCACACACTTGTGTATAGAGGTGCGAGGGCCCCCAAATCTTCCTATAACATATTGCAAACTTAAAAACAAGGCCAAAGATATTGAATTGAATGCATGCATATGTTTGTTGCATTGTTTTGTTTTACTCACTGAGTCGTGATGTGTGCTTACCCTTTCGATGTCAAATATTTTAGTTGATGATGCAGGTCCTACTGTTGAAGATTATGTGAATGCGGTGATGTACGGACACGTTGCCGCCATGGACTTAGATGCAGGTTCTAGTGCATTTTAGATTAGTTTAGCTATATTTGGTTATTAGAATATGTAACGGATTATTTACCTTTATGTCTTGAGTTTTTGGGAAATAATTAGATTAAATAATTATTATATCATTGTTAGACACTCAGTTCATTATCTATAAGACTTCTGCTTAATTGTTTATTATCTCTGATTATTAGTGTGGAATGTGTGTGTGGTTTGTATAGTGGGTACGACTTATACGAGATCCTGGTTAAACCATTGGTTTATTGGCGGTTCATCACACTATTCTGGTTAGACCATAGTTGGGGTGTGACAACTTGGTATCAGAGCTCTCTCAGGTTCTAACCATTGACCTAACTACTTCTACATGAGTCATGAACTGAGTTAAGATAAAATTAAAAACTATAATAAGAACACACCATAAGCACTTGTGATGTTTGAAACATAAACTAAGAAAGAGAATAATGCACATAAGTAAATGAGAAATGAATTATATATATCAAAATGAAATAACACAAATGTACATCCAAATCAAAGTACGGTCCACAATCCGGACAGTTACCCTGTAGAATAAAAAGGAAAGAAGATATTGGGACAATCATGTAACTAGGGGTGCTGGAGGAGGAGGTGTCTCACGATCTCGATCATAGTCCTCAACATATACTCTTGTGAGCCAGGCTACTTGAGTCTGGGTCACTTGGAGACTAGCTGCTAGATTCGCTACCCGCTGGTCTGTAGAGTGTTGAGTGGCTAGGATCTCTCCTACCCTCTATTTCATAGCATGCTGGGCCTCCTAAATCTCACGTAGCAGTCCCATCATGTCATCTGGTGGTGGACGTGAAGGGTCAACTGAATGAGAAGCCCAAGAAGGATCAGCTCCTGTAGAATGTTGTGGTAATAGAGGAGGAATGGCATCCACATTTATGTACATCCTATCATCATGCTATTCATCATCACTCTCGTGTGCTTCTGCTGCTGCTGCTACTGTCATCTCTGCATCTGCTGGCGCTGCCCGAGTGAGAGGACTTCTCATAGCATTCCTCTCATCATTATTGACCTATATCTCTCTCATGCCCATCCTACTGATGGCCTCTCAATCCAAGTCAATTGAGAAGGTGTCCTCAAAAATCCTCTCATCCTCTAGGTTCATTTTTAGATGTGCAAGCAAGGTGGAGATCAGCCATCCATAGGGCAAGTTATCTCTCGAGTCAGGAAACGTAGCTCTATGGATAGTCTAGAGGATGATGTACGAGGGACAGACAAGCTGCCTAGTACAGATATATGATAATAGGTACTGAGTCAGCTGAGAGACCATCTCGTAGTGTCGAACCTGAGGGATCAGATTATGCTGGATAATCTTATAGTAGACCCATGACTCTGGACGTAGGTTAACCGCCTTCATTTCCCAGCGATCATCCTGAAGAATCTGATTGTCTATCTTTCCACGCACCTGTGTAGATAGGAACTGGGGCTCCCTTGGTGCATAATAAACCAGCTGCTCATCGTTGAAAATGCCTAGGAGAATAGCCAAGTCCTGACAGTTGAAAGAGATAGGAACCCCTTTCACCCAACTGGTGATCCAAAGCTCTCTACCCTTATCCACATCCTCTAGGTCACCCTCTACCTATAGGTGACAGTAGAATTTCTTTACCAAGTTTGGACGGGTGCAAGCCTCTTACGAAATTCACTGGTAAGCCATCGGATCCTTTGTGGCCAGCTCACTGGATCGACGAGATGGAAATAAAATTTATGATGATGACTGTAAATAAAGAGGAGAAAGTATTATGTGCCACATTTATGTTGAAAGGTGATGCACACCACTGGTGTAAATCCACTAAAAAGTTATCTGTTGACCAAGCACACCCAACTGACCTGGGGTATCTATAAAGAAGCTTTCTTCAAAAAGTATTTTCCCAGGAGTTTCAGAAATCAAATGGAAAAGGAGTTCTTGAGTTTGTATCAAGGAAAAATGTCTGTAGATGCTTATCAGTAGCATTACGAAGAGCTATTTTTCTTTGCGCCCTATAGCGTGCAGGAGGAATATACCAAAACCCGAAGGTTCATCATGGGACTTAGGGGAAACATTCATAAGCGTGTATTGGGGTTGGAAAAGAAGATTTATAATGAAGCTGTACAGATTGCTCGAGTGCTGAAATCGAGCCAGAGAGAGTTACTTTACTCAGTATAGAGGTACAAAGAGGCCTAATAGAAATACATATAATGGAAGGAACTCAAAGACATTCATACCTTTCTGTACTCAAGGCTTTAATGCAGCAGCTAAGACCACCCCAACAACCCAACCTCAACAGAAGTAGGATAATGCTGGAGTCAAATGCTTTAAGTGCTATCAAATATGACATTATTCAAGAGAGTGTCCTAAGCCAAGGAAGCAGCTACAGTAAGGAAAAGTTTATGCAATTACTTCTAAGGATGCTGTCGCATCACCTGATGTGGTCACAGGTAAGATTCAACCTTTTTGCTTTGTACTACCTTGTGTGAGCATGTAGACTAAATTAAACCAAATCACAGGTATCATACTTATTAATGGCATACCTGCCAGAGTACTCTTTGACTCTGGGGCTACTCATTCTTTTATATCTGTGTCATTTGAAAAGAAGTTAAGTATACTCCTTAGATCTTTAGACTGTAAATTAATTGTACGATCACCTATGGGATTAGAAGTAGAACTAGACCAAAGTTATGGACTTTGTCCAGTTATTATCGGTGAAAAGACTATGGATGCAACCTTAATCCAACTTGAGATGGCAGACTTCAACGTTATCTTTGGAATGGATTGGTTAGCCTAACACTCTGCAAACCTATTATGTGTGGAAAAAAAATTGACATTCAAAGACAAGGAAGGCGTAGAGTTTAGTTTTACGGGTACCAAATATCTTCGTAAACGAAAACTCATTCTTTTGGCATTAAAGGCTAAGAGATGCATTGAGAAAAGAGGAATTGGGTATCTAGTGTCTGTGGTCGACCTAACCAAGGAAGCACCACGAATGGAAGTTGTGCGTGAATTTTTGGATGTATTTCCTAAGAAATTACCAGGATTGTCACCTGATCGAGCTACAGAGTTCGTCATAGACCTTATCCCTAGAGCCATACCAGTATCTAAGGCACCTTTTCGGATGGCGCCTACTAAACTGAAGAACTGAAGGAACTGAAGGTACAATTACAAGAACTACTGGACAAGGGTTATATTCGACCCAGTATATCACCATGGGGAGCGCCGGTATTGTTCGTGAAAAAGAAGGATGGTAGCGTTCAAATTTGTATAGATTATCGGGAATTAAACAAGCTCAAAATAAAAAATAAGTATCCGTTGCCTTGAATCGATGACTTATTCGACTAGTTGCAAGGTGCCAAAGTGTTCTCCAAAATTGATCTTCGGTCGGGATACCATCAATTGAAGATTAAGGAAGGCGATATTCCAAAGACAGCCTTCAGAACAGATATGGGCATTATGAATTTTTAGTTATGTCTTTTGGATTGACTAACTCACCCGTAACTTTTATGAAACTTATGAATAGGGTATTCCACGATATATTCATTACGTCAGTCATCGTAATCATTGACGATATACTAGTCTACTCCAAGGACAAAGAAACTCATATCACAAATCTAAGAGCCGCTCTAAAGCGAGTAAGAAAAGAGAAGCTTTATGCTAAATTTACAAAGTGTGAATTCTGGCTAAATAAAGTCACTTTCTTAGGCCATGTTGTATCAGCTGAAGGAATTAAAGTAGATCCTAGCAAGATTGAAGCTATTGTGAAATGGGAAGCACCTAAGAACATTGCAGAAATCGGAAGTTTCTTAGGTTTAGCTAGTTATTATCGACGATTCATGGAAGATTACTCTAGAATCATAGTACCACTCACCAGTTTGACTAAGAAAGGAGGAAAGTTTGTTTGGACAAACAAGTGCGAAGAGGGTTTCCAAACATTGAAGGCAAGATTAATATTAGCTCCCATCTTGACTATTCCGATCGCAGGATAACCATTTACCTTGTACATCGATGCGTCTGGGTTAGGTTTGGGATGCGTTATCATGCAAGGAGAGCAAGTGATCACGGATAAGTCCAGACAATTAATGACTCATGAAAAGAACTACCCCACTCATGACTTGGAACTTGCAGCAGTAGTACATGCTGTCAAGATATGGAGATATTATTTGTATGGAGAGAAATTTTAGATTAAATCAGATCATAAGAGTCTTACTCATCTTTTCAATTAGAACGAATTGAACATGAGACAGAGGAGATGGCTGGAATTGTTGAAGGATTATGATTCCGATATCCAGTATCATCCAGGGAAGGTGTCACACCCCAATTCTGGACTAACTAATGATTTGATGAACCGTCATGAAAACCAGCAGTTCAAACTAGGATCTCCTATAGGCTATGCCAACCATGTTAAACCAAAACATATTCCACAATAATAATCAGAGTAAATAAATAAATAGAGAAAGTCTTATCAATAATGAACTGAGAGTCTACAGTGATAATTAAATATTTAACAAGTTATCTTCGAGTAACCAAAACATAATTAATACTGATTACAAGTATCACAATACGAAAGTTAACCACTAAGCGTAAACATAGTTAAAACACTAGCTTGACGAACCATATTTTTCCTCCACAGCTTGCACAACCATAGCCGCTACAAGTCCACACGTTGGTGTATTCATATAATCTTCAACCGTAACATTTGCAACATCAAAAACTAAAAAGAATTGTGTACGCGAGGTTTAGCTCTCCAACTTGAGCTCAGTGAGTGAACAAAATAATGCAACAAACATATGCATGCATTCAATTCATATATTTGGTCTGATTTATAAGTTTGTAATGTACTATAGAAAGGTTTAGTGGCCGCCGCACCTCTATACACGAGTGTGTGAATCTGTCCATTGGATCAAACACCATTGCCGTCCTACATGCACCCACCATAGAATAGAGATAGAGCTAAAGTGTCCGGATCAAACACCGCCAATACTTCCCCTGATGCCCTACCCATACCAACACGTAAGCCCCTATTGGCGAGGGATTACAAATTGGGTTCACTACTAACCAATCCTAATGCCATATAGTGTATCCAAGGCATCACCCAAACATCCCTCAATACATCCATAAAGATAGTGCTAAGGCCCACCGGTAGAGTCAGAGACCACACGTACGGTATGAGACCACCTCCCGTGATACCTACGATGTAATAGTTCTGCTAAGATAATGGAGATATGATGATGTCAGTGTGCAAGACTTGAGTAGAGATAGAGCTAGAGTCTAGTGACCAGGTCAGAGACCACCATGCCACATCCTCCCCCTGATGCTCTACTCGCATCCAACACACCAACCACACATATACAATCACATTCCTATTCCTAACATCATCATCATCATCATGTTATAAATAATCAGAAGTAAATATGCGTGAGCAGTAATAACAAGAATATTGGATGACATGTGAGATGCACATTACAAGCATACACGCATAAAATCAATCATGGCATTGGACTCAATAAAAGTAAACAGTTTGTTATTAACCAATTAGTTTAGGTCTTGTTCCCTCACCTGTTAGCAATACTCGATCTCCTTCTAAGCCTTAAAATTCTCTTTGAATTAATTTTACAACCTACAAGTTAGATGAATTTAAGTTAGGGTTCATATTTGACATGTTACAGTAGTAAAAAATTAAAATAGAGCACTGATAGGTATCTGATTGATCCTATGGTCTCATACTGTATCGACCTTACTGCCTACAGTCGATACCCTACTGTCGCATATGGTGCGACAGTAGCAGCGACCATATGGTTTCTAAAATGTTCTCGAATGCCTATGGTCGATCCTCTGGTCATGCTGGTCATGCTATGGTCAACCATAGCTGTGACCTTGAGATTTTTGGTCACAGACTACATGCAATTCGAGTTCTTCCTGGGTCAATTCTTCTAATCTTCAATGGGATTTATTCTAAAGTTATCCTATGGCCATCATTAGTAGTTTCTTATCAATCCTAACCATCAAACTCACTCCTCATGGTCTCCTTGGGATTTTCTCAAGGAAATCACATAGATCATAATAGGTTAATATTTCCTATCTTCCATACAAGTCTTATTCCTTAGAGTTTACATCTCCAGAGATTCGTTTCATACCTTCGCCTGTGATAGAGAGCCAATCTCTTCTCAGTAAATTCCTTTCCTTACCTTTTTCTTCTTCTCCTTTTCTTCCTTCTCTTCCTTCTCTTCCTTCTCTTTCTCTAGGGTTTACTAATGTTATAAAAGAGTGAAAAAGGGTTGAGGGACGTCCTTTATATAGAGGAAAACTCTCCATATAGAGTCTTCTTTCAATTAGGAAAGGAATCCCTTAATTTAGGAAAATTTCCAAAACTCAGAGTCTGATATGGGGTCTCATGGTCGATCAAACGGTTGCATAAACCATCGATCGTAGGGTTAAAATCATCGACTGTGGGGTTCTGGACTTGATATTTTTGTTCCCTTCCTTATGATTGGCCATACCAACCCAGGTGTGCGACCTTAGGTATGTTTTCAGTGTTTTTAACTCGATTCTCATACTTGGTTTGTGATCTATCTTCACACGCTTGGTCCACTTGGTCCAGGAATGATGGGAAGACTTACATGACACGGTTAGACCAAGTTAGTGGAGTGCGGGTCTTACAACTCCCCCCCTCTTATATAAATTTCATCCTCAAAATTTACACATACCTTTCGAGTCGAATAGGTGAGGATATTGCTTCCGCATAGTATTCTTTTCTTCCCATGTAACTTCTTCTACATTTTGGCTTCTCCAAGTAACCTTAACGTAGTAAATGTCACGGTTGCAAAGACGTTTCACCTTTCTGCTAGTGATATCAAAATGTACTACTTCGAACATCAAATCTTCAGTCAAATCTGGTGGATCTGTCGTTAACAAGTGTGTTTGATCTCTGACGTACTTATTTAATTGAGACATGGAATACATCATGTATACTAGACATTGATGGTGGTAGTGCTAACTGATATGCTACTTTTTTACGTCTATCTTGAACTTCATAAGGTCCAATATATCTGGGACATAGCTTTCCCTTCTGTCCCAACCTTTTCAAACCACGCATAGGAGATATTTTCAGAAATACCTTGTCACCTATGGTGAATTCAAGATCTCTGCGTCGATTATCTACATATTGCTTCTGACGGTTTTGAGCTATTCGGACTCTTTCCTTGATAATGTCAACTACTCGATAAGTTTCTTCAATAAACTTTGGTCCAATAATACTCCATTCTCCATCTTCATTCCAAAACAAAAGAGTTCGACATTTCCTACCATACAGTGCTTCATAGGGTGACATCTGTATAGTCGCTTGATAGCTGTTGTTATAAGCAAACTCAATCAATGGTAAATTTTCATCCCATGATCCTTTGAAATCAACGACACAAGCTCGAAGCATGTCTTCTAAAATCTGAATAGTTCGCTCTGACTATCCGTCTATCTGAGGATGGAATGTAGTACCAAACTTCAATGTTGTACCCATAGCCTTCTGTAATCCTTTCCAAAACTTTGAGGTAAAGCGTGGGTCTCTGTCGGACACGATGCTTTCAGGTACATCATTCAATCTAGTAATATTATCCATATATAGCTTAGTTAGCCACTCCAAAGCACACCGAGGTCGTATAGCAATGGAATGAACTATCTTCATAAGGCAATCAACAATCACCCAAACTGCGTCAATCGATCTAGGAGTCAGTGGAAAATCGATGACATAGTTCATTGTAATGCAGTTTCACTTCCAGACTGGCTCCGATAATGGTTATGGTAAGCCTTGTTGGTCTTTGTCTTTCAACCTTTACTTGCTGATAATTTAGTCACTGAAACATCCATCTAGCCACAACTAGTTCCATTCCCTTCCACCAAAATAATCTCTTCATGTTTTGGTATATTTTGTACTTCTAGGATGTATTTAATACGGAATAGAATGGGCTTTTAGCATCATCTTGTATCTATGATCAACGTTTTTCACTTCAGGTATGCATAATCCTCTGTATCTCAGGACTTTTTTTTTTGCATCCAAAGTAAGTCAGGGTTATGTTTTTCTTTCTCTAAATCTTCTTGCGCCGTTCTTATATACGGATCTAACAAAATTGCTACTTTTACTTCATCCATCAATTCAGAGATGATCTTTAATGCCACAAGCGTAGCCAAAGAAATATTGCTCCATAAGTTCTCACTCAATTGGATCATCATGAGTTTCTATTTTATGCTACTATTCTTCCAAATCTGAATCTATTGCTGCGAAACACAAGGCAGCTATTGTACTAGGTCCTCCTTTTGGCTTCATTATTCCTTGTTGCTCAAAACCTCAGCTACCATATTAGCCTTGCACGGGTGACATTGAATATCATACTCTTAGTCCTTTAAGAGTTCCAACCATCTCCTTAGCTTCATGTTCAACCCTTTCTGAGTAAAGCGCTAAGTAAAACTCTTGTAATTCGATTTAATATGAAATTCTTCTTCGTATAGATAATGTCTCCAAGTTTCGATTGCATGAATCACCGTCGCTAACTCCAAGTCATGAGTCGGGTAATTATTTTCATGCTCCTTCAATTGTTTTAAAACATAAACAATCACTTGTTCTCCTTATATCAACATGCATCCTAGACCCAATCCGGAAACATCAGTGTATAGGGTAAAAAGTTTCATTGGTGCATGAACGATCAAGATGGGAGTTGATATCAACCTTGCTTTTAGAGTGTGAAAACATTCTTCACACTTGTCAGTCCAAATAAACTCCTCTCCCTTCCTGGTTAGCTTGGTAAGAGGTATTGTGATCCTAGAGTAGTCCTCTATGAAACGTCTATAATAATCAGTTAAACCCAAGAAACTTCTAATCTCTGCAATGTTCTTTAGGTGTTTCTCACCATACAATTACTTTTATCTTAATAGGGTCCACCTTTATTACTTTTGATGATGCTACGTGATCCAAGAAGATCACATTGTTTAATCAAGTCTCATATTTCTTGGACATGGCATAAAGCTTCTCCTTTCTCAGCTGTTGTGAAGCTGATCTAAAATTTGTTATAGAACTTTCTTCGTCTTTGGAATAAACCAATATATAATCTACGAAAACTATGATCGACATGTCCAACATGTCATGAAACACCCGGTTCATCAACTCCATAAGAGATGTAAGGGCATAGGTCAAACTAAATGACATAACCAGAAACTCTTAATGTCCATACCTGGTTCGAAAGCTATCTTCGAAATATTGCTGTCCAAATTCTTCAATTGATGATACTCCATCCAAGGTCGTGCTTGGAGAATACTTTTCACCTTACAGCCGATTGAACAAGTCATTAATCCGTAGTAATGGATATCAATTCTTTATGGTGAGTTTGTTCAATTTTTGGTAGTCTATACATAGACGAACACTACCGTCTTTCTTCTTTATGGGCCACATTAGTGCTTCCCAGGTGGTGTACTGGCTGATTAGAACCTTTGTCTAATTTCCCTTGTAGTTAAGTCTTCAGTTCCTTTAATTCTATAAGAGCTATTCTATAGGGTGCCTTAGACATAGGTGTTATCCCTGGTAACAAGTTAATAATGAACTCGATTGTACGATCAGGTGACAACCCAAGTAAGTCTCCTAGAAACATATCAGGGAATTTATGCATCACATTAATATCTTCCTTCTATGGTGCTTCTTTAGTAATGTACACCACAAATACCGTATATCCAACTCTTTTCTTTTCAAGGCATCTCTTTACCTTTAGTGCAGAGAGGATAAGCTTCTACTTCCTAGGCAATTGTGGGCCGTCTTTGTTCTTAAATGATAACCTCTTCTATGCACAGAACAACTTTGTAGAGTGTTGAGATAATCAGTCTATCCCCAAGATAACGTCGAAGTCTGCCATCTCAAGTAGAACTAGGTTGCATTTTAATTCTGTCTATCCATACAATTCGAACATTGTTCATAACACTCACCTATGCAACATTTAGTCCAAAAGGGCTTGAACTAGCAAAATCTGGTTTAAAGTTTTTAAGAGCTTGTCTAGTTCCTTCATTTCTTATGATTTTTCAAAGACTAACGCTAATAATCTCATATCCCAAAAAGATCATTAGCTTACACCTCTTTTATCATTGCTATTCTACCCTGATCTCTCTATCATATACCTCCAAAAGTATCTTGTGATCGTTACTCACTTCATATCCCAAGTATACCTATAAGCATTAGGGTATATGCTTATAGTTCAATAATTCTGCCAAACTTTTTTGGTCTTTACTTAATCATTTCATTTAACATTGGGCATAACTCAGTATTACTTGTACTAATCCGAATACTATCAATGCCACCATTGTCGATTTCATCCTTGTATTCTCTCTTAGATATGCTTTTAGAAATATGATTTCTTGTCAACTTCATACCGATATGACCATCTTTAACTATGTTCGAGTACTATCTACTATTTACTAGCCACTCTTGGTAGTTCCCACTTCTTGCTCATGCACTCTTTTGTAGACCATGACTCCTATCCATCCATTCAGTACTCTCAAAAATAGATTCTCCATTACTTCATCTGAGGTCTCTTAGCTATAGAGATTATTCTGAATTCAATCATCTTCCTTCTAATAATTCTTTATTAACTAAACATCTTAATAATGGATGTCAAGAAATGTAAGAAACAGAATGTTTATCCAAAAGCAATTCATTTCCTTATTTCGAATTTAATACAATGACGATCATTTATTTTATCTAGTAGACCGAGATTTAAAGGATCAATAGTAAATCTATGGTAATCCAACCGTCATCCAAAGGTCATTAAGTTGCACGGTGGTCCAAATATATGGAAATAGAGGTTTTATAGTTCTTAACCTCATAGTTACAGGTTCTATCGAGTATATAATATCGTTGGTCAAGGCACTACAGGAATAAATCAGGATAAAGTTTTGGTACATCAATAAATCAGGTACAAATTGAAAAGATGTACGTTCAAAATGATTAAACATTTAACTGTTCATTCAGTTGATATCTCTATTCATGTTATCGATCATGAGAGTAGCTTAGATTGGTATAATCAGGACTAATACTAAGAAACAATATCTATAACTCCAATTGACAGGTTGAATCAAGAAGGTATTCTGTCAAGGTATGAGAATTAGAATCAAGTATGTGCATCCTCTATAATCATAAGAGTAAGTCAATAATGCACCGCATCCTATATAAACCTATCTAGTTAAATGGCCACAATAGATTTGATCATTTGCTGAAACGTTTGAGGCTTCATCTTCAGAAAATATTTCTCAACCCTTGTCGGATCATTCTGCCATGATGCAACTATCCCATACATCGGTGGCTGATAAGGGTAGCCACCTTGATACACTGCTTGTTGTTCACCAAGCTTTTACACTGGGGTGTGCATTACTGGGACCTATGGTATGCTAGGCACTGTGTTACGGCTAACATGTGCTAGGGGTACAGTGTTACTACCAATCGGTACCGTACTTGGTTTGACCCGGAGGTGTTGGTGCAGCATTAGCAACTTGGATAGTAATTTCCATGGAAACTTGCATAGTTGGTCTCATCTGTTCTTGCTCTTGTATTTTATCAGACCAAGTTTATTACAACCGTAGCCAAGGCACTTGGTAGTTCAGGTAGATTGGCTGGAGTGGCCTGGTTGTTCACCTCCTTTGATTTGTTCCAATCTGATTATCATTATTTAGCAACTACTCAGATAAGTTTTTACTACCCGTTCTCTACCTAGATAGTGGTGGGGTCAAGTTGCAACCTCTTCTTAATGCTTAGCGGGCAATGGATTAGCGTGTGGTGGATCTCACTCTGAGTTTCCACGTCACCCAGGAGTATAGTTTTATCTTCTTTTATAGTTACTCTCATTTTTTGTGTATGATCATTGTTCTCCTATCTCTGTTGGATTTAGCCCGACCTTTACCTCTACAAGGATTTAGGCGTTACTAGCCATTTTTCTTCTTCCTCTGTCATACATCGAGTTTTACTTCTTGTGAGTACCAACTCGTTATTTTAATTTTCTACTTTATAGATGCACCCTTCTTGCTACTATTTTATATCTTTGTATACTTAGATAATTGCCCGAGTTATAGATCGTACCCTATATTATTTGTTTATCAGGATACATTAGATTTTCTTTTTCTGTCTGTGTATACATATGGTTCCACCTTTTATATGTACATTATTGTCTTGTTTAAGTTCTGTCTCAACCAACACAGGTGCTTATGGTGTGTTTGTATTAAAGCTTTTAATTTATCCTAACTCAACTCATGGATTCTAGTGGAAGTATTCAAGTTTGATGGGCAAGGCTTGAGAGCTTTGATACCAAGTTGTCACACCTCAATTCTGGACTTACCAATGGTGTGATGAACCGTCATGAAAACCAACGGTTCAAACCAGGATCTCGTATAGGCTATGCCAACCATGTTAAATCAAAATACATTCCACAATAATAATCAAAGTAAATAAATAAATAGCAAAAGTCTTATTAGTAATGAACTGAGAGTCTACAGTGATATTAAATATTTAACAAGTTATCTTCAAGTAACCAAAACATAATTAATACTGATTACAAGTATCACAATACGAAAGCTAACAACTAAGCGTAAACATAATTAAAAACTAGCTTGATGAGCCATATTCGTCCTCCATAGCTTGCACAACCATAGCCGCTGCATGTCCACACGTTGGCGTATTTATATAATCTTCAACCGTAACACCTACAACATTAAAAACTAAAAATAATTACGCATGTGAGGGTCAGCTTTCCAACTTGAGCTCAGTGAGTGAACAAAACAATGCAACAAACATATGCATGCATTCAATTCATATCTATGGTCTGGTTTATAAGTTTACAATGTGCTATAGAAAGGTTTGGTGGCCGCCGCACCTCTATACACGAGTGTGTGAATCCATCTATTGGATTAAATACCATTGTCGTCCCACATGCACTCACCTTGGAATAGAGATAGAGCTAAAGTGTCTGAATCAAACACCACCAACACTTCCCCTGATGCCCTACCCAAACCAACACGTAAGCCCCTATTGGCAAGGGCTTGCAAATTGGGCTCACTACTAACCAATCCTAATACCATATAGTGTATCCAAGGCCTCACCCTACTATCCCTCAATACGTCCATAGAGATAGAGCTAAGGCCCCCCAGCAGAGTCAGAGACCACACGCACGGTCTGAGACCACCTCCCCTGATGCCTACGATGTAATAGTTTTGCTAAGGTAATGGCGATACGATGATGTCAGTGGGCAAGACTTGAGTAGAGATAGAGCTAGAGTCTGGTGACCAGGTCAGAGACCACCATGCCACGTCCTCCCCCTGATGCTCCACTCGCATCCAACACATCAACCACACACATACAACCACATGCCTATTCCTAGCATCATCATCATCATCATGTTATAAATAAATAAAAATAAATATACGTGAGTAGTAATAATAGGAATATTGGATGACATGTGAGATGCACATTACAAGCATACACGCATAGAATCAATCATGGCATTGGACTCAATAAAAGTAAACAGTTTGTTATTAACCAATTAGTTTAGGTCTCGTTGCCTCACCTGTTAGCAATACTCGATCTCCTTCTAAGCCTTGAAATTCTCTTTGAATTAATTTTACAACCTAAAAGTTATATGAATTTAAGTTAGGGTTCATATGTGACATGTTACAGTAGTTAAAAATTAAAACAGAGCACTGATAGGTTTCTAATTGATCCTATGGTCTCATACTGTATCGACCTTACTGCCTACGGTCGATACCCTACGGTAGCATACGATGCGACCGTAGCAGTGACCATATGATTTTTGAAATCTTCTCGAATGCCTATGGTCGATCCTTTGGTCATGCTTGTCATGCTATGGTCGACCGTAGTTGCGACCTTGAGATTTTTGGTCACAGACTACATGCAATTCGAGTTCTTCCTGGGTCAATTCTTCTGATCTTCAATGGGGTTTATTCTAATGTTATCCTATGACCATCATTAGTAGTTTCTTATCAACCTTAACCATCAAACTCACTCCTCATGGTTCTCCTTGGGATTTTTTTAAGGAAATCACATAGATCATAATAGGTTGATATTGCCTATCTTCCATACAAGTCTTATTCCTTAGAGTTTACATCTCCAGAGATTCGTTTCATACCTTTGCCTGTGATAGAGAGCCAATCTCTTCTCAGTAAATTCCTTTCCTTAGCTTTTTCTTCTTCTCCTTCTTTTCCTTCTCTTCCTTCTCTTTCTCTAGGGTTTACTAATGTTCTAAAAGAATAAAAAAGGGCTGAGGAACATCCTTTATATAGAGAAAAGCTCTCCATATAGAGTCCTCTTTCAATTAAGAAAGCAATCCCTTAGTTTAGGAAAGTTTTCAAAACTTGGAGTCTGATCTGGGGTCTCATGGTCGATCATATGGTCGCATAAACCGTCGACCGTAGGGTCAAAATCATCGACCATGGGGTTCTGGAGTTCATATTTTTGTTCCCTTCCTTATGGTCGAACATACCTACCCAGGTATGCGACCTTAGGTATGTTCTTAGTGTTTTTAACTCGATTCTCATACCTGGTTTGTGATCTATGTTCACATGCTCAGTCCACTTGGTCCAAGAATGATGGAAGACCTGCACAACATGGTTAGACCAAGTTAGTGGAGTGCGGGTCTTATAGAAGGCTAATATAGTTACTGATGCACTAAGTAGAAAAGCAATGACAAGACCTCAGGAAGAAGCTAATACCAATGCTACAATGTGTGACGCTGGAAAAGTATTCAATTGCCACAATGAGTAGTTCATGATTGATACTTCGGATGGACCAACCAATTAGGGGTTTATTCATCGATTTTCAAACATGTTTGATACATTGAAGATTGTACTTGATTTGATAGATGAAGTGAAAATAGTTATTTAGTTACACCCCTATTTGAGAACAGTAAAAGAAGACCTTGAAAAAGGTAGGACCAGCTCTGACTTCACTTTGGATTCTAAGGAAGTATTAAGATACAAAGGGAGAGTATGTGTTCCTGAGAATGAAGATTTGGATATTAGACACAGACTAATGAAGGAAGCCCACACCACCGCTTATTGGATACATCTTGGAAGTACAAAGATGTATCATGATCTGAAGAAACTATATTGGTGGAGGGGAATGAAAGCAGATGTAGCTAAGTTTGTATCACAGTGCCTGAATTGTCAGCGAGTAAAGGCTGAAAGGCAAAGGCTTGTAGGCTTGTTGTAACCACTACTAGAACCAGCATGGAAATGGGACTGTATCACTACGGACTTTGTTACTGGGTTACCTTTGACTTTTAGAGTAGTTGACACAGTCTAGGTTATCGCAGATCATTTGACTAAGATAGCTCGTTTCATAGCTATACGACCTCAGTATACACTAGAGAGGTTAGCTAAGCTGTATGTGGATAATATTGTTAGATTACATGGTGTACCTGAAAGCATTGTGTCCGACAAAGACCCACCCTTTACCTCAAAGTTTTGGGAATGATTACAGAAGGCTATGGGTACAACATTGAAGTTTAGTACCGTATTCCATCCTCAGACAGATGGACAGTCGAAGCGCATCATTAAAATTTTAGAAGACATGCTCTGAGCTTATGTAATTGATTTTAAGGGATCATGGGATGAGAAGTTACCATTGATCGAGTTCGCTTAGAACAACAGCTATCAAGCTATAATACAAATGTCTCCCTATTAAGCACTGTATGGTAGAAAGTGTCGAACTCCTTTGTTTTGGAACGAAGTTGGAGACCGTAGTGTTGTTGGACCAGAGTTTGTTGAAGAGACATGTCGAGTGGTCGACATCATTAAGGAAAGAGTCTGAACAACTCAGAACCGTCAGAAGCAATATGCGGACAATCGACGAAGAGATCTTGAATTTACCATAGATGATAAGGTATTTATGAAAATATCTCCT
Organism: Protea cynaroides; assembly: GCA_028583415.1. Taxonomy (NCBI): domain Eukaryota; kingdom Viridiplantae; phylum Streptophyta; class Magnoliopsida; order Proteales; family Proteaceae; genus Protea; species Protea cynaroides. The sequence continues at coordinate 75,906,361 of CM053276.1, read as the reverse complement.
ATGCATGGATCTATACAAAATTAATTTACAAATTTGATTAGAAATTCCAATCCAATTTCGATAACGTACCTTACCTTAATTTGGAATCTACTCCTTGGAAGAAAAGAAGTCTCTTGAAATTTTTAACTTCGAATTGTATCCTTCGACCGCTTCGTTGCGCTTCTAGGCTGCGTCGACTCGTTGAATACCCGAGTTGAATTGCCTTGGATGCCCTCTTTTCTTCCAACGACTGCTTTCCATGGCCAGTTATTCCAGTTGTCATCTTTATCTGAGGCACAGGAATAAAAACCTTTAGTCTATTCATGTGGTTTTAAAAAGGTTCGAACAGAAGGGAAAGTTGTGCCCCAGATATATTGGACCTTATGAAGTTCTAGCTAGACGTGGAAAGGTAGCATATCAATTAACACTACCACCATTAATGTTTAGTATACATGATGTATTTCGGGTCTCACAACTGAAGAAGTATGTCAGAGATCCAATACACATGTTAACAATGGATCCACTGGATTTGATTGAAGACTTGACGTTCGAAGTGGTACCTTTTGAAATCACTAGCCGAAAGGTTCAACATCTTCGCAATCGTGACATCTATTATGTTAAAGTTACTTGGAGAAGCCAAAATGTGAAAGAAATTACATGGGAAGAAGAAAACGCTATGGAGAAGCAATATCCTCCCTATTCGACTCGAAAGTTATGTGCAAATTTTGAGGACAAAATTTATGTAAGGGGGGAGTTGTAAGTCCCACACTCCACTAACTTGGTATAACCGTGTCGTGCCAGGTCTTCCCATCATTGTTGGACTAAGTGGACCGACCATGTAAAGATAGATCACAAAACCATGTATGAATCGAATTAAAAATGCTCAAAAGTATGCGTATGGTCGAATACGTGGGTAGGTATGGTCGACCATAAGATAAGAAACAAATGTCACTGATCCAGGACCCTACGGTCAATGTTTTTGACCCTATGGTCGATGAATTCTGCGACCATAGGCCATCGACCGTGAGACCCTAGATCCGACTCTGAGATGGAAACTTTCCTAATTTGAGGAGGATTTCCTTCCTAATGTTGGAGAACTCTATATGGAGAATTTTTCTCTATATAAAGAACGTTCCTCAGCCTTTTTCACTCTTTTAGAACATTAGTTAACCCTAGAGAAAGAGAAGGAAAGAGAAGGAAAAGAAGGAAAAGAAGGAGAAGAAGACTAAAGAGGATACTGAGAGAAGAGTTCTACAGACTCTCTGCAACAAGTAAGGTATGAACCTTGTCTATATAGCCTTAGAGCACTAGGAGTAAAGGTTTCTAATATAAATTGAGATACAAAACCCAATGTAAGAATGCAACCATGGGAATTGCTAAGCAAGCCTCCAATGGAAAACCATGGAGAATAGATTAGAGTAATTAGTTGGTAAAACTATGAAACTTAGCCTTAGAATAATCATTATGATAAACCCAATTAAGGAGCCAAAGAGTTGACCCAAGAAGGACACGGATTGAATGTAGTTTGTAACCAGAAATCTCAAGGTCGTAGCTACGGTCGACCATAGCATGACCAACATAATCAAAGTATCGACCATAGACATTCAGGAAGAATTCAGAAACCATATGGTCATAGGTACGGTTATATATGGTGCGATCGTAGGGTATCAACCGTAAGTAGTAAGGTTGACACAGTATGAGATCATAGGACCAATTAGACACCTATCAGTGCTCTGTTTCTATTTTCGACTACTGTAACATGTTACATATGAACCCTAACTTAAACTCATATAACTTTTAAGTTATTAAATCAATTCAAAGAGAATTACAAGGCTTGGAAGGAGATCGAGTTTTGCTAACAGGTGAGGGAACAAGACCTAAACTAATTGGATAATAATAAACTATTTACTTTATTGTGTCCAATGCCATGAATGATGCTATGTTTGTATGCTTGTAACGTGCATCTCATATGTCATCCAATATTATTTTTATTATTGTTCATGCATATTTATTTATGTCTATTTACTACCATGTTGATTGTTGATGATAGGAATAGGCATGTGATTGTGTATGTGTGGTTAGTGTGTTGGATGCTAGTGGGGCATCTGGGGAAGGATGTGGCATTATGGTCTCTGATTTGGTCATCAGACTCTAGCTCTATCTCTACTCAAGTCTTGCCCACTGACAACGCTTTATCGTCATTACCTTAGTAGAAGTATTACGTACGTCGTAGGGCATCAGGGGAGGTGGTCTCGGACCGTGTAGTCTCTGACTTAATCGGGGGGCCTTAGCTCTATCCCTATGGACGTATTGAGGGATGCTGGGGTAAGGCCTTGGATACATTGGATGACATTTAAGATTGGTTAGTTGCGAGCCCAGTTTATAAGCCTTCGCCAATAAGGGCTTATGTGTTAGTATGGGTAGGGCATCAAGGAAAGTGTTGGCGGTGTCTGATCCAGACACTTTAGTTTTATCTCTATTCCATGGTGGGTACATGTGGGATGACAATGGTATTTGATCCATTAGGAGGATTCACACACTGTGTATAGAGGTGCGGGGGCCACCAAACCTTTCTTAGCATATTGTAAACTTAAAAACCAGACCAAAGATATTGAATTGAATGCATGCATATGTTTGTTCAAGTTTTGTTTTACTCACTGAGCCGTGATGTGTGCTCACCCTTTCAAGTCGAAAATTTTAGTTGATGATGCAGGTCCTATTGTTGAAGATTATGTGAATGCGTCGATGTACGGATACGTTGCGGCCATGGAAGTAGAAGTTGTTGAAGATACGCATGATCCTTCATGCGAGTGCAACCAATGCATTTTTTATTAGTTTAGCTATATTTGGTTATTGGAACATGTAAAGGATTATTTACCTTTATGTCTTGAGTTTTTGGAAAATAATTGGATTAAATAATTATAATATCATTGTTAGACACTCAGTTCTTTATCTATAAGACTTTCACTTAATTGTTTATTATCTCTGATTATTACTGTGGAATGTGTGCGTGGTTTGATATGGTGGGTACGACTTATATGAGATCCTGGTTGAATTATTGGTTTATTGACAGTTCATCACACTATTCTGGTTATACCAGAATTGGGGTGTGACACTAACTATGTTGGAGGAAGAATTTCAGAAGAAATATAGTTTAAGGATAACTATTGTAGCTGATCCGGTCTCATCTTCTAAGATTATATCTTCTTTCTATTGTCCGATTCACTAAATATTTAAGCAATTAGAAGGTCCAGCAGTCTGCCTCCAATTAGAGAATTAAGAAGCCAAAAGCCAAATATCAATTGACCTTGGCGGATCACGAGTTTGCCAGTCGAGATTTCTACCAGAAACGAATGGCCATTCAAGACCACTACATAGAGGCTATTGTTTTAGGACTTGCTGAGGGTAACTCCTCTCGGAAGGAGCATATAACCCTAGGAAAGCCATATGCGCATGGAGACGTAACAATGTTCTGTTATAAGGATATGCTCCATATAGATTATCTGCATAAAGATCCAGTGGTGATACCAGTTGTGAGGACAAAGATGGAAATCTTGGAAGTTGCCACTTAGATTAAGGTCTAGGACCTTGGAAAATGTAAAATCTCACCCCAAGGTAAGACTTCGATTGACTCATGACCCTTAGATTGGATTTCTGGTCCATCAGATTGGGTAAGCGTCAGGTTACGGTTATGGGAAGGGGTTAGGCACCCAAACTGCCCGATCGAAATCGATCTCCTATGCCTTTCCTATGCTAAACTCTATCTATTAAATATAACCAAACCAAGTGGTTTGATATCATTGAACCGAATCTGTATCCATCAGATTGCCTACGTATCACGAAATTATTCTAAAAATCAGGTTCACCATCGTAGTTCAGGTGTGATTAAAGTTTATGGATGTGATTTATGCTTGTGCATGATTAATTCATTGTTCAAGTTGAAGTTTATGCTTGAAAGGTTGAGAAACCCTATAGGTTAAGATCTGGATAGTCCATGTAGACTGATAGATAGTCCTAGTGGATCTAAGAATGGATAACCCTTTCTAGGTTTGAAAGTAGATAACCCTATTTGGGTCAAAATGTGGATAACCCTTTCTAAGTTAAAATGTGGATAACCCTATTTGGGTCGGAATGTGGATAATCCTATTTGGGTCAAAATGTGGGTAAATATCCTAGTGGATCTATATATAGTCCAAGTGTATTAAGGTTTGGATCCGAATTTGGGATTCTGCCAAATTGCCTACGTATCCTAGGGTTTGCCCTAGGAATCAGAATCCGTGTAGTTTGGAATCAGGAATAGATGGGTATCTTAGTGGATCTATGGATAGTCTGAGTGGACTAAAATGTAGATCCGAATTTGGGGTTCTCCCAAATAGCCTACGTATCCTAGGGTTTGCCCTAGGAATCAGAATCCACGTAGTTCGAACTCTGGATAACCCTATTTGGGTCAAAATATGGGTAAATATCCTAGTGGATCGATGGATAGTCCGAGTGGACTAAGGTGTGGATCTGAATTTGGGATTCTCCCAAATAGCCTACGTATCCTAGGGTTTGCCCTAGGAATTAGAATTCACGTAGTTCAGGCCTGGATAACCTGTTCTAGGTTAGAATGTGAGAACCTGTTCTAGGTTTAGGGTTTAGAACCTATTTAAGGTTTAGGATTTAGAACCTATTCTAGGTTTAGGGTTGAGAACCTATTCTAGTTTTAGGGTTTACTAAGGGGTAAGAGCATCCTGAATTACCCTTTTCAACCTAAGTTCTAATTTTGGAAAGTTTGGTAAAGCATTCTCTTTCTTTATTAAGATTTTTATTATTCCCATTATGCCCTTCCCAAGAATGTGGGTGCTTAAATGCACGTCCACACGCCTAATATGTTTGCTGGGTATACAGATATGGCAGTTCGACTAGGGTATTGCATAAATTAAATTATTACCAAAATTAAAATATTCTAAGTATGGCATGTATGATATTTATGGTAACTATCACAAAATATAGTAAGATTATAAAAATCTCCCTAATATGGCATGCATTGCAAATAAGGCAAGAACCTAATATGGTAACATCTAATATGATAATCTAAGCATGGCAAGACCTAATATGGCAAGATCTAATATGGAAAGATCTAATATGCATCTATATATCAATATGGTAAGTACCAATCATACAATGCATATATGACATGAATTTTTCAAAAAAGAAAAGATCTTATATGCTATTTTCTAAGCATAGTAAGACTTAAAAATGGTAAGAAATTAAGATTTTGCTAAATATGATAAAAATCTATCTATTCTACCAAAAATAGCAACACATAGAATGTGGCAAACATGGTATACACAATCCAAACAAAGTATATGAATGCTCCAAATATATCCATTTATCCCAATATGACAGAATTCACTTCAACAATCATTGATGTTATAATGAATGAGACATCAATGAAACCCTTTTTTGAAAAGTACAAAATTATCAAAAAAATATATGTTCAATGTTCTTTGAAAAAATTATGATTTTTATGAAGAAATTTGGGAAGATTAATGATTCAAAACTGTCAAAATTGTGACACAAGGTTTCAGATAATGGACAAAACTATGAACTGTATTTAGATTTTGACACATTGCACAAGAATAACCATAACTAGGTCTTCTAAAACTCAAATCAAGCTCAACTTTTTTTCGTAGAAATATGACTTAATATGTTATATTTCATATGAAGGAGTTGAATCCCAACAGAAAGCAAAAATAGGTCAAAGATATGTCCTAAGACCGAACATGTGCACTAGTCAAATCTGTTCTAGATTTTTGACCAGTTGCACCATAAATTCCAAATAAAATTCTATCCTTAATGAAAATTAAATACAGACATATGTATATGTATATAACTGTCTGATATAAAATTTCATTAAGAAAAACAAGTTAAAACAGTATATTTTCTTTGTGAAAAATGATTTTTTCAATCATGCAAATCAGTACATCATGACAGATTCAAAATCAGAGCACTATGCACTTAAAAATTGATATCAATTCAATAAAAAATTAAACAAATATGAAACCAGTGTCATTTTTTAGAAAACTTTTATGTATAAAATGTTCATATTAAGTGGATTTTCTGATTATTGCCATAAGACCTTTGTCTAGAGACTTTCTGATGGAGGATTGCATTATATCCGAGAAAAATAGCCATGTCAAAGAAAATTTTTTTGATATATTTTTCCAATTCCAAATGGAATGAAATTTTTAAGATAGTATTCAAACATGTCAAAGAGACTCTCATAAAAATTTGGGCTTCTAAATCTTAGAAAAAATACATGTGATGTACGTCCTAAGTTTGAATCCTAAATCTTGAAATTTCAGATTAGAAAATCACTTTATGAAATTTGCAAAAAATATTAAACATCATCATATATCATTCAAAACTTCATCATTGAATATCTTAGACAAATTATCATTCATGAAAAATGCTAGACATAGGCATCCTAATATTAACAAGCATGTAATAGAACATTCATGATTGAGATTTCATGGAAATTAGCCTCTTTCAAGCAAAATTGGCATTCGAGCATTCTAACGACCTCTAAATTTGTTTAGAGTACTAACCTTGTGCTCAAATTGAGCGAAACCATCAATGAAGGATGATTGGAGGTTGTATCAATCCCTTTGAATGCGAATCCTCCTTCTCATCTTTTTTGTTTCTCTCTCTCTCTTCTCTTTCTCTCTTTTCTTCTTATCTTTTCTTTCTTTTCTCTTTTCTTCTCTCTTTCTTCCTCCCTCTCTCATGTTTTCTCTCTCTCACTCACATTCTCCTCTCCCTCACTCACGTTCTCCTCTCCCTCTATGGTCTGGAAAAAGAGAGCCTCCTCTCTATTCTCTTGCCTATTTATACTTTTTCTCTCCACTTCTAGAAGATCCTTCTTTCCTTTCTTCTTTTTTTAGAAAATCTTTTTTTCTTCCTTTTTTCTTCTCTTCCTTCCCTTTTCTCTTCTCCCTCTCTATTCCACACATTTTCTCTCTCTCCCTCTTCTAGAAAATCCTCTCTTCCTCTTTCCTTTTTCTCTCTTCCTTCATTTTCTTCTTTTTTTTTTCTTCTAGAAAATCCTTTCTTTCCATTTTTTCTTTTTTCCTTTCTTTTCTTCCTTTCCACGTTTTTTCTTCTTCCTTTCTTTCATTTTTCTCCTTCTTCTTCTAGAAAATCCCTTCTCTCTTTCCTTTCTCTCTTTCCTTCTTCTAGAAAATTCCTTCTCTCTTTCCTTTCTTTCTTCTTTCCTTTTCTTCTTCCTTCTTTTCCTTCCTTTTTTTTTCTCCCTCTCTTTTCAAGTTTTCTTTCTTAGAAAACATTTCCTTTTTTTTTTCTTTTTCTTCTTTTTTTCTTTTTTTTATTTCCTTCCTTTTTTTTTTCTCCCTCTCTCTTTCACATTTTCTTTCTAGAAAATGTGAAGGGGAATTTTTTCTTTTTTTTCTTTTCTTTCTCCCATTCTCTTTCCTATGGCCTCTCTTTCCTCTCCCTTTCCACGGCCTCACTTTCCTCTCTCTTTCCTATAATATATATGTATACATACATATATATATAGCTGTGCAGGCCATACCGGTCTATGGTACCAGTCGATGGTCGACCGGTATGGCCTGCACAGCTTGGATCCGGAAAAGGATCTCTGCGGGTCCCACTTTTTAAATTTCAAACCGAAGGACTTTCCTAATGTTAGGAGGCTTCCTAAACCTAACCCTAGCCTATATATGGACCCTTAAATCTCCTAAAACTTCTTCCATTGATTCTCACAAACCCTAAAGAGGAGAAAGAGGCTGAAAATAAAGAAGAAGCTAGGAAGGAGAGGGCTCAGCCGCCATTGTCGTTTGACAAAGAACACATTACCGCGAGTCAACGGTAAGTGCTTAAACCTTCCTCTACATTAAGTATTCTAGGATGGTTAGTTATGATTGGATCGATACCATGCAAAGCAAGGTATTGATCTAAACCCTGTTTTGTCGACAAACCCTGTTTTGTCGACAAACCCTAATTTAGTCGATATTCAAGTTTTAGGTTGAGATCATCGAAACTAGGACTTGAATGGAGTTGAAAATAACTCTAACTCAGTATTCAGACCTAGAATGTCTAGGAGAAACCCTAGGATCAATAGAGGTCACCGATGGAAGGCGAGAACCAAGCGTTTGGTCTTCCAGAGACACACCGGTCGACCATACCGGTCGCACCCTATGCGACCGATACTGCGATAGGTACCTCCCGGGGACTGGTCTGTGGGGACCGGTCGACCATACCACTCGCACCTTTTGCCATATTGCCACAATCGGTACTGCGACCGGTATGCTCTATGAGGAGTATTTTTGACCCAGTTGGTTTTCCAACCAACGTAAACCTAAGGAAAAACTATTCTAATTAAACCTAAAATGGTGTAAGACCTTGTGATAGCACGTTTGGAATCTACGATGCGGAGCAAGCTATCAAACAAGCGTCAGGTAAGGGAATCGGACCTAAACCCTAATAATTTAATAAACAGTAATTCGTTGCTAATAACTATGATTCTATGGTATGATGTTTGTGCATACTCGCATGTCATCTTTTACTTTCAATTATTATCCTTGTTCATGCATACTCGCTATGCTAGGATGTGACTGTTAGGCATGTGATTGTTTTCATTGGTGTATGGAATGAGAAGGACTGGAGGTCTGGGATCATTCCTCACACTAGCACCTTTCGTATCGTTCTGTCTTAGCATGCTTGGTGCGGGTAGGGTATCAGGGGGAGGAAGTGGCACTGTGGTCTCCGGCCTGGACACTAGACTCTAGCTCTATCTCTATGCCGTAGGGAGCTGCGCTGGGACAGGGCCTACTGTGATGACATATAGGATTGGTTAGTTGCTAGTCTAGTTTGCATGCCCTCGCCAATAGGGGCTTACATGTTGGTATGGGTAGAGTATCAGGGGAGGTGTTGGCGGTGATTGATCCGGATTCCTTAGCTCTATCTCTATTCCATGATAGGGTGCATGTGGGACGACAGTGGTGTTTGATCCATTGGACGACTTCACACACTCGTGTATAGAGGTGCGGTGGCCGCCAATCCTTTCTATAGCCCATTGCAAACTTAAAACCAGACCATAATGTGAATGTTACTCATGCATATGTTTGTTGCATTGTCTGATTGTCTTACTGAGCTAAGTTGTGAGCTCACCCTTGTATATACACTATTTTTAGATGTTGATGCAGGTTATTTGGTGGAGGATTATGTGAACGCTCTAGTGTACGAAAGCATGGCTGCTTTGGACATGCAAGCAGGAGAGGACGAGCATGACACTTCATGTGAGTGCCCTTTCTGTGTATACCTCTAGGATTTGATTTAAATTGTTTTAGTTATTTTCTGTTGGAATACATTTGATGTAAAGATATTTACTTAAGTTTTGGGTATTTGAATAATTGAATATTTTATTTAAATTTATCAATAGATTACTCAGTTCATTTAATTTAAGACTTACGCTGTATTTATTATATTCTGATTGTGGTTATGTGCAATGGTTTGTATGAGTGGACACAGTCTTATTGAGATCCTGGTGTGAACCGTTGGTTCAGTGACTGTTCACTCACACTTCTGGTTCAGTCGGAATTGGGGTGTGATAGATTTAACTAATATCTTACCAAATATGAGGTGGGAAGGTTCTAGATGGATAACTGAGGAAATAGGACCAAAGGCCAAGAATAAAAGCACAAGTTTATTGCACTATAAAAGCCTCTTAAATATATACAGCAAGCCCTTTTTTTTAACTATCATTTGCATTCATGCCATAAGAATTTAAAACATAAGAAAATGAGTCTTGATGGAGTCGAACCACAATCTCTCGGGGGAACCCCCAAGTGCTCTACCTGGTTGAGCTAAAGACTCGATACACATTACATACACATCAATTAATTTGTGGATTCAAACCTACTTCTTTCAAAACAAGAATGTAGAGTTTTTAAAGAAACTCCTTGGAGTGCATATGTGCCTGTATGCATCTAGACTTACCAATAAAAATATATCTAGCTTGTAGCAGCTACAACATACCATAAACATTAACAAAAACCAATAACAGCTTCCCAATTCAAAATCAGATCTCACTTTCATTGTAGGGAAAATATAGCCTCCAGCTCATTCATCTTCTTGGCTATGCAACCAGGCAAGTTTGTTCGTAACAACAATATCAAGTTAAGCATCACATTTTATAATTTATTTTCTCTTCTTTATGGACACCTCCTGTGCAATTATCTTACAGTAAGTCCTGTATTTCATCAATAACAGGAACCATGAAAATTCTAAGAAAGAGAATATGAGAAAAAAAATTATCTCTTTAACAAAAAGAAAATATTGTTAATGAAAACAACAATGTAAATGCACCCATTACTTATTTTGCATCATCAATACTTCAAGCTCTTTCACAATGTGCAACAAAAAATTCTTGAATCCATTATGAAGCTAGTGGCAAGCCATCTTGTCTGAACCAATATTGGGCATCAACATGAGCATGCATCCTATTAACTTTCTTCTGACATGGGAGTCAACACCCTTGGGCCTATGCCAACTGGGCTATCATTAAATGAAACCAAAGCTTTGCTAATTTAAAACAAAACATAATCGATTAAAGAAATCCCACAACAAGCCAATAGCCAAAGTGAGACAAAGCAATGGTTTTATGAGATGCCAATTTTAATTTTAGATCTCCTACCAACAATCTGAGGCTCCCAATAAGGTCTTTTTGATCTTAAAACCTCAGCATTCATGTCTTAAAAGATCTAGGGGGTTTCAGTATTTGTTTACTCTCAAGTAAACACCAACCAAAGTCCAGCAACAATTTAAAAACTTCAACCACCACCTCATGGTACTCTACTCCACTAATTTCGACTAAGAACCCCCAATAAGTCATGTAGAAGAATAAATTAACATTCCCTTTATCCAGGCCTTCCAACCTCATCCCAACATTTATCCACTAATTTTTGATGAGATTGACAAAGCAAAGAAGACCGCATAGAAAATATAGAATATCAGGTAAAAGAATTTGCAAAAGCTAACAAAGTACATAAGAACTCACAAATACACAAAAGAACATTCATTACAAAAAGCTTTGAACGCAATGAGTCTATGTATTTATTTCAAATTAAAATTTAGCAACCTGTTTAGCAGAAAAGAAAAGAAAATTCCTCAAATTCATTACTAGAAAATTCCTAGGTGAAAGAAATTACGTTTTCAGACAAATTTATGAATAAATCATCGACTACCCATCAATATTAACAACAGTGCAGAAAGAACAAAAAGAAGTGAAGAACTTACAGGGAGCCCAAAAATGACAACTTTCTTACCTTGTAAAAGAAATTAGAGAACTAAATGCGTAAGTTTTGGGTCAATTAGATTGAGGCGCAAAATAACTAAATAGACAAGAACGGGAAAGTGAGAGAGAACCTTGAAGATCTCTTTGAGAAATTAGAGGAGACACCTTCATCCTAGGTCTAAGCCTTTTGAAGAGAGACACTAAGAGCTGCATTGACGATATCAGCTCTAAATAAAACCGATGCAAAGGCCCTAGAAACAATAGCTCGAACCCCAGTCGTCATCTACTATATTGAAGGGCAGTCAGATCGCCTGAAAATCACAGATGCCATGTCTGTCTCTCTCGCTCTCCTTCATTTGTGTGGTCTCTGAAATTGGTTAGTCACGTTTGTTCTCTTCTCGTAGGTCGATATCCTGCGTGCAGAAGAAGAGGGTAGCAGCAAAATCAAGAAGAAGAGCATAGAGTAAAGAAAAAGACGATAAGGTATATCGTGGTAGGTGGCTTTGTCGGGAATGATTTCAGAATTTGGTCTTTTAAAACCTGTTCTCAAACGTAAGAACATGGGTTATCATGTTCTGAAATCTCTGTTCTTGGATGTTCTTTTCAACCAATTCATTCTTTGAGAACGAAAGAATGAACCAAATTTGTCGAATACTTTTTGGCTGTTTTTGGCTGTTCTAAACAGTTTTTATGTTTTGCCAGAATGAAAGAACAAAAGAACTATTCTTCGGGAGAGTTTCCAAATGGAGCCTTAGGGTATACCAAGGCTACTGTCCATAGGAGATAGGTGAAATGAACATTAATTATCCACAAGACCACATACTTACTAACCAGAATTTCCTTTTTAAGAGCCTTAATACTAAGAATGACTTCTTAATACGAAGTCAGGGGTTCTAGCACTGTACGAGGGTCAGGTTAGTAGCTCTAAGGTTCCATACTTGTTGTCAAAGGGTTTCTTGTCATGTAAAAAAATAGCAAACAACAAGCTACCTAAACATGTTACAGGGAATTTAACTTAACCAACATAAATAACGCACATAGACATTTGATTTTGGAGATCTAAACCCATAAGCAGGCGCACAAAAATTTCTAAAAATCCACCGACCAAATATGGTCGACAATAGAGGTCAGTTTCACATGCGGCACGTGGTCCATTGCACGGTCTGGCCACCAGGCGTGTTGCACGTGTCACCGATAGCACGTCAAAACGTGGTCGTTCAATAGTGTCGGCACCCTAGAAAGGTTGCCAAGCTCCTATAGGCTGTATTTAAGGTCTCATAACACAGAGATGAGCCACGGTTGGTTGTTTCGTAGAGTCAACCAAAACTTACTTTAAGTAAACATGATGCACAAGGGGTTTCGCATCATGAGATTGTCAAAACTAGGTTCTAAGGCCTTCATAAATTCTAAATAAAATATCGACAGTCACTGGCCAAGTTTGGCAGGCATACGCCATCGGAATGGTGTGCGGTTAATGTTCAACCGCACGTCACGATGACTGGGTCCTGTGGCTCGTCCCATTAACTGCATGTCAGAACATGGTCAGATGGTCTCCAAACTCTTTCAACATGATTCCCATAATTTTCTTGTCCAGATTATGGAGTTTGACCTCTAAACACAATTTCTACATTAGGTTTTTAGATACCATTTCAATTATTCGATTAACCGAGATGTCAGATCTGATCTTATACTTTAGATCCAACTTCAAGGCATTCGGATCCCTTCTTTGATCCATGATCGAGTCTCCAAGGGTCAACTCAAGATCCCTAAAGGTCATCCTATAGTTTTCCAAAATCCATGGATCGTTCTTTTACACTTTCAATGATTTATTCCAAGCTTATATTTATGCCATGTATACCATCGTCCAATATTTGGATCGATGAACGATGGTCTACGCTTATGGCTCCGCCATAAATAATGGATCAATAATTTCTTCTGTTGCGTTGGCCACGGTGATCACATTACGATGGCACAAGCTATAATACAATAGACGTTGCCTCTCAATTATTAATCCCTTCATAACCAGTTTACTACATTATCATATCTATTCTATCTATGGAAGAAATACTTACAAGGGTTTGTCCCTTCGAGTTCTCCAGCAATGGTGTTGACTATCTAGAGGTAAGTTCTCTCTTTCCTTCTTTGTGGTTCCTCTCCTCTCTTTCTCCCATTCTCTTCCTACTAGGGCGGTACCAAGAGAAAAGTTTCTCTCTTCTTTTTTCTTCTTCTTCCCTTCTTCTCTGTGTTCATGTGTCAGAGCTCCTCTCCCCATCCCTTTTGTGGCTTAATAGTCTAATTAAGAGAATGGAGAGGGATAAGATCTCTTTTTCCCAAATCAGTAAGCATGGAAACCTATTGATGGAAAGGAGATAATTCTCCTCTTCCACTTTTGATTCTTCATTCAATCAAGGATGGCTTACCATACATAATGTCCAATACAGTTGGTCATGGAGGGAAAAATAGGTTTTTAAACTGTAGACCCTTCTTACAGTTCGTCTCAATCAGAGTTAGCACACAGGGGGCACGGTTGGTGTGTGACCACACATCCTTGGTCACTAGCCAGACCTCCTTTTGGTCAGCAAGCTTAGGCACATATCTGCTAGAGTCTTGGGAGTTGCTTCATCTGGGTTTGAGGTTTATTCTAGTGTCATTCTGAGCATTCTAGCAACACAAGAGGCTCAAGGTTATGGCTTTGTGTCACCTCATGAGTACATCATTACCTTTGATCATGTCGGTAAGATACGATAGCACATAGGAAGACCCGACATGATCCCACAATGGTCATTTCATAATGGGATTTGGGCACGGGTCTTACATGACTTACCAGGGACAGAGGGAGATACCTTATCCACTTTAACAAAGCTATCTACTTGGATGAGGATGTCATCTTCTTCTTCATGAAAAGGGGGAGAATGAAGAAGAAGGCAAAAATCAAATTCAGCAAACCCATAATGAAACAATTGGGCTTTATCTTCATGCTTTCTCGCAAGTTCATATGATTCGATGACGTCACTGGATGTCTCAAGTTTCTCGTTCAACTCTTTTGCTTTTTCATTACTCACGAAACCCCAAATGTTGCCAATGGGGAAAGCAGTTCTATCCCTGTGTCCAACAAAAAAGAAGGAACTGCGCCAATCTTGGAGAGAGCCCCTCTGAGAACCCATAATCTTTAGGTCTTTCTTCCTGGTGTTAAAGAAATACAACCCTATTAGGATTTTTGTATTTGTTCCCTTCTCCACGTTTAGGTTGTACAACTCCCTGAACAAATCTACTGAAGGAATGTTGTAAGATCCGTATCAAACTAACCCGGTCTTACCACCTTGAACCAGGTCTACCCATCATGGATGAGCCAAATGGACCAAGTGCGTGAAGGAGATCATGATCCAAGGTATTAAACTGACCCAAAAACACTTAAATTAAGGGGAGGGTCGCATACCAAGCAAGGGAGGGTCGGACCCCCCCCCAAAGACAGAAGTCAGACCCCCAGTTTTACATGGGGGGTCGGACACTTCAGGAACTAGGGGTCGATGGGATCTCTGACCCCCCTATCGACCCTCGATACTCGGTAAATCTGAAAACTAGGAAAGTTTCCTAATTTCGATGGGATTCCTTCCAAATCTCAATGGGACTTATTTTAGGAGTTTCTACTCTATAAATAGGACGCCCCTAAGCCTCTTTTACTCCTTTTACAACCATAATTGAATTGAGAGAAAGAGAAGAGAAGGAAGAGAAGGAAATGAGAAGGAAAGAAGAGAAGAAAGCAAAAGGAGAAAAGTTACAGAGAAGGAGTATTCTTCTCAGGTATGGATATTAATTCTATGATTTGCTAAAGACCTTAGGATAGATAATGCAGAGAGTATGATCTCGGAGAAACCCAAACCATCAACCCATGGTTAGGTTTTCATGGAAAACCATGGGGGAAAAATCATGAAAGCCATATAGGTGGTAGAATCATGGTTCTAGACCATAGAACATTTGTAGAATGGATTATAGGAACAAGCCATAGGACCCCAAACACGAAGAATGGATTTAAGGAAGAAAATCGACCAAAACCTATAGGGGGTCGCATGGGGGTCGATGGCCAATCGACCCTACCAGACCCTGAGCATCGACCCCCAGTGTTCAGGAAGTCCAGAATAGGGGTGGTCGCACCCAGGGTCGATCATTACTCCGACCCTACCTCCAACCCCCAGTTAACAGAATGGTTTTTAAATTCAGAATTAATTTTAATTAAATTATATCGACTTTGTTAGGTTTTCTAGCAATATAATAAAAATATAAAGGTGATCTTAAAGCTTGTAAGAGGATCTATTAGCAAGCGAAGGTGAAGAAACAGAACTCTAAACTAATTGGTTAATAATAAACAGTTTTTTTTTTCTTGAGTCCAATGCCATGCTTGATCCTATGCGAATATGTTTGTAATGTGCATACAACATGTCATCCAATATTTCTATTATTTGTTCATGCATATTTACTTTATTGTTTATAACATGATGATGATGATGATGATAGGAATAGGCATGTGAATGTATGTGTGTGGTTGGTGTACTTGATGCGAGCGAGTATCAGGGGAGGTGTGATGGGAAGGTCAATAAACGTTAACCTTTGGCGGGTCTCAACACTTTAGCTCTATCTCTAACTCAAGTCTTGTGTATTAGCATTGTCGTATTGCCATTACTTTAGCAGAATTATTACGTCGTAGAGTATCAGGGGAGGTGGTCTCGGTCCTTGTAGTCTCTGACTCTACCGGGGGACCTTAGCTCTATCTCTATGGACGTTCTGAGGGATGCTGGGGTGAGGCCTTGGATACACTGTTTGGCATTAGGATTGGTTAGTTGCGAGCCCAGTTTGCAAGCCCTCGCTAGCAGGGGCTTACGTGTTGGTATGGCACTGTACAGCAATAAACGTTAATCTTTGTTGTACAATGTTATGGTAGGGTGGATGGGGACGACAATAAACTTTAACCTTTGGGTGGACTTTCACACCCTGTGTTTAGAGGCGGGGTCAATAAACGTTAACCTTTGACCACCCAACCTTTCTATTGCGCATTGCAAACTTTAAACCAGACCAAAGATATGAATTGACTGCATGCATATGTATTGTTGCATTGTTTTGTTTGCTCACTGAGCCATGATGTGTGCTCACCCCCTAGACGTCGAATATTTTTAGTTGATGATGCAGGTACTACTGTCAAAGATTATGTCAATGTTCCAGTGTATGGTCACGTGGCGGCGATGGAAGTTGAAGATGAAGTGGATACACATGACTCCTCTTGCGAGTGCAACTCATGTGTATTCGATTAGATTTTTAATTTTCTTTATTTGGATTTATTAAAGACATGTATTTGATACTTATTTATGTCTTAGTTGATACAGAATAATTTGCTATTTTAATATTAATATCACAGTAGATTCTCAGTTCATTTTACTATAAGACTTCCGCTATTATGTATTTACTCTGATTATGAATGTGGATATATGAGGTTTAGATCAGTCGGATACCACCTGTATGAGATCCTGGTTGAACCGTTGGTTTGCTAGCGGTTCATCACACCATTCTGAAGTGTGCGGAAATGGTGTGTGACAAATGATGTTAAGGTGCATGAAAAAATGTACAAATGAAACAAGCTGACACCAAGAATTGGGTTACACTTGTCCAGGAGCAATTCGATTGTATTTCAAAATACGAATAATCTCATTTGGAAGGGGCAACCTGAATCCAAAAACAATCATGTCCTTCTAAACATAGATTTTATTGAGATTGTTGGTGTTGGTGTTACACCCCAATTCTGGCCAAACCAGAAGTGTGAATGAATCATCAATGAACCAACGGCTCAAGCTAGGATCACATAAGACCTTGCCAATAGTCAAACCATCACATCAAACCATAATCAGAATAATAAATAATAGTAGAATTCTTTATTAATTAATGAATTGAGTGTTTATTGTGATAAATAATAATTAAGAATAAATTTTAGCTAGCACCCAAAATAGTTTTAAAACATCACCTACCACCCACAACTTTCAAAAAAATCAGCTACCACCCAAATGTTTACCACCGTTAATCAAATAGATCCACTTCGTTAAATGAATCCGTTAGTTGCTGATGTCATCTAAAATTGATTTTAAAATAGACAATAATACCCTTAAGAAAATATTGAAAGACAGTTTTACCCTCCTTCACAATATTGAACATATTGTGAAGGAGCACTTAGAACTAATATTGAACATCTAGGGAAAGGTAAAAAAAATAAGGCCTTGGAATGCTAAAAACAGAGACGATTTTTCTTTTTTTTGGTAAAAAAAAAATAGAGACGAATTTAAGAATGCTAAAACCAGATCTAGTAGAGACTAACAAGCTCCACCATATTAGAAGAACAGAGAGCCATTGTCACATCAGGAGAACAGAGAGCCAACACCATATCAGGAGAACAGAGACCCATCTGATTTAGGAATGCTAAAAAAAATAATGCTTTTGAATTCAGCAAGACTGGAATTGGCAGATCCAAAATTTAATTTGGATCGAATAGGAACAGATCTGAGAAATCATTTACGATTACCGCCCAAGATAATGGAACCATCAACCGTCCTGTGATCAATTTCTTGGAAGCAAAAGCCACCGTTAACGATAAACCCTACAGAGGAGTTAAAACCTCCGACATCATCGTCGACGAAACTCGAAACCTCTGGTTTCACCTTTTTACCCCAATGGAAATCCATAAACGTCCTGTAATTCCCCTCCCCGTTATTGTCTTCTTCGACGGCGGAGGATTCTCATTCCTCACCGCTGATGCCCTAGGCTACGACAAAGTCTACCGTGAATTCACCGTTATATCAATTTTGCTGTATTATTTCCATTGAAATTGCAGGGTGGACAAGAACGAAGATGGAAGAATTGGAGAAGAAGGAGTGAAGGAGGTACATTTGCTGTATTATTTCCACTGAAATTGCTTTTGTTGCTTTTTTCTGGTCATAGGTTTTAATTGATTGGCATGCTACAAGTTGAAGCCCTATTAAAGCCCCAAACCAAATAACTAAACCATAACAGAGAAGCAGAGGGACCACCTACTGCTGGTGGTGGAAGAGGAAAAATTAGAGTAAGCAGATAGATAGAAGAAGAAAAAGAAGATAGAGATATATCCTTTGTTGGTTCATCCCTCATCTTCAACCTCCCTCGGTATACGTCTCAAACAACGAAGGAGAAGAAAAAGGGGAAAACGATGAAGGAGAAGAAAGAGGGGAGAACGATGAAGAAGAAGAAAGAAGGGAGAATGAAAAAGGGTAAAATGTCTATTTTAAAATCTATTTAGATGACAACAGCAACTAATGGATTCATTTAACGGAGTGGATCTATTTGATTAACGGTGGTAAACATTTGGGTGGTAGCTGATGTTTTTTGAAAGTTATGGGTGGTAGTTGATGTTTTAAAACTATTTTGGGTGGTAGCTGAAATTTAGTCTAATAATTAACCAATTATCTCCAAAACCAAAACATAAATAAAGTATCTCATTACAACCTCATAACCCAATACAAAAATAGACCCTACAAATAAACACTGTAGAGACACTTGTATAACGTGTCATGCTCGTTCTCCACTGACTGCACATCCATAGCCACCAAGTGTCCATAAGATGGCGTACTTATATAATCTTCGACCATAGTACTTACATCATCAACTAAAAAGGAAACGATATCGTAGGATGAGCACACGACTTAGCTCAGTGAGAAACAAAACATGCAGTAAGCAATATGCATGATGTGACATTCAATCATTTGGTTTAGTTTACGTTCGTAAAGTGCTATAGTAAAGATAGGCTACAATTACACCTCCATACACGAGAGTGTGAATATACCCAATGGTCAAACTCCAACCAAATCTACTGTCACCCCACAACACTCACTACAAAATAGAGATAGAGTTAGAACCCAATGGCAGACTATAACCAAACCATCAGCACCTCCCTGATACCCTACCTGTACTAGTACGTATGCCCCTACTAGCGAGGGCTTGCAAATTGGGTTCTTCACTAACCAATCCTAGATGTCAACAGAGTGTATCCAAGGCCTTATTCTAGCATCCTTTAATACAGAATAGAGATAAAGCTAGAGCCTAACAGTAAGGCTATGGCCAACACAGCTAGCACTCCCCCTGATACCCTACGATGTACAAAGCACATTATGGTAACAGTGATATGACATTGTCAGTATGGTGAATGGTTTGAGGCTCCAACCTTTCCCCACTCAACACACCAACCACACATAAACACATGCCTAACCTTATCATCATAATATTAAGAATAAATTAAATGAGCATGAACAATAATAACAGATATTAGATGACATGTTATATGCACAAACAAGCAGTATAACAACAAGCAAGGTAATTTATTATTATCTAATTAGTTTGGAGTCTTATTGTAAGACCCGCACTCCACTAACTTGGTCTAATCGTGTCGTGCCAAGTCTTCCCATTATTCCTGGACCAAGTGGACCGAGCGTGTGAAGATAGATCACAAACCAGGTATGAGAATCGAGTTAAAAATATTGAAAATATACCTAAGGTCACATACCTAGGTAGGTATGGTCGACCAAAAGGAAGGGAACAAAAATATCAAATCAGAACCCCACAGTCGATGACTTCGACCCTATGGTCGATGGTTTATGCGATCGTATTGTCACACCCCTAATTCTGCACTATTAAGAATGGTGTGATGAACCGCCAATAAACCAATGGTTTAACCAAGATCTCGAATAGGCTGTGTCCGTTTGCTTAAACAATAAACATCCACAATCATAATCAGAGTAAATAAACAATAGTGGAAGTCTTTAATATTAAATGAAGTGAGAGTCTAGCAGTGATAAATTAAATAAATTATCCAATTATCTCCAAATAACAAAGACATAAAATAAAATAATTTAATCAATTACATCGTCTGAATAATTCAAAGAAAAACTAATCAAAGACACATGCGTTGCACTCGCATGACAAATCATGCGACTCCATTATAACTTCTGCATCCATCGCAGTAATATGGCCGTACATCAGAGCATTCATATAGTCTTCTACTATGGTACCTGTATCATCAACTAAAAATATTCGACGTCGAAAGGGTGAGCACACATCACGGCTCAGTGAGCAAACAAAACAATGCAACAAACATATGCATGCATTCAATTCATATCTTTGGTCTGGTTCATAAGTTTGCAATGTGCAATAGAAAGGTTTGGTGGCCGTCGCACCTCTATACCCGGGTGTGTAAGCCCACCCAATGGATCAAACACCATTGTTGTCCACATCTACCCCACCATGGAATAGGGATAGAGCTAAAGTGCTTAGAACCGCACCGCATCACACTTTCCCTGATGCCCTACCCATACCAACACATGAGCCCCTTTTGGCGAGGGCTTGCAAACTGGACTCGCAACTAACCAATCCTAATATCAAATAGTGTATCAAAGGCCTCACCCCAGCATCCCTCAATACGTCCATCGAGATAGAGCTAAGGCCCCCAGACAGAGTCAGAGACTACACGGTCCAAGACCACCTCCCCTGATGCCCTACGACGTAATAGTTCTGCTAAAGTAATGGCGATACGACGATGTCAGTGGACAAGACTTGAGTAGAGATAAAGCTAAAGTGCTAAGGACCGCACCGCATCACACTTCCCCTAATGCCCTACTCGCATCAAGTACACTAACCATACACAAACATTCACATGCCTATTCCTAGCATCATCGTCATCATCATATTATAAATAAATAAAATTAAATATGCATGAACATTAATAGCAGCAATATTGGATGACATGTTAAATGCACATTACACGCATACAAGCATAGAATCATTCATGGCATCGGACTCAATAAATAAAAATTATTTATTATTAGCCAATTAGTTTAGGTCTTGTTCCCTCACCTTTGATTACTAGTAGATCCTTGTTCAAGATTTATAATTCACTTTTAAATCATTGGAAATACCTAATAGGTCGATAGATTTTAATTAGAATTAATTTCAATATGTTTAGACCAGCAGAAACTGAGGGGTCGCAGGTGGAGTAGCACCTGGGGTCTCAGTTCTGCGACCACAGAGCGTAGGGTTGCAGGGTAGGGTAGCACCTGGGGTCTCAGTTTCTGCGACCCTAGGGTGTAGGGTCGCAGGTGGGGTCAAACATACTTCGACCCTACGTGCGACCACACCCTCCCTGGAACTTCCTGAGGGCATGTGGTCGATCATGTAGGTCTCATGGGGTCGGATATCATTCGACCCTACGTGCGACCACACGTGTTCTTGGTCGACCTTTCACTCTTAAGTCCATTCCTTCATCTTTGAATCATTTGGCTTACCATCATGGTCTTTCCTATGATCGTTCCATGGCTCAAACTATAATTTTTATACACTATCCATTGTCTAGAATGATTTCCTCCATGGATTCTCTTGAAATTTATCCACGGATGGATGACTTGGGTTCCTCCTAATCCTATCTTCTTCATGAACTATTCTAGGCTCTTAATTCATGTAGGGAATTAGGTTCATACCTTAGGTTTGCTGAGATTTAGAGTTTTCTCTGAACTTTTCTCTTCCTTGGTCTTCATCTTCAATTTTCCTTCTCTTTCTTCTCTTCTCTTTCTCTCACTTTCAATTAGGGTTCTAAAGGAGTGAAAGAGGCTAAGGGACATCCTATTTATAGAGAAAAACCCTCCATAATATGCCCCAATGATTTTAGGAAAGACCCCCTTCGAATTAGGAAGGTTTCCTAATTTTTGATTTTTGACTGTTTTCGTAGGGTCGGATGTAGGGTCGCAGAATCCATCGACCCTACGTTTTTTAAAACATGCGACCCCACGACCAAAAGTCATGGGTTGGAATCTTTTGAGGTGGGATCAGTCATACTAGTCTAGGTATGCGACCACACACTCATATTTGACTATTTTTGTGTTAAATTTCATATCTGGTCTTGTGATTTCTTGACGCACTTGGTCCACTTGGCTAGACCATGATAGGTAGACCTGGTACAAGGTGGTAAGACCGGTTAGTTCGATACGGGTCTTACAACTCCCCCCCTCTTATTAAAAATTTCATCCTCGAAATTTGCACATACCTTCCGAGTAGAAAGGTGAGGATATTGTTTTCGCATAGCATTCTCTTCTTCCCATGTGATCTCTTCTATATCTCGACTCCTCCAGGTGACCTTAACATAATGGATGTCATGGTTGCATAGACGTTGAACCTATCGACTAGTAATTTCAATTGGTGCTACTTCGAATGTTAAATCATCAGTTAGATCTGGTGGATCTACTGTTAAAACGTGCGTTGGATCTCTGACGTACTTCTTCAATAATGAGATATGAAATACATCATGCACACTTGTCATAGATGGTGGTAGTACAAACTGATAAGCCACTTTTCCACATTTAGCTAGAATCTGATATGGCCTGACATATCTCGAACTTAGCTTCCTTTTCTGTCCGAATCGTTTTAAACCTCGCATAGGTGATACTTTCAAGAATACCTTATCACCTACGACAAATTCAAGGTCTCGACATCGAGTATCTGCATACTATTTCTGACGATTCTGAGCTGTTCTTACTCTTTCCTTAATAATGTCGACTACACGACAAGTCTCTTTAACAAACTCTGGTCCAACGATACTCCGTTCACCCACTTCATTCCAAAATAAAGGAGTTCGACACTTCCTACCATACAGTGTTTCATAGGATGACATCTGTATAGTAGCCTGATAGCTATTGTTATAGGCGAACTCGATCAATGGTTGTTTCTCATCCCATGATCCTTTAAAATCAATAACACAGGCTCAAAGCATGTCTTCTAAAATCTGAATGGTATGCTCCGACTGTCCGTCTATCGGAGGATGGAATGCAGTACTAAATTTCAAC
This sequence comes from Protea cynaroides, assembly GCA_028583415.1. NCBI lineage: Eukaryota > Viridiplantae > Streptophyta > Magnoliopsida > Proteales > Proteaceae > Protea > Protea cynaroides. The sequence goes on along the minus strand of CM053276.1, from coordinate 75,883,186 downwards.
ATTGTACCCATAGCCTTCTGCAATCCTTCCCAAAACTTTGAGGTAAAGCGTGGGTCTCTATCGGACACAATGCTTTCAGGTACTCCATGTAATCTGACAATATTATCCACATATAGCTTGGCAAACCTCTCCAAGGTATACTGTGGTCGTATAGCTATAAAGCGAGTTGTCTTAGTCAGATGATCTACGATCACCCAGACCGCGTCAACTACTCGGGGAGTCAATGGTAACTCGATGATGAAGTCCATAGTGATGCAGTCCCATTTCCATGCTGGTTCTGGTAGTGGTTGCAACAATCCTGTAGGTCTTTACCGTTTAGCCTCCACCCTCTGACAATTTAGGCATTGAAACATGAATTTAGCTACATCTACTTTCATTCTTCTCCACCAATATAATTTATTCAAATCATGATACATCTTTGTACTTCCAGGATGTACCGAATAAGTGGTGGTGTGAGCTTCCTTCATTAGTCTGTGTCTAATGTCCAAGTTTTCTATTTTAGGAACACATACTGTTCCTTTGTACTTCAGTACCTTTTCATTGTCCAGGGTGAACTCAGGAATGGTCCTACCTTTTTCGATGTCTTCTTGTACCATTCTCAGATAAGGTTCTGATTTAAGAACGACTTTCACTTCATCTATTATATCAGGTACAATCTTCAATGTTGCGGACATATTTAAAAACCAATGAATAAACCCTTAGTTGGTTGATCCACCCGGTGCATCTATCACGAACTGCTCATTACCATGATGGAATACTTATCTTGTAACACACATTGCCACAGTCGTGTTAACCTCTCCTTGAGATTTTATCATTGCTTTTCTGTTTAGCGCATCAGCAACTACATTAGCCTTTCCTGGATGATACTGGATATCGCAATCATAATCCTTCAATAATTCCAGTCATCTTCTTTGTCTCATGTTTAACTCCTTCTGATTAAATAGATAAGTGAGACTCTTATGATCTGAATTAATCTAAAATTTCTCTCCATACAAATAATGTCTCCATATCTTGACAGCATGTACTACTGCTGCTAAATCCAAGTCATTAGTAGACTAGTTCTTCTTATGTGTCTTTAGTTGTCTTGAGGCATACGCAACTACTTATTCTCCTTGCATAAGTACACATCCTAAACCCAATCCAGACGCATCAGTGTAGAAGGAAAATGGTTGTCTTGGAATAGGAATAGTCAAGTTGGGAGCAGATATCAATCTAGCTTTCAATCTTTGGAAACTTTTCTTGCATTTGTCCGTCCAAACAAAATTTTCTCCTTTCTTAGTCAAACTGGTGAGAGGTACGGTAATTCTGGAATAGTCTTCCACGAATCATTGATAATACCCAGCTAGACCTAGGAAACTTCTAATTTATGCAACACTCTTAGGTTCTTCCTACTTTACAATGGCTTCAATCTTGCTAGGATCCACTTTAATTCCTTCAGCGGACACAACATGGCCTAAGAAAGAGACCACGTTTAGCCAAAACTCACACTTTGTAAATTTGGTGTAAAACTTCTCTTTTCTCAGTCGTTGCAGAGCAGCTCTTAGATTCATGACATGAGTTTCCTTGTCTTTGGAGTAAACCAATATATCATCAATAAACACAATGACTGGCGTATCCAACATATCATGGAATACCCGATTCATGAGTTCCATAAAAGTTGCGGGTGCATTAGTTAATCCAAAAGACATGACTAAAAATTCATAATGTCCATATCTTGTTCTGAATGTTGTCTTTGGAATATCACCCTCCTTAATCTTCAACTGATGGTATCCTAACCGAAGATCAATCTTGGAGAACACCTTGGCACCTTGCAACTGATCGAACAAGTTATCGATCCGAGGCAACAGGTACCGATTCTTGATTGTAAGCTTATTCAATTCCCGGTAGTCTATACACAGTCCAACGCTACCGTCCTTTTTTCTTTACAAACAATACTGGCGCTCCCCATCGTGATATGCTAGGTCTGATATAACCCTTGTCCAGTAATTCTGTAAATGTACCTTTAATTCCTTCAGTTCAGTGGGAGCCATTCGATAGGATGCTTTAGATACTGGTGCGGCTCTGAGTATCAGATCTATAACGAACTCTGTCGCTCGATCGGGTAGTAGTCCTGGTAGTTCTTCAGGAAATACATCTAGAAAGTCACGCACAACATCAATATCCTCCTTTTGTGGTGCTTCCTTGGTGAGATCAACCACGGATACTAGATACCCAACTCATCCTTTCTCGAGGCATTTTTTAGCCTTTAATGCAGAGAGGATGAGTTTTCATTTACGGGAAAGTTTAGTTCCCGTAAAACTAAACTTTTCTCTTTCCTCATCTTTAAATGCCAACTTCTTTTCTGCACATAATAGGTTCGCAGAATGCCGAGCTAACCAATCCATTCCCAAGATAATGTCAAAGTCTGCCATCTCGAGTTGAATCAAGGTTGCATCCAAAATCTTCTCGTCTATAAGAACTGGACATGGTCCATAACCATTGTCTAATTCCACTTCTAATCCCATAGGCGATCGTACAAGCAATTTGTAGTCTAAAGATCTAAGGGATAGATTTAGCTTCTTTCCAAATGACACAGATATAAAAGAATGAGTAGCTCCAGAATCAAAGAGTACTCTAGTAGGTATTCCATTAATAGGTACGATACCTGTGATTTGTTTTAATTTAGTCTACATACTCACACAATGTAACACAAAATGAAAGGTTTAGGTCATACCTGTGACCATATCAGGCGATGCGACAGAATCCTCAGATGTAACTGCATAAACCTTTCCTTGTTGTAGCTGCTTCCTGAGCTTAGGACACTCCCTGGAATAATGTCCCACTTGATTGCAGTTATAGCATTTTACTCCTTCATTATTTTGCTTTAGTTGCTGTTGGGCTATTGGAGTAGTCTTGGCTGCAGCATTAAAGCCTTGAGTACGAAAGGGTTTAAATATCTTTGTGTTCCCTTCGTTATATGAATTTCCATTAGGCCTTTTGATACCTCTATTCTGAGCAAAGTAGCTCTCCTTCTAGCTCGACTTTATCACTCGAGCAATCTGCACTGCTTCATTGTAAACTTTCTTTTCCAGTCCCAGAACATGCTCACGAATGCTTCTCCTAAGTCCCATGACGAACCTTCGGGTCTTAGTATTTTCCTCTTGCATGCTAGCGGGTGGAAAGAAAAACAGCTCTTCATAATGCTATTGGTATGCATCCACAGTCATCTGTCCCTGATATAAACTCAGGAATTCTCTCTCCATAGCATCTCTGAAACTTCTGAGAAAGTACTTCTCAAAGAATGCCTCTTTATAGATAGCTCAGGTCAATTGGGTGTGCTTGGTTAACAGATAAGTCCGAGTGGACTTCCACTAGTGGTGTGCATCGCCTTTCAGCATAAATGTTGCACACAGTACTTTCTCCTCCTCATTAACCGTCATTATCATGAAATTCCTTCCATCTCGTCGATCCAATGAGCTGGCCACAAAGGATCTGCTGGTTTACCATTATATTCTTTAGGCTTCATTTTTTTAAAACGCTCGATCAGTCGAGAGTGGTCCAACTGATACTGAGCATAGGCCCCATACATAGGTGGTTGATACTAGTAACTACCTTGAGCTACCTCAAGATTCTGTACTGGAGCTTGTACCACTGGCTTTTGAGGTGCGTGGGGTACCATGTTGCTTACCCCTAGTACTGTGCTAGCTTGTCTGATTGGCATAGGTGTCATATGTGCAGCTGGAAAAACCATTCCTATAGCAAGTTGCATATTGGCTTGCACCTGCTCTATTTGCTACAGCTGTTGTGCCAGGTTCATTACGGCTGTAGCCAAATTTGTAGGTGGGGTTAGCAAGTTTGTAGGATTTGCCTAGCCATTAGCCCCTAGTGTTGGCATATTCTGATTCTCTTGTACTTCAGGAATTTCATGGCTAGTTTCCTCCATAGGTGGTGGTGGTGGAATTGGATTACGTTCTCGTTTGGTCACTCTTCGCCTAGCCATTTCTTGTTCTGGTGGTGGTAGTGTCTGAAAAAAATCATAGAACATATGAAGAAATCATAATACACGTCATTTCCATGTCAAAATCCAACTAATCAATGTAATATTCAAATTTTCAAGGCATTCAATGAAAATACTGAATTTTCCATCGTAGGGTCGATGGTAGGGTCACTCTATATTCGACCCCAGGGTATGCGACCCCAAAAACCCTGTCAGCTCACGGAGAGCCTAGGGTCGGTCGTAGGGTCAGTATATGTCCGACCCTAAGTCCGACCACACGATATCTGTCAGATCACCGAGAGCCTAGGGTCGATGTTAGGGTCGGTCATAGGGTCGCACATTTTGTCAAATTTTGTGACCCCACGACCCAAAATTAGGTTTTTAAATTTTATTTTGGATTCATTTCCTACTCTTTTTTCTTTTTTCCAACTCAACTCGCTTCCCCTGAGTTGCTACAGTATCGACCCCTAGTGTTTGGTGACTAATTCTTCCGTTCACGACTTCCGTTCCTTTCCTTCAGGTATGCTCTCTATTGTTTCTCATTTTTAAGCTTTCAAAACTAGGTTTTTCTCTATTTATATCATTTTCTTCAAATTAAAATTTTTCTAACCGTAAAAATTTAATTTTTATTGGGGGCTTTTGCTATTGGTCACCCAATGGACGAAAGCCCTCAAAAAATTTTGAGTTTCATCGGTTGGTTTTTGAAAAACTTGAAATTTTCCATTTTTTATCTAATTTTTGGGATTTTTCCAATTTGTTGAAATTTCTTCAAATTCGATCTTTCTAGATTAAATTTCCAACTGTATGAGCTTTGCAGGATGGTTTGAAACCTAAGTAAGTCCTTCTGCCCAGCTGTTTGGGTAAAAAGTGAGGCTTTTAGCCAAATCATGTCGTTATGATGTCGAAATTTTGAATTTTTCACCATATCTAATATCTTGTTTATTTTTCTATGTCTTTGCAAATAACATGGCTCGTACTAAGGTTCCTAGAGCTCATGATCCCATTCGTTCGCTCCAACGAGGTAGAGGCTCAGTATGCTTGTTATGAGCATAAGAAGGTGGAAGGGGGTCGCTGTGTAAACTTGGCTAGTCTAGTGAACACATATGAGGCTTGTACCTATCCTGCTTTGGTGAAGAAGTTCTATTGCAACCTCCAGGTAGTGGGGGATCGCAATGATACAGAGAGGGGTAGGGAGCTCAGGATCACCAGTTATGTAAAAGGGGTGAAAGTTTCATTTAACTGCAAGCAGTTGGCTGATCTCCTGGGCATATCAAATGACGGCCCCTTGGTGTACTATGCTTCTAAGGAACCCCAGTTCTTATCCTTGACGATGTGTGCTGAGATTGATAGTCAGCTTCTTAGAGGTAATAGCTGGGAGATGAAGGTGATCAACCTACGGCCAGAGCCTCGGGTGTACTACAAGATCATTCAGCACAATCTGATTCCCCAGAGTGGCCATTATGATAGGATTTCTCAGTTGACCCAGTATGTCTTGTACTACATTTGCACTAGGCAGTCGGTCTGCCTTCTATACATTATTATCTGGACGATGATCCATGCTACGTCGCCTGGTCATATAGGCAACCTGCCCTACGGACGTCTGATCACTACTCTGCTCACCCATCTATACGTCGACTTATTGGATGAGAGGATTCATGAGGATACCTTCTCTTCGGACCTTGACTGGGAAGCCATCTACAGGATGGGTATGCGAGATGCTTAGGTCAGTGATGATGAGAGGAACGCTCTGGTGCGTCCTCATACCCGGGTAGAGATAGCAGACGCTGAGGCGGCAGCAGCAGTAGCAGTAGCAGCAGGGGTCCATGGGGGTGATGCTGAGGATGATGATCATATGTTCATGGATGTAGACGCCATACCTCCTCCATCACCACTACATTCTACTGGAGCTGGCCCATCCTGGGTTCATTCACACACTGCTGGTCCTTCACACCCACCATCTGATGATGTGATGGGACTACTGCGTGAGATTAGAGAGGCTCAGCGCATGACTGATGAGAGGGTAGGAGAGCTTCTAGATGCCCAGCGTGCGTCTGATCAGCGGATGGCCGACCTGACAGCTAGTCTCCAGGTGACCCAGACTCAAGTAGCCTGGCTGACTAGAGTATAGGCTGAGGACTACGATCGGGATCGTGAGGCACCTCCTCGTCCAGCACCTCCAGCTCCATGATGTATATTTTCTTTTGTTTTTCCTTGTACTATAGAGTAACTGTCTGGATTGTGGACCGTACTCTAATTTGGATATATATATATATATATATATATATATATATATATATATATATATATATATATATATATATATATATATATATATACACGTTGCTTTTTACTCGAGTGTATATGAAACTTGTTTCTCATCTTAATAGTGCATTATTCTCTTTCTTAATTTTGTCTCATACAACACAGGTGCTTATAGTGTGTTATTATTACAGCTTTTAAATTTTATCCTAACTCAGTTTACGAACTTTTGTAGAAGTATACTGGTTTAATAGACAGGGCCTAATGGCTCTGATACCAAGTTGTCGTACCTCAATTCCATACTATTCAGAATGGTGTGATGAACAGCCAATAAACTAACAGTTTAATCAGGATCTCAAATAGGCTGTGTCCGTTTGCTTAAACCATACACATCCACAACCATAATCAGAGTAAATAAACAATAGCGAAAGTCTTTAATATTAAATGAATTGAGAGTCTAGTGGTTATAAAGTAAATAAATTATCCAATTATCTCCAAATAACAAAGATATAAAATAAAATAATTTAATCAATTACATCGTCTGAATAATTCAAAGAAAAACTAATCGAAGATGCATGCATTGCACTCGCATGACGAATCATGTGACTCCATTATAACTTCTGCATCCATCGTCGTAGCATGCCCGTACATCAGAGCTTTCATATAGTCTTCTACTATGGTACCAGCATCATCAGCTAAAAATATTTGACGTCGAAAGGGTGAGCACACATCACGGCTCAGTGAGCAAACAAAACAATGCAACAAACATATGCATGCATTCAATTCATATCTTTGGTCTGGTTCATAAGTTTGCAATGTGCAATAGAAAGGTTTGGTGACCACCGCACCTCTATATACAGGTGTGTAAGCCCACCCAATGGATCAAACACCATTGTCGTCCACATCCACCCAATCATGGAATAGGGATAGAGCTAAAGTGCTTAGGACCGCAGTGCATCACACTTCCCCTGATGCCCTACCCATACCAACACGTAAGCCCCTATTGGCGAAGGCTTACAAACTGGGCTCACAACTAACTAATCCTAATGTCAAACAGTGTATCCAAGGCCTCACCCCAGCATCCCTCAATACGTCCATAGAGATAGAGCTAAGGCCCCCTCGATAGAGTCAGAGACTACACGATCCGAGACCACCTCCCCTAATGCCCTACGACGTAATAGTTCTGCTAAAGTAATGGCGATACGACAATGTCAATGGACAAAACTTGAGTAGAGATAGAGCTAAAGTGCTTAGGACAGCACCGAATCACACTTCCCTTGATGCTCTACTCGCATCAAGTACACTAACCACACACAAACATTCACATGCCTATTCCTAGCATCATCGTCATCATCATATTATAAATAAAAAAAATTAAATATGCATGAACATTAATAGCAGGAATATTGGATGACATTTTAAATGCACATTACATGCATACAAGCATTGAATCATTCATGGCATCGGACTCAATAAATAAAAATAGTTTATTATTAGCCAATTAGTTTAGGTCTTGTTCCCACACCTTTGATTGCTAGTAGATCCTCGTTCAAGCTTTATAATTCACTTTTAAATCACTATAAATACCTAACAAGTCGATAAATTTTAATTAGAATTAATTCTAATATGTTTGGACTAGCAGAAACTGAGGGGTCGCAAGTGGGGTAGCCCCTGGGGTCTCAGTTCTGCGACCACAAGGTGTAGGGTCGTTGGGTAGGGTAGCACTTGGCGTCTCAGTTTCTGTAACCTCAAGGTGTAGGGTCACAGGTGGGGTCGAACATTCTTCGACCCTACATGCGACCACACCCTCCCTAGAACTTCCCGAGGGCATGTGGTCGATCATGTAGGTCTCGTGGGGTCATATATTATTCGACCCTACGTGCGACCACATGTGTTCTTGGTCAACCTTTCACTCTTAAGTCCATTTCTTCATGTTTGAATCCTTTGGCTTACCATCATGGTCCTTCCTATGATTGTTCTATGGCTCAAACTATAATTTTTATACACTATCCATTGTCCAGAATGATTTTCTCCATGGATTCTCTTGGAATTTGTCCATGGATGGATGGTTTGGGTTCCTCCTAATCCTATCTTCTTCATGAACTATTCTAGGCTCATAATTCATGTAGGGAATTAGGTTCATACCTTAGGTTTGCTGAGATTTAGAGTTTTCTCTGAACTTTTCTCTTCCTTGGTCTTCTTCTTCAATTTTCCTTCTCTTCCTTCTCTTCTCTTTCTCTCAATTTCAATTAGGGTTCTAAAGGATTGAAAGAGGCTAAGGGATGTCCTATTTATAGAGGAAAACCCTCCATAATATGCCCCAATGATTTTAGGAATGACCCCCTTCGAATTAAGAAGGTTTCCTAATTTTTGGTTTTTGACTGTTTCCATAGGGTTGGACGTAGGGTCACAATATCCATCGACCCTATGTTTTTTAAAACATGTGACCCCACGACCAAAAGTCATGGGTTGGACTCTTTTGAGGTGGGGTCGGTCATACCTATCTAGGTATGCGACCACACACTCATATTTGACTGTTTTTGAGTTAAATTTTATATTTGGTCTTGTGGTTTCTTCACGCACTTGGTCTACTTGGCTCAACCATGATAGGTAGACCTGGTACAAGGTGGTAAAACTGGCTAGTTCGATACGGGTCTTACACCTATGATCGACCGTGAGACCCCAGATCAGACTCTGAGTTTTGGAAACTTTCCTAAATTAAGGGATTATTTTCCTAATTGAAAGAGGACTCTATATGGAGAGTTTTCCTCTATATAAAGGACGTCCCTTGGCCTTTTTTTTACTATTTTAGAACATTAGTAAACCCTAGAGGAAGAGAAGGAAGAGAAGGAGAAGAAGAAAAAGCTAAGGAGAGAAATTTACTGAGAAGAGATTGGCTCTCTATCACAGGCAAAGGTATAAAATGAATCTCTGGAGATGTATACTCTAAGGAATAAGACTTCTATGGAAAATAGGCAATATCAACCTATTATGATCTATGTGATTCCTTGAGTAATTTTCAAGAATAACCATAGGGGATGAGTTTGATAGTTAGGGTTGATAAGAAACTACTAATGATGGCCATATGATGACCTTAGAATAAACCCCATTGAAGATAATAAGAATTGACCCAGGAAGAATTCGAATTTCATGTAGTCTGTGACCAAAAATCTCAAGGTCGCAGCTACAGTCGATCATAGCATGACCAGCATTGCCAGAGGATCGACCATAGGCATTCAGAAAGATTTTAGAAACCATATGGTCGTAGCTATGGTCGCACCATATGCGACCATAGGGTATCAACTGTAGGCAGTAAGGTCGATACAGTATGAGACCATAGGACCAATCAGACACCTATCAGTGCTCTGATTCGATTTTTGACAACTGTAACATGTCACATATGAACCCTAACTTAAATTCATATAACTTTTAGGTTGTTAAATCAATTCAAAGAGAATTTCAAGGCTTAGAAGGAGATCGAGTATTGCTAACAGGTGAGGAAACAAGACCTAAACTAATTGGTAATAACAAACTGTTTATTTTTATTGAGTCCAATGCCATGATTGATTCTATTCTTGTATGTTCGTAATGTATATTTCACATGTCATCCAATATTCCTACTATTACTGCTCATGCATATTTAATTCTGTTTATTTATAACATGATGATGATGATGATGATGCTAGGAATAGGCATGTGAATGTATGTCTGTGCTTGGTGTGTTGGATGCAAGTGGAGCATCAGGGGAAGGACGTAGCATGGTGGTCCTCTACCTCATCACCAGACTCTAGCTCTATCTCTACTCAAGTCTTGCCCACTAACATCCTCGTATCGCCATTACCTTAGTAGAACTATTACGTCGTAGGGCATCAGGGGAGGTGGCCTCGGACCATGTGGTCTCTGACTCTGTTGGGGTGCCTTAGCTCTATCTTTATGGACGTATTGAGGGATGCTAGGGTGAGGCCTTAGATACACTGTTTGGCATTAGAATTGGTTAGTTGTGATCCCAGTTTGTAAGCCCTTGCTAATAGGGGCTTACATGTCGGTATGGGTAGGGCATTAGGGGAAGTGCTGATGGTGTTTGATCCGGACACTTTAGCTTTATCTCTATTCCATGGTGGGTGCATGTGGGACGGCAATGGTGTTTAATCCATTGGGTGGATTCACACACTCATGTATAGAGGTGCGACAGCCACCAAACCTTTCTATAGCATATTACAAACTTATAAACTAGACCAAAGATATGAATTGAATGCATGCATATGTTTGTTGTATTGTTTTGTTTGCTTACTAAGCCGTGATGTGTGCTCACCCTTTCTACATCGAATATTTTTAGTTGATGATGCAGGTCCTACTGTTGAAGAATATATGAATGCGCCGACATATAGACACGTTGCTACGATGAACGTAGAAGCTGAAGAAGATGCGCATGATTCATCATGCGAGTGTAACCAATGTGTTTTTGCTTAAGTTCAGTCATAATTTGAACATTAGATATGTAATTGATTATTTATTTTTATATCTTGTGGTTTGGAGATAATTGGATTAAATACTTATTTATCACTGTTAGACTCTCAGTTCATTAACTGTAAGACTTCCGCTTATTTGTTTATTACCTCTGATTTTTAATGTAGAATGTGTGTGTGGTTTGATATGGTGGGTATGACCTATACGAGATCCTGGGTGAACCATTGGTTTATTGGCAGTTCATCACACCATTCTTGTTAGACCAAAATTGGGGTTTGACACTTATCCCTTACCTATTGAGTGATGTTGACTCTCTCTAAGACCTTGAAAGTAGCTTGAGTTGATTAGGAACCCTAGACAATCAATAAGATTAAGTTAGGGTTTTGTTTCGATAATTTTACAATAATCAGACTCACTGTCTGGACTAGAAATTCGTCATGTCGGACATTGTCTAGTTGATTGTTTGGTATGGCATATTGTCCGACGGAACACCATACTGAACAACCCTGAGATTCTTCCCAGGAGGGTTTGGTAGCTTGTCTGGTTCCATACTGGGTGCTTCCAGATAACTAGATCGAAATCCTTTAAGGCATCCTTCAAGCTGTCTTTCAGTTTATCTTCCTTCAGAGTCGATTCTTTGGCTCATTCTAGGATTTATCCTATACCATTATATGGTAAAGAACATGTTAGGTTTAGGGTTTCCACTACAACCCTAGGTTTACACACCCTTGTTGGTCTTCGTTATACGTTTCACATAGTAGTGAAATTAGATCACCGTCTCTTATGGTTGTGAGTCCAATCTCACATCCCTTAACATACGTATAAAGACTAGGAACTAGAGACTAAGAACATACCATTGGTCTCTTGACGATGGCTGCCAAAAACCAACAATGAGTTATTCTTCTCCTTCTCCTTTTTCCTTCTCCAGAGCCTTCTTCTTTTCCAAGCATTCTTCTCAACTCTCTCTCTCTCTCTCTCTCTCTCTCTCAATTCTAGGGTTTGTTATTGAATAAAAGAGCAAGAGAAGGTGGAGAAATGTCCCCTATATAGAGGGAAATCTTCTAATTGGAGTGCTCTACTGATTAAGAGAGTCTCCCAACCAAATTAGGAAACTTTCCTAAACTCGAAGTCTTATTTTATGTTTGACCGGTCACATGTCTAGCCATATAATATGCAGACTGGATAACTCTACGTGTCCGATTGGACAAGCTTAGGGTTGTTAGTATTGTACCTTGGTTTGTGATTCCATCATTCGATTGCTTCGTCTGTCCTAATTATGATGGAAAGACCTGTCTGGGTTTGTGGAGTATGGGTCTTATAGTTGGGGGCTTCGTTATTCCTGGCTGCCTTACATACATATTGATCAGGAATGGAGTACATCGTTACAAGGGATTACCTCTGCTTGGTTCATAGAAGAATGGGATCTGGCACAAACAGGTCGCTTCCTTGAAGAAGAGGGCAGAACCTCAATGGCAGAACTACTTCTGACCCCTGTATGCGAAGATCTTGCACGAGAAGAAGACATTCTGAAGCAAGATAATACAGGATAATGAAACGAAAGAACTCACTGATTCTTTGTCGAAGGGAACAAGAACTCAGAGTCTCAAAAGGTACTTTTACTTAAAGAGGTGTATTTTTTAAAAAAGAAGCTACTTCAAGATCTTCTTCTTAAGTGAATATATATAGATGTTTCAAAAAGCAGTTTTTATCTGGATTTCAAACTATGAAATTCGCAAGCAATTATCAAGAAAATGGTCACATCAACATCAAGCATCGCAACAGTTAAAAAAGGAAGCTACTTTACATATGGCATTGCCTCATTCAACCACAAATATGTATCGCATTTTATCCCAGGGTTCGCATCCCCATAAAGTATGGGGTTCAACTTTTCAAATGCTTTCGAAAGGAAACGATCTTTCAGATCCCGAAACTAATATGAACCATATGAAGAGCTCAAGAAATTAAGGCAAAACGACAAACATCTTATTTATGCTGGTACAAGACATTTATTAAGCAGTAAGTCATTTACAACAAGACTACAAGTCAATCAAAAAATCAGTTGCTTTTTTGTGAACGTGGAGGTCTGACATTCGTTGACGGCTTAAGTTGAACCCTATATTCAACTGATTGCCAATTCGATGCATCAAGCTCAGGGAGTAAGTCAGTTATAGTGCCGGTTTGTTCAACAAACTACTCCCTGAGCTTATCCAATTCCTTCACTAAAGCACCTTTTTCAGCCTCCATGTTGGAAAGTTGATGTCTGAGAGTCTCTATCAAAGGTGAGGAATTCTCTTTCTTCCTAAGATCTTTGTTTTACATTTGCAATGCCTCTATATCAACTAGAAGAATGGCGACGACATCAGTGATGTTTGGCTGGGATTCTCTAAATTCGCTAGTCTAGCTAATTTGCATATTTCAATGGAGGGGAAATGAATTTCTCTCATATCTTGAGACTCCTCCAAGATCATGGTTCTTAAAAAAGAACTCCATCTTTGCGTAAAGACATGAGTAAATATGACTCAGTTAAGGAAATAAAGGAGTTAATGCATAAGCTGAGAGAGGTGTGACAAAATGCTTGTATTAATGATATTTAAAGTCTCAGTACAAGTAGGTTGTGACAAAAAGTGAAAAAAGAAAAAGGGATGGGAGATTTCATCTCAGCCATTCAATAATTTCATCGTACTTCATCTAAGGTGGAAGAATCCTCGTTGCCTTGTAATTTAATCTCTACCCCAGTTACTGCACCTTCATTGTTGGGAGAAACATTTTCTTCACCATCAGAGTCTGGAGAAGTAAGGGCATCAAGGTCAACGTCATAACCTGAGAAATCAAAATCAGGATTCTTTTTCCACACAAAGTCATACAAATCGTGCAAGGCTTGCTTGCTTGTGATAGATCCCAAATCTTGTCTTAAAGGTTTGACCTGATCTGAGCTACAGATCAAATCGTATAACTCGCTAGAGCCCCTGTATTTAGTCATGGCATCATCAATTTAACCAGGGATGCTCTCTTCAACCTCTTTGAGCTTGACTTCCAGAGCAGTTTTTTCTTTCTTCAATTCTTCAATCTCACATGTAGCTCTATCAACCCGTTCTTCTCCCTAATAGCTATTTCTCTCTCTCTTCGTCGGCCTTATCTCTTTCCTCACCTACCCTATTTCTTTCAGCAACCACATTCTCTTTCTCCCTTGTGAGAGAGATTTCAATGGGCCTTAAGTTTTGAGCCATCGCTTCGCACATTTGGTGCATGTTAAGTCACTCAGAAGCCAAAATCTTGACCTTATTAACTATCTGAACCAAGGGATTGGCAAGCTGAAACAATTAGACTAGTCAATAAGTCGACAATTGAGAAAGAACCTATCTTGGGGTTAGAATTATACACATCCATCACGGAGAGGAAAACTACATCATCCCACTCCTCAAAGGGGCCAGAACCCTCTAAAGCTGTCAAATCAATGTGAAGAGAAGCAACAGGAGTAGTGTGGGGAGATTGAAAACCAGGGTGATTACCGGAGAGATTCGTGGACTCCTCCGACTCAAAATTCCTTGCTCCTTCCCCAGTAGAAGGTGCTTTTGGTGAAAGGCTAGAGAGGCAGATCGAAGGGCGAAACCAATGACAATACCCTTGTTTGAAGATATATCCAGGGCAGTCTTTTCTGCTTTTTGGAAGTCCCATGATCAGCAATTGCTTTGCCCTCACTCTTGTCACTCTTGAAATCTTTTTTGAAATCAAATTTGGGGTTCTCCACTTCATCAGTCCAGAAGAAAAAAGTAAGCTAACAATACAAGTAAGTCGTAGCACAAACATAAGAAATGATGAAGGCCTACGAGACTTACCAGAGCCGGTGGGTTCGCAATAACCAACTTGATTGCCAGTTTCCTTAGAATCATTATGTCACACCCCAATTCCGTACCAATCAGAATGGTGTGATGAACCGTCTATGATCCAATGGTTCAACCAGGATCTTGAATAGGCTGTGTCCTTTTTGCTTAAACCATACACATCCACAATCATAATCAGAATAAATACACAATAGCGGAAGTCTTTAATACTTAATGAACTGAGAATCTAAAGGTGATAACATAAATATATTATCCAATTATCTTCAAATGACTAAGAAATAAAATAAAATAAATTAATCAATTACATCTTCTGAATAATCCAACAATAAATCTAATCGAAGACGCATGAGTTGCACTCGCACGACGAATCATGCGACTCCATCATAGCTTCTGCATCCATCGCCGCAGCATGTCTATACATCGGAGCATTCATATAGTCTTCTACAGTAGTACCTGCATCATCAACTAAAAATATTCGATGTCAAAAGTGTAAGCACACATCATGGCTCAATGAGCAAACAAAATGATGCAACAAACATATGCATGCATTCAATTCATATCTTTGGTCTGGTTCATAAGTTTACAATGTGCAATAGAAAGGATAGGTGGCCGCCGCACCTCTATACACGAGTATGTGAAGCCGCTCAAAGGATCAAACACCAATGCCATCCCACATGTACCCACCATGGAATAGGGATAGAGCTAAAGTGCTTAGGACCGCACCACATCACACTCTCCCTGATGCCCTACCCATACCAACATGTAAGCCCCTATTGGCGAGGGCTTGCAAACTGGGCTCGCAACTAACCAATCCTATTGTCAAACAGTGTATCCAAGGCCTTACCCCAACATCCCTCAATACATCAATAGAGATAGATCTAAGGCCCCCTGACAGAGTCAGAGACTACACGGTCTGGGACCACCTCCCCTGATGCCCTACGATGTAATAGTTCTGCTAAAGTAATGGCGATACGACGATGTCAATGGATAAGACTTGAGTAGAGATAGAGCCAAAGTGCTTAGGACCGCATGGCATCACACTTCCCCTGATGCCCCACTCGTATTAAGTATACTAAGCACGCACAAACATTCACATGCCTATTCCTAGCATCATCATCATCATCATCATGTTATAAATAAATGGAATTAAATATATATGAACATTAACAATAGAAATATTGGATGACATGTTAAATGCACAATACACGCATACTAGCATAGAATCATTCATGGCATTGGACTCAATAAATAAAAAAAGTTTATTATTAGCCAATTAGTTTAGGTCTTGTTCCCTCATCTTTGATTGATAGTAGATCATCGTTCAAGCTTTGTAATTCACTCTTAGACCACTTAGAAACCTAATAAGTTCATAGATTTTCAATTAGAATTAATTCTCTATATTTAGACTAACAGAAACTGAGGGGTCGCAGGAGGCGCAGCACATGGGGTCTCAGTTTCTGTGACCACAGGGTGTGAGGTCGTAGGGTAGGGTCGGACATACTCCGACCCCACATGCGACAACACTCTCCCTGGAAACTTCCCGAGGGCATGTGGTCGAACATGTGGGTCTTGTGGGGTCGGACATCATGCGACCCCACATGCGACAACACGTGTTATGGTCGACCTTTTACTCTTAATTTCATTCTTTCATGTTTGAATCCTTTGGCTTATCATCATGGTCCTTCCTATGATTGTTCTATGGCTCAAAACTATAATTTTATATACCATCCATTGTCTACAATAATTTTCTCCATGGATTTTCTTAGAATTTGCCCATGGATCGATGATTTGGGTTTCTCCTAAATCCTATCTTCTTCATGAACTATTCTAGGCTAGTAATTAATCATGGGAAATAGGTTCATATCTTATGCTTGTTGAAGATTCAGAGTTTTCTCTGAATTTTCCTCCTCCTTAGTCTTCCTCTTCAATTCTCCTTCTCTTCCTTCTCTTCTCTTTCTCTTACTTTCAATTAGGGTTCTAAAGGAGTGAAAGAGGGTAAGGGACATCCTATTATAGAGGAAAATCCTCTATAATATGCCCCCAATGAGTTTAGGAAAGACCCCCTTCGAATTAGGAAGGTTTCCTAATATCTGTTCTATCTGGGTTTCATGGGGTCGGAAGTGGGGTCGCAGAATCCGTAACCATACCTTTTTAAAATGTCTAACCCCATGACCAAAATTTATGGGGTTGGACTCTTTTGAGGTGGGGTCGGTCACACCTGTTTAGGCATGCGACCACACACTCATATTTCATTATTTTTTAGTTAAATTTCATACCTGGTCTTGTGGTTTCTTTACGCACTTGGTCCACTTGGCTCGACCACTATAGGTAGCTGGTACAAGGTGGTAAAACCGGTTAGTTCGGTACGTATCTTACAACTCCCCCCTTATTAAAAATTTTGTCCTCGAAATTTACACATACCTTCTGAGTCGAAAAGGTAAGGATATTGCTTTCGAACAGCATTCTCTTCTTCCCATGTAATCTCTTTTATATCTCGGCTCCTCTAAGTGACCTTAACATAATAAATGTCACGATTGCGTAGATGTTGAATCTTTCGGCTGGTGATTTCAGTTGGTGCTACTTTGACTATCAAATCATCAGTTAGATCTGGTGGATCCGTTGTTAAAACGTATGTTGGATCTCTGACGTACTTCTTCAATAATGAGATATGAAATACATCATGCACACTTGACATAGATGGTGGTAGTGCTAACTCATACACTACTTTTCCACATTTAGCAAGAGTCTCATATGGCCCGACATATCTCGGACATAGCTTCCCTTTCTGTCTGAATCATTTTAAACCACGCATAGGTGATACTTTCAAGAATACCTTATCACTTACAACGAATTCAAGTTCTCGACGTCGAGTATCTGCATACTGTTTCTGCTGATTCTGAGCTATTCTAACTATTTCCTTAATAATGATGACTACACGATAAGTCTCTTTAACAAATTCTAGTCCAACAATACTCCGTTTACCAACTTCATTCCAAAACAAAGGAGTTCGACACTTCCTACCATACAGTGCTTCATAGGGTGACATATGTATAGTAGCTTGATAGCTGTTGTTATAGGCGAACTCGATCAATGGTAGTTTCTCATCCCATGATCCTTTGAAATCAATAAAACAGGCTCGAAGCATGTCTTCTAAAATTTGAATGTTATGCTCCAACTGTCAGTCTGTCTGAGGATGGAATGCAGTATTGAATTTCAACGTTGTACCCAAAGCCTTCTGTAATCCTTTCCAAAACTTTGAAGTAAAGCGTGGGTCTCTGTCGAACACAATGCTTTCAAGTACACCATGTAATCAGACAATATTATCCACATATAGCTTGGCTAACCTCTCTAGGGTATACTGAGGTCGTATAGCTATGAAGCGAGCTATCTTAGTCAGACGATCTACAATCACCCGGACCGCGTCAACTACTCGGGGAGTCAATGGTAACCCGGTGACGAAGTCCATAGTGATGCAGTCCCATTTCCATGCTGGTTCTGGCAGTGGCTGCAATAATCCTGTAGGTCTTTGCCGTTCAACCTTTACCCTCTGATAATTTAGGCATTGAGACACGAATTTAGCTACATCTGCTTTCATTCCTCTCCACCAATATAATTTCATCAAATCATGATACATCTTTTTACTTCCAGGATGTACAAAATAAGCGGTGGTGTGAGCTTCCTTCATTAGTCTGTGTCTAATGTCCAAGTTTTCTATTTCAAGAACACATACTCTTCCTTTGTACTTCAGTACCTTTTCATTGTCCAAGGTGAACTCAGGAATGGTACTACCTTTTTCGATGTCTTCTTGTACCATTCTCAGATAAGGGTCTGATTTAAGAGCGGCTTTCACTTCATCTATTATATCAGGTACAATCTTCAATGTTACGAACATATTTGAAAATCGATGAATAAACCCTTGGTCGGTTGATCCACCCGGTGCATCTATCATGAACTGCTCATTACCATGATGGAATATCTTTCCTGTAACACACTTTGTCGTAGTCGTGTTAACCTCTCCTTGGGATTTTATCATTACTTTTCTGTTTAAGGCATCGGCAATTACATTAGCCTTTCCTGGATGATACTAGATATCTTAATCATAATCCTTCAACAATTCCAGCCATCTTCTTTGTCTCATGTTCAACTCCTTCTGATTACAAAGATAAGTGAGACTCTTATGATCTGATTTAATCTGAAATTTCTCTCCTTACAAATAATGTCAACATATCTTGACAGCATGTACTACTGTTGCTAATTCCAAGTCATGAGTGGGATAGTTCTTCTCATGTGTCTTCAGTTGTCTTGAGGCATACGCAACTACTTGTTCTCCTTGCATAAGTACACATCCTAAACCCAATCCAGACGCGTCAATGTACAAGGTAAATGGTTGTCCTAGAATAGGAATAGTCAAGATGGGAGCAAATATCAATCTAGCCTTCAATGTTTAGAAACCTTTCTCACATTTTTCGGTCCAAACAAACTTTTCTCCTTTCTTAGTCAAACTGGTGAGAGGTACGGCAATTCTAGATTAGTCTTTCACGAATCGTCGATAATACCCAGCTAGACCGAGGAAACTTCTAATTTTTGCAACACTCTTAGGTGCTTCCCACTTCACAATGGCTTCAATCTTGCTAGGATCCACTTTAATTCCTTCAGTGGATACAACATGGCCTAAGAAAGCGACCTCATCCAGTCAAAACTCACACTTTTTAAATTTGGCGTAAAGCTTCTCTTTTCTTAGTCGCTGTAGAGCGGCTCTTAGATTCATGACATGAGTTTCCTTGTCCTTGGAGTAGATCAATATATCGTCAATAAACACAATGACTGATGTATCCAACATATCATGGAATACCCGATTCATGAGTTCCATAAAAGTTGCGGGTGCATTAGTTAATCCAAAATACATGACTAAAAATTCACAATGTCCATATCTTGTTCTAAATGCTGTCTTTGGAATATCACCTTCCTTAATCTTCAACTGATGGTATCCTAATCGAAGATCAATCTTGGAGAACACTTTGGCACCTTGCAACTGATCGAATAAGTCATTGATCCGAGGCAATGGGTATCGATTCTTGATTGTAAGCTTATTCAAATCTCGATAGTCTATACACCGTTGAACACTACCGTCTTTCTTTTTCACAAACAATACTCGCGCTCCCATGGTGCTATGATAGGTCTGATATAACCCTTGTCCAATAATTCATGTAACTGTACCTTTATTTCCTTCAGTTCAGTAGGAGCCATTCGATAGGGTACTTTAGATACTGGTGCGGCTCCGCGTATAAGATTTATAATGAACTCTATCGCTCGGTCGGGTGGTAGTCTTGGTAGTTCCTCAGGAAATACATCTGAAAAGTCACGCACAACCTCAATATCCTCTATTCGTGGTACTTCCTTGGTAAGTTTGACCACAGATACGAGATACCCAACTCCTCCTTTCTCGAGGCATTTTCTAGCCTTTAATGCAGAGAGGATGAGTTTTCATTTACGGGGTAGTCTAGTTTTCGTTTACGAGGTAGTCTAGTTCCCGTAAAACTAAACTCTGCTCCTTCCTTGTCTTTAAATGTCAAGTTCTTTTCTGCACATAATAGGTTTGCAAAATGCGGAGCTAACCAATCCATTCCCAAGATAACGTCAAGGTCTGCCATCTCGAGTTGAATCAAGGTTGCATCCAAAATCTTCTCACCGATAAGAACTGGACATGGTCTATAACCTTTTTCTAGTTCCACTTCTAATCCCATAGGTGATCGTACAAGTAATTTGTAGTCCAAAGATCTGAGGGGTAGATTTAGCTTCTTTCCAAATGACACAGATATAAAAGAAAGAATGAGTAGCTCCAGAATCAAAGAGTACTCTAGCGGGTATGCCATTAATAAGTACGATACGTGTGATTTGTTTTAATTTAGTCTACATGCTCACACAAGATAATACAAACTGAAAGGTTCAGGTCATACCTGTGACCACATCAGGCGATGTGGCAACATCCTCAGATGTAACTGCATAAATCTTTCCTTGCTGTAGCTACTTCCTCGGCTTAGGACATTCCCTGGAATAATGTCCCACTTGATTGCAGTTATTGCATTTTACTCCTTCATTATTTTGCTTTTGTTGAGGTTGGACTGTTGGAGTAGTCTTGGCTGCAGCATTAAAGCCTTGAGTACGAAAGGGTTTGAATGTTTTTGTGTTCCCTCCGTTATAAGAATTTCTATTTGGCCTTTTTATACCTCTATTCTGAGCAAAGTAGCTCTCCCTCTAGCTCGATTCTAGTACTCGTGCAATCTGAACTATTTCATTATAAACTTTCTTTTCCAGCCCCAAAACATGCTCTCGAATGCTTCCCCTAAATCCCATGACAAACCTTCGGGTTTTAGTATTTTCTTCCTGTGCTAGAGGGAGCAAAGAAAAACAGCTCTTCATAACGCTGTTGGTATGCATCCACCGTCATTTGTCCCTGATACAGACTCAGAAACTCTCTTTCCTGTATAAGCGATAAAATTGGCGCCCTTGTACCTGTTCTAGTTCTGGCAGGGCTCCTGTTCTATCTAAGCGGGAGCGGGGTTCGACTGAAGGAAGGGCAACAAATACAATGGATTCAAAAGCATCAAACCTCTCTTGTTCGGAAGAATCGAAATACATCGAAATGGTACCAGCCGTATAGCATCTCTGAAACTTCTGGGAAAGTACTTCTCGAAGAATGCCTCTTTCCAGGTCAATTGGGCGTGCTTGGTTAAAGATAAGTCTGAGTAGACTTCCACCAGTGGTGTGCATCGCCTTTCAGCATACATATTGCACACTGTACTTTCTCCTCCTCATTAACCGTCATCATCATGAAATTCCTTTCCATCTCGTTGATCCAATAAGCTGGCCACAAAGGATCTGCTGGTTTTCCATTATATTCTTTAGGCTTCATTTTCAGAAAATGCTCAATCAGTCGAGAATGGTCTAACTGATACTGAGCATAGGCCCCATACATAGGGGGTTGATACTGGTAGCTGCCTTGGGCTACCTCAGGGTTTTGTACTGGAGCTTGTACCATTGGCGTTTGAGGTGCTTGGGGCACCGTGTTGCTACCCCTTGCTACTGTACTAGCTTGTCTAGCTGGCATAGGTGTAGTATGTACAGCTGGAAAAACCATTCCTATAGCAGCTTGCATATTGGCT
This sequence comes from Protea cynaroides, assembly GCA_028583415.1. Classification (NCBI taxonomy): domain Eukaryota; kingdom Viridiplantae; phylum Streptophyta; class Magnoliopsida; order Proteales; family Proteaceae; genus Protea; species Protea cynaroides. The sequence continues at coordinate 75,861,479 of CM053276.1, read as the reverse complement.
TACACCTGCTGTATTTGTTGCAGCTGTTGTGCCAGGTTCATAACTGCTGTAGCCAAATCTGTAGGTGGGGCTGGCAAGTTTGTAGGATTTGTCTGGCCATTAGCTCCTGGTGTTGCCATATTCTGATTCTCTTGTCCTTCTGGATTTTCATGGCTGTCTTCCTCCACAGGTGGTGGTAGAATTGGGTTACGACCTCACCTAGTTACTCTTCGTCCAGCCATTTCTTGTTCTGGTGGTGGTAGTGTCTGAAAAAATCATGGAACATGTGAGGCAATCATTATATAAGTCATTTCCATGTCAAAATCCAACTAATCAATGTAAAATTCCAACTTTCCAAGTCATTCAGTCAAAATACTGTATTTTCCATCGTAGGGTCGATGGTAGGGTCGCACTATGTCCGACCACAGGGTATGCGACCTCACAAAACCTTGTCAGGTAACCGAGAGCCTAGGGTCTGTCGTAGGGTCGGTATATGTCCGACCATAGGGTCTGACCACACGATGTCTGTCAACTCACCGAAAGCCTAGTGTCACACCCCAATTCTGATCCAACCAGAATGGTGTGAGTGAACCATCATTGAACCAACGGTTCACACCAGGATCTCGAATAGGCCGTGTCCACCCATACAAACCAATTACACATAACCACGATCAGAATATAAATATACAGCGGAAGACTTTAAATAGAATGAACTGAGTATCTATTGATAATTTAAATAAATATCCCATTATTCAAAATCAAACACATAAATAATATCATTACATCCCTTTAATCCAATCAAAATAACTGAAATAAATAAATAAAACAAATCACAGGTACACGCAGAAAGGGCACTCGCATGAAGCATCATGCTCGTCCTCCCCTGCTTGTACATCCAAAGCAGCTACACCACCGTACGCCGGAGCGTTCACATAGTCGTCCACAGTGTATCCTGCATCAACATCTAAAAACAATGTACGTACAAAGGGTGAGCACACAACACAGCTCGAGAAGACAATCGACAGTTTCACAAGATTATGCATGAGTAACAACCAATTTTATCTTTGTGGTCTGGTTTTAAGTTTGCAATGTGCTATAGAAAGGTTTGGTGGCCCCCGCACCTCTATACACGAGTGTGTGGCGTCACACGAGAATCACACTACCACCAACCCACATGCACCCATCATGGAATAGAGATAGAGCTAAGGTATACCCGCACCTCCCCGATACTCTACCCATACCAAGTACCTAAGCCCCTACCGGCCGGGGCTCGCAACCCGGGCTCGCAACTAACCAATCCTATATGTCAACAATGTATGCTCTATCCCGAGACAGCCGTCTACGGCATAGAGATAGAGCTAGAGCGTGCAGGCCGGGTCGGAGACCACCACACCTCACCTCCCCCTGATACCCTATCCGCAACTAACCCACTAGGATAGAAACAATACGCAGGTAGACCCTATCCCAACATAACTCCCTATGGCATAGAGATAGAGCTAAAGCATCGTGGACAAGCCAGCGTCGACTCGGAATCCTCAGTACCACCCAACGATGGCCGGGACAACATCAATATCGGAGACCACCGTACCACGATCTTCCCCTGATACCCCACCCGTACCAAGCATGTTAAGACAGAATACTACAAAAAGTGCCAGTGTGAAGAGCGATCCCAGGCCCATGCCCCACTCCACACACCAACAAAAACAATCACATGCCTAACAATCACATCCTATGAATGCATGAACAATAATAATAACTGAAAATAAAGGATGGCATGTGAATATGCACAAACATCACATCATAGATATTCAATGATTAACAACGATTTATTGTCCATTAATTATTAGGTTTAGGTCAGATTCCCTTACCTGACGCTCGTTCAATAACTTGCTCCACGTCGCAAGATCCAAACGATAAGTCACAAAGTCCTACAATATTATTAGGGTTTCATTAGAACACATCGCTTAGGGTTTCATGTTGGTCGGAAACCAACAGAGATCACAAATACCCTCACAGAGCTGACCGGTGGCATGTACCGGTCGCAGCTCTGTGGAAAAGACTGGCGACCGGTATGGTCAGCCGGTCCCCCACAATCAACCTCCCGAGAGGTAGCGGTCGCAACATACCGGTCGCACTATGTGCAACCAGTATAGTCGACCGGTATGTCTTCGGAAGACCATACATGGGTTCTTCGACTGCCGTCGATCATCCTCCACAGATTCTCAGGGTTTCCTCTATCCATTCTAAGTCTAGGCTTTGAGTTAGAGCTATCCCCAACTCATTCAAGTCTCGTTTCGATGAATATCATCTCGAAACTCGAATCTAGGGTTTGACGGCAACTTAGGGTTTATTGGCCAATTTAGGGTTTTAGATCAATACCTACTTTGCATGGTATTGATCCACCCACACAACTATCATAGGGTAAGAAGAGGGATTCAAAAACTTACCGTTGACAGGCGTAGCATGAGCTTCGTCAAACGGTAATGGCGGCACCTCCTTCTTCTTCCTAGCTCCTTTCTCCTTTCCAAGCTCTTTCTCTTCTCTAGGGTTTGTGAGAGACAATGGAAAGGATTTGAGGGGTTTAAGGGTGTATTTATAGGCTAGAAATAGGGTTTAGTAACCCTACCAGGATTAGGAAACTTCTAGGATTCGAAATCAGGAAAGCGGGACCCGTAGAGACCAATTCCCAAATTCCCGCACATAGCTGTGCAGGCCATACCGGTCGACCGGTACCATCATCCGGTACCATCGACCGGTATACCTAAAATCAGGTATAATTGGTCGACTTCGGTCCGATTTCGTACCTGTTTGTTATCCGCTTGCCCCGTCTGGCTCGATGATGATCGGAAGACCTGTCAAGACACAAAACCAAGGTTAGACCGGGTTTTCAGAGTGCGGGTCTTACACCTAGGGTCGATCGTAGGGTCGGTATATGTCCGACCACAGGGTCCGACCACACGATGTCTGTCAACTCACCGAGAGCCTAGGGTCGATCGTAGGGTCGGTCGTAGGGTCACACATTTAGTCGAATTATGTGACCCCACGTCCCCAAATCAGGTTTTTAAACCTAATTTTTGGAGTCATTTCCCACTTTCCTTTTTCTCTCAACTCAACTCGCTTCCACTGAGTTGCTACAGTGTCGACCACTCGTGCTTGGTGATTTCTTTCTTCCATTCATGACCTCCGCTTCGTTCCTTCAGGTATGTTTTCTACTGGTCTTCATTTTTAAGCTTTCAAAACTAGGTTTTTCTCCATTTACATCATTTTCTTTAAATTAAACTTTTTCTAATCGTAAAAATTTGATTTTTATTGGGGGCTTTTGCTATTGGCCACCCAATGGACGAAAGCCCTCAAGAAAATTTGAGTTTCATTAGTTAGTTTTTGAGAAAATTGAAATTTTCCATTTTTGACCTAATTTTCAAAAATTTCCAAATTGTTGAAATTTCTTCAAATTCGATCTTCCAAGTTAAATTTCCAACTGTATGAGCCTTGCAGGGTGGTTTGAAACATATGTAAGTCCTCCTGTCCAACTGTTTGGGTGAAAAGTGAGGCTTTTGGCCAAATCATGCCGTTATAATGCCAAAAATTTTGAGTTTTCCTCTATAACTAATATCCTTTCTATTTGTCTGTGTCCTTGGAGATAGCATGGCTCACACCAAAGTTCCCAGAGTTCATGATCCCATTCGTTTCTACTCTAATGAGGCAGAGGCTCAGTATGCTCGTTGTGAGCGTAAAAAGGTGGAAGGGGGTCACTATGTAAACTTGGCTAGTCTAGCCTTGTTTAATGTGCAGGGGGCTTTTAGGGACATGGGTTGGCTCCCCGTGATAGCGTATAAGGCTTGCACCTGTCTTGCTCTGGTGAAGCAGTTCTATTGCAACCACCAGGTAATGGGTGATCACAATGATACAGACAGGGGTAGGGAGCTTAGGATCACCAGTTATGTGAAAGGGGTGGAAGTTTCCTTTAACTGACAAGAGTTGGCTGATCTCCTGGGTATATCAAATGATGGCCCCTTGGTATACTGTGCACCTAGGGAACCCCAGTTCCTATCCTTGATGATGCGTGCTGAGATTGATCGCCAGCTTCTTAGAGGTGATTGCTAGGAGATGAAGGCAATCAACCTACAGTCGGAGCCTCGGGTGTACTACAAGATCATTCAGCACAACCTGATTCCTCAGAGTGGGCATTATGATAGGATTTCCGAGTTGACCCAGTACCTATTGTACTGCATTTGCACTAGGCAGCCCGTCTGCCTGCCATACATTATCATCAAGACGATGATCCGTGCTACGACGCCTGGTCTGGTAGGCAACCTGCCCTATGGGTGTTTGATCACTACCCTACTCACACGCCTACATGTCAACTTATTGGATGAAAGAATTCATGAGGATACTTTCTCTTCTGACCTTGACTGGGAGGCCATCTGCAAGATGGGGATACGAGATGCGCAAGTCAGTGACGAGGAGAGGAACGCTCTGGTGCATCCCCATACTTGGGTCAAGAGAGCAGACGCTGAGGCGGCAGCAGCAGCAACAGCAGCAGCAACAGTAGGAGTCCATAGGGGTGATGCTGAGGATGTTGATCGTATGTATACGGATGTAGATGCCATACCTCCTCCATCACTGTTGCATTCCACTTGAGCTGGCCCATCTCAGGTTCCTTCACACACAGCTGGTCCTTCACACCCACCATCTGATGATGTGATGGGGCTGGCTGCTGCATGAGATTAGGGAGGCCCAACGCGTGACTGATTAGAGAGTAAGAGAGCTTCTAGATGCCCAGTGCACGTCTGATCAGTGGATGGCCGATCTGACAGCTAGTCTCCAGGTGACCCAGACTCAAGTAGCCTGGCTGACTAGAGTGTATGCTGAGGACTATGACCGGAATCGTGAGGCACCTCCTCCTCCAGCACCTCCAGCTCCATGATGCACATTTTCTTTTGTTTTTCCTTGTACTACAGAGTAACTGTCCAGATTGTGGACCGTACTCTGATTTGGATATGTATATATATTGCTTTTTATTTAATGTATACATGAAATTTGTTTCTCCTTTTATATATGCATTATTCTCTTTCTTAATTTTTGTCTCATACAACACAGGTGCTTATAGTGTGTTCTTATTAAACCTTTTAGATTTTTTATCCTAACTCAGTTCACGAACTTTTGTGGAAGTATACAGGTTTAAAAGACAGGGCCTGAGAGCTCTGATACCAAGTTGACACATCCCAATTCCATACCAATCAGAATGGTGTGATGAACCGTCTATGATCCAACGGTTTAACCAAGATCTCGAATAGGTTGTATCCTTTTTGTTTAAACCAAACACATCCACAACCATAATCAGAATAAATACACAATAGCGGAAGTCTTTAATACTTAATGAACTGAGAATCTAATGGTGATAACATACATAAATTATCCAATTATCATCAAATGACTAAGACATAAAATAAAATAAATTAATCAATTACATCTTCTGAATAATCCAACTATAAATCTAATCGAAGACGCATGAGTTACACTCTCACGACGAATCATGTGACTCCATCATAGCTTCTGCATCCGTCGCCATAGTATGTCCGTACATCGGAGCATTCATATAGTCTTCTATAGTAGTACCTGCATCATTAACTAAAAATATTCGACGTTGAAAGGGTGAGCACACATCATGGCTCAGTGAGCAAACAAAATGATGTAACAAACATATGCATGCATTCAATTCATATCTTTGGTCTGGTTCATAAGTTTGCAATGTTCAATAGAAAGGATAGGTGGCCGCCGCATCCCTATACACGAGTGTGTGAAGCTGCCCAAAGGATCAAACACCAATGCCGTCCCACATGCACCCACCATGGAATAGGGACAGAGCTAAAGTGCTTAAGACCGCACCGCATCACACTTCCCCTGATGCCCTACCCATACCAAAACGTAAGCTCCTATTGGCGAGGGTTTGCAAACTGGGCTCGCAACTAACCAATCCTAATGTCAAACAGTGTATCCAAGGCCTCACCCCAGCATCCCTCAATACGTCCATAGAGATAGAGCTAAGGCCCCCCGGCAGAGTCAGAGACTATACGGTCCGAGACCACCTCCCCTGATGCCCTACGACGTAATAATTCTACTAAAGTAATGGCGATACGACGATGTCAGTTGACAATACTTGAGTAGAGATAGAGCTAAAGTGCTTAGGACAGCACCACATCACACTTTCCCTGATGCCCCACTCACATCAAGTACACTAACCACACACAAACATTCACATGCCTATTCCTAGCATCATCATCATCATCATGTTATAAATAAATGGATATGCATGAACATTAACAGCAGAAATATTAGAGACATGTTAAATGCACAATACACGTATACCAGCATAGAATCATTCATGGCATTGGAATCAATAAATAAAAATAATTTATTATTAGCCAATTAGTTTAGGTCTTTTTCCCTCACCTTTGATTGATAGTAGATCCTCGTTCAAGCTTTGTAATTCACTCTTAGACCACTTGGAAACCTAACAAGTTCATAGATTTTTAATTAGAATTAATTCCCATATATTTAGACTAATAGAAACTGAGGGGTCGTAGGTGGGCCAGCACCTAGGGTCTCAGTTTCTGCGATCACAGGGTGTGGGGTCGCAGGGTAGGGTCGGACATACTACAACCCCACGTGCGACCACACCCTCCCTGGAAACTTCCTGAGGGCATGTGGTCGGACATGTGGGTCTTGTGGGGCCGGACATCATGCGACCCCACGTGCGACCACACGTGTTATGGTCGATCTTTCACTCTTAATTCCATTCCTTCAAGTTTGAATCCTTTGGCTTATCATCATGGTCCTTCCTATGATTGTTCTATGGCTCAAAACTATAATTTTTTACACCATCCATTGTCCACAATAATTTTCTCCATGGATTCTCTTAGAAATTGCCCATGGATGGATGATTTGGGTTTCTCCTAGATCCTATCTTCTTCATGAACTATTCTAGGCTCTTAATTAATCATGGAAAATAGGTTCATACCTTATGCTTGCTGAAGATTCAGAGTTTTCTCTGAATTTTCCTCCTCCTTAGTCTTCCTCTTCAATTCTCCTTCTCTTCCTTCTCTTTTCTTTCTCTCACTTTCAATTAGGATTCTAAAGGAGTGAAAGAGGCTAAGGGATGTCCTATTTATAGAAAAAAAAACCCTCCATAATATGCTCCAATGAGTTTAGGAAAGACCCCCTTCGAATTAGGAAGGTTTCCTAATTTAGGTTCTGTCTAGGTTTCGTGGGGTCGGAGGTTGGGTCACAGAATCCGTGACCCTACCTTTTTAAAATGTTCGACCTCACAACCAAAATTCATGGGGTTGGACTCTTTTGAGGTGGGGTCGGTCACACCTGTTTAGGCATGCGACCACACACTCATATTTGACTATTTTTGAGTTAAATTTTATACCTAGTCTTGTGGTGTCTTCACGCACTTGGTCCACTTGGCTCGACCACGATAGGTAAACCTGGTACAAGGTGGTAAGACCGGTTAGTTCGATACGGGTCTTACACATTACCCTCATCAGTCTGAGTGAATTCTGAAGAGGACCTGGCCGTAAGTCACATAGAAGGGTAGGAGAAAGCTATGCTTAAAGGAAGGAGAACAAAAATTTTAACCCTAGCTTTTGTGGGTTCATCATTGACATCACGATCATCGATAAGCCCAAGGTCATTGAAGAACATGAAATCATAGGTCGTTAATTGTGAAACCCGCATCCAAAAATACAGGATAATTTAGATTTTTCTCATGTAATAGGTTCTCTTGCCGACACTAACCTAGCATCAGTATCATCAATGGAGTGTATGGAACTCTAGGAAAGAGTTAAAACCCTCTTTTCTTAGTATAGAAGCTTCATTTAGGAATAATTATTCGAACCAACCAAGACTTGGCCATCCTGACTCAATTTAGGATAGGCGATCGACTAAGGAGGTTACAAAATGGGCTTGATCGATTGCCCATCTGTGATCGACCACCAGTACCCAAAATTGTGTCAGATCGAGTCTAACTTAGTTGGGCTTGGTTTCAACTAGTTCTTAACCACCCATGATTGTCCCAAATCATGTGGAACCTAATTTTGAATGTGTTGGAGTGTCAATTGACAACCTCCAAGCCTCTTCTATCACTCTTATACTAGGAATAGGACTCTCAAGGAATGAGTTGCAATACAACTCTAACTCTTGTATAAACTCTCTAAGAACCCTAATTAAGAACATTAGAACCTCTGACATGTTTTGGGAGAGAAAAAGTGAAGTGGAGTAAGGTTGAAGGAAGAAGAAGAGGAAGAACTACCACTGAAGGTCCTCCCTCAAGCTTCTTGCTACAACAGTGTTTAGCTTAAGCATTATGGTAATTTCAAAACCATTCCTACCTTATTTAGATTATACCCTAAATGATCTCGTGAGGTAAAACCCAATTTCTGATCATGTTGGAATTAAGTTCCAAGAAGCCATTAATGGATATTAGGTAGAACTATTCAATAATACTTACAATGGATAAATTGATATAAGTATTCAATGTAGGACCTTATAATGAATTATAACATTGAATTATGATTAGGAAGCGGCCATTAATAAAGTACAGATCCTCAGAATCCCTCTGGGATAGCCCTCCACCCTGTGCCATGGAGAACAGAGAGAATTGGATTCAGTTCAAGCTCTCTGGTATGGGGCAGTCGACGAAGGCGGTTGACTAAATTGACTTGATTGACCACCTCTGCTATCATCAACCGCCTGGTCTATAGAGAGGTGTATTCTTAGTAATTTTTCACACCAATTTCCCAATTAGACTATGATAGCCTCCCCATACCTCAAGAATAACATAATGAACATGTTTGAATGATTGGTTTGATTAGAATGTGCTCCCAAGGGTGTAAGCACGCGTGGTTACAAAGACGACATTCGCCATCATAAACCATACATGCATTTAACCTATGGAAATAGAATTTTATCCTATCCAATGATTCAAACCCATCATAAAACACCTGTAGAAGTAACCCTACAGAGGTGCAAGCCTCTGGAACCCATCTAGGCCAAAAAACCTAGGCGGTTGATAAAACTGAGTTGATCAACCACCTCAATCGACCACTAGATTACAACAAACCTATTTTGGTTGTATTTTCAACCATGGACTTTGAGACTTAACCAAGTGACCCAAGGACATGTTCCTAAAACTAATGAGGATACCCTAAACCTAATAGAAATGAGACTAGACAATCATAAGTAACGTTTATACCTCAATTGTAATAGGTAAGCCGACATAGGAAAATAAGGGAAGGAATTCTGTCTGCAACAGAGTAAGGATTAGCTCACTAGATATAGGTGAGGGATTAGTACTCATTTTATTTTTTTGTTTCTGTACACATATGCTTGCTGCTTGTTTAGATTACTATGTGATAACATGCCATCCAATAACTATGATAACTGTTCATGCATTTGCATATTATAACTCTATATTGGATTGGTAGATTATGAAATATTTGATAACATGATTATTTTTCATTCGCTTGTATCCTAGTGGATCCGAATAGCTATAATGGGATGGTTTACCTTAGTCCATTAAGCTAAGATACGGGTACCTGCATTAGTAATATTTCTTGGTTTAGTTTTCAATATCCCGTGATAGGCAACCCTTGGCAATGGGGGTTTAGGTATTGGCATAGGCTTATTATGGACCAGTCATGGTTTGGACTATTTTACAGTTGGAGTAGGATTTTGGGCATGGTTGGGAGCCAGCCTCTAGCATTTCAAGAGAGACCTAGGGATGAGTCTGTTCTATGTGCTTATCCATCAGGGATTGGGCGGTATGTACCCAATGAAGTGGTTGAGGAGTAGAATAAGATGCCAAGATGAAGCTTATGATGAGGGAATGCTGGTATGATGTCAGGACGGTATGTTCTTAGGTTGTATCTTCATTCTTGTGTAATGTTTTACAAGCGGTAAGGAGCCAAGTGCATTTCATTCACCTCACCTGTGCTTGAGTATTCGTTATCAATATTTAGGTGTGATGCTACTTACACATGCCTATTCACAGACCATTAACCTTAATAATATATTCATGCATTGCGTGCTTGTGTGTGCTAATTTCTTACTGAGCGTGTGGTTTTGCTCACCCTTGTACATATACCTTTTTTTTTAAATTGTTTTGTAGATAACTTAGCTAACAATGATATGTTTGAAGATGAAGAACCTGAAGAAGACTCTCTTGATCCTTCATGTGAATGTGATGATTGTCTTTATGGTTAGAAAACAATGATTCTGAAGAAGAGAAGACTTCTCTATCAAATACAGATGATTTTATTAGGATTTTTACTTAGGAATTTAATTGTTATTTGTTTTGTTTCAGGCATTGTTTAACCCATGAGGTTTTTATTTTAAGTATTCAATACTTGGTATTATTCTATTTTTTGTCTTGGTTTGAAGACAGATAATCTTTTATTACAATTATCTAGTACCATTAGATTTGATTTTTGGTTTCTAGTTATTGATTTTCCAGTATTATTTAATTACACTTTGTGATTCTCGTAATCTATGTTGTGATTAACCGAAGCGGTGTGATATGTGATGACTGTTAATGAATTCTAGTGTGGTAGTACTTTCAGTGTGAGAAAACTATGGTTATATTAAAATGCTAGGGTTTTGGGGTGTGACATTAATTAGTAGTGGGGTATCCCTACACCCGGTGACCTAATCATACAATTGAGTAACTTAAGCTCAAATGGAGACAAGCGGGGAAACTTATTGAATCCTTCTGAGGAATGGAAATACCAAATGTTTGATACTGGTAGAGGAGTATTGTCATTTAGACTGACAAAGAAAAAATACTTCTTCCAATGTTGAATTGAAGATCTCTTGGAAGTTAAGATTTCAGGAGCTGTATTCCTCTAATTGAAATGATACCAGCCTGTTGGTGCCTTTACACTAGGGATTTCTGTGGGTCCATTATCAATGTTAAACCTAAACATGCGCCTAAATAGATTCACTGTAGGATCTTTTTCCCGATGTTTAAAGTACATGAAGAATGCCGCCAGTTGACACCAGGAGTTTGGAAGCATTTGAGCTCGGGCAACTCGGTAGAAGTTAAGGATACGAACAATTTCTATTGGAATGGGGAGGCAAAATCTGCACACGATCATTTCCTCATAAACACAAACCTTAGTGTGGCTAGGATTACAAGGTGATTTATTCCTCTTAGAAAGATAAAGAATATAGGTGGCCTGGAATGGAGTACTTCTTCCTCAGAGAATCCAACATTACTTGTGCCATATCGAAATGACTAGAATCACAAGCATATTGTTGCAGAGATGGGATGGCAAGTGCAACAGTAGTTGAGCTACTCCCAACTACCGCACTTGCCCTAGGAAGTTTGGACTGCCTTATAACTTCACTCGGAATGGCTACGGAAGGTACCCCTATAATCCCTTCATGCCTTTCTTCATCAGAAGAAGGAGAGCTATGTGAAGACATTAAAAAAATCAAAAGGGAAAAAAAAGACTTACAAATTCTTTTTCAGAAAGTCGAGGGTCACAGCTATTGAGACTGCTCCAAATCAATTTCATGTATAAAAGGTTTAGGAAAATGATGATCAAGGAGCGATACCAGGTCCTTATCTAGTGGCATTGAAGGATGTAACCCTTCTGTTAGAAGCCCAAAACTCATCATGAAAAGTTGTTAGATTAATTTAATGAAAAGGTACCTTTCCCAGCTCCATAATTGAAGAAGATTTGAAAAGGAAATAAGTTGTCTACATGGAAAAGGGGTAAAGCTTTATAGCCAAAGATGCCTCGATTTCAAAAGCATCACCATGTTACATGTGGCAGCCCCCTGGAGCACAAATACGCATCAGCCGTGAAATCCGAGATTCGAATCATGGACTATGACTAAAAAGAAAATTGTCATTACAATTCAAGATATGCTAAACAGTTGTATACCTCTTTGTATAAGCCTCAAATGCATATACGACAAGAACTCTGGAAACGAGCCATGAATCACCTGCAGTTCATTCAAATCACTGATCTGCCAAATAAGTCGCTCAAGGAAATGACTTAGAGTGTAAGATGCGTAAGCAATCAACACATAAAGATAAGTCACCCAAGGCTTGGTATTAAAATTGCCTTCCCACCCTTGTCAGTCTAGAAAAACAAGGGGCAACTGTTAATACAATATCTCGTCTACTAATGATATGACGATACGTGACTCAATCCAGAGAAGACACATGGCTCAATCCATAGGCGACAAAGATAGTTGCCCAAAGTATTCCCATTGCTGACATGTGTATAACACGTGTCAAAGCTACACTGCTTGAGCAGTTCCATACATGCAAAGGAGCACTCCTCTCCTTGAGCAGTTCCAACGTGCAAAGGAGCACTCCTTGCTCAATGTCCACTACCCACAACAGTGCATCATGTGCGGCAGACCACGATAGTCACACTCATGTTTCATCCTGCCATTGGATAATGATAGTCACACTCATGTTTCATCCTGCCGTTGGATCCTTATCCAACGGCAACAGACCAACACAATAGTTTTTACAACCATCCACACCATTACACTACTACTAACCACTCCAATCAGCTTCCTAGAGGTTTATAAAAGCACCAGAGCACAAAGAGCAAGGTAAGTTAAATTCTCAATAATCATCACATTGATAGACTCAAACCTTATCCCCATCTTAAGATATGTTTCCCTATTAGACATTTCATTTTGTCTAATTTGAGGACTAACTTAAGCATCGGAGTGGCCACTGGACTACCCAGTCCACCCATCTGTGTTTTCTTTCTGTTATTTCATGTTCCTCTCGGTAAGTCGGTTATAACAGAGAATAACTCAATCATCATTGTGGTTTACTCTGTTCGTGCTGTATAATTTGTGTAAGCTGTGAAGGACTTTACTAATGTGGCATCTCAACATAGTATCCAATGTTCAGCATTAACAGTCCCAAAGGCAAGGAAGAAGATAAGGACTCAGAATTTCAGAAGTTAATTTCCAACGAATTGTTGACAACAAATATGCAATTAACCTGCAAAGCTCTATAAATCATGATACATGCTTGTCTAAAAATCCCATGAGAGTAACTATGCAGATCCAAAACAGAGTTCATTATTTGAAATGCTTTTTCTTTTTCATGATTTTACAGGTTCGGGAGGAAATATTCGATAAATCTTTTCTCACCAAAAATCTTTACTACTGTTTTAAAATGATCGTTAGATATATTCTATGCCACATGTCGTCTATCGAATGCCACTAGACAATCTCAAGTTCAAACGTGAACTTGAGACAAGCCAAATCCTCAACACCCATCCTCTAAATTCATTATTTTGTAGACATTTGGGGCCCAAAACATCCAATGGCCGGGATCAAGCTATTTATTTATAAAACGTGTCATAAGTCACAACCCAGATGTGTATTTATATTTGGTTGGGCTCCTTTGAATCACCCTTAAGTGCCACATAACCTCTAATATATCTGTTGTCATCCCAAACAGGATTTTGGTACTTAGCTCGCTCAGACTTCTTGCAAAATGAAAGGAGGACACCATAATGATGGTCGGGTGGGGACACCCTTTGGCCACTTGATGTTTAAGTCAGTTCGAAAGACAAGCAGTATAGGATAGGTAAAAAGGACTGTCCCTTTTGAATTAAGGAGATCCGGGTAGCTAACTTGCTCTGAGCATGAATGCTAGGAAAAATATCTTTGTGTTTACCTGGGTATGCCTCCTCTATTTATAGGTTTGGAGTGACCTAGATGTGGGAGCTGGATATATCCTTTGTCATGGCTGAATGTCCTCTCTGGAGCGTGATTTGTGCCTGTTGATTTGGAGATCAGATGATTTTCTACTAAGTCATTCGGGCAATGGGATTTCTTTCTCAGGATTCCATTGTCTTTTCCTTTGCGGATATTTGGGGGGAGTTAGATCTCTGACTTTATTTGATGTGGGTCCCACTTGTACGTTACAATACAGCTGGCTTGTGATATGTAGATCCATCCATCGAGGTCCACTTAAAGGGGCACTGAGGCTGTGGTAGTGAAGAGCTGTCGAGGCCTCCATATGGGTAGGGAGCTGAGGCTCCCATCTTGGCGAGGCTCTGAGGTCTGTGGGGCTGTGAGGTTCAGTGGAGATCGAAGGTACGAGGCTCTAAGGTCTTATGACAGTGATCTCGTGTGCCTTCCATGATAGCAAGACTCCGAGGTTCTTCACTATCTCCATGTGTGGTTCCTAGTTCATCAAGTGCTGCTTTCATCTTAGTCCTCTAACGTAGACAATGAGAGTTGGGCCTTCCTTGTTCTGACCCCGGTATACACATACTGGAACCCGATTTATGGAGACGTATCCTCTCATATCAGATGCCCCTTTCCCTCGCTATCTTCTTGAAGTTAGGGAGGGCAATTTTATTTTCATCCTGTTTCTGAGACCTCCGAGGTAACTTCATGAGGAAGCGGGACGGTTACCTCTTGAGTGGGATTTTTTAAAATTCGAGCAGTGGGTCCCTCCACCTACCTTGTTTTATGTCGATCATATGATCATGTCATAAATATGGCTATCGCGGAGCGAGTGGGTGAAGCCACGTGCATTCTGGCTTTTTCGATGCAACGGTTATAGCCATTTTCGTAAGTTATTAGGTTATTATGGCCTACTCATATTTTTTTCTAGACGAACGGTCCTTAAATACTATTCATCTTCTCTTATTTTTTTCTTTTTGCCTTCTTTTCATCTCCTTTAATTTTTCTTACTACCTTTTTCTCGTTCTTCTCTGGTTTTTCTTGCTGTTCTTCCATCGTTTATCTCCGCACAGCACTTTATTGATACTCATCACCCACAAGTAAGTATAGGTAGGTTTAGGAAACCTTGCAGTAGGAAAGATACTAACTTTGAAGAAGAAGCTCAGGGTTCGGATGTTGCACGTCGACGTGGCCAAGTTTCCACTTCCTCTGCCATCCCTCTTGTCATTCTTGAGGAAGGATGGGGTTGGCATAATGAGGTTTGGAAGGCTAGGGCTGTTCAAGCTGCCCAGATACAGGCAGCAAACCCTGGCCCCGAATAGCCTTCTAGAGTCCCTTGCGGTATTAACTATGCCGCCGGATGACTCAGGATCGCCTAGATGCCATTAGGGAGCTTTACAGCGTCCCTGAGAACTTCGCCTTCATGCTACCAAAATCAAAGGATCAGATATGTACTCTTTGCAATGACGCCATTGTGGTGTACAAAGAGATATTCCAGTTAGGGTTTTCGCTTCCTCCTCCCCCCTTTTACTTTGAGCTGTTGGATAGCTACAAATTGGCACCTCTGCAAATCACCCCTAATGGATGACGTGAGATTACTAGTTTCTTAGCTTGCTTGAGGTTGGGCAGTTTACCTTCTGAGGTCGCCCTCTTCAAGAAATTCATCCATCTTGTCTCTGGAACACCCACTGCTCGGTAAGGTTGGTACTACTTCTAGCGCCAGGGTGATTCATCTTATACTTCGGCTAAGACGTCATCACCTCACACCACAACTAGAAGTTTAACTTCTTTTTTGTCTCAGGTATCCATCACCCAGGGACACCTAGCCTCGCAATGTCTGGTCTAAGCCTATTTTTTCCTTGGTCAACACTGTCCCCCTAATTAGCCAGGACTTAAATGAGTTTTTCGAGGCAATCTATGTTGTTCCTCCCCCGATTGTAGAGCAGCTGACTGACCTATTATTCCTCTGGAATGCTAGGCTGGGTAAGCCCTATTTACTCCATTTGCTTGTATTATTCTGCACTTGACATTTCTTTTTCTGATTGACAGTGGACATCGGATTAGAGGATCTTGCTACGGTCCTGATGGCCGAGAGCCCAACGAAGGAAATCGACATCCCCGAGGCCGAAGTTCTCAGTGGTCCTCAAGAAGGGGCGGCTAAGGCCCTCGAGCCTGTCAAGGTAGTTGGGGTTTCCTCCCCCTTTTTTTTATTCTCCAGGGAAGGAGATCACCACAGCTGCGGGGGGCATCGAGGTACAAGAAGTTAAACCAGATGAAGGAGTGAAGCTTTAAACCCATAAAAAAGGAAACGTCATCATGAAGAGAGGTCAGAGAAGAAAAAGAAGAAGAAGAAATCCTCTAGGATAGACGAGGGTCTTCGAGGTATATCCGCTTAAACTTTTTCCTTTTCGACCTTCTATTTTTCCTTGATAGCTTAGTCCTAGTTTTACATTTTTTCTTTAGCTGTTGGTGGTGTTCGGGATCAAACTGTAAAGTTCACTCATCCTAAAAACATAGAGGATGATGTGACACCTTTCGTGCCCGAGGTCAACATATCTACCCGTCAGTCGGCCCCGTAAGCTGCCACCGTAGCAGAAGAGCTCATTCAAGTTATGAGGCTCCCTGTGGATGAGTCAAACTACCCCAAGATGTCACTTGGTGAGGCTTCCACAGCGAGGCTTGCCATCACATCAAGGTAATTACTGTTGGTGTGGCTTTCTTTCCTTAGGTATTTTTTTTGTCATGACTTCTTCTTTATTTGCAGACTGGTCATTTCTTACACCGAGCTCGGGAGGCTTTTGTAGACCTCGAGGTCAAGCTAGACTTGGCTCTCCAATGGTTGTCTGATGTCGAGACTCACTGGGACGATGCCTATGCTCTAGCCAAAGAGTATCAAGAGGAGAATGTGAAGTCTCAGGGTCGGGCAAAGGACCTCAAGGAGGAAGTCAAGAAGTTGAAGGCGGACCTTGCTGAGGCTGAAAATGAAAAGACCACACTTTGATAGGAGTGGGATGATGCTGAGGATAAAGCCAGGGAGGATCGGAGGTCATATGAGGGTCTGAGGGAGACTCGCGTGCGTCTTGAGGAGGAAGTTCAGAATGCCAAGGCCACTGTTGAAGCAACAGAGAAAATTATTGACGATGAATGCATAGCTCACAGTGCTGCTTCGGTAAAGCTCGAGGTTGCTTCTGAGGTCAGAGTTCGTGAGGTAGGGAAAAAATCCATGGAAGATTTCAAGACTAGGACATGCCATGACGATCTATATGGAAGGGCAGTTTTTTTTATGCATTCCTGTTGAGAATGCAGAAGAAAAGAGATCAGATCCAGCGGGCCTTCTTGCATGGACTTGGGCTTGCTTTGATGAGGGGTAGGCTTGTTGTGCCACGGAGTACAAGAAGACTGTGATGGAGTCTTTGCTTAAGCTGGTGATGCTGATGTTGACCGAGACCCATGACTTTGTTTGGGCCTCCTCATTTTGACCTCTCGCCAGTTAGTGCTTTTAGGACGCTTCTTGGAGCCATAGCTTCTCTGAGGGTTTCACCTTTCCTAACGCTCCCTTCTTCTTCTGGTCAGCCTATCTCCCTGCCTTTGGAGTTTACTCCCAAAGATCAATCTGCCTCAATTCCTCTTGGGTCGACCCCTTAACTTGGCCAAGTTGAAGAGATCTCTCAAGCTAAAGTACCAGTTCTCCCCTCTGAACAAGTTCCCCCCACGGTCGAGCCATGAAAAGAAGATGAAATTTGAAAGAAGAAATTTTTTTTTTGTGTATATTATCTCTATTTTTCTATTTAAATGAACAGGTGTGATTTTTTTATGTTCTTTGAAATTGACATTTGAAGCCAATATTTATCCACCTTCTGAGTTTCGAGGCCCTTGGGACAGCCAAGGGTGTCAAAGATAGTCTCTTCTAATTGAGGTTCACATCGACAAAGTCAACCCTCCGTGCTTCTGCACCTCAAACTGGTGCTAAAGCCAATACTTTATCCTTACTTAGGATAATTATCCACCCTACGAGCTTAAAGATCCTTGGGGCAGCCAAGGGTGTCGAAGATAGTCTCTTCCAATTGAGGTTCACGTTGACAGAGTCGACCCTCCATGCTTCAATGCCTCAAACTGATGCTAAAGCCAATACTTTATCCTTACTTAGGATAATTATCCACCCACCGAGCTTCGTGGCCCTTGGGACAGCCAAGGGTGTCGAAGATATTTTCTCTATGCCTAAGTACACCATATTTCTTGTAACCAAGCATTTTTATTGATTCTTACTTGATTTACAACACTTTACAAATAAAATTTTCATAAATTCGATGCATTCCACGTCCTTGGGACAGCCTCACCATCCATTCTTTATAGGTGGTATGGCCCTACCCTCGATGTCTTGATCACCTTATATGGTCCTTCCCAGTTTGGAGCTAACTTTCCCTGTCTTATTGGTTTCGAGGCCAAGGCCTTTCTCAGTAATAGGTCACCTACTTAGAACAGCTTCTCCTTCACTTTCTTGTTATAGTGATAGGCTATCCGAGTTTGGCATATGACGTTCTATAGGTGGGCTGCCCCCTTACTTCTTCTAGAATGTCGAGGTCTATCAACATATTTTCTCTATTTGTCTCTTTATCGAATTTTTCTATTCAAAATGACCTATGGACGACCTCGACGGGTATGACAGCTTTTACCCCATGGCTGAACATAAAGGGCATTTCTCCTGTAGGTGTTCTACTGGTTGTCCTGTACGACCATAGGAGACTTGGGACCTCTTCCACCCATCTTTTTCTTTCCTCTGTTAATCTATCTTTTAATCCACTTAGGATCTCTTGACTTATCACCTATTCTTGTGCACTCCTCCTCTTTAAACCCTTGAGGATGGTTATATTGGTAACCTTGGCTTGTCCATTTGATTTTGGATGGTGCACCGAGGTGAAGTGATGGAAAATCTTGTATTGTTTATAGAAGCCTTAGAATCTGTTCGAATCGAACTACTTTTCGTTGTCTGTAACACTGCCTATGGTATCCCATATCGGTAAACCACAGAGAGTTTAAGGAATTTCGTTACTTTTGAAGCTATAATCTTGGGCATCGACTCCACTTCTATCCACTTGGTGAAGTAATAGATGGCTATAATCAAGAATTTATTATGTTTCAACCCCATGGGGAATGGCCCTAGGATGTCCATCCCCCATATGGCAAAGGGGATTGGGCTCGCTATAGGCTGCAGTGGTGTGGCTGGCTAGTGCTGGATTTTGGCATGTCTCTAGCATTGTATGCACTTCTTCACATAATCCTCGCATTGTTTCACTATGTTGGGGAAGTAGTAGCCGTGTCTAATTGGATTTTGTGCCAGTGTTGTCCTACCTGATGACTATCGTAAAATCCTTTGTATACATCTTCAATGGCTCCTTTAGCCTCGGATGGTCATTGGCATCACAGTAGAGGTAGGGATAAGGCTCTCTTGTACAGTACATCCTCGAATATGATGTACCACTTTGATCTGGTCTGTATTTTCTCTGCTTCCTTGCAATCATCCGAGAGCATCCCATTTTTCAAAAAGTCTAGGATTGGATCCATCCAGTAGGACTCGTCTGTAACCATATTGACCTCGGCCTCAGGGGCGATGCTTGGTTTGTCAAGCTAGCTTAAATATATTGAGTTATTGGCCACCACTAAATTATTACCCAACAGTTTAGACAGTTCATCCGCCTTAGTGTTGTCTTCCCGATCAATGCTCCAGACTTCGAAGCCTCAGAATGTCGCTGTTAGTTCTCTGACTTTTCCAAAGTAGGCTTGCATTTTTACCACCTTCGCCTCGTAATCACCTGTTACTTGTTTAACCACAACTTGAGAGGCACTGTGGGTGGAGATGTGTATGACCATAAGGCACCTTGCCAATTGGAGCCCTGAGATCAATGCCTCATACTCAACTTCATTGTTGGTGACAGGGAAATCAAATTTAACTGTGCTTTTAATTTTAAAACCCTCTGAGCTGATCAACACCACTCCTACCATAGGTTGATTCTCGCTGCTTGCCCCGTCTACAAACAGTGTCCAGGGTGCCAAATTTAGTTTTAAAGTAGGGGTCGAAGGTTGTATTTGTTTCACTGTGCTTGGGTCCTCTGGGTCATCTACCAATGTACTTTTAATCAAGAAGTCAGCCAAGGCTTGGGCCTTGATCGCTATCCTTGGTTTATAGTGGAGATCAAACTCTCCGAGCTCTACTGCCCACTTGATCATTCATCCTGACATATTGTTCCTTGCGAGGATCTTCTTCAGGGGTTTTGTTGTCAAAACCTCAATAGTCTGAGACTAGAAATAGGGTCGCAACTTCCTTACAGCGGTTACCAACTCCAGAGCATGCTTTTCAATGGCCTAGTACTGGGTTTCTATGTCTAGTAACATTTTACTTACATAGTATATCGACCATTGCATCTTTTTTACCTCTATGACTAGCACAGCACTTACTGGAGACAGCTAAGTACAGCTGGAGCTCGTCCCTTGCTTTGGGTTTAACAATTACTGGTGGGGTTGACAGGTACTTTCTTAGTTCCTTGAATGCCTGTTGGCATTCTGGAGTCCACTCAAACTTTTTATTGCCTTTGAGTATCTGAAAAAATGGCACGCATCGATCTGTCAACTTCGACATAAAGCTTCCGAGGGTGACGATCCTCCCTGTCAACTCCTGTACCTGCTTTATATTCTTAGACTGCTTCATATCTTGTAGGGCTTCTATGTTTACGGGGTTGGCTTTTATCCCTCACTCGAATACCATGAATTTGAGGAATTTTTCTGAGTGCACCCCAAAGGCACATTTGATCGGGTTTAGCATCATATTGTGCTTTCGTAGCACCCAGAAGGCCTCACGGAGGTCGTCAATGTGTGTTCTCACCTTAAGGATTTTCATTAGGAAATCGTCGACGTATACCTCCATGTTTCTTCCTATCTGGTCTTTAAAAATCTTATTTACTAGGCGTTGGTAGGTGGCTCTTGCATTTTTCAGGTCGAAGGGCATAACTTCATAGTAGTATGTCCCTTGGCTCGTGAAGAAGCTCATACTTTCTTTATCTTCTGTACTCATTGGGATTTGGTTATATCCTGAGTATGCGTCCATGAATGAGAGTAGTTCATGTCCAGAGGTGGCATCTATCAATTGATCTATCCGAGGTAGGGGGTAGCAATCTTTAAGCCACGTTTTATTGAGGTCGGTATAATCAATACAAATCCTCCACCTATCCCCAGATTTAGGTACCATTACAACATTAGACAGCCACTCTGGGTATTTAACTTCCCTGATAAATCCAACTTGAAGAAGTTTTTTAACCTCCTTGTTTATTATTTTTTATCGGTCTGGTGTAAAATTCCACTTTTTCTACTCACAAGGCGATGTTGGGGGTCGACGGTCAGGTGGTGTTTCATGAGGCTTCTGTTGATGTTGGGTATGTCTGCTACCGACCATGCAAACACATCTGGATTCTCCCTAATGAAGGAAATGAGCTCATCTCGCATCTCCCCTTGCAGGGTGAAACCGATTTGGAAGGTACGATTAGGTTGGTCCTCCGATATTAGAATCTGGACCAGTCCTTCCGCAGGGGTTCCTCAGTGAGGGGCTCCTTTCTCAGGATCTGGATCATCCCTGAAATCCTCCAAGATGATGGTCTGGACTGAGGCTTTCTCTTTCTTTTTGGCTGCTTCTTCTCCTTGTGTGAGGTTTGAGGCTCCTGGTATCCACCCTAATTTAATGTCATAGCATTACCTCAAGATTTTCTGGCCTCGTCAGCATTCTCTAGTTTCATGGTCAGTGGAAAACTTGATAACTTGATAATATATAGATAGGCAGCTTCGGAGGCAATGCAAAGATGGCCGTCCGAGGACCACATTATAACTAGCTCGGAGGTCGACTACAAGAAATTCAACATTGATAACCCTCCAAGCAGGGTTCTTTCTGATCATGAAGGGTAGGCAAATCCCTCCTTTCATAGAGACTGAGTCTCCAGTAAATCCTATTAGAGTGTGGATGGCTGGCCCAAGCATCTCCTTAGTGAGGTTCATCCTCTGGAATGTATGGTAGTATAAGATGTCAGCCGCACTACCTGTATCCACCATTATTCAGCTAACATCAAAGTCTGAGACGACCGCTGTTGTAAGACCCGTATCGAACTAACCGGTCTTACCACCTTGTACCAGGTCTACCTATCATGGTCGAGCCAAATGGACCAAGTGCGTGAAGGAAATAGCAAGATCAGGTATGAAACAGACCCAAAAACACTAAAATAGGGGGTAGGGTCGCATACCTAAACAGGCCGGGTTGATCCCACCTCATCAGGAAGTCATACCCCTGATTTTTAGACCTAGGGTCAGACAACTGAGACCCTAGGGTTGACGGGATCTCCGACCCCCTCATCAACCCTAGGATCACCGACAGAAATCGTAAATAGGAAACTTTCCAAATTTCAAGATGATTCTTTCCTAATCTCAATGGGACTTATTTTGGGAGGTTTTTCTTTATAAATAGGATGCCCCTTAGTCTCTTTCACTCCTTTTGAAACCATAATTGAAAGAGAAGATAAGGAGAAGAGAAGGAGAATTGGAGAAGAAGACTAAAGAGAAGAAATTCAGAAAAAGCTTTGAATCTCAGCAAACCTAAGATATGGATATGCTTTCAATGAACTGTTTAAGACCTTATAATAGTTTATGAAGAGGGTATGATCTAGGAGAAACCCAAATCATCCATCCATGGGAAGGTTTCAATGAAATCCATGGAGGAAATCATGGTAGGGAAGTAACCTGGAGTTTTAAGCCATAGAACAAGCATAGAATGGACTGTGGAAGTAAGCCGAAGGACCCAAACTTGAAAGATTAGACTGTAGAATGAAAAGGTCAACTCAAACCACGTGCGGTCGCATGTAGGTTCCATTGGGAATCGATCCTACCAGACCACAGGATCGACCCCTAGCTTTCGAGAAGCCCAGGGAAGCTACGGTCGGACCTAGGATCGATGGAAAATCCGACCCTAGCATCGACCCTATACCCTGGGGTCGCAGAAAACTGCTACCCTACTTGCGACCCATCCTGCGACCCTAGCTTAACAGCAAGCCTAAAATTATCGAAATGAATTCTAACTAAAATCTATCGACTTGTTAGGTTTTCCTATTAATATAAAAATGATTCTTAGAGCTTGAAAGAGGATTTACACTAAAGCAAAGGTGAGGGAACAAGACCTAAACTAATTGGCTAATAATAAATTATTTTTATTTCTTGAGTCTAATACCATGATTGATTCTATGTGTGTATACTTATAATGTGCATTCAACATGTCATCCAATATTTCTGCTATTAATGTTCATGCATATTTAATTCTATTTATAACATGATGATGATGATGATGCTAGGAATAGGCATGTGAATGTATGTGTGTGGTTAGTGTGCTTGATGTGAGTGGAGCATCAGGGAGAGGACGTGACAATGTGGTTCAGCCTGGTCACCAGACTCTAGCTCTATCTCTACTCAAGTTTTGTCCACTAACATCGTCGTATCGCCATTACCATAGCAGAACTATTACGTCATAGGGTATCAAGGGAGGTGGTCTCGGACCGTGTAGTCTTCGACTCTGTCGGGGGGCCTTAGCTCTATCTCTATGGACGTATTGAGGGATGTTGGGGTGAGGCCTTAGGTACACTGTTTGACATTAGGATTGGTTAGTTGTGAGCCCAGTTTGCAAGCCCTCGATAGTAGGGGCTTACATGTTCGTATGGGTAGAGTATCAGGGTAAGTATGATGCGGTGTGGTCCTAAGCACTTTAGCTCTATCTCTATTCCATGGTGGGTGCATGTGGGATGACAATAAATGATATCTTTGGGCGGCTTCACACACTCGTGTATAGAGGTGAGGCGGCCACCGAACCTTTCTATAACACATTACAAACTTATATACCAGACCACAGATATGAATTGAATGCATGCATATGTTTGTTGTATTGTTTTGTTTTCTCACTGAGCCGTGATGTGTGCTCACCCTTTTTGAATTCTAATATTTTTAGTTGATGATGCAGGTACCACTGTGGAAGATTATATGAATGCTTCTGTGTACGGGCACGTGGCTGCGATGGAGGCTGAAGATATAGTGAAGACGCATGACTCCTCATGCGAGTGCAACTCATGTGTTTTTTATTAGATTTTTATTTGAACTATTAAGGAAATGTAATTGGATATTTTATTTACTTATGTCTCGATTGATACAACATAATTTGATATTTTATTTATGATTATCACAGTCAGATTCTCAGTTCATTTAATATTAAGACTTCTGCTATTGTGTATTTATTCTGATTATGATTGTGGATGTGTATGGTTTAATTTAAAGGACACAGCCTATTAGAGATCCTGGTTGAACCATTGGTTTATTAGCGGTTCATCACAACATTCTGAACAGTGTAGAATTGGGGTGTAACAACTTGGTATCAGAGCTCTCAGGCCCTGTCTCTTAAACCATAATACTACCACAAAAGTTGTGAACTGAGATAGGATAAAATTTAAAAGTTGTAATAATAACAAATTATAAGCACCTGTGTTGTTTGAGACAAAAATTAAAAGAGAATAATGCATCTATTAAATGAGAAACAAATTCATATACACTCGAAGGAAGAACAAATGTATATACACATATCTAAAGTAGAGTACAGTCCACAATCCAGACAACTACTCTGTAGTACAAAAGAAAAATACATCAGGAAGCTGGAGGTGATGGGGGAGGTGGTGCCTCACGGTCTCTGTCATAGTCCTCAGCATACACCCTAGTCAACCAGGCTATCTGAGTCTGGGTCGTCTGAAGACTAGCTGTGAGATCAGCAACCCGCTGATCAGTCACACGCTGAGCATCTAGAAGCTCTCCCACCCTCAGATCAGACATGCGCTGAGCCTCTTTAATCTCACGCAGTAGCCCCATCATGTCATCAGAAGGTGGGTGTGAAGGACCAACTGCATGTGAAGGGCCAGCTGCATATGAAGGACCAGCTCCCGTATTATGTGTAGGTGATGGAGGTATGGAGTCCGCATCCATGTACAAACGATCATCATCCCCAGCATCACCCCCATGAACCCTTGCTCCAGCGGCTACTGCTGCTGCCTTAGCGTCTACCAACTCCATCCGAGTACGAGGACGCACCAGAACGTTCCTCTCATCGTCGTTGACCTGAGCATCCCGCATGCCCATCTTACCTCCCAATCCAGAGGTGATGAGAAGGATTTCTCCTGAATCCTCTCATCCACCAAGTCAACACCCAGGCGGGTAAGCAATGTAGTGATCATGCGTTCATAAGGCAGGTTGCCAACTTGACCGGGCAGTATGGCACTGATCATCATCTGCATAATAATATAAGGGAGGCATACAGGCTGCCTAGTGCAGATACAGTACAGTAAGAACTGGGTCAATTGGGAGATCCTCTCGTAATGCCCACTCTAAGGTATCAGGTTGTGCTGAATGATCTTATAGTACACCCGAGGCTCTAGACGTAGATAGATCGCTTTCATCTCCCAGCGATCCTCTCTGATAAGCTGACGGTCTATCTCAGCCCTCATCTCCAAGGAAAAGAACTGGGGCTCTCCGGGAGCATAGTACACCAAGGGGCCATCGTATGAAATGCCCAAAAGGTCCGCTAACTGCCGATAGTCAAAGGAAACCTCTACTCCCTTGACGTAGCTCGTGATCCTGAGCTCTCTACCCCTCTCAGTATCATTGTGATTTCCCACCACCTGGAGATTACAGTAAAACTGTCTCACCAAATCTAGACGGGTACAGGCATCGTAGGTGATCACAGGAAGCCAACCCATGTCACTAAAAGCTCTCTCTACATCAAACAAGGCCAGGCTAGCCAAGTCCACCCGAAGACCTCCCACTACCTTCTTACTAGCGTAGCGGGCATACTGCACCTCGGCCTCGTTAGAACGAAAGCGGACTGGGTCATGAACCCTAGGTATTTTGGTATGAGCCATATTATTTGCAAAAACAAAGAAAAATAGATAATGGCTTAGTAAAGATGAAAAACCCAAGAATTTTGACATTATAACGACATAAATTGGTCAAAGGCCTCACTTCTCACCCATACACGTGGGCAGGAGGACTTATATTGATTCTAAAGTATCCTGTATGACTCATACAGTCAGAAATTTTATATAAGAAGATTGAATTTGAAGAAATTTCAACAAATTCAAAAATCTCGACAAATTAGGGCAAAAAGGGGAAATTTCAACTTTCGCGATAACCAACCGATGAAACTCGAATGTTTTTGAGGGCTTTCGTCCATTGAGTCACCAACAACAAAAGTCCCCAATAAAAATCAAATTTTTATGGTTGGAAAAAGTTTAATTTGAGGAAAACGATATGAACGAGCAAAAACCTAGTTAAGAAACCCTAAAAACATGAAACCGTAGAGAACATACCTCTAGATGAGGAGTAGACGTCGAAAAGAGAAGCAAAAATCACCAATGGGTCAGAGTTGTCACTTTAGGAACTCAAAGGAACGAGCCAAGTCGGAAAGGAGGAGAAGGAAGGAGGAATGGATCCAAAAATCGGGATTAAAAACCTGATTTCAGTCCTAGGGTCGGATAATTAGACCAAAACATTCGACCCTAGGCTCTCGGTAAGTAACAATGATTCTCAGGGTCACATACCCTAGGGTCGGATATCCATCGACCCTACCATCCACCCTACGATGGAAAATACAGTATTTTGGCAGAATGATCTGAAAAATTTGAAAATATCATTGACTAGTGGATTTAAATATGAGAATGAAGTATATGATGATTGCCTCACGTATTCTATGATTTTCAGGCATTACCACTACCAGAACAGATAATGGCTGGACGCAGAGTAACCAGACAAAGCTGTAACTCTATTCCACCACCACCACCTGTGGAAGAAGAGAGCCATATACATCCTGAAACACAGGAGAATTCAAACACGGCACCGTCCGTAGTTAATGGGCAGACAACTCCTACAAATCTGCCAACTCCACCTACAGACCTGGCTACAGCCGTAATGAATTTGGCACAACAGTTGCAGCAAATACAACAGGTACAAGCTACTATGCAAGCTGCCATAGGCATGGCTTTTCCAGCTGCACAGACGACACCAATGCCAGCAGGACAGGCAAGCACAGTACCAGGGGGAAATAACACAGTACCCCACGCACCTTAGACTCCCATCATGCAGGCTCAAGTACAAAACCCTGAAGTAGCTCCAGGTGGATATCAATACCAACCACCTATGTATGGGGCTTATGTTCCTCATCAACTAGACCACTCCAAACTAGTTGAGCATTTTCTGAAGATGAAGCCCAAGGATTATAGTAGTAAGCCAGCAGATCTGTTGTGGCCAGCACACTGGATCGATGAGATGGAGAGAAATTTTACGATGATGACGGTGAATAAGAGGAGAAAGTATTGTGTGCAACGTTCATGCTGAAAGGCAATGCACACCACTGGTGGAAGTCCACACGGACGTATCTGTTGACAAAGCACGCCCAACTGACCTGGGATATATAAAGAGGCATTCTTTGAGAAGTATTTTCCTAGGAGTTTCAGAGATTCTATGGAGAAAGAGTTCCTAAGTTTGTATCAGCGACAGATAACTGTCGATGCATATCAACAGCGTTATGAGGAGTTGTTCTTCTTTGCACCAGTCAGTATGCAAGCGGAAGATACAAAGACCCGAAGGTTCGTCATGGGACTTAGGGGAAGCATACGTGAACATGTTCTGGGACTTGAGAAGAAAATCTACAATGAAGCTGTACAAATTGCTCGAGTGATAGAGTCGAGCCAGAAAGAGAGCTACTTTGCTCAAAATAGGGGAATCAAAAGGCCAAATGGGAATTCTTATAACGGAGGGAACACCAAGACATTCAAACCCTTCTGTACTCAAGGCTTCAATGCTGCAGCCAAAACTACTTCAGCAGCTCAACACCAACAAAAGCCAAATAATAAAGGAGTAAAATGCTTTAACTGCAATCAATTGGGACATATGGCAAGAGAGTGTACTAAGCCCAGAAAGCAACTACAACAAGGAAGAGTTTACGTTGTTACATCTGAGGATGCTGCCGCATCGCCTGATGTAGTCACAGGTATGACCTGAATCTTGTCATTTTGTGTTACATTGTGTGAGCATGTTGACTAAATCAAAACAAATTACAGGTATCGTACCTATTAACGGCATTCCTGCTAGAGTACTCTTTGATTCAGGAGCTACTCATTCTTTTATATTTGTGTCATTTAGAAAGAAGCTAAATCTACCCCTCAAATCCTTAGACTACAAACTGCTTGTACGATCGCCTATGGGATTGGAAGTGAAATTAGAAAAAGGTTATGGACCATGTCCAGTTCTTATTGACGAGAAAACTCTGGATGCAACCTTGATTCAACTTGAGATGACAGACTTTGACGTCATCTTGGGAATGGACTGGTTAGCTCGGCATTCTGCAAACCTATTATGTGCCGAAAAGAAGCTGACATTTAAAGACAAGGAAGGAGCAAAGTTTAGTTTTACGGGAACCAAACTTTCCCGTAAACGAAAGCTCATACTCTCTACATTAAAGGCTAGGAAGTACCATGAGAAAGCAGCAGTTGGGTATCTAGTATCTGTGGTCGATCTTACCAAGGAAGCACCACAAATGGAGGATATTGATGTCATGCGTGACTTTCCAGATGTATTTTCTGAAGAACTACCAGGACTACCACCCGACCGAGCTACAAAGTTTATTATAGATCTGATACCCGGAGCCGCACCAGTATCTAAAGCACCTTATCGAATGGCTCCTACTGAACTGAAGGAATTAAAAGTACAACTACAAGCACTGCTAGACAAGGGTTACATCCGACCTAGCATATCACCATGGGGAGCGCCAGTATTATTCGTAAAGAGAAGGATGGTAGTGTTCGACTGTGTATAGACTACCGAGAACTGAATAAGCTGACAATCAAGAATCGGTACCCATTGCCATGGATCGATGACCCGTTTGATCAGTTGCAAGGTGCCAAGGTGTTCTCCAAAATCGATCTTCGATCAGGCTACCATCAGTTGAAGATTAAGGACGGTGATATTCCCAAGACAGCATTCAGGACCAGATATGGACATTATGAATTTATGGTCATGTCTTTTGGATTGACGAACGCACCATCAACTTTTATGGAACTTATGAACCGGGTATTCCACGATATGTTGGATACGTCGATTATTGTATTCATTGATGATATATTGGTCTACTCCAAGGACAAGGAAACTCACATTAAGAATCTAAACGCCGCTCTGCAGCGATTAAGGAAAGAGAAGTTTTACGCCAAATTTACAAAGTGTGAGTTTTGGCTAAAGGAAGTCACTTTTCTAGGTCATGTCGTATCCGCTGAAGGAATTAAAGTGGATCCTAGCAAGATCGAAGCTATTGTGAAGTGGAAAGCACCGAAGAGCGTTGTAGAAATTAAAAGTTTCTTAGGTCTAACTGGGTATTATCGATGATTTGTGGAAGACTATTCCCGAATTTTTGTACCTCTCACCAGTTTGACTAAGAAGGGCGAAAAGTTTGTTTGGACTGAGAAATGCAAGAAGAGTTTCCAAACATTAAAGGCTAGATTGATATCTTCTCCAATCTTGACCATTTCGATTCCAGGACAGCCATTTATTTTGTACACTGATGCGTCAGGATTGGGATTAGGATGTGTACTTATGCAAGGAGAACAAGTAATTGCTTATGCCTCAAGATAATTGAAGATACATGAGAAGAACTATCCCACTCATGATTTGGAATTTGAGGTAGTAGTATATGCTGTCAAAATATGGAGACATTACTTGTACGGAGAGAAATTTCAGATTAAATCAGATCATAAGAGTCTTACTTATCTCTTTAATCAGAAGGAGTTGAATATGAGACAAAGAAGATGGCTGGAACTATTGAAAGACTATGATTGTGATATCCTGGGTCATCCGGGAAAAGCTAATGTGGTTGTTGACGTGCTGAGTAGAAAGGCAATGATAAAATCTCAAGGGGAGGTTAGCACAACTGCCGCACTGTGTACCATCGAAAAAGTATTCAATTACGATAATGAGCAGTTTGTGATAGATGCACCGGGTGAATCAACCAACCAAGGGTTTATCCATCGGTTTTCAAATATGTTCGTCACATTGAGGATTGTACCTGATATAGTTGATGAAGTGAAAACAGCTACTAAATCAGACCCTTATCTAAGAACGGTACAAGAAGACATCGAAAAAGGTAGGACTATTCTTGAGTTCACCTTAGACGATGAAAAGGTACTGAAGTATAAAGGAAGAATATGTGTACCTGAAACAGAAAGTTTGGACATTAGACACCGACTAATGAAGGAAGCCCATACCACCGCCTATTCGATACATCCTGGAAGTACAAAAATGTATCACGATCTAAAGAAATTATATTGGTGGAGAGGAATGAAAGCGGATGTAGCTAAGTTCGTGTCTCAATGCCTAAATTGTCAAAGAGTAAAGGCTGAACGATAAAGACCTGCAGGACTATTACAGTCGTTACCGGAACCAACATGGAAATGGGACTGCATCACTATGGACTTCGTCACCGGGTTACCATTGACTCCCCGAGTAGTTGACACGGTTTGGGTGATTGTAGACTTTCTGACTAAAATGGCTCGATTTATAGCTATACGACCTCAGTATACACTGGAGAGGTTAGCTAAGTTGTATGTGGATAATATTGTCAGATTACACGGTGTACCTGAAAGCATTGTGTCCGACAGAGATCCACGATTTACTTCAAAGTTTTGGAAAGGATTGCAAAAGGTTATGGGTACAACATTGAAGTTCAGTACTGCATTCCATTCTCAGACAGACAGACAATCGGAGCGTACCATTCAGATTCTAGAAGACATGCTCCGAGCCTATGTAATTGATTTTAAAGGATCATGGGATGAGAAGTTACCACTGATTGAGTTCGCTTATAACAATAGCTATCAGGCTACTATACAGATGTCATCCTATGAAGCACTGTATAGCAGGAAGTGTCAAACTCCTTTGTTTTGGAATGAAGTTGGAGAACGTAGTATTGTTGGACCAGAATTTGTTGAAGAGACATGTCGAGTAGTCGACATTATCAAGGAAAGAGTAAGAATGGCTCAAAATCATCAGAAGCAATATGCAGATACTAGACGCCGAGACCTTGAATTTTTCGTAGGTGATAAGGTATCCCTCAAAGTGTCACCTATGCGAGGTTTGAAATGGTTCGGACAGAAAGGGAAACTAAGTCCGAGATATGTCGGACCATATGAGATTCTAGCTAAACATGGAAAAGTGGCTTACCAGTTAGCACTACCACCATCTATGTCAAGTGTGCATGATGTATTTCATATCTCCTTACTGAAGAAGTATGTGAGAGATCCAACGCACATTTTGACAGTAGATCTACCTGATTTGACTGATGATTTGACATTTAAAGTAGCACCAACTGAAATCACCAGCCGAAAGGTGCAACGACTACACAGCCGTGACATTTATTATGTTAAGGTCACCTGGAGAAGCAGAGATATAGAAGAAATCACATGAGAAGAAGAGAATGCTATGCGAAAGCAATACCCTCATCTATTCGACTCGGAAGGTATGTACAAATTTCGAGGATGAAATTTTTATAAGCAGGGGGGAGTTGTAAGACCTGTATCGAACTAACCGGTCTTGCCACCTTGTACCAGGTCTACCTATCATGGTCGAGCCAAATGGACCAAGTGCGTGAAGGAAATAGCTAGACCAGGTATAAAACAGACCCGAAAACACTAAAATAGGGGGTAGGGTCGCATACCTAAACAAGCCGGGTCGATCCCACCTCATCAGGAAGTCAGACCCCTGATTTTTAGACCTAGGGTCGGACAACTGAGACCCTAGGGTCGACGGGATCTCCGACCCCCTCATCGACCCTAGGATCACCGACAGAAATCGTAAATAGGAAACTTTCCAAATTTCAAGGGGATTCTTTCCTAATCTCAATGGGACTTATTTTGAGAGGTTTTCCTCTATAAATAGGACGTCCCTTAGCCTCTTTCACTCCTTTTGAAACCCTAATTGAAAGAGAAGAGAAGGAGAATTGGAGAAGAAAACTAAAGAGAAGAAATTCAAAGAAACCTCTGAATCTCAGCAAACCTAAGGTATGGATATGCTTTCCATGAATTGTTTAAGACCTTAGAATAGTTTATGAAGAGGGTATGAACTAGGACAAACCCAAATCATCCATCCATGGGAAGGTTTCAATGAAATCCATGGAGGAAATCATACTAGGGAAGTAACCTGGAGTTTTAAGCCATAGAACAAGCATAGAATGGACTGTGGAAGTAAGCCAAAGGACCCAAACTTGAAAGATTAGACTGTAGAATGAAAAGGTCGACTCAAACCATGTGCGGTCGCACATAGGGTCGATTGGGAATCAACCCTACCAGACCACAAGATCGACCCCTAGCTTTCGAGAAGCCCAGGGAAGCTACGGTCGCACCTAGGGTCGATGGAACATCCAACCCTTGCATCGACCCTATACCCTGGGGTCACAGAAAACTGTTACCCTACCTATGACCCATCCTGCGACCCTAGCTTAATAGCAAGCCTAAAATTGTAGGAATGAATTCTAACTAAAATCTATCGATTTGTTAGGTTTTCCTATTGATATAAAAGTGATTCTTAGAGCTTGAAAGAGGATTTACACTCAAGCAAAGGTGAGGGAACAAGACCTAAACTAATGGTTAATAATAAAATATTTTTATTTTTTGAGTCCAATACAATGACTGATTCTATGCGTGTATGCTTGTAATGTGCATTCAACATGTCATCCAATATTTCTGCTATTAATGTTCATGCATATTTAATTCTATTTATAACATGATGATGATGATGATGCTAGGAATAGGCATGTGAATGTATGTGTGTGGTTAGTGTGCTTGATGCGAGTGGAGCATCAGGGAGAGGACGTGACATTGTAGTTCAGCCTGGTCACCAGACTCTAGCTCTATCTCTACTCAAGTCTTGTCCACTGACATCGTCGTATCGCCATTACCTTAGCAGAACTATTACGTCGCAGGGTATCAGGGGAGGTGGTCTTGGACCGTGTAGTCTTCGACTCTACCGAGGGGCCTTAGCTCTATCTCTGTGGACGTATTGAGGGATGCTAGGGTGAGGCATTGGGTACACTATTTGACATTAGGATTGGTTAGTTGCGAGCCCAGTTTGCAAGCCCTCGCTAGCAGGGGCTTACGTGTTGGTATGGGTAGAGTATCAGGGGAAGTGCGATGCAGTGTGGTCCTAAGCACTTTAGCTCTATCTCTATTCCATGGTGGGTGCATGTGGGACGACAATAAACGATATCTTTGGGCGGCTTTACACACTCGTGTATAGAGGTGAGGCGGCCACCGAACCTTTCTATAGCACATTGCAAACTTATATACCAGACCACAGATATGAATTGAATGCATGCATATGTTTGTTGCATTATTTTGTTTGCTCACTGAGCCGTGATGTGTGCTCACCCTTTTCGAATTCGAATATTTTTAGTTGATGATGCAGGTACCACTGTGAAAGATTATATGAATGCTTCTATGTACGGGCTCGTGGTTGCGATAGAGGCTAAAGATATAGTGGAGACGCATAACTCCTCATGCGAGTGCAACTCATGCGTTTTCGATTAGATTTTTATGTGAACTATTAAGGAAATATAATTAGATATTTTATTTACTTATGTCTCGGTTGATACAACATAATTTGATATTTTATTTATGATTATCACAGTTAGATTCTCAGTTCATTTAATATTAAGACTTCCGTTATTGTGTATTTATTTTTATTATGGTTATGGATGTGTATGGTTTAATTTAAAGGACACAGCCTATTAGAGATCCTGGTTGAATCGTTGGTCTATTAGCGGTTCATCACACCGTTCTGAAAGGTGCGGAATTGGGGTGTGACAGCTGTGATTACCAAGGCATCCTCATGCAATGATATGACGTTTATCAGGTCATCGTCATTGAAGATCATTAGATCCCCCATTCTTGAATTTTTTGGGGTGAACTTAAAATCGTTCATCTCCCTAGCATAAGCCTTAGCCGACCTCACCGAGGTGTTGCCTGTTGCGGATCGTCCAGTGATCATGTACAATTCTGGTATGACTAGCTGTACCTTCTGGTCTTTCTTGGCGAAGTCTTATGCAGTTACATGGTCGAGGAGTCCTATCTTAATCCATGGGAGGTCCAGTTGGTACCGCTTTTCCTAAAATTCTACCAGTGCTTTTGCTTTTGGTCCCCCTCTCCCGTAGGCCGGGGGGCATGCTTTCATTGTAACACTGGATCCAGAGGCTCTTGTCAGGACCTCCATCAATTACGGTTGAAGACCTTGTTCACCCTCTACTTTCCTTTCCACTTTGTCCTGGATGTACCGGGATAGCCTTGATCATGTACGTCACCCCTAGGGTGGGTCGTACTGGGGATGGTGTACTTCCTACTCCACCATCCTCTCTGTCATCATCATCTCTTCGTCTATTATTTTTTTCAGCCTCGATCTGGTAGTCATTTGGGTCAGATATCTCCGAGACTGCCCCAGGTGGTGCTGATTTTTTGCTGTCCATGTATTTTTTAAGCTTGCCATTTTAGATTAATTCCTCGATGGCATCCCGTAGATGTTAGCACTCATTGGTTGTGTGCCCATGCTCGTTATTGAAAGCTCAGAATAGCCTTGGATTTTTATTCTGAGACTTAGTGTTCATCTTCCCTGGTTTTTGAAATGATGTTTGGGACTTCTCCACCATGAATATCTCTGCTGGAGTCTTTTGGAGGGGGTGGTAGTCCTCGTATGGTTGAAAGTTTGGGCCTTCTGCCCCAATGATTTTTTCCTTCTTTTGTTTTTTGGAGGGCTACCCCTTAAAGGTTGGATCCCTCGATTTTTCTCCTCGCTTTTTTTTTGAGGCAGGGAGTAGGGGCTTCTTTGCTGCCTTGTCCTTCTTGGTGGCTAGGTTGGCCATGCCATACTTCTCACACCATGCCTGCAATTCTGCCAGTGTGAGGACTGATTTTTTGGCTAGGGAAAAGATGAGATTTTGATCCCTGATACCACCCTCGAGGGTGCTCTTGTGGACTGAGCCTTCAAGGCCCCTAACTTGTAGGGTCTCGAAGTTGAACCTATCAAGGTAAACTCTGAGAGTTTCACCTACCTCCTGGACACAGTCCCTTTAGTTGTACAATGTCTTTCTCTGGCTCCATCGGCTTTGGATGTGACTCAGGAAGCTGGAGGCAAGTTCTTCAAAGGAGTTTATCATCCTTCAAGGTAAGTTGCTATACCAGAGTCATCTTGCTCCCTTGAGGGTTGCTGGGAACACCTAGTTGACTATCTCATCTAGGTACGAGTGTATAGCCATCTGCGCCATGTATGAGTCGATGTAGTGTTCAGGGTCTATA
Organism: Protea cynaroides; assembly: GCA_028583415.1. Taxonomy (NCBI): domain Eukaryota; kingdom Viridiplantae; phylum Streptophyta; class Magnoliopsida; order Proteales; family Proteaceae; genus Protea; species Protea cynaroides. The sequence continues at coordinate 75,826,323 of CM053276.1, read as the reverse complement.
GTTCCGTTGTAGGCCTCGATGGTTAGCATAGTAAAGCCTCGAGGGAGGCGAATCCTCATGATGTGCTTAGACAAAACACTCTCCGTAGAGTATACATGTCGAGGGGGGTTCGGCCGACCCTTCTCCATTTTTTACAGACGAGCCCTCAAGTCTCGAAGCTCTTCTTCTAAACTTCCCTCGATCTGGCTAGGTTGAGCTTCGACTGCGGCTCGTTGTAGTATGGCCGTATCCAGTCTTGCCTGGACATCTTCTTGTGGTAGTTGCGGCCCTAAACATTCCGAAGCCGGGACCCTACTCACGCTGCGGTAAACACTTGAGGCCATGGTACTACAGGAGGACGCTTGGCTTGCCACATGTGATCTTCCTGGCACGCCTCCCATAGTTCTTTGGGATCGATGGCTTCTCGACCCCTGGGCCAGAGGAGGGTGTGCTCCTATGGCGTTTCTCTGGGCAGTTCCCACGGGTAGAAGCGCTTCTCTATTGTTGCACTGATCCTACTGCGCCCGATGTTCGGGAGGGCCCTAGTTTCTCTCTCGGCGCCTCGCACCATGGATAAGCTCTGCATTTGCTGCTTTGGCTGATCCAACAGTCTTTTAGTCAAGAGTTTGAGCTGATGTGCAATGTTGTCAAACTATTCCCTCGTTACATACTGAGGGGAGTCCGGAGGAGAGTCCTCTGCTTCAAGGCCAAGGTTGTCAACCGTAGGGATCCAGGCATTATTTGCTCCTCGGACACTCTCTGGAGGAGGTACGCTCCATGGAGGGTTTGTCCTTAGAGGAATGTTCCTCCCGGCATTGTTGCTGACTGACGGTTGATTGTTCATTCTTTTTCAGGATCTGGTTTTTGATCTTGACATTCACTATGCCAGATACGCAAGGTTCCACAATATTTCCCACAGACAGCGCCAAACTATTGTCGTCCCAAACAGGATTGGTCCTTAGCTTGCTCAGACTTCCTGCAAAATGAGAGGAGGACACTGTAGTGATGATCGAGTGGGGACACCCTTTCGCCACTCCAATGCCTAAGTTAATTCGAGAGACAAGCAGTATGGGATAGGTAAGAAGGACTATCCCTTTTGAATTAAGGGGATTCGGGTAGCTAACTCGCTCTGAGCTTGAACGCTAGGAAAAATGTATGTGTGTTTACCTAGGTATGCCTCCTCTATTTATAGGTTTAGAGTGACCCAGATGTGGGAGCTGGACATATCCACTGTCGTGGCTAAATGTCCTCCCTGGAGCGTGATTTGCGCCCGTTGATTTGTAGATCATATGATATTCTGCTGAGTCATTCGGGTAATGGGATCTCTTTCTCAGAATTCCGTTGTCTTCCCCTTGATGGATATTTGGGGAGAATTGGATCTCTGACTTTATTTGATGTGGTCCCACTTGTACGTTACAATACAACTGGCATGTGACATGTGGATCCATCCGCTCGGGTCCACTTGAAGGGGCACTGAGGCTATGGTGGTGAAGAGCTGTCAAAGCCTCCATATGGGTAGGGAGCTGAGGCTCCAATCTTGGCGAGGCTTCGAGATCCATGAGGCCACTAGGTTCCGAGGCGATCGAAGGTACGAGGCTCCGAGGTCTTATGACGGTGATCTCGCATGCCTTCCGTGATAGCGAGACTCCAAGGTTCTTTACTATCTCTATGTGTGGTTCGTGGTTCATCAGGAGCTGCTTTCGTCTTAGTCCTCTAAGGTAGACAATGCGAATTGGGCCTTCCTTGTTCTGACCTTGGTATACACGTGCTGGAACCCGATTTGGGGAGATGTATCCTCCCATGTCAATATCTAACGGTTAAGAGAGAGAAAATGTAGAATAAAAGGATATCTAATGTACACAACGTATCAAATGGGAAAAAGAAAAAGAAAAAAAAAAAAAAAAAAAAAAACAACAATTACCATCGATCGTCCTTGTGTTCGTGGGAGAACGAGGGAGGAGTTCTGTGGGACTCCTACTACTGCACTCGCCCGCGTCCGAAGTGATTGCCTGAGAAGTTTGTTTTCAAAGTCAAATTTGGGATGTTTACATTGTTTTCATTGATGGGGTGAAGCAATCTTACCGCTTCAACTCAGGCTGTAAAGTAGTGAAGAACATGACATAGGGCAGGCTTAAGGACTACATTGTTTTCATCGATGGGGTGAAGCAATCTTACTGCTTCAGCTCAGGCTGTAATGTAGTGAAGAACAGGACATTGGGCAGGCTTAATGACAGTACTTGTATCTATTAAAGCAACCCAACTAAACACAACATGTACACAGGGTTATGAATAATGAAGAAGATGACAAGGAGTTAAAAAGCAACGTGAAATGAAGAGTAGCTGAGAACAAAAAATATTCTGACGGTTGGGATCATCAAATCAGGTCAATTTGTGTTCCAGTTCTCATAGAATGAATCCCCCACCCATCATGTGCACCTCATATGCAATTACAGAAAACAGAAAATTAATTTAAATGCACAATGATAATCAAGAGAAAACTACAATTACATCCAAAAATAGAGAAGAATCCATCACTCTTCTTGCCCGCGCCTCATTTTTTTTTCCTCTGGAAGAGACGGTCCCAAAATTGACTTTGAAAACAAATTGCTCAGGCAATCACTCCGGCCGCCGGGGAGTGCAATAGCAAGAACTCTGGCCGTCGGCGAGAGAAATAGCAGGAGTCCGGTGTAACTACTTCCGGTCCTCTCTGCCGTCCTCCTCATTTTCCCACAAACACACGGCTGATGGTAATACAGTGGAGTTCATTTATTCATTTTTTTTTCTTTTTCCCATTTGATATGTTGTGTACATTAGATAACGTTTTATTCTAAATGTTCTCTCTATCGATTGTTGGATATTTTAGAGATTATGTGGCAGTCATTGGAAGGATGCTCCACCCCCTGAATCACTTAAGGTGTCCGGTCCTATTTATTTCCAACAAACTTTAAAACTTGTTTTTATTTGCAATGTTTAGGAGGAAAAATTCTCCAATGAGAGAAATCGAGGGTGAATAGAGGGTTAGAGATGAACCCGTAAATACAGGGTTAGGGTATTTGACATTAATCTCTGAACAACGAAGTAGAAAACTTTTGCCATGATGTTAGATGAGTTTACCGACACTGCCTAGTCCCTACCATTATCCAACCAGACTCAGTCCGACTGAAAAGAGTACCGGTTCCTATAATAGCATCCTCTATTACCACACTTTCTTTTGGGTGAAGGTAGAAATAATGGGATTAAGGGAGGAATACACGAACGTGAGATTTCTTTCCATCATCGGATCTAGGGGTGTAAACCCAGTGTCGGAATCAAGAACCTGACAAGAATTGAACCTTTATGAACCAAAACTGATCCATTCATTTCTCTATTGGGCTGGTTTTGGAGATCGATTTAGAACCGATTCTTTATCGGGAACGGATAGATTCTAGGATAGGAATTCCAATGGGGCCGGATTCGAATATAACTGTTAAGGAACCGAAATACCTAAAACCGTTAAGGAACTGATTAGTTTTTAAGATTATATATATATATATATATATATATATATATATATATATATATATATATATATATCATTTCTACTTCCTTCCTTGACTTCGGTTAAATTTTCTCCCCAAACCTTTTTCTTTCCACTTCTCACCAACCCTTTCTCCGAATTGAAACTTCACATCATATGTCGACAATCTCACGAATCTGTGTTCCTCTGATTTGAAACTTCACCTTACATGTTAAAAAATTCCATAAACCCATATTCCTGTTAATTGAACTCTTGTCCTCTTAAAAATAACAAGATGGGAAAAAGAATGCAAACAACATCCAAAGAAAATTCAAGGCTTAAACCGATCTTAAATTGGAAAGAGGTATTTGAGAGTAGAGTAACCCCTAATTAATCAATTTGTTGAATGTTTCTCGCTGGCTGTGTTTGATTGTAAGGAAAAATGGTTTCATTTTTCCTTACAATCAACCATTTTTCCTTACAATCAAACACAGCCTCTATATTGTATCATGTTTTTTTCTCTTGTTGATAGAGCAATCCAGTGTTATGTAAAGTGATGTTTGATGAAAGGATTTGAAGAGGGAAAAAAAATCCTTTCAATTTGAATGTTTATAATAGAGTAGTGTGATTATTTATATATTTAGGAATGGACTTTTAAGATAAGGTTTTTGAATTTTAGACAATACAACAATGCTTGGAACCATTTAAGAATCCAAACCAACCCACCTGTCATGAATAATTGGGACTAGAAATCAAATTTGGAACCAATTAACTTATTGTACTCATTTTGAACATGACCACAAAAAAACTGGAACCAACCGAATCCAAAACCAATTATCCAAACCATCCCAATTTACGCGTAATTGTGTCTTAATAGTCTTTCTTTATCATTTTTTGAAGTCCTGTGCTTTTCTCTATTGCCACGTCTTGGCTGTGCAACTGTGTCGGAAGGACTGCATCCTGAACCGTCCGATTGTAATCTTCAGCAGCAGGTAATCCAATGAACAATAGGCCTCGTGGTAGGTAAAGATTTCATCGTATAAATAGTGGAGACACCTTTCCCTCTTTGCCTTCATTCCTCCACTCTTTCCGCTTTTCTATTGATTTGTTATAGCCTGTCGTAGTCATCCCATCTCTTCCAGTCTCCTTTTTCGTCGGGAAAAGAAACCGGAAAAATTATCAAGATGCCGGTCGCTGGTTCATCAGGTTATGGTCAGACAATATGCGTCACAGGTGCAGGAGGTTACATCGCTTCATGGCTCGTCAAGTTTCTACTAGAAAAGGGTTACACTGTTAAAGGAACCGTGAGGAACCCAGGTCAGGCTTCTCTCAAACTCTCCTCCTCTGTTGTGATCTCTAAACGATTATTCGTATTACCATGTAATTAATCTCATCTGGTTTTCTCTTTTGGGTTTCAGATGATCCCAAGAACTCTCATTTGAAGGAACTAGAAGGTGCCGAAGAGAGATTGATCCTCTGCAAAGCAGATCTTCTCGATTACGAAAGCCTTCGTAACGCCATTGAAGGGTGTCAGGGGGTATTCCACACCGCCTCCCCTGTCACTGATGACCCAGTGAGTTAATTCAATCTCTCTCTCTTGCTCATTTGATCGTAACATCAGGTTTCTGATTTCTTTAATAATTGATTTAGGAGCAAATGGTGGAACCAGCAGTAACGGGGACCAAGTACATAGTGAACGCGGCGGCGGAAGCTGGTGTACGACGAGTGGTAATGACGTCATCGATCGGAGCGGTTCACATGGACCCGAATCGGGCTCCAGATACGGTGGTGGACGAGTCTTGCTGGAGCGATCTGGATTTCTGCAAGAACACCAAGAACTGGTACTGTTATGGTAAAGCGGTGGCAGAGCAGGCGGCATGGGAGATGGCTAAGGAAAGAGGGGTCGACCTGGTTGTGGTTATCCCGGTTCTGGTTCTTGGACCGCTGCTTCAACCCAACGTTAACGCTAGTATCATCCATGTTCTTAAGTACCTGACCGGTTCGGCTAAGACCTACGTCAACTCGGTCCAAGCTTACGTGGATGTGAGGGACGTGGCACTGGCCCACATCCTTGTGTTGGAGGCACCTTCGGCCTCTGGACGGTATCTCTGTGCCGAGAGCGTGCTTCACCGTGGTGACGTCGTCGAGATCCTCCAAAAGTTGTTCCCCGAGTATCCCGTACCTGCCAAGTAAGCAAAAGCACCAATATTGTCATTTTATTATGGGCCCATGTACAGAGTAATTATATCAAACAATGGATCCACATCCTCTCCCTGAGTTTGGGAGAGAGACTTAGTGGTCCGGATGGATGGCCGCCACCTGGTTTTCGGGTGGATCCGAGCTTTCTATCTGAGTTGACACCTCTATAGGCTCAGCTTATTGGTTCTGGTATCGGTTCGGATGGAAGGTTCGGATCCACCCGAGTGTCAGGTGGCGGTCATTCATCCGGGCTACCAAATTTCTTGCCCAAACTCAGGCGAAAGACGATTTCTATACCCAAACAATACCGAGAAGGCATTAGTTAGTGTTTTTTTTATTATTTTTGGTGAAGAATTTTATACTAGGAATTTGGTGAGGGAATGTGGAATGTCTAGCCAGTCTTAGCACTTACGTTTTCAAAGGCTTAACAATTTACATTTTTGGGGACCTACCAAATAGATGGTCACCCATTACCCACTTCACCCACTAACTTTTCACCTAAAACACCTCCTAATGTCACAAGCCAGCCCAGGATTTTTTGGTCCAGCAAGCGCACTTATTTTGACAAACCTAACCTCTCCCACTCAGCTCCTTTCTCTCCTTTTAACTCCTTGTGTTTTCGTGATTGGAATCATGCCAAGGTCCACTAGTGCTCATGGTTTTAGTGGATTCAAATCGTTTTCTATCAGGGTTGGCAGGAGATTCGGTTATTGTATGCTGTCAATACTCAACATGTGGGTGTTTGTTGAATTTGAGCCGTCCCATTTGATAAGGTGGAACGCATAGGGCGGGCAGCTTATGCACCAGCGCTGGTTAGACGATTCGGATTCAGTCAATGCTCATGTGTCGGGCATCGACTGCATGCAGTTTAGTCTTCTGCCAATCCCCTGGCAAGAGACGATTTGAACCCAGTTTTAATTAGCATAAACGATTTGAATCCAGTTTTAGTTAGCATCATGCTGCCATGTGGCATACCTGTTTGATCAGTCTGATATCAGTCATGAGTTACCACTGTTGGTCAGTATCGATCCGATATCAATATTCATTCTGATTCAATTAATCGATAATGTATCATCTAATTATTTGTATAGTTCACGGCTGATACCGATATGAATGAGTCGATATATGGATATCTAAAACCATACTTGTGCATGGTGGAATCCATTAGTTTATTCATGCTTTATCTGCAGTCTCTCTTTTTTGAAGAAGGATTGATTATGGTTATTTTTTGTGATGGATGCAGGTGCTCGGATGAAGTGAACCCAAAGAAGAAACCATACAAGTTCTCGAACCAGAAGCTCAAGGACCTTGGGCTTGATTTCATCCCAGTGAAGCAAACTATGTATGAAACCGTCAAGAGCTTGCAGGAGAAGGGTCATCTTCCCCTTCCTACCCAGGCCAACGATCACATTCACCTCCAATCTTGAAGATCTTTTGGCCCAACCTAATTTTTGGGTTTATGTATAAGAAAAAGCTTCTTCATTTGTAATTGATTTGGAACCTTCCCTTGAAGTTATTGAACTTAATTTGAAGATTTTCTACTAGAATGGGATATAAAAAAACAACCCAAATCTATTTTAATTTCTGTTTAAAATAATTATTAGTTGTTGTTGTCACCATTGTTGTCTCCCTTATTGCAAAGGAGAAAAACCAGAAAAGGTACCCAATACAATGACCAATCAGGGATGTATATAATAAAGCGAACCATATAACCTGTTATAAGCTAAAGGGAAAAAGACAGTTACCTCCCGTGTAACTTACCTTAATGACAGTTGATCCTTAATGGTTTTGAAAAAGACAGTTACCTCCTCTAAGCACACTATTAAAATCCAAATAGACCCATGTCATTAGGAATATTCCATTAGATGATAACGGTGGGAGTCCAATATTTTCTTAAAGACCAAACTACCCTTTTGGAGAGATGAACTACCTATTTTACCGTTACTATTTGATAATGTTATTATTTTCCAGTTGAACGATTCCCCGCTTGCCCACCACAATCGAGCTTACATTTTTTTCGTTTTCCAAACCCTTGAATAGCCTTCATCTTCGGAGATCTCCGCCGCCGCAAATCCTGGAACATCGAAGCCGTTCCGTCCTTCGAAATGGTTCCACTGAAAAGAACTTGAAGGTATGTGTTGAATCATTCATCTTCCTTTGAAATCATGTCGCTGCAAGGACCTTGAAGTTCCCATCTTCCTTCGAAATGCTGCATTTGCAAACCCTAAAATATTAACCACTTCAAATCTTGAAGCACAAACTGCTGCAAACCCTGAAGCACTGACCGCTGCAAACCCTTAAGCAATGACCGCCATTCAAAACCTACCTGCCGCTGCAAACATTGAAGCACTGTAAGGAATGTCTTTTAATTAGCTTTTAATAAGCAGTGACAGCAGTAGGATGCTTCACCTTCGAAACCCCCAAAATATTTTTTTTTTTTAGATTTTGAATTCTATTAACCTGCCTTTTCTCCTCTTGTTCTATCACTGTCTTAACTATGCATCTCTTCGAAATTACCCATGATGCTGTTCAAATTAATGTTGGAGAAACCTTTTCTAAGATTCTAAATTTTTTTTTTCCTGATCTGCTTCTTCTCTTCATACCAACCCGTTGCCTCTGCTCATAACTATTTCCATCTATGTGACCTTGTAATAATGGAAAGGGAGATGTGGATTTTCCAATTGGAAGGCATTTTTCTGGATTCGTAATTATAAGGGCTTCCATTGATATCGCATCTATCTTAAGATTGCCTGCAACTTGAAACCAATTTGGAGAACAGAGGCTACTTCCTAAACACTGCATTGCACCTTTCGGTTAACCAGTTGGGAGAAAATGAAATTCGAAACAGACTTCTCCCTTTCGATCAAAACCAGTGCTTAATCGAAGACAAAAATGAGTTATAATGGGAGTGCAGTTTGTTTGAAAGATTTTTGCGATCCATTGCTGCAACAATTTTCTTACTCATGGAAATCAAAACCAGTGCTTAATCAAGGAGTTTTGCCTCACTGGTCGCCTGAAATCGCTCCGCTTACATCTGAGTCCAACATATCATCTCCGCCCTATAGGAAAGAACATGAGGGAGAATGAGAAGAAGATGAGATTAGGGTTTATTTTAGTTGGGTATAAAAGGGTTATATTGGTCTTTTAACAGTAATAGGATTTAAAGTAGGGATAAAACGTTGAGGGTAGAGTTGTCCATAAAAATTTAACTTTAACACCGTTAAAATTTGGGGCCGTTTGTCTTTTCTTAAAACTTGGGTATTCAACTGTCATTAAGGTAAGTTGCAGGGGAGGTAACTGTCTTTTTTCCTAAGGTAAAACTTTGATCCTATTTGTATCACATATATAAGTTTAATCGAGATTAAAATTTCATAGAGATCAAAGTTGATTTAAAATTCTCTCTCTCTCTCTCTCTCTCTCTCTCTCTCTCTCTCTCTCTCTCTCTCTCTCTATATATATATATATATATATATATATATATATATATAACCTATTAATTGAAATTTAACATGTGAACAAATATTATATAGATGAAAAGAATATCGGCTAAAAAAAACGAACGAACAGGGAAGGAGGGAAAGGATATACAATAAAGTTCCGTGGGGTTCATAATAATTTATAAATTATGAAGATGCATGAATTAAATAATAGAATTTGGCAAATGTCGAATTCAAATCATTCTGTAGATAATTAGATTTTTTTTCTTGGTAAAAAGATAATTAGATATTCAACCGTGAGAATTACCCCGTCTTCAATCCGCACAACTAGATGGTCACCCATATATACTCAACGAGTTGGGGACTCTGTTAGTTAAAACGCGTATAAAATGCGTACCATATTTGACCATTTAGTGTGCATATTGTCGTATTGACCTCAAAGGTACAGTAAAATAATCCATACTCTAAGCCTTACCGTTTAAAACTCATTTAAAACGCATATCATACTTGTATCCTTATCCAATATTTCAACCTGCATCTTTAAATAGTAATGATTTGATTCATCCCACACCATTTAATACTCTTATTGCCATTTGTTCTAAAAAAAATAAATAAATAAATAAAAAAAAAAAAAAACACTTATTGCTTTCCACATGTAAGCAATGTGGGGTTAAAAGGTTAGCCACTTCTTCATAATTGCTCCTAAACTCATTACTTTATTATTATTTTTTCTCACGGTCTATGAATAGCACTTCATAAATGTCATGTATTATCATTGATTTAGGTATAATACTTTAATTTATGGGAATATATTGTTTTTTTGGTCGTACAGTTGTATATCTGATCTGTTTAAAATTTTTACCATCCGTTTTAGTTTTTTTGTCGTTCTTGGAATGTTTGACCTTTTTTTTACTGTTCCGTTCATGTTTTGCTTCTTTTAAAACCCGTCCCATTCCATTTCGTTTCTTTACCATTCTTATTTTAACTATGGCTGGGATTACCTATAAAACATTTTTCTTTTTTATTCACCGCCCGTTGTTTTCTCCTTATTTTTTAACGTCTGTGGTTTTTTGGGTCAAGCTTTTCTAACCACTACGCCCTTATCCTTATACCTTTGCTACCTACATGAACGATGTGGCACGTCAATATGAACATATGATATGGAACCTTTGGCATTGGAAACCATAGTGAATAAAAAAAATAAAAATTGAAAGATGTGGCACGTAAATATGAACATATGATATGGAACCTTGGCATTGGAAACCGTAGAGTAAAAAAATTATAATTAGATGGGAAAATATCACTAACATCCTCGATAGCTTAATCTCATCCATCTGCCTTTTTTAGCGATAATATTACTAACACCTTTTAATTTTGAAAATATAGAACAATCAGATCCCCCATTTGGTCATGACAGTTAACTGATGAGTATTACTATCCTAATTATTGGCAAAATTACCCCATCAATATGTTAACTTACCATTTTACTTTTTTAATTGTAAAAATACTTACCTGTGAGGGCCTTCTACATATGTAGGATGACGGTGCTCGTGACGCCAATTGGGACTTCAACGCGTCTGACCTCGAACTCAGTTCCGACTCCATTAAAGCTATGGAGTTGGAATTATTGAGAATAGTCTCACATTGCTAATGAGATTGGAATCTTGTGGTCTTGTATATGGAGAGTCCCTCTACTTACTAATTTGAACTTTTGAGTTGGAAACTTGACATGGTATCAGAGCTATAGGTTCCCTCTCATAATAACCCTAAAAAAAAAAAAAAAAAAAAAAAAAAAAGGAGCCAAGTCACCTCTAAAAAAAAAAAAAACAAAGGAGGCCAAGTCACCGAAAGAGGGACTATATGTCACCCAAAAAGGGATCAGTCACCCAAGAAGAGGGATCAGTCACCTGAAAAGTGTCATATACACTACCTAACGGTGGGGTTACATGTGAAAGGGAGTGTTGGGATTAGTCCCATATTGCTAATGAGATTGGAATCATGTGGTCTTGTATATGGAGAGCCCCTCCACTTACTAGTTTGAACTTTTGAGTTAGAAACTTGACAGGAATCTCCATGGCTCCGATCTCTCCCATTGCTCTATTGCCTCTACAAACACCAGCATCTTACATAACCCACACTTGTTAGCTTTTGGGAGTGGTAGATGAACATCATCCTCTACCGACCGACTAAAGATGCTATTGAAAATACATACAGAGGGACTGGTGTTGTGAAATACCAAAAGAATCAATTGAAGGTAAAAGATATAAAATATAAAAAATTTCTTCCCACTGCAAGCAAACCCATCGTTGAACTATTGAAAAGGTCCATTGGAATTTAGTATTCAGAGTTTTAAGAGGGCAAAGATCAACCGCTTTATAACAATGAGTTCAGAAACTCATTCGAAAGGTGGTGGTCATTGTCGAACTCATCTTCTTCTTCTTCTTGTGGGCTGTTACTGAAACTGAATTTTTTAACATAGCTCTCTCGAGATTCCTCAATTGAGACAAACATAGCTTTGCCTTGGATTCCTCAATTCCGAACTATTCCTGATTTTTGTTCACAAACCTATAATCCATTTCACAAATCAGCTAGGGCTTTGTGTGTGTTGGATTCCATGCTAACCGAAAACCATTACGTAGATTCTGCAACTTCTACTCTGGTAATCGAGGGTCTGTCTCGATTGAGGAATCTCAAGAGAGCTATGTCAGTACTACTGCTTTCTACCTAGACTTTTTTGGCCATCAGCCGAGAACTCTGAAAAACGAAGAAACTGATTACTCGCAAAATCTGCACCCGTAGCCATGGAAAAAACGAGGGTTTTTTTCCCCCTTTGTTTAGCAATCTATTGGGGTCTACTTCTTCCCCTTGCTTGTCGAGGTGGTTGCACAGCTTTATCTGCTGGTGCTTGTCAGGTTCGGTCAGTGTACTAACCGTAGTATCCTTGCTGGATGAGTTCTTCTATCGCACCACAGATGTGCTTGCACTCGTGTGTCGTGACCATGGTCACAATGGTACCGTTAATACTAATTCAGATTCCAATACTTAAAATCCAAGGCCAGCTTCGGTGGCCTTTTGAGGTTCTTGTCATCCTGCATCAGATGCAGGATTTTTGACAATGAGAGATTTAGGGGGGGGAGTGAAGTCCTCATAGCTCCTGTATGAGGGGAGTGAAGTCCTCATAGCTCCTGTATCGTGGTCACAATGGTACTCGCAGTACTAATTTGGATTCCAATACTTAGGATCCGAGGCCAGTTTCAGTGGCCTTTTGAGGTTCTTGTCATCCTGCATCAGATGCAGGATTTCTAACAATAAGAGATTTAGGGAAGTGAAGTCCTCATAGTTCTTGTATGAGGGTTTGCCAAGGTATGAGTCTTTCCTCGACTATTGTTTCTCAGTCGACTCACCCGCAATCTGAGTGTGGTCTTGTTGCTTGGCTTATTTCTTGTTCGAGTTGCCTGCCTTTTTTTCCCAGCCGCGGTGACTTCGTTAGTAGTGGCATACTTCTCACACTGATTCTGCAGGTCGGGGAGGTCATAGGGGCCTTTTGGCCAGGGAGAATCAGAGACGAGGGTTGGCCACTTCGGCCATCAGTACGGTGAAGATGACCGAGGGCTGGAGGTCTTTTATCTCAAGCACCTCAAGTTGAATTGTGTGATGAATACCCATAGGGTCTCATCCATTTGTTGCATAACAGCCATCAGATAGACGGTTGTCTTCCTTTGCACCCGGCTACTCTAAAAGTGGGTGAAGAATTTGTTGCTGAGTTCTTTGAAATAGAAAATGGATCAAGATGCCAAATTGTTGAACTATATCCAACCAGCTCCCTTAACAGTATATAGGAATGCTCGACAGATGATGGAGCATCGATAGCTATGCAGCAACATCATGGACATGAAGTTGTCAAGATGTTGCTTGGAGTCGGTGCTGCTGTCATACGACTCGGTGGTCCGCATGTTGAAATGCGACTAGCGGTGTCCTCATGATCATATCCGAGAGGCCCGTCTCGGCATTGTACTCCTGCCGAGCAGGAGCTGCTAGGCCCTGCTTGACCTGTTGCAGAATATGTGCAAGGTCCTACAACTGTTGCTCTAGTTCGTCAACAAGAAGCACTGGAGGGAAAGTAATGGCAGCTTGGTCTTGCCGGGTTGCATCGAGTCTTCCTTAAGCGTCTTTGGCGGGGTCCATTGAGGTCAGAGCCTATCAGGGACAGGGACTCTTCGAGAGTGCTCAAGATTGTGGCTGGTGGACAAGGCCATCTCTGTTGGCCCATGTAGGCAGGTCGGCGTTCTGTGGAACACGCTGTGTATGCTGATTGTGGCTCGGTTGAGGGCGTAGGGAAGCCACGGGCCTCATAGATCTGCTCGGGCTGGCTTGGTTGTGATGCTCCTGGTCATGGCTGGGAAGAACTCAACGGTTGAACATGTGGGGATGTTCCTCTGGTACTGGATGCAGTTGTACTTCCCCAACGTTGACCGAACGGGACAGTTACAGAAGGTGGGTTAGTAGTGCAATCTGCTACGCCATCTCATCGAATTGCTGACCAATAATGAATGGGTGGGGGTCCTTGTTGACCTCGTCCTAGTTCACTTCATTGTTGTGATTGTCCAGATGCTCTTTAGGGACGTCTGCATTCATATTATTGTTTCTACATGGTTCGCCTCTGTGAGTTCTTCAAGGAGATGCCATTGGAATAATGAGGCTAAGGAGGTGTAAGATACTTACATGGTTCTCAATCTTCTATAGGTCCCACATTGGGCACCAAACTATTGTGCTAGGTTATTGCCCAAGCTTCCTTCAGCTGGTCAGACTAATGAGATAGGAAGCAGAAGGCAAGTGAGGGCGGGTTTGGAAACCCCGAGGCCACTCCGATGCCTAAGTTAGGATCAAGCGTAAGTAGATATGGAGCTCAGTATGAGAATACGAGCTATGAGCTATTGGTTTAGCAGAGTAAGTTTATGCATAAAGAATTGGATCCCTTTACCTTTGGAGTGTACTAAATTTATAGGCGATGCATCGGGTGTAAGTTCGGATTTGCTCCTATGGGATTGGCACTGTAAGACCCGCACACCACTAACCCGATTTAATCGTGTCGTGTCAGGTCTTCCTTTCATAGCTTTCTCGGGTGAACCAACTATATGAAGGAACCACAAGGCCAAGTAAGTGAAATAATGCTAAAACAGTCAATTTTAGTTATATGGTCAACTACTTGAAGTTGTGTGATCGACCAGTCAAATTTAAAATTCAGACCAATCAATTTGGGTTGTGTGGTCTACACTTTCAGATTTGTGTGGTCGACGGATTTTTCAACCACAGAGTCGATCGGTCAAACCCAGATCTGACTCCATGTTTTGGAAACTTTTCAAAAATAAGGGGATCTCTTTCCTAATTGAGAGATGACTCTATATGGAGATTTTCCCTCTATATAGAGGACGTCCCTCTTCTCTCTCTCACTCTTTTGGATCAATTTCAAACCCTAAAATTAAGAAGGAAAGAGAGGAGAAGAAGAAAGAGACTAAAAGAGGAAGGTTTGGAGAAGGTTTTGCAAAGAAGCTTGCCGAAGGTTTCCATCTCTCTATAGCAAGGAACCTAAGGTAAGAAACTCATCTCTGTAGGTATTAGGTTGGTTAGAATGGATCTCCCAACATAGTGGTGGTGAGTTGAACTCAATATTGCAACAGAGATCATGAGATTCTCCATGCAAAGAGAAGGGAATCATGAATAATAGGTTAGGGTACTTATTAATAGGAAAACAATGGTTTAAAGACCATAAAACGACCCTAGAATAAACCCCCATTGATAAGCCAAGGAATCGACTCAGAAGGAATATAGAATGAAAGACAAAAATTGATCAAACCTTGTGTGGTCACATCATTGGTCAACCACAGAGTGACCACTGAGTCAACCACAGGCTCTCGGGAAGTTCCCAGAGATTGTGTGGTAGCATCAGTGGTCACATGATGCACAACCACAGAGTCGACCCAACCGTGTATGGTCGACATATACTGGCAACCACAGAGTCGACCAGTCAACTATTAAAAGACCTGTTTTGGGTTTCAACTATTGTAAATTGATGAAATCAAGCCTTAACTTAAACTCATAAATTGATTAGGTTTCTAACTAGTCTAAAGTGATTTCCAAAGCCTTAAAGAGGGACAAATATCGTTTACAGGTGAGGGAACAAGACCTAAACTAATTGACTAATAACAAACTACCTTTATTTTTGATGCCATGCTTTGTATGTTAATTTGTTACATTCACATGACATCCAATATTTGTTATTATGTTCATGCATGTCACATGTTGCTTATTGTTTATTTATTTGTTATGTTATAACATGCCATCCCAATGATTAAGCATGCATGAGCATCCTTGCGTTTGGGGTCAACAGTGCTATGTAGTGGTGGGAATGGGTGGCGAGGAAGCCCAAGCCCCCATGAATGAGACTGACCTATGTTTGTGCATCGTAGTATTGACATTATCTTAGCGGAACTGGTACGTCATAGGGTATCAGGGGAGGTGATCGTAGATGTGTGGTTGGAAGCCCTGCCGATAGACCTTAGCTCGATCTCTAGTTCTGGAGGTGTTTGATCCAAGATCTCTAGCTCTATCTCTATTCCGTAGTAGGTGATGTAGGGCGACAGCGGTGAGTAACCCGTTGGGCATGCTCATACTCTCGTGCGTAAAGGTGTGGTGGCCGTCTATCCTTACCATAGCACATTGCAAACTTATACCTGAGACCAAAGATATGAATATGACTGCATGCATATGGTTGTGCATTGTTTTATTTTTCTCACTGAGCCATGTTGTGTGCTTATCCTTTAGACGTCGTATATTTTTAGTTAATGATGCAAGTACTATCATTGAAGATTATGTGAATGGGCCATCATACGGACACATAGCGGCTATGGACATGCAAGCTATGGAGGACGAGCATGATTCTTCATGCGAATGTTCCAAAGTGTTTTTGAGTAGTTATATTTGAGATTTGGAACATGTAGTAGATATTATTTATGTTTTAAGTTTATTTGGAGATAACTGGTTTAATTAATTACTTATCATGTTAGACTCTTAGTTCACTATTAATAATGACTTTCGTTATTTATTTTATTATCTTTGATTATGATGTGGAATGTATTTGGTTTGGCTTCGTTGGCATGGTCTTACGAGATCCTAGCTTGAACCGTTTCTTCTTATGATGGTTTATCACACTTCTGTTTTGTTCAGAATTGGGGTGTGATAGGCACGATCAGCTATTCTGTCATAACTGTCATCCTTATCCTGAACCTTTTTCTCAACCGAGTTGTTAGGTAAATTCATCAACCACCTAATAGGGCGTTGCCATGTAAAAGATCATGTCCACATAAACGCCAGATAGAGGGTCACATCCATGTTAGTACCCTTTCAACAAAACATAAAGGAACGGTCCACTAATCAATTTCTGGACCCAACCGTTTCTACTTAGGCCCATCCGGCCCATTTAGCCCCCTTTAAGGATTAAAGGGAAAAATAGTCATCTCTACATCCATCAGGGGTAAAAGCGATTTTACAGCAAGGCATTATTTACTATAAATAGCCCTCAAATCCCAAGAATAAAGACAGACAACATTTAATACTCATTTTCTTAAGGATTGTCGCTCTGACACCTTGGACTGAGAATCCCTCACTTACCCACAATTATTTAAGTGGGCTCAAACATAAAGCCAATTGACTGTTCATAGATTCCTAACTTTGGCATCTAAGTGGACCTAGGGCTAAAGGCCCATCTCTTCTTTGCCTTGTGTTTTGCCTCGTAGGTCCAATCAGATTGGTGGGCCTCGGATACGGTTTCTGGATGAAACAGTTTGGTATATCAGACTTATTTCTCAACCAAATCTTACAGATTCAACAAAGCAATGAGGCAAGTGTCAGCTTTAAAGTTTCTATTTTTTGCTTACTCAATTAAACCTTGCAAGTTCAACAGAGCAAGGAGGCAAGTGTTAGGTAAATTCACCAACCACCCAATAAGGTGTTGCCATGTGAAAGATCCTGTCCACATAGACGCCAGATAGAGGGCCACATCCACATCAATACCTTTTCAATAAGACATAAAGGAATGGCCCATTAATCAATTTCTGGACCCACCGCTTCTACTTGGGCCCATCCGGCCCATTTAGCCTCCTCTAAGGACTAAAGGGTAAAATAGTCATCTCCACAATCCTCAAGGGTAAAAGCTACTTTATGGCAAGGCATTATTTACTATAAATAGCCCCTGATTCCCAATAATAAAGACATACAACATTTCATACTCATTCTCCAAGGGATTATCTGTAAGACCCGCACTCTACTAACCCGGTCTAACTATGTCGTGCTAGGTCTTCCCATCATTTCTGGATCGAGTGGACCAATTGTGTAAAGAAAGACCACGAGACCAGGTAAGCGAATTAACTAAAAAACACTTAAAATTAAGTGTATGGTCGACTACCTGAGTAGGTATAGTTGACCATACGATGAGGAATGAAGACTACTAATAATTAAACATACGGTTGATACTTTTAAATGTATGGTCGATGTATTCTACGACCATACGTCTGACCGTACGCACCCAAATCAGACTTCGAAGTTTGGAAACTTTCCAAATAAATGGAGGATCTCTTTCCTATTGTTGGAAAACTCTATATGGAGAGTTTCTTTCTATATAAAGGACGTCCCTCCACCCCTTTTCTTTTTACTCTTTCGGAACATTATCAAACCCTAGACTTAAGGGAGAAAGAGAAAGGAAGTGAAGGAGAAGAAGGCTAATAGGAGGGTTTTGCAGAAAAGGTTCTAGCCTTTTACTGTAAGCCAAGGTATGAAACTTATCTCTATAAATGTAAATCCTATTGAATAAGGTTTTCTATTGTGGATTAGAGATGTTGAACCATTATGATCCATGTGATCCTTTGAGTAAATCTCAAGGATAATAATGAGGGATGGGTTAGGGATAATGGTTAATGATAAACTGTAAATAATGGCCATAGGATAACCTTAGGATGAACCCAAGTAATGAGCCGAGAAATTAACTCATGAAGAACTTGGATTGAAAGTAATATTGACCAGAAATAGTATGGTCGCAGCTACGGTCGACCATAGGGTGACCAGAGAGTAGACCACAGTCATTCAAGAAGAATTCAGGAAATGTATGCTCATTGGAGTGGTCGCACTATAGGAGTCGACCGTACGTGGTATGGACGACATAGGCATGAGACCGTAAGACCAATCAGTCACCTATCAATGTTCAGATTCAACTTTCGACTACTGTAACATATTACACATGAATCCTAACTTAAATTCACATAATTCTTAGGTTGTTAAATTGATTCAAAGTGGTTAGCAAGGTTTAGAAGGAGATCGAATATCATGTTGAATATCGTTAACAGGTGAGGGAACAAGACCTAAACTAACTGGTTAATAACAAACTGCTTTTACTTTACTGTGTCCAATGTCATGAATGATTCTATGCTTTTATGCTTGTAATGTGCATCTCAAATGTCATCCAATATTACTGGTATTCCTGTTTGTGCATATTTACTTTATTGTTACTACCATGTTGATTAATGATGATAGGAATATGCATGTGTTTGTGAGTGTGGTTGGTGTGCTATATGGGGAAGGGTGTTTGATCCCTAAACCACGCTTCATATTGACATTGTTGTATAGCCATTACCTTAGCGAAACTATTACATCGTAGGGCATCAGAGGAGGTGGTCTTGGACCGTAGGGTCTTTGACTCTACCGAGGGATCTTAGCTCTATCTCTATGTACGTATTGAGGGATGCTGGGGTGAGGCCTTGGATACATTTGGATGGAATTAGGATTGGTTAGTTGTGAGCCCAATTTACAAGCCCTTGCCAATAGGGGCTTACGTGTTGGTATGGATAGGGCATCAGGGGAAGTGTTGGCGGTGTGTTATCCGAACACTTTAGCTCCATCTCTATTCCATGGTGGGTACATGTAGGACAACAATGGTATTTGATCTATTGGGTAGATTCACACATTTGTGTATAGAGGTGCGGTGGTCGCCAATCCTTTCTATAACACAGTTTCAAACTTAAAACCAGACCAAAAATATTGAATTGAATGCATCCATATGTTTGTGCATTATTTTGTTTGCTCACTGAGCCATGATGTGTGCTCACTCTCTCGATGTTGAATATTTTTAGTTGATGATGCATGCCCTACTGTAGAAAACTACGTGAAAGCCCCATCGTATAGACACATGGCGGCTATGGATGTAGAAGCTGTGGAAGATGCGCACGATCCGTCATGCGAGTGCAATCAAAGTGTTTTGATTAGTTTAGTTATGTTTAAGTATCGAAACATATAATGGTTTATTTACTTTATGTCTTGAGTCATTTAAAGATAATTAGATGTAATTACTTATTTATCATTGTTAGACCTCAGTTCATTATTTATAAAAACTTTTGCTTGTTAATTTATTATCTCTGACTATTAATGTGGAATGTGTTTGGTTTGATATAGTGGGTACGGCCTATACGAGATCCTGATTGAACCGTTGGTTTATTGACGATTCATCACACCACTGGTTAGTCCAGAATTGGGGTGTGACAGCTTGGTATCATTGCTTTTAGGATCTACCCATGGACCTAACTACTTTCATGTGAGTTGTGAACTGAGTTAAGAAAACTAGAACCTGTAATAAGAACATACCATAAGCATCTTGTTGTTTGAGACATAAACTAAGAAAGAGAATAATGCACATATAGAAATGAGAAACAAACTATATATATATATATATATATATATATATATATGCCAAATGAAAGTAAGAAAAATGTATATCCGAATCAGAGTACGGTCCACAATCCGGACAGTTACTCTGTAGTATAAACAAGAGAAAAATAAAAAGAGCAATCATGGAGCTGGGGGTGTAGATGGAGGAAGTGCCTCATGGTCTCGATCATAGTCTTCAGCATATACTCTGGTGAGCCAGGCTACCTGAGTCTGTGTCGCTCGGAGACTAGCCGCCAGATCTGCTACCCGCTGGTCTGTGGAGCGCTGAGCATCTAGGATCTCTCCTACCCTCTGATCCGTAGCACGCTGGGCGTCCCAAATCTCACACAGTAATGCCATCATGCCATCGGGTGGAGGACATGAAGGACCAACCATGTGAGAAGTTCGAGAAGGGCTGGCTCCTGTAAAATGCTACGGTAATGGAGGAGGTATAGCATCCACATCCATGAACATCCGATTATCATCCTCCTCATCATCAATCTCGTTTGCCACTGTCACTGCTGCCTCCGCATTTGCTTCTGCCACCCAAGTAAGAGGACGTCTTATGGTATTTTTCTCATCATCACTGACTTGTACCTCTCTCATCCCTATCTTGCAGATGACATCCCAATCAAGGTCAGCTGAGAAGGTTTCTTTATAGATCCTTTCATCCTTTAAGTTTACCTGTAGACGAGAGAGCAGAGTGGTGATCAACTATCCATAGGACAAGTTATCCCTCGAACCAGGCATTGTGGCTATGTGCATAATCTAAATGATAATGTAAGGGAGACAGATAGGATGCCTAGTGCAGATACAGTATAGTAAGTACTGAGTCAATTGGGAGACCATCTTGTAATGTCCACCCTGAGGAATCCGATTATGCTGGATAATCTTACAGTATACCCGTGGCTCAGGAAGAAAGTTGACTGCCTCCATCTTACAGTGATCGTCACAAAGAATTTGAATGCATACCTTTGTGCGCATAGTAGTGGTTAAGAACTTGGGTTCCTTAGGAGCATAGTAGGCCAAGGGACCCACGCTTAAGATACCAAGAAGATCCGCCAGCTGTTGGGTATTAAAAGAGATAGGAACCCCTTTCACCCAACTAGTGATCCGAAGCTCTCTTCTACTGTCTATATCCTCTGGATCACCTTCAACCTGTAGATTGCTGTAGAACTGCTTTACCAAATCTGGGGGGGGGGGGATGCAAACCTCGTATAAAATCACGGGAAGCCAGCTCATCTCACTAAATGCCCTCTCCACATCAAATAAGGCTAAGTGGGCTAAATTGACAGACCGATCCCCTTCCACTTTCCTATGATACCAGGGATACTGTACCTCCACTTAGATGAACCTGAAGCGACGAGGGTCATGGACTCTGGGAACCTTGGTACGAACCATGATAACTATGAGAAAAAGGAATAAGAAAACAAGTTAGAAAGTTAGAAATTTGGGCAGCATAACGATGTAAAATAGGAAAAAGCCTCACTTTTCACCCAAACACCTGGGTAGGAGGACTTACATGAGACACAAACTATCCTACAACAATCAATCAATGGAAAATTTCCACCAATTAAAATAGAGTTGAAGAAATTTTAAAATTTGAGATTTTTCCCCAAATTCTAGGTCAAAATTGGGATTTTCAAATTTTGACCAAACCAACCGATGAAATTCAAATTTTCTTGAGGGATTTCATCCATTGGGTAGCCAATAGCAAGGACCACCAATAAAAATCAAATTTTTATGACGAAATAGATGTCAATTTGAAGAAAACCCTATAAATGGCGAAAACTTAAGTATGAAAGCTTAAAAAGAAGAAAAAAAATAGAGAAAGTACCTTAAGAAATAGGACGAAGGTTGTCGATTGATAGAGAAACTACGAAATTTGTGCGGTTGACACTATAGCAACCCAGTGGTGGCGAGCTGAGTTGAGACTGTAGGAGAACAATAAAGAATGAAAGGAAAAAGTCTCGAAACAGGTTTTAAAATCTGATTTTTTAATCTTGTGGTCTCACAATTCGACCAAAATAGTCGACCATATGATCGACTGTACTATTGACCATAGGGTCTCTGGAAGTTGCCAATGTTCGTATGGTGGAACCTAAGGTCGCATGTAATGTGACCATACGATGTCGACCACACGATTGACTGTTGTCTATTTTGGCTCTGCTGGACCTAATGCCTCATAAATTTTCTCTCCATTTATTATGGGACTAGCAAAATATTACCATTCCATCTTGTCTCACATGTGTAGCCTTCCCAATACTATTTTACCCAAGAATTTAAATGGTTGGGCATAGATCAAGCAGAAGGAGGCAGAATACAAACCCACCTCCACCACCTATGGAGGTCAATGCCAATGAAAATCAAGAAGGACAAGAAGAAGATGCTGGGAATCAAAATGTTACACCTTAGGATATTCACACCCAGGCCAACCCAACTAACTTACCAGCACCACCAACAAACTTGGTCACTGTTGTGATGAATTTAGCACAACAGGTACAACAGTTGCATCAGATGTAGACAAATATGCAAGCTGTCTTAGGGATTGCACCACCAGCTGCAAATACCACACCGACACCTCCTGGTAGCTGCACTGTACCTCCCCCACTGGTCATCATGAAAGTATTGTGTGCAACATGTATGCTGAAAGGAGATACACACCATTGGTGAAAATCCACTCGAGGTTATCTGTTGACCAAGTATGCCCAGTTAACCTAGGCTATCTTCAAAGAAGCTTTCTTCGAGTAGTATTTTCCTATGAGTTTCAGGGATCTGATGGAAAAAGAATTCTTGAGTCTATATCAAGGTTAGATGATTGTCGACGCTTATCAACAGCATTATGAGGAGCTGTTCATTTTTACTCCCGCTAATATGCATGAGGAAGATACTAAGACTCGTAGGTTCGTCATGAGACTTAAGCGAAGTATCCGAGAGCACGTGTTGGGACTGGAAAAGAAGATATATAATGAAGTTGTGTAGATAGCACGAGTTTTGGAGTCTAGTCAAAGAGAGAGTTACTTTGATCAAAATAGGGGTATCAAGAGGCCTAATGGAAATTCATTTAATGGAGGGAATACAAGGACCTTCAAGCCTTTCTATACTTAAGGCTTCAATGCAATAGCCAAGACTACCCCAACATCCCAATCTCAATAGAAGTAGGGTAATACTAGAGTCAAATGCTTCAACTACGATCAAGTAGGGCATTATTCAAGAGATTGCCCTAAGCCAAGGAAGCAGCTGCAACAAAGGAAGATTTATGCAGTTACTTCTGAGGATGCTGCCGCATCGCCTGATGTGGTCATAGGTATGATTCAACCTTATGTTTTAGAATATCTTATGTGAGCATGTAGACTAAATTAAGTAAAATCATAGGTATAGTACCTATAGCTAACATATCAGCCAGAGTGCTTTTCAACTCTGGAGCCACACACTCATTTATATCTATGTCTTTCAAAAAAAAAAAAAGCTAGATATACCCCTCAGATCTTTAGATTACAAGCTCCTAGTACGGTCACCTATGGAATTAGAAGCAGAATTAAACCAAGGTTATTCACCATGTCTATTTCTCATAAATGGATGAAGTTTGGATGCCAACCTGGTGCAACTTGAGATGGCAGACTTCGACGTCATCCTAGGGATAGACTAGTTATCCCAGCATTCTGTGAGTTTGCTTTATTCTGAAAAGAAGATATTATTCAAGGACAAGGAAGGAGAAGAATTCAATTTCACGGGAACCAAACTTCCCATAAATGAAAACTCATTCTTTCTGTACAAAGGCTAAGAGATGTCACACCCTAATACTGGACTAACCAGAATAGTGTGATGAACCATCAATAAACGAACAGTTCAACCAGGATCTCGTATAGGTAGTATACCGTATCAAACCACACACACATTCTACGATAATAAACAGAGATAATAAATAAATAAGCAGAAATCGTTATAATTAATGAACTAAGTATCTAACAGTGATAATTAAATATTAAATCTAGTTGTCTGCAAGTAACTCGAGACATAAAAATAAAATAATCAATTACATGTTCGGTAATCAAAATTTAACTAAACTAGTCAAAGACACATTGATTGCACTCGCATGAAAGATCATGCGCCTCCTCCACTAGTTCCCCATCCATCACTGCTACGTGTCCATATGTCGGTGCATTCACATAATCTTCAACAATAGGACCTATATGCTCGCTCTTATCGTTATTGAGATCTGGTTTGAGGTCAGCTCTTCTATTTCGGTAATAAAGAAGCCAAAATCAATCCCGTTAGGGGTAAGAGAGATACCGCCCTACCATTCGACGTCAAAAGGGTAAACACACATCACGGCTCACTGAGCAAAACAAAACAATGCAACAAACATGTGCATGCATTCAATTCAATATGATTGGTCTGGTTTTTAAGTTTGCAATATACTATAGAAAGGTTTGGCGATCATCGCACCTCTATACATGAGTGTGTAAGCCCACCCAATGGATCAAACACCATTGTTGTCTATATCCACCCCACCATGGAATAGAGATAGAGCTAAAGTGTAAGATCCACAATCCACTAACTTGGTCTAACTGTGTCGTGCCAGGTTTCCATTATTGCAGGACCAAGTGGACCGACCGTGTGAAAATGGATCACAAACCATGTATAAAAATCGACTCAACACCCAAAACTGTATGCATATGGTTGGATACCTAGGTAGGTATGGTCGACCATATGGTAAGAATGAAGATCACGGATCCAGGACCCCATGGTTGATGATTTCGACCTTACGCTCAACGGGTTCTGCGATCGTAGCCATGGATCGTGAAACCCCAGAGCAGACTCCGAGTTGGGAACTTTTCTAATTTGAGGAGGAGTTATTTCCTAATTAAAAAAGGACTCTATATGGAGAGTTTTTCTCTATATAAAGGATGTCCCTTAGCCCTTTTTCACTCTTTTAGAACATTAGTAAACCCTGGAGAAAGAGAAGGGAAGAGAAGGAAGAGAAGGAGAAGAAGAAAAGGCTAAGGAGAGGATTTTGCTGAGAAGAGATTGGTTCTCTATCATAGGCAAAGGTATGAACCTAATCTCTGGAGATGTAAACTCTAAGGAATAAAAATTTTATGGAGGTTAGGAGATATCAACCTATTATAATCTATGTGATTCCTTGAGAAAATCCCAAGGATAACCATGAGTGATGAGTTTGATGATATTGGTTGATGAGAAACTACTAATGATGACCATAGGATAACCTCAGTATGAACCCAAGAGAAAAGCTGAGGAATTAACCTAGGAAGAATTCGAATTGCATATAATCTATGACCAAAAATCTCAAGGTGGTAGCTACGATCGACCATAGCATGACCAGCATGACCAAAGGATCGACCATAGGCATTCGGGCAGATTTCAGAAATCATATGGTCGCAGCTATGGTCGCACCATATGCGACCGTAGGGTATCGACCGTAGCAGTAAGGTTGATACAGTATGGGACCATAGGACCAGTCAGACACCTATCAGTGCTTTGTTTCAATTTTCGACTATGGTAACATGTTGCATATGAACTCTAACTTAAATTCATATAACTTTTAGGTTATTAAATCAATTCAAAGAGAATTACAAGGCTTAGAAGGAGATCAAGTTTTGCTAACAGGTAAGGGAATAAGACCTAAACTAATTGGATAATAACAAACTATTTATTTATTTGAGTCCAATGCCATGATTGATTCTATGCTTGTATATTTGTAATGTGCATCTCATATGCCATCTAATATTCTTGCTATTACTGCTGATGCATATTTATTTCTATCTATTTATAATATGATGATGATGATGATGCTAGGAATAGGCATGTGATTATGTATGTGTGGTTAGTGTGCTTGATGTGAGTGGAGCATCAGGGGGAGGACGTGGCATGCTGGTATTGACCTGGTCACCAGACTCTAGCTCTATCTCTACTCAAGTCTTGTCCACTAACATCATTGTATCACCATTACCTTAGCAGAATGATTACATAGGCATTAGGGGAGGTGGTCTCGGACAGTGTAGTCTCTGACTCTATCGGGGGGCTTAGCTCTATCTCTATGACGTATTGAGGGATGTTGGGTTGAGACTTGGATACAGTGGATGACATTTAGGATTGGTTAGTTGCGAGCCCAGTTTGCAAGCCCTCGCCAATAGGGGCTTACATGTTGGTATGGGTAGGGCATCAGGAGAAGTGTTGGCGGTGTTTGATCTGGACACTTTAGCTCTATCTCTATTCCATGGTGGGTGCATGTGGGACGGCAATGGTGTTTGATCCATTGGATGGATTCACACACTTGTGTATAGAGGTGCGGGGGCCACCAAACCTTTCTATAGCATATTGTAAACTTAAAAACCAGAGCAGAGATATAAATTGAATGCATGCATATGTTTGTTGCATTATTTTGTTTGCTCACTCAGCCATGATGTGTGCTCACCCTTTCGATGTCAAATATTTTAGTTGATGATTTAGGTCTTTACTGTTAAAGATTATGTGAATGCGTCGATGTATGGATAAGTTGCGGCCATGGACGTAGAAGCTGTTGAAGATGCGCATGATCCTTCATGTGAGTGCAACCAGTGTATTTTTTATTAGTTTAGCTATATTTGGTTATTGGGACATGTAACGGATTATTTACCTTTATGTCTTGAGTTTTTGAGAAATAATTGGATTAGATAATTATTATATCATTGTTAGACACTCAGTTCATTATCTATAAGAAATACATTTATTTGTTATTTATCTCTGATTATTTCTGTGGAAGGTGTGTGTGGTTGATATGGTGGGTACTACCTAACAGAGATCCTAGTTGAACCATTAGTTTATTTATGATTCATTGCACTATTCTGGTTAGTCTAGAATTAGGGTGTGACATAAAGTGTCTGGATCACACATCGCCAACACTTCCCCTGATGCCCTACCCAAACCAACACTTAAGCCCCTATTGGCGAGGGCTTGCAAACTGGGCTCGCAACTAACTACTCCTAAATGTCATCCAGTATATCCAAGGCCTTACCCCAGCATCCCTTAATACGTCTACAGAGATAGAGTTAAGGCCCCCCGATAGAGTCAAAGACCACACGGTCCGAGACCACCTCCCTTGATGCCCTAAGACGTAATAGTTCTGCTAAGATAATGGCAATACGAAAATGTCGATGGGTAAGACTTGAGTAGAGATAGAGCTATAGTCTGGTGACCAAGTCAGAAACCACAAATGCCCCACTCGCATCCAATACACTAACCACACACACACAATCACATGCCTATTCCTATCATCATCAATCAACATGGAAGCAAATAGATAGAAATAAATATGCATGACCAGTAATAACAGTAATATTGGATGACATGTGAGATGCACATTATAAGCATACAAGCATAGAATCAATCATGACATTGTACTCAATAAAATAAATAGTTTATTATTATATAATTAGTTTAGATTTTGTTCCCTCACCTGTTAGCAAAGCTCGATCTCCTTCCAAGCCTTGTAACTCTCTTTGAATCAATTTAGTAACCTAGAAGTTACATGAATTTAAGTTAGGGTTCATATGTACTATGTTACAGTAGTCGAAAATTGAAACAGATCACTGACAAGTGTCTGATTGGTCCTATGGTCTCATGTTGTGTCGACCTTACCACGTACGATCGATACTCTACGGTCGCACTATATGCGACCATACCTATGACCATACGGTTCCAGAATTCTTTTCAAATGGCTATGGTCAATACTTTGGCCATGCTATGGTCGACCGTAGCTGCGACCATACGATTTCTAATCAAAATCTACTTTCAATCCGAGTTTTTCCTCTTAGATCATCAATGGGGTCCTCCCTAATGATAATTCTAAGGCCAAAAATCTTAGTTTTCAATATAAAATCCTAACCCATTCTCCAGTATTCTCTTTTTTGGGATCTACACAGAAAATCACATAACTGAATCCTTACTTGGGTTTGGTATTACAATTTACTTTGAAACTCTTGAAAACATCGACCGTATGCTTGAAAACATCGATCGTACGGCTATTGATCAGTGGTCTTTATTTTATCGTATGGTCGAACATACCTACCCAGGTAGTTGACCATACACTTGATTTTTAATGTTTTCAAGTCGATTCTCGTACCTAGTCTCATGGTCCTTCTTCATAAGGTTGGTCCACTTGATCTAGCAATGATGGGAAGACCTGGCATGACACGATTAAACCGGGTTAGTGGAGTACTGGTCTTAAAGGAGATGCCTAGGGAAAGAAGGAGTTGGGTACTTAGTGTCTGTGGTTGACCTCACCAAGGAAGCACCACGAATGGAAGACATTGAAGTTGTGTGTGAATTCCTAGATGTATTTCTAGAGGAATTACTAGGATTGCCACCCGATCAAGTGACAGAGTTCGTTATAGACCTTATACCCAGAGCCGCACCAGTATCTAAGGCATCCTATCGAATGGCTCCTACTGAAATGAAGAAACTGAAGGTACAATTATAGGAGTTGCTGGACAAGGGTTATATCCGACCCAGTAAATTACCATGGGGAGTGCTAGTGTTGTTCGTGAAAAAGAAGGACGTAGCATTCGACTTTATATCGATTGTCAAGAATTGAACAAGCTATTCATTGTCTAGGATGTCGTCTATAAATACAATTAAGAATCGATATCCATTATCTCGGATTGATGACTTATTCGACCAGTTGCAAGGCGCCAAAGTGTTCTCCAAGATTGATCTTCAGTCAAGATACCATCAGTTAAAGATCGAAGAAGGTTATATTCTGAAGACAACATTCAAAACCAGATATGGACATTACGAATTTCTAGTTATGTCTTTTGAATTAACTAACGTACCCATAACTTTTATGGAACTCATGAATCAGGTATTCCACGATATGCTGGATATATCGGTCATTGTATTTATAGACGACATTCTAGTCTACTCCAAGGACAAAAAGACTCATATAACAAATCTTAGAGTCGCTCTTCAGCGACTAAGAAAAGAAAAGTTTTACACTAAATTTACTAAGTGTGAGTTCTGGCTAAATGAAGTCGCTTTCTTAGGCCATGTTGTATCGGCTGAAGGAATTAAAGTGGATCTTAGCATGATTGAAGCTATTGTGAAATGTGAAGCACCTAAGAACATTGTAGAAATTAGAAGTTTCTCGGGTTTAGTTGGGTATTATTGACGATTCATGAAAGATTACTCTAGAATCACCATACCTCTCACCGGTCTAAATAAGAAAGGAGAAAAGCTTGTTTAGACCGACAAATGTGAAGAGTGTTTCCAAACATTAAACGCAAGACTGATATTGGCTCCCATCTTGACTATTTCGGTCCCAGAACAACCATTTATCTTGTACACCGATGCGTCTGGGTTAGGTTTGGAATGTGTTCTCATGCAAGGAGAGCAAGTAATTATGTATGCTTCAAGACAATTAAAGGCACACAAGAAGAATTACCCTACTCATGATTTAGAGTTAGCAGTGGTGGTACATGCCGTCAAGATATGGAGACACTACTTGTATGAAGAAAGGTTTTAGATTAAGTCGAACCATAAAAGTCTCACTCATCTCTTCAATTAGAAGTAGTTGAACATGAGACACAGAAGATGGCTAGAGTTGCTAAAGGATTACAATTATGATATCTAGTATCATCCAGGGAAGGCTAATGTAGTTGTTAATGTACTAAGCAGAAAAGCGATGACAAAATCTCAAGAAGAAGCTAGCACAAATGCTACGTTGTACGTCGCAGGAAGAGTATTCAATTGTGGCAATGAGTAGTTCATGACTGATAAACTGGGTGGATCGACCTACCTAGGTTTTATTCATCGATTTTTAAACATGTTTGCTACATTGAAGATTATACCTGATATAATGGACGAAGTGAAAAGGGCAATCCAATCGGACCCCTATCTGAGGACGGTGCAAGAAGATTTAGAAAGGGTATGTCTACTCCTGATTTCACTCTAGACTTCGAAAATGTACTAAGATACAAAGGAAGAGTGTGCGTACCTAAAAGTAAAGATTTAGACCACACACAGACTAATGAGGGAAGCTCATTTGACTTCCTATTCGGTACATCCTGGGAGTATGAAGATGCATCATGATCTGAAGAAACTATATTGGTGGAGAGGAATGATAGCTGATGTAGCTAGACATGTATCTTAATGCCTAAATCGTTAGCAGATAAAGGCAGAAAGACAAAGACCTGCAGGCTTGTTACAACCACTACCTGAACCAGCTTGGAAATGGGACTGCATTACTATGGACTTCGTCACAGGGTTACCATTGACTCCCAGAGTAGTTGACGCAGTCTGGGTGATTGTAGATCATTTGACTAAGACAAATCGTTTCATAGCTATACGACCTCAGTATACCCTGGAGAAGCTAGTTAAGCTGTATGTGGATAATATCATCAGATTGCATAGTGTAACTGAAAGCATCATGTCCGACAGAGATCCACGCTTTATCTCAATGTTTTGGGAAGGATTACAGAAGGCTATGGGTACTACACTGGAATTTAGTACCGCATTTTACCCTCAAATAGATGGACAGTCGGAGCGCACCATTCAGATTTTAGAAGACATGCTCCAAGCATGTGTGATTGATTTCAAAGGATCATGGGATGAAAAGTTACCATTGATCGAGTTCGCTTATAACAACAGCTATCAAGCTACAACACAGATGTCGCCCTATGAAGCACTGTATGGAAGTCGACATCATCAAGGAAAGGGTTCAAATAGCTCAGAACCATCAGAAGTAGTATGTAGATAATCGACGTCGAGACCTTAAATTCACCACAGGTAATAAGGTATTTTTGAAAATATCCCCTATGCGCGGTTTAAAACGATTCGGACAGAAAGGGAAGTTGTGTCCTAAATATATTGGACCTTATGAGATTCTGATGAGATGTGAAAAGGTAGCATATCAGCTAGCACTACCATCATTGATGTCTAGTGTACATGATGTATTCCATGTTTCACAGCTGAAGAAGTACGTCAAAGATCCAATACACGTGCTAACGACGGATCCATCGGATTTTACTGAAGATTTGACGTTCAAAGTGCTACCTTTTGAAATCACTAGTCAGAAGGTTCAACGTCTTCAAAATTGTGATATTTACTATGTTAAGGTTACTTGGAGAAGCCAAGATGTGAAAGAAATTACATGGAAAAAAGAGAGTGCTATGCAGAAATAATATCCTCATCTATTCGACTCAGAAGGTATGTGCAAATTTTGAGGATGAAATTTATGTAAGGGGGGAGTTGTAAGACCCGTACTCTACTAATCCGTTCTAACCGTGTCGTGCTAGGTCTTTCCTAGTGGACCAACTGTGTGAAGAAAGACCACAAGACCAAGTAAGCGAATCAACTCAAAAACACTTAGAATTAAATGTATGGTCGACTACCTGAGTAGGTATGGTCAACCAAATGATGAGGAATGAGGACCACTGATAATTAAGCATATGGTCGATACTTTTAAACATATGGTTGATGGATTTTGCGACCATATGTCTAACCGTACACACCCAAATCAAACTTCGGAGTTTGAAAACTTTCCAAATAAAAGGAGGATCTCTTTCTTACTGTTGGAGAGCTCTATATGGAGAGTTCTCTCTATATAAAGGATGTCCCTCCACACCTTTTTCACTCTTTTGGAACATTATCAAACCCTATACTTAAGGGAGAAAGAGAAAACAAGTGAAGGAAAAGAAGGCTAAGAGGAGGGTTTTGCAGAGAAGGTTCTTGCTTTTTACTGTAAGCCAAGGTATGAAACTTATCTATGTAGATGTAAATCCTATTGAATAAGGTTTTCTATTATGGATTGGAGATGTCGAACCATTATGATCCATGTGATCTTTTGAGTAAATTCAAGGATAATCATGAGGGATGGGTTAGGGATAATGGTTAATGAGAAACTATAAATAATGGCCATAGGATAACCTTAGGATGAACCCAAGTAATGAGCCGATAAATTGACTCATGAAGAACTTGGATTGAAAGTAATATTGACCAAAAATAGTATGGTTGCAGCTACGATCGACCATAGGGTGACCAGAGAGTAGACCACAGTCATTCAAGAAGAATTCAGGAAATGTATGCTCACTGGAGTGGTCGCACTATAGGAGTCGACTGAACGTGGTATGGTCGACACAGGCATGAGACCGTAAGACCAATTAGTCACCTATCAATGGTCAGATTCAACTTTCGACTACTGTAACATATTACACATGAATCCTAACTTAAATTCAGATAATTTCTTAGGTTGTTAAATTGATTCAAAGTGGTTAGCAAGGCTTAGAAGGAGATCGAATATCGTGTTGAATATCGTTAACAGGTGAGGGAACAAGACCTAAACTAGCTGGTTAATAACAAACTACTCTTACTTTACTGTGTCCAATGTCATGAATGATTCTATGCTTGTATGCTTATAATGTGCATCTCAAATGTCATCCAATATTACTGGTATTCCTGTTCGTGCATATTTACTTTATTGTTACTACCATGTTGATTGATGATGATAGAAATATGCATGTGTTTGTGAGTGTGGTTGGTGGCTATATGGGGAAACGTGTTTGATCCCTAAACCATGCTTCACATTAACATCGTTGTACAACTATTACCTTAGCAAAACTAGTAGGTCGTAGGTCATCAGGGGAGGTGGTCTCGGACCATATGGTCTTTGACTCTACCAGGGGGCCTTAGCTCTATCTCTATGGACGTATTGAGGGATGGTGGGGTGAGGCCTTGGATACATTTGGATGGCATTAGGATCCTTTAGTTGTAAGCCCAGTTTACAAGCCCTCGTCAATAGGGGCTTACTTATTGGTATAGGTAGGGTATCAAGGGAAGTGTTGACGGTGTGTGATCCAGATACTTTAGCTCTATCACTATTCCATGGTGGGTGCTTATAGGACAACAATGGTGTTTGATCCATTAGGCGGATTCACATATTCATGTATAGAGGTGTGATGGCCGCCAATCCTTACTATAGCACAGTTGTAAACTTAACACCAGACCAAAGATATTGAATTGAATGCATGCAAATGTTTGCGCATTGTTTTGTTTGCTCACTGAGCCATGATGTATGCTCACTCTCTCTACATCGAATATTTTAGTTGATGATGCAGGTCCTACTGTAGAAGACTATGTGAACGCTCCGTCATATGGACACATGATGACTATGGACGTAGAAGTTGCGGAAGATGCACATGATCCGTCATGCGAGTGCAATCAATGTGTTTTGATTAGTTTAGTTATGTTTGAGTATCGGAACATGTAATGGTTTATTTACTTTATATCTTAAATCGTTTGGAGGTAATTGGAGGTAATTACTTATTTATCATTGTTAGACCTCAGTTCATTTTTATAAAGACTTCCGCTTATTAATTTATTATCTCTGATTATTATCGTAGAATGTGTTTGGTTTGATATGGTGGGTACGGTCTATACGAGATCTTGGTTGAACCATTGGTTTATTGATGGTTCGTTACCCCACTGATTAGTCCAGAATTGGGGTGTGACGTTATCGCTTTGACATCTCGGACTGAGAATCCCTCACTTACTTACAATTATTTAAGTGGGCTCGGACACTGAGCCCTTTGACTGTTCACAGTTCCTGACTTTGGCATCAGAGTGGACCCAGGGCTAAAGGCCTGCCTCTCTTTTGCCTTTTGTTTTGCCTTACAGGTCCAATCAGATTGGTGGGCCGCGGATATGGTTTCTAGACGAAATAGTTTGTCGCCCACCTTGGGGTCCTGAGAGATTCAAAGTTTGAAGACAAACATCAAAGCACATCCATAAGACATGAGTCATCGAAGAACAAGAAACCATACAATCAACTTAAATCTACCAACGCTCGAGGGAGTAGCTATAAACCTTCAAGAAAGCAAAGCGAATCCTCGACAGACAAGGGAGAAAGGAAAAAGGCTCAAAGACCCCACACCACCATCAGAAGCACGTCACTTATAAGTAGTTTGATGTGGTAGCTCAGCAGCTAGGGCCTTGACCAGATTCCCCTAAGAATTTCAAGCACGAGCTATGTGAGTGACCTCTAGGCCACCTCTATGATTGCATCCACCGCATGATCTAATACCTCAAGTGGATGACCATCCAGAGAGCCCTATCGCCATGCCCTAACAAGGCTACCAAGAGATGGATATGGTAATGGCAGGGTAGAGAAGTCATTCACCACCCGAAAACAGACTTCATTTCTCAATACAAGAGGGTTCCCATTGTTGAAAAGATTGGGCCACAACCGGACGTCGGACTTCATGTCCAAAATATGATGGAAAACCGACCGATTCTCCAACATGAGCACCAGCTAGAGGCGGTCATTAGTGCAAACACAGGAAGAACACCAAGGCACCCAGTGCAGATGCTAGAATAGAGAATCAGGTCACCTTCCTACAGTAAAGGGTGGATACTATGGCGAAATTAGTAGATGTCCCTATAGCAAAAAAGAACTATTGGGATGACAGGGATTATGTATGCTTCCCTCTATGCCCTCCACATATCATCTTGCTGCATAGGTCGAATCTCATCAACAGTGTGACCCATCAATCAAAATAGCTTGGCAATTACTGAGCACATTTGACCAAAGAGGGTAGATTGGATTTCGTCAAACATGTGACCCATCAGTCAAACCAGCTCATCGATTTCTGAGCATATTTGACCGAGGAGGGTAGATTGGATTTCGTCAAAAGTGTAACCCATTGGCCAAACCAGTTCGACATTACTAAGCACATTTGACCGAGGAGGGTATATCGGATTTCGTCGCACATATGACCCATCGATCAAACTAGCTCGGCGATTATTGAGCACATTTGACCGAATCAGGCTTCATCCATAATTGGGACCCAATCGACCAAAAGTGCTCTCCAACTACCTAGCATATTTGGCCAAGGAGGGTAGATCGGACTTCATCCATAATTGCGACCCAATCGGCTAAAAGAGCTCACCAACTACCAAGCACATTTAACCAAGGAGGGTAGATCGGACTTCATCCATAATTAAGACCTAGTCTGCCAAAGGAGCTCACCAACTATCAAGCACATTTGGCTGAGGAGGGTAAATCAAACTTCATCCATAATTGAGACCCAATTGACCAAAAGAGCTCACCAACTATGGAGCACATTTGGCAGAGAAGGGTAGATCGGACCACACCCTTAATTGCGACCCAATAGGTAAAAAGCTCGCTAATCATCTAGCACATTTAAACGAGAAGGGTAGATCGAACTTTATCCATAATTGCAACCCAGTGGGCCAAAAGAGCTCATCAACTATTGAGCACATTTAGCCAAGGAGGTAGATCGGACTTCATCCATAATTGTGACCCAGTCGGCCAAAAGAGCTCGCTAACTATCAAGCACATTTCTCCGAGGAGGGTAAATTGGACTTCATCCATAATTGAGATCCATTCGGCCAAAAGAGCTCGCCAACTATGGAGCACATTTGCCCAAGAAGGGTAGATCGGACCACAACCTTAATTGTGACCTAGTTTGTCGTACCCCAATTCCAACTGAACCAGAAGTGTGAGTGAACTGCCACCAAACCAACGGTTCATACCAAGATCTCGATAAGACTGTTTCCACTTATAGAAACCATTGCACATAACCATAATCATATTATAATAAACATAATGGAAGTCTTTAATTAAATGAACTGAGTTCTACATTGTAACTATATTAACCAATTATTCTTCACACCAAAACATAAATAAAATATCTATTACATCGTTTATAAAATCCAACTGAAATAAATAATTAAACCAACACATTCTAGAGGTACACATAGTAAGGGCACTCGCATGAAGCGTCATGCTCGTCCTCTCCTGCTTGCACTTTCAGAGCAGCAATAGTTCCATATGCAAGGGTAGCAATGTAGTCCTCCATAGTATAACCTCCATCAATATCTAAAAATGGTATACATACAAGGGTGAGCTCACAACTTAGCTCAGTAAGAAAATCAGACAACGCAACAAGCAATATGCATGAATAACATTCACATTTGGTCTCTTATACTTGCACAGTGCTATGGTAAGGTTTGGCGGCCACCGCACCTCCATGCATGGAAGTGTGAGTACGCCTAACAGATCACACACCTTTGTCGCCTCACATCATTTACTCTAGTATAGAGATAGAGCTAGAGTTTGGTGGGCAGGCTGCGCCTCAATCCCATGTCCTTCCCCTGATACCCTCTACCGTACCAATACCTACACCCCTATTGGAGAGGGCTTGCAAGTAGGTTCGTTACTAACCAATCCTATATGTCATCATAGTAGGCCCTATCCCAGCACATCACCCTACGGCATAAAGATAGGGCTCGAGTCTGGTGGCCAGGCCGGAGACCATAATGCCACGTCTTCCCCTTGGTACCCTAGATACCCTAATCGTACCAAGCATGCTAAGATAGTAGCGATACAAAAAGGTGCTAGTGTGAGGAATGATCCAAGACCCCAAGACCTTCCCATTCCACACACCAATGAAAACATTCACATGCCTAACACATAATCCTAGCATAGCGAGTATGCATGAACATATATAATAACTGAAAATAAAGATAACATGTGAATATGCACAAGCAACACTCCATAGAAACAATAGTTATTAACAACGTTTTACTATTATTAATTAATTAGGGTTTAGGTCTAATCTCCTTACCTGACACTTAATTGCTAGCTTGCTCTGTGTCACAGAGTCCATTCTCTCTATCGCAAGGTCTTACACGATGTTAGAGTTTCATTAGAATTAGTTCCATAAGGTTTATGTTGGTCGAAAATCAACTGGGTCAAAAACCAATCCATTCTGGACATATCAATCGCATATACGGATCGCAGGTCACTGTACAGTGGCATAACCGGTATAGTCGATCGGACAGTCTTGGCAGGCTACCCGAGAGGTACCGATCGCATATACCGATCGCACAAAGTGACACTGGTATGGTCGATCGGTATGCCTAGAATACCACCAACTTGGTGTTCTTCATCCTTCGATCATCACACATGACTTCTGGGGTTCCTTCTATGCATTCTAGGACTAAGGAATGTTTTAGGGTTTGTTTCTTCTTCCATTTAAATCCTACGTTTTAATGAAACCTTAGTTTAGAATACAAATCTAGGGTTTATCAACCGAATTAGGGTTTAACAGCAAATTAGGATTTTAGATCAATACCTAGCCTTGCATGGCATTGATCAATCATCAACAACACTTAACCTAGAGAAAGGTACATGTACTTACCATTGGTTCGCAAACTATGGTGTTCTTCATCCAACGAAATTTCCTCTTCTACCTTTCTCAGCTCTTTTTCCTCTTCGGATATCCTTCTACTCTCTAAGGTTGGTGAGAATCAATCAAAGAGGTTTAAGGAGGTTTAGGAGTCCTTAAATAGGCTAGGATGGAATTTAGGAAAGTTTCCTACATTAGGAAAGTCTCTAGGATTGAGATTTGGTAAGCGGGACCCACAAAGATTCGTTTATAGATCTAAATAGTCTGACCGTGCAAACATATCGATTGACCGGTATATAGACCGGTATCATGAGACCGGTATAAAAATTATCAAGCTATTTATCTATTTGCATACCTGATTGTCATCCGCTCATCCCGTTGGGTCCGATTATGATTGGAAAACCTGTTACGACATGAAATAAAGGTTTAGATCGGGTTCATGGAGTGTGGGTCTTACACAATAGGTAAAAAACTCACCAATCACCAAGCACATTTAAATGAGAAGAGCAGATCGAACTTTATCTATAATTGTGACCTAGTCAGCCAAAAGTGCTTGCAAATTACCACGCATATTTTGCTAAGGAGAGTAGATCAAACTCTAACCACAATCGAGACCCATTTAAAAAAAAGCCCGCCAATCACCGAGCACATTTGACCGAAGAGGATAGATCGAATAGATGCACAAAAAGACAAGGCTACAACAGATAAAAAAATTTCACAAAGTATAAAGCAAAAAGCAACAACTAAAGACAAGGCATCTGCATAAAGCCGATTTTTAATTCAAAAGGTAATGGAAATACAAAAGATCCGTGCCCCTAACAAAAAGTGATACAAGGGCAAAAACATTCCTGGGAAAATTACAAGTCAAAAGAAAGACAAAGGTAAGACAAAGTAACAAGTCTTCTGAGCATAAACAAAAAGAAATCAAGAAGCTGGAGGAAGACCAGAATCAAAAAGCTCAACACTCCGTGCTTCAATCACGGCAGCATCCATTTGAGCTTGATCCAGACTTTGCATTCTCTTAGTCAAAGGATATGGGGAGTGAGGCACAGGTAGGGACGTTATGTCACACCCCAATTCTGGACTAACCAGAATAGTGTGATGAATCGTAAATAAACCAATGGTTCAACTAGGATCTCCATTAGGTAGTACCCACCATATCAACCACACATACCTTCCATAGAAATAATCAGAGATAAATAACAAATAAACAGAAGTCTTATAGATAATGAACTGAGTGTCTAACAATGATATAATAATTATCTAATCCAATTATTTGCCAAAAACTCAAGACATAAAGGTAAATTATCCTTTACATATCCCAATAACCAAATATAGCTAAACTAATAAAAAAATACACTGGTTGCACTCGCATGAAGGATCATGCGTATCTTTAACAGCTTCTATGTCCATGGCCACAACGTGTCCATACATCGGCGCATTTACATAATCTTCAATAGTAAGACCTACATCATCAACTAAAATATTCGACACCGAAAGGGTGAGCACACATCATGGCTCAGTGAGCAAACAAAATAATACAACAAACATATGCATGAATTCAATTCATATCTTTGGTCTGGTTTTTAAGTTAGAAATATTCTATAGAATGGTTTGGTGGCCCCCGCACCTCTTACACAAGTATGTGAATCCACCCAATGGATCAAACACCATTGTCATACCACATAAATCCACCATGGAATAAAGATAGAGCTAAAGTATTCGGATCAAATACCGCCAACACTTCCCCTGATGCCCTACCCATACCAACACGTAAGTCCCTATTGGCGAGGGCTTGCAAACTGGACTCGCAATTAACCAATCATAAATGTCATCCAGTGTATCCAAGGCCTAACCTCAGCATCCCTCAATAAGTCCATAGAGATAGAGCTAAGGCCCCCCGGCAGAGTCAAAGACTACACGGTCCGAGACCACCTCCCCTGATGCCCTATGACGTAATAGTTCTGCTAAGGTAATGGAGATACGACGATGTCAGTGGGCAAGACTTGAGTAGGGATAGAGCTAGAGTCTGATGACCAGGTCAAGACCACCATGCCACGTCCTCCCCCTGATGCTCCACTCGCATCAAGCACACAACCACACACATACAATCACATGTCTATTCCTAACATTATCATCATCATCATGTTATGAATAAATAGAATTAAATATGCATGAACAGTAATAGCAGGAATATTGGATGACATGTGAGATGCACATTACAAACATACATGCATAGAATCAATCATGGCATTGGACTCAAATAAATAAACAGTTTGTTATTATCCAATTAGTTTAGGTCTTGTTTCCTCACCTGTTAGCAAAACTTGATCTCCTTCCAAGCCTTGTAATTCTCTTTGAATTGATTTAATAACCTAAAAATTATATGAATTTAAGTTAGGGTTCATATGTAGCATGTTACAGTAGTCAAAAATCAAAATAGAGCACTAATAGAGTACTGATATGTGTCTGATTGGTCCTATGGTCTCATACTGTGTCGACCTTACTGCCTACGGTCGATACCCTATGTCGCATATGGTGCTACCGTAGCTACGACCATATGGTTTCTGAAATCTTCCCGAATGCCTATGGTGAATCCTCTGGTCTGCTGGTCATGCTATGGTTAACCGAAGCTACGACCTTAAAACTTCTGGTCACCAACTACATTCAATTTGAGTTCTTCTTGGGTTAACTCCTCGGCTTTTCTCTTGGATTCATACTAAGATTATCCTATGGTCATCATTAGTAGTTTTTCATCAACCAATATCGCCAAACTCACCCCTCATGATTAGCCTTGGGATTCACTTAAGGAATCACATGGATCATACTAGTTTGACATCTCCAATCCCCCATAGAAGCCTTATTCCATAGAATTTACATCTTCAGAGATTAGGTTCATACCTTTGCCTATGGTAAAGAGCTAAAAATATTCTCAGCAAAACCTTCTCCTTAGTCTTCTCTTCTTCTCCTTCCTTTTCTTCTCTTCCTCTAGGGTTTACTAATGTTCTAAAAGAGTGAAAAAGATTGAGGGACGTCCTTTATATAGAGAATAATTCTCCATATAGAGTTCTCCAACATTAGGAAAGAAATCCCCCTTAAATTAGGAAAGTTTCCAACTCAGAGTTTGGTCTGGGGTTTCACGGTCGATGGCCTATGGTCGCAGAATCAATCGACCGTAGGGTCGAAAACATCGACCGTAAGGTCATTGATCAGTGACCATTGTTTCTTTCCATATGGTCGACCGTACCTACCCAGGTATGTGACCTTACGTATACTTTTGAGCATTTTAACTCGATTCATACCTGGTTTTGTGATCCATCTTCACACGATCGGTCCACTTGGTCCAGCAATGATGGGAAGACTTGACACGACACGGTTAGACCAAGTTAGTAGAGTGCGGGTCTTACATGTTATATAGTCAAGTGCTGACAAAATTAGATGATGAGAATCCTCGTCCACAATTACTATCTCCTCAGGAGCAAGATCGTTCTCTGTTACAACCTCGCCTTCACTTTCACCTTCATCCTCCCCCTCCTTGGTTTCCATGGCCTCTTAGTCCTGGAGTTCCTTAACTTGACCACATTCAGAAAAATCGTACTCAAGAGTGCGCACAAGGACAAAGTCACTCATTGACTTCATAGCAGAGTAGTACATCGGAGCGGCCTCGGTGAAAATATCATTCTTAAAATCTTTCAAGGCCTTGTATAGCTTCAGGGCATGTTGACTTATCCCTTTAAGATCCCTCTCAAAGTGATCAACCATACTATTGGCCAAGGAAGTCTTCTCCTTCGCAAGAGCTTCAAGCTTTTGATTCCTCTCCTTTAACGAAGATCATCCATTATCGTGGTCTTACCTCCAGAACCACGGGTTCTTAGCCGACCAACAAATATCATCCATTTAGCGCGGCCTTACCTCCAAGACCTCGCATAGTTAACCGACCAAGAAAGCTCATCAACTATAGCGCATACTTATCTCCAAGACTGCGCATAGTTGACCGACCAAGAAAGCTCATCAACTATATCACATATTTATCTCCAAGATTGACCGACCAAGGAAGCTCATCAACTGTAGCACATAATTATCTCTAAGATCGAGCATAGTTGACCGACCAAGGAAGCGCATCAACTATAGTTGTCACATCCCAATTCTGAACCAACTAGAATGCTGTGATGAATAGTACATAGACCAATGGTTCAACCAGGATCTCGTATAGGCCGTGCCCATTCGATTAAACCAGATACATCCCACAAGCAAATTCAGAGTAAATAAAAGATAGAAGAAGTCCTTAATACTAATGAACTGAGTATCTGACAGTGATAGCATAATTAATTATCCAATTATCTCCAATATACCTCAAGACATAAAATAAAGTAAAATAATCAATTACATGTTCCAATAACTAAACAACTAAGCTAATAAAAAACACATGAGTTACACTCGTACGAAGAATCATGCGCATATTCTTCAGCTTCTATGTCCATTGCAGCAACGTGTCCATATGTCGACGCATTCATATTTTCTTCAACAGTAGGACCTGCATCAAGAACTAAAAATATTCGACATCGAAAGGGTGAGCACACGTCAGGGCTCAGTGAGCAAAGAAAACAATGCAACAAACATATGCATGCATTCAATTCATATCTTTGGTCTGTTTTTTAAGTTTGCAATATGCTACAGAAAGGTTTGGTGGCCGCCGCACCTCTATACACGAGTGTGTGAATCCGTCCAATGGATCAAATACCATTGCCATCCCACATGCACCCACCATGGAATAGAGATAGAGCTAAAGTGTCCAGATCAAACACCGCCAACACTTTCCCTGATACCTTATCCATACCAACACATAAGCCCCTATTGGCGAGGGCTTGCAAACTGGGCTCGCAACTAACCAATCATAATGTCAAACAGTGTATCAAGTCCTCACCCCAACATTCCTCAATACGTCCATAGAGATAGAGCTAAGGCCTCCCGGCAGAGTCAGAGACCACAGGGTCTGAGAACACCTCTCCTGATGCCTTATGACGTAATAGTTCTACTAAGGTAATAGTGATACAACGATGTTAGTGGGCAAGACTTGAGAAAAAGATAGAGCTAGAGTCTGGTGACGAGGTCAAAGACCACCATGCCACATCCTCCCCCTGATGCTCCACTCGCATCCAACACACCAACTATACACATACATTCACATGCCTATTCCTAGCATCATCATCATCATCATGTTATAAATAAATAGAATTAATTATGCATAAATAGTAATAATAAGAATATTGGATGACATGTGAGATGCACATTACAAGCATACGTGCATAGAATCAATCATGGCATTGAACTCAAAAAAAAAAAAAGTTTGTTATTATCCAATTAGTTTAGGTCTTGTTCCCTCACCTTTGATCATTGGTTGTTGCTCTTCTAAGCTTTGTAAATCACTTTTGGACTACTTGGAATCAATCAAACCTCCAAAAGCTGAGTGGTCATAGGTGTGGTTGCACTTGTGGTCTCAGTTTCTGTGACTATAGGGTGTGTGGTCGATACGTGTGGTCACATATCATGCGACCACACACATGCGACCACACCCTCCCTATAAACTGCCCGAGGGTGTGTGGTCGACACATGTGCCTCGTGTGGTCAACCATAGCTATGACCACACGAGGGTTTGGTCGAATTTCATTCTCAGTCTAACCCCTTCATGATTTGATTCCTTAAACTATCACTAGGGTCCTTCCTATGATTGATTTATGGCCTTAATTTCATATTTTTCATAATTATCTACTCCAACCTAGTCCTCATGGATTTCCTTTAAGCTTCCGTCTATGGGTCTCAAGGTTGAGATCCTACTTTGAATCAATAATTCCTCCATGATCTATTCTAGGCATTCAACTAATGTAGGGGATGTTTTCATACCTTAAACTTGCTGAAGAATTAGAGCTCTCTCAGAAATTCCTTCTCTTAGTCTTCCTCTTCAATTCTCCTTCTTTTCCTCTTCCTCTCTTTCACTCTCTTTCAGTTTGAGTTCTAAAAGAATGAAAGAGGCTAAGGGTGTCCTATATATATAGAGGAAAACCCTCCATATAGAGTCCTACTTTGATTAAGAAAGATCCCTCTTCACATTAGGAAGGTTTCCTAATCACGGAGTCAGTTTGACATTGTGTGGTCGCAGGTGGGATCACAGGATCAGTCTACCACACTTCCCAAATCTACGACCACACGTCCCAAACTCTTGTGGTTTCATTATTTTGAGGTGTAGTCGACCACACCTGTTTAGGTATGCAACCATACGTCTCTATTAGATGATTTATGGTCCGAATAACATACTTAGCCTTGTGGTTTCTTCACGCACTTGGTCCGCTTGGTCCGACCATGATAGGAAGACCTGATAGAAGGTGGTAAGATCAAGTTAGTACGATACGGGTCTTACAACTCCCCTCCCCCCCCCCTCTTATATAAATTTAGTCCTCAAAATTTGCACATACCTTCTGAGTCAAAAAGGTGAGGATATTGCTTTCGCATAGCATTCTCCTTTTCCCATGTTATTTCTTCTACGTTTTGGCTCCTCCAAGTAACATTAACATAGTAAATGTCACGATTGCATAGATGCTGATTGGTAATTTCAATTGGTGCTACTTCGAATGTCAAATCATCAGTTAGACCCGGTGGATCTGTTGTTAGGACATGTTTTGGATCTCGGATGTACTTCTTTAGTAATGAGATATGAAATACATCATGCACACTTGACATGGATGGGGGTAGTGCTAACTGATACGCTACCTTCCCACATCTAGCTAGAACTTCATAAGGTCCAATATATCTGG
The DNA here is from genome assembly GCA_028583415.1 of Protea cynaroides. Classification (NCBI taxonomy): domain Eukaryota; kingdom Viridiplantae; phylum Streptophyta; class Magnoliopsida; order Proteales; family Proteaceae; genus Protea; species Protea cynaroides. The sequence continues at coordinate 75,782,447 of CM053276.1, read as the reverse complement.
GACACAGCTTTCCCTTCTGTCCAAACCTTTTCAAACCACGCATATGAGATATTTTTAAAAATACCTTATCACATATGGTGAATTCGAGATTTCTGCATCGATTATCTGCATATTGCTTCTGACGGTTTTGAGCTGTTAGGACTCTTTCCTTGATAATATCGACCACTCGACATGTCTCTTCAACAAACTCCGATCCAACAATACTCCGTCCTCCAACTTTTTTCTATAATAAAGGAGTTCGACATTTCCTACCATACAGTGCTTCATAGGGTGACATCTGTATAGTCACTTGATAGCTATTGTTATGAGTGAACTCAATCAATGGTAATTTCTCATCCCATGATCCTTTGAAATCAATTATGCAAGCTCGGAGCATATCTTCTAAAATCTAAATGGTACGTTCTGACTGTTCATCGGTCTGAGGATGGAATGCAGTACTAAACTTCAACGTTGTACCCATAGCCTTCTATAATCCTACCCAAAACCTTGAGGTAAAACGTGGGTCTCTTCAGACACTGCTTTCAGGTACACCATGCAATCTGACAATATTATCAACGTACAACTTAACTAACCTCTTTGGGGTATACTGAGGTCATATAGCTATGAAACGAGCTATCTTAGTCAAACGATCTACAATCACCCAGACCGCATCAACTACCCGGGGAGTCAATGGTAATTCGATGACGAAGTCCATAGTGATCCAGTCCCATTTCCATGCCGGTTCTGGTAGTGGCTGCAACAATCCTACAGGTCTTTGCCTTTCAGCCTTTACCTGCTGACAATTTAAGCATTGAGACACAAATTTAGCAACATCCGCTTTCATTCCTCTCCACCAATAGAGTTTCTTTAGATCATGATACATCTTTGTACTTTCAGGATGTATCGAATAAGCGGTGGTGTGGGCTTCCTTCATTAGTCTATGTCTAATATCCAAGTCTTCATTTTGAAGAACACATACTCTCTCTTTATATCATATTACTTTCTCAGAATCCAAAGTAAAGTCCGGGTTAGTCCTACATTTTTTAAGGTCTTCTTGCACCGTTCTCAGATAAGGGTATGATTTAATAGCTGCTTTCACTTTGTCTAATAGATGAGGTACAATCTTTAATGTAGCAAACATGTTTAAAAATAGATGAATAAACCCTTGGTCAGTTGATTCATTTGGAATATCAATCATGAACTACTCGTTATCGTAATTAAATACTCTTCCTGTGACACACGCTATAGCATTTGTACTAGCTTCTTCCTGAGATTTTGTCATTGCTTTCCTACTAAGTGCGTCAGTAACTACATTAGCTTTTCTTGGATGATACTGGATATCACAATCATAATCCTTCAGTAATTCCAGCTATCTTCTTTGTCTCATGTTCAACTCCTTTTGATTAAAAAGATGAGTGAGACTCTTATGATCTGATTTAATCTAAAATTTCTCTCCATACAAATAATGTCTCCATATCTTAACAGCATGTACCACCGGTGCTAATTTTAAGTCATGAGTGGGATAGTTCTTTCTCATGTATTTTTAGTTGTCCTGAGGCATACGTAATTACTTGTTCTCCTTGCATAAGCACACATCCCAAACCTAATCCAGACTCATCGGTGTACAAGGTAAATGGTTGTCCTAGAATCGAAATGGTCAAGATGGGAGCTGATATCAATCTAGCCTTTAATGTCTGGAAACACTCTTCACATTTGTCTGTCCAAACAAATTTTTCTCTTTTCTTTGTCAGGCTGGTGAGAGGTACGGTGATTCTAGACTAATCTTCCACGAATCGTCGATAGTAACAAGCTAAACCTAATAAAATTCTAATTTCTACAACATTCTTAGGTGCTTCCCATTTTACAATGGTTTCAATCTTGCTAGGATCCACTTTAATTCCTTCAGCGGATGCTACATGGCCTGAGAAAGTGACTTCATTCAGCTAGAACTCACAATTAATAAATTTTACGTAACTCTTTTCTTTTCTTAGTCGCTGCAAAGCGGCTCTTAGATTTGTGACATGAATTTCTTTGTCCTGGGAGTACACTAGTATGTCGTCAATGAATACGATGATAGAAGTATCCAACATATCGTGGAATACCCGATTTATGAGTTTCATAAAAGTTGCAGGTGCGTTAGTCAATCCAAAAGACATGAGTAAAAATTTATAATGTCCATATCTGGTTCTGAATACTGTCTTCGGAATATCACCTTCCTTAATCTTCAACTGATGGTATCCTGACCGAAGATCAATTTTGGAGAACACTTTGTCACCTTGCAACTGATCGAACAAGTCATCGATCCGAGGCAATGGGTATCGATTCTTGATTGTAAGCTTATTCAATTCCCGATAGTCTATACACAGTCGAACGCTACCGTCCTTCTTTTTTACGAACAATACTGGCGCTCCCCATGGTGATATGCTGGGTCTAATACAGCCCTTGTCTAGTAATTCCTGTAATTGTACATTCAGTTTTTTCAGTTCAGTAGGAGCCATTCGATAGGGTGCTTTAGATACTGGTGCGGCTCTGGGCTATAACGAACTCTCTCGCTCGGTCAGGTGGTAGTCCTGGTAATTTCTTAGAAAATACATCCAGAAATTCACGCATAACTTCAATATCCTCCATTCGTGGTGCTTCCTTGGTGAGGTCGACCACGGATACTAGATGTCCAATTCCTCCTTTATCGAGGCATTTTCTAGCCTTTAATGCAGATAGAATGAGTTTTTGTTTACGGGGATGTTTGGTTCCTGCAAAACTAAACTCTACTCCTTCCTTGTCTTTAAATGTCAGTTTCTTTTTCGCACATAATAAGTTTGCTGAGTGCCGAGCTAACCAATCCATTCCCAAGATAATGTCAAAGTCTGCCATCTCGAGTTGGATTAAAGTTGCCTCCAAAATTTTCTCGCCGATAAGAACTGGACATGGTCCATAACCTTTGTCTAGTTCCACTTCTAATCCCATAGGTGATCGTACAAGTAGTTTGCAGTCTAAAGGTCTGAGGGCTAGATTTAACTTCTTTCCAAAAGACACAGATATAAAAGAATGAGTAGCTCAAGAGTCAAAGTGTACTCTGGCGGATAAGCCATTAATAGGTACAATACCTGTGATTTGATTTAATTTAGTTTACATGCTTACACAAGGTAGTAAAAAATGAACAGTTCAGGTCATACCTGTGACCGCATTAAGAGATGTGGCAACATCCTCAGAAGTAACTGCATAAACTTTTCTTTACTATAACTGCTTCCTTGGCTTAGGACACTCTCTTAAATAATGTCCTACTTAATCACAGTTGAAGCATTTAACTCCAGCACTACTTTGCTTTTGTAGAGGTGGGGCTGTTGGGGTAGTCTTGGTTGTAGCATTGAAGCCTTGTGTACCAAAGGGCTTAAATGTATTTGAGTTCCCTCCATTGTATGAGTTTGCATTGGGCCTCTTTATACCTCTGTTCTGAGCAAAATAACTTTTCCTCTGGCTCAATTTCAGTACTTGAGCAATCTGTACAACTTCATTATAAATTTTCTTTTCTAATCCCAATACATGCTCACGGATGCTTCCCCTAAGTCCCATAACAAACCTTCAGGTTTTGGTATTTTCCTCTTGCATGCTAGAGGGAGCAAAGAAAAACAGTTCTTCATTACGCTATTGATATGCGTCTATAGTCATCTATCCCTGATACAGACTCAGAAACTCCATTTCCATTTGATCTCTGAATACTTCTTAAATAAAGCTTCTTTATAAATAACCCATGTCAGTTGGACGTGCTTTGTTAACTGATAACTTCTAATTGATTTCCACTAGTGGTGTGCGTCACCTTTCAACATAAATGTGGCACATAATACCTTCTCTTCTTCATTTATAGTCATCATCATAAAGTTTCTTTCCATTTCATTGATCCAGTGAGCTGGCCACAACGGATTTGATGGTTTGCCTGTGAATTCCTTTGGCTTCAACTTCAGGAAATGCTCGATCAGTCTGGAGTGATCAAGCTGATACTGAGCATATGCCCCATACATAGGTGGCTGATACTGATAGTTACCTTGGTTGTACCTGCCTTGTGGTGCTTCAAGATTTGGTACTTGGCCTTGTACTACTGGTGTTTACGGTGCTTGGGGTACAGTGTTGCTACCACTAGATGCAGTACTAGCTTGTCCTACAGGTAGAGATGTTGTGTTTGCAACTGGAAAAGCAATTCACATAGCAGCGTGCATGTTGGCTTACATTTGTTGTATATGTTGCATTTGCTATGCCAAATTCATCACCGCAGTAGCCAAATCCATAGGTGGTGCTGTTAAGTTGGTTGGGTTGGCTTGGGTGTGCATATTCTGAGGCGCAGCATGTTGAGTTCTAATATTTTCTTCCTGTCCTTGCTGTCCTTCATTGTCATTGGTCTCCATAGGTGGTGGAGTTGGATTGACATTCTGTCTCCTTCTACTTACTCTATGGCCAGCCATTTCCTATTTTCAACGGTGGTAGTGTCTGAAAATCAAGAAAACATATGAGGCAAGCATAATATACGATGATCTCATGTTAATTTCCAAATAAACAAGTCAAAGTTTCAATTTTAAAGTCATTCAGTCAAAATAGGGTATTTTCATCGTGGGGTCGCACTATATGCGACCATAGGGTTGAGACCATACAAACCCTATCAGCTCACCGAGAGCCTATGGTTGATCGTGGGGTCATATTTTTGGTTGAATTCTGCGACCACACGACACCAAATAAGGTTTTTAAATTCTGATTTCGAGCCATTTTCTTATTTTTACTTTTGTCTTCTACTATTCACAACTCAACTCGCTACCACTGAGTTGCTACAGTGTCAACCGTACGAATTTGGTGATTCTTTCATCGGTCTACGACCTAGATTCCTTTCCTCCAGGTATGTTCCCTACTTTTTCTCCTTTTTAATCTTTCATACCTAGGTTTTGCTCTATTTATAGGGTTTTCTTCAAATTAATATTTTTCTGACTGTAAAAATTTTATTTTTATTGGGGATTATTACTATTGGCCACCCAATGAATGAAAGCCCTCAAGAAAATTTGAGTTTCATCTGTTAGTTTAATAGAAACTTAAAAATTCCCATTTTTGACCTAAATTTTGGGGTTTTTCCCAATTGTCAAAATTTCTTCAAATTCGATCTAGCTAGTTTAAATTTCTGATTGTATGAACCTTGTAGGATGGGGTAGGACCTATGTAAGTCCTCCTGCCCAAATATTTGGGTGAAAAGTGAGGCTTTTGGCCAATCATGCCGTCATAATGCCAAAATTTTGAATTTTCACTATATTTGATATATTGCTTGTTGGTATATGCCCTTGAAGATAACATGGCTCGCACTAAAGTCCCCAGAGTTCACGATCCCCATCGCTTCAGGTCCATTGAAACAGAGGCATAGTATCCCTGGTACGAGTGCAAGAAGGTGGAAGGGGGTTATTGTGTCAACTTGGCCAGCCTAGCCCTATTTGATGTGGAGGGAGCATTTGGTGATATGGGCTGACTCCCTGTGATTCTGTATGAGGGTTGTATCTGTCCTGAGTTGGTGAAACAGTTTTATTGTAATTTACAGGTAGAGGGTAACCCAGAAGATATATATATATAAGGGTAGAGAGCTCAGGATCACCAGTTTAGTAAAGGGGTAGAGGTTTCTTTTAACTGCTAGGAGTTGGTCGATATCCTGTGTATCTCAAATGACGATCCTTGGTATACTGCATACCCAAGGAACCCCAGTTCCTATCAATGCGAATGCGCACAAAAATAGATAACCAAATTCTTCGGGATGATCGCTAGCAGATGAAGGCAATTAACCTACGTCCGGAGTCCCAAGTGTATTGCAAGGTCATTCAGCACAACCTGATTCCCCAGAGTGGACACTATGAGAAGGTTTCACAGTTGACCCAGTACCTTCCGTACTGCATCTGCACTAGGCGGCCTATCTGCCTTCCTTACATCATTATCAGGACCATGCACCATGCCAAGATGCCTGGTCTGGTAGGTAACCTACCCTATGGGTGTTTTGATCACTACTCTACTCACTCGCCTGCAGGTAGACTTGGTCGATGAGAGGATTCACGAGGACACTTTTTCGACTGACCTTAACTGGGAGGCCATCTGCAGGATGGGGATGCGAGATGTGCATGTCAGTAATGAGAAGAGAAATGCTATGAGACGTCCTCTCACTCGGATAGCGGCAGCAGATGCAGAGGCGATAGCAGTAGCAGTAGAAGTAGGAGCAGAGGCACACGAGAGTGATGATGAGGAGGATGATGATCGGATGTACATGGATGTGGATGCCATACCTCCTCCATCACCACAGCATTCCACTGGAGCTGGTCCTTCTCGGGCTCCTTCTCACTCAGCTGATCTTTCGCATCCACCACCAGATGACATGATGGGGCTACTACATGAGATTTAGGAGGCTCAGCATACCACAGATCAGGGGCTAGCAGATCTGGCGACTAGTCTTCAGGTGACCCAGACTCAGGTAGCTTGTCTTGCAAGAGTATATGCTGAGGACTATGACCGAGATTGTGAGGCACCTCCTCCTCCAGCATCCCCAGCTTCATGATGTCGTTTATTTCTTTTTCCTTTTTATATTACAGAGTAAATGTCCAGGTTGTGGACCGTACTCTGATACGGATGTATCTTTTCTATATATAACATTGGTTTTTCATTTACATATGTGCATTATTATCTTGCTTAGTTTATGTTTCATACAACACATGTGTTTATGGTGTGTTTTTATTACAACTTTTAATTTATCCTAACTCAGTTCACGTTCTTTGTGGTAGTATTTTGGTTTAATAGAGCAGAGCCTGAGAGCTCTAATACCAAGTTGTCACACCTCAATTCTGAACCAACCAAAATGGTGTGATGAACCGTCCATAGACCAACGGTTCAACTAGGATCTCATATAGTCCGTGCCCATTCGATTAAACCAGATACATCCCACAAGCAAATTCAGAGTAAATAAACGATAACGAAAGTCTTTAATACTAATGAACTGAGTATCTGACAGTGATAGCATAATTAAGTATCCAATTATCTCTAATATACCTCAAGACATAAAATAAAGTAAAATAATCAATTACATGTTTCAATAACTAAACAACTAAACTAATAAAAAACACATGAGTTACACTCGCACGACGAATCATGCGCATCTTCTTCAGCTTCAACATCCATCGTGGCAACGTGTTCATATGTCGGCGTATTCATATATTCTTCAACAATAGGACCTGCATCAGGAATTAAAAATATTCGATGTCGAAAGGGTGAGAACACATCATGGCTCAGTGAGGAAACAAAACAATGCAACAAACATATGAATGCATTCAATTTATATCTTTGGTCTGGTTTTTAAGTTTACAATATGCTATAGAAAGGTTTGGTGGCCACCGCACCTCTATACACGAGTGTGAGAATCCATCCAATGGATCAAACACCATTGCCATCCCACATGCACCCACCATGGAATAGAGATAGAGCTAAAGTGTTCGGATAAAACACCGCCAACACTTCTCTGATGCCCTACCTATATCAACACGTAAGGCCCTATTGGCGAGGGCTTGCAAACTAAGCTCGCAACTAACCAATCCTAATGCCAAACAGTGTATCCAAGGCCTCACCCTAGCATCCCTCAATACATCCATAGAGATAGAGCTAAGGCCCCCTGACAGAGTCAAAGACCACACAGTCCGAGACCACCTCCCCTGATACCCTACGACGTAATAGTTCTGCTAAGGTAATGACAATACGACGATGTTAGTGAACAAGACTTGAGTAGAGATAGAGCTAGAGTTTGGTGACGAGGTCAAAGACCACCATGCCATGTCCTCCCCCTAATGCTCTACTCACATACAACACACTAACCACACACATACATTCACGTGCCTATTCCTAGCATCATCATCATCATCATCATCATCATATTATAAATAAAAAAAATTAAATATGCATGAACAGTAATAGCAGAAATATTGGATGACATGTGAGATGCACATCACAAGCATACATGCATAGAATCAATCATGGCATTGGGCTCAATAAAAATAAACAGTTTGTTATTATCCAATTAGTTTAGGTCTTGTTCCCTCACCTTTGATCATTGGTTGCTCCTTTTTCAAGCTTTGTAAATCACTTTTGGACCACTTGGAAACCTAAAAGTCATGGATTCTAAGTTAGAGTTCATATTCATTAATTAAAATATTTAAATGTCCCATTTGGGTGACCATGCCCTCCCTGGAAACTTTTCGAGGGCTTGTGGTCGACACATGTGCCTCGTATGGTCGACCATAGCTACGACCACACAAGTGTTTGGTCGACTTTCACTCTTAGTCTAACCCCTTCATGATTTGATTCCTTTAACTATCACTAGGGTCCTTCTTATGATTGATCTATGGTCATAATTTCATATTTTTCATAATTATCTACTCCAACCTACTCCTTATGGATTTTCTTTGAGTTTCCGTCTATGGGTCTCATGATTGAGATCCTACTTTGAATCAATACTTCCTCCATGATCTATTATAGGCATTCAACTAATGTAGGGGATGTTTTCATACGTTAAAGAATCAGAGTTCACTCTGAGATTTCTTCTCTTAGTCTTCCTCTTGAATTCTCCTTTTCTTCCACCTCCTCTCTTTCTCTCTCTTTCAGTTTGAGTTCTAAAAGAATGAAAGAGGCTAAGGGACGTCCTATATATAGAGGAAAACCCTCTATATAGAGTCCTACTTTGATTAGGAAAGAACCCCCTTCAAATTAGGAAGGTTTCCTAATCACGGAGTCAGTTTGACATCGTGTGGTTATACGTGGGGTCGCAGGATCCGTCGACCACACGTCCCAAATCTGCGACCACACATCCCAGGCTCCTGTGGTCTCACTATTTTGAGGTATGGTCGATCACACTTGTTTAGGTATGCGACCACACATCTCAATTAGATGATTTATGGTTCGAATTACATACCTAGCCTTGTGGTTTCTTTACGCACTTGGTACTCTTGATCCGACCATGATAGGAAGACCTAATACAAGGTGGTAAGACCGGGTTAGTACAATACGGGTCTTACAATAGTGCATACTTATCTCCAAGACCGCACATAGTTGACCGACCGAGGAAGCTCATTAACTATGACACAGAAGTCTAAATATATATATATCCATCTTCAAAACAATATGCTGGCCTTATGTCTGGAGGCTTCAGGTTCATAGAAGTACTATCTCCACTCTCCACCACCTTCGTCACAGACCTTGCATATGCAGGCTTTAACTTCTTACTAGTACTAGAAAGTGACGACTTTCTTGCTCTCATATTTTCTTTTTGGGGGGTGGGTGTCTCCTTTGGTCGGTGATTGTGAAAAGTGAGCGAACTTGGACAGCAGAACTTAGTACATCTTGGGTCGTTTTTGTGCTCTCGATATCTTAATGAAGAAAATCCTATCTGATCCAATGGTGCATATTCTAAAGGGCATGTACAACAACGTCGTCAGAAACAAAAACCCTAAAAACCTTAATTTTCAATTTTTAATCCCATCAACATTGTTGTTGCGCTTCCTCTTCCCTCGCCGCTGTGACGAACCCTTACAGTCGGACTGAGCAGATAGAGAGTGATTGATTGACAGACGAAGATTTCTCTAGGGAGTGTAGCAGGGCCGAAGGGAAATAAGAAGGCACCGACCTTCACGATCGATTGTGCTAAGCCGGTTGAGGATAAGCTCATGGAAGCAGCGTTGGAGAGGATCACAAAGGGGCCTTCATCGATACAATGTTGGACTTGATGATTAAGTCTAATGGACAATATTGCAAAAATATTGATCAGATACATTTCAAAACAATCATGTATGCTTGTTGGTGCAATGAACTCGACAACAACCACAATTGGAGTAGGCCTTGAGATACTCGTGCTGCTCTTTCTCATCTAATCGACAACAGCTATCTATTTTTGATCGATTCAAATTTATTCGTCGATGTCGGTAGTGTTTCTTGAAGCAACTAATACTCTCAGATCCGGCGATGAAAGATCGGCATCTTTCTGTATGGTCTACTATAGTGATTTCGGCATTTTATCTTTGTTTTTTTTTTTTCGAGTTGCCAAAGTTATTGGCGATTCTTCAAGGATCTTCAATTATGGTTGCGGCTCTACAATTTTCTCAAAAAAAAAAAATTTCCAATCGTCATTGAGGCTCTGCAACATTCACAGATCCTTCACAAAGAGCATAAGTTTTTCTCGTTAGAGAAAAATGAATTTGGAAAGATAGGTGATGGTTAGCCATGGGATGCTCATTTCAGTCATGGTTTTCCATCCATGCATATATAACCATGAAGAGTAATAGTGGATTGAATCAGATTCGGAATGGTAAATCCGATATGGCTACATGTGTCTCAATTACTATGCGATGATTGTGGAAGGATTATAAAGGAAAATAGAAATCAATGAAAAATGTGCCACAAAAAAAAAGGCGCGGATTTGACCGACCTTAAGTGACCGAGGAATCCACCTCAGTCATGTTTGGTCAGACATGGAGAGATCCCAACAAAAAAAAAAATAAAAAAAAAAAGCAAAAAACAAATCAAGAGACAGAATAACCAACCTAAAGTAACTGAGGAATCCACCTCGGTCACTATTGGTCGGACATGGAGGTCCCACTTAAAAAAAATATCAAATCAAGAGGTAGAATAACCGACCTAAAGTGATCGAGGAATCCACCTCGGTCACTATTGGTCAAACAAGGAGGTTCCACTCCAAAAAAAAAAGAAAAAAAAAGCACAAAAGGATTATTGACCTAAAGTGACCGAGGAATCCAGTCACTATTGGTCAAACATGGAGGTCCCACTCCAAAAAAAAAAAAAAAAAAAAAGATAACCGACCTAAAGTGATCGAGGAATCCACCTCGGTCACTATTGGTTGGACATGGAGGTCCCACTCCAAAAAAAAAAAAGAAAAAAAAAAGAGAAGTTGCACTGAATGGAGGGCTCACTCCATTCCGTGCAAATGTGACAAATACAGTTCTGCAGTACTGAAGAACCATGCTAAAGTGCCGCCGTGCAACGAACAACCATATTATGCAGAAATAACTCCCCAACGATGGACAAATCATTGCAATTACACAACAAGGGACCTGAAAAATCCCTTAGTCATAGATTGAACTTATTCTCAACCAAATCTTACAGACTCAGTAGAGCATGGAGGCAAGTATCAACTTCAAAGTTTCTATTTTTTGCTTACTCAATTAAATCTTGCAAGTTCAACAGAGTAAGGAGGCAAGTGTTAGGTAAATTCACCAATCACCCAATAAGGCGTTGCCATGTGAAAGATCCTGTCCACATAGACGCCAGATAGAGGGTCACATCCATGTCAATACCCTTTCAACAAGACATAAAGGAACGGCCCATTAATCAGTTTCTAGACCCAACCGCTTCTACTTGGACCCATCCGGCCTATTTAGCCTCCTCTAAGGACTAAAGGGTAAAATAGTCATCTCTACAACCGTCAGGGATAAAAATGACTTTACGGCAAGGCACTATTCACTATAAATAGCCCCTAAATCCCAAGAATAAAGACACAACATTTAATACTCATTTTTCTAGGGATTATCGCTTTGACACCTCGGATTGAGAATCCTTTACTTATCCACAATTATTTAAGTGGGCTCGGACACCGTGTCCGTTGACTGTTCACAGATTCCTAACTTTGGCATCGGAGTGGACCCAGGGCTAAAAGCCCACCTCTCCTTTGCCTTGTGTTTTGCCTTGCAGGTCCAATCAGATTGGTGAGCTGCGGATACAGTTTCTGGATGAAACATGAGTGAGCTTTGGAGGTGCGCAACCGATAAGGAAGATCGGAGCACATCGGCATCTCAATCCTAAATATCTCGCGATCGATTGCAGCACCCCCGGCTAAAGGCCATTGGATGAAGATCTCTGAGGAGTCCTCCGTTCATGACCTCGAGATCTTTGTAGTCGGATGATGATGCCAACTGATTGTGCATTGTGGATGAGGGGATGAGGGTGATCTAGGCAGACCCCGATCGTGATCTCGTAATTGTTGGTGTCAAATCCTCACACATCCGACCATTGAGGTGGCATCCTCTTCTACTTGCATGTGAATGGCCACATTTCTTCTTGTGGTTGGGACATGCACCTTGCCACATGCCCTTCTGTGATTGGTGAGATCATTTCACCCATAAAATGTGTATAAAAATCCTCTCCCGCCCACCTGCCGCCGGCCAAGGGTGGGATTTCAGCCGACCCACCTCCCAATGTATTGGTAGGCGGGCCGACCGATCCCCAGCCCTTGGATCAGCGGCAGGAATCTCCTGCCGCGGGAGAGGATTTGGTTCCATAACATGTAACACTCGTAATGGTCAAATAATCGATGAAGTAATCATTTTTGAAGTCTTATTCATTTAAATTAATCATCATAAATTTCGTAATTACCACTATGATAATTTTAAAGCAATGATCGATTACCATTCTTTTTGTATTCTCATTTTTCCCATCACCGTATAAGATTACAAACTACCATGTTTGTGTGTAGATCTCTCTCCCTAATTTTTATATTAAAAAATTAGAAAAGATAATAATTTACCTAGATAAGCATGCTTAGACTGTACGTATCTGTTGGATAAATCACTTTGATACGTCAGTCCTTGAAGAGTTGAACCTACCCAATCGTTTTACCAAAAAAAAAAAAAACCTACCTGTTTTGGCCCTGATCCGTCTCGTAGGCCCACCAAGCTGACTAGACCTGCAAGACAAGCAAAGACAAGGGGAGGAGGCGGGCCTGTGGCCCCGTGTCCACTCCGATGCCAAAGTTAGGGCTCTGTGAACAGTTGATGGGCTCGGTGTCGAGCCCACAACTAGATTTAAGTGTAAGTGGGGTAGGTGTGAGATTCTCCGTCCCAGGTATCAGAGCGAGAATCCCAAGATGAGTAATGAGTAATAAATGTTCTCCTACCTGAATTCTCGGGATCTGTCCTATTTATAGTGAATATTGTATTTTCCTGTAATATCGCTTTTGCCCTTTGCTCCTTTGTTTGAGTTTGTAAAAGATGCTTTCTTATGTCCAATCAGAAACATCCACATGGAAGGGGGGTTGAGTCCTACGTGTCGTGGTTCTATTGACAGCGTGGCAGAATTCCCTAACACTTGCCTCGTTGCCCTACTGAATCTGTAGGGTTCAGCTGAACAAAGAAGAACGATGGAAAGTCCCCCTAACAACTTGCCTCGTTGCTCTGTTGAGCCCGTAAGGTTCAACTGTGCACGAATTCCTAACAATATGGATCAGATGCTATCGCGTTATTCTTGTTGTGGGAGACTGATGCCGGTGTTGAATTTGGGGGTACGGGTATCGATGCGGGCACTATGGTGCCGATGTCAAACTGGGGGTGAAGGTACCGATGTGGGAACTACGGTCAACACACATCGGCTTGTCTCTTCAGGTATACCGATGGGGTCACAGGATTGGCACGTGACCTCGCTGCCAAAGGTGATCCGATGCGAGGGGGCCGATGTGGCTGGACCGATATGATCAGTCCGATGTGACTGGACTGATGCGATTGGGTCGATGTGACTCGGGCGATATGGGCATCGCGGCCAATACACCTCGGTCACACCTGAGGAAAGCTGCCGATGTGGTCACAGGATTAGCACGTGACCAACGCTACGGCGGTGGTCCGATGTGACTTGACCGATGTGGGAACCGTGGCCAGTACACATTGGTCAAATCTGAAAGAAGTTGCCGATGTGGTCACAGGATTTGCACGTGACCCAAGCTACGGCGGTAGCCCGATGTGACTTGACCGATGTGGACACCACGGCCAATACACATCGGTCAAATCTGAAAGAAGTTGCCGATGTAGTCACAGGATTTGCACGTGACCCAAGCTACGAAGGTACTTCGATGTGACTTGATCGATGTGGGCACCGCGGCCGATACACATCGGTCAAATATGAAGAAAGTTGCCGATGTGGTCACGGGATTTGCACGTGACCCAAGCTCCAGCGGTGGTCCGATGTAACTTGATCGATGTGGGCACCGCGGCCGATACACATCGGTCAAATCTGAAGAAAGTTGCCGATGTGGTCATGGGTTTTTACACATGACTCGTCTTTCTGAATGCCCAAGTATGAATCCGATGTGTCCGACTGTGATGATGTCATTGAGATATGGATTCAGATTCGGATTCGGATCTGGTCACAGATCTGGGTCGGGATCATGGATACCGCAAGGCGGCACCTGACTGACGGATCCAAGAAGCGTCGTCGGTAATAAATACATCGATTCAATATTCCTATGGTGAGGTGCCACGTGGAGCATCTATCAGTATACTGCTTTATATAAAGGAGTGGCGGGGTAGGCAGGGCCCTCATCCTGAAGATCTATTGCTCACGTCGGCTTTGTGACATTCGCCTTTCGACATCGATTTTTTGACATCGGCTCGGCAACATTGGCGCAGTGACATCATCTCGGCTTGGAAGTACACCGACTTGTAATTAGTAAGTTTTCCTTAACTTGGTTCATTTTCTTAAACCATGGTTGATAAGGGTAGGGATACTGATGTGGAGGTAGACATCGAGACTGTGGGATTGTCCCCCACTAGCAGTAAAGCTCGTCCACGTCTAGCAACGGGTCGACTACTAGCACATCGTCAACACGGGAGTCTATTGACCGGGTATCCGAGGGAGGTCCCGAGACAGAACTAAGGACAGAAGCTTCCGTAGAGAGAAGTAGTAGTCCATCCCGAAACATCAGCAAGTCAGGAACAACATCCGGCCTGTCTCGGCACGAACTATTAACGGGGGTCTCGACACACGAAACAAGGTCGGAGGTTATTATTAACGCCCGAGAGGAGGCTGATGCCCCTCCAGAGTTCGATGCAAGGGAAGAAGTGTGCCTTTTGACTAAGGCCAAATTTGCTAGCCTTCGGGAGCGGTATCAAATTCCCGACGATGTGGAGATCTGGATGTCTGCCCCTTGGGATAGAGCCTGCTAGAGTCATCGCTCGGAGTTGTGTGTAAATCTTGAAATGTTCAAGGCTGGGTTCCGCGTGCCAATACCGCGGCTAGTGGTCGCAATACTGGAATATTATAAGGGGGCCCCAATCCAGCTGATGCCCAACTCTTGGAAGAACATGATTGCCTTCATCATCTATTTTAGGAATTTGGGGCATAGGCCAACGCTGAACATGTTCCGGGCCATGTTCACATTCAACGACTACTGCAATACGGAGTGGTATTACTTCGCCAAGAAGCCTGACTTTGGTGAACTTTTGGTAGAGAAGCCCACATCGATCAAACTCTGGAAGAACAAAATTTTCTACATCCGGGGTGAGAATGTGGTGTTATAAAACGTCTGGAAAAAATTGAATGCGGAAACGCTGAATACCGACGTGCCCTTGCTGCCAAAAGATTTCGAGCTACTGCGGAGAGCTCGTCAGTCAGAGGGGACTCCCATCCGGGTTGCCGACCTAAGAAACCTCCTAATTTTATATGAGAACCGACTGCGTAAGTATTTCCCTTGATGTTGTGTATGCTAACATCGACCTACTAACCCCTGGCTGATTCTGTTTTTGTATGTTGTAGTGATGTTGTCAAAGGAATATCTAATGGAGCTGCGGAGGAAGGAGGCCACCAAAGAACAGGAGACCGCGGTGAAGAGATCCCATGATGATCAAGGGAAGAGGGCAGCATCGGAGAGGCGCACCGGCGCGGAAAACCTTGAAAAGATCTTGTAAGACATCCCCTGATTCTGCATTGGCCAATGTCGCCTGTATCTATGCCATGCCCCTGATCCCTCGGTATCGTGTTCTTGATTTTTCAGGAAAGGGGACCGTCGTTGCCACTCTTGAGGCAGTTCTCGCGCTTGCCAAATCGACGGAGACAGGCGGGGACAGGCATTCCACCCCTCTACGCCCCCAACAACACTCTGCGTCTCCATCCATTAGGCCGAGGGAGTACCTGGGGTAGGGGGGCCATGAGTGAGTTTCGCCGTATTCCTCTCATCGGCCCCCTCCCAGAAGAAAGACTGGCGATGAACTGGCATTCTGCCCCGACTGGGCCTTGACCGAAGATGACACGACCATGGGCGACATCCGTGCCACTCGAGAGCTGATGAAGGGGGCCATCCTGCCCCGAGACTGAGAGTTGGTGTAGGACCTATCCACCCTGATATCCGACGCCGACACCCTAGCTGCATCGGTAAGTTGCTGTCTTTGTTCCCTTAACCCCTTTCCAACCTTTAGTTACATGTCTAATCCTTTCATGTTGTCTTTGCGCAACTCGAGGTGTACATGGAGACACTGAAGTAGTGCGTCGAAAAAACGGCGAAGGACTTGAGCGAGACGGACCGCAAGCTACATCAAACAGAGGAGCAGAGGGAAGATGGCAGGGCACAACTCCACTCCAAGGAACGCAAAGTCACCTCAGTAACCGCCGAAGTCGTTGAGCTCCGAGCCGAGGTGGAGGCGATGCGTGAGGAGAAAGTTCGTTATCAGGAGGTAGAGAAGGCAAGGGAAGAGCGGATTGCCAGGCTGTGGTCCACTGTTGAAGCTGCCAAAGAGCGAGGGGCAAAGTTCAAGAAGGCATTCCTCAAGACTCGCTCCATAGCCGCTGGGGCTGTCCGCCTGTATCAGAAGTTGGAGGCCTTCAAGGAGTTGGTGGGAAGATGTTCCCTTCATAGCTTCACTCAGGGAGCCGAGGCGTTGAAGGAGTATGTAGATGAAAAGGTTCCCAGGGTGGACTATGCCGACGTCGAATGCTTGAGGCCTGTAAATGTGTCGGCGGATGTACCAGAGGTGGATGATGCCGAGATTCTTCGACAATTGGCAGAGGTATTTGAAGGAGAGGATCCTCCCCCTTCCCCTGAAGGTGATGATGAGACTCCAGCTACTCCTCAGCCTGGCGTGGCGTCTCCCACAGGTCTTCCCCACACCCCTGGTGGTTTTCCTTTGCGAACTGCTGACGAAGCCGCCGGCACCGGGGTGACTCCTCAAGGAGAGATCAGCTAGGGACTTGGCAATGTAATTATATATTTTTTTTCTCTTTTTGTTTTTTCGTGTCGATGGGCCGCCTCAGTGTTTTTGATGTAAGGGGGGCCCCTGCTTATGAAAGTTGATGTAAGTTGTTGAACACTTTTGAACCTTTGTCAATGGAAGTTGTCTTCAAACTACTGTCTTTTATTTCCTTGAATTGTGTACGACTTAAATTGGCTTGACTGTTGTATGTCGATGTGGGGCCGGAAAAACTAAGATCGGGGCTGTTAGCCCTCCATGGCCAAATGTGTCCATAAGTTGGTGAACTCTTTTGGCCTCATGGGTCTTCGACCAAAGGTCGAGGCTCAATCTACCCTCCTCGGCCAAATGTGTCCATAAGTTCGTGAACTCTTTCGGCCGTATGGGTCTTCGACCGAAGGTCGGGGCTCAGTCTACCCTCCTCGGCCAAATGTGTCCACAAGTTGGTAAACTCTTTCGGCCGTATGGGTCTTCGACCAAAGGTCGGGACTCAGTCTACCCTCCTCGGCCAAATTTGTCCACAAGTTGGTGAACTCTTTCGGTCGTATGGGTCTTCGACCAAAGGTCGGGGCTCAGTCTACCCTCCTCGGCCAAATCTGTCCACAAGTTGGTGAACTCTGTCGGCCGCATGGGTCTTAATTTGGGTTGGACCATTGTGACGTCGGTATGGAGACAATATTGGAAGCCAAATGATCCTTTTCTTGTGTTGAAATGATGGCCGCAATGGCCGAGTTACATCATTCAAAGGAATAAAGAAAACTATTGGTAGAATGGGCGGAGGTGCTCCGCATTCCATGCCCGTGGTAAGGCTTTTCCGTCCATGTCGACTAGATGATACGCGTCGCTCCGTAGTGCCTCTGTGACTTGATAGGGTCCTTCCCAGTTGGGATCTAATTTTCCCTGATTGGTGGGGTCGGATGCGATTGTCCTTCGGAGAACAAAGTCTCCGACCTTGAATGATCGTTGACACACCCTCTTGTTGTAATCCCGGGCCACTTACTGTTGGTGAGCAGTTATCCGGATCTGGGCCTGATCTCTTGTTTCCTGTAGGAGGTCCATGTTTGCGCGCAACTCTTCATCGTTGGAGGTAGGGTCATAGTTTGTGATCCTATGTGAGGGGATCCTCACCTCCAGGGGGACACATGCTTCAGTGCCGAAGGCCAGCCTAAAGGGGGACTCTCCTGTGGCCGTTTTTAGAGTTGTCCGATCAGCTCACAAAATGTGCGGCAGCTCGTCTAACCATCGACCCTTGGTGCCCTCCAATCGGGATTTGATGCCTTTGAGTAAAATCTTGTTGGTAGCTTCCGTTTGTCCGTTGGTCTGGGGGTGCTTCACCGCGCCGCCGATGGTCAATGCGGTGTTCTTCGCAGAATTCGGAGAAGGCCCTATTATCAAATTGCTTACCGTTGTCGGTGATCAGCACCAGGGGAATACCATAGTGGTAAACAATAGCTTTTTTGAAAAATTTACGTATTGCGCTCTCCGGTATGTTGGACACTGCTTCCGCCTCGGCCCATTTGGTAAAGTAATCCACCACAACTATGACGAATTTCTTTTGGTAGCAAGCAGAGGGAACGGACCCATGATGTCCATTCCCTAAGTGGCGAAGGGAATGGGGGCTGCTTCTATGGACCTCAGGGGGGCAGCTAGGAGGTGGGGAAATGGGGCATACATCTAGCACTTCCCACATTTCTTTACGTAGTCGATGCACTCCTTTCGCATCTTTGGCCAGTAATAGCCTTGACGCAATATCTTGTGATCGAGGACTCTCCCCCTTTGATGTGCTCCGCAAATACCTTTGTGAACTTTCTGGATAGCCAATGCTGCTTCTGAGGGGCGCAAGCACCGGAACAAGGGGAACGTAAAGGCTTTCTTGTACAGAGTGTTTGCCTCAACCACGTAGTGGGTGGCCTTGGACTGTATCCGCCTGGCCTCCTTCTTGTCTTCTGATAGGGAGCCTTCTCGAAGAAATTAATAGATTGGGTCAATCCATGACGGCTCTGATGCTGCTGGTAGTACCCCTTTAGAGTTGGGATCCACTGTTGAGTGTAACACAGTTTCGGTGTCCACCGAATGATCCAGATCTGCCAAATCCGAAGTAGCCAGTCTTGACAGGGAATCTGCCAGTGTGTTCTGATCTCGAAGCACATGGCGCAGCGTAAAACTGTCAAAAACCGAGGCTGCCTCCTGCACCTTCCGTAAGTACATAGACATACTGACTTTCTTTGCCTCGTACTCGTCGTTTACCTGGCGCACCACTAGCTAAGAGTCGCTGGACGCTTTTATCCTTTTGGCCATTACTGTCTTGGTCAGGCGTAATCCGACTATCAGGGCCTCGTACTCGGCGGCATTATTAGACACCTGGAACATGAATCGAAGGGCATAGCGAATCTAAAATCCTTTGGGACTGGTGAGTATGAAACCAGCACTGCACTGAGTCTTGTTCGATGCCCCATTGACAAACAGGGTCCAAGGATGCGAGGTGCTTTCTTTGCTTGGGTTATCCACTGCTTCCTCCGTTTCTTCGGGAGGAGATGACTCAATCAAAAAATCGGCCAAGGTTTGAGCCTTGATGGCCGTGCAAAGCTTGTAAGTGATATCGAACTCCCCCAGTTCGATAACCCAATTTATTACCCGGCCCGAGATGTCTGGCTTCGACAGAATTTTCTTGAGGGGCTGATCCGTTAGGACGGTGATGTAATGCGCCTGAAAATAAGGCCTGAGCTTCCGCGCAGACGTCACCAATGCTAAAGCAACTTTTTCGATGAATTTATACCGAGTTTCAGCCTCCAGCAGAATTTTACTGACGTAATAAATCAAACGCTGGACGCCCTCCACCTCCTTGATGAGCACGACACTTACCGCCCTCGAAGATACTGCCAAGTACAACTCTAAGGGCTTAACCAAGAGTGGAGGAGATGCCAAGTATGTTTTCAATGCCTCGAACCCCTGTTGACATTCGGCTGTCCACTCAAAGGTCTTGTTGCCCATGAGGGTCTGGAAAAAGGGGAGGCACTTGTCCGCTGATGGAGACATGAATCGGCTTAGGGCGGCCACTCATCCGGTTAGCTCCTGCACTTCCTTCACCTTGGTCGGCACTGACATACTGAGGATGGCGGTGATTTTCGAGGGGTTTGCCTCAATGCCACGGCTGGAAACCATTAATCTGAGGAACTTCCCCGAAGTGACTCCAAACGCACACTTGGCAGGGTTGAGACGCATTCTGTGCTGTCATAGCACTCCGAAAGCCTCCTCTAAGTCCTTAACGTGGTCCCTCCCGACCAGGCTCTTTACTAGCATATCATCGACATACACCTCTACATTCCTTTCGATCTGCTTCGCGAAGATTTTATTTGCCAACCTTTGGTACGTGGCCCTAGCATTTTTAAGGCCAAAGGGCATTACATCATAGCAAAAGAGGCCGCGGTTGGTGACAAAGGCGGTCTTCTCCGAGTTGGCCGCATGCATTTGAATCTGATTGTAACCAGAGTAGGCATCCATGAAGGTTAGTTGTGCATGTCTGGTCGTATCGTCGATGAGCTAGTCGATCCGAGGAAGGGGGAAACTGTCCTTTGGACATGCCCTGTTGAGGTCAGTAAAATCAATGCAAATTCGCCATTTGTCCCCTACCTTTGAGACCATGACGACGTTGGCAAGCCACTCCGGATAATGTATTTCTCTGATAAATCCTGCTTCCAATAATTTCACTACTTCATCATCTATGAGACGCTGGCGAGACGCAGCGAACGTCCGCTTCTTCTGCCCCACGGTGGGCGCCAAACTGTTTCGGCCCTGATCCATCTCGTAGGCTCACCAAGCTGACTAGACCTGCAAGACAAGCAAAGACAAGGGGAGGAGGCGGGCCTGTGGCCCCGTGTCCACTCCAATGCCAAAGTTAGGGCTTTGTGAACAGTTGATGGGCTCGGTGTCGAGCCCACAACGATATTTAAGTGTAAGTGGGGTAGGTGTGAGATTCTCCATCCCAGGTGTCAGAGCGAGAATCCCAAGATGAGTAATGAGTAATAAATGTTATCCTACCTGAATTCTCGGGATTTGCCCTATTTATAGTGAATAGTGTATTTTTCTGTAATACCGCTTTTGCCTTTTGCTCATTTGTTTGAGTTTGTAAAAGATGTTTTCTTATGTCCAATCAGGAACTTCCACGTGGAAGGGGGGTTGAGTCCTACATGTCGTGGTTCTATTGACAGCGTGACAGAATTCCCTAACACTACCCAAATGTTAGGAGTCCATATCCTCTCCTCCCAGAGATTCGGGAGGAGGGGCAGCGACTTCAATGGATGGTCGACACCTTGGGTCGGATTCATCCGACCCTTCCATCCCAATTGACAAACTGAGCCGACAAAGTGGTGTCGACTCAAATATCTTACCCTCAGGTGTCGACCATCTACTAGGGTCGCCACCCTCCACCCGAATCTCTAGGAGGAGAGGATTTGAATTCAATTGTTAGAGAGAGTATACATCTCGAATTTTGTAATTCATCACAACTATAACTATCATTTAATGACATTATTTTTTTTTTCTTGGTCAAATCATTAATGGACATTGTTGCAAATTTATCCATATAAATATAAAACAATGTGAAATGGCCATCTGTCAAGTTGTATCACCATCTGATGAGAGAGGAACGATGACTTCAGATCACTTACATATATGCATATGTACTTTTTATAGAATTCTATCACTGTTAATGTGGTGTAGGATTTACCACTAAAATATGGGACCATTAGATATGAAATGATAAAATCTCAAAAAATGCAAGTACTTGAGTGAATTATTCTCTGAGAGTAAAAGAGATGGATTCCCACTTTTCACTCCAAAAGTCAAATTTGGATTTCCATTGACTTCATATTGTGACAAGACTAGATCACCTACTGGCTGGGCCTCTGATGTTGATTCTTGAACCATGATATTGTTGACTTTTGGGGTTTAATGATCTGTTTTTTCTCTTTCCGATTTATTAGGATTTGCTTTCCCTTTTTGGGGTTTGTGTATAATTTTCATTTTTACAATAAATTTCTATTAAAAAAAAGCCAAGGCAGTAAAAGGAGCCTCATACATTGATCAATGCAATCATTTTAATCCATTACTAACCACAGGGAAATCAGATTAACCAAAAGAAAAAAAAAAATTCCTTGAGAATGTTCTTATTTTTTTATTTCTTTTTTCTATCTATTTGGTTTAGCAACCATGGATGTCCAGGACCATTGAATATTCAATCCTATTGTAATACATGCCATGCCGTCATGCATATGATATGGTCTGACACATTAAAAAATTTGAAGTCATATATTTCCCATAATCCTTCAGCCATAATGCAGACGACCTGACCAGTGGAAAAGCAATTTAAGTGGTTAAATTGAAGAGAAAGATGGATTTGTTTATTAGGCTGTGGTATCAGTTTTCTACATAATTAATTCTCTCTGCAAATTTAAAAGTTTATATATGAAAGTGTAGTTGAGTTGGTAAAAATCAACCTCTTAAAAAGTTATGAGCTTAAATCTCTGACTCTAGGTACTAAAAAAATAATAACTAAGAATCAATCAGCTTTCACATTGATTTTTTGAATTTTTGTGTGGTGGTAGCTGTTAGACCGAGACAATCCACAAAACTCCCTTAAGTCAAGCCTTTCTTATCCTCTTTTTTCTTCAGAGAAGGGCTACCGACCACTGACTACCCTCCATGATGATGGCGATGGTGGTTGGTTGGAAATCCGTGGTTGGTAAAATGAATCCGTAGTTATAGCTCATTCGTATTCGAAGGCGTATGGATCATTCTAAAAACGATACGCCAGTACAGGCGTATGGGACACTGAAAATCAATATCGGATTGACACGGAGTTAACGATGACATGTGATACTAAATTAAAAAGTATTGAAAAAATGAAAATAATTTAAAGGGATGAATATTTAAAAATCAGGCTTCTACAATATCACAAAGAGCAGCATGCATATATTTATTCTTTTTGGGATCTCATTAGATTCAATCACCATCAATATTTGGTGGGTCCTATATTTTAAAGATGGGTCTCACATTGCATTGACAGTGATGAAATTTCATAAAGAATACATATATGTACAAGTGATCTGAACTCTACATAATCTATCGTGGCTGAGGTGCTTAACTCCGTTGAGCGTATTGAATTGCAGGAAATGGTATCTAACTAGAGGTATTTAATTATTGAGAATAAGAAAGAAACCTCTCCCTCTATTTGGGGCATAAGGGTGTCAATGGGCCGATTTTGTCTGGTTCCGGTCCAGGCTGAAATGGTGTCAGGATTTATAAGTCCATATTGAAACTTGTCTATTAAAGGTTCGGCTGGGGTAGGCTGCGATGGACACAATAATTAATGGACCGGTCTGGTGTCGGGTTGTTATCGGGCTGGACTTTTCGGGTTGATTTCGAGCTTGCTCGGTCCGGACTGGGTTTATGGGCTTATCGGGCTGCCTTAGCATGTAGCTGTTTTCGCAAGAAAATATATTTTTTTTTGTGGTGTTTTTTGTGTATATTTAATACAATTGTACGCAGTTGAATTTTGATTGATCTTAAAGGCATCTGAGCATAGATAAAGGATTGCATGTTTGCATTTATCTGGCTAGAATCGTTAGATCCTTAGTCAATTGGTTATTATTTGAGCAGTAAAAAAAATTGGTTCGGGTTAGTTCAGAATTCTTAACGGGTCTTACCGATGTTCGAATTAGGTATTATCGGTTCTGGCTAGCTTAGATTTCTTAAAGAACCGAATCGATCCGATTTTGATCCGGACTGAAATTATGTCAGGCTTTACAAGTCCAGACTAAAACATATCGCCAAGGGCTTGGGTTATATTTGCAACCGAGCCAGATTTGACATCCTTAGGGGGGCAGCTACTGCACGTCCATCTTATCGATTGTTCAATCATCATATTTCAATGTCATCCTTTCGTTTCTTTTGCTACGCAAACAAATCCCCTCCACCGTTAAACGCCGCTCTCACCCCCTCTCCTTCCACGTTTTGCCTGTCTCTCTCTCTCTCTATTCACTTCACCACTGCAACCACCGTCCCTGCAACTCCCTCTCACTACTCAAGTTGCTAGGAATGTATTTTATTCATCTCTTACTCAAATGGCTCAAAAGCCCCAGAAGACATCTTCAAGTTGTTAGCATCCGATCACTTTGGATATAAACCGAACCATCGTTGACTTTGAGCGGTTTCTCGATCCAACGAAAAGGGTTAATTTGAAGTTTTTTACCACATTGATCCGTCTACCATTGTTACTGAATTAATCTAGTTAGCTTTGAAAAGCAAGCATTGATTTGTAAAATTGAGAACCATGGAAACCACATTCATAATCCGAAAGTGGGTAATATTGAAAAAAAAAAAAAAAAAAGTCACTTTGCAGGTGGGTTCAGATTCCTTAAATTATCATATTGTAGAAACCAGCAATGGTACAATTGTAGATGGATTTAGATTCCTTAAATTACGATTTCTTTCATTCTTGGCGGTTTGAGAGTTGCAGAGAACAAGGAATTTGCTGCCTTTTGAATTTTATTGCATAGCCGGGTTTGAGTTTTTGGGAGAAATTTACTGGAATCATCCGATTAAAGTTCTCTTTGATTTGTATTATATAATATATTATGTAATACATTATGAAATTTGTGATTGTTTGGCATGATTTATAATGTCTATTTATAATTAAAATAAATAGATATAATACATAATCTACAAAGAGGTTATTAATTGTTTATCATTGTAACCTATTTCTCATTATATAATGTATTATGTTTAGTGGTACCAAACGGTCATTATTTATTACTCAGAATCTATTATCATAATTGATTTGTCACAAATAGCTCATAATACATTATATAATACAAACCAAAGAGAGCCTAAGCAGAGATGAAAGCTAACGAATTTAAACCGAATTAATGTTCAGAGAAAGAGAGGAGATTCAAAAACGGTGGTTGCATAAGGGAAACGAAAGAAGAGAGGAGGGCGAAAGGGGTGTAGCTATGGTGGAGAGGACTTGTTTATTATTATTATTTTTTGGTAGGAAGCATAAGGTACTGAGTTCGACTCCTCTTAGTACCTTGGGGCCACTCACATGGGGTGTTATGTGCTCTTTATTTCCTGCTATGGGTGCAAGTGTAAATGGTTCTCATTCAACCCTAGAATGACTCGGTCCATGCTGTTGTGGGGTCAATATGGGCCCGCGGGAATAGTTAGGCCAAAGGTCTAGATACTCGTCGTTAGCCAAAAAAAAAAAAAAAAAACCACAGAGTAAAGCCATGGAATTTAGATTACAATGATCAGAGATCCACTGAGTGGAGATGAGCCAAAGAACCATCCCTGCCTTGGTTAAGCCCTCCTAGCAAGGAGTGCCCAATAGCATTTTTCTGCCTCGAAACAAACTAAAAGGAGACCAAAGAACCCTACAGAGCTAAGGCCTTTATATCATTAACAATGGATGAAGTGAAGATATCACTTCTCACGGCCAACCCTGACAAAAGATTAATCACCTCCAAACAGCCAGCCCTGACAAAAGATTAACCACCTCTAAACAATCGGACTCAACCAAAATAATCTGAAACCCCAACTAGAGAGCTTCATTGAGGCCATTGCAAATCACCATGGCTTCACCAACCGCTACTGCTATAACAGAAATAGGCTTGGAGAAAGCCAATAGCGGCCTTCCTTCCACATTATGAAGGATACCTCCCAAACCACCATACGAGTGTTGGGAACATACCGCATTAGAGTTGAGCTTCATAAAACCAACTAGAGCTGCCTAGCAGGCAGATTCAATAGCTAAATCATTAATAGGGTTCATATCAGAAGATTGAAAAGTTAAAGGGGCCACAGACCAAAATTCCCTCCACACTTTTTCATATTTACGGATAACATCCAAAGGGCTAGATTCGACTTGTGCAAAATATAATGTATTTCTAGCTCTCCATTGATTCCTATTGCGAAAAATGTGCTACAAAATCGGCACGTATGATACCGAAATGGTAAAAAATGTGAAGTGTCAAAAAAAAATGGACAAGATACACAGACATAAAGATGTACATTGTCACACCCCAATTCTGGTCTAACCAGAATGGTGTGATGAATTGTCAATGAACCAATGGTTCAACCAGGATCTCGCATAGGTCGTACCCACCATATCAAACCACACACACATTCCACAGTAATAATCAGAGGTAATAAACAAATAAGCGGAAGTCTTATAGATAATGAACTGAGTATTTAACAATGATAATAAATAATTAATCTGATTATCTCCAAAACTCGAAACATAAAAATAATTAATCAATTACATGTTCCAATAGTCAAACATAGCTAAACTAATCATAAACACAGTGTTTGCACTCGCATGAAGAATCACGCGTCTCCTCCGTTAATTCTCCGCCCATCGCCGCTACATGTCCATACATTGGCGCATTCATATAATCTTCAACAGTAGGTCCTGCATCATCAACTAAAAATATTCGACGTCAAAAGGGTGAGCACACATCATGGCTCAGTGAGCAAACAAAACAATGCGACAAACATATGCTTACATTCAATTCATATCTTTGGTCTGATTTTTAAGTTCGCAATGTGTTATAGAAAGGTTTGTTGGCCCCCGCACCTCTATACACGAGTGTGTGAATCAGCCCAATGGATCAAAACCATTGTCGTCCCACATGCATCCACCATGGAATAGAGATAGAGCTAAAGTGTTTGGATCAAACACCGCCAACACTTCCCCTGATGTCCTATCCATACCAACACGTAAGGCCCTATTGGCGAGGGCAAACTAGGCTCACAACTAATCAATCCTAATTCCAAACAGTGTATCCAAGGCCTCACCCCAGTAACCTTCAATACGTCCATAGAGATAGAGCTAAGGTCCCCCGATAAAGTCAGAGACTACATGGTCTGAGAGCTCCTCCCCAAATGCCCTACGATGTTACAGTTCTGCTAAGGTAATGGCGATACGACGATGTTAGTGGGCAAGACTTGAGTATAGATGGAGCTAGAGTCTGGTGACGAGGTCAAAGACCACTATGCCACGTCCTCCCATTGATGCTCCACTCGCATCCAACACGTCAACCACACACATACAATCACATGCCTATTCCTAGCATCATCATCATCATCATCATCATCATCATCATGTTATAAATAAACAGAATTAAATATGCATGAGAAGTAATAGCAGAAATATTGGATGACATGTGAGATCCACATTACAAGCATACACGCATAGAATCAATATGGCATTGGACTCAATAAAAATAAAGTAGTTTGTTATTATCTAATTAGTTTAGGTCTTGTTCCCTCACCTATTAGCAATACTTGATCTCCTTCCAAGCCTTGTAATTCTCTTTCAATTAATTTAACAACCTAAAAGTTATATGAATTTAAGTTAGGATTCATATGTAACATGTTACAGTAGTCAAAAATCGAAACAAAGCACTGATAGGTGTTCGATTGGTCCTATGGTCTCATACTGTGTCGACCTTACTGCCTATGGTCGATACCCTGCGGTCACATATGATGCGACCGTAGCTGCGACCGTATGATTTCTAAATATTTTTAAATGCCTATGGTCGATCCTCCGATCAGGCTGGTCATGCTATGGTCGACCGTAGCTGCGACCTTGAAATTTCTAGTTACAGTCTACATGTAATTTGAGTTCTTCCTGGGTCAAATCCTCTGCTCTTCAGTTGGGTTTATCCTAAGGTCATCTTATGACCATCATTAGTAGTTTCTTATCAACCCTAATCATCAAACTCATCTCTCATTGTTATCCTTGGGATTTTCTCAAGGAATCACATAGATCATAATAGGTTGATATCTTCTATCCTTAATAGAAGTCATATTCCATAGAGTTTACATCTCCATAGATTCGGTTCATAGCTTTACCTGTGATAGAAAACCAATCTCTTCTCAGTAGATTTCTTTCCTTAGCCTTTTCTTCTTCTCTTTTTCTTCCTTCTCTTCCCTTTTCTCTCTCTAGGGTTTACTAATGTTCTAAAAGAGTGAAAAAGGCTATAGGACGTCCATTATATAGAGGAAAACTCTCCATATAGAGTCCTCTTTCAATTAGGAAAGAAATCCCTTAGTTTAGAAAAGTTACTAAAAACTCGAAGTTTGATCTAGGGTCTCACTGCTGATGGCTACGGTCGCAGAACCCGTCAATCGTGGGGTCGAAATCATCGATCGTACGGTCCTGGATCCGTGATCTTCATTCTTACAATATCGTCGACCATACCTATCCACGTATCCGACCATATGCATATAGTTTTGGGTGTTGAGTTGATTTTTATACCTGATTTGTGATCCATCTTTACACGCTCGGTCCACTTGGTCCAGGAATGATGGGAAGACCTGGCATGACAAAGTTAAACCGGGTTAGTGGAGTGTGGGTCTTACAACTCCCCCCTCTTATATAAATTTTATCCTCGAAATTTGAACATACCTTCCTAGTCGAATAGGTAAGGATATTGCTTCCGCATAGCATTTTCTTCTTCTCATATGATTTCTTCTACATCTTGGCTTCTTCAATTAACCTTTACATAGTAGATGTCGCGGTTGCGAAGACGTTGCACCTTCGGGCTAGTAATTTCAAAAGGTACCACTTTAAACGTCAAATCTTCAGTCAAATCCGGTGGATCCACTATTAACACGTGTGTTGGATCTCTGACGTACTTCTTCATTGTGAGACATGGAATACGTCATGTACACTAGACATTGATAGTGGTAGTGCAAATTAATATGCTACCTTTCCAGGTCTAGTTAGAACTTCATAAGGTCTAATATATCTGGGACATAGTTTTTCCTTCTGTCTAAACCATTTTAAACTACGCATAGGAGATATTTTCAGAAATACCTTATCACCTATGGCGAATTCGAGATCTCTACGTTGATTGTCCGCATATTGCTTCTGATGGTTCTAAACTGTTTGGACCATTTCCTTGATAATGTCGACCACTCGAAAAGTCTCCTCAACAAACTCTGGTCCAACAATACTCCGTTCTCCAACTTCGTTCCAAAATAAAGGAGTTTGACAGTTCCTACCATACAGTGCTTCATAAGGTGACATTTGTATAGTCACTTGATAGCTGTTGTTATAAGCGATCTCAATCAATGGTAATTTCTCATTCCATGATCCTTTGAAATCAATTACGCAAGCTCGGAGCATATCTTCTAAATCTGAATGGTAAGTTCTGACTGTCCATCTGTCTGAGGATGAAATACAGTACTAAACTTCAACGTTGTACCCATAGCCTTTTGTAATCCTTCCCAAACTTTGAAGTAAACCGTAGGTCTCTGTCGGACATGATGCTTTCAGGTACACCATGCAATCTGACAATATTATCCACATACAGCTTAGCTAACCTGTCTAGGGTATACTGAGGTCATATAGCTATAAAACGAGCTGTCTTAGTCAAACGATCTACAATCACCCAGACCGCATCAACTACTCGGGGAGTCAATGGTAATCCGGTGACGAAGTCCATAGTGATGCAGTCCCATTTTCATGCAGGTTCTGGTAGTGGCTACAATAATCCTGTAGGTCTTTGCCTTTCAGCCTTTACCTGTTGACAATTCAAGCATTGAGATACAAATTTAGCTACATCTTCTTTCATTCCTCTCCACCAATATAGTTTCTTCAGATCATGATACATCTTTATACTTCCAGGATGTACCAAATAAAAGGTGGTGTGGGCTTCCTTCATTAGTCGGTGTCTAGTATCCAAGTCTTCATTTTCAGGAACACATACTCTCCCTTTGTATCTTATTACTTTATCAGAATCCAAGGTGAAGTCAAGGTTAGTCCTACCTTTTTCAAGGTCTTCTTGCACCGTTCTCAGATAAGGGTATGATTTAATAGCTATCTTCACCTCGTCTATCAGATCAGGTACAATCTTCAATGTAGCAAACATGTTTGAGAATAGATGAATAAATCCTTGGTCAGTTGATTCATTTAGAATATCAATCACAAACTACTCGTTAACGTAATTAAATACTCTTCTTGTGACACACACTACAACATTTGTACTAGCTTCATCTTCGAATTTTGTCATAGCTTTCCTACTTAGTGCGTCAGTAACTACATCAGCTTTTCCTGGATGATAGTGGATATCACAATCATAATCCTTTAGTAATTTCAGCCATCTTCTCTGTCTCATGTTCAACTCCTTGTGATTAAAAAGGGTGTCAGACTCTTATGATCTGATTTAATCTAAAATTTCTCTCCATACAAATAATGTCTCCATATCTTGAAAGCATGTACCACTGTTGCTAACTCCAAGTCATGAGTGGGATAGTTCTTCTCATGTGTCTTCAGTTGTCTTGAGGTATATGCAATTACTTGTTCTCCTTGCATAAGCACACATCCCAAACCTAACCTAAACTCATCAGTGTACAAGGTAAATGGTTGTCCTGGAATCAAAATGATCAAGATGAAAGTTGATATCAATCTAGCCTTCAATGTTTGGAAACACTCTTCACATTTGTCTGTCCAAACAAATTATTCTCCTTTTCTTGTTAGGCTGGTGAGAGGTATGGTGATTCTAGAGTAATCTTCCATGAATCGTCGATAGTAACCAGCTAAACCTAATAAACTTTTAATTTCTACAACATTTTTAGGTGCTTCCCATTTCACAATGGTTTCAATCTTGCTAGGATCTACTTTAATTCCTTCAGTAGATGCTACATGGCCTGAGAAAGTGACTTCATTCCGCTAGAACTCACAATTAGTAAATTTTGCGTAAATCTTCTCTTTTCTTAGTCACTACAAAGCGGCTCTTAGATTTGTGACATGAATTTCTTTGTCCTGGGAGTACACTAGTATGTCATCAATGAATACGATAACAGAAGTATCCAACATATCGTGGAATACCCGATTGATGAGTTTCATAAAAATTGTGGGTGCGTTAGTCAATCCAAAAGACATGTCTAAAAATTTATAATGTCCATATCTGGTTCTAAATGCAGTCTTCGAAATATCACCTTCCTTAATTTTCAACTGATGGTATCATGACCGAAGATCAATTTTGGAGAACACTTTGGCACCTTGCAACTGATCGAACAAGTCTTCGATCCGAGGCAACAGGTATGGATTCTTGATTGTAAGCTTATTTAATTCTCGATAATCTATACACAGTCGAATGCTACCGTCCTTCTTTTTCACAAACAATACTTGCGCTCCCCATGGTGATATACTGGGTCTAATATAACCGTTTTCTTGTAATTCATATAATTGTACCTTTAGTTCCTTTAGTTTAGTAGGAGCCATTCGATAGGATGGTTTAGATACTGGTGCGACTCCGGGTATAAGATCTATAACGAACTCTGTCGCTCGGTCAGGTGGTAGTCCTGGTAATTCCTCAAGAAATACATCCAAAAATTCAAGCACAACTTCAATATCCTCCATTCGTGGTGCTTCCTTGGTGAGGTTGACCATGGGCACTAAGTATCCAATTCCTCCTTTCTTAAGGTATTTTCTAGCCTTTAATGCAGAGATGATGAGTTTTTGTTTACGGGGATGTTTGGTTGCCGCAAAACTAAACTTTGCTCCTTCTTTGTTTTTAAATGTCAATTTCTTTTCTGCACATAATAGGTTTGCAGAGTATAGAGCTAACCAATCCATTCCCAAGATAACGTCAAAGTCTGCCATCTCGAGTTGAATTAAGGTTGCATCCAAAATCTTCTCGTCGATAAGAACTCGACATGGTTCATAACCTTTGTCTAGTTCCACTTCTAATCTCATAGGTGATCGTACAAGCAGTTAGCAGTCTAAAGATCTGAAGGATAGTTTTAACTTCTTTCCAAACGACACAGATATAAAAGAATGAGTAGCCCTAGAGTCAAAGAATACTCTGGCAGGTATGCCATTAATAAGTATGATACTTGTGACCACATCAGGCGATGCGACAGCATCCTTAGAAGTAACTGCATAAACTTTCTCTTGCTGTAGTTGCTTCCTTGGCTTAGGACACTCTCTTGAATAATGTCCTACTTGATTGTAATTGAAGCATTTAACTCCAGCATTACTTTGCTTCTGTTGAGGTTGGGCTGTCGGAGTAGTCTTGGCTGCAGCATTGAAGCCTTGAGTACAAAAGGGTTTAAATGTCTTTGAGTTCCCTCCGTTGTATGAGTTTCCATTGGGCCTCTTTATACCTTTGTTCTGAGCAAAATAACTTTTCCTCTGGCTTGATTTTAGTACTCGAGCAATCTATATAGTTTCATTATAAATCTTCTTTTCCAGTCCCAATACATGCTCATGGATGCTTCCCCTAAGTCCCATGACGAACCTTCGGGTTTTGGTATTTTCCTCCTGCATGCTAGAGGGAGCAAAGAAGAACAGTTCTTCATAACACTATTGATATGTGTCTACTGTCATCTGTCCTTGGTATAGACTCAAGAACTTCTTTTCCATTTGATTTCTGAAACTCCTAGGAAAATACTTCTCGAAAAAATCTTCTTTATAAATAACCCATGTCAGTTGGGTGTGCTTTGTTAACAGATAACTTCTAGTTGATTTCCACCAGTGGTATGCGTCACCTTTCAACATAAATGTGGCACATAATACCTTTTCTTCTTCATTTATAGTCATCATCATAAAGTTTCTTTCCATCTCATCGATCTATGAGCTGGCCACAACGGATCTAATGGCTTGCCTGTGAATTCCTTCAGCTTTAACTTTAGGAAATGCTCGATCAATCGAGAGTGATAAAGCTGATACTATGCATATGCCCCACATATAGGCGGTTGGTACTGATAATTACCTTGGTCATACCCGCCTTGAGGTGCTTTAGGGTTTTGCACTTTGCCTTGTACTACTGGTGTTTGCGGTGCTTGGGGTACAGTGTTGCTACCACCAGGTGTCGTACTAGGTTGTCCTGCAGGTAGAGATGTTATGTTAGCAACTGGAAAAGTAATTCCCATAGCAGCTTACATGTTGGTTTGCATTTGCTGTATATGCTGCATTTGTTGTGCCAAATTCATCACCACAGTGGCCAAATCTATAGGTGGTGCAGGTAAGTTGGTTGGGTTGGCTTGGGTATGAACATTCTGAGGTGCAGCATTCTGAGCTCCAATATTTCCTTCCTGCCCTTGCTGACCTTCATTGTAATTGGGCTCCATAGGTGGTGGAGACAGGTTTGCATTCTGTCTCTTTCTACTTACTTTACACCCAACTATTTAAACTCTTAGTTGATGTGTTATTGGCAAAGCTATACATGTGAGACAAAATAAAGTGATGGTATTGGGTTAGTCTCACAATAGAAGGTGAGAGAAGAACAAGATTAATAGGTAAAAGTTTGAATAGAATCAAAATAGACAACAGTCAGTCATACTGTCGATGGCCTACGGTCGCATGTTGTGCGACCATAGGTGCGGCCTTCAAAATCCTGGCAACATACTGAGACCCTATGGTCGATCACACGGTCGATCATACGGTCGATGGTTTTGGTCAAATTGTCCGACCGTATGGTTAAAAATCAGTTTTAAAACCTATTTTCGAGATTTCCCTCTCATTTCTTTTCCTCCTTCCTACGGTCTCAACTCAACTTGCCACCAGTGAGTTGCTACAGTATCAATGTTACGAACTTGGTGATTTTTCCATCGATCTACGACCTACATTCTGTTCCTCCATGTATGTTCCCTACTCTTTCTCCTTTTTAAGCTTTCATAACTAGGTTTTTGCCATTTGTAGGGTTTTCTTCTAATTAATATTTTTTGATCTGTAAAAATTTAGTTTTTATTGGGGGTTATTACTATTGGCCACCCAATGGATGAAAGCCCTCAAGAAAATTTGAGTTTCATAGGTTGGTTTGGTAAAATTTTTGAAATTCCCAATTTTTGACCTAGATTTTGGTGGTTTTTCCCAATTGTCAAATTTCTTCAAATTTGACCTATCTAGTTGAAATTTTCCATTGTATAAGCCTTGCAGGATGGTTTGGGACCTATGTAAGTCCTCCTGCCCAAATGTTTGGGTGAAAAATGAAACTTTTCCCTTTTTACGTCGTTATGCTGTCAAATTTTTAAATTTATCTGAACTTGTTTTTCTTATTTTCTTCTCTTGCAGTTATCATGGTTCGCATTAAGGTTCCTCGAGTTCATGACCCACGTTGCTTCAGGTCCATGGAAGCAGAAACAAAATACCCTTGGTTTAATCGAAAGAAGGTGGAAGGGGGTAGATGTGCTAACTTAGCCCATTTAGCCCTGTTTGATGTGGAAAGGGCGTTTGGTGATATGGTTTGGCTGCCAGTGATTTTGTACGAGGCTTGTACTTGTCCAGATTTAGTGAAGCAGTTCTACTATCACCTTCAGGTGGAGGGTGACCTAGAGGATGTTGACAGGGGCAGAGAGCTTCGGATCACCGGCTGGGTGAAATGGGTTTTGATCTCTTTCAACTGTTAGTAGTTGGCTGATCTCCTAGGCATCTCAAATGATGGTCAGTTGGTTTACTATGCGCCAAGGGAGCCATAGTTTCTGTCTACACAGGTGCATGCAGAGATAGATAACCAAATTCTTTGAGATGACCGCTTGGAGATGAAAGCAGTTAACCTACGTCCAGAGCCATGGGTCTACTGTAAGATTATCTAGCATAATCTTATTCCCCAGGGTGGACATTACGAGATGGTCTCACAGCTGACTCAGTACCTGTTGTACTGTATCTGTACTAGGCAGCCTGTCTGTCTCCCATATATTATCCTTCGGACTATGCACAGAGCTACGTTGCCTGACTCAAGAGGTAACTTGCCCTATGGGCGGCTGATCTCCACCTTGCTCGCTCGTCTACAGGTGGACCTAGTAGATGAGAGGATCTTTGAGGACACCTTCTCAGCTGACCTTTATTGGGAGGCCATCTGTAAGACCCGTACGCCACGAACCCGGTCTAACCTTACATTTCGTATCTTGAACCAGGTCTATTCATCATGGTCGAGCCAAATGGATCAAGTGCGTGAGGGAGATCGCGATCCCAGGTATTAAACTGACCCAAAAACACTAAAAATAGGGGGAGGGTCGCATACCCAGCAAGGTAGGGTCGGACCCCCCCAGTATAAAAGTCAGACCCTGAGTTTTATACCGGGGGTCGGACATTTTAAGAACCAGGGGTTGACGGGATCTCCGACCCCCTCATCGACCCCCAGTCTGCCGACAGAAATCGTGATATGGAAACTTTCCAAATTTCGATGGGATTCCTTCCTAATCTCAATGGGACTTATTTTGGGAGTTTCTACTCTATAAATAGGACATCCCTAAGCCTCTTTCACTCCTTTTAGAACCCTAACTGGATTGAGAGAAAGAGAAGAGAAGGAGAAGAGAAAGAGAAGAGAAGGAAAGTGGAAAAGAAGATCAAAGAGAAAGCTTCAGAGAAACAATTCTAATTCTCAGGTATGGATACTATTTCCATGTAATTCTACAGACCTTAGAATAGATAGAGAAGAAGGAATGATCTAGGAGAAACCCAAATCATCCACCCATGGTTAGGTTTTCATGGAAAACCATGGGGAAAATCATGAAAGCCTTATAGGTGAGTGAACTACGGTTCTAGGCCATAGAACATGTGTGGAATGGATTGTAGAAGTAAGCCATAGGACCCTAAACAAGAAGAATGGACTGTAGGGGGAAAAATTGACTAAACCCATAGGGGGTCACACGGGGGGTCAATGACCAATCGCCCTACCAGACCCTGATAATCGACCCCCAGCATTCGGGAAGCCCAGGAAAGGGGTGGTCACACCCAGGGTCGATGGAAGGTCCGACCCTGGCATCGACCCCCGGTTAACAGCATGCTTTTAAAAATCAGAATTAATTCTAATTAAATTCTATCGACTTGATTAGGTCTTCTAGTGATATAATATTGATATTTAGTTGATTCTTAAAGCTTGAAAGAGGATCTACGATCAAGCAATGGTGAGGGAACAAGACCTAAACTAATTGGTTAACAATAAAGTATTTTTATTTCTTGAGTCCGATGCCATGATTGATTCTATGCGTGTATGCTTGTTATGTGCATTCAACATGTCATCCAATATTTCTATTATTATTGTTCATGCATATTTAATTATTGTTTATAACATGATGATGATGATGATGATGATAGGAATAGGCATGTGGATGTATGTGTGTGGTTGGTGTGCTTGATGCGAGCGAGTATCAGGGGGAGGTGTCATAGGCGGGGCCTTAGCACTCTAGCTCTATCTCTAACTCAAGTCTTGTCCACTGACATCGTCGTATCGCCATTACCTTAGCAGAACTATTACGTCGTAGGGTATGAGGAGAGGTGGTCTCGGACCGTGAAGTCTCTGACTCTGCCAGGGGGCCTTAGCCCTATCCCTATGAACGTATTGAAGGATGTTGGGGTGAGGCCTTGGATACACTGTTTGGCATTAGGATTGGTTAGTTGCGAGCCTAGTTTGCGAGCCCTCGCCAGTAGGGGCTTACGTGTTGGTATGGGCAACGGGTACAGCAATAAACGTGACCTTTGTGTGTACATTGTCCATGGTGGGTGCATGTGGGACGACAATAAACGTTACCTTTGGGCGGCTCCTCACACTCGTGTATGGAGGTGCGGCATCAATAAATGTGACCTTTGACCACCTATCCTTTCTATAGTACATTGCAAACTTATTTACCAGACCAAAGATATGAATTGAATGCATGCATATGTTTGTTGCATTGTTTTGTTTTCTCACTGAGCTCAAGTTGGAGAGCTGAC
The DNA here is from genome assembly GCA_028583415.1 of Protea cynaroides. NCBI lineage: Eukaryota > Viridiplantae > Streptophyta > Magnoliopsida > Proteales > Proteaceae > Protea > Protea cynaroides. The sequence continues at coordinate 75,745,742 of CM053276.1, read as the reverse complement.
CCTCACGCGTGCAATTCTTTTAGTTTTTGATCTTGCAGGTGCTATGATTGAAGATTATGACTACACGCTAACATATGAACGGGTGGAGGCTATGAATGAGCAAGCTGTGGAGAACGAACATGGTTCGTTAAGAGAGCGTTTCAATTGTGGATATGTTTAGTGTTTAGACTTCGTATTTGGATACTGTAATATGTATTAAGTTATGTTTTGGTTATTTGGAAATAAATGGAATATTAATATTTATCATGATTAGACCTCAGTTCATTATCTGTAAGACTTCCGCTATTTACTTTATTACCTCTAATTAATGTGGAATGTGTTTTGGTTTATCATATGTGGGATAGCCTATTTGAGATCCTGGTTGAACCGTTGGTTTATTTACGGTTCATCACACCATTCTGGTTGGTGCAGAATTGGGGTGTGACAACTTGGTATCAGAGCTCTTTTAGGCCTACCCATTAAACCTGAATACTACTACTAGAGTCCATGAACTGAGTTAGGATAAATTAAAAGCTTTAATACAAACACACCATAAGCACCTGTGTTGGTTGAGAAAGAACTTAAACAAGACAATAATGTACATAAAAGGTGGAACCATATATATACACTCAAACAGAAAGAGAAAATCAAAATTTATCCTGATAAACAAATAATATAGGGTACTATCCATAAGTTGGGTAGTTATCTACGTATACAAGGGATATAGTACTGTAGCAAGAAGGAAACATCTGTACAGTAGAAAATTGGAATACCGAGTTGGTACTCACAAGATGTGAAACTTGATGTAGGACAGAGAAAGAAGAAAAATGGCTAGTAATGCCTAAATCCCTGTAGAGGTAAAGGGAAAGATCTCAGGCTGAATCCAATAGAGATAGGAGAATAATGGCCACATTAAAAATGAGAGTAACTATAAAAGAAGATAAAACTATACTCCTGGGTAACGTGGAGACGCAGAGTGAGATCCACCACAAGCTGATCCATTACCCGCTGAGCATTAAGAAGAGGTTGCAACTTGACCCCACCACTATCAGGGTCAAGAATGGATAATGAAAACTCATCTGAGCAGATGCTAGATAATGATAATCAGATTAGAGCGAATCAAAGGAGGTGAACAACCAGACCACTCCAGTCAACCACCTGGACTATTAAGTACCTTGGTTATGGTTGTCATACACTTGACCCAATAAAATACAAGAGCAACAACAGATGAGACCGACTATGCAAGTTGCTATGTAAATCACTACCCAAGTTGCTGATGCTACATCAACACCTCCGGGTCAAACCAAGTACGGCACCAATTGGTAGCAACACTGTACCCCCAACACCTGTTAGCTGTAACACAGTGCCTACCATATAGCAAGTCCTAGTAAAGCACACCCCAGTGCAGAAGTTTGGTGTACAACAAACAGTGTATCAAGGTGGTTACCCTTATCAGCCATCGATGTATGGGATAGCTGCATCATGACACAATGAACCGACCAAGGATTGAGGAATATTTCTGAAGACGAAGCCTTAAACGTTTTCAGCAGAGGATCAAATCTATTGTGGCCTTATAAATAGATAGGTTTATATAGGATGCGGTGCATTATTGATTTACTCTTATGATTATAGAGGATGCACATACCAGATTTTAATTTCTCGGGCCTTGATAGGATACCTTCTTGATTTAACCTGTCAATTGGAGTTATAGATATTGTTTCTTTAGTATTAGTCCTGATTATACCAATCTGAACCACTCTCATGATCGACAACATGAACAAAGATATGAACTGAATGAACAGTTAAATATTTAATCATGTTGAGCGTACATCTTTCAATTTTACCTGATTTACTGATGTACGAAAACTTTCTCCAGATTTATTCCTATAGTGCCTTGACCAATGGCATTATATACACTAAATAGAACCTGTAACCATGAGGTTAAGAATTATAAAACCTCTATTTCCATGAATTTGGACCACCGTGCAACTTAACGACCTTTTAATGTCGGTTGGATTACCATAGATTTACTCCTGATCCTTTAAACTTAAGTTCATTAGATAAAGAAAGTGTTTGTCGTCATACTAAATTGAAAGAAGGAAATGAATTGTTTTGGATAAACATTCTGATTCTTACATTTCTCGACATCCATTGATAAGATGTTTAGTAATAATGGAATTATTGGAAGAAAGATGATTGGATTCGGATTAAATGCTATGGCCAATGAACCTCAGATGAAGTAATGGAGGATCTATTTTGAGATTACTGAATTGATGGATATGAGCCATGTCTATAAAAAAGTGCATGAGCAAAAAGTGAAAACTATCAAGAGTAACTAGGAAAGAGTCGATAACACTCAAGTAAAGTTAAAGATGGCTATATCGGTATGAATTTTGACAAGGCAGAAGATTCCTAAAGGTAAATCTAAGAGTGGATACAAGGATAAAGTCAAAAATCATGGCATTGATAGTATTCAAATTAGTATAAGTAATACTGAGTTATACTAATTTTGACAAGGCAGAAGATTCCTAAAGGTAAATCTAAGAGTGGATACAAGGATAAAGTAAAAAATCATGGCATTGATAGTATTCAAATTAGTATAAGTAATACTGAGTTACGCCCAATGTTAAAAGAAATGATTAAGCAAAGATCAAGACAGTTTGGCAGAATTAATGAAATTTTGAGCATATACCCTAATGCTTAGACTTGGGATATGTAATGAGTAAATATTCAGAAGATATTTTTCGAGGTATATGAAAGAGAGATCAGGGTAGAACAACAAGGATAAAAGAGATATAAGCTAATGAGTGCAATATGAGGTTTTGACGATAGTCTTTGAAAAATCATAAGAGATGAAGGAACTAGACAAGCTCTTGAAGCCTTTACACTAGATTTTGCTAGTTCAAGCCCTTTTGGACTAGATGTGCATTAGATGAGTGTTATGAACAATGTCCAAATAGTATGGATGGACAGAAGTAGGATGCGACCTAATTCGACTTGAGATGGCAGACTTTGACATCATCTTGGGGATAGACCGGTTGTCTCAACACTCTACAAAGTTGTATGTGCATAGAAGAAGTTATCATTCAAGAATAAAGATGAGATATAATTTAGTTTTATTGGAAGCATGTTTCCTAAGAAGTGAAAGCTGATCCTCTCTATGCTAAGGGTGAAGAGATGCTTTGAAGATAAATGAGTTGGAGATATGGTATCTGTGGTATACGTTACCAAAGAAGCACCACAGATGGAAGATACTGATGTGATGCATAAATTTTCTGATGTGTTTCAAGAAGACTTACTTGGGTTACCATCTGATCATGCGACCAACTTTGTCATCGACTTGTTACCAAGGACGATACTTATGTCAAAGGCACCTATAGAGTAGCTCCTACGGAGTTGAAGGAACTGAGACTCAACTACAAAAGTTATTAGACATGGGTTCTAATTGACTAAGTATTGCATCACGGGAAACACCAATGTAATTTGAGAAGAAGAAGGACGGTAATGTCTGATTATGTATAGACTACCGAGAATTTAACAAGCTCATGATCAAGAATCAATATCTACAACCTCAGATCAATGACTTGTTTAACTAGTTGCAAGGAGCAAAGGTATTTGTAAGGTTGATCTTCGATCAAGATATCATCAGCTGAAGAATTTGGACAGCGATATCTCGAAGATAGCTTTTAGAATCGGGATTGGCCAATTATGAGTTCTCAATTATGACGTTTGGATTAACCAATGCCCTTACATCTTTTATGGAGTTGATGAACTGGGTGTTTCATGACATGTTGGACACGTTGGTCATAGTTTTCATAGATGATATTTTGATTTATTTCAAGAATGAAGCAACTCATACAACGGATCTTGGAGTAGCTCTACAACAGTTGAAAAGGGAAAAGCTTTATGCCATGTCCCAGAAATATGAGACATGATTAAACAAAATGATCTTCTTAGATCACGTAGCATCATAAAAAGGGATTAAAGTGGACCCTATTAAGATAGAGGTAATCATATGGTGAGAAACACCTAAAGAGTATTGCGAAGATCAGAAGTTTCTTGGGTTTAGCTGGTTATTACAGACGATTTTTGGAGGACCACTCTAAGATCGCAAAATCTCTTACCAAGCTAACTAGGAAGGGAGATGAGTTTAATTGGACTAAAAAGTGTGAAGAAGGGTTGATATCAACTCTCACCTTGATCATTCAGATACTAGGGAAACCTTTTACCCTATATATCGAGGCTTTCGGATTGGATCTAGGATGCGGGTTGATGCATGGTAAATAAGTGATTGCATATGCTTTTAGAAAACTGAAGGAGCATGAGGCGAGTTATCCTACTCATGACTTGGAATTAACGGTGATAAATTATGCAATCAAGACTTGAAGACATTATCTAAATGGAGGAGAATTTTATACTAAATGGGAACACAAGAGTTTTATGTACCTCCTCATCAGAAAGAGAGTTGAACATGAGGATAAGAAAATGGCTGGAATTGCTCAAGGATTAAGACTGGGATACCTAGTATCATCCAGGGAAGGCTAATGTAGTAGTTAAGGCATTAAGCAAAAAGGGAATTACGAAGTCCGAAGAAGGAACCAGTATAGATACTGTCTTATCTTCTGCAGCAATAGATTCAGATTTGGAAGTAGAGTAACATACAATAGAAACTCGTAATGATCCAATAAAGCAAGAACTTATGAATGAACTTATGGAGCAATAATTCGGCTGTGCTTGTGGCATTAATGATCATTTCTAAATTGATGGATGAAGTAAAAGTAGCAATTTTGTGAGATCCATAAATAAGAACGGTGTAAGCAGATTTAGAAAAAGGAAAACCCAACCCTGAGTTACTTTGGATGCAGAGACGGTACTCAGATACAGAGGTAGATTCTGAATACATGAAGATAAATAATCGGATATTATGAAGAGGATAATGATAAGAGCCCATTGTACTCAATATTCAGGACATCCTGGGGTACCAATATGTATCATGTCCTGAAGAGATAACAAATGTGGCTTAGTGCGTGTTCTAGTGTCTGAATTATCAGCAAGTAAAAGCTGAAAGACAAAGACCACCATGGCTTACAATAAAAACTATCGGAGCTAGTCTGAAAATGGAATTGCATTACAATGAATTATGTCACTGATTTTCCACTGACTATCAGATCGATTGACGAAGTTAGGGTGATTGTTGATAGCCTTATGAAAATAGCTCATTCCATTGCCATACAACCTCGGTATGCTTTGGAGCAGCTAAATAAGCTATATGTGGATAATATTGCCAGATTGAATGGTATGCATGAGAGCTTAGTGTCAGTCAGAGGCTTATGTCTTATCTCAAAGTTTTGGAAGGATCTACAAAAATAATGGGGACAAAGTTGAAGTTTAGTACCGCACTTTACCTCAAACCGACGGACAGTTGGAGCGGACTATACAGATCCTAAGAGATATGCCCAAGTTTGTGAAATTGATTTCAAGGAGCTTGAGTTGAGAAGTTAACCGTGAATTAAAGTTGCTACCAAGCTACTATGTAAATGTCACCTAGGAAGCAGATACGATAGAAATGTCATATTCCTTTCTTTTGGAATGAAGTTAGTGAATTAAGAGTTTTAAGATCTAAGTCTATTGCAGAAAACTATCGAGTGGCAGACAAGATCAAAGAAAAAGGGGCCAAGACAGCTCAGGATTGTCAGGAGAGACACCAAGACCTCGAGTTCGCCATAAATGACAAAGTGTTTTTTTTAAGATATCACTTATGCATAGTTTGAAACGATTAGACAAGAAGGAAAAGTTATATTCTATATATGTGTTGGATCTTATAAACATTGGAGAGACGTAGAAAAGTTGCATATCAATTAGCGTTACCGCTATCCATGTCTAGGGTGCATGATGTATTTCGTGTGTCTCTATTGAAGAAATACATTGGAGATCCATATCAAGGGTATTGACCACGAAATCACTGGATTAGATAGAAGATTTAACTATTGAAGTGGTACCATCCTAGTTCACTAGTTGGAAGGTACAACATCTCAAAAACTGGGATAGTTATTATATGAAGATAATCTGGCGAAGACAAGACGTAGAGAAGATGGCATGGAAAGAAGAAGATGCAATGCGGGAATAGAATTCCCACCTAAATTCAAATTTTGAGGACAAAATTTATTTTAAGGAGGGGGGAGTTGTAAGATCCGTACGTTCAAATTTTGAGGACAAAATTTCTTATAAAGGTGGTGGAGTTCTAAGACCCGCACGCCATGAATCCGGTCTAACCTTACATTTCGTGTCTTGAACCATGTCTACCCATCATGGTCGAGCCAAATAGATCAAGTGCGTGAGGGAGATCACGATCCCAGGTATTAAATTGACCCAAAAACACTAAAAATAGGGGAAGGGTCGCATACCCAGCAAGGTAGGGTCGGACCCCCCCAGTATAAAAGTCAGACCTTGAGTTTTATACCGGGGGTCGGACATTTTAAGAACCAGGGGTCGACGGGATCTCCGACCCCCTCATCGACCCCCAGTCCGTCGACAGAAACCGTGATTTGGAAACTTTCCAAATTTCAATGGGATTCCTTCCTAATCTCAATGGGACTTATTTTAGGAGTTTCTACTCTATAAATAGGACGTCCCTAAGCCTCTTTCACTCCTTTTAGAACCCTAATTGGATTGAGAGAAAGAGAGGAGAAGGAGAAGAGAAAGACAAGATAAGGAAAGTGGAGAAGAAGATCAAAGAGAAGGCTTCAAAGAAACAAGCCTAATTCTTAGGTATGGATAATATCTCCATGTAATTCTATAGACCTTAGAATAGATAGAGAAGAGGGAATGATCTAAGAGAAACCCAAATCATCCACCCATGGTTAGGTTTTCATGGAAAACCATGGGGGAAATCATGAAAGCCATATAGGTGAGTGAACTACGGTTCTAGGCCATAGAACATGTGTGGAATGGATTGTAAAAGTAAGCCATAGGACCCTAAACACGAAGAATGGACTGTAGGGGGAAAATTGACTAAACCCACAGGGGGTCGCACGGAGGTCGATGGCTAATCGACCCTACCAGACCATGATAATCGACCCCCAGCATTCGGGAAGCCCAGGAAAGGGGTGGTCGCACCCAAGGTCGATGGAAGGTCCGACCCTGGCATCGACCCCCAGCTAACAGCATGCTTTTAAAAATCAAAATTAATTCTAATTAAATTCTATCGACTTGATTAGGTTTTCTAGTGATATAATATTGATATTTAGTTGATTCTTAAAGCTTGAAAGAGGATCTACGATCAAGCAAAGGTGAGGGAACAAGACCTAAACTAATTGATTAATAATAAACTATTTTTATTTCTTGAGTCCGATGCAATGATTGATTCTATGCGTGTATGCTTGTTATGTGCATTCAACATGTCATCCAATATTTCTATTATTACTGTTCATGCATATTTAATTATTGTTTACAACATGATGATGATGATGATGATAAGAATAGGCATGTGGATGTATGTGTGTGGTTGGTGTGCTTGATGCGAGCGAGTATCAGGGGGAGGTGTCATAGGCGGGGCCTCAGCACTCTAGCTCTATCTCTAACTCAAGTCTTGTCCACTGACATCGTCGTATCGCCATTACCTTAGCAGAACTATTACATCGTAGGGTATGAGGGGAGGTGGTCTCGGACCGTATAGTCTCTGACTCTACCGGGGGGCCTTAGCTCTATCCCTATGGAGTATTGAGGGGTGCTGGGATGAGGCCTTGGATACACTGATTGGCATTAGGATTGGTTAGCTGCGAGCCCAGTTTGCGAGCCCTCGCCAGCAGGGGCTTACGTGTTAGTATGGGCAACGGGTACAGCAATAAACGTGACCTTTATGTGTACATTGTCCATGGTGGGTGCATGTGGGACGAAAATAAATGTTACCTTTGGGCGGCTCCACACACTTGTGTATAGAGGTGCGACGTCAATAAACGTGACCTTTGGCCACCTATCCTTTCTATAGCACATTGCAAACTTATTTACCAGACCAAAGATATGAATTAAATGCATGCATATGTTTGTTGCATTGTTTTGTTTTCTCACTGAGCTCAAGTTGGAGAGCTGACCCTCGCGCGTGCAATTCTTTTAGTTTCTGATGTTGCAGGTACTATGATTGAAGATTATGACTACACGCCAACATATGAACGGGTGGAGGCTATGAATGAGAAAGCTGTGGAGAACGAACATGGTTCGTTAAGAGAGCGTTTCAACTGTGGATATGCTTAGTGTTTAGACTTCGTATTTGGATATTCTAATATGTATTAAGTGATGTTCTGGTTATTTGAAAATAAATGGAATATTAATCATTTATCCTGATTAGACCTTAGTTCATTATCTGTAAGACTTCCGCTATTTACTTTATTACCTCTGATTAATGTGGAATGTGTTTTGGTTTATCATATGTGAGATAGCCTATTCGAGATCCTGGTTGAACCGTTGGTTTATTGACGATTCATCACACCATTCTGGTTGGTGCAGAATTGGGGTGTGACACCATCAGCAGGATGGGCATGAGAGAGATATAGGTTAGTGATGACGAGAGAAACGCAATGAGATGTCCTCTCACTCGAGTAGCGACAGCAGCGGCAGCAGTAGAGGTAGACGAGAGTGATGATGAGGAGGACGATGATCGAATGTTCATGTCACACCCCAATTCTGATCCAACCAGAATGGTGTGAGTGAATCGTCATTGAACCAACGGTTCACAACAGGATCTCAAATAGACCGTGTCCACTCATACAAACCATTGCACATAACCACAATCAGAATATAATAAATACATGGAAGTCTTTAGATAAGAATGAACTGAGTATCTATTGATAAATTTTAATAACATAATCAATTATTCAAAATTCTCAAACATAAATAAATATCTTTATATTTTTTAATCCAACTGAAAATAACTGAAATAAATAAATAAAATCAAAGGTACACGCAGAAAGAACACTCGCATGAAGCGTCATTCTCGTCCTCTCCTACCTGTACATCCAAAGCAGCAACGCCACCATACGTCGGCGCGTTCATATAGTCATCCACCGTGTAACCTGCATCAATATCTAAAAACAATGTGTACACAAAGGGTGAGCTCACAACTTAGCTCATTAAGACAATCAGACAGTTTCACAATATTATGCATGAGTAACAATCATTTTATGTTGTGGTCTGGTTTAAGTTTGCAATGTGCTATAGAAAGGTTCGGAGGCCGCCTCACCTCTATACACGAGTATGTAGCATCGCACAGTAGATCACACCACCACCGACCCACATGCACCCATCATGGAATAGAGATAGAGCTAAGGTACACCCGCACCTCCCCTAATACTCCACCCATACCAGTACCTAAGCCCCTACTGGCCAGGGCTTGTAAACTGGGCTCGCAACTAACCAATCCTATATGTCATCAATGTAGGCTCTATCCCAGTACAGCTGTCTACGACATAGAGATAGAGCTAGAGCGTACAGGCCGGGCTGGAGACCACAATACCTCACCTCCCCCTGATACCCTATCCGTAACTAGCACACTAGGATAGAACAATACACAGGTAGACCCTATCCCAACATAACTCCCTACGGCATAGAGATAGAGCTAAAGCATCGTGGCCAGGCCAACATCAACATCGGAGACCACAGTGTCACATCATCATGGCCAGGTCAACATCAACATTGAAGACCACCGTGCCACGACCTACCCCTGATACCCCACCCGTACCAAGCATGTTAAAATAGAATACTACAAAAGGTGCCAGTGTGAGGAATGATCCCAGGCCCCCTGCCCTTCCCATTCGACAAACCAACGAAAACAATCACATGCCTAACAATCAATCCTATCATATGGAATATGCATGAACAATAATAATAACTGGAAATAAAAGATGGCTGGTGAATATGCACAAACATCACATCATATATTCAGGGTCATTAACAAAGACTTACTATCCATTAATTATTAGGGTTTAGGTCAGATTCCCTTACCTGACGCTCGTTTGATAGCTTGCTCCACGTCGCAAGATCCAGACGTGCTATCACAAAGTCCTACATAATATTAGGGTTCAATTAGAATAGTTTTTTAGGGTTTACGTTGGTCGGAAAACCAATGAGGTTACAAAATACACTCATAGAGCTGACCAGTGGCATGTACCGGTCGCAGCTCTGTGGGGAAACTGGCGACCTGTATGGTTAGCCGGTCCCCACAGACCAGCCCCCCGAAAGGTACCGGTCGCAACATACCGGTCGCACAGGGTGCAACCATTATAGTCGACCGGTATGTCTCCGGAAGACCAAACACTTGGTTTTTTAACTGTCGTCGATCATTCCTTATTGATTCCAGGGTTTCTCCTATCCATTTTAAGTCTGGGCTTTAAGTTAGAGTTATCTCCAACTCATTCAAGTCTAGTTTTGATGATAATCATCCTAGAACTCGAATCTAGGGTTTGACGGCAATTTAGGGTTTGATGCCCAATTAGGGTTTTAGATCAATACCTGCTTTGCATGGTATTGATCCACCCATACAACTATCCTAAAGTCATAGAGTAAGAAGAATGATTCAAACACTTACCGTTGACTGGCGTAGGGTGAGCGTCGTCGAACGACAAGGGTGGCACTTCCTTCTTCTTCCTAGCTTCTTCTCGTTCTCCAACCTCCTTCTCCTCTCTAGGGTTTGTGAGGAATAATGGAAATGATTTGAGGAGGGTTAGAGGTGTTTATATAGGCTAGGATTAGGTTTTAGTAACCCTATTAGGATTAGGAAGGTCCAGGTATTAAGGTTTAGGAAAGTGGGACCCGCAGAGATCCAATTCCAGATCTCCGTAGGCAACTGCGCAGAGTTGACTGGTCGACCGGTATGTAGACCGGTACCATCAACCGGTCAACATAAAATCATACTTAGTTGTTCGTCTTTGGTCCGATTTCATACCTGATTGTCATCCGCTCGTCTCGTCTGGCCCGATGATGATCGGAAGACCTGCTACGACATGAAATCAAGGTGTAGACCGGGTTTATGGAGTGCGGGTCTTACAACTCCCCCACCCTTAAAAGAAATTTCATCCCTAAAATTGCATGTAGGTCTCACAACTCCCCCACCCTTAAAAGAAATTTCAGCCTTGAAATTTGAACGTACCTTGATCCTCGAAAAGGTTAGGGTACTCCTTCCTCATCACGGTCTCCTCTTCCCAAGTAATCTCTTCGACATCTTGGCTTTTCCAATGCACTTTCACATAATGGATATCCTTGGTTCGAAGTTGCTGTACCTTTCGGCTTGAGAGAATCACAGGCACCACTTCAATGTTAAGTCCTCTGTCAAGTCTAGGGGGTCTACTGTCAAGATGTGTGATGGATCCCTGACATACTTCTTCAATAATGATACATAGAACACATCATGGACACTTGACATAGATGGTGGTAGGGCCAATTGATATGCCACATTACCACGTCTGGTCAATATCTTGTATGGTCCCACATACCTGGGGCATAGCTTCCCCTTCTTACCAAACATTTTCAGACCTCGCACCGGTGATATCTTCAAGAATACTTTGTCACCCATTGCAAACTCCAGATCTCGACGTCGATTATCCGCATAGTGCTTCTGTCGAACTTGAGCTGTCTTTACTCTCTCCTTGATTTGATCAATCACTCGACAAGTTTCTTCCACGAACTCCGATCCTACAATTCTTCTTTCTCCCACCTCATTCCATAACAGAGGTGTTCGACACTTTTTCCCATATAGTAGCTTCATATGGAGCCATCTGAATTGTAGCCTGATAGCTGTTGTTATAAGCAAACTCGATAAGCGATAGTTTCTCGTCCCAAGCTCCTTTGAAATCTAATGCACAAGCTCGAAGCATATCTTCTAAAATTTGAATGGTCATTTCTGACTGTCCGTCCGTCTGAGGGTGGAAAGCTGTACTAAACTTCAACTTGGTTCCCATAGCTTTCTGTAATCCTCCCCAGAACTTTGATGTAAAACGAGGGTCTCTATCAGATACTATACTTTCTGGAATGCCATGAAGTCTGACTATATTATCAACATATAACTTGGCCAGCTTGTCCATGGTATACTGAGGTCTGACCGCAATAAATAGAGCTGTCTTGGTGAGTCGATCGACTATAATCCAAACTGCATCCACCGACCTTGGTGTCAAAGGTAGGCCAGTGACGAAATCCATTGTGATACAATCCCACTTCCACGTAGGCTCCGAGAGTGGTTGCAGCAAACCTGCGGGTCTCTGCCTTTCTGCTTTAACTTGTTGACAATTTAGACATTGGAACACGAAATGAGCTATATCTGCTTTCATACCCCTCCACCAATACAGCCTTCTTAAATCATGGTACATTTTGGTACTTCTTGGATGTACCGAATATGGAGTGTAATGAGCTTCAGTCATAACTCGATCTCTAATATTGTAGTCTTCACTCTCAGGTATACATAACCGTCCACGATACCTGAGTACCTTGTCTGAATCCAAGGTAAAGTCAAGATTGCTATTACCCTTCTCTAGGTCTTCTTGCACTGTCTTGAGATGTGGATCCTCTAGGATTGCTACCTTGACTTCGTCAACTAGATCTGGTGAGATCTTCAAAGCTGCGAACATCATGGTGAACTTATGAATTAAGCCTTGCTCGACTGGATCTTCTACAGTCTCTATTATATGCTCTTCATCATTTTCCATTGAACTCGAGGCTGCAGCAAACAATGCAGCATTTGTACTTGGCCCGACCTCAGGTTTCGATGTCCACTTTCTACTTAAGGCATCAGCCACAACATTTGCTTTACCCAAATGATACTGGATGTCACAGTCATAATCTTTTAATAACTCCAGCCATCTCCTCTGTCTCATATTCAGATCCTTCTGAGTGAAAAGATAAGTTAAGCTCTTGTGATCTGACTTAATCTGAAACTTTTCACCGTACAAGTAGTGTTTCCAAGTTTTGATGGCATGTATAACCGCTGCTAACTCCAAATCATGCGTTGGATAATTTTTCTCATGCTCTTTTAACTGTCTTGATGCGTAAGCAATTACCTGTTCTCCTTGCATCAATACACACCCAAGACCCAACCTTGAAGCATCCGTATATAAGATAAATGGTACGCTTGGTTCTGGGATGGTCAAGATAGGTGCAGAGAATAGTCTTGACTTCAAAGTCTGAAAGAACTTCTCGCACTCATCTGTCCATATGAATTTCTCTCCCTTCTTGGTTACTCTAGTGAGTGGAACAATGATCCTGGTGTAATCCTCCACGAATCTTCTATAATAACCAGCCAACCCAAGGAAGCTACGAATCTCCGCAACAGATTTTGGTGCTTCCCATCCTATTATAGCAGCTATCTTACTTGGATCAACCTTGATACCGTCTTCAGATACTACATGGCCCAAGAAAGCCACTTCCTTCAGCCAAAACTCATACTTCTTGAACTTAGCATAAAGCTTCTCCCTTCTCAGCCGTTGTAGGGTTGCTCTCAAATGTGTTGTATGAGCCTCCCTGTCCTTTGAGCAGACCAATATGTCGTTGATGAATACGATGATCGAAGTGTCCAACATATCATGAAACACTCGGTTCATCAGTTCCATGAACGACGCTGGTGCATTAGTCAACCCGAACGACATAACTAGAAACTCATAATGCCCATATCTTGTCCTGAAAGCAGTCTTCGAAATATCTTTGGCCTTGATCTTCAGTTGGTGATACCCTGATCGGAGATCAATCTTCGAGAAAACCTTTGCACCCTGCAATTGATCGAACAGATCATCGATTCTAGGCAAAGGATACCGATTCTTGATCGTTAATTTATTCAGCTCACGATAGTCGATACATAGCCGTACACTTTCGTCCTTCTTCTTGACAAATAATACAGGTGCTCCCCAAGGCGATATGCTAGGTCGTATGAAACCCTTATCTAACAATTCTTGTAATTGGGTCTACAACTCCTTTAATTCGGTAGGGGCCATCCTGTACGCTGCTTTAGACACCGGCGTCGAACCTGGCATAAGGTCTATCACAAATTCTGTAGCCCTGTCCGATGGTAGACCTGGGAGATCCTCTGGAAATACATCTGGGAACTCTCGTACCAGATCTATATCTTCCATCTTTTGTAACTCCACAGTGATGTCGACTACAGATACTAGATACCCCACTCCACCCTTCTCTAAGCATCTCTTAGCTTTTAGGGCGGAGAGGATCAGCTTCCGCTTCCTAGGTAACTTGGTCCCAGTGAAGCTATACTCCTTCCCCTTTTTGTCTATAAGCACAAGCTTCCTTTCACCACATAATAGGCTAGCTGAATGATGGCCTAGCCAATCCATTCCCAAGATGACATCAAAGTCTGCCATCTCGAGTAGTACAAGACTTGCTTTTAAGTCTCGGCCCTCAATACAAATTGTACATGACCCATAATATTCAGTCAAAGCCACCTCGACTCCTAGTGGATAGCAAACTATCAAGCTTAGGTTCAAGTGCTTGATCGGTAACTCCATTCGCTTCCCAAAGGAAATAGAAACAAAGGAGTGCGTGGCCCCAGAGTCAAAGAGTACTCTGGCAGGTATACCAACTACATTTACAATTCCTAAAATTTTATTGTCCCTTAGTTCTACATGCTCACACACACAATGAAATAGTAAGCCAAATAGTAAGGGGTAGAATCATACCAGTGACCACATCAGGTGATGCGGCTGCCTCTTCGACGGTGACAGCAAATACTTTTCCTTGCTGTGGAGGTTGCTTCTTATTTAGAGTGCAGTTCCTTGCGACATGTCGCAGCTGCTGACAATTATAACATTTGATATTCGGGTTGTGTCCAGCGAACTGTGGCACAAGTGGTGCCATATTGTTCCTTACAGGCACTGTAGCGGACTGAGCCCTGTATGGGCGGAAAGGTCTATTGTTACCGCCACCTGAAATCTCTGTAGCGGGTCTTTTCAATCCCCTGTTCTGAGCAAAGAAGTTGTCCCTCTGACTAAATTCTATCACTCTCGCAACCTGTACAACCTCATTATAAATTTTCTTGTCCAGGCCCAAAATATGCTCTCTGATGCTTCCACGCAGTCCCATGGTGAACCTACATGTCTTGGTCTCTTCCTCTTGCATACTTGGCGGTGCGAAGAAAAATAACTCTTCGTACCTCTGCTGGTAGGCATCCACAGTTGACTAAGACTGCTGCAGATTAAGGAATTCCTTCTCCATCTGATCTCTGAAACTCTTCAAAAAATATTTATCAAAGAAGGCTACCTTGAACACTGCCCAGTCCACCTGTGTATGCTTTGTCTCCAGATATGCCCGTGTAGAATTCCACCAAGCATTCGCATCTTCCTTCAGCATATGAGTGGCAAACAGAACCTTCTCATCCTCTGTACAAGTCATCAGGCAGAAATTCTTCTCCATTTCTGTAACCCACTGTGCTGGCCACAATGGTTTCCTTGTCTTACCTGTGAATGAAGAAGGCTTCAACTTTAAGAATCTGTCCACCGCCCGACTCAGATCGTGCTGCCCCTGTGTATTCATCCCGTACCATGGTGGTGGATATGGATAGGCTCCCTGATAAGCAGAAGACGATGGAAACTGGTGCGGTGGTTGTACATTCTGTGCTTGGCCCATCGGCCCTGGACTACCATGCATCGGTAGTGTAGTATTATTCCCTCCAGACCCAGGCGTACCTGCAATGGGAACATGACCCGGTGGCCTGAACATCTTTAACATCTCGCTTCGGAATGCTTTCTGTTGAGCTTCCATTTGATATACCAGATTGGTCACAATTGTCTCAGTGTTCGTGTGAGGAGGGCCAGGTAAATTTGTCGGTGCCCTTGGAACCTGCTCTTCCTCAACTACCGGGCTTGGCTCTCTAACATAGCCTGGTTCTACATGTTCTTCATCCTGGCGCACCCTGGAATGGTGACGTTTTCGGCCCTGCCTACCATCTCAGACTATTATGTTTGGATCTGAGAAGAAGACATAACACATGAGAACAATAATAGTAGTGTTAGTCTTGAACAATATAAGGCGTACAGTCGAAAAGTAGAAATTTAAATTGCAAAATTTTAAAATTTTTTTTTTCATAAATTTTCTGGCCTTTCTATAGTTCACCGGTCGCGACATACCGGTCGCGACTCTGTAGAGAAATGGGGCGACCGGTATAGTCGACCGGTCAGAATTTCATTCTGATCGAGACATAGCGGTCGCAGTACCCTAGGGGGTACCGGTCAACCAGTATGGGCAAAACCATCGACCGGTATGCCCAAAAACCCCTTAAAATCGTGAAAAAGTGAGTTTTTCTCACTTTTCCTCTTCTTCTTTCTCTCTGGTGGCGATTTCTCTCTGGCTCCTGAGTTGCTACAGTCCGACCGATGATCTTAGAAGTCATTTTCTTCCGATCAAGACTCAGC
This sequence comes from Protea cynaroides, assembly GCA_028583415.1. Taxonomy (NCBI): domain Eukaryota; kingdom Viridiplantae; phylum Streptophyta; class Magnoliopsida; order Proteales; family Proteaceae; genus Protea; species Protea cynaroides. Next base: position 75,729,369 of record CM053276.1, on the reverse strand, counting down.
ACCTCGTCTCCAGGTAAGCCTCTTCCCTCTCTATCAAATTTTTACAAAATGTTCATCTCGTCTTTACCTAAAATTTTAGGTTTTTCTTCGATTGGAAGATTCTAACCATAGGAACTTCTTTCCTTCAGCTTAGGAAGGGTTTAGAGACCCCTAAGAGCAAAATCCCTCAACCAATTTGGACTTCCACCGAATGGTTTAGTAAAAATCGAATTTTTCTAGTTTTTAACCTATGTTTTGTAAAAATTTCAAATTTTCTTGAATTTTTCTTAATTTCTCAAATCTGTTGCTTGAATTGCATATGATTGGTTTTCTTGAAGTGTGCAGGGGTTACATAAGTCCTCCTCCCCAAGTTTTGGGTGAGTTCGAGGCTTTTTCCCAATTTACAGTCGTTATGTTGTCGAAATTTTGACAAATTTCTAACATTTTTCTTCGTGCTTTCATTGGTTTTGCAGTTTTAATGGCTCCCCGAAGAGGTCTTGGCAAGCGTTCCTATGGCTTGGGCATGCGCACTCCTCATCCACCAGTTCCACAGCTCGATGAGCGGTGGTTCCGTTCTGAGGCGGCACAAGCCCGCTTCCCTTGGTTCGATAGTAGGAATATAGAATCTGGCCGGCATGTCAACTTGGAGCAGCTGCACAGGTTTGATGTGCAAGCGGCTTTCGATAGGCTTGGGTGGGTGCCTGTCATCACTTACACTGAGACCACTCGCCCCAACCTGGTCAAACACTTCTATGCTAACTTGGAGCTTCATGGGGATGTCAATGATCCCAATCAGGGTAGGGGCTTGCGCATTACCAGCTTTGTCAAGGGCATCCATATTTCCTTTGATACTCATCAGCTGGCTGACTTGCTGGGGGTCCCCAATGATGGAGATTTAGTATACTGCCCTCCAAAAGTGAAGGCCTATCTGAGCGAGGATCTACGCCGAGAGATAGCGGAGCAGATACTCAATCCCGGGGCTCCTATGAAGGCGACTAGCTTGAGACCTACACCTTGGGTATACAGTCGCATTATCCAGCACAACATCGTGCCCCAGAGCGGTCACTATAGTGAGTTATCCCAGCTCACTCAGTATATTACCTACTGTGTCTGCACCGGGGAGCGGGTCTCTCTCCCTTACCTCATCATTCGGACTATGCATCAGGCGACTCTGGCCGATCAGGCCAGTAACCTCCCATATGGCCGTCTCATCACCACTCTTCTGCGGTGCCTACGAGTGAGCATGAGGGGCGAGCTGGCTGTTGAGGATACCATGACCTCCGACATCGACTGAGATGCCATCCTTAGGATGCAGATGGACTCCCTGCCTGTTAGTGATGATGAGATGGAGGCTCGCCCTCGCCCACTCAGGAGGGTAGCAGCCGCAGCAGCAGCAGTAGCAGCAGTCAATGCGACACATGCAGCAGAGGCTGAGAGTGATGATGGGGATGACGATGATAGGGTGGAGGATGTACCAGTACCAGCGCCACAGCCTATACCTACAGCACCCCAGCCTACACCTACAACAGGACCATCTCAGCCTCCTCCCGACACCGTGATGGGTATCTTCACGGAGATCAGGGATGCTCAGCGTGAGATGAGCCGTGACTTGGCGCACTTGGCTCGCAGCCTTAGAGTAACTCAGGATCAGGTGCACTGGCTTAGGGTCGCTTACGAGCGAGATTATGACATAGCGGACCCTCTTCCTCCTAGGCCCCCTACCCCATGATAGAGTATTATTTCTTTCTTTCTTTTTAGTATATTTATGTATCAGGGTAACTGTCCGGTTTGTGGACTGTACCCTGTAGTACTATTACATTTGATACTCTCTTTTCTGTTTAATGGAAGTTTTATGATTTTCCTAACTAGTGCATGAGTATCAATAAATTCCATATTTAATATAGTATATTATGCTCTTTCTTAATCAGTCTCAGGTATCAAGCAATGCTTAGGGTGTGTTTGTATTAAAATTTTTAAATTTTCCTAACTCAGTTCATCAACTTAGTTAAGTGCAATATGGTTTGTTGGACAAAGCCCGAGGGCTCTGATACCAAGTTGTCACACCCCAATTCTGATCCAACCAGAATGGTGTGAGTGAACCGTCATTGAACCAACGGTTCACACCAGGATCTCAAATAGACCGTGTCCACTCATACAAACCATTGCACATAACCACAATCAGAATATAATAAATATAGCGGAAGTTTTTAAATAAGAATGAACTGAGTATTTATTTATAAATTTTAATAACATAATCAATTATTTGAAATTCTCAAACATAAATAAATATCTTTACATCTTTTTAATCCAACTGAAAATAACTGAAATAAATAAATAAAATCAAAGGTACACGCAGAAAGAACACTCGCATGAAGCGTCATGCTCGTCCTCTCCTGCCTGTACATCCAAAGCAGCAATGCCACCATACGCTGGCGCGTTCATATAGTCATCTACCGTGTAACCTACATCAACATCTAAAAACAATGTGTACACAAAGGGTGAGCTCACAACTTAGCTTAGTAAAACATCAGACAGTTTCACAATATTATGCATGAGTAACAATCATTTTATGCTGTGGTCTGGTTTATGTTTGCAATGTGCTATAGAAAGGTTCGAAGGCCGCCTCACCTCTATACACGAGTGTGTGGCATCGCACAGTAGATCACACCACCACCGACCCACATGCACCCATCATGGAATAGAGATAGAGCTAAGGTATACCCGCACCTCCCTTGATACTCCACCCATACCAGTACCTAAGCCCCTACTGGCCAGGGCTTGCAAACTGGGCTCGCAACTAACCAATCCTATATGTCATCAATGTAGGCTCTATCCCAGTACAGCTGTCTACGATATAGAGATAGAACTAGAGCGTGTAGGTCGGGCTGGAGACCACAATACCTCACCTCCCCCTGATACCCTATCCGCAACTAGCACACTAGGATAGAACAATACACAGGTAGACCCTATCCCAATATAACTCCCTACGGCCTAGAGATAGAGCTAAAGCATCGTGGCCAGGCCAACATCAACATCGAAGACCACAATATCACATCATCATGGCCAGGTCAGCATCAACATCGGAGACCACCGTGCCATGACCTTCCCCTGATACCCCACCCGTACCAAGCTTGTTAAAATAGAATACTACAAAAGGTGCCAGTGTGAGGAATGATCCCAGGCCCCCTGCCCTTCCCATTCGGCACACCAATGAAAACAATCACATGCCTAACAATCACATCCTATCATATGGAATATGCATGAACAATAATAATAATTGAAAATAAAAGATGGCAGGTGAATATGCACAAACATCACATCATATATTCAGGGTCATTAACAAAGACATACTGTCCATTAATTATTAGGGTTTAGGTCAGATTCCATTACCTGACGCTTGTTTGATAGCTTGCTCTACCTCGTAATATCCAAACGTGTTATCACAAAGTCCTACATAATATTAGGGTTCAATTAGAATAGTTTCTTAGGGTTTACGTTGGTCGAAAAACCAACGAGGTTACAAAATACACTCACAGAGCTGACCGGTGGCATGTACCGGTCGCAGCTCTGTGGGGAAATCTAGCGACCGGTATGGTCAGCCGGTCCCCACAGACCAGGCCCCTGGAAGGTACCGGTCACAACATACCGGTCGCACAGGGTGCAACCGGTATAGTCGACCGGTATGTCTCCGGAAGACCATATACTTGGTTTTTCGACTGCCGTCGATCATTCTCTATTGATTCCAGGGTTTCTCCTATCCATTCTAAGTCTGGGCTTTGAGTTAGAGTTATTTCCAACTTATTTAAGTCTAGTTTTGATGATAATCATCCTAGAACTCGAATCTAGGGTTTGACGATAATTTAGGGTTTAATGCCCAATTAGGATTTTAGATCAATACCTGCTTTGCATGGTATTGATCCACCCATACAACTATCCTAGAGTCATAGAGTAAGAAGAATGATTCAAACACTTACCATTGACTGGCGTAAGGTGAGCATCGTCGAACGGCAAGGGTGGCACTTCCTTCTTCTTCCTAGCTTCTTCTCCTTCTCCAACCTCCTTCTCCTCTCTAGGGTTTGTGAGGAATAATGGAAAGGATTTGAGGAGGGTTAGAGGTGTTTATATAGGCTAGGATTAGGGTTTAGTAACCCTATTAGGATTAGGAAGGTCCAGGTATTAAGGTTTAGGAAAGTGGGACCCGCAGAGATCCAATTCTGGATCTCCGTAGGCAACTACGCAGAGTTGACCGATCGACCGGTATGTAGACCGGTACCATCAACTGGTCAACATAAAATCATACTTAGTTGTCCGTCTTTGGTCCGATTTCATACCTGATTGTCATCCGCTCGTCCCGTCTGGCCCGGTGATGATCAAAAGACCTGCTACGACATGAAATCAAGGTTTAGATCGGGTTTACGGAGTGCGGGTCTTACAGTTCATGTATTTGGATGCCATCCCTCCTTCATCACCACAACATTCTACTGAAGCTGGCCCTTCTTGGGCTTCTCATTCAGCTGGCCCTTCACGCCCACCACTAGATGACATGACGGGGCTACTATATGAGATTTGGGTGGCTCAGCGCACGATTGATTGGAGAGTAGGAGAGCTTCTAGAAGCCCAGTACTCTACAGACCAGCGGGTAGCAGATCTGACAGCTAGTCTCCCAGTGACTTAGACTCAGGTGGCCTAGCTCGCGAGAGTGTATGTGGAGGACTATGATAGAGACTCTGAGGCACCTCCTCTTCTAGCACCTCCAGCTCTATGATATCATTTATTTTTTTTCTTTTTATAATACAAAGTAACTATCTAGATTGTGGACTGTACTCTGATTTGGATGTACGTTTGTCTTATTCCCATTCTAATATATATATATATATATATATATATATATATATATATATATTTGCATTATTCTTTTTTTAGTTTATGTCTAAAACAACACAGATACTTATGGTGCGTTCTTATTATAGTTTTTAATTTTTATCCTAACTCAGTTCATGACTCACGTGAAAGTAGTTAGGCCAATGGGTAAAACCTAAGATGCTCTGATACCAAGTTGTCACACCTCAATTCTGGTCTAACCAGAATGGTGTGATGAACCATCAATGAACCAACAGTTCAACTAGGATATCGCATAGGACGTACCCACCATATCAAACAACACACACATTTCACAGTAATAATCAGAGGTAATAAACAAATAAGCGAAAGTCTTACAGATAATGAACTGAGTGTCTAATAATGATAATAAATAATTAATCTGATTATCTCTGAAACTTGATACATAAAAATAATTAATCCATTACAAGTTCCAATAGTCAAACATAGCTAAACTAATCATAAACACAGTGGTTGCACTCGCATGAAGAATCATACGTCTCCTCTGTTAATTCCCCATCCATCGTCGCTATATGTCCATACATTAGCGCATTCATATAATCTTCAACAGTAGGTCCTGTATCATCAACTAAAAATATTCGATGTCGAAAGGGTGAGCACACAACATGTCTTAGTGAGCAAACAAAATAATGCGACAAACATATGCAAGCATCTAATTCATATCTTAGGTCTGGTTTTTAAGTTTGTAATGTGCTATAGAAAGGTTTGGTGACCCTCACACCTCTATACATGAGTGTGTGAATCCGCCCAATGGATCAAACACCATTGCCATCCCACATGCACCCACTATGGAATAGAGATAGAGCTAAAATGTCCAGATCAACACCGCCAACACCTCCCCTGATGTCCTACCCATACCAGCACGTAAGCCCCTACTGGCGAGGGCTTGCAAACTGGACTCGCAATTAACCAATCCTAATGCCAAACAGTGTATCCAAGGTCTTACCCCAACATCCCTCAATACGTCCATAGAGATAGAGCTAAAGCCCCCCGACAGAGTCAGAGACTATACGGTCCAAGACCACCTCCCTGGATGCCCTACGATGTAACAGTTCTACTAAGGTAATGGCGATACGACGATGTTAGTGGGCAAGACTTGAGTAGAGATAGAGCTAGAGTCTGGTGACGAGGTCAGAGATCACCATGCCACGTCCTCCCCCTGATGCTCCACTCGCATTCAACACACCAACCACACACATATAATCACATGTCTACTCCTAGCATCATCATCATCATAATGTTAGAAATAAACAGAATTAAATATGCATGAGCAGTAATAGTAGGAATATTGGATGACATGTGAGATGCATATTATGAGCATATACGCATAGAATCATTCATGGCATTGGACTCAATAAAAATAAAGCAGTTTGTTATTATCCAATTAGTTTAGATCTTGTTCCCTCACCTGTTAGCAATACTCGATCTCCTTCCAAGCCTTGTAATTTCTTTCAATCAATTTAACAATCTAAAAGTTATATGAATTTAAGTTAGGGTTCATATGTAACATGTTACAGTAGTCAAAAATTGAAATAGAGCACTGATAGGTGTCTAATTGGTCCTATGGTCTCATACTGTGTTGACCTTACTACCTACAATCGATACCCTACGGTCGCATTTGGTGCGATCGTGGCTGCGACCATATGATTCCTGAATCTTCCCGAATGCCTATGGTCGATCCTCTGATCAGGCTGGTCATGCTATGGTCGATCATAATTGCGACCTTGAGATTTTTGGTCACAGACTACATGTAATTTAAGTTCTTCCTGGGTCAAATCCTCTGCTCTTCAATTGGGTTTATCCTAAGGTCATCCTATGGCCATCATTAGTAGTTTCTTATCAACCCTAATCATCAAACTCATCCCTCATTATTATCCTTGGGATTTTCTTAAGGAATCACATAGATCATAATAGGTTGATATCTTCTATCCTCAATAGAAGTCTTATTCCATAGAGTTTACATCTCCATAGATTCGGTTCATAGCTTTATCTGTGTTAGAAAGCCAATCTCTTCTCAACAAATTTCTTTCCTTAGCCTTTTCTTCTTCTCCTTTTCTTCCTTCTCTTCCCTTCTCTCTCTCTAGGGTTTACTAATGTTCTAAAAGAGAAAAAGGCTATAGGACGTCCATTATATAGAGGAAAACTCTCCATATAGAGTCCTCTTTCAATTAGGAAAGAAATCCCTTAGTTTAGGAAAGTTACTAAAAACTCGAAGTTTGATCTAGGGTCTCACTGCTGATGGCTACGGTCGTTGAACCTGTGGACCGTGGGGTTAAAATCATCGACCAAAGGGTCCTGGATCCGTGATCTTCATTTTTACCATATGGTCGACCATACCTGTCCAGGTATCCGACATATTCATATAGTTTTGTGTGTTGAGTCGATTTTTATACTTAATTTGTGATCCATCTTCACACGCTCGGTCCACTTGGTCCAGGAATGATGGGAAGACCTAGCACGACATAGTTAAACCAGGTTAGTGGAGTTTGGGTCATACATACGTGGTTCGGTACACTGGTGGTAGCCTACGTCCACAGGACAATCACAAATGACCTCTTTTTGCTTATAAGGAAAAATTACAAGCCACACCCCTCACCCTCGACAACATAATACATGGGTCCCACACTCTACAAAGATATCTCGCCAGTACAACTCTCACAAGTATTTCCATAAGAAACACTAACCCAGAGAAATTGTACACCTAAGAGATCTTATAAGTGAACCCCAACCCCAATACAAGAAGCCCAACCCAGAGAGAACATAGAGCTAATCACCCACTCACTACTCTCTTAAGCAACCTTGGCTTGTGGTTGTGTTGTGTTCCTCAAACTTCATTTGCTTCCTTTATATAGAGGGAGTCTGTCCATAAGAACTTCCACCATTAGACATTTCTAACTCGTGCGGCAGATAATAGAGACCAAAGAAGATGAACGTAATTCCATGCATGAATGGGGCAGCACCCTTTTGTCAATATGGGGGTGCTCCTCATTAATGCATTGTCTACTGATTTGAAAGGGGATAAGGGGGTGATGTCACCCATGACATCACCTCTAATAACTTCACATTCTTCTACTTAAAGACTAATTTTCAAATAGTCTTCACAGCTTCAATTTACGCAATCGTCACCACTCACTTGCTAACTACAAGTCCAAGGGAAGTTCTGCACCATATAAACTTCTCCCTCAAAATAGGTTTCGTCAATGTATTTACTACGTTTTAGTCGGTGTGAATCTTCTGTGGAGAAATTACTCCATCTTCCACCACGTCACGAACAAAGTGATTACTTTACATCAATGTGTTTGGTATGAGAGTGAAACATTGGATTAACAGCCAAATGTATCGCACTCTGACTATCGCAATAAATAATTATTTTTTTCTGTTTGATCATCAGTTCATCAAGCAATTTCTTCAGCCATATGCCTTCTTTGCTTGAATTTGTTGCTGCAATTTACTCAGCTACTGTAGTTGACAAAGCCGCCACAGATTGCAATCTTGACATCCAACTGATTGCACCATCGATTAAAGTGAAATAGTAACCAGTGGTAGACCTCTATTTGTCACTGTCTCCTGCATAATCTGCATCCATAAACCTGACCAACTGTAAATTTTGACTACTATAATAGATAGCCATGTTAGAAATACCCTTCAAGTAACGAAGGGTCCACTTCATAGCAGTCCAATGATCTCGCCTCAGATTCGTCATGTACTTGCTAACTGCTCCCACTACTTGTGCAATGTTTGGTTTGGTGCACACCATGTCAAACAGAAGGCTTCCTACTACTGATGCATATGGTACTTGAGTCATCTCTATCTTCTCTGCTTCCGTACTAGGACTCTATTCAAAAGTCAGTCTACAACCAATAGAAAGTGGGATATTAACTGGTTTAGCATTCTGCATATTGAAGCGATGCTGAACCTTTTCAACATAACGCAGAACCTTTTCAACATAACTCTTATGAGTTATCCAGATTTTTTTATTTATTCAATCTTGAAGTATGATCATCCCAAGAATTTGATTTACGACACCCAGATCTTTCATATCGAATTCCCTAGCTAGGTGAGGTTTTAGTTCTGCAATACCACCTTTAGAGGTATCTACTACTAGCATGTCATCAACATACAACAACAAGATTACGAACACATCATTACCATGACTGCCAACATAGGCACAATGATCTGCTTCACATCTTTTGAACCCCAAGCTCACAATGAAAGAACTAAATTGCTTGTTCCAATATTTTGGCACCTGCTTTAAGCCATATAGCGATTTATTCAGCCAACAAACCAAATCCTTCTTGTTTTCTTCAATAAAACCTTTGGATTGAATCATATAAATTTATTCATCAAGATTCCCATGCAAAAAGGAAATTTCAACATCCAACTGCTCAATCTCTAAGTCAAGCACAACTACCATACTCAACACAGTATAAATAATAGTTAGATGCATAATTGGAGAAAATATTTTATTGAAATCAATACCTAATTTCTGAGCATAACCTTTCACCACTAATCGGGATTTGAATCATTCAATATTCCCATTAGTGTCCTTTTTTAGCTTGTAGACCCATTTGCAACCAATAGCCTTTCATCCATTAGGCAGCTTGACAAGATCCTAAGTCTTGTTTTTATACAGTGATTCCATCTTCTCTTCTATAGACACCCTCCAATGAGAAGCATCAGTGGATTCATAGGCTTCTCTCTATGTACAAGGCTCATGCTCTTCAGTGATGCAAGCATAAGCCATGACATAATCCTTAAGCCAAACAGGAAGATTTGTAGTCCTCTTGGGCTGTCCTTGGTTACCTTGAGTTTCAGCACCTGGTTCAGTATGCTCTTCATCAACTTCATCTCCTTCAGTAACGGTCAGCCATTCTTTAGATTGATTTTTAACTTCTTTGTGTGATCCAAGTTCAAACATCTATGGCAAGTTATAACTTGACATTTCTTTTCCTTTTTGCAATGAATCTTCATTAAATACAACATCTCAGCTAATAACCAGCTTGTGGGCTGTAGGATCCCACAACCTGTACCCCTTTACTCCTACTGCTTAGCCAAGAAATATACATTTTATGTACCTCACATCAAGCTTAGTCCTAAACTCTTTAGGAACCTACATATAAGCGTCAGAACCAAAAGTATGGAGAAACGAATAATCAATAGGTTTTTCAGACCATACCACTTTTGGAATTTTTCCATCCAAAGAAGTTGTTGGGGAATGATTCACCACACAACAAGCTGTACATACAGCTTCAGCCCAAAACTTTTGCTCTATTCTAGCACAACTCAACATGCATCTAGCACGATCCATCAGCGTATGCTACATACACTTAGCCACTCTGTTTTGTTGTGGAGTTCTGGGAACCATGTAGTGCCTTTGAATTCCATGTTCACTGCAAAAATCTATGAATTCTTGCAATTTATATTCTCCTCCATTATCAGTTGTTAGACACTTTATCTTTGTTCCTCTTTGAGTTTTCACCAACGCTTTAAATTTCTTAAAAGAAGTAAAAGCATCACTTTTTTTTAAGAATATAAATCCAAACTTTTCTGGAATAATCATCAATAAAAGATATAAAATACCTTGAGCCAACAAACTCAACAGGAGCTTCCCAAATGTCAGAATGTATCAAATCAAGAATATTCTGACTTTTAGCAGTGGAACGGTGAAAGAAAGCTCTATGATGCTTTCCAAATAGACAATCTTCACAAAAATCTAAATTAACAGGTTTTAAACCAGGAAAAAGGCCTCGATCAAGAAGTACCTTTAGTCCTTGCATGCTCATGTGTCCCAAGTGTCTATGCCAGATAGTTGCCTACTCTGTCACAGCATTGGCAACAATAGCTTCACCAACCATAGTGTCTCTGATCAGCCTATACAATCCGCCCATCAATTCTCCTTTCTCCACGATAAGTGCCCTTTTGATGATTTTCAATCGATCCTTTTCTGGAGTAATTCTGAAGCCATCTTCATCAAACTTTTCCAATGACAATAGACTCTTCTGCAGGTCTGGTACATGTCGTACACTAGAAATTGTACGAGTGATGCCATCAAACATTGTAACACGAACGTCTCCGATCCCCATAATTTTACATGAGTTATCATTACCCATGTAAACTGTACCACTGCTATAAGACTGAAATGTATGGAACCAGTCTCTATGTGGCATCGTATGGAAAGAAGCATCCAAATCCAAAATCCATTGATGGACTACGCTTTCAACTGGAACCGCAGACATCACTTCAGCATCATCAGATGAATCTCCTGATGAAGATACATTTTGAGAATCAGATTTGGAGTTTTGATTCTCCTTCGTGGATTTACAATCTTTTCGCATGTGACCTTTTTGTCCACACTTCCAGCAAGGACCTTATTTATGCCACTTTGATTTTGATCTTGACGGTTGTCTCCCATTAGAACTTCGTTCTATGGGTCTTCCTTGGACCATTATTGCATTACTAGAAGAGCTCTCAAGTGTTTTTCTATGAGTCTCTTCAGAAAGCAAAGTCCCCACAGTCGACTCCGTATTAAGATCTGATTTAGTACTGAGATTCATAATCAAAGAATCCCATGAATCTGGCATAGAACACAAAAGAAGTGTTACCTTTTCCTTGTCTTCGATTTTGACGCCAATGGCCTTCAATCTGCTCAACAGGGTATTAAACCCATTTAAGTGTTCTTGGAAAGAGGAGCCTTCCTTCATCTTCAAACTGTACAATTGTCGATGAAGAAATATTTTATTTGACATCGATCTTCTCTCGTAGAGATTCTTCAACTTGTCCTACAAACCTTTAACAGTGGTTTGATCAGAGTCATTGCAGAGAACATAATCGTCTAGCGCAAGTAGCAGATCCGTCATTGTCGTTTAAGCTTTTTGTGCAAAATCCTCATCTTTCATATTTGTCGGCATTTTGTCTTTGTCGTTGAGAGCAACGACACATCCATTTTTCACCAACATGGCTAAGAATTTTAGCTTCCACAATAGATTATTTGATCTGTTAAACTTTAGCACCTCGAATTTTGTAGAGGTCGACCCCGCTATAGTGCAATGCCAAAATATGTACGTCGATGCCGATCACGTGCTGTAAAGGTTTCTCAATCTTTAGCTCTGATACCAATTATTGCAAAAAATATCCCACATAATCGGCCGTACGATACCAAAAAGGTAAAAAATACGAAGTGTCAAAAAAATAGACAAAATACACAGACACAAAGATGTACGTGGTTTGATACCAGTGTGGTAGCCTATGTCCACAGGGCAATCTCAGTGGAGCTCTTTTTTCTTATTAGGAAAAATTACAAGCCACACCCCCACCCTCGACAACACAATACATGGGTCCCACACTCTACAAAGATATCTCACCAGTACAACTCTCACAAGTATTCCCACAAGAAACACTAACCCTGAGAAATCGTACACCCAAAAGATCTTACAAGTGAACCCCGAACCCTAATACAAGAAGCCCAACCCAGAGAGAACACAAGGCTGATCACCCACTCACTACTCTCTTAAGCAACCATGGCTTGTGATTGTGTTGTGTTCTTCAAACTTCATTTGCTTCCTTTATATAGAGGGAGTCTGTCCATAAGAACCTCTGCCATTGGACATTTCTAACTCGTGCGGTAGATAATAGAGACTAAAGAAGATGAATGTAATTCCATGCATGAATGGGGCAGCACCCCTTTGTCAATATGGGGGTGCTCGTCATTAATGCATTGTTTACTGATTTGAAAAGGGATAAGGGGGTGACATCACCCCTAATAACTTCACAATTCCAACACAGAAAAGAAACCAGAGAGAAAACCTTTCTACCATGTGATCTAGCAAGCAATTTGTTAGTAGAAAACCAAAGAGGACTTTTTTTATTGTAACAGAGGAAATGAAGGGATAAAATTGAAAGATGATGATCCAATATTCACTAAGACGGAAGTGTAGAGGCTGCTCTAAACATGCAGTGGGACCTCTGTTAGTTAAAACTAGTTTTAAACGCATACCATACAATAGTACCGTAGTTTTTCTTTTCTTTTGGCTAAAAGTCAAATTTGTATTAAAAAGAAAAATAAAAAGGAGATTACAAAAAACCCTCATAAGAGTGCACACCCACCTTTGACATTGCCTTCAGCAGGTGGTCCTTGAGGGACCACAAGAGCAAACTACTCAAAATGATACCTAGGCCTGTGGGAAGCATCCTACACGGTCTCTCTAGCCACTACATTAGGACACACATTCTAGAATTCTGATTTTCTTTTCTTAGTTGTTTTTTTTTTGCTAAGATGTCAGCTACTGTGTTGATCTCTCTACAACAATGGGAGAATTTGACACTATACTGAGATAGTTGACTATATAAAGTCCTCCAATTTTGCATCTCAAACCATGGGATATTTCCTATCCTCAACCCAGAAGTCACAGACTGAGAGTCTGATTCCATCCATATCTTTGTGTAGCCTAATTTGAATGCTTCCTAGATACCATGAATTCCTGCTTTCAACTCAGCTACATAATTTGTAGATACACTAAGTTGATCAGAAAAAGCCATTATAATCCTCCCATTATCATCCCTTATGACCCCATCAGCTCCACATATACTTGGATTTCTCAGACTACATCCATCATAATTTATTTTACACCATTCTTTAGGAGGATACCAAAAAAGTTCCACAATCCTTTTCCTTTTCCCTAGCTTTATAGATAAAATAAGGGCTTTGACAATTCTGAGATCATTTCCAAAACACATGACACATAGCTCACGAACTGAGATATCTCGCGACATCCCATAGTAATCCACAATCATGCCGAATACCGAGAAGGTTTTACATTCTCATAGACAGCTGCACACAATCGTACCAAACTCAACCGTTTAGTACAAGTATTACTGTATTGACATAACAAATATTTTAAAATACTCCATACTCCAAGCCTTGCAGTTTAAAATACTTTTAATAGGAGTAGCATACTGTATCCGTTTTTTAACCTACATCTTTAATGAGTAATGAGTCGATTAATCCTATATCATTTAATATTCTTTTTGCATTCTACATATAATTGATGTGGGATTAAAGGCAGCCACTTCCTCATAATTGGTTCTAAACTCATTACTTTATTACTTTTTAGGGTGGGCTGTGGGTCGTAAGTCATAAAAAAATATATATTGTAGGTCACCATAGAGTGTTCTCTCTCTTTCTCTCTCTCTCCATATATTCTTGTTTGGAGTATTGGACAAACATAAAACATCAATTAACTACTTGACTGAAGAAAATACTTCTCACCGCTTATGGTTACACATCATAAATGTCATTTGTTTCCATTTATTTAGGTATAATTCTTTAATTTATGGGAGTAAATTGCCATTTTTTTTCACTGTACTATATTATATTTGATCCATTTAAAACTCGTACTATCCGTTTTAATTTTTTTGCTGTTCTCGAAATGTTTGATCGTTTTTGCACCATTCCGTTCTTGTTTGCCTCCGTTTAAACCCCGTTCCGTCCCTTTTTTTTATCGTTCCCATTTTAACTAACTATGAGCGGGATAGGCTTCGTTTCCCCTTAATTATTTATATAAAAATACCCTTATGATATTCATGGTATTGCTAGGAGTAGGTTGCATGCAGTCACAACTGGTTACTTGTGGTCACAGCGAGTGGTGTAATGATTATCCAGCGATCCTGCCCATACTTATTTAATTCAGATTCAGGAATTATTCGGAAGGAGAATAATTCAGAATGAGTCGTTTCGATAATTTAAGAATTTGGTCAAAGATAGAGTAAAAAAATAGACTTAAAATAAAATTCGAATTCAGATCGGTTCGAAAATTATTCTTTTGTCTATTCGAACAAAAAATTTAGATGTTAATTTATAATATTTGGTGTTCCTATTTCACACTATCAATCAATTATCACATTTGCATAATATACAAGTGATATTAGAATAATATTTAATTTATAAATAACAATACAATACATAATAGATGGGTATGTGTTTATAAAGATGGATTTGTTATATTTCATTATAATATATAATGTGGATCATTAGATTTTATTATGATTGCAATACCAATTTATTAGAGCTGATTTTCATAAAATCAAACATTTTCATAAATTCATCCAATCATCCTCATGAAATCCATCTCTTTTTTTGTGTTCATTAATTACTTCCTCATTGTTTGTATTATAATATTTATTGTTAAACTCATATTTAATACCGATTGAAAAAGCACACGAAAGTACTAACTTGTTTTTTATTAATGTATAATTTTTATACTCATATTTAATTCTACATTTTCGAACAAAATTAATGATTTGCTTTGTATTATATTTCATTTTCATACTCATATTTAATCTCACATAGGAAAAAAAATGAAATTAATGATTTATTTTGTATTATAAGGTGATTTTTAGACTTATAATTAGTCTTAGATTGGAAAAGACAAATAGTTATGGCATTAAGTTTTTTTTTTTTTTCGAAAAACTTTATTTGAGAATGGTAGTTAAGGCATTAAGTCCTCCATTAGGATAATAATAGTTTTTTTAGTATAAGAATTATTCGGTAGAATTCGGATTTGAAAGAATTATTTGTGATACTTATTTTTAGACAAAAAATGCGAGAATTTTTCAGAATCATTGAATATAATTCAAATTTGGGAGAATTATTCGTATTATTCGGTTCGAAAGAATAATTTGTGAATAATTTGGAGAATTAAATAACAGTGGTCCAGCCACAAATAACTACTGAAAAGACCAGCACCAAATCCAATAGGAGCAGAATTGTTGACAGACAAATCCGCGTTGGCAGATTTCAATTACGGCCTCAAAGAGTACCGAAGCGGTAAGGGATTGGCGTTGTCCAATTTCAATCCAATTCCGTGTCGGATCACCCCAAAATTTTTTTTTTTGGTGAAAAAAAATCTATTGATCAACATTCTGAGATACATCCACGCTTCCAGTACAAACTAAATCACAAAACCAAGAATCAAAAATCGGGCACTCGACCTGTTACGAAATATTGAGGGCCTATCTTGCCAAATTGGATTATTGCACAAGATCAGTCAAGAAAATCCTATATGGGGAGTGATACGAGATTGGCCGTGGTCTATTCAAAACCAAATCGATCTATCCGTAGCTAATTCCTTAAACCTTATTGGAGAGTAGAGGAACTCTCCAATAAGTACATCTTTTGTGGTTCATGTTAGATTCGTGACAATTTTGGTATCAATTTCAACCCAAAAAATTGGGGATGTCGGTATGTGGCAGTGCATTGTGGGTCCACACAAGTGTGTTAGAATTAAATGAATCATTACAATGTGGGTCCCATACCCCTAACTAAGGATTCCGATGGGAACATCACGGATTGAGTGATGATGGCGTCACAAATTCCCTTTCAGTCTCACAATGACAAGTGTTTTGGGTTTTGTAATAAAAAAAAAGGAAAAAAAATATCTGTGAGACCCCTGAGCCTGAAGTATGGTTTAATGACTTAATCTCACATTTCCGTTTTTGTTTGCGATAATATCCCTAATGTCTTTTACTTTTGAAAACATGGATCAACAGATTCTTTCCTTTTAATTATTTTCAATATGTGATGATGTATCACTATCTCAAATTCATTAATGACAAAACTATCCAATCTATAATTTACTTTTTTAATTTTAAAAAACTTAAAAATTTATTTATTTCAAGATAGATATTAGATTTTCACAAAAACTTGTAAGCATTACTACCTTTTTATTATTATTTTTAATTTTTATATTTTCTTTTATTTTCTTGAAGGGTTGCCTCAGCATCAAGGGTTTCTACTGAAAGAAATGCTGAAGGTTGTTAGATGGGGCTTAGCGGAGGGGTTTGGAACTATGGTCGCCGCAAGAAGTGGTTGAGGATGCAAAACGAGTTTCACCATTTTAGGCTGCTCTGGTTGTGAGGTCTGCACCTTTGCCGGCGCCAAGGCTCGAGTTTTGGTTGGATTATTGAAGGATAAGAAGATGATCCATCGGAGAGATGGGATTCAAAAAAAAAAAAAATGACATCAGAAAAAAACAATGAAGAGAAGAAAAGAAAAAAAAACAAAAACAGAGGAAATCCTCATCTCCGACTCAGAAAAATCCTCACCTCCGACTACCTAAGAGTCGAAGTGATAAGATTTACAATGAATTGTAACTCACGCACAACACAAGTGATAAGATTTTTGGGTTGCTGCCTCACAAATGATGTGTACGCTTTTTGTCTACGAATTTCTCCCACACAAGAGCCTAAACAATTTCTTCTTTGGTAAGGCAGACTATCAGTGTCACACCCCAATTCTGCACTATTCAGAACGGTGTGATGAACCGCTAATAAACCAATGGTTCAACCAAGATCTCTAATAGGTTGTGTCCTTGTAAACTAAACCATACACCTCCACAGCCATAATCAGAATAAATACACAATAGTGGAAGTCTTAATATTAAATGAACTGAGGAATTCAACTGTGATAATCATAAATAAAGTATCAAATTATATTGTATCAATCGACACATAAGTAAATAAAATATCAATTACATTTCCTTAATAGTTCAAATAAAAATCTAATCGAAAATACATGAGTTGCACTCGCATGAGGAGTCATGCGTCTCCACTATGTCTTCAGCCTCCATCGCAGTCACGTGTCCGTACACAGAAGCATTCATATAATCTTCCATAGTGGTACCTGCATCATCAACTAAAAATATTCGACGTCGAAAGGGTGAGCACACATCACGGCTCAGTGAGCAAACAAAATAATGCAACAAACATATGCATGCATTCAATTCATATCTGTGGTCTGGTATGTAAGTTTGTAATGTGCTATAGAAAGGTTCGGTGGCCGCCTCACCTCTATACACGAGTGTGTGAAACTGCCCAGTGAAAATGGCACTGTCTGTAAGACCCACATGCCATGAACCCGGTCTAACCTTACATTTCGTGTCGTGACCCGTCTACATATCATGGTCGAGCCAAGTGGACCAAGTGTGTGAAGAAACCCAAGACCAATATGAAATTTTACTCAAAAACAGTCAAAATGAGGGTAGGGTCGTAGGCCTAAATAGGCAGGTCCGACCCCCCCCCCCCATCGACCCCCGATAATCGGGAAAAACAGCACGAACCGAAAATTAGGAAACTTTCCTAATTTCAATTGAAACCTTTCCTAAACTCATTGGGACTTATTTTGGGAGGTTTTACTCTATAAATAGGACGTCCCTAAGCCTCTTTCACTCCTTTTACAACCCTAATTGGATTGAGAGAAAGAGAAGAGAAGGAAGATAAGAAGAGAAGGAAAACTTGAAGAAAAGGCTAAGGAAGAAGAAGAAGTTCAAAGATATCTTGGAAACTCAGACTACAGAAGGTATGAACCTTAATCCCCATCTGAATTGAAAGCTTAGAATAGATTATGATGAAGTTAGGTTAGGAGAAACCCTAATACCATCAATCCATGGTTAGGTTTCAATGGAAACCATGGAGGAGATCATTGAAACCATGTAGGTGAATAAAGAATAGTTCTAAACCATAGAACATGTATGGAATGGACTATAGAAGCAAGCCATAGGACCCCAAACATGAATGAATGGACAAAATTTGATATTTTCGACTCAAACCATGGGGGGTCGCACCTAGGGTCGATGGAACCTCCGACCCTAGCATCGACCCCCAGCATCCGGGAAGTTCAGGAAAGGGGGGTAGCACCTAGGGTCGATGGAACCTCCGACCCTAGGCATCGACCCCCGACTAACAACAAGCTGTAAAAATTAGAATAAATTCTAATTAAATTCTATCGACTTTGTTAGGTCTTCTAGCAATATAATATTGATATAAAAATTATTCTTAAGGCTTGGAAAGAGGGTCTACAAATAAGCAAAGGTGAGGGAACAAGACCTAAACTAATTAGTTAATAACAAACTATTTTTATTTCTTGAGTCCTATACCATGATTGTGATATGCGTGTCTGCTTGTAATATGCATTCAACATGTCATCCATTATTTTTATTATTACTGTTCATGCATATTTAAATTTATTGATTATAACATGATGATGTTGATGATGGTAGGAATAGGCATGTGAATGTTTGTGTTTGGCTGGTGTACATGGTGCGGGTAGGGATGGTATCAATCGGTACTTCGATGTCGTTCTCATCGGGGTATATTGTTCCATGGTCCATTCAAGTCATGTCCACTAAGCAAGTGTTAGTGTGCTTGATGCGAGTGGAGCATCAGGGGGAGGACGTGACATTATGGTTCAGCCTGGTCACCAGACTCTAGCTCTATCTCTACTCAAGTCTTGTCCACTAACATCGTCGTATCGCCATTACCTTAGCGGAACTAATATGTCGTAGGGCATCAGGGGGGACGTGGCATTGTGGTTCAGCCTGGTCACTAGACCCTAGCTCTATCTCTATGGATGTATTGAGGGATGCTGGGGTGAGGCCTTGGATACATTGTTAGACATTAGGGTTGGTTAGTTGCGAGCCCAGTTTGTAAGCCCTCGCCAACAGGGGCTTACGTGTATGTATGGGCAACCAGTGCAGCCATGCCATTTTCATGGGGTGTATATTATCCATGGTGGGTGCATGTGGGGCGACAGTGCCGTTTTCATTGGGCGTTTCCACACACTCGTGTATAGAGGTGCGGCGGCCACCTATCCTTTCTATAGCACATTGCAAACTTTAAACCAGACCAAAGATATGAATTGATTGCATGCATATGTATTGTTGCATTGTTTTGTTTGCTCACTGAGCCGAGATCTGTGCTCACCCTTTCAAATTCGAATACTTTTAGTTGATGATGCAGGTACCACCGTTGAAGATTATATGAGCGCTCCTGTGTACGGGCATGTGGCGACAATGGAAGCTGAAGATTTAGTGGATATGCATGACTCCTCATGCGAGTGCAACTCATGCGTATTCGATTAGATTTTGTTTAGATTTTATTAAAGACATGTAATTGATATTTATTTAATTATGTCTCGGTTGATTTAACAATAATTTGATATTTATTCATGGTTATCACAGTTAAATTCTCAGTTCATTATCTGTAAGGCTTCCGCTATTTATTTTATTACCTCTGATTAATGTGGAATGTGTTTTGGTTTATCATATGTGGGATAGCCTATTGTGAGATCCTGGTTGAACCGTTGGTTTATTGACGGTTCATCACACCATTCTTGTTAGACCCGTATCAAACTAATCCGGTCTTATCACCTTGAACCATGTTTAGCCATCATGGTTCAGTTAAATGGACCAAGGGCGTGAAGGAGATCATGATCCCAAATATCAAATCGACCCTAAAATACTCAATTTAAGGGGAGGGTCGCATACCCAGCAAAGGAGGGTCGGACCCCCCAAGACAGAAAGTCAGACCCTCAGTTTTATAGGGAGGGTCAGACACCTTAGGAACCCTAGGGTCGACGGGATCATCGACCCTCAGTTGCCGCCGAAATTTAAATTAGGAAATTTCCTAATTTTTGATTTGGATTCTTTCCTAATCTTGAAGGGACTTAGTTTATGATGTTTCTACTCTATTTAAAGGTTGTCCCTAAGCCTCTTTCACTCTTTTTACAACCCTAATTGAATTAAGAGGAAGAGAAGAGAAGGAAAAGGAGAAGAAGAGAAGCAAGGAAAAGAAGATAGCAAAAAGGAGAAGAGTTGCAGAGAGGGAGTAATCTTCTCAGGTATGGATACTAATTCCATGAGTTTCTACAGACCTTAGGTTAGATAATGATGAGAGTATGATCTCAGAGAAACCTAAACCATCAACCCATGGTTAGGTTTTCATAGAAAACTATGGGAGATTACATGAAAGCTATCTAGGTGGATGATTCATGGTTCTAGACCATGGAATGAATGTTTGATGGACTATAGGGGAAAGCCATAGGACCCCAAACACAAAGGATGGACTAAAAGGAGGGAAATTGACCAAAATCCACCGAGGGTCGCACAGAGGGTCGATGACCATCCGACCCTATGTGATCCTGAGGATCGACCCTCAGTGTTCGGGAAGTCCAGATTGGGGAGGGTCGCACCCAGGGTCGATCATGACTCCGACCCTACCTCCGACCCTCAGTTAACAGAATGGTTTTTAAATTCTGAATAAATTCTAAATAAATTTTTATCGGCTTTGTTAGGTCTTCTAGCAATATAATAACATTATAAAGGTGATTCTAAAGCTTGAAAGAGTATCTATTAGCAAGCTAAGGTGAGGGAACAAGACCTAAACTAAATGGTTAATAATAAACTATTTTTACTTATTGAGTCCAATGCCATATTGAGTCTATGCGTGTATGCTTGTGTGTGCATTCAACATGCCATCCAATATTTCTATTAATTGATCATGTATATTTACTTTACTATTTATAACATGATGATGATGATGATGATAGGAATAGGCATGTGAATGTTTGTGTTTGGTCAGTGTATATGGTGAGGGTAGGGATGGTATCAACCGGTACAACCATTACCGTTCTTCATGGGGTGTATATTGTGCCATGGTCTACTCAAGTCATGTCCACTGATGTCGTCGTATTGCCATTACCTTAGCAGAACTATTATGTCGTAGAGCATCAGGGGAGGTGGTCTCGGTCCTTGTAGTTTCCGAATCTACCGGGGGGCCTTAGCTCTATCTCTATGGATGTTCTGAGGAATACTGGGGTAAGGCCTTAGATACACTGTTTGGCATTAGGATTGGTTAGTTGCGAGCCCAGTTTGCAACCCTAGCTAGTAGGGGTTTATTTATTGGTATGGTATCAATCGGTAAGCCATGCCGTTTTCATGGGGTGTAAATTGTACCATTTTGGGTGCTGTGGGCGACAGTACAGGAGTCATTGGGCGTATCCACACACTTGTATAGAGGCACGGCGGCCACCTATCCTTTCTATAGCACAGTGTAAACTTTAAACCGGACCAAAGATATAAATTGATTGCATGCATATGTATTGTTGCATTGTTTTGTTTGCTCACTGAGCCATGATGTGTGCTCACCCCTCGACGTCGAATATTTTTAGTTAATGATGCAGGTTTAACCGTTGAAGACTATATAAACGCTCTAGAGTACGAGAACTTTGCAGCGATGGTAGCTGAAGATGAAGTGGATACACATGACATCTCTTGCGAGTGAAACTCATGTGTATTCGATTAGATTTTTAGTTTTATTTATTTAGATTATTAAAGACATGTATTTGATATTTATTTATTTATGTCTTAGTTGATACAGAATAATTTGTTATTTAACTATTGATATCACAATAGATTCTCAGTTCATTTTATTATAAGACTTCCTCTATTTATTTTATTTACTCTGATTATTTATGTGGATGTATGGAGTTTAGATAACACGGATATAGCCTACTCGAGATCCTGGTTAAATCGTTTGTTTCGGCCCAGATCTGTCCTGTGGGTCCTCCTCGCTGACTGGACCTGCAAGACAAGGAAAGGCAAAGAAGGGAGGCGGGCTATGTGCCCCAGGTCTACTCCAATGCCAAAGTCAGGCTCTGTGAACAGTTGATGGGCTCGGTGTCGAGCCCACTAAGATATTATAGAAAATTATGGGGTGAGGTGAGATTATCCGACCTATGTGTCAGGGCGAGAATCCCAAAGCAGTAATAAATGAGCAGTAAAAAATATCCTCCCCCAAATCCTCGGGATTCGCCCTATTTAAAGTGAATAGTGCGGAATCCCTAAAATGACGATTTTACCCTTTTTGTGGATCAAGGGGCAATACCGATTTTACCCTTCTGTTAAATAGTTAATCTCAACGTGGCGCTAATGTCAAAATCCAACGTGTCGGCGGATGTGGACCATAGATATTTAATTCCCTAACACTTGCCTCGTTGCCCTGCCGAATCTGCAGGGTTCGGTTGAGCAAAAATAGATATGGTCCCTTCCCCTAACAAGTTGCCTCGTTGCTCTGCCGAAACTGGAAGGTTGGCCTTTTCTATCCGACAGGTCTTGTCTGGGTTGGGAGCCGTTTGTAGCTTAGGATGCGGTGGTGATGGCTGAAAGAGTGCTTATCGGAGGTTGGAGCTACTACGTCCTTTTAGGGCATGCTGGCTCTAGCTTCGGGGTTCCAGGGCGTGGCCGAGGTGGGCACCGCGGTCAAGTCACTGCGGTGTTTTGCAGTGTATTGGGCTCGGTACCGTTGTGGGCACTGCGGCCAATATGCCTCGGTGTTCCTGGGTACGGTTCCGTGGCTGTCACGGGATTGTCACGTGATCCGAGCCAGTTTAACCGATGTCGGCACTGCGGCCAATATGCCTCGGTGTTTACGGGGACGGTTCCGTGGCTATCACGAGATTATCACGTGATCCGAGCCATTTGGACCGATGTGGGCACTGCGGCCAATATGCCTCGGTGTTCTTGGGTACGGTTCCGTGGCTGTCACGGGACTATCACGTGATCCGAGCCATTTGGACCATTGTGGGCACTGCGGCCAATATGTCGCGGTGTTCCTGGCTAAGGTTCCATGGCTGTCACGGGACTATTACGTGATCCGAGCAATATGGACCGTTGTGGGCACTGTGGCCAATATGCCTCGAGGTTTACGGGGACGGTTCCGTGGTTGTCACAGGACTATCACGTGATCCGAGCCATTTGGACCGATGTGGGCACTGCGACCAACATGCCTCGAGGTTTACGGGGAAGGTTCCGTGGCTGTCACGGGACTATCACGTGATCCGAGCCATTTGGACCGATGTGGGCACTACGGCCAATATGCCTCGGTGTTCCTGGGAATGGTTCCGTGACTGTCACGGGACTATCACGTGATCCGAGCCATTTGGACCGATGTGGGCACTGCGGCCAATATGCCTCGGTATTCCTGGGTACGGTTCAGTGGTTGTCACGGGACTATCACGTAATCCGAGCCATTTGGACCGTTGTGGGCACTGTGGCCAATATGTCTCGGTGTTCCTGGGTACGGTTCCATGGCTGTCACGGGACTATCACGTGGTCTGAGCCATTTGGACCGATGTGGGCACTGCAGCCAATATGCCTCAGTGTTCCTCTTGATGGTGGCTCCGAAGTGTTCCCTGGATCCGGTTTGGTGTTGCGGGTCTGATATGGATACCGCAAGGCGGGGCCCGAATGACGGACCCGAGATTATATTCGGTAATAAATGCACCGAAGTTCCTGTCAATGATGTGGCGACACGTGTCTTCGGGAGGGCTGATGCTTTATAAAAGATGAGTGGGGCATGGAGGTCCCCTACTCTGAGTTTCGCAGCAGCAACTATTTCTCACTTACTTCGGTTCGGCACCTTAGACATCGGATCGGTGACTTCGAAGCGGCACGGTCGTTTGAGCTCGGTGTGATCTTTCAATCAGTAAGTTTTTTCCCTTAGTTTTTTGTAGTATGGCTGACGAAGGTAGGGAGACCGATGTTCAGGTAGACATAGAGGAGGTGGGGGCATCCTCCTCCAGCAGTGGTAGTAGTAGCAGTGGTGGTAGCTCGTGTTCATCTGGTAGCGGGTCGACCTCGAGCTCCTCCGTACCTAGTGGCTCGGTGGGGCGAGTTTCGGAGGGCGGTTCCGAGGTAGAGCTTTTGACCGAAGTAGATCCCTCCTGGCAAGAAATGCTATTGGGAGTGTCTACCCATGAGGTCGGCTCGGAGGTGTTGATACATGCCTGGGAAGAGGCCGAGGCTCCTCCAGATTTTGATGCCCGGGGAGAGGTGTCGCTCCTAACCGAGGCAAAGCTCAACAGTCTCCGGGAGTGTTATCAGATTTTGGATGACGTGGAGATTCGGAAGCCCCTCGAGGGGGAGCGGGCCTGCTGGAGTCGTAGGTCAGAGCTATGCGTGAACATTGAAATGTTCAAGGCTGGTTTTCGGGTGCCGGTGCCGAAGTTAGTGGCTGAGATCTTAGGATTCTACCAACTGGCTACCATTCAACTGATGCCGAACTCCTGGAAGAATATGATGGCATTCATCATATACTTCCGGAGGTTGGGTGTGCACCGACACTGAACATGTTCCGCCACATGTTTACCTTTAACGACTACTGTCGGTCCGGGTGGTACTATTTCGCAAAAAGGCCCGAATTTGGCGACCTCTTGGCTGATAAGCCGACCTCAATCAAATTGTGGAAGAATAAATTTTTCTACATCCGAGGTACGAATGTTACGCTCACGAATGTTCGGAAGAAGCTCGATGCCGAGGCGTTCAACACGGATTCAGCCCTGCTTCCCGAGGAGTCGGAGATGTTACGGCGTGCTCGGAGTATCGAAGGGGCTCGGATTCGGGTAGCCGAACTGAGGGACCCTCTCGTGCTGCATGAAAACCGCCTTTGTGAGTATTGTTTTATTGTTGTCGGGCCGATGTTGACCTACTAACTGGGCTGATTCTGATGTTGTGTTTTGCAGTGAAACTAAGCAAGGAGTATCTGCTGGAGTTGCGCCAGAGGAACGAGGCGAGGAAGGAGGCTGCGGCAAAGAGGTCCCAGGGGGCCTCGACGCCGAGGGTTGCTACGGATCCGGCTGGTGCCGAAGGCGACCTCACCAGATGTCCTTCTAAAAGGACTCATAAGCTTTCTCCTGATTCTGCCTTGGCCGCTGTCGCGCGTGTCTATGCAATGCCTCTAATTCCTCGGTACCGTGTCCTTGATTTTTCAGGTAAGGGGGCCCCTGCTACTGGAACGGAGGCTGTTCTAGCGTTGGGAGAGACTTCCGAGGTTATCGTGGCCCGGCAACCGACCCCTGCTCGAGTCCAGACGTCACCAGCTGCTGCTGTTGAGAGGCCTAGGGTGCCTCAGGTTACGGGCGATGTCCGAGGTGAGGTTAGGCGCATTCCCCTGCTGGGACCCTCTCCTCGCGACCGTACTGGGGATGAACGAGCATTTCGCCCTGACTGGGCGCTAACCGAAGAGGATACCGCCATTGGGGACATCCGGGCCGCAAAGGAACTGCTGCAGGGGGCCATCCTTCCTCGGGACCGATCTTTGGTGCGGGGGCTCCCCATGCCTTCGCTTATATCGGGGGAAGATACACTTGGCGCATCGGTAAGGATTTTTTTTTTTTTTTGGGTCGGCAGATACCTTTGTCCCTTTGCTAACTTGATTTGTTTCTTTAATGCAGCTCAGCGTGTATCTTGAAACGTTGAAAGAACGCGCCGAGGAGACAACACGAAACCTGGCCGAGACGGACAGCAAGCTGCATATTGCCGAGGAAGCGAGGGATGATGCTAGAAGGCAGCTACGTTACAAAGAGCGTGAAGTGACTACCGTGACTGCCGAGGTCACTCGTTTGGTGCGGGAAAATGCCCAGGTGCGTCAAGACAAACAACGCCTTGAGGACGAGGCCAGGTCGCGGGAGGAACGGATCGGTCAACTGATGCTTGCCCTGGATCGGGTGAAGACTCAACGGTCTCAGTGGCGTGATGGCTACATGAAGGTGCGCTCTCTCGCAACCAACGCAGTGCGGTTGTACCAGAGGTCCGAGGGGTTCAAGGAGTTGGTGGGGCGGCTATCCCTTCAGAGCTTTACCCAGGGGGCACTTGCTCTGAAAGAGTTTGTGGACGAGAAAGTGCCGGGTGTAGACTATACCGGCGCCGCGTGTCTCATATCTGATGAGGACGAGGTGGAGATCCCTGAGGTGGAAGATGACGATATGCTCCGACAACTGGACGAGGTGTTCGAGGGTGAAGAGCCTCCATCCTATTCGGACATTGATGGGACCCCTACGATGCCTCAAGACGGGGCCGCTTCCGCCGAGGGCCACCCTCCTACTTCCGGTGGTTCTCGTCCTCCAGAGTCGGCTCAAGCTGAAGGTGTCTCTGCCGAATATCGCCCCCACTCTTAGGAAATATATATGTATAAATTTTTTTTTTTTACAATGATGTAATTACCGATGTGCGGTATTATTTGAGAGTACCGATGTAATTCCTTTGCCCTTGATAAATGGAAGGCTTTTCGATGTAGTCTTGTGTTTTCTCTTTCCTGCTTGTCCCTGATAAAAGGTTCATGTCTTTAACGTGTCTACCCTCCTCGTCCCAAGGGATTTCCACACTTGGTGAACCCCTTGAGTCGAATGGGTTTCACATCGGCGCATGGCCGGGATGATATCCGTATCGGCGTGGAGCCGTGTCTTCCCTCATCGGCCCAAGGGGTCTCCACACTTGGTGAAAGCCTTGGGTCGAATGGGTTGCACATCGGCGCATGGCCGGGATGATATCCGTATCGGCATGGAGCCGTGTCTTCCCTCCTCGGCCCAAGGGGTCTCCACACTTGGTGAAAGCCTTGGGTCGAATGGGTTGCACATCGGCGCATGGCCGGGATGATATCCGTATTGGCGTGGAGCCTTGTCTTCCCTCCTCGGCCCAAGGGGTCTCCACACTTGGTGAAAGCCTTGGGTCGAATGGGTTTCACATCGGCGCATGGCCGGGATGATATCCATATCGACGTGGAGCCGTGTCTTTCCTCCTTGGCCCAAGGGGTCTCCACACTTAGTGAAAGCCTTGGGTCGAATGGGTTGCACATCGGCGCATGGCCGGGATGATATCCGTATCGGCGCGGAGCCGGGGTTGGCGCGTCCTTTTTGCTGAATGCGTTGGAGAGATGAGGCATTGCTATGATAAAAGCTCATTAATGTCCCTTGGTGTGCCGAACTGGCGCATGTACAGTCGGGGAATATTCACTGATAAAATGGCTGAAGGTGTTCTGCATTCCATGCTCTTGGCAGGGCTTGACCCTCCATATCCATCAAGCGGTAGGATCCTGTTTGCAATGCTTGTGTAATCTGATAGGGGCCTTCCCAATTGGGCGACAGCTTCCCTAGATGAGTAGAGTCAGAGGCAATGGTCCTTCTGAGTACAAGGTCCCCTTCCTTGAACGACCGGGGGTGCACCTTTTTGTTGTAGTGTCTCGCCACTTGCTGTTGATTAGCCGCAATTTGTATCTGGGCTTGGTCCCTCACTTCCTCTATGAGATCTAAGTTGGCGCGTAATCCTTGGTCGTTTGTGGCTGGGTTATAGTTGGCTATTCGATGGGATGCAATTCTAACCTCTAAAGGGATTACGGCGTCCGTACCAAAGGCCAGCTGGAAGGGAGATTCTCCGGTCGCTGTCTTAGGGGTGGTCCGATCTGCCCAAAGTATGTGTGGCAATTCGTCTAGCCACCGACCTTTTGCGCCATCGAGTCGCGATTTGATGCCTTTAACCAGAATCTTATTGGTGGCCTCCATCTATCCGCTAGTCTGCGGGTGCTTTACCGTGCCACGCCGGTGCTCAATACGATGCTCTGCGCAGAATGCCGTGAAGGCTGCGTTATCAAACTGCTTGCCGTTATCCGTGATGAGAACTCTTGGGATGCCGTATCGATAGACCACAGATTTGATGAAGAAGGCCCTGATGGCACTTTCCGGAATGCTAGATAATGCCTCCGCTTCCGCCCATTTTGTGAAATAATCCATGGCTACGACCACGAATTTTCGCTGATAGCGTGCTGGTGGAAAAGGGCCAATGATGTCCATTCCCCATGTGGTGAAGGGGATGGGAGCTACCTCGATAGGGCGAAGGGGTGCGGCTGGCCGGTGAGACACTGGTGCGTAAATCTGACACTTGGGGCACCTTTTGACGTATGTGATACAATCTTGCCGCATCTTAGGCTAGTAATATCCCTGACGTAATATCTTGTGAGCGAGAACTCTGCCCCCTTGGTGCGCGCCACATATGCCCTCGTGGACGTCTTTGACAGCTTGCGCTACTTCGGAAGGACGTAAGCATCGAAGTAGTGGGAATGTAAAGGCCTTCTTGTAGAGTACACCCTCCTCGACGACGTAATGGCTGGCTTTAGAATGGATGCGCCGAGCTTCTTTCTTGTCTTCTGGAAGTTTGCCACTTTGGAGGAAGGAAATTATCGGGTCGATCCAAGATGGTTCAGACGTCGCGGAGAGTGTGGCCTTGGTTGAGGGGTCTACGGAAGATTGGTGCAGAACTTCAGTGTATGCCGAATGATCCAGATCTTTTAAGTCCGCGGTGGCGAGTTTGGATAACGAATCTGCCAAGGTATTCTGGTCCCGAAGAACATGACGCAGAATGAAGTATTCGAACGCAGATGCGGCCTCTTGGACCTTCTTGTGGTAGGCAGACATACTTGGCTTCTTTGCCTCGTAGTCTCCATTAACTTGACGTACCACTAGCTGGGAGTCGCTGGACGCCTCTACTCTCCTTGCCATGACTGCCTTGGCCAGACGAAGTCCGGCGATGAGGGCCTCATATTCGGCCGCATTGTTGGAGACTTGGAACGTGAACCGGATAGCGCATCGGATTTGAAAACCATCGGGGCTGGTCAGAATGAATCCTGCACCGCACTGGGTTTTGTTTGATGCTCCGTCAACAAACAAGGTCCACGGCGGTGTTTGCTCCTTAGGGGGTGAGTTTTCTATAGCTGGATCTTGTTCAGGTGGTGCCTCGATTAGGAAGTCTGCCAATGCCTGGGCTTTGATGGCTGTTCGTGGTTTAAATTGAAGATCGAATTCTCCTAACTCGACAGCCCAATGAATAACTCTACCAGAAATGTCTGGCCTGGACAGGATCTTCTTCAGAGGTTGGTCAATCAAGATGGTGATGGAGTGCGCCTGGAAGTATGGGCGTAGCTTCCGCGCGGATGTGACTAATGCCAGCGCGACCTTCTCAATGAACTTGTACCTGGTTTCGGCCTCCAATAGGACTTTGCTGACATAGTAAACGGGATGCTGGACACCCTCTATGTCCTTGACCAACACCGCGCTGACCGCTTTTGAAGAAACTACCAAGTATAACTTCAAAGTATCTCCCACTTCAGGTTTTACCAACAACGGAGGAGATGCCAGGTAATTTTTTAATTCTTCGAATGCCTGTTGGCACTCGGTCGTCCACTGGAAGGTCTTGTTGCCTTTCAAGGTTTGAAAGAATGGCAGACATTTGTCCGCAGAACGTGACATGAACCGGCTAAGTGCGGCTACTCGTCCGGTGAGCTCCTGTACCTGTTTGATCCGGGTGGGTGCTGGCATCTCAAGAATAGCCGTAATTTTTTCTGGATTTGCCTCGATACCTCGGTTCGAAACCATGAATCTTAGGAATTTTCCCGAAGTGACCCCGAATGCACATTTTGCGGGATTGAGGCGCATTCTGTGCCTTCGGAGTACACTGAATGCCTCTTCTAGGTCATGAACATGATCGTTCTCGATTAAACTTTTTACCAGCATCTTGTCAACGTACACCTCCATGTTATGCCCAATTTGCTTGGCAAAGATCTTGTTGACCAACCTCTGATAGGTGGCTCCGGCATTTTTGAGGCCGAAGGGCATTACATCATAACAAAAAAGGCCCTGGCTGGTAACAAAGGCCGTTTTCTCTATGTCGGCCTGGTGCATCCTGATTTGATTGTATCCGTAATAGGCGTCCATAAAGCTTAACTGGGCGTGTCCGGCTGTGGCATCAATGAGCTGGTCGATCCTGGGCAGCAGAAAGCTGTCCTTAGGGCAGGCCTTGTTAAGGTCGATGAAGTCGATGCAGATGCGCCATTTATCACCGGTCTTGGGAACCATGACCACATTGGCTAGCCATTCTGGGTAGTGCAGCTCCCTGATGAATCCGGCGTCCAGCAACTTTCTTACTTCGGCATCGATGATTTGTTGACGGGGTGCCGCAAAGGATCTTCTTTTTTGTCGTACTGGCCATCTAGTGGGATCCACATTGAGGCGGTGCTGTGCCACTTCCCTGGGAATTCCTGGCATGTCAGCCGCTGACCAGGCGAAGACGTCGGCATTAGCTTGTAAAAACTTCACGAGTGCGCCTCGCTGCGGTTCCTTAAGGGTGGACCATATCCGCACCGTTCGGTCAGGGCTGTCCTCTGCTAGGGGGACTTGGATGAGGTCTTCTGCTGGCCCACCCCTCTGCTGCTTGGGATCGTCTCGTAAATCCTCGATTTGTATCTGCAGGGCCTTCGTAGGTTTTTTGTGATCGGTGAGTTCCACCGAGTAACATTTACGAGAGACCAGCTGATTTGACCTGCATTCCCCTACCCCACGCGGAGTCGGGAACTTGAGCACTAGATGATATGGAGATGGTACTGATCGTAGTGCGATCATGCCTGGTCTCCCTAAGAGACCGTTGTATGAGGAGGGGACGTCAACTACCAAAAAATTCATCGTGACTCTTGACTCGCGGGGGTAAGTGCCGGCTCTTATCGGCAGCCTTATGGATCCTTTGACACTTACTAGATCCCCTGAGAAACTGATCAAGGGGTAATCCACTGGCAGCAATCGATCAAAAGGGATTTCCATGCGCTTGAAAGCTTGCCAATAAATGATGTCTGCGGAACTGCCCGTGTCGACCATGATTTTATGCACATCGCTATTTTCAATCCGTAGGGTGATGACGATGGCGTCTTCATGGGGAAGCTCTAACCCGCACAGATCTTCGTCGCTGAATGTGAGGAAATCCCCAGTGCAAGCCCGCTTTCCTGGCCACTCCGTTGACTTGACACTTCTGGCATAGGCCTTTCTTGCTCTTGTTGAGGTGTTGCCGGCAGCTGGTCCACCCGTTATTGTCAAAGTTTTCCGGCCCTAGGTGGAAGGATCGTAACTTTCGTCGTTCACCGGGGTCGACTTGGCATAATCTTTTTGGCATTCAGAGGCCGAGGTGGCCGCTACGGCCATTGAGGGTCGGTCAAAATCTCCACATTGCTCCGCAGCCGAGGTGGTTGCTGCGGCTATCAAGGGTCGACTGGCGGACGGGCTGTTTCCGTATTCCGCTGCGACTTTTGACGCTCGGGGAAAGGCTGAATGAGCTGCTGGATGGTACCGTGGTCCCGCGCGTCTGATCGTATAGACGCGCTCGTAAGGTATATCCTCATTTGTGGGTGGATCAATGGCGTACAGTGGAGGGGGAGGCCGGGTCTGATCTTCGCGCTTCCTAGACACCCTTGGATCGGTCCTTTGCTTTGTTCTCCCCCTGGTCGCCAGGGAGTTGGGTACTTGATTCTCCTCATGTGTCTGTTGGGGGGTGCGGTCGAGCTGACACAGTATGACACCTATGTCCCAATGCGCTGGTGTTGGTCTTCTTTCTCTTCTCTCCTCATGCTGGATAGGTTCTTGCTCGCGACGCCTCTCTCAGAGTTCGTTCGGCCTATCTCTCCTCCTCTCTCCCCTTTGGGGTTCCTCTCGTGCGTCCCTTCTTTCCTACCGCCTTGGCCTTAACTGATGCCGCTGCTCTTGCTCTGGCGTCCTCATTCGGGATGGAGGTAATCTTCCCCAATCCTCAGCCGTGGGGGCTGGTACTCTCGGGGCACTGTGATCAATGTATTGCTTGTAATAGCCTTGCTGGATAAGGTCTTCAATTTCAGCCTGCAGATTGCGGCATTCATCGGTTGTGTGGCCGATGTCACGGTGGTATTGACAGTACTTGTTGGGATTGCGCTTCCTCGCCTCAGTGACTATCTTCTGGGGTCTCTGAAGGTACCCATCAACCGCAATGAGGGTGTACACGTCTCCGAGGGACCTGTTCAGCGGCGTGTAGTCACTGAATTTTTTCTGAAGCAAACCCCTAGCTCTTGCCTCATCTCTTCGAGATCTTTTGCTTTCTCCAAGCCGTACAAGGTCCGACCTTTCTTCATTCCGTTTGTGTTGAATTACCTCTAGACTCTTACTAGCTTCATAAATTTCATTGGCACTGGCGAACTTTTCGCATCTCGCCAGGAGCTCTTGCAAATCGGCTGGTTCCTTAGCAATGGAGAATCTGAGCTTTGGGTCGGTGACCGCTGCTCTTAGCGTTGCGAAGTGAACTGCCTCGTCAATGTCCTTGACTTGTAATACCTTCAAGTTAAACCGGGCTAAAAAGGCCCTTAGGGTTTCCCCGGATCTTTGCCGCATGTTCATTAGATGGGCACTTGTCTTCCGTTGCACCCTGCTGCCCTGGAAATGCATCCTGAAGAGTCTACCCATGGTTTTGAATGAGTCGATCGAGCGCGGTGGGAGGTTATTGAACCACATACGCGCCGCTCCTTTGAGTGTGAGCGGGAAAGCTCTACACATGATTGCATCGGGGTTAGCGTGCAAGACCATGGCTCCGACAAAGTTGTTTAAATGCTCGATAGGGTCGGTAGAACCATCATATGAGTCGACGGGGGGCATGCTAAATCGTTTGGGTAGAGGGACCCTCATGATAATGTCGGTCAGGGGGTTTTCCGTGGAATAGTCCCTGTCTTCATCGTGGGACACTCCCACCTTCTGCATGGTTTCAACCTTCTTGTGGAGGACCACCAACTGGTCCACTATCTGTGCAGCAACTTCAGGGTCCATGGGGACACTGGGCTTTTCTGTTCCCACGGCTCCCTCCGGCAATGTTATGCGCCGTGGAACCATGAGCTCTTCTATTTCTTCGTCAATTCTGGGCACTAGCGAGTCTGTCCCGAGCCGGAATTCTCCCATGGTGCGATGTCGATCCCGTTCCACTTAGCTCGGGGGCAGGGCGAACGTTGGCTCCTGGCTGTTCTGATCGTTCTCCATTCTGCCTTGGCCGATCTCGGGGCGGGTCATGATGAAGGTCGGCTTCCTGGTGCGGTACCGCTGGGGGAACGAGGCCAATGGGAGGTCGAGATGTGGCCTCTGCTGCAGGGGTTTGCAATCCTTGCATGAATCTCATTAATACCGCGAGCTGCTGTGCAACAGTCTCGAACTATGCATAGGTAACGAATGCTTCTGATGTAGTTGCCGGTGCTACTGCCCGCTTTCCGCGGTCTTGATTAAGTCTAGCCTCCGATCTGTCTCCTTCCAGATTTATCCGTTGATCATGCAATGGGGGGTTGGGGCTGACCATTTGACTCCTGGTCCGTCGTGGACTCATGATCGAAGATTCTTCCCTGGCTTTATCTTGATATCGAAACACTCGTAGGGCCCCATGGTGGGTGCCAAACTGTTTCGGCCCAGATCCGTCCTGTGGGTCCTCCTCGCTGACTGGACCTGCAAGACAAGGAAAGGCAAAGAAGGGAGGCGGGCTATGTGCCCCAGGTCCACTCCGATGCCAAAGTTAGGCTCTGTGAACAGTTGATGGGCTCGGTGTCGAGCCCACTAAGATATTATAGAAAATTGTGGGGTGAGGTGAGATTATCCGACCTATGTGTCAGGGCGAGAATCCCAAAGCGGTAATAAATGAGCAGTAAAAAATGTCCTCCCCCAAATCCTCGGGATTCGCCCTATTTATAGTGAATAGTGCGGAATCCCTAAAATGATGATTTTACCCTTTTCGTGGATCAAGGGGCAATACCGATTTTACCCTTCTATTAAATAGTTAATCTCGACGTGGCGCTGATGTCAAAATCCAATGTGTCGGCGGATGTGGACCATAGATATTTAATTCCCTAACACCGTTGGTTTGTTAGCGGTTCATCACACCATTCTGAATAGTGCGGAATTGGGGTGTGACAACTTGGTATCAGAGCATCTCAGGCCTTGTCCGTTGAACTAGCATACATTCAAGATAATTGTGAACTGAGATAGGATAAAAGTAAAAACTTTAATACCAACACACTATAAGCACAAGTGATGGTTGAGACCAAATTTAAAAAGAGAATAATGCATCTATTAAAGGAAAAATAATTTTATATACAATATGAGAGACACAAATGTATATACATAACTAAAGCAGAGTACAGTCCACAACCCGGACAGTTACTCTGTAGTACAATGGAAAAGATACACTCAAGAAGCTGGAGGTGAAGGAGGAGGCGGTGCCTCGCGGTCTCTGTCATAGTCCTCGGCATAGACTCTGGTCAATCAAGCCACCTTTGTCTGAGTTTCCTGAAGACTAGCTGTAAGATCAGCCACCTGCTGATCAGTCCGACGCTGGGCGTCCAGCAACTCCTCCATCCTCAAATCAGATCTGCACTGAGCCTCTCTGATCTCATGCAACATCTCTATCATATCAGAAGGTGGGCGTGAAGGACCAGCCGTATGAGAAGGACCAGTCTCAGGTGCAGGATCCACCATAAAAGAATTACCAACTCCAGCCGCATACATAGGTGAAGGCGGTGGTATCGAGTCGATATCCATATACATGCGGTCATCATCATCGGCAGGATCCGCATGAGCTCTAGCAGCGGCAGCAGCAGCCTCAGCGTCAGCAATCTCGATGCGAGTGTGAGGGCGCACCATCTCGTTCCTCTCCTCATCACTGACTTGGGCATCCCGCATACCCATCTTGCAGATAGCCTCCCAATCTAGAGGCGACGAGAAGGTTTTCTCTTGAATCTTCTCATCCACCAAATCAACCCCCAGGCGAGTAAGTAGGACAGTAATCATACGTCCATAGGGTAGATTACCCCTATGACTGGGCAATGTGGCACTAATCATAGTCCGCATGATGATGTACGGCAGGCAGACGGGCTGTCTAGTGCAGATACTGTATAGCAGATACTGGGTCAGCTGAGAAACCCTCTCGTAATGGCCACTCTACGGAATCAGATTATGCTGGATAATCTTGCAGAAGACCCGTGGAGCTGGATGCATGTAACAAGCTCTCATCTGCCAGCGATCAGGTCGTAGCAGCTGACTGTCGATCTCTGCCCACATCTCTATGGAAACAAACTGGGGCTCTCCAGGCGCACAGTACACCATAGGGCCATCATAGGGGATACCCAGTAGATCGGCCAGCTGCCGATAGTCAAATGAAATGTTCACTCCCTTTACATAGCTAGTGATGCGTAGCTCGTGACCCCTATCCACATCATTGTAATCCCCCACCACCTGGAGATTACAATAGAACTGTTGCACTAAATCCGGGCATGTGCACGCGTCGTAAGTGATGACAGGGAGCCATCCCATATCACCAAATGCTCTCTCCACATTGAACAGGGCTAGCTCATCCAAGTTCACCATACGACCACCCTCTACCTTCTTATGAGTGTAGTGGGCATACTGTGCCTCGGCTTCATTAGAGCGGAAGCGAAGCGGATCATGAACTGTGGGTACCTTAGTACGAGCCATGGTATCTACAAAGAAAAACAGATAATGAGTTAATAGGATAAAAATCCAAAATTTGACATTATAACGATGTAAGTGGCCAAAAGCCTCACTTGTCACCCATACACGTGGGCAGGAGAACTTACATAGGTTCTAACATATCATACAATACACATACAGTAGAAAATTTTAACTAATGAGGTCCAATTTGAAGAAATTTCAAGAAATCAAAAATTTTGACAAATTAGGGCAAAAAGAGCAAAAATCTAAGTTCTCGATAACAAACCGATGAAACTCAAAAAAGTTTGAGGGCTTTCGTTCCTCGAGACACCAATAACAAAAGCCCCCCAATAAAAATCAAATTTTTACGGTGGAAAAAAGTTTAATTTGAAAAATACGGGTTAATTGGACCAAAACCTAGAAATGGAAACTTAAAAACAGGTAAAAATGAGAAAACATACCTGTAGGGATGATGTTGATGTTGAAACACGGATCCAAATTGACCAAAATAGCGGAGTGGCACTGTAGCAACTCAGAGGTAAGAGACGAGTCGAAACAGGAGGGAAATAACAGAGAATGAACCCAAAATCGGATCTTAAAGGTCTGATTTTTGGTCTGAGGGTCGGACAATTCGACCAAGACAATCGACCCTCGGATTGACCCTCCCATCGACCCTCGGCTCTCAGGAATCTGACAGAAAACCCAGGGTCGGATACTGAGGGTCGGATACCAATCGACCCTCACATCGACCCTCAGCTCTCGGGAAGAACAGGTCATTCCCAGGGTCGGATACTGAGGGTTGGACATACCATCGACCCCACCATCGACCCTGCATAGAAAAGACTGTATTTTTCATAAAATGAGCTGGAAATGTTGGAATTTTACATCGATTAACGTGCCTACATGAAGTATAAATGATTGTCTTACCTATTTTGATGATTTTCAGGCACCACCAATCTCAGAAGAAATTATGTCTGGACGTAGAGTAACCAGACAGAGCCGAAATGCAGTTCCACCACCACCACCTGTGGAGGAAACTAACCAGGAGAATATATATGTACCAAAAAACCCAGATCAGACAAATCCTACAAACTTGCCACCTCCACCACTAGAGTTAGCAACAGTGGTGATGAATTTAGCACAGCAGCTGCAATAGATGCAACACGCACAGGCTCAAATGCAAGTTACAATGGGAATTATGTTCCAAGCCGCACATGCAACACCCATGCAGACGGGACAAGCCAGTGCAGCACCGGTGGGTAACCACCCAGCACCTCAAACACCTCAATCACCAGCTGCACAAATTCCAGTACCAGGTCCGGAAGCAGCTCAGGTTAACTATCAGTATCCACAACCCATGTTTGGGGCATACCCCCAAAATCAGTTGGATCACTTTCGACTGGTTGAGAGATTTCTGAAGATGAAGCCCAAGGAATTTAACGGTAAACCGTCGGATCCGTTATGGCCAGCACATTGGATCGACGAGATGGAGAGAAACTTTCTTATGATGACTATCACTGAAGAAGAAAAAGTACTATGTGCCACTTTCATGCTAAAGGGTGACGCACATCATTGGTGGAAATCTACTAGGGCTTACCTATTGACCAAGCACGCCCTACTGACTTGGGCTATCTATAAAGAAGCGTTCTTCGAGAAGTATTTTCCCCGAAGCTTCAGAGATTCTATGGAGAAAGAATTCCTGGGTTTATATCAGGGACAGATGTTCGTGGATTCATATCAACAGCGTTACGAAGAGCTATATTTCTTTGCACCACTCAGCATGCAGGAAGAAGACACTAAGACCTGTAGGTTTGTCACGGGACTGAGAGGAAGCATCAGAGAGCACGTTCTGGGCTTGGAAAAGAAGATATATAATGAAGCTGTCCAAATTACTCGAGTCATAGAATCGAGCCAGAAGGAAAGCTACTTTACACAAAACAGAGGCATAAAAAGGCCAGCCGAAAATGCCTATAACGGAGGGAACAACAAGACGTTTAAACCCTTCCGTGCTCAAGGCTTTACTGCTGCATCCAAGACTACCCCGGTAACGCAACAACAACCAAAGCCAAATTCGGAGGGTCCGAGATGTTACAACTACAATCAAGTGGGACATATGATAAGGGAGTGTCCTAAGCCCAAGAAACAAGTACATCAAAGACGAGTATATGTTGTTACATCCGAGGATGCTGCCGTATCACCTGATGTGGTCACAGGTATGACTGAAACCTTTTTAGTTGTAATTACATTGTATGAGAATATTGACTAAGTAAAAATAAATCACAGGTATCGTACCTATAAATGGCGTACCTGCCAAAGTACTCTTTGATTCAGGAGCTACTCATTCCTTTATATCTGTGTCATTCGGAAAGAAGTTGAATTTACCCATCAAAACATCGGACCACAAACTACTTGTACGATCACCAATGGGGTTCGAAGTAGAATTAGAGAAAGGTTATGGACCATGTGCAGTTCTCATTGGCGAAAAAACCTTAGATGCAACCTAGATACAACTTGAGATGGCAGACTTTGACGTCATCTTGGGAATGGATTGGTTAGCTCGACATTCTGCAATCCTATTATGCGCCGAAAAGAAGCTAACATTCAAAGACAAAGAAGGAGTAGAATTCGGTTTTTCGGGAACCAAACTTCCCCGAAGACACAAGCTTATACTCTCAGCACTGAAAGCTAAGAAGTGTCTTAAGAAGAGAGCAGTCGGGTATCTAGTATCAGTGGTCGACCTAACCAAGGAAGCACCATGACTGGAAGATACTGATGTAGTGCGGGACTATTCTGATGTATTTTCGGAGGAACTACCAGGATTACCACCCGACCGAGCCACAGAGTTTGTGATAGATCTTATACCCGGAGCCGCACCAGTATCAAAAGCACCTTATAGAATGGCTCCTACTGAACTGAAGGAATTAAAAGTGCAACTACAAGAACTGCTGGACAAGGGTTATATTCGACCCAGTATATCACCATGGGGAGCACCGGTATTATTCGTAAAGAAGAAGGACGGTAGCGTTCGATTATGTATCGACTATCGGGAGTTGAATAAACTGACAATCAAGAATCGATATCCACTACCTAGGATCGATGACTTGTTCGATCAGTTGCAAGGAGCAAAGGTATTTTCTAAGATCGATCTTCGATCAGGTTATCATCAGTTGAAGATTAAAGAGGGTGATATTCCTAAAACAACTTTCAGGACCAGATATGGATATT
The DNA here is from genome assembly GCA_028583415.1 of Protea cynaroides. Taxonomy (NCBI): domain Eukaryota; kingdom Viridiplantae; phylum Streptophyta; class Magnoliopsida; order Proteales; family Proteaceae; genus Protea; species Protea cynaroides. Next base: position 75,690,344 of record CM053276.1, on the reverse strand, counting down.
ATGAGTTCTTGGTCATGTCTTTCGGATTAACAAACGCACCAGCAACTTTCATGGAACTTATGAACCGGGTTTTCCACGACATGTTGGATACGTCGGTTATAGTATTCATTGATGATATATTGGTATATTCCAAGGACAAAGAAACTCATATCAAGAACTTAAACGCTGCCCTACAGCGTTTAAGGAAAGAGAAGTTATATGCCAAATTTACCAAATGTGAGTTTTGGCTAAGTGAAGTCGCCTTCCTAGGCCATTTAGTATCCGCAGAAGGTATCAAAGTGGACCCCAGCAAGATCGAGGCTATTGTAAAGTGGGAAGCACCAAAGAGCGTTTCAAAAATCACAAGTTTTCTGGTTCTCGCCGGCTATTATCAGAGATTCATGGAAGACTATTCCTGGAATTTCGTACCTCTCACCAGTCTGACTAAGAAAGGGGAAACATTTGTGTGGACTGCTAAATTTGAGAAGAGCTTCCAAACATTGAAGACCAGATTGATATCCGCTCTGATTTTAACTATTCCTGTTCCAGGACAGACATTTACCTTATACACTGATGCGTCAGGACTGGGATTAGGATGTGTGCTTATGCAAGGAGAGCAAGTAATTGCTTATGCCTCAAGACAGTTAAAGACACATGAGAAAAATTATCCCACTCATGATCTGGAGTTGGCGGCAGTAGTACATGCTGTCAAAATATGGAGACATTTCCTATACGGAGAGAAATTTTAGATTAAGTCAGACCATAAAAGTCTTACTTATTTATTTAATCAGAAGGAATTGAATATGAGACAAAGAAGATGGCGGGAACTATTGAAGGACTATGATTGTGATATCCAGTATCATCCGTGGAAAGCTAATGTAGTAGCAGATGCGTTGAGCAGAAAGACAATGATAAAATCTCAAGGAGAGGTTAGTACAACCGCAGCAATGTGTACTACCAGAATGGTATTCAATCACGGCAATGAGCAGTATGTGATAGATACAACGGATGGATCAGCTAACCAAGGGTTTATTCATCGATTTTCAAATATGTTCGCTGCATTGAAAATTATACCGGATATAATGATGAATTGAAGACAGCTATCAAATCAGATCCTTATCTGAGAACAGTACAAGAAGATATCGAGAAAGGTAGGACTAATCCTGAGTTCACCTTGGACGAAGAGAAAGTACTGAAATACAAAGGAAGAATATGTGTACCTGAAACAGAAGGTGTGGACATTAGACACCGACTGATGAAAGAAGCCCATACCACCATTTATTCGATACATCCGGGAAGTACAAAAATGTATCATGATTTAAAGAAACTGTATTGGTGGAGAGGAATGAAAGCAGATGTAGCTAAGTTCGTGTCTTAATGCCTAAATTGCCAGAAAGTAAAAGCTGAACGACAACGACCCGCAGGACTGTTACAACAATTATCGGAACCAGCATGGAAATGGGACTGCATCACTATGGACTTCGTCACGGGATTACCACTGACTCCTCGAGTAGTTGACGCAGTTTGGGTGATTGTAGACCGTCTGACTAAAACAGCTCGCTTCATACCAATACGACCGTAGTATACACTGGAAAGGTTAGCAAAGCTGTATGTGGATAATATTGTTCGATTACACGGTGTACCACAAAGCATTGTGTCCGATAGAGATCCACGATTTACTTCCAAGTTTTGGGAGGGATTGCAAAAGGCTATGGGTAAAACATTGAAGTTCAGTACCGCATTCCACCCACAGACAGATGGACAGTCAGAGCGTACAATCCAGATTCTAGAAGATATGCTACGAGCATGTGTAATTGACTTCAAGGGATCATGGGATGAAAGATTATCACTGATCGAGTTCGCTTATAACAATAGCTATCAGGCTACTATACAGATGTCACCTTATGAAGCACTGTATGGCAGAAAGTGTCGAACTCCCTTGTTTTGGAATGAAGTGGGAGAACGTAGTATTGTTGGACCAGAATTTGTTGAAGAGACTTGTCGAGTGGTCGACATTATCAAGGAAAGAGTGAGAACAGCTCAGAACCGTCAGAAGCAATATGTAGATACTCAATGTAGAGATCTTGAGTTCGCTGTAGGTGATAAAGTATTATTGAAGGTATCGCCTATGCGAGGATTGAAAAGGTTCGGACAGAAAGGGAAACTGAGTCCAAGATATGTCGGGTCGTATGAGATTTTAGCTAAGCGTGGGAAAGTGGCTTATCAGTTAGCACTACCACCATCTATGTCAAGTGTGCATGACGTATTTCATATTTCCCTATTGAAGAAGTATGTCAAGGATCCAATACACGTGTTGACAGTAGATTTACCGGAATTGACTGATGATTTGACATTTAAAGTAACACCAACGGAGATTACCAGCCGAAAAGTTTAACGTCTACGCAACCGAGATATCTATTATGTTAAGGTCACATGGAAAAGTAGAGACATGGAAGAAATCACATGGGAAGAAGAAAATGCCATGCGAAAGCAATACCCCCACTTATTTGATTCAGAAGGTACGTACAATTTCAAGGATGAAATTTTTATAAGTAAGGGGGAGTTGTAAGACCCATATCAAACTAACCCGATCTTATCACCTTGAACCAGGTTTAACTATCATGGTTGATTCAAATGGACCAAGGGCGTGAAGGAGATCATGATCCCAGGTATCAAATCGACCCTAAAACACTCAATTTAAGGGGAGGGTCGCATACCTAGCAAAGGAGGGTTGAACCCCCCAAGACAGAAAGTCAGACCCTCAGTTTTATAGGGAGGGTCGGACACCTTAGGAACCCTAGGGTCGACGGGATCATCGACCCTCCCATCGACCCTTAGTTGCCGCCGAAACTAAAATTAGGAAATTTCCTAATTTTTTATTTGGATTCTTTCCTAATCTCAAAGGGACTTATTTTAGGATGTTTCTACTCTATTTAAAGGACGTCCCTAAGCCTCTTTCACTCCTTTTACAACCCTAATTGAATTGAGAGGAAGAGAAGAGAAGGAAAAGGAGAAGAAGAGAAGCAAGGAAAAGAAGATAGCAAAAAGGAGAAGAGTTGCAGAGAGGGAGTAATCTTCTCAGGTATGGATACTAATTCCATGAGTTTCTACAGACCTTAAGTTAGATAATGATGAGAGTATGATCTCGGAGAAACCCAAACCATCAATCCATGGTTAGGTTTTCATAGAAAACTATGGGAGATTACATGAAAGCTATCTAGGTGGATGATTCATGGTTCTAGACCATGGAATGAATGTTGAATGGACTATAGGGGAAAGCCATAGGACCCCAAACACAAAGGATGGACTAAAAGGAGGGAAATTGACCAAAATCTACCGAGGGTCGCACAGAGGGTTGATGACCATCCGACCCTATGTGATCCTGAGGATCGACCCTCAGTGTTTGAGAAGTCCAGATTGGGGAGGGTCGCACCCAGGGTCGATCATGACTCCGACCCTACCTCCAACCCTCAGTTAATAGAATGGTTTTTAAATTTTAAATAAATTCTAAATAAATTTTATCGGCTTTGTTAGGTCTTCTAGTAATATAATAACATTATAAAGGTGATTTTAAAGGCATGTGAATGTTTGTGTTTGGCCAGTGTATATGGTGAGGGTAGGGATGGTATCAACCGGTACAACCATGACCATTCTTCATGGGGTGTATATTGTGCCATGGTCTACTCAAGTCATGTCCACTGATGTCGTCGTATCGTCATTACCTTAGCAGAACTATTATGTCGTAGAGCATCAGGGGAGGTGGTCTCGGTCCTTGTAGTCTCTGACTCTACCGGGGGGCCTTAGCTCTATCTCTATGGATGTTCTGAGGATGCTGGGGTGAGGCCTTAGATACACTATTTGGCATTAGGATTGGTTAGTTGCGAGCCCAGTTTGCAACCCTAGCCAGCAGGGGTTTATTTGTTGGTATGGTATCAATCGGTACAGCCATGTCGTTTTCATGGGGTATATATTGTGCCATTTTGGGTGTTGTAGGCGACAGTACAGGAGTCATTGGGCGTATCCACACACTTATGTATAGAGGCGCGGTGGCCACCTATCCTTTCTATAGCACAATGCAAACTTTAAACCGGACCAAAGATATAAATTGATTGCATGCATATGTATTGTTGCATTGTTTTGTTTGCTCACTGAGCCATGATGTGTGCTCACCCCTCGACGTCGAATATTTTTAGTTGATGATGCAGGTTTAACCGTTGAAGACTATATAAACGCTCCAGAGTACGGGAACATTGTAGCGATGGTAGCTGAAGATGAAGTGGATACACATGACATCTCTTGCAAGTGCAACTCATGTGTAATCGATTAGATTTTTAGTTTTATTTATTTAGATTATTAAAGACATGTATTTGATATTTATTTATTTATGTCTTAGTTGATACAAAATAATTTGTTATTTAACTATTGATATCACAATAGATTCTCAGTTCAATTTATTATAAGACTTCCGCTATTTATTTTATTTACTCTGATTATTTATGTAGATGTATGGAGTTTAGATAACATGGATATAGCCTACTCGAGATCCTGGTTGAACCATTGGTTTGTTAGCGGTTCATCACACCATTCTGAATAGTGCAGAATTGGGGTGTGACAATTCTGGTTGGAGCAGAATTGGGGTGTGACAACTTGGTATCAGAGCTCTCTTAGGCCTTACCCATTAAACCTGAATACTACCACTGGAGTCCATGAACTGAGTTAGGATAATTAAAAGCTTTAATTCAAACACACCATAAGCACCTGTGTTGGTTAAGACAGAACTTAAACAAGACAATAATGTACATATGAAAGGTGAAACCATATATATACACTCAAACAGAAAGAGAAGACCAAAATTTATCCTGATTAACAAATAATATAGGGTACTATCCATAAATTGGGTAGTTATCTACGTATACAAGGGATATAGTACTGTAGAAAGAAGGAAACATCTGTATAGCAGAAAATTAAAATATCGAGTTGGTACTCACAAGATGTGAAACTCAATGTAAGACAGGGGAAGAAGGAAAATGGCTAGTAATGCCAAAACCCCTGTAGAGATAAAAGAAAAGATCTCGGGCTAAATCCAACAGAGATAAGAGAATAATGGCCATACATTAAGAATAAGAGTAACTATAAGAAGATAAAGCTATACCCCTGGGTGATATGGAGACTCAGAGTGAAATCCACTACACGCTGATCCATTACCCGTTGAGCATTAAGATGAGGTTACAACTTGACCCCACCACTATCTAGGTTGAGAACGGGTAATGAAAACTCATCTGAGTTGGTAATCGGATTAGAGCAAATAAGAGGAAGTGAACAACCAGGCCACTCCAGCCAACCACCTGGAATACCAATTACCTTGGTCACGATTGTAATAAACTTGGCCCAATAAAATACAAGAGCAACCACAAATGAGACCGACTATGCAAGTTGCTATCCAAATTGCCAATGCTACATCAATACCTCTAGGTCAAACCAAGTACGGTACCAATTGTTAGCAACACTGTACCCCAATATCGGTTAGCTATAACACAGTGCCTACCATACAGCAAGTCCCAGTAATGCACACCCCAGTGTAGAAGTTTGGTGCGCAACAAGCAGTGTATCAAGGTGGTTAACCTTATCAGCCACCGATGTATGGGATAGTTGCATCATGACAGAATGATCCGATAAGGATTGAAGAATGTCTTCTGAAGATGATGCCTCAGACGTTTTCAGCAAGGATCAAATCTATTTGTGGCCATATATCTAGATAGGTTTATATAGGATGTGGTGCATTATTGATTACTCTTATGATTATAGAGGATGCACATACCAGATTTTAATTTCTCGTACCTTGACAGGATACCTTCTTGATTTAACCTGTCAATTTGAGTTATAGATATTGTTTCTTTAGTATTAGTCCTGATTATACCAATCTGAGCCACTCTCATGATCGATAATATGAACAGAGATATGAACTGAATGAATAGTTAAATGTTTAATCGTATTGAGCGTACATCTTCTGATTTATACCTGATTTACTGATGTATGAAATCTTCTTCAGATTTATTCCTGTAATGCCTTGACCAATGGCATTATATATTCAATAGAACTGTAATCTGGAAGTTAAGAGTTATAAAACCTCTATTTCCATGTATTTGGACCACCGTGCAACTTAACGACCTTTGGATGCCGGTTGGATTACCATAGCTTTACTCCTGATCCTTTAAACCTAGGTTCACTAGATAAAACAAGTATCCTTTATCATACAGAAATTGAAAGAAGGAAATGAATTGTTTTGGATAAACATTCTGATTCTTACATTTCTCGACATCTATTGATAAGCTATTTAGTGATAAGGAATTATGGGAAGTAAGATGATTAAATTCAGATTTGATTCTATAGCCAAGGAACCTCAGATGAAGAGAAAGAAGTTGGATATATGGTATTTGTGGTATACGTTACCAAAGAAGCACCACAGATGGAAGATATTGATGTGATGCATAAATTTTCTAATGTGTTTCAAGAAGACTTACTTGGGTTACCATCTGATCATGCTACCGAGTTCGTCATCGACTTGTTACCAAGGACGATACTTGTGTCAAAGGCACCTATAGAGTAGCTTCTATGGAGTTGAAGGGATTGAGACTCAACTATGGGAGTTATTAGACAAGGGTTCTAATCAGCTAAGTATTGCATCACGGAGAGTGCCAACACAACTCGTGAAGAAGAAGGATGATAGTGTTGTCTGCGTATAGACTACCGAGAATCGAACAAGCTCACGATCAAGAATCGAGATCTATCACCTCGGATCGATGACTTGTTTAAACAGTTGCAAGGAGCAAAGGTATTTTCTAAGATTGATCTTCAGTCAAGATATCATCAGTTGAAGAATTTGGATAGCGATATCTCGAAGATAGTTTTTAGAATCGGGATAGGTCAATTATGAGTTTTCGATTATGATTATGATGTTTGGATTAACCAATGCCCCTACATCTTTTATGGAGCTGATGAACTGGGTGTTTCATAACATGTTGGACACGTCGGTCATAGCTTTCATAGATGATATTTTGGTTTATTCCAAGAATGAAGCAACTCATACAACGGAGCTTAGAACCGCTTCACAACAGTTGAGAAGTAAAAAGCTTTATGCCAAGTCCAAGAAATATGAGACCCGATTAAACAAAGTGATCTTCTTAGATCACGTACCATCATAAAAAGGGATTAAAGTGGACCCTATTAAGATAGAGGTAATCATATGGTGAGAAACACCTAAAGAGTATTGCGAAGATCAGAAGTTCTTGGGTTTAGCTGATTGTTACAGACGATTCATGGAGGACCACTCTAAGATCGCAAAACCTATTACCAAGCTAATCAGGAAGGGAGAGGAGTTTAATTGGACTGACAAGTATGAAGAATGATTGATATCAGCTCCCATCTTGATCGTTTCGGTACTAGGAAACCTTTTACCCTATACATTGAAGCTTTTGGATTGGATCTAGGATGCGGGTTGATACGAGGTAAATAAGCGATTGCATATGGTTCAAGAAAACTGAAGGAGCATGAGATGAGTTACCCTACACATGATCGGAAATTATCGGTGATGAATTATGCAATCAAGACTTGGAGACATTATCTAAAAGGTGAAAAAATTTAGATTAAGAGTCCTATTTATCTCTTCATCAGAAAGAGTTAAACATGAAGTAGAAAAGATGGTTAGAACATTGAAGGATTAAGACTGTGGTATTCAGTGTCACTCGAGCAAGGCTAATGTAGTAGCTAAGGCCTTAAGCAAAAAGGGAATTATGAAGTCCGTAGAAGGACCCAGTATAAATGCTGCCTTATGTTCCGCCGCAACAGATTTAGATTTGGAAGAAGAGTAACATCTAATAAAAACTAGTGATGATCCAATTGAGCAAGAACTTATGGATGAATTATGAAACAATAGTTCGGTTGTGTTTATGGCATTAAAGATCATCTCTGATTTGATGGATGAAGTAAAAGTAGCAATTTTGTAAGATCCATATTTTTAAATTTTGAAGACGAAATTTCTTTTAAGGGTGGTGGAGTTGTAAGACCCGCACGCCATGAACCCGGTCTAACCTTACATTTCGTGTCGTGACCCGTCTACATATCATGGTCGACCCAAGTGAACCAAGTGTGTGAAGAAACCCAAGACCCAATATGAAATTTTACTCAAAAATAGTCAAAATGAGGGTAGGGTCGCAGGCCTAAACAGGCAGGTCTGACCCCCCCATCGACCCCCACCATCGACCCGTGACCAGGGGTCGCAAGGGTCTATGAATTGTTCGACCCCCCCCATCGACCCCCGATAATCGGGAAAAACAGCATGAACCAAAAATTAGGAAACTTTCCTAATTTCAATTGGAATCTTTCCTAAACTCATTGGGACTTATTTTGAGAGGTTTTACTCTATAAATAGGATGTCCCTAAGCCTCTTTCACTCCTTTTACAACCCTAACTGGATTGAAAGAAAGAGAAGAGAAGGAAGAGAAGAAGAGAAGGAAAACTTGAAGAAAAGGCTAAGGAAGAAGAAGAAGTTCAGAGATATCTTGGAAACTCAGACTACAGAAGGTATGAACCTTAATCCCCATCTGAATTGAAAGTTTAGAATAGATTATGATGAAGTTAGGTTAGGAGAAACCCTGATACCATCCATCCATGGTTAGGTTTCAATGGAAACCATGGAGGAGATCATTGAAACCATGTAGGTGAATAAAGAGTAGTTCTAAACCATAGAACATGTATGGAATGGACTATAGAAGCAAGCCATAGGACCCCAAACATGAATGAATGGACGAAATTTGATATTTTTGACTCAAACCATGGGGGGTCGCACCTAGGGTCGATAGAACCTCCGACCCTAGCATCGACCCCCAGCATCCGGGAAGTTCAAGAAAGGAGGGGTAGCACCTAGGGTCGATGGAACCTCCGACTCTAGGCATCGACCCCCAGTTAACAGCAAGCTGTAAAAATTAGAATAAATTCTAATTAAATTCTATCGACTTTGTTAGGTCTTCTAGCAATATAATATTGATATAAAAGTGATTCTTAAGGCTTGGAAAGAGGGTCTACAAACAAGCAAAGGTGAGGGAATAAGACCTAAACTAATTGATTAATAACAAACTATTTTTATTTCTTGAGTCCAATACCATGATTGTGATATGCGTGTGTGCTTGTAATGTGCATTCAACATGTCATCCAATATTTCTATTATTACTGTTCATGCATATTTAAATTTATTGATTATAACATAATGATGTTGATGATGGTAGGAATAGGCATGTGAATGTTTGTGTTTGGCTGGTGTACATGGTGCGGGTAGGGATGGTATCAACCGGTACTTCGATGCCGTTCTCGGGGTATATTGTGCCATGGTCTATTCAAGTCATGTCCACTAAGTAAGTGTTAGTGTGCTTGATGCGAGTGGAGCATCAGGGGGAGGACGTGACATTATGGTTCAGCCTGGTCACCAGACTCTAGCTCTATCTCTACTCAAGTCTTGTCCACTAACATCGTCGTATCGCCATTACCTTAGCGGAACTAATATGTCGTAGGGCATCAGGGGGGAGACGTGGCATTGTGGTTCAGCCCGGTCACCAGACCCTAGCTTTATCTCTATGGATGTATTGAGGGATGCTGGGGTGAGGCCTTGGATTCATTGTTTGACATTAGGGTTGGTTAGTTGCGAGCCCAGTTTGTAAGCCCTCGCCAACAAGGGCTTACGTGTTAGTATGGGCAACCGGTGCAGCCATGCCATTTTCATGGGGTGTATATTGTCCATGGTGGGTGCATGTGGGGCGATAGTGCCGTTTTCATTGGGCATTTCTACACACTCGTGTATAGAGGTCCGGCGGCCACCTATCCTTTCTATAGCACATTGCAAACTTTTAAATCAGACCAAAGATATGAATTGATTGCATGCATATGTATTGTTGCATTATTTTGTTTGCTCACTGAGCCATGATGTGTGCTCACCCTTTCGAATTCGAATACTTTTAATTGATGATGCAGGTACAACAGTTGAAGATTATATGAACGCTCCTGTGTACGGGCATGTGGCGACAATGGAAGCTGGAGATTTAGTGGATATGCATGACTCCTCATGCGAGTGCAACTCATGCGTATTCGATTAGATTTTGTTTAGATTTTATTAAAGACATGTAATTGATATTTATTTAATTATGTCTCAGTTGATTTAACAATAATTTTATATTTATTCATGGTTATCACAGTTAGATTCTCAGTTCATTATCTGTAAGACTTTCGCTATTTATTTTATTACCTCTGATTAATATGGAATGTGTTTTGGTTTATCATATGTGGGATAGCCTATTGTGAGATCCTGGTTGAACCATTGGTTTATTGACGGTTCATCACACCATTCTGTTTGGAGCAGAATTGGGGTGTGACACTGTCGACCCCACATGCACCCACTATGACACAATATACCCCCATGAAAATGGAATGGCAGTACCGATTGCCTCATACCAACACGTAAGCCCCTGCTGACGAGGGCTTACAAACTGGGCTCGCAACTAACCAACCCTAATGTCAATCAGTGTATCCAAGGCCTCACCCCAGCATCCCTCAATACATCCATAGAGATAGAGCTAAGGCCCTTCGGCAGAGTCGAAGACTATACGGTCCGAGACCTCCTCCCCTGATACTCTATGACGTAATAGTTCTGCTATGGTAATGGCGATACGACGATGTCAGTAGACAAAACTTGTATACACTGTGGTCTGATAGTTCTGCTAGACTTCCCGAATGCTGGAGGTCGATCCTGTGGTCTAGTAGGGTCGATTCCCAATCGACCCCACGTGCGACCCCCCGTGGTTTGAGTCAAAAATTTCATCCTACAGTCCATTCTTTCATGTTTGGGTCCAATGGATTACTTCCACAACCATTCTATGCTTGTTCTATGGCTTAAAACTCTAGGTTTCTTCCTTACTTTGCCTACCATGACTTCCTCCATGGATTTCATTGAAATCCTCCCATGGATGGATGATTTGGGTTTCTCCTAGACCATACCCTCTTCATGAGCTATTCTAAGGTCTTAAATCATTAATGGAAACATACCCATACCTTAGGTTTGCTGAGATTCAGAGGTTTCTTTGAATTCTTCTCTTTAGTATTCTTCTCCAACTTTCCTTCTCTTCTCCTTCTCTTCTCTTTCTCTCACTTTCAATTAGGGTTTCAAAAGGAGTGAAAGAGGCTAAGGGATGTCCTATTTATAGAGGAGAACCTCCCAAAATAAGTCTCATTGAGATTAGGAAAGAATCCCCTTAAATTTTGGAAAGTTTCCTATTTACGGTTTCTGTCGGCAAAAAGGGGGTCGATGAGGGGGTCGGAGATCCCGTCGACCCTCAGGTCTAAATTGTCCAACCCCCGGTCAAAATTTCAGGGGTCTGACTTCCTAATGAGGGGGGTCCGACCTTGCCTATCTGGGTATGCAACCCTGCCCCCTATTTTACTATTTTTGTGTCAGTTTAATACCTGCTCTCGCTATTTCCTTCACATACTTGGTCCACTTGGCTCGACCATGATAGGTAGACATGGTACAAGGTGGTAAGACCGGTTAATTCGTTACGGGTCTTACAATCAGTATAAGATTCAACACCTAAACATAAATGATTGCGCGTCTCCTCAAGTTCTTCTTTGATTCACTTTAATCCTTACGGTGAGTTCTTTTGTGATTCATTGATTGCGAGTTAATCCGAGTTTTGAAGACAATCTCTTTTCGAGTTCTTTCGTTCTTCGTTGTTCCTTTTGTTAAGGAGAGAATCTCTCACCAGTTACAAAGATTCAAATTCAAAATTTGTAATTCAAATACACAATGTAAACAATTCTAGCATATTATAAATATACCTGTACCCAATGTATTTGGGCAAGGTTTTGAATCAATTCAAAATTTTAAACTTTACATGGTATCAGACGACCGGGTATTCTCCATGGCTTCCGCTTCAGCTTTTGTTCCTACGCCTGGTTCGTCATTCTCTTCCTCTCCTAATGTTCAACATCATCTTTCCATCAAACTACAATCTGATAATTGTCTTCTATGGACTACTCAACTCCTCCCTCTTCTTATGAGCTATGATTTGATTGGCTTTGTTGATGGCACTAAGCCAAGTCCACCCTGACCATCACCACCACCACCGCCACTACCACTTCTCCTTCAGAGAATTCTACTCCACCTACTATCACCATTCTTCCTAATCCTAGCTATGAAGACTACATCCGTAAGGATAAAATGGTCCTAAGTTGGTTGATTTCCTCTCTTAGCCCGTAAGTCCTTCCATATGTAGTTGACTTGAACACGGTGTAGCAGTATGGTCGGCTTTAAGTTCTGCCTTTGGCACCTTATCTCACAACAGTATTCTACAACTACACATGCAACTCCAAGGTATGGTAAAAGGTAACAAAATTGTTTCTGAATACCTCCGTGAGGTTAAATATATTTTGGACCAGCCGGCAGCATCCAATAAACCACTTTCTGTAGAGGAGCTTAATGCCATTGTTTTCCGTAATCTTGGAGCTGATTACAACGACATAATTGCTGCACTAGCTACAAAGTCTGAGGCCCTTTCCTTCCATGATCTTCATCGCCTTTTATTGAGTCATGAAATGCGACTCAATAATGCCCAATCGGTTATCACTGCTAACTTGAGCACTATGCAACGCTCACCGAATGCTACTACACATTCCTATTTTCCTTCACAAGGACCTATGCAAACCCCTCCACAAGGCTCTCCCCATTCTCGACCACCCTCCAACTTTGGTCAAAATAGAAAACATGGATACCGACATGGTAAGAGAGAAAGGTGTCAAATCTACAATCGTTCCAATCACCTAGCATCCAAATGGTACTTTCGATACACTGGTGGTGCAGTACCTACCTCCACCAATAATCCAACTGCAAACATGGCAGGACTACTTCCTACTCCACCAACATTTTCACATGAATGGTATCCTGATACAGCGGCTACTCATCAAGTGACACCCGACCTCAGAAATTTGCATGTCTCCAATAGATATAATGGTAAGGAATCATTATGGGTTGGTAATGGAGTTGGTCTTAGTATTAGTCATATCGGTTCCTCCTCTATTTCTCTATCATCAAACTCTTCTTTTCAATTTTCTAATATTCTCCATGTTCCACACATTCAAAAGAATCTATTATCAGTTCACCAATTCACAAAGGATAACCAATGTTTTTTTGAATTTCACCCCTATTATTTTCTTGTGAAAGATCAGGTGACGAATAGGGTACTGCTGAAAGGCCAACTTGATGATGGACTGACTGTACAAGCTGCCGACTAGTCTTCCTTCCCATAAACCTTCTGCTCACCATGTTCACTCCACAGTACCTATCAATGCAGATGATTGGCATGCACGGTTAGGTCATCCCCATTCCTGAAATGTCAAACACCTAACTTCCTCCCATTCTCTACCTACTTCATCATCTATTATTAATAAATGTACTGCTTGTTTTATGGGCAAGACTCACAGGTTCTCATTACCATTAACAGGATCTGTTAGTAATACACCTATGGATTTGATTTTTAGTGATGTGTGGGGACCTGCTCCATATGTTTCATCTACTAATAATCTATTTTCTTATTTTTATTGATGATTATTCCAAATACACATGGTATTATCCTATATTGAAACGATCCTCTGTTCCTGTAATTTTTTATCAATTTCGAGTAATGGTTAAAAATTAGTTTTCCACAAAAATCAAATGTTTTCAATTTGATTGGGGAGGGGAATACCAAAAGGTGAATACTTCACTTCAAAAATTTAGAATTATTCATAGAGTTGCATGTCCCCATATGCATGAACAAAATGGAACTGCAGAATGGAAAATTCGACACATTGTCGATACCGGTCTTACTCTGTTGGCACATGCTTCATTACCTATGACATTTTGGGACTATGCATTCCAAACAGTTACTTTTCTCATAAATCGATTATCCACACCGGTTTTACAAAATAAATCTCTATTTGAAGTCTTATTCAAAAAGACACCTAATTACGCATTACTTAAAGTATTTGGGTGTACTGCCTTCCCCCTCCTTCGACCTTACAATTCTACAAAATTCAATATGCACTCAATACCATGTGTTTTCCTTGGTTATAGTCCCCTTTATATGGGATATCGATGCCTAGATTACAAAACAAATCGAATGTACATTGCACGACATTTGCAATTTATTGAGAATTCTTTCTCATATGCATCGGTATCCCCATCATCCCCTAGTCCTCCCCACCCACATCAGTCCCATGGCTGTTGGTTTTGGCTCCTAATGGACACCCATCATCACCTCGGGCTCCACTAGATCCTCCATGTCTCAAGGTATCTTCTCCATCCTCCCCTCCTATCATATCCCCTTCATTGACCAATGCTAATAATACTTCCAATCTCCCCAATCCCTTGATTTCTACTAATGCTTTTATTGAAGAAGTTGTAGACTTACCTACCATTGCAGATTCACCACAGGACCTCAGTCCACAAGCCCAAGATTCACTAGGACCTTCTCCGGTTGCTCCTCAACGCAGTCACCACATGCCGTTGTGTCCCAATCCAAAACCTTCATCGAAGTACCCTATTCCTTCGGCTCATATGACCACCTGCAACAGTGAAGTGGAGCGAAACAATTTTACAGAAGCTCAAAAACATCCTCAATGGAGAGCTGCTATGATGACTGAATTCAATGCTTTGCTTAAGAATGGAACTTGGAGCTTAGTTCCTCCTTCCCCTTCCTTTAATGTGGTTGGTTCAAAATGGGTATTTTGCATTAAAAGAAAGTCTGATGGTAGCATTGAACGCTACAAAGCAAGACTCGTTGCCAAAGGATACAATCAACAAGAGGGCCTAGACTATGGAGAAACATTCAGCCCAGTGGTTAAACCAACTACAGTACGCACTACCTTGACTATTGCAACTGCCCATCGTTGGTGCATTCGCCAGCTTGACGTGAGCAATGCTTTTCTCCATGGCACGCTAACAGAAGAGGTTTATATGTCACAACCAATAGGCTTCATTGACGAATCTCGACCTCATCACATTTGCAAGCTTCACAAGTCTCTGTATGGTTTAAAACAGGCCCCCCGTGCATGGTTTCATCGGTTGAGTACATTCTTGATTTCCATCGATTTTGAGGGCTCCAAAACCGACACCTCTCTCTTCATCTTTAATGATGGCAGTCGATGTATGTATATCTTGATCTATGTTGATGATATTGTCTTAACAGGATCTAACTCAACCTTCATCACATCAGTAATAGCCTCTCTCAGCAAAGAATTTACAGTTCGAGATTTGGGCTCCCTCCATTACTTCCTCCGCATTGAAGTAATTCCAACTCACAATGGTATTATACTTTCACAACAGAAATACATTTTGGATCTACATCGGAAAACTACAATGGCTGAGGCGAAGCCCGTTACTACACCCATGGCCACCACTACTCGGCTCTCTATACATAATGGCACTCCTTTGGCCGATGCTACAGTCTATAGGAGTACAGTTGGTGCATTGCAATATGCCATACTGACTCAACCAGATATCTCTTATTCGATCAATAAAGTGTGTCAATTTTTGAAGGCTCCAACCGATGAACATTGGCAAGCCGTCAAACACATACTGTGTTATCTCAAGCACACCTACACTCATGGCCTATCTATATCAAGGGGTCCTTGTAACCAACTCTTTGCTTACAGTGATGCTGATTGGGTCGGCTGTGTAGACGATCATCGTTCAACTGGTGGTTTTGCAGTATTTTTAGGTCCTAATTTAATCTCTTGGTCCGCTAAGAAATAGCACACCATTGCCAGATCATCTACCGAGGCAGAATATCGCTCCCTAGCAGATACCACTGTTGAATTATAGTAGCTCCACTCTCTCTTACATGAACTCGGTGTTAAGCTTCCTCAGTCTCCAATTTTATGGTGTGACAATCTTGGTGCAACATACCTCACTGCTAATCCAATTTTTCATGCACGGACAAAGCATATTGAGATTGACTACCACTATGTTTGACATTTGGTTGCTCAACGTCTTCTCGATGTTCGTTTCATCTCAACTCATGACCAATTGGCTGACATTTTCACCAAACCACTGTCCTCCATTCGGTTCAATCATCTCTGGTATAAGTTGATGATCAATCAACGACCCTCTCCAACTTAAGGGGGGATGTTAAGGAGAGAATCTCTCACCTGTTACAAAGATTCAAATTCAAATTATGAATTAGAAAATTAAAGATAGAATCTCTCACCAGTTACAATTTGAATTTTCATCGGTTACAAAGATTCAAATTCAATTTTTGAATTACAAAATTAAAGAGAAAATCTATCAATGGTTACAAATATTCAAATTCAAAATTTATAACTTACAAAAACAATAATTGGATGTGATATCCAGCTCTTAATTCCTTTCATCGGTTACAAAGATTCAAATTCAAAATTTATAATTCAAATACACAATGTAAACAATTTCAGCATATTATAAATATACCTGTACCCAATGTATTTGGGCAAGGTTTTAAATCAATTCAAAATTTCAGACTTTACACCTTTCACCTGCAATTTTGTTAGTGATTCAGTGATTCATTTTGTGCATTCTTTCTGTCCGGTATTCTTTCTAAAATATTTCTCCCAACCACCACCACCTCTTCATCTGCACCTCCACCCACCGAATCCTTTGATGTGTTGAATTTTCTTGCATCCCTCAATACCTCTTCAATTTCATGTTCCTGTAGAGGGATGAGGATTTGGTCTTTGAAAGAAGGAAGAAGAACCGTAGCAGGAGTAGACGGAGCAGTGTGCATTGGTGGTTAGATATTAGGTCTTCATTGCCACCATAGTAACGGTGACCAGGCATGCCTTCAGAGTATTTGTTGGTCAAGGCGCTACCGACGGCTTCAATTACTACAAAGGATGTGAAGTTTTCAAAGTCGAAAGTGGGGATTACTCAGTGACGGATGATTCCAGTCATCTTCTCAGGCCATGTCTGTAAGACCTGCACGCCACGAATCCGATTTAACCTTACGTTCTCATGTTGTGACCGGTCTTCCCATCATAATTGACTCAAGTGAACCAATTGTACGGCAAAACCACAAGATAAGGTAAGAAATAAGTCCAATTTAGTTGGTATGGTTGACTGTTTAAGTTGTGTGGAAGCAACCAGTCAAAAACTAAAAACCAATAAATTTTGGGTCTATGGTGAAAGTTTTGAGGGCTATGGTCGCACCTATGATCAACCGTAGTGAGACTGTATGACCTATGATCGCATGTTTTGGTGGTATGGTCGACGGTTTATGTGACCATATAATCAACAGTACGAACCCAGAACTGACTCTATGTTTAGGAAACTGATCTAATTTGAGGAGGACTCTTTCCTAATTAAAGTGAGACTCTATATGGAGGTTTTTTGTCTATATAAGGGACGCTCCTTAGCCTCTCTCACTGTTTTAGAACCCATATTGAATCTCTAAACCTAAGAGAGAAAGAGAGAGAGGAAGAGAAGGAGAAAGAGATTTGGAGAAGAAGGCTGAGAGAAAGGTTTTGTAGAGAAGAGTTCTATCTCTCTACAACAAGCTTAAGGTATGGATTTAACTCTGAAGGATAGATCAAATAGGATAGGTTCCTTTCCATCAAATTGATGTGTTGAATCTAATGTAATGATTTCGATTATGGAATTTCTAAGCAAAACCATGAGAGAATAGGTTAGGGATAATTGATAAGGATAAACTGTGATCAAAGGCCATAGAATGATTTTAAGATGACTCCCATTGATGATCCATGAGGAGAAACTCATATGAGAAGTAAAAATTAACTTGACTACGTATGGTCGCAGCTATGGTTGACCATAGGATGAGAAAAGAATCGACCACAGCCATTTGGGAGGAATTCAGGAAACATACGGTCGTAGGTACGGTCGCATGTAATTTGACCATAGGGTATCGATCGTATGTCCTACGGTGGCATATATTGCGACCATAGGATCGACCATAGCATCGACTATAGGAAAACAACAAGCATATTTTAAGACCAAACAAGGTTTTTGACTATTGTAACTTGAACCCTAACTTACATACATTAATTGTTTAGGTTCCTAATAGATTCAAAGTGACTTTTAAAGCTTGGGAGAGGAACAAGGAGAGGAACAAACACCGATCAAAGGTGAGGGAACACGACCTAAACTAATTGGTTAATAACAAACTGTTTATTTTTATTGAGTCCAATGCCACAATTGATTCTATGCTTGTATGCTTGTAATGTGCATCTCACATGTCATCCAATATTCTTGCTATTACTATTCATGCATATTTAATTCTATTTATTTATAACATCATGATGATGATGATGATGCTAGGAATAGGCATGTGAATGTATGTATGTGGTTGGTGTATTGGATGCGAGTGGAGCATTAGGGGGAGGATGTGGCATGGTGGTCTTTGACCTCGTCACCAGACTCTAGCTCTATCTCTACTCAAGTTTTACCCACTAACATCATCGTATTGCCATTACCTTAGCAAAACTATTACGTCGTAGGGCATCAGGGGAGGTGGTCTAGGACCGTGTGGTCTCTAACTCTGTCAGGGGGCCTTAGCTCTATCTCTATGGATGTATTGAGGGATGCTGGGGTAAGGTCTTGGATACACTGTTTGGCATTAGGATTGGTCAGTTGCGAGCCCAGTTTGCAAGCCCTCACCAATAGGGGCTTACGTGTTGGTATGGGTAGGGTATCAGGGGAAGTATTGGCGGTGTTTGATCCGGACACTTTAGCTCTATCTCTATTCCATGGTGGGTGCATGTGGGATTGCATTAATGTTTGATTCATTGGGTGGATTCACACACTCGTATATAGAGGTGTGGGGGTCACCAAACCTTTCTATAGCACATTGCAAACTTAAAAATCAGACCAAAGATATGAATTGAATGCATGCATATGTTTGTTGCATTGTTTTGTTCACTCATTGAGCTCAAGTTGGAGAGCTGACCCTCGTGCGCGTTTTTTTTTTTAGTTTTTGATGTTGCAAGTGTTGCGGTTGAAGATTATATGAATATACCAACGTGTGGACATGCTGTGGCTATGGATGTGCAAGCTGTGGTGGACGAATATGGCTCGTCAAGCTAGTGTTTCAACTATGTTTACGCTTAGTGGTTAACTTTTGTAATATGATACTTGTAATCAGTATTAATTATGTTTTGGTTACTTGAAGATAACTTGTTAAATATTTAATTATCACTGTAGACTCTCAGTTCATTATTAATAA
This sequence comes from Protea cynaroides, assembly GCA_028583415.1. Lineage (NCBI taxonomy): Eukaryota > Viridiplantae > Streptophyta > Magnoliopsida > Proteales > Proteaceae > Protea > Protea cynaroides. The sequence continues at coordinate 75,671,079 of CM053276.1, read as the reverse complement.
AACTTTTGCTATTTATTTATTTACTTTGATTATTATTGTGGAATGTATTTTGGTTTAACATGGTTGGCATAGCCTATACAAGATCCTGGTATGAACTGTTGGTTCTCATGACGGTTCATCACACTACTGGTTAGTCTAGAATTGGGGGTGTGACAACTTGGTATCAGAACTCTCAGGCCTTGCCCATCAAACTTGAATACTTCCACTAGAGTCCATGCACTGAGTTAGGATAAATTAAAAGCTTTAATACAAAGACACCATAAGCACCTGTGTTGGTTAAGACAGAACTTAAACAAAACAATAATGTACATATAAAAGGTGGAACCATATATATATATAGACAGAAAAAAAAATCTAAATGTATCTTGATAAACAAATAATATAGGGTATGATCTATAAGTTGGGTAGTTGTCTAAGTATACAAAGGATATAGTACAGTAGCAAGAAGGGAGCATCTATAAAGTAGAAAATTAGAATATCGAGTTGGTACTCACAATATATGAAACTCGATGTATGACAGAGGAAGAAGAAAAATGGCTAGTAACACCTAAATCTCTATAGAGGTAAAGGGAAAGATCTCGGACTAAATCCAACAGAGATAGGAGAACAATGGCCATACACAAAAAATGAGAGTAACTGTAAAAGAAGATAAAGCTATACTCCTAGGTGATGTTGAGACTCAGAGTAAGATCCACCACACGCTGATCCATTACCCACTGAGCACTAAGAAGAGGTTGCAACTTGACCCCACCACTATCTGGGTTAAGAACGGACAGTGAAAACTCATCTAAGCAGATGCTAAATAATGATAATCAGATTATAGCAAATCAAAGGAGGTGAACAACCAGGCCACTCCAGCCAATCTACCTGGACTACCAAGTGCTTTGGTTATGGTTGTAATAAACTTGGCCTGATAAAATGCAAGAGCAACAATAGATGAGACCGGCTATGCAAGTTACCATGGAAATCACTATCCAAGTTGTCAATGCTACACCAACACCTCTGGGTCAAATCAAGTACGATAACGGTTGGTAGTTACACTATACCCCTAGTACATATTAGTCGTAACACAGTGCCTACCATACCATAGGTCATAGTAATGCACACCCCAGTGTAGAAGCTTGGTGCACAACAAGCAGTGTATCAAGGTGGTTATCCTTATTAGCCATTGATGTATGGGATAGCTACATCATGGCAAAATGATCTGATAAGGGTTAAGGAATATTTTCTGAAGATGAAGCCTCAAACATTTTCAACAAAGAATCAAATCTATTATGGTCATATATCTAGACAGGTGTATATAGGATGCGGTGCATCATTGACTTATCCTTATGATTATAGAGGATGCACATACCTAATTTTATTCTTGTGCCATGACAAGATACCTTATCGATTCAACTTGTCAATTGGAGTTATAGATATTGTTTCTTTAGTATTAGTCCTGATTATACCAATCTAAGCTACTCTTATGATTGATAACATGAATAGAGATATCAATTGAATGAACAGTTAAAGGTTTAATCATTTTGAACATACATCATTTCGATTTATACCTGATTTATTGATGTAGCAAAACTTTCTCCAGATTTATTTTTGTAGTGCCCTGACCAATGACATTATATACTCGATAGAACCTGTGACCATGAGGTTAAGAACTATAAAACCTCTATTTCCATATATTTGGACCATCGTGCAACTTAATGACCTTTGGATGACGGTTGGATTACCATAGATTTACTCTTGATCTTTTAAACCTAAGTTCATTAGATAAAACAAGTGTTCATCATCATACTGAATTGAAAGAAGAAAATGAATTGCCTTTGGATAAAAATTTGATTCATACATTCCCTGACCTTTGTTGATAAAGATATTTAGTGATAAGGGAATTATTAGAAGAAAGACGATTGAATTCAGATTAGATGCTATAGCCATGAAATCTCATATGAAGTAATAGAGAATCTATTTTGAGATTGCTAGATGGATGGATAGGAATCATGATCTATAAAAGAGTCCATGAGCAAGAAGTAAAAACTTCCAAGAGCAGCTAGTAAATAGTAGATAACGCTCGAATAGAATTAAAGATGGCTATATCGGTATGAAGTTTGACAATGAAGAAGATTTCTAAAGGCAGATCTAAGAGTGGATACGAGGATGAAGTAAAAAAAATTATGGCATTGATAGTATTCAGATTAGTACAATGATTATTGAGTTAATCCCAATATCGAGTAAGATGATTAAGTAAAAGACCAAAAGTGAGTTTGTTGGAATTAATAAGAATATAAGCATATACCCTAATGCTTATAGGTAGACTTGGGATATGAAGTGAGTAACGATCACAAGATACTTTTCAAGGTACATGATAGAGAGATCAGGATAAAACAACACTGATAAAAGAGATGTAAGCTAATAAGTGAAATATGAGACTATTGGTGTAAGCTAATCAGCTTTTCGAGATATTAGATTATTGATGATAGTTTTTGAAAAACTAAGAGGTAAAAGGGGACTAAACATGCTCTTAACACCTTCAAACTAGATTTTGCTAGTTCAAGCCCTTTGAGACTAGATGTTGTATTAGGTGAGTGTTATGAACAATGTCCAAAATTGTATGGATGGATGAAAGTTGGATGCAACCTAATTCGACTTGAGATGGCAGACTTTGACGTCATCTTGGGGATAGACTAGTTGTCTCAACAATCTACATAGCTGTTCTGTGCATAGAAGAGGTTGTCATTTAAGAACAAAGAAGACACATAATTTCTTAGGAAGTAAAATCTTATCCTCTCTGCACTAAAAGCAAAGAGATGCCTTAAAAAAAAGAGTTGGATATATGGTATTTGTAGTGGACGTTACTAAAGAAGTGCCACAGAAGGAAGATATTGATGTGATGCATAAATTCCCTGATATGTTTTCAGGAGACTTACTCGGGTTGTCACCTGATCGTACGACCGAGTTCGTTATTAACTTGTTACCAGGGACGGCACTTATGTCTAAGGCACCCTATAGAATAGCTCTTATAGAATTGAAGGAACTGAAGACTCAACTACAAGAGTTATTAGACTAAGGTTTAATCTAGTTCAGTATACCACCTGTGAGCACTAGTATGGCCCATAAAGAAGAAGGATGGTAATGCTCGTCGGTGTATAGACTATCGAGAATTGAACAAGCTTATGATCAAGAATCCATATCCACTACCTCAGATCGATGACTTGTTTAAACAGTTGCAAGGAGCAAAGGTATTTTCTAAGATTGATCTTCAATCAAGATATCATTAGCTGAAGAATTTGGACAGCGATATTTTGAAGATAGTTTTTAAAACCGAGAATGAGCATTATGAGTCCCTGGTTATGTTATTAGATTAACCAATGCCCTTACATATTTTATAGAACTTATGAACCGGGTATTCCATGATGTATAGGATATGCCAGTCATAGTTTTTATAGACTATATATTGGTTTATTCCAAAGACGAAGAAAGTCCTATAACGAATTTTAGAGTAGCCTCACAATAGTTGAGAAGGGAGAAGTTTTATGCTATGTCCAAGAAGTGTAAGATTTGGTTAAACTAAGTGATCTTCTTGGGTCACATAGTATCATCAAATGCAATAAAGGTGGGCCCTATTAAGATAGAAGTAATCGTATGGTGAGAAACACCTAAAGAACATTGTAGAGATCAAAAGTTTCTTGGGTTTAGCTGGTTATTATAGACAATTCATGGAGGACTACTCTAGGATCGCAATACCTCTTACCAAGCTAACCAGGAAGGGAGAAGAGTTTATTTTGACTGACAAGTGTGAAGAATGTTTTTAGACTCTGAAAGCAAGGTTGATATCAGCTCCCATCTTGATCGTTCTGGCACCAGGGAAACCTTTTACCCTATACATCGATGCTTTCGGATTGGGTCTAGGATGCGAGTTAATGCAAGGTGAACCCACGATTGCATATGTTTCAAGACAAATGAAGGAGCATGAGGAGAGTTACCTGACTCATGACTTGGAGTTAGCGATGGTGATTCATGCAATCAAGACTGAGAGATATTATCTATACGGAGAAGGATTTCAGATTAAATCTGATTACGAGAGTTTTACTTAGCTCTTCATCCAGAAAGAGTTGAACATGAGGCTAAGGAGATGGTTGGATCTCCTGAAGGACTAAGACTACGATATTCAATGTCACCCGTGTAAGGCTAATGTAGTAGCTGAAGCTTTGACCAAAAAAGGGAATAATGAAGCCAAAAGGAGGACCTAGTACAAATGTTGTCTTGTGTTCCATAGCAACAAATTCAGATTTAGAAGAAGAGTAACATATAATAGAAACTCGTGATGATCCTATTGAGCGAGAACTAATCGATGAACTTATGGAGCAATAGTTCTTCGGCTGTGCCTGTGGCATTAAAGATCATCTCTGATTTAATGGACGAAGTAAAAGTAGCAATTCTGTTATATTCGTATATAAGAACGGTGTAAGAAGATTTAGAGAAAGAAAAACCTAACCCTGACTAACTTTGGATGCGAAAAAGGTCCTAAGATATTGAGGATGATTATGCATACCTGAAAATGAAAAACGCTGATCATAGATACAAGATAATGCTTAAAGTCCATTTTATTCCGTATTGGGTACATCCTAGAAGTACAAATATATCAAAACATGAAGAGATTATTTTGGTGAAAGGAAATGGAAGTAATTGTGTATAGATGCATGTTTCAATGTCTGAATTGTCAGCAAGTAAAGGCTGAAAGACAAAGACCAACAGGTTTACTATGACCACTATCGGAGCTAGTTTGGAAGTAGAACTGCATTACAATGGATTATGTCACTGGTATACCACTGACTCTTAGATCAATTAACATAGTTTGGATGATTATTGATTGCCTTATGAAGATGGCTCGTTCTATTGCTATACAATCTCGGTGTGCTTTGGAGCGACTAATTAAGCTATATGTGGATAATATTGTCAGATTGAATGGTATGCCTGAGATCATAGTGTCGATCAGAGACTCATGCTTTATCTCAAAGTTTTGGGAGGATCTATAGAAAACAATGGGAACAAAGTTGAAGTTTAGTACCGTATTTTATCTTAAACCGATGGACAGTCGGAGCGGACTATACAGATCCTAAGAGATATGCCCTGAGCATGTTAAATTGATTTCAAGGAGCTTGAGTTGAGAAGTTACTGCAGATTGAATTTGCTACCAAGCTACTATGTAGAAGTCATCTATGAAGCATGGTATAGTAGAAATATCGAATTCCTTTGTTTTGGAACGAAATCGAAGAATAAGGAATTGTAAGACCTGAGTCTGTTGAAGAAACCTGTCAAGTGGCAGACAAGATCAAAGAAAAGGGCCAAGATAGCTCAAGTTTGTTAGAATAGACACCAAGACCTCGAGTTCACCATAAGTGACAAAGTGTTCTTGAAAATATCACTTATGTATGGTTTGAAACAATTCGACAAGAAGGGAAAGTTGTATCCTATATTTGTTTTGGACCTCATAAAAATTTTGGACAGACATAGAAATGTTACATATCAACTAGCGTTACCGTTCTCCATGTCTAGTATGCATGACATATTTTACGTGTCTCTATTGAAGAAGTACGTTGGAGATCTATATTAAAGGTATTGACCACGGATCCACTGGATTAGATTGAAGATTTAACTACTGAAGTGGTACCAATCTAGTTCACTAGTTGGAAGGTACAACATCTCCAAAGCTGGGATAATTATTATATGAAGGTAATCTGGCGAAGACAAGATGTGGAGAAGATTACATGAGAAGAGGAAGATGCAATGAAGAAGTAGTAATCCCACCTATTTAACTCTGAAGTATATTCAAACTTTGAGGACAAAATTTCTTTTAAGGGTGGTGGAGTTGTATGACCCGCACGCCACGAATCTGGTTTAACCTTACGTTCTCAAGTCGTGACCGGTCTTCGCATTATAATTGACTCAAGTGAACCAATTATATGAAGAAACCACAAGATGAGTTGGTATAGTTGACTGTTTAAGTTTGTGTGGAAGCAACCAGTCAAAAACTAAAAATCAATAAATTTTGGGCCTATAGTGGTAGTTTTGAGGGCTACGGTCGCACCTTTGGTCGATCGTAGTGAGACCGTATGACCTATGGTCGCATGTTTTGGTGATATAGTCGACGGTTTATGCGACCGTATGATCGACCGTACGAACCCAGAACTGACTCCGTGTTTAGGAAACTTTTCTAATTTGAGGGGGACTTTTTCCTAACTAAAGTGAGACTCTATATGGAGGTTTTTCCTCTATATAAGGGACGTTCCTTAGCCTCTCTCACTGTTTTAGAACCCATATTGAAACTCTAAACCTAAGAGAGAAAGAGAGAGAGAGTAAGAGAAGGAGAAAGAGATTTAGAGAAGAAGGCTGAGATGAAGGTTTTGCAGAGAAGAGTTCTATCTCTCAACAACAAGCTTAACGTATGGACATGACTCTGTAGGATAGATCAGATAGGATAGGTTCCTTTCCATCAAATTGATGTGTTGAATCTAATGTAATGATTTCGGTTATAGAATTTCTAAGTAAAACCATGAGAGAATAGGTTAGGGATAATTGATAAGGATAAACTGTAATCAAAGGCCATATAATGATTTTAGGATGAATCCCATGGATGATCCATAAGGAGAAACTCATATGAGAAGTAAAAATTAACTTGACTACGTATGGTCGCAGCTATGGTCGACCATAGGATGAGAAAAGGGTCAACCACAGTCATTCGAGACGAATTCAGGAAACATAAGGTCGCAGGTACGGTCGAATGTAATGTGACTATAGGGTATCGATCGTATGTCCTACGGTGGCATATATTGTGACCATAGGATCGACTATAGCATCGATCGTAGGAAAACAACAAGCATATTATAAGACCAAACAAGGTTTTTGACTACTGTAACTTGGTAAACTTGAACCCTAACTTACATACATTAATTGTTTAGGTTCCTAATAGATTCAAAGTGACTTCCAAAGCTTGGGAGAGGAACAATGATAGGAACAAACATCGATCAAAGGTGAGGGAACAAGACCTAAACTAATTGGTTAATAACAAACTGTTTATTTTTATTGAGTCCAATGCCATGATTGATTCTATGCTTGTATGCTTGTAATGTGCATCTCACATGTCATCCAATATTCTTGCTATTACTGTTCATGCATATTTAATTCTGTTTATTTATAAAATGATGATGATGATGATGCTAGGAATAGGCATGTGAATGCATGTGTGTGGTTAGTGTGTTGGATGCGAGTGGAGCATCAGGGGGAGGACGTGGCATGGTGGTCTTTGACCTCATCACTAGACTCTAGCTCTATCTCTACTCAAGTCTTGCCCACTAACATGGTCGTATTATCATTACCTTAGCAAAACTATTACGTCGTAGGGCATCAAGGGAGGTGGTCTAGGACTGTGTGGTTTCTGACTCTGTCAGGGGGCCTTAGCTCTATCTCTATGGAAGTATTAAGGGATGCTGGGGTGGGGTCTTGGATACACTGTTTGGCATTAGGATTAGTTAGTTGTGAGCCCTGTTTGCAAGCCCTCACCAATAAGGGCTTACGTGTTGGTATGGGTAGGGCATTAGGGGAAGTGTTGGCGGTGTTTGATTCAGACACTTTAGCTCTATCTCTATTCAATGGTGGATGCATGTGGGACTACAATGGTGTTTGATCCATTGGGCGGATTCACACATTCGTGTATAGAGGTGCGGGGGCCACCAAATCATTCTATAGCACATTGTAAACTTAAAAACCAGACCAAAGATATGAATTGAATGCATGCATATGTTTGTTGTATTATTTTGTTCACTCACTGAGCTCAAGTTGGAGAGCTGACCCTCGCGCGTGTAATTCTTTTTAGTTTGTGATGTTGCAGGTGTTACGGTTGAAGATTATATGAATACACCAACGTGTGGACATGCTGTGGCTATGGATGTGCAAGCTGTAGAAGACGAATATGGCTCGTCAAGCTAGTGTTTTAACTATGTTTACGCTTAGTGGTTAACTTTCGTATTGTGATACTTGTAATTAGTATTAATTATGTTTTGGTTACTTGAAGATAACTTGTTAAATATTTAATTATCACTGTAGACTCTTAGTTCATTATTAATAAGACTTCCGCTATTTTTTTTTTTACTCTGATTATTGTTGTGGAATGTGTTTTGGTTTAACATGGTTGGCATAGCCTATACGAGATCCTGGTTTGAACCGTTGGTTCTCATGACATTTCATCACACCACTGGTTAATCTTGAATTAGGGTGTAGCAATGTCTATCGACGATGGGAAACGGTGAAAGCTGAGACGATGGTGAAACCCTTTTTTGTGAAAAACTAATGTCTATTAGTAAATAAATACAATTTTAAGTTTTTTAAAATTAAAAGGGTAAATTATAGATGGGGTAGTTTTGTCATTAACGAATTTGAGATGGTAAGACGTCCTCCATTACGGACAATAATTAAGGGAGGGGTCTGATTGATCCATATTTTCAAAAGTAGGGGGTGTTAGGGATATTATCGCAAACAAAAGCGGGTGGGTGAGATTAAGCTATACTACAGGGGGTGTGGTAGATACCCCCCCAAAAAAAAGTAACGAAGGAAAACCCAAATAAATGCATTTTTGGGATGTCGACCACTTCGGTGACAACAATAGTAGTAAGAGGAATGTCGCCACTACGAATGGTTTCGGCGGTCTACAATCATTTTGAAACTAAGTGTTTTAATTTGATATCAAAATCGGTATATATTATTTGCTAGTTAACTATTTTCTATTTGGTACGATTATGCTTTAAGATTTGGTACCGGATAGTTAATTTGTACGATATGAGATCATACTGATAGATAATACATACTTTTTGAATATCGATTTCATATATCAATTTTATATATCAATTTGTATATCGTTTAGATATCATATATTGTTTATATACCAATTTTTATACCATTTAGATATCAATATATATATATATATATATATATATATATATATATATATATATATATATATAACTTCAGAAATCAATATTGCGCTCATATTTTGTATTGATTAAAAATAGCACCGAAATCATACCGAACATGTAGGGTAATTATTGTTGCTGAAACTGGAAATGTTGATGTGGCCCGTAGCCTAAAACCAAAGAAAGATCATCGGGGGTCGGACTGGGTAATCTGGTGGCCACTCCGACGATCAACTCAGTAACAAAGCTAACAGAATGGAGATTACAAGAGATTGTAAGCTCCTTAGAGTGTGGGTAAGGCTTAAGTATTCTCTGAGGGTGTAAGAAAATGAGTTATTTGTGATCATCGAGGTGTATATATAGATTTACAGATGGCCCAATGGAGCCGGACACACCATTAAAATGATAGAGTCAACGTAGGTAATTGCTACTAGAAGAGGATAGTCGGTTAGGATCTCTGACCATTAGATTGTGATCCAAAGGCTAGGACGCAACCTGTCCGCTGTATTTCCAGGGACATTCTATATCATTAGCGGTGATAGAGATAGTATACATCTGTTCCAAATTCTCTACGTTCACTATGTAGAGCACCAAAAATGAGAAATAATGACACTGGAATCACCTCATTTGGACGTTGGATGAGAAAGATATGAGAAAATGAAGTTTAAATAATTAAACATACTATAATTTGCATGCAAGCCCTAGGATGATTATTATTAATTTCCAAATATCCTTATTCTTATTCCCAGACTAAAATCGTCATATCTTCTTCATTTGACATTAGAACTGAGCGATTCAGATCTCATTTCAAAGGTATTTCCAAGACCTACACATCCATGCAGGTTGCAGCCCATGTCCTTACTGTGGGGCCCAAAGAAAACCTCCTCATAATCCCAGCCAAAAATTCAAACCTTGCATTGGGATTCACTAACTTACCATATGTGTTCATTTTGGCTCTTGGATATCAGGGATCATCTTAATTATTCTCAAAACATTATAGAGAGCATGCTGGGCTAATTGACTATCATTTTTTAAAAAGTTTTATTTTTGAGAGGTTGTGTCCAATATATTGGACATATGAGATTCTAGCAATGGTGGAAAGGTAGCATATCAGTTAGCACTACCACCATCAATGTCTAGTGTACATGACATATTCCATGTCTCACAACTGAAGAAGTACGTCAGATATCCAACACATGTGTTAACAATAGATCCACCGGATTTGATTGAAGATTTGACGTTCGAAGTAGTACCTTTCGAAATCACTAGTCCGAAGGTTCAACATTTTCCCAATCGTGACATATATTATGTGAAGGTTACTTGGAGAAGCCAAGATGTAAAAGAAATCACATGGGAATAAGAGAATACTATGCGAAAGCAATATCCTCACCTATTCGACTCAGAAGAAATGTGTAAATTTCGAGGACAAAAATTATGTAAGGAGGAAGTTGTGAGACCTGCACTCCACTAACCTAGTTTAACCGTATCATGCCAGGTCCTCCCATCATTGCGAGATCGAGTGGACCAATCGTATGGAGGTAGGCTACAAAACCAGGTATGAGAATTGAGTTAAAAACACTAAAAGTATGCGTATGGTCGAATACCTAGGTAGGTATGGTCGACCCTATGGTAAGGAATAAGGATCACAGACCAATGAACCTACGGTCGATGTTTTTGACCCTACGGTCGTTGGGTTCTACGACAGTATGTCCAACCATAGGACCCCAAATCAGACTCTAAGTTTGAAAACTTTCCTAATTTGAGGAGGGTCTCTTTCCTATTATTAGAGAACTCTATATGGAAAGTTTTTCTCTATATAAAGGATGTCCCTCAAACCTTTTTCACTCTTTTAGAACATTAGTAACCCTAGAGGAAGAGAAGGAGAGAAGGAGAAGGAGAGAAGGCTAAGGAAAAGGCGTTGCTAAGAAGATTTTAGTTCTCTACAAGGCAAAGGTATGAACCTAATATCTGAAGATGAAAATTCTATGGAATAAGGTTTCCATGGAGGATTGGAGATATCAACCTATTATAATCCATGTGATTTCTTGAGTAAATCCCAAGGATAACCATGAGGGATGAGTTTGGTGATAATGGATGATGAGAAACTACTAATGATGACCATAGGAAAACCTTAGTATGAACCCAAGAGAAAAGCTGAGGAGTCGACCCAAGAAGAACTCTAATTGAATGTAGTTTGTGACCAGAAATCTTAAGGTCGTAGCTACGGTCAACCATAGCATGATCATAGCATGATCAAAGTATCGACCATAGGCATTCGAAAAGAATTCAAAAACCATATGGTCGCAGGGTATGGTCGCTTATAGTGCGACCGTAGGGTATCGACCGTACATAGTAAGGTCGACACAGCAAGCAATCATAGGGCCTATCAGACACCTATCAGTGATCTGTTTTGATTTTCGACTACTGTAACACATTACACATGAATCCTAACTTAAATTTATACAACTTTTAGGTCATTAAATTGATTCAAAGAGAATTATAAGGCTTGGAAGGAGATCAAGTTTTACTAACAGGTGAGGGAACAAGACCTAAACTAATTGGATAATAATAAATTGCCATGATTGATTCTATGCTTGTATGCTTGTAATGTGTATCTTAGATGTCATCCAATATTATTGTTATTACTGCTCATGTATATTTACTTTTGTCTACTTTATACCATGTTGATTAGTGATGCTAGGAATAGGCATGTGACTGTGTATGTGTGGTTAGTATGCTGGATGCTAATGGAGCATCAGGGGGAGAACGTGGCATTATGGTCTTTAATTAGGTCACCAGACTCTAGCTCTATCTCTACTCAAGTCTTACCTACTAACATCGTTGTATCGCCATTACCTTAGCAAAACTATTATGTCGTAGGGCATTAGGGGAGGTGGTCTCAGACCGTGTGGTATCTGACTCTGCCGGGGGGCCTTTACTCTATCTTTATAGATGTATTGAGGGATGATGGGGTGAGGCTTTGGATAAACTGGATGACATTTAGGATTGGTTAGTTGCGAGCCTAGTTTGCAAGCCCTCGTCAATCGGGCCTTACGTGTTGTTATGGGTAGGGCATCAGGGGAAGTATTGGCAGTGTTTGATCCGAACACTTTAACTCTATCTCTATTCCATGGTGGGTGCATGTGAGACGGCAATGGTGTTTGATTCATTGGGCGGATTCACACACTCGTGTATAGAGGTACGGTGGTTGCCAATTCTTTCTATAGCATATTGCAAACTTAAAAGCCAGACCAAAGATATGAATTGAATGCATGTATATGTTTGTTACATTGTTTTGTTTACTCATTAAGCCGGGATGTATGCTCACCCCTTCGACATTGAATATTTTTAATTGATGATTCAGGTCCTACTGCTGAAGATTATGTGAATGCGTTGACGTATGGACACGTAGCGGCGATGGATAGAGAACTAATGGAAGAGACGCATGATCCTTCTTACGAGTGCAATCAATGCATCTTTAATTAGTTTAGTTATATCTTGGTTAATGGACATGTAATTGATTATTTTATGGCTTAAGTTACTTGGAGATAATTGGATTAAATATTTATTTATCATTGTTAGATACTCAGTTCATTATTTATAAAGATTTTTACTTATTTGTTTATTATCTCAGATTATTACTGTGGAATGTGTGTGTGGTTGATATGGTGGGTACTATTTAACGAAGATCCTGGTTGTAACAGTAGTCCTACCTTTTTTTAGATCTTCTTGCACTGTCCTCAGATAGGGGTCTGATTGAATAACTGCTTTCACTTCGTCTATCAGATCAGGTACAATCTTTAATGTCGTAAACATGTTTGAAAATCGATGAATAAACCCCATGTCGGTCGATCCATCCGATTTATCAATCACGAACTGTTCATTGCCACAATTGAATACTCTTCCTACGACACACATTGCAGCATTTGTGCTAGTTTCTTCCTGAGATTTTGTCATTGTTTTTCTGCTTAGTGCATCAGCAACAACATTAGCCTTCCCTGGATAATACTGGATATCACAATTGTAGTCCTTTAGCAACTCCAACCATCTTCTCTGTCTCATGTTCAACTCCTTCTAATTGAAGAGATGAGTGAGAATTTTATGATCTGATTTAATCTAGAATTTCTCTCCAAATAAATAATGTCACCATATCTTGACAGTATGCACCACCGCTGCTAGCTCCAAGTAATGAGTGGGGTAATTCTTCTTGTGTGTCTTTAATTGTCTGAAAGCATACGCAATTACTTGCTCTCCTTGCATGAGAACACATCTCAAACCTAATCCAGACGCATCGGTGTACAAGGTAAATGGTTGTCTTGGGATCGGAATAGTCAAGATGGGAGCTGATATCAGTCTTGCCTTCAATGTTTGGAAACACTCTTTACATTTGTTGGTCCAAACAAACTTTTTTCCTTTCTTAGTCAGACTGGTGAGAGGTACGGAGATTCTAGAGTAATCTTCCATGAATCATCGATAATACGCAGCTAAACCCAAGAAACTTCTAATTTTTGCAACATTCTTCGGTGCTTTCCATTTCACAATAGCTTCAATCTTGTTGGGATCCACTTTAATTTCTTCGACTGATACAACATGGCCTAAGAAAGCGACTTCATTTAGCCAGAACTCACGCTTAGTAATTTAGCGTAAAGCATTTCTTTTCTTAGTCGCTGCAGTGCGGCTCTAAGATTTGTTATATGAGTCTCTTTGTCCTTGGAGTAGACTAGGATGTTATCTATAAATATAATGACCGATGTATCCAGCATATCGTGGGATACTCGATTCATGAATTCCATAAAAGTTGCGGGTGCATTAGTCAATCCAAAAGACATAACTAGAAATTCATAATGTCCGTATCTGGTTTTGAATGTTGTTTTTGGAATATCACCTTCCTTGATCTTCAACTGATGGTATCCTGATCGAAGATCAATCTTGGAGAATACTTTGGCACCTTGCAACTGGTAGAATAAGTCATCGATCCTAGACAACAGATATCGATTCTTTATCGAGAGTTTGTTCAATTCTCAATAATCTATACAAAGTCGAATGCTACCATCCTTCTTCTTCATGAACAACACTGGCGCTCCCCATGGTGATATACTAAGTCGGATATAACCCTTTTAGCAACTCCTGTAATTGTACCTTTAGTTCTTTCAATTCAGTAGGAGCCATTCTATAGGGTGCCTTAGATACTGGTGTAGCTCCAGGTATAAGGTCTATAATGAACTTTGTCGCTCGATCGGGTGGGAATCCTGGTAATTCCTCAAGAATTACATCTAGTAATTCACATACAACTTCAATGTCTTCCATTCGTGGTGCTTCCTTGGTTAGGTTAACCAAGGACACTAGGTACCCAATTTCTCCTTTCTCGAGGCATTTCCTAGCCTTTAATGCAGAAAGAATGAGTTTTTGTTTACGGGGAAGTTTGGTTCCCATAAAACTGAACCCTGCTCCTTCCTTGTCCTTAAATGATATCTTCTGTTCAGCACAAAGCAAACTCACGAAATGTTGGGATAACCAATCCATCCCTAGGATGATGTCCAAATCTGCCATCTCGAGTTGGACCAGGTTGGCATCCAAACTTTGTCCATTTATGAAAACTAAAAATGGTCCATAACCTTGGTCTAATTTTGCTTCTAATCCCATAGGTGACCATACTAGTAGCTTGTAATCTAGAGGTCTGAGGGGCATATCTAGCTTCTTTCCGAAAGACACCAATATAAATGAGTGTGTGGCTCCAAAGTCGAAAAGCACTCTGGCTAGTATATTAGCTATAGGTACAATAACTGTGATTTTATTTAATTTAGTCCACATGCTCACACAAGGTATTTCAAAACATAAGGTCGAATCATAGTTGTGACCACATCAGACGATGCGACAGCATCCTCAGAAGTAACTACATAAACCTTTCCTTGTTGTAGCTGCTTCCTTGGCTTAAGACAATCTCTTGAATAATGCTCTACTTTATCTTAGTCAAAACATTTGACTCTAGTATTACCCTGCTTCTATTAAGGTTGGGCAGTTGGAGTAGTCTTGGCTACTGCATTAAAACCTTTAGTACGGAAGGGTTTGAATGTCTTTGTGTTCCCTCCTTTGAATGTATTCCCGTTCGGCCTCTTAATACCCCTGTTTTGAGCAAAGTAACTCTCCCTCTAGCTCTATTCTAGTACTCGAGTAATCTATACAGCTTCATTATAAATCTTCTTTTCCAGTCCTATGCTCTCGGATGCTTCCCCTAAGTCCCATAACAAACCTTAGAGTTTTGGTACCTTCTTCCTGCATGCTAGAGGAGGCAAAGATGAACGGCTCTTCATAACGCTGCTGGTAAGTGTCGACAGACATTTGTCCTTGATATAGACTCAAAAATTCTTTTTCCATCAGATCCCTGAAACTCCTAAGGAAATACTTCGGGAAGAAGGCTTCTTTGAAGATAGCCCAGGTCAGCTGGGTGTGCTTTGTTAATAGATAACCCCGAGTAGATTTCCACCAGCGGTGTGCATCTCCTTTTAGCATAAATGCTGCACACAATACCTTCTCCTCTTCTGTAATAGTCATCATCATGAAATTTCTTTTCATTTTGTCAATCCAGTGAGCTGGCCACAATGGATCTGACGGCTTACTCATAAACTCCTTTGGTTTCATCTTTAAAAAGCACTCAATCAGTCTGGAGTGGTCCAACTGATACTGTGCATATGCTTCATACGTGGGCGGTTGGTACTGATAGTTACCTTGGTTATTTCCACCTTGCGGTACTTCAAGATTCTGCACTTGAGCTTGTACAACTAGCGTTTAATGTACTTGGGGTACTGTGTTGTTCATAGCAGATGTTTGGGGCACAGTATTACTACCCCCTAGTACGGTACTAGCTTGCCTTGCAGGTATAGGTGTTGTGTTTGTAGCTAGGGAAGCAATTCCCATAGCAGCTTGCATGTTCACTTGCATTTGCTGTATCTACTGCACTTGCTATGCCAAATTCATCACTACAATGGCCAAATCTATTGGTGGTTCTGGTAAGTTAGTTGGGTTGGCCTGGGTGTGAACATCCTGAGACGTAGCATTTTGATTCCCAACATTTCCTTCTTGTTCTTCTTGACGTTCATTGTCATTGACCTCCATAGGTGGTGGAGGTGGGTTTGCATTATGTCTCCTTCTGCTTGATCTATGCCCAACCATTTAAACTCTTGGGTAAAATAGTATTGGTAAGGCTAAACATGTGAGACAAGATATAATGGTAATATGTTGTTAGTCCCACAATAGAAGAAGAAAAATAAAATTACGAGGCATTAAGTCTAACAGAGCCAAAACAGATGACAGTCAATCGTATGCTCGATGTCGTACGGTCGCATGTAACACGACCATAGGTTTGACCATAAGAACCCTGGAAACATCCCGAGACCCTATGGTCGATCGTACGATCTATCATATGGTTGACTGTTTTGGTCGAATTGTGCGACTGTACAATTCAAAAATCAGGTTTTTAAACCTATTTTGAGACTTTTCCCTCTCGTTCTCTCTTGTTCTCCTGCGGTCTCAACTCAGCTCGCCACCACTGAGTTGCTACAGTGTCAACCGCATAAATTTTGTGATTTCTCCATCAATCGACAACCTTTGTCCTATTCTTCAAGGTATATTCTCTGCTCTTTTCTTCCTTTTCAAGCTTTCAGACCTAGGTTTTCGTCATTTATAGGGTTTTCTTCAAATTAACATCTAATTGACCTAAAATTTTGATTTTTATTGGTGGTCCTTACTATTGGCTACCCAACGGATGAAAGCCTCAAGAAAATTCAAGTTTCATCGATTGGTTTGGTTAAAACTTTGAAAATCCCAATTTTGACCTAAAATTTGGAGAAAATCCCAATTTTCAAAATTTCTTCAACTCTATTTTAATTGGTGTAAATTTTCTTTTGATTGATCGTTGTAGGATGGTTTGTGCCTCATGAAAGTCCTCCTACCTAGGTGTTTGAGTGAAAAGTAAGGCTTTTCCCCATTTTACGTCATTATGCTGCCCAAATTTTTTAACTTTCTAACTTGTTTTCTTATTATTCTCGCAATTATCATGGTTCATACCAAGGTTCCCAGAGTCCATGACCCTTATCGCTTCAGGTCCATCAAAGGGGAGGTACAGTATCCATGGTTTCATCAGAAAAAGGTGGAAGGGGGTCGGTGTGTCAATTTAGCCCACTTAGCCTTATTTGATGTGGAGAGGACATTTGGTGATATAGGCTGGCTTCCCATGAACTTGTACGAGGATTGCACCCACCCAGATTTAGTAAAGCAATTCTACTGCAACCTACAGGTTGAAGGTGATCCAGAGGATATAGACAGTGGAAGAGAGCTTTGGATCACAAGTTGGGTAAAAGGGGATCCTATCTCCTTCAATACCCAACAGTTGGCGGATCTTCTGGGTATCTCAAGCGTCGGTCCCTTGGTCTACTATGCTCCTAAGTTCTTAACCACTATTATACGCGTAGAGGTATGCAGTTAGATTCTTCTTGACGACCGTTGCAAGATGAAAACAGTCAACCTGTGTCCTGAGCCACAGGTATACTGTAAGATTATCCAGTATAATCTGATTCCTCAAGGTGGACATTATGAGATGGTCTCCCAGTAGACTCAGTACTTACTGTACTATATCTGTACTAGGAAGCCTATCTGTCTCCCTTACATTATCATACGGACTATGTACAGAGCCATGTTGTCTGATTTGAGAGGTAACCGGCCATATGGACTGTTGATCACCACTCTGCTCTCTCATCTACAACTGAACTTGGAAGATGAAAGGATCTATGAAGACACCTTCTCAGCTGACCTTGATTAGGATGTCATTTGTAGGATGGGGATGAGAGAGATATAGGTCAGTGATGATGAGAGGAATGCCATGAGATGTCCTCTCACTCGGGTGGCGGCAGTAGATACGGAGGCGACGGCAGCAACAGCAACAGAGACAGACGAGAGTGATGATGAGGAGGATGATGATCGAATGTACATGGATGTGGATGCCATACCTCCTCCATCACCACAGCATTCTACAGGAGCTGACCCTTCTTGGACTTCTCACTCTACTGGTCCTTCATGCCCACCACCAGGTGACATGATGGGGTTACTGTGTGAGATTCAAGATGCACAACTTGCTATGGATCAGAGGGTAGGAAAAATCCTAGATGCTCAGCATTCCACAAACCAGCAGGTAGCAGATCTAGCGGTTAGTCTTCGAGTGACCCAGACTCAAGTAGCCTGGCTCACGAGAGTATATGCTGAAGACTATGATCGAGACCGTGAGGCACCTCCTCCACTTACACCCCCAACTCCATGATTGCTCTTTTATTTTTCTCCTGTTTATACTACAGAGTAATTGTCTGGATTGTGGATCGTACTCTGGTTCGAATATACATTCTTCTCATTTTTGTTTGGTATATATATATTGTTTCTCATTTACTTATGTGTATTATTCTCTTTCTTAGTTTATGTCTCAAACAACAAGATGCTTATGATGTGTTCTTATTATATGTTTTAATTTTCTAACTCAGTTCATGACTAGCGTGGAAGTAGTTAGGTCAATGGATAGAACCTGAGAACTTTGATACTAAGCTATCACACCCCAATTCCAGACTAACCAGTGGTGTGATGAACTGTCTATAAACCAATGGTTCAACCAGGATCTTGTATAGGCCGTACCCACTATATCAAACCAAATACATTCTACGGTAATAATCAGAGATAATAAATTAATAAGCAGAAGTATTTATAATTAATGAACTGAGGTCTATCAGTGATAAATTATATTTAATCTAGTTATCTCCAAATAACTGAAGATATAAAGTAAATAATCCATTACATATTCCAGTACTCAAACATAACTAAACTAATCAAAAACACATTGGTTGCACTCACATGAAGGATCATGCGCATCTTCTATAGCTTCTATGTCCATAGCCACCATGTGTCCATACGATAGTGCATTCACGTAATCTTCTATAGTAGGACCTACATCATCAACTAAAAATATTCGACGTCGAGAGGGTGAGCACACATCATGGCTCAATGAGTAAACAAAACAATGCGCAAACATATGCATGCATTCAATTCATATCTTTGGTCTGATTTTTAAGTTTATAATGTGCTATAAAAAGGATTGGCGGCAACTGCACCTCTATACACGAGTGTATCAATCCGTCTAATGGATAAATCACCATTGTCGTCCCACATGCACCCACCATGGAATAAAGATAGAGCTAAAGTGTTCTGGTCACACATAACCACCACTTCCCCTGATGCCCTACCCATACCAACACGTAAGCCCCTATTGGCGAGGGATTGCAAATTGGGCTCGCAACTAACCAATCCTAAATGTCATCCAGTGTATCCAAGGCCTCACCACAGCATCCCTCAATAGATCCATAGAGATAGAGCTAAGGCCCCCCGACAGAGTCAGAGACCACATGGTCCTAGACCACCTCCCCTGATGCCCTACAACATAATAGTTCTGCTAACGTAATGGCGATACGACGATGTCAGTGGGCAAGACTTGAGTGGAGATAGAGCTAGAGTCTGGTGACCAGACTGAACCACAATGCCATGTCCTCCCCCAGATGCTTCACTCATATCCAATACACTGACCACACACACACAATCACATTCCTATTCCTAGATCTTGCTATAAATAGACAATAATAAATATGTATGAGTAGAATATAACAGTAATATTGGGTGACATATGAGATGCACATTACAAGCATACAAGCATAGAATCAATCATGGCATTGGACTCAATAAAATAAACTATTTTAATTAATTAGTTTTGGTCTTATTCCCTTACCTTTTAACAATATTCAATCTCCTCCCAAGCCTTCTAATTCCGTTTGAACCAATTTAGTAAACGAGAAATTATATGAATTTAAGTTAGGATTCATGTGTAATATGTTACAGGAGTAGAAAATTAAAATAGATCACTGATAGGTGATTGATTGGTCCTATGGTCTCATGTTGTATCGACCATACCACGTACGGTCGACCCCGACGGTCGCACTATATGCCACCACATCTGCGACCATACATTTCTTGAATTCTTCATGAATGGCTGTGGTCAACTCTATAGTCATCCTATGGTCCACCATAGCTGTGACCATATGATTTCTAGTCAAAATTTACTTTCAATCCAAGTTCTTCCTGAGTCAATTTCTCGGCTCTTCACTTGGGTTCATCCTAAGGTTATCCTATGGCCATTATTTATAGTTTCTCATTAACCATTATCACTAAACCCATCACTCATAGTTATCCTTGAGATTTACACCCTAGATCACATGGATCATAATGGTTTGACATCTCCATTCCACAATAAAAACCTTATTTAATAGAATTTACAT
The DNA here is from genome assembly GCA_028583415.1 of Protea cynaroides. Lineage (NCBI taxonomy): Eukaryota > Viridiplantae > Streptophyta > Magnoliopsida > Proteales > Proteaceae > Protea > Protea cynaroides. The sequence continues at coordinate 75,650,759 of CM053276.1, read as the reverse complement.
CTTCAGAGGTAAGTTTCATACCTTGGCCTATTGTAGAAAACCAAAACCTTCTTTGCAAAACCTACTTCTTAGTCTTCTCTCCTTCTCCTTCTCTTCCTTCTCTTCCTTCCTTAGGTCTAGGGTTTGATAATATTCCAAAAGAGTGAAAAAGGGTTGAGAGATGTCCTTTATATAGAGAGAAACTCTCCGTATAGAGTTTTCCAACAATAAGAAAGAGATCCCCCTTTTATTTGGAAAGTTTGAAAACTCAAATTCTGATTTGGGATCATACGGTCGGACTTATTGTAAGACCCGTATCAAACTAACCCGGTCTTACCACCTTGAACCAGGTCTACCCATCATGGTCGAGCCAAATGGATCAAGTACGTGAGGGAGATCGTGATCCCAGGTATTAAACTGATCTAAAAACACTAAAAATACGGGGAGGGTCGCACACCCGGCTAAGCAGGGTCGGACCCCCCAAGATAGAAAATCAGACCCTGAGTTTTTAACCGGGGGTCGGACATTTTAGAACCAGGGGTCGACGGGATCTCCGACCCCCTCATCGACCCTCAGTCTGTCGACAGAAACCGTGATTTGGAAACTTTCCAAATTTCAATGGGATTCTTTCCTAATCTCAATGGGACTTATTTTTGGAGTTTTTACTCTATAAATAGGACGTCCCTAAGCCTCTTTCACTCCTTTTATAACCCTAATTGGATTGAGAGAAAGAGAAGAGAAGGAGAAGAGAAAGAGAAGAGAAGGAAAGTGGAGAAGAAGATCAAAGAGAAGGCTTCAGAGAGACAAGCCTAATTCTCAGGTATGGGTACTATCTCCATGTAATTCTACCGACCTTAGAATGGATAGTGAAGAGGGAATGATCTAGGAGAAACCCAAATCATCCATCCATGGTTAGGTTTTTATGAAAAACCGTGGGGGAAGTCATAAAAATCATATAGGTGAATGAACTACGATTCTAGACCATAGAACATGTGTGGAATGGATTGTAGAAGCAAGTCATAGGACCCCAAACACGAAGGAATGGACTGAAGGATAAAAATTTGACGAAACCCACAGGGGGTCGCACAGGGGGTCGATGGCCAATCGACCCTACCAGACCCTAACAATCGACCCCCAATTAACAGCATGCTTTTTAAAGTCTGAATTAATTCTAATTAAATTCTATCGAGTTGATTAGGTCTTCTAGTGTTATAATATCGATATATAGTTGATTCTTAAAGCTTGAAAGAGGACCTACGATCAAGCAAAGGTGAGGGAATAAGACCTAACATAATTGGTTAATAATAAACTGTTTTACTCTTGAGTCCAATGCCATGATTGATCTTATGCATGTATGATTGTTATGTGCATTCAACATGTCATCCAATATTTCTATTATTACTATTCATGCATATTTAATTGTTGTTATAACATGATGATGATGATGATGATGATGATGATAGGAATAGGCATGTGGATGTATGTGTGTGGTTGGTGTGCTTGATGCGAGCGAGTATCAGGGGGAGGTGTCATAGGCGGGGCCTCAGCACTCTAGCTCTATCTCTAACTCAAGTCTTGTCCACTGACATCGTCGTATCGCCATTACCTTAGCATAACTATTACGTCGTAGGGTATGAGGGGAAGTGGTCTCGGACCGTGTAGTCTCTGACTCTACCGGGAGGCTTTAGCCCTATCTCTATGGATGTATTGAGGGATGCTAGGGTGAGGCCTTGGATACACTGATTGGCTTTAGGATTGGTTAGTTGCGAGCCCAGTTTGTGAGCCCTCGCCAGTAGGGGCTTACGTGTTGGTATGGGCAACGGGTACAACAATAAACGTGACCTTTGCGTGTACATTATCCATGGTGGGTGCATGTGGGTCGACAATAAACGTTACCTTTGGGCGGCTTCACACACTCGTGTATAGAGGTGTGGCGTCAATAAATGTGACCTTTGGCCACCTATCCTTTCTATAGCACATTGCAAACTTATTTACCAGACCAAAGATATGAATTGAATGCATGCATATGGTTGTTGCATTGTTTTGTTTGCTTACTGAGCCATAATGTGTGCTCACCCTCTCGACGTCGAATATTTTTAGTTGATGATGTAGGTACTACAGTTGAAGATTATATAAATACTCCGGTGTATGCGCGTGTTTCTGCAATGGAAGCTGAAGACTTGGAGGATACGCATGACCCCTCATGTGAGCGCATGACCCCTCATGCGAGTGCAACTCATGCGTATTCTATTAGAATTTTATTTGAATTTATAAAAAGATGTAATTGATATTTTATTTATTTATGTCTCAGTTGATACAATAATAACTTGATATTTTAATTATGATTATTATATTTAGAGTTTTCAGTTCATTTACTATAAAACTTCCACTATTGTGTATTTATTTTGATTATGGTTGTGGATGTGCATGGTTTTATTTTTAATGGATACCGCCTATTAGAGATTCTGGTTGAACCGTTGGTTTATTAGTGGTTCATCACACCATTCTGAGTGGTGTAGAATTGGGGTATGACAACTTGGTATCATAGCATCTCAGGCTTTATCTGTGAAACCGTATACTTCCACAAAAGGGTCGTAAACTAAGATAGGATAAAAATTTAAAAGATGTAATAATAACACACCATAAGCATCTGTGTTGTTTGAGACTAAACTGAAAGAGAATAATGCATCTATTAAATGAGAAACAAATTTATATACAACCAAAAGGAAGAACAAATGTTTATATATATATATATATATGATTAAAGCAGAGTACAGTTTACAGTCCGGACAGTTACTCTGAAATACAAAAAGAAAAATAAATGAAGTACATCAAGAAGCTAGAGGTGATGGGGGACGCGATGCCTCACGGTCTCTATCATAGTCCTCAGCGTAGACCCTAGTCAACCAAGCTGTCTGAGTCTGGGTCATCTGGTGACTAGCTGTGAGATCAGCCACCCGCTGGTCAGTCACACGCTGAGCATCCCTAAGCTCTCCCATCCTTAGGTCAGACATACGCTGAGCCTCTCGTATCTCATGTAATATCCTCATCATGTCATCAGATGGAGAATGACCAGTTGCATGCAGAGGACCAGCTGAAGAAGACGGACCAGTTCCAGTAGCATGAGTAGGTGTTGGAGGAGGTATGGAATCTACATCCATGTATAGTCAGTCGTCATCATCCCCCTGAACCCCTGCTCCAGCGGCTGCTGCCTCAGCGTCAGCCATCTCCACTCAAGTGCGAGGGCGCACCATCGCTTTCCTCTCCTCATCGCTGACCTGGGCATCCCGCATGCCCATCTTGCAAATAGCCTCCTAATCCAGAGGCGATGAGAAGGATTTCTCCTGAATCTTCTCATCCAATAAATCAACCCCTAGGCGGGTAAGCAAGGTAGTGATCATGCATCCATAAGGAAGGTTGCCAGTGTGACTGGGCAACGTGGCACTGATCATTGTACGCATGATGATGTAGGGAAGACAAATAGGCTGCCTAGTGCATATGCAGTATAATAGATACTGGGTCAACTGGGAGACCCTCTCGTAATGACCACTCTGCGGTATCTGGTTATGCTGAATGATCTTGCAGTATACCCATGGATCTGAGCGCAGACAACTCGCTTTCATCTGCCAGCGATCAGGTCTGATGAGCTAGCTATCAATTTCAGCCCTCATCTGTAGAGAAAAGAACTGGGGCTCTCCAGGGGCACAAAATACCAAGGGGCTAGCATAGGAAATGCCCAACAAGTCGGCCAGCTGTCGATAATCAAATGAAACATCAACCCCCTTGACGTAGCTGGTGATCCGAAGCTCACCACCCCTCTCAACATCATTGTAATCTCCCACCACCAGGAGATTACAGTAGAACTGGCATACCAAGTCAGGACGGGTACACGCGTCATAGGTGATGACAGGGAGCCAGCCCATATCACCAAAGGCCCCCTCCACATTGAACAAGGCTAAGCTAGCCAAGTCCACTTTACGGCCGCCCTCTACCTTCTTGCTAGCGTAGTGGGCATATTATCCCTCGGCTTTATTGGAACGGAAGCGAAGAAGGTCGCGAACTTTGGGTACCTTGGTATGAGCCATAGTATCTACAAATAATAAAGAAAAACAAATAATGGATTAGTAGAGAGTAAAAACCCAAAATTTCGACATAATAACCACGTAAATTGGTCAAAAGCCTCACTTTTCACCCATACGCGTGGGCAGGAGGACTTACATAGACCCTAGACTATCCTGTGAGACTCATACATTCGGAAATTTCAACTAATTAGATTGAATTGCAAGAAATTTCAAGAAATTCAAAATCTCGACAAAATTAGGGCAAAAAGTGTAAATTTCGAGTTTCTCGATAACCGACCGATGAAACTCGAATATTTTTTAGGGCTTTCGTTCTTCGAGTCACCAACAACAAAAGCCCCCAATAAAAATCAAATTTTTACGGTTGGAAAAAGTATAATTTGAAAAATACGGGATGAACGAGCAAAAACCTAGGTAAAGAAACCTAAAAACATAAAAAGGTAGAAGACATACCTGTAATGGAGGTGTAGACAACAAAACAAGGAGTGCAAACCACCAACGGATCGGAGTTGTCACTGTAGCAACTCAGAGGGACAAGTTGAGTCGAAGTGGAGAAGAAAGAATGAGAAATGGACTTTGAATCGGAACTTAAAAATCAGATTTTTAGTCCGAGGGTCGGAAAATTCGATTAAAACAATCGACCCCCGCATCGACCCTCGGCTCTCGAGAATCTGACAGAACCAGGGGTCGCACCCTGGGTCGGACATCCTCCGACCCCCCCATCGACCCCCGGCTCTCGGGAAGAATGGGTGATTTCCCAGGGTCACAGACTGAGGGTCGGACACCCATCGACCCCCACCATCGACCCTGTAGTGAAAATACAACGTTTTCGACAGAATGATTTGAAAATTTTGAAATTTGCATTTGTTAGTCGTTTTAAAATATGAGAATGAAGTATTTAATGATTGTCTCTCATGTTCAATGATTTCAGGCAATCCCACAATCAGATTAATTAATGGCGGGACGCAGAGTAACCAGATAGGGCCGTAACTCTATTCCACCACCACCACCTGTGGGGGAAGATAACCAGACACAACCGAGAACACAAGGGAATATGAACACGGCACCATCCGTCATAAATGGGTAGGAAAATCCTACCAATCTGCCAACTCCACCTACAGACTTGGTCATAGTCGTAATGAACTTAGCCCAACAGCTGCAACAGATGCAACAGGCACAAGCTACTATCCAAGCTGCCATAGGCATAACTCTTCCAGCTGTACAAACACCTCCAATGCCAGCTGGACAGGCAAGCACAGCACCAGGGGGGAGTAACACAGTACCCCACACACCTCAGACTCCTATCATGTCCGCTCAGGTACCGAATCCTGAGATAGCTCAAGGTGGATATCAATACCAACCACCTATGTATGGAGCATATGTCCCGCAGCAACTAGACCACTCCAGACTGGTGGAGCATTTTCTGAAACTAAAGCCCAGAGAATTCAATGGCAAGCCAGCAGATCCTTTATGGCTGGCACACTGGGTTGACGAAATGGAAAGAAACTTTGTGATGATGACACTAAATGAAGAAGAAAAAGTGTTATGTGCCACCTTTATGCTGAAAGGAGATGCACACCATTGGTGGAGGTCTACCAGGACGTATTTACTTACAAAGCACGCCCAACTAACTTGGGATATTTATAAAGAGGCATTCTTTGAGAAGTAATTTCCAAGAAGTTTCAGAGATTCTATGGAAAGAGAGTTCCTGAGTTTATATCAGTGGCAGATGACCGTGGATGCGTATCAACAGCGTTATGAAGAGCTGTTCTTCCTTGCACCCACTAGTATGCAAGAGGAAAACACAAAGACCCGAAGGTTCGTCATGGGACTTAGGGGAAGCATCTGCGAGCATGTTCTGGGACATGAAAAGAAAATTTATAATGAAGCGGCACAAATTTCTCGAGTTATAGAATCGAGCCAGAAGGAGAGTTATTTCATGCAAAACAGAGGTATCAAAAGGCCAGCTAAAAATTCTTATAATGGAGGGAATAACAAGACATTCAAACCCTTCCGTGCTCAAGGCTTTACCGCTGCAACCAAGACTACTCCCGTAGCTCAACAGCAACAGAAGCCAATTACTGAAGGGATAAAATGTTTTAACTGCAACCAAGTGGGACATATAGCAAGGGAATGTCCTAAGCCCAAGAAACAGCTACATCAAGGATGAGTTTACGTGGTTACATCTAAGGATGCTGCCGCATCGCCTGATGTGGTCACAGGTATGACTTACATTTTAATTAGTTGTATTACATTGTATGAGTATGTAGACTAAACCAAGACAAATCACAGGTATCGCACCGATTAATGGCATTCCCGCCAGAGTACTCTTTGATTCAGGAGCTACTCATTCCTTTATATCTGTGACGTTTGGAAAGAAGTTAAATCTACCCCTTAAATCCTTAGATTACAAACTACTTGTACGATCACCTATGGGATTAGAAGTGGAGTTAGAAAAAGGTTGTGGACATGTCCAGTTCTCATTGGTGAAAAGAGCTTGGATGCGACCTTGATCCAACTTGAGATGGGAGACTTTGACGTCATCTTGGGAATGGACTGGTTAGTTCGGCATTCGGCAAACCTATTGTGTGCCGAAAAGAAGCTGACATTTAAAGACAAGGAAGGAGCAGAGTTCAGTTTTTTGGGAACCAAACTTCCCCGTAAATGAAAGCTCATACTCTCGGCACTAAAGGCTAAGAAGTGCCTTGAGAAAGGAGCAGTCTCTCGGCACTAAAGGCTAAGAAGTGCCTTGAGAAAGGAGCAGTCGGGTATTTAGTATCTGTGGTCGACCTTACCAAGGAAGCACCACGAATGGAAGATATTGATGTCGTCCGTGACTTCCCAGACGTATTTCCTAAAGAATTACCAGGATTACCACCCGACCGAGCCACGGAGTTTGTTATAGATCTTATACCTGGAGCTGCACCAGTATCGAAAGCACCTTATCGAATGGCTCCCACCGAACTGAAGGAATTGAAAGTAAAACTACAAGAACTTATGGACAAGGGTTACATTTGCCCTAGTATATCACCATGGGGAGTGCCAGTATTATTCGTGAAAAAGAAGGACGGTAGCGTTTGCTTGTGTATAGACTATCGAGAACTGAATAAACTGACAATCAAGAATCGATATCCATTGCCTCGGATCGATGACATGTTTGATCAGTTGCAAGGTGCCAAAGTGTTCTCAAAGATTGATCTTCGGTCAGGCTACCATCAGGTGAAGATTAAGGATGGTGATATCCTCAAGACAGCATTCAGGACCAGATATGGACATTATGAATTTTTGGTCATGTCTTTTGGATTGACAAACGCACCAGCAACCTTTATGGAACTTATGAACTGGGTTTTCCACGACATGTTGGATACGTCGGTTATTGTATTCATTGATGATATATTAATCTACTCCAAGGACGAGGAAACGCATGTTAAGAATCTAAACGCCGCTCTACAGCGACTACGAAAGGAAAAGCTCTACGCCAAATTTACAAAGTGTGAGTTTTGGCTAAAGGAAGTCACATTTCTAGGCCATGTAGTATCCGCTGAAGGAATTAAAGTGGATCCCAGCAAGATCGAGGCTATTGTAAAGTGGGAAGCACTGAAGAGCGTTGCAGAAATTAGAAGTTTCTTGGGTCTAGCTGGGTATTATCGACGATTTGTGGAAGACTATTCCCGAATTGTCGTACCTCTTACTAGTTTGACTAAGAAGGGCGAGAAGTATGTTTGGACGGATAAATGCGAGAAGAGTTTCCAAACCTTGAAGGCTAGATTGATATCAGCTCCAATCTTGACCATCCCGATTCCAGGACAACCATTTATCTTGTATACCGATGCGTCAGGAATGGGATTAGGATGTGTACTTATGCAAGGAGAACAAGTAATTACTTATGCCTCAAGACAACTGAAGACCCATGAGAAGAACTATCATACACATGATTTGGAACTAGCGGCAGTAGTACATGCTGTCAAAATATGGAGACATTATCTGTACGGGGAGAAGTTTTAGATTAAATCAGACCATAAAAATCTTACTTATCTATTTAATCAGAAGGAGCTGAATATGAGACAAAGAAGATGGCTGGAACTATTGAAAGATTATGATTGTGATATCCAGTATCATCCGGGGAAAGCTAATGTAGTAGCCGATGCGTTGAGTAGAAAGGCAATGATAAAATCTCAGGGAGAGGTTAGCACAACCTCCACAATGTGTACTACCAAAAAGGTATACAAATACAATAATGAGCAGTTTGTGATAGATGCACCAGATGGATCAGCCAACCAAGGGTTTATTCATCGGTTTTCAAATATATTCGCCGCATTGAAGATTATACCGGATATAGTTGATGAAGTAAAGACAGCTATCAAATCAAATCCTTACCTAAGAACGGTACAAGAGGACATCGAAAAAGGTAGGACTAACCCTGAGTTTACCTTGGACGAAGAAAAGGTACTGATGTACAAAGGAAGAATATGTGTACCCAAAACAGAAAGCTTGGACATTAGACATCGATTGATGAAAGAAGCTCATACCACCATCTATTCGATACATCTTGGAAGTATAAAAATGTATCATGATCTAAAGAAATTATATTGGTGGAGAGGAATGAAAGCAGATGTAGCTAAGTTTGTGTCTCAATGCCTAAATTGTCAGAAAGTAAAGGCTGAACGACAATGACCGGCAGGACTGTTACAGCCGTTACCGGAATCAGCATGGAAATGGGACTGCATCACTATAGACTTCATCACAGGATTACCATTGACTCCTTGAGTAGTTGACGTAGTTTGGGTGATTATAGACCGCCTAACTAAAACAGCTCACTTTATACCGATACGACCTCAGTGTACACTGGAGAGGTTAGCTAAGCTGTATGTGGATAACATTGTGCGATTACACGGTGTACCTGAAAGCATTGTGTCCGATAGAGATTCATGATTTACTTCAAAGTTTTGGGAAGGATTGCAAAAGGCTATGGGTACAACATTGAAGTTTAGTACCGCATTCCATCCACAGACAGACGGACAGTCAGAGCGTACAATTCATATTCTAGAAGATATGCTTCGAGCATGTATGATTGATTTTAAAGGATCATGGGATGAAAAGTTACCATTGATTGAGTTGCTCTTCGCCCGCCCTTCCTCCCTCACAAAAACTGTTTTTACCTCGCTTAAAACAATAGCTATCAGGCTACTATACAGATGTCACCCTATGAAGCACTGTGTGGCCGAAAGTGTTGAACTCCTTTGTTTTGGAATGAAGTTGGGGAACGTAGTATTGTTGGACCGGAATTCGTTGAAGAGACTTGTCGAGTGGTCGACATTATCAAGGAAAGAGTGAGAACAGCTCAGAATCGTTAGAAGCAATATGCAGATACCCGACGCTGAGACCTTGAATTCATCGTGGGTGACAAAGTATTCTTAAAAGTATCGCCTATGCGAGGATTGAAACGATTCAGACAGAAAGGGAAACTAAGTCCAAGATATGTCGGGCCATATGAGATTCTAGCTAACCGTGGAAAAGTGGCGTACCAGTTAGCACTACCACCATCTATGTCAAGTGTACATGACGTATTTCATATTTCCTTATTGAAGAACTATGTCAAGGATCCAACGCATGTTCTGATAGTAGATTTACCTGATTTGCCTGATGATTTGACATTTGCGGTAACACCAACTGAAATCACCAGCCGAAAGGTTCAACGACTACGCAACTGTGATATCTATTATGTTAAGGTCATCTGTAGAAGTAGAGATATGGAAGAAATTACATGGGAAGAAGAGAATGTTATGCGAAACCAATACCCTCATTTATTTGACGCAGAAGGTATGTACAATTTTGAGGACGAAATTTTTATAAGTAGGGGGGAGTTGTAAGACCCGTATCAAACTAACCCAGGCTTACCACCTTGAACCAAGTCTACCCATCATGGTCGAGCCAAATGGATCAAGTACGTGAGGGAGATCGCGATCCCAGGTATTAAACTGACAAAAAAACATTAAAAATAGGGGGAGGGTCGCACAACCAGCTAGGCAGGGTCGGACCCCCCAAGATAGAAAGTTAGACCCTGAGTTTTTAACCGGGGGTCGGACATTTTAGAACCAGGGGTCGACGGGATCTCCGACCCCCTCATCGACCCCCAGTCTGCCGACAGAAACCGTGATTTGGAAACTTTCCAAATTTCAATGGGATTATTTCCTAATCTCAATGGGACTTATTTTTGGAGTTTCTACTCTATAAATAGGATGTCCCTAAGCCTCTTTCACTCCTTTTATAACCCTAAGTGGATTGAGAGAAAGAGAAGAGAAGGAAAGTGGAGAAGAAGATCAAAGAGAAGGCTTCAGAGAGACAAGCCTAATTCTCAGGTATGGGTACTATCTCCATGTAATTCTACCGACCTTAGAATGGATAGTGAAGAGGGAATGATCTAGGAGAAACCCAAATCATCCATCCATGGTTAGGTTTTTATGGAAAACCGTGGGAGAAATCATAAAAACCATATAGGTGAATGAACTACGGTTCTAGACCATAGAACATGTGTGGAATGGATTGTAGAAGCAAGCCATAGGACCCCAAATACGAAAGAATGGACTGAAGGATGAAAATTTAACAAAACCCACAGGGGGTCGCACGGGGGGTCGATTGGGCCATCGACCCTACCAGACCCTGGCAATCGACCCCAAGTGTTTGGGAAGTCCAGAATCTGGGTGGTAGCACCCACGGTCCATGGAACATCCGACCCTGGTATCGACCCCCAGTTAACAGCATACTTTTTAAAGTCTGAATTAATTCTAATTAAATTCTATCGACTTGATTAGGTCTTCTAGTGTTATTATATCGATATATAGTTGATTCTTAAAGCTTAAAAGAGGACCTACGATCAAGCAAAGGTGAGGGAACAAGACCTAAACTAATTGGTTAATAATAAACTGTTTTACTCTTGAGTCCAATGCCATGAGTGATCTTATGTGTGTATGATTGTTATGTGCATTCAACATGTCATACAATATTTTTATTATTACTGTTCATGCATATTTAATTGTTGTTATAACATGATGATGATGATGATGATAGGAATAGGCATGTGGATGTATGTGTGTGGTTGGTGTGCTTGATGCGAGCGAGTATCAGGGGGAGGTGTCATAGGCGGGGGGGCCTCAGCACTCTAGCTCTATCTCTAACTCAAGTCTTGTCCACTGATATTGTCGTATCGCCATTACCTTAGCAGAACTATTACGTCGTAGGGTATGAGGGGAAGTGGTCTCGGACCGTGTAGTCTCTGACTCTGCCGGGAGGCTTTAGCCCTATCTCTATGGATGTATTGAGGGATATTTGGGTGAGGCCTTGGATACACTCATTGGCATTAGGATTGGTTAGTTGCGAGCCCAATTTGTGAGCCCTCGTCAGTAGGGGCTTACATGTTGGTATGGGCAACGGGTACAGTAATAAACGTGACCTTTGCATGTACATTGTCCATAGTGGGTGCATGTGGGTCGAAAATAAACGTTACCTTTGGGCAGCTTCACACACTCGTGTATAGAGGTGCGGCGTCAATAAACGTGACTTTTGGCCACCTATCCTTTCTATAGCCCATTGCAAACTTATTTACCAGACCAAAGATATGAATTGAATGCATGCATATGGTTGTTGCATTGTTTTGTTTGCTCACTGAGCCATGATGTGTGGTCACCCTCTAGACGTCAAATATTTTTAGTTGATGATGTAGGTACTACAGTTGAAGATTATATGAATACTCTGGTGTATGCGCGTGTTGCTGCAATGGAAGCTGAAGACTTGGAGGATACGCATGACCCCTCGTGCGAGTGCAACTCATGCGTATTCTATTAGAATTTATAAAAAGATGTAATTGATATTTTATTTATTTATGTCTAAGTTGATACAATAATAACTTGATATTTTAATTATGATTATTACATTTAGAGTTCTCAGTTCATTTACTATAAAACTTCCGCTATTGTGTATTTATTCTGATTATGGTTGTCGATGTGCATGGTTTTATTTTTAATGGATACCGCCTATTAGAGATCCTGGTTGAACCGTTGGTTTATTAGCGGTTCATCACACTGTTCTGAATGGTGCAGAATTGGGGTGTGACACTTATGGTCACAAAATTTTTCGACCATGCGCATAAAAACATCAACCGTACATTTAATTATCAAATGTCTTTATTTTTCATCGTATGGTTGACCATACCTACCTAGGTAGTCGACCATACACTTAGTTTTAAGTATTTTTTGAGTCGATTTGCTTACCTGGTCTCGTGGTTTTTTTTCACACAATTGGTCCACTCAATCCAACAATGATGGGAAGACCTAGCACGATACGGTTAGACCTGTTAGTAGAGTGCGGGTCTTACATATCACTACACCATGGATCAGGTGTAACACGTCATTTACAGAGAACGCCCTAGTATTACGCTGATTATCTTTTGTTTGCGAATCCATGTGGTAGTACTGGCTACTAACCTGACATACCAGCCCTCCTCCTTTATCTAGGCTGGGGACCAGCAGCATAACACTGGCGGAGTTAACATCTAACATCATTTACATTTATGCAAAAATGCATGCTCAAACTATTCAGTTCTTGACATGACAATGTGAAATGCAGCAGTTCATTATATCTGTAAATGCAGAACCTAGTATGAAAACATTCAAAAAAAATTCAGGCTTGGTATCCCTCACCTGGTAATGATCATCACTGAAATGGAGAAGACTCCGATAAACTGCCCTTAGATCGTTGCAAAGATTTATTATTATTTTAAAATGGATTAGTGTTTCACGCGAATCATACTTAACAAGGTCCCTTAATATCCAAGAAAAACATTTACACATGCCCTAATATATGTTAAGCGTTCAACCACTGTGTCAAAAACACCCCCAACACCCCAAATAATGTTCCTGATCCTCACCGGAAGAAGTGAGCCCGAGATATTGCTTCTGGTCATACTTCTTCCGGCACACCACAAAGAGTTCTTTGTGAAACACCTTGCGATGACTGGAAGGACACTTGGAAGTGATATCTTCCAATAACTACTTCTAGTACATCAGTTGGTTGATCCAGAAGCACCTTGCTTCCGAACCTAGCTTTTGGGCTTCTATAGGCTGATGAATTACACTAACTAGAAGAAGTAAATTCAGAAGTAATGTTTTTAGTAACTTCTTCCAGTACAACATAGAGAGTTCCATGTGAACGCACTGTGACGACCAGAAGTATATCCGGATGTAACATCCTCTGGGCTTGCTTTCAATCATGGTTTGTCTGCAATCCATAAGGGGTTTTATCAAAATTTCTCATGGTGTTTCTTTCCCCAAGGCTAAGGACTCAACAATGAGTGTGGGGAATACCACCCTAAGGTCTCAAAGCTTGCTCTATTCTTATTCCCTTCACCAAAGATGAAATGGCATAATGCCCTAAGTCCAACATCAACCCACTATTCTACCCATCTTATTACCATTCCAAACCTTAAGGAGGATTAATCCCTACTCTTCAACCTTCATTGATCCCTATGGTTGTGCTCTCCCCATAACACCCATCATGTAAGTTGCCCCTCCCCTTCATAGTCATAATTGTTTATTTGGTCAGACAATACTTACTTGTTTTATGATTGGGCCTTGGGGCCTTTTTTGATGCCTGATCACCCTCCAATGGTGGTTGGGGTTGAAGAAGATTGAAAGATTAAGGGATTAGATGTAGAGAGGTCCCAACCTTCAATGTAACCTCCAGTTCATGAATGCTATAATTGGGGTCAACTACATCTCATCCAAAAAATTTATAATTCTCAGATGGTTTTGTAAAGTACATTATGAGCACACCAGAAAAAGTGAATCTGAAAGCACACATCTTTCAGTGCTACTTCTGATTAAGCTTAATTATGTTGATTTGTTCAGTAACAAAAATCCTAGCTAGCTATAAAGATCCGAGAACAAAAGACAAGAATATGTACACTCACCCAACTATGATAAGTTATTAGGTGCAGGTCTTACACACTCCCTCAGTTCCACTCAATGGCCAAAACCCTTAATGAAGGATTTAGCTCTCTATTTATATGCAAAGAGGAGAAGGAGAGAGAGTGAGTCCCGCAACTGAGCCAGCGGCAGGATCCTAGTTGGTTCATCCAATGGCATTGTTCCGTCAACAGGGCTAAAAATGTATCCCTGGCTAGTATTTCTAGGGCCAACACATTGGGTCGCAAGTTGGGCCCCCCTAGGGTCTTTTACAATGAATAAATTCTGTATAGAATCCCTTACCTAGGATCAGGGTATATCCATCGGGTCTGTCAACTATCGACGTGGAAAAGCCTGCCACAGTAAAAATCTAAGTCAGTAGGGGATTTCTAGTGTAAGTCTTACAATCCCCCCCCCCCCAAAAAAAAAAAAAAAAAAAAAAAAAAAAAAAAAACTTATAAGAATTTCGTCCCCAAAATTAAGGCTTACCTGGATTGTCAAACAAATGCTGGTATTTTTCCCACTTCCCATTTTTACCTTTCCATGTAGCCTCTTCAATGGCATAGCTACGCCAGTGGACCTTCATATAAGGAATGGATCAGTGGCCCTGTTTCTAAACCTTTCTATCTAAAATAGCCATTGGCTCCACAGTATATAACAGATCCATCGATCTGAGGACTATCAGCACTCAGTACATGCGAGGGATCTGATATGTACTTCTTGAGGAAGGAGATGTGAAACACATAATGGACCTCAGACAACTGGGGGTAAGGCCAACTGATATCCCACCTTCCTGCTTCTCTTTAGAATCTTATAAGAACCAATATATCTGGGACTCAGCTTCCTTTTCTTCCTGAACTAGCAAATGCCACGATGAGGTTACACTTTCAGAAAAATCTTGTTGCAGACTTGGAACCCTAGGTCCTTACGCCATACATCTAAATAACTGTTTTGCTTGTTCTAGGCTCCCTTGATCCTTTCTCTGATCAAATCAACCTTGTCATAGGTGTCCTGCATAATGTCTGGCCCCAGTTTTCTCCTATCGCCTACTTCGTTCAACTATAGTGGAGTTTGACAACGCCTACCATACAATGCCTCATATGGAATAGCACCTATGGTTGCCTAAAAATTGTTGTTGTAAGCAAACTCCATCAAGGATAAGTATTGATCCCAATTGTCTATAAAATCTATGGCACCCCGATCTTCGATGAGACCAAAACTAATCTTTTGGATTATGAGTCATAGAAGTCTTATCCTGCGATGAGACTACGTTTGAGGTCCTAGACCTTAATCAAGGTAGCAACTCTAGCTCTTTACCGTCCATCAGCATGGGTGGACAAGATCAATTGGGCAAAGGCCTATGCTCTCTCAATCGAGCATATCTAGCAAAACCCAAGGGCAAATTTCCTCCTATGTCCTCATATATTGCTTACATCATGATTCGGTAGGTCATAAGCCTATTTTTCCTGCTATAAACACCAACATTTGCCTACATAGCCTATTTTCTGGCTATGAACACCAACATCTACTTACATTTTGATTTGGTGGGTCATGAACCTTTTTTGGCTATGAACACCAACATCGGCATACATTTTATTCGGCTGGTCATAAGACTATTTTTGGAATCATAATTCAGTGGGTCATGAGTATTTTCTGGCTATGAACACTAACATCTACATACCCCTTGATTCAGTGGGTCGTGAGCCTATTTTCTAGCTATAAACATTAGCATCTGTCTTCATCTTGATTTTGGGTGTCATAAGCTTATTTTCTGGCTATGGACACTAATGCTACGTACATCCTATTTATGGATCATAGGCCTATTTTCCTGGCAATGAACATAAATAATTTTTGAACTATGTACCAGACTTGATTCTTGGAAAATCACTAAGATACTTAAGTAGCTTAGGCCACCCCCCAAGTTCAGTCCAAAACCTAAAGCACTTGTTGGTCCGAAGCTGGTTAGTTCAAAAAATGTCATTTAAACCTTCTTCTAAATCAATTAATTCTAGTAGTCCATTAGGATTGACTAGTGGCTGTGGATACCTATCATAGTTTATGAACACAAACATGTTTTAAACTATATTTTAGACTTGATTTCTAAGATACCACTGGAATACATAGGCAGTTTCGGATGGACATCCCAAATCCACTCCATAACCGAGACCATGATGGTTCAGTTCATTTGGTTTCAAAAGGTTTTGACAAATATGCTTACATTGAACATATGAGCTACTTATAACCTGGTTACATTATACATCAAAACCTGGTTACATTATACATCAAATTTGATTATGATCGTTTGAACTATGTTTTAGACTTGATTTCCAAGATACCGTTAGTGTAAGACCCGCACGCCACGAATCTGGTCTAACCTTACGTTCTCGAGTCGTGATTGGTCCTTCCATCATAATCAGCTCAAGAGAACCAATTGTATAAAGAAACCATAAGGTGAGGTAAGCAATAAGTCAAATTTAGTTGGTATGGTTGACTGTTTAAGTTTGTGTGGAAGTAACCAGTCAAAAACTAAAAACCAATAAATTTTGGATGTACGGTGGTAGTTTTTAGGGGTATGATCCACCGCATGGTCGACTAAGTTTTGACTGCACAACATACGATCACATGTTTTGAAAACGTATAGTCAATGGATTATGCGACCATACGATCGATCGTACGAACCCAGAACCGACTCCGTGTTTAGGAAACTTTCCTAATTTGAGGGGGACTCTTTCCTAATTGAAAGAGGACTCTATATGGAGATTTTTCTCTATATAAAGGATGTCCCTTAGCCTCTCTCACTTTTTTAGAACCCCAATTGAAACTCTAAACTAAGAAAAAAAGAGAGAGAGGAAGAGAAGGAGAAGGAGATTTGGAGAAGAAGGCTGAGAGGAAGGTTTTACAGAGAAGAGTTATATCTCTCTACAACAAGCTTAAGGTATGGACTTGACTCTGTAGGATAAATCAGATAGAATAGGTTCTTTTCAAATTGATATATGGAACCTAATACAATGATTCGGTTGTAGGTTTTCTATACGAAACCATAGAGAGTAGGGTACGGATAATTGATAAGGATAAACTGTGATTAAAGGCCATAGAATGATTTTAGGATGAATCTCATTGATGAGCCAAAAGGGGAACTCGGATTGAAAGTAAAATTTTGACCAGAAATCGTATGGTCGCAGCTACGGTCGACCATAGGATGACCAGAGTATCGACCATAGCCATTCTAGAAGAATTCAAGGAACATACAGTCGCAGGTATGGTTGCAATAGTGTGACCATAGGGTATCGACCGTATGTCATACGGTGGCATATAATACGACCATAGGATCGACCATAGGGATCGACCGTACAATTACAGCAAGTATATTTTGAGACTAAACAAGGTTTTCGACTACTGTAACTTGATAAACTTAAATCCTAACTTAAGTACATTAATTGTTTAGGTTCCCAATAGATTCAAAGTGACTTCCAAAGCATAGAAGAGGAACAAACATCGATCAAAGGTCAGTGAACAAGACCTTAACTAATTGGATAATAACAAAATATTTTATTTTAGTTGTCTAATGCAATGAATGATTCTATGATTGTATGATTATAATGTGCATCTCACATGTCATCCAATACTATTTATATTTCTGCTTATGCATATTTATTATTGTCTATTTATAACATGATGATGATGATGTTAGGAATAGGCATGTAATTGTGTGTGTGGTTAGTGTGCTTAATGCGAGTGGAGCATCAGTGGGAGGACGTGGCATTGTGGTCTCTGACCTGGTCACCAGACTCTAGCTCTATCTCTACTCAAGTCTTACCCATTGATATCGTCGTATCGTCATTATCTTAGCGGAACTATTACGTCGTAGGGCATCAGGGGAGGTGGTCTCAGACTGTGTGTCTTTGACTCTATTGGGGGGGCCTTAGCTCTATCTCTATGGACATATTGAGAGATGCTGGGATGAGGCCTTGGATACACTAGATAACATTTAGGATTGGTTAGTTGCGAGCCCAGTTTACAAGCCCTCGCCAATAGGGGCTTACGTGTTGGTATGGGTAGGGCATTAGGGGAAGTGTTCGAGATGTTTGATCCGGACACTTTAGCTCTATCTCTATTCATGGTGGGTGCATGTAGGACGGCAATGGTGTTTAATCCATTGGATGGATTCACACACTCGTGTATAGAGGTGCGGTGGCCGCCAATCCTTTCTATAACATAGTTGTAAACTTAAAACCAGACAAAAGATATGAATTAAATGCATGCATATGTTTGCACATTATTTTGTTTACTCGCTGACCTCATGTTCGAGAGTTGACCCTCCCACGTATAATTCTTTTTAGTTTCTAATGATGCAGGTAGTACCGTTGAGGACTACATGAACACGCCATGTATGGACATGTGGTGGCTATGGACGAGTAAGCTATAGAGGACGAATATGACTTGTCAAGCGAGTGTTTCAACTATGTTTATGCTTAGTGTTTAACTTTTGTATTTTGGTATTTGTAATAGTTTGTTATAATTATGTCTTGGTTACTTTGAGATAACTGGATTATTTAATTACTTATCATTATAGACACTCAGTTCATTATTAATAAAGACTTCTATTATTTATTTTATTATATCTGATTATGATGTGGAATGTGTTTGGTTTGGATTGTTGGCACAGTCTTATGTGATCCTGGCTTAAACCATTGGTTCTTATAGCGATTCATTATACTAATGGTTAGTCTAGAATTGGGGTGTGATAACTCCACTACTGAATAGATCCCTATGACATTTAATTCATAGCAATACATCCCATAAAATCTAGAATTTAAGTCATACAGATTTCTCAAAAAGGCAACTGTCTTTTCCTTTTCTGAGGTGTAAGGCAAATGAATATCAACCGACTTCAAATCGAATCTCTCTTTCAAGAAGATACCACGGATGGCTTGTGAACAAACTGGGCAAGTTGCCCGAAGCATAAGTAACACAACTCAATATTAAGGTTGTTTCCTTAAATTTTATAAATCTAAAGAGGCAAGGGGCAACTGTTAATACCATAGTTCATCAACCAATGACAAAGTGACATCTGTCCCAGGATTCAGGGGCACCTGCACTTGCATTGTTTTGTTTTCTCACTAAGCTCAAGTTAGAGAGCTCACCCTCGCACGCACAATTCTTTTTAGTTTCTGATGTTGCAGTTGTTACGGTTGAAGATTACATCGATGTGCCAAAGTATGAATTAGTGGCGGCTATGGACGTGCAAGCTGTTAAGGATGAATAAGACTCGTCAAGCGAGTGTTTCAAGTATGATTACCCTTAGTGGTTAACTTTTGTATTTTGATACTTGAAATATCTATTAAATATGTTTTGGTTACTTAGAGATAACTTGTTAAATATTTATTTATCATGTTGGACCTCAGTTCATTATTAATAAGACTTCAGCTATTTACTCATATATCTCTGATTATTACTGTGGAATGTGTTTTGGTTTAACATGGTTAGCATAGCCTATATGAGATCCTAGTTTGAACCATTGGTTTTCATAATGGTTCATCACATCATTGGTTAGTCCAGAATTGGGGTGTGACAACTTGGTATCAGAGCTCTCAGGCCTTGCCCATCAAACTTGAATAGTTCCACAAGAGTCCATGAACTGAGTCAGGATAAATTAAAAACTTTAATACAAATACACCATAAGCACCTATGTTGGTTGAGATAGAACTTAAACAAAACAATAATGTACATATAAAAGGTGGAACCATATGTATACAGACAGAAGAAAAAAAATCTATATGTATATTGATAAACAAATAACATAGGGTACGGTCTACGAGTCGGACAGTTGCCTGAGTATACGAAGAATATAGTACAGTAGCAAGAAAGGAGCATCTGTAAAGTAGAAAATTGAAATACCAAGTTGGTACTCACAAGATGTGAAACTCGATGTATGACTGAGGAAAGAAAATGACTAGTAATACCTAAATCCCTACAGAGGTAAGGGGAAAGATCTTAGGCCAAATCCAATAGAGATAAGAGAACAATAGACATACACCAAAAACAAGAGTAGCTATAAAATAAGATAAAGCTATACTCTTGGGTGACCTAGAGACTTGGAGTGAGATCCATCACAGCTGATCTGTCATTGCTGAGCAAGAATTAAAGGTTATAACCTGACCCCACCACCATATGGGTCGAGAATGTGTAATGAGAATCATCTGAGCAATGCCAAATAATGAAAATCAGACTAGAGCAAGTCAAACAGAATGAACAACCAGGCCACTCCAGCCAACCTACCTGGACTACCAAGTGCCTTGGCCATGATTGTAATGAATTTAGTCTGGTAAATTGCAAAAGCAAGAACAGATGATATCGATTATGCAAGTTACCATGGGAATCACTACCCTAATTACCAATGCTACACCAACACCTCCAGGTCAGACCAAGTACGGTACCAGTTGGTAGTAATACTATACCTCCAGCACCCGTTGACCATAACACAATGTCTACCATACAGTAGGTCCCAGTAATGCATACCCCAGTACAGAAGCTTAGTATACAACAAGCAGTGTATCAAGGTAGGATACCCTTATCTGCCACTGATGTATGGGATAGCTGCCCCATGGCAAAATGATCCGAAAAGGATTGAGGAATGTTTCCTGAAGATAAAGCACAGATGTTTTTATCAAGGGATCAAATCTATTATGGCCATATAACTAGACAGGTTTATATAGGATGCAGTGCATCATTGACTTACTCTTATGATTATAAAAGATGCACATACCTGATTTTAAATTCTCGTGCCTTGACAGGATACCTTCTCGATTCAACCTGTCAATTGGGGTTATAGATATTATTTCCTTAGAATAGTCCTGATTATATCAATCTAAGCCACTGAATAGAGATATGAACTGAATAAACAGTTAAAGGTTTAATCATGTTGAGCGTAAATCTTTTCGATTAATACCTGATTTTATTGATGTACCAAAATTTTCTCTAGATTTATTCTTGTAGTGCCTCAACCAATGGCATTATATACTCGGTAGAACCTATAACCATGAGGTTAAGAGCTGTAGAACTTCTATTTCCATTTATTTGGACCATCGTGCAACCTAACGATCTTTTGATGCCCGTTGGATTACCATAGATTTACCCCTGATCCTTTAAACCTAAGTTCATTAGATAAAATAAGTATTCATCATTATACTGAATTCGAAAGAAGGAAATGAATAGCTTTTGGAAAAGTATTATGATTCTTACATGTCTCGGCATCCATTGATGATATGTTTAGTTAATAAGGAATTATTAGAAGGAAGATGATTGAATTCAAAATAATCTCTATAGCCAAGAAACCTCAGATGAAGTAGTAGAGAATCTATTTTAAGATTGACAGATGGATGGATATGAGTCATGTCCATAAAAGAGTGCATGAGTATAAAGTGAAAACTACCAAGAGTGGCTAGTAAATAGTAGATAGCACTTGAATAGAGTTAAAGATGACTATATTGGTATGAATTTTGACAAGGCAAAAGTTTTTAAAAGCATATCTAAGAGTGGATACAAGGATGAAGTCGAAAATCATGGCATTGATAGTATTCAAATTAGTACAAGTAATATTGAGTTATGCCCAATGTCAAGTAAGATGATTAAGTAAAAACCAAGTGAATTTGGCAAAATTAATGACATTATAAGCATATACCCTAATGCTTATAAGTAGACTTGGGATATGAAGTGAGTAATGATTGCAAGATACTTTTTGAGGTATATGATAGAGAGATCAGGATAAAACAACAGTGATAAAAGAGATGTAAGTTAATAAGTACAATATGAGATTATTGGTGTAAGCTAATGAGCTTTTCGAGATATTATATTATTGATGATAGTCTTTGAAAAACTAAGAGGTAAAAGGGGACTAAACATGCTCTTAACACCTTTAAACCAGATTTTGCTAATTCAAGCCCTTTCAGACTAGATGTAGTATTAGGTGAGTGTTATGAGCAATGTCCGAATCATATGGATGGACAAAAATTGGATGCAACCTAATTCAACTTAAGATGGCAGACTTTGACGTCATCTTGGGGATAGACTGGTTGTCTCAACATTCTATAAAGTTGTTATGTGCATAGAAGAAGTTGTCATTCAAGAACAAAGACTGCACATAATTTGGTTTTATTGAAAGCATATTGCTTAGGAAGCGGAAGCTTATCCTCTCTACAAAGGTGAATAAATGCTTTGAAAAGAAAGGAGTTGGATACATGATATATGTGATAGATTCTACTAAAGAAGTACCACAGATGAAAGATACTGATATGATGCATAAATTCCCTGATGTATTTCTAGGAGACTTACCCGGGTGCCACCTGATCATGCAACCGAGTTCGTTATCAACTTATTACCAGGGATGGCACTTATGTCAAAGGAACCCTATAGAGTAGCTCCTATGGAGTTAAAGGAACTGAAGACTCAACTACAGGAGAGTTATTAGACAAAGGTTCTAATCAGCCAAGTATTTCATCACAGGGAGCGCCAGTGCTATTAATGAAGAAAAAGGATGGTAGTGTTCGGTTGTGTATAGATTATTAAGAATTAAACAAGCTAATGATCAAAAATCAATACCCACTACCTCAGATCGATGACTTGTTTAATCAGCTACAAGGAGAAAAGGTATTTTTTAAGATTTGACTTTCGATCAAGATATCATCAACTAAAGAATTTAAACAGTAATATTTCGAAGACAGCTTTCAAAACCAGGTACGGACATTATGAGTTTCTGGTTATATCATTTGGTTTGACCAATGCCCTTATATCTTTTATGGAGCTAATGAACAGGGTGTTTCATGACATGTCGGACATGTCGGTCAAAGTTTTCATAGACTATATATTGGTTTATTCCAAAGATGAAGAAAGTCTTGTAACGGACCTTAGAGCAGCCTTACAATGGCTGAGAATGGAGAAGTTTTATGCCAAGTTCATGAAGTGTGAGTTCTGGTTAAACAAGGTTGCATTCTCAGGGTCACATAGTGTCATCAAAAGGGATAAAAGTGCACCCTAGTAAGATAGACGCAATCATATGGTGAGAAACGCCTAAGAACATTGCATAGATCAGAAGTTTCTTGGGTTTAGCTGGTTATTATAGACAATTCATGGAGGATTACTCTAAAATCACAATACCTCTTACTATGCTAACCAATAAGGGAGATAAGTTTATTTGGACTGACAAGTGTGAAGAATGTTTCCAGACTCTAAAAGCGAGGGTGATATCAGCTCCCATCTTGATCGTTCTGGCACCAGGGGAACCTTTTACCCTATACACTGATGCTTCCAGATTGGGTCTAGGATGCGTACTGATACAGGAAGAACAAGCGATTGCATATGCTTCAAGACAATTGAAAGAGCATAAAAAGAATTACCCGACTCATGACTTGGAACTAGCAGCGGTAATTTATGCAATTGAGACTTGGAGACATTATCTATACGAAGAAGAATTTCATATTAAATCAGATTACAATAGTTTTGTTTATCTCTTCACCTAGAAGAGTTGAACATGAGGTAGAGAATATGGTTGGAACACCAACTGTGATATTCAGTGTCATCCAGGCAAGGCTAATGGGGTAGCTGAAGCTTTGACCAAAAAGGGAAATAATAAAGCCAAAAGGAGGACCTAGTACAAACGTTGTCTTGTGTTCCACAGCAACATATTCAGATTTAGAAGAAGATCAACATATAATAGAAACTCGTGATGATCCAATTGAGCGAGAACTTATGGATGAACTTATAGAGCAATAATTCTTTGCTTGCATTCACAACGTTAAAGATTGTCTCTGATTTGATGGACAAAGTAAAAGCAATAATTTTGTTAGATCCATATCTAAGAACGATGCAAGATGATTTAGAGAAAGGAAAACCTAACCCTGACTTACTTTGGATGCAGAGAAGGTCCCGAGATACAGAGGATGATTATGCATACCTGAAAGTGAAAAACTCAGATCTTAGACACAAAATAATTGTAGAAGCTCATTCTACATCGTATTCGATACATCTCGGTGGTACAAAAACATACCAATACGCACCATGACCTGAAGAGATTATACTAGCAAAGAGGAATGATAATAGATGTGGCTTAGCATGTGTTTCAGTGTTTGAATTGTCAGCAAGTAAAGGCTGAAAGACAAAGACAAACAGGCTTATTACAACCACTATCAGAGCCAGTTTGGTAGTAAAACTACATTACAATGGACTAGGTCACCAGTTTACCACTGACTCCCAGATCGGTTGACGCAGTTTGGGTGATTGTTGATCGCCTTATAAAGACGGCTCATTTCATTGCTATACGACCTCGGTATGCTTTGGAGCGGCTAGCTAAGCTATATGTGGATAATATTGCCAGATTAAATGTTATGCCTGAGACCATAGTGTCAGATAGAGTTTCACGCTTTACCTCAAAGTTTTGGGAGGGACTATAGAAAGCGATGGGAACAAAGTTGAAGTTTAGTACTGTATTTTACCCTCAAACCGACAGACAATTGGAGCAGACTATATAGATCCTATGAGGTATTCTCTGAGCCTATGAGATTGATTTTTAAAGGAGCTTGAGTTGAGAAGTTGTCACTGATTGATTTTGCAACTATGCTACCATGTAAATGTCACCTATGAAGCATGGTACAGTGGAAATATTGAACTCCTTTGTTTTGAAATGAAGTTGGAGAATGAGGAATTATAAAACCTGAGTTTGTCACACAAACCTATCAAATGGTAGACAAGATCAAAGAAAAAGGGCCAAGACAGCTCAAGGATTATCAGAAGAGATGCCAAGACCTTGAGTTCGCCATAAGCGACAAAGTGTTCTTGAAGATATCACTTATGCGTGGTTTGAAGCGGTTCAGCAGTAAGGAAAGTTATGCCCTATATATGTTTTGGACCTTATAAAAAGTTTGGAGAGACGTGGAAGAATAATATATCAACTAGCATTATCGCCATCCATGTCTAGAGTGCACGACGTATTTTGCGTGTTTCTATGGAAGAAGTAAGTTAGAGATCCATCATGGGCATTAATCACAGATCCATCGGATTTGATAAAAGACTTAACTTTTGAAGTGGTACTAGCCTAGATCATCAGTTGGAAGGTACAACACCTCCAGAGGCAGAATATTTATTATGTGAAGGTAACTTGGCAAAGCCAATACGTAGAGGAGATTGCATGGGAAGAGAAAGACGCCATGTGAAAACAGTATTCCCACCTATTCGACTCAGAAGGTACATCTAAATTTCAACGATGAAATTTCTTTTGAGGATGGGGGAGTTGTAAGATCCATGCATGCAAATTTTGAGGACAAAATTTTTGTTAAGGGTGGTGGAGTTGTAAAACCCACACACCACAAACCTGGTCTAATCTTACATTCTCATGTCGTGATCAGTCTTCCCATCATAATCGGCTCAAGTTACTAATTGTATGAAGAAACCACAAGGTTAGGTAAGCAATAAGTCAAATTTAGTTGGTATGGTTGACTGTTTAAGTTTGTGTGGAAGTAACCAGTCAAAAACTAAAAACCAATAAATTTTGAACGCATGGTGGTAGTTTTTAGGGGTATGGTCGACCGTATGGTAGACTAAGTTGTGACCGCACAACGTACGGTCGCATGTTTTGAAAACGTATGGTTTACGGATTATGCGACGGCACGATCGACCGTACGAACCCAGAACCGACTCCGTGTTTAAGAAACTTTCTTAATTTTAGGGGGGCTCTTTCCTAATTGAAAGAGGACTCTATATGGAGGTTTTCCTCTACATAAATGACATCCCTTAGCCTCTCTCACTCTTTTAGAATCCCAATTGAAACTACAATCCTTAGAGAGAAAGAGAGAGAGGAAGAAAGGAGAAGAAGATTTGGAAAAGAAGGTTGGGAGGAAGGCTTTGCAGAGAAGAGTTCTATCTCTCTACAACAAGCTTAAGGTATGAACTTGATGTCACACCCCAATTCTGGTCTAACCAGATTAGTGTGATGAACCACCAATAAATCAACGGTTCAACCAGGATCTCGTATAGGTCGTACCCACCATATCAAACCACACACACATTCCACATTAATAATCAGAGGTA
Organism: Protea cynaroides; assembly: GCA_028583415.1. Classification (NCBI taxonomy): domain Eukaryota; kingdom Viridiplantae; phylum Streptophyta; class Magnoliopsida; order Proteales; family Proteaceae; genus Protea; species Protea cynaroides. Next base: position 75,624,664 of record CM053276.1, on the reverse strand, counting down.
ATAAACAAATAAGCAGAAGTCTCAGATAATGAACTAAGAGTCTAACAGTGATAAATAAGTATTTAATCCAATTATCTCCAAACCACAAGACATAAAAATAAATAATCAATTACATATTAGATGTTCAAATTATAACTAAACTTAAGCAAAAACACATTGGTTGCACTCGCATGTTGAATCATGCGCATCTTCTTCAGCTTCTACGTCCATCGCAGCAACGTGTCCATGCGTCGACGCATTTATATATTCTTCAATAGTAGGACCTACATCATCAACTAAAAATATTTGACGTCGAAAGGGTGAGCACACATCACGGCTCATTGAGCAAACAAAATAAGGCAACAAACATATGCATGCATTCAATTCATATCTTTGGTCTGATTTATAAGTTTGCAATATGCTATAGAAAGGTTTAGTGGCCGTCGCACCTCTATACACGAGTGTGTAAATCCACCCAATGGATCGAACACCATTGTCGTCCCACATGCACTCACCATGGAATAGAGATAGAGCTAAAGTATCCGGATCAAACACCGCCAATACTTTCCCTGATGCCCTACCCATACCAATACGTAAGCCCCTATTGGCAAGGGCTTGCAAACTAGGCTCGCAACTAACCAATCCTAATGCCAAACAGTGTATCCAAGGCCTTACCCCAGCATCCCTCAATAAGTCCATAGAGATAGAGCTAAGGCCCCCCGGCAGAATCAGAGACCACACGGTCCGAGACCACCTCCCTTGATGCCCTATGACGTAACAGTTCTACTAAGGTAATGGTAATACGACAATGTTAATGGGTAAGACTTGAGTAGAGATAGAGCTAGAGTCTGGAGATGAGGTCAAAGACCATCATGCCACGTCCTCCCCCTGATGCTCTACTCGCATCCAACACACCAACCATACACATACATTCACATGCCTATTCCTAGCATCATCATCATCATCACGTTATAAATAAATAGAATTAAATATGCATGAACAGTAATAGTAGGAATATTGGATGACATGTGAAATGCACATTACAAACATACAAGCATAGAATCAATCATGGCATTGGACTCAATAAAAATAAATAGTTTATTATTATCCAATAAGTTTAGGTCTTGTTCCCTCACCTGTTAGCAATACTCAATCTCCTTCTAAGCCTTGAAGTTCTCTTTGAATTGATTTAACAATCTAAAAGTTATATGAATTTAAGTTAGGGTTCATATGTAACATGTTATAGTAGTCAGAAATCGAAACAGAGCACTGATAGGTGTCTAATTGGTCCTATGGTCTCATATTGTATCGACCTTACTACCTACGGTCACATATGGTGTAACTGTAGCTGTGACCATATGGTTTCTGAAATATTCTCGAATGCTTAGGTCGATCTTCTGGTCATGCTGGTCATGCTATGGTCGATCGTAACTGCGACCTTAAGATTTTTGGTCACAGACTACATGCAATTTGAGTTCTTCTTGGGTCAAATCCTCTACTCTTCAATTAGATTTATTCTAAGGTCATCCTATGGCCATCATTAGTAGTTTCTTATCAACCCTAATCATCAAACTCATCCCTTATGATTATCCTTGGGATTTCCTCAAGGAATCACATAGATCATAATAGGTTGATATCTCCTAACCTCCATAGAAGTCTTATTTCTTAGAGTTTACATCTTTAGAGATTAGATTCATACCTTTGCTGGTGATAGAGAGACAATCTCTTCTCAGCAAAATCCTCCCCTTAGCCTTTTCTTCTTTTCCTTCTCTTCCTTCTCTTCCCTTCTCTAGGGTTTACTAATGTTCTAAAAGAGTGAAAAAGGGCTGGGGGACGTCCTTTATATAGAGGAAAACTCTCCATATAGAGTCCTCTTTTAATTAAGAAAGCAATCCCTTAATTTAAGAAAGTTTTCCAAACTCGGAGTCTGATCTGGGGACTCATGGTCGATGGCTACGGTCGTAGAACCCATCGACCGTGGGGTCAAAATCATTGACCGTGGGGTTCATGGTCTGAGATTTTTGTTTCCTTCCTTATGGTCGACCATACCTACCCAGGTATTCGACCATAGGTATGTTTTCAGTGTTTTGACTCGATTCGCATATATGTTTTGTGATCTATCTTCACATGCTCAGTCCACTTGATCCCGAAATGGGGAAGACCTGGCACGACACAGTTAGACCAGGTTAGTGGAGTGAGGGTCTTATAACTCCCTCCCCGCCCCCCTCTTATATAAATTTCATCCTCAAAATTTACACATACCTTCCGAGTCGAATTAGTGAGGATATTGCTTCTGCATAGCGTTCTCTTCTTCCCATATAATTTCTTCCACATTTTGGCTTCTCCAAGTAACCTTCACATAGTAGATGTCGCGATTGCATAGACGTTGCATCTTCTGGATAGTAATTTCAAAAGGTACTATTTCGAACATCAAACCTTCAGTCAAGTCCTCTAGATCCACTGTTAACATGTGTGTTGGCTCTCTGACGTACTTCTTTAATTATAAGACATGGAATACATCATGTACACTAGACATTGATGGTGGTAGTGTTAACTGATATGCTATCTTTCCATGTCTAGCTAGAACTTTATAAGATCCAATATATCTGGGACATAACTTTCCCTTCTGTCCAAACCTTTTTAAACCACGCATAGGAGATATTTTCAGAAATACCTCATCACCTATGGTGAATTCGAGATCTCTATGTCGATTATCTGCGTATTGCTTCTGATAGTTCTAATCTATTCGGACTCTTTTCTTGATAATGTCGACCACTCGATAAGTCTCCTCAACAAACTCTGGTCCAATAATACTTTGTTCTCCAACTTCGTTCCAAAATAAAGGAGTTCGACACTTCCTACCATACAGTGCTTCATAGGGTAACATCTGTATAGTCGTTTGATAGCTGTTGTTATAAGCGAACTCAATCAATCGTAATTTCTCATCCCATGATCCTTCAAAATCAATGACACAAGCTCGAAGCATGTCCTCTAAAATTTAAATAGTACGCTCCGACTGTCCGTCTGTCTGAGGATGGAATGCAGTACTAAACTTCAACATTGTACCCATAGCCTTCTGTAATCTTTTCCAAAACTTTGAGGTAAAGCGTGGGTCTCTGTCGGATACAATGCTTTCAGGTACACCATGCAATTTGACAATATTATCAACATACAGCTTAGCTAACCTCTCTAGGGTATACTGAGGTCGTATAGCTATGAAACGAGTTGTCTTGCTCAAACGATCCACAATCACCCAGACCGTGTCAACTACTCGGGGAGTCAATGGTAACCCGATGACGAAGTCCATAGTGATGCAGTCTCATTTCCATGCTGGTTCTGGCAGTGGCTACAATAATCCTATAGGTCTTTGCCTTTCAGCCTTTACCTGCTGACAATTTAAGCATTGAGACATAAATTTAGCTACATCCATTTTCATTCTTCTCCACCAATATAGTTTCTTCATATCATGATACATCTTTGTACTTTCAAGATGTACCGAATAAGCGATGGTGTGGGCTTCCTTCATTAGTCTGTGTCTAATGTCTAAGTCTTCATTTTCAGGAACACATACTCTCCCTTTGTATCTTATTACTTTCTCATAATCCAAAGTGAAGTCAGGGTTTGTCCTACCTTTTTCAAGGTCTTCTTGCATTGTTCTCAGATAAGGGTCTGATTAATAGCTGCTTTCACTTCGTCTAATAGATCAAGTACAATATTCAATGTAGCAAACATGTTTGAGAATAGATGAATAAACCTTTGGTCTATTGATTCATTTGGAATATCAATCATGAACTACTCGTTATCATAATTAAATACTCTTCCTGTGACACACACTACAACATTTGCACTAGCTTCTTCTTGGGATTTTGTCATAGCTTTCCTGCTTAATGCGTCAGCAACTACATTAACAATTCCTGGATGATACTAGATATCGCAATCATAATCCTTCAATAACTCCAGCCATCTTCTTTGTTTCATGTTCAACTCCTTCTGATTAAAAAGATGAGTGAGACTCTTATGATCTGATTTAATCTAAAATTTTTCTCCATACAGATAATGTCTCCCAGTCTCAATTGCATGAATCACCATCGCTAACTCCAAGTCATGAGTCAGGTAACTCTCCTCATGCTCCTTCAATTGTCTTGAAGTATATGCAATTGCGGGTTTACCTTGCACTAACTCGCATCCTAGACCCAATCCGAAAGCATCGATATATAGGGTAAAAGGTTTCCTTGGTGCCAGAACGATCAAGATGGGAGCTGATATCAACCTTGCTTTTAGAGTCTAGAAACATTCTTCACACTTGTCAGTCTAAATAAACTCCTATCCCTTCCTAGTTAGCTTGGTAAGAGGTATTGTGATCCTAGAGTAGTCCTCTATGAATCGTCTATAATAACCAGCTAAACCCAAGAAACTTCTGATCTCTGCAATGTTCTTTAGGTGTTTCTCACCATACAATTACTTCTATCTCAATAGGGTCCACCTTTATTACTTTTGATGATACTATGTGATCCAAGAAGATCACTTTGTTTAATCAAGTCTCATATTTCTTGGATTTGGCATAATGCTTCTCCCTTCTCAGGAGTTGTGAAACTGTTCTAAAATTTGTTATGGGACTTTCTTCATCTTTGGAATAAACCAATATACAGTCCATGAAACTATGACCGATGTATCCAACTTATCATGAAACACCCAGTTCATAAGCTCCATAGCATATGCTGGTGCATTCGTTAATCCCAAGGATATACCCAGGAACTCATAGTGCTCGTACTTGGTTCTAAAAGTTGTCTTCAGATTGTCACTATCTTTAAATCTTCAATTGATGATACTCCATCCAAGGTCAAGCTTGGAGAATACCTTTGCACTTTGCAATTGATCAATAAGTCATCAATCTGTAACAATGGACATTAATTCTTTATGGTGAGCTTGTTCAATTTTTGATAGTCTATACATAGCCGGACACTACCTTCCTTCTTCTTCATGAATAGCACTGGCGCTCCCCGTGATGAAATATTTGGCTGATTAGAACCTTTGTCTAATTACTTTTGTAGTTGAGTCATCAGTTCCTTCAACTCTGTAGGAGCTATTCTATAGGGTGCCTTAGACATAGGTGTCGTCCCTGGTAACAAGTTCATAACGAACTCGGTCGTACAATCAGGTGACAACCCAAGTAAGTCTCCTGAAAACATATCAGAGAATTTATGCATTACATCAATATCTTCCTTATGTGGTGCTTCTTTAGTAACATCCACCACAAATACCATTTATCAAACTCTTTTCTTTTCAAGACATCTCTTCACCTTTAGTGTAGAGAGAATAAGATTCCGCTTCCTAGGCAATTATGTGCCATCTTTGTTCTTAAATGACAACCTCTTCTCTGCACAGAACAGCTTTGTAGAGTGTTGAAACAACCAGTCTATCCCCAAGATGACGTCGAAGTCTACCATCTCAAGTAGAACTAAGTTGCATCTTAATTCTATCCATCCATACGATTCGAATATTGTTCATAACACTCACTTATGCAACATTAAGTCTAAAAGGGCTTGAACTAGCAAAATCTGGTTTAAAGTTCTTAAGAGCTTGTCTAGTTCCTTCATCTCTTATGATTTTTCAAAGACTAACGCCAATAATCTCATATCCCAAAAAGTTCATTAGCTTACACCTCTTTTATCATTGCTATTCTACCCTGATCTCTCTATCATATAACTCGAAAAATATCTTGTGATTGTTACTTCATATCCCAAGTCTACCTATAAGCATTAGGGTATATGCTTATAATTTCATTAATTCATCCAAACTCTTTTGGTTTTTACTTGATCATCTCACTCGACATTGGGCATAACTCAGTATTACTTGTGCTAATCCGAATACTATCAATGCCATAATTTTTTTTTACTTCATCCTTGTATCCACTCTTAGATATGATTTTAGAAATCTTTGGCCTTGTCAAAATTTATACCGATATAGCCATCTTTAACTCTACTTGAGTGCTATCTATTTCTTTACTGGCTACTCTTGATAGTTCTCACTTTTTGCTCATGCACTCTTTTATAAACATGACTCATATCCATCCATCTAGCAATCTCAAAACAGACCCTCCATTACTTCATCTGAGGTTCCTTGGCTATAGAATCTAATATGGATTTAATCATCTTCCTTCCAATAATTCCCTTATTAATCAAGCCTCTTATCAATGGAGGTCAAAAAATTTAAGAATCAAAATGTTTATCCAAAAGTGATTCACTTCCTTCTTTCGAATTTAGTATGATGACGAACACTTGTTCTATCTAGTAAACTTAGATTTTAAGGATCAGGAGTAAATCTATTGTAATCCAACCGGCATCCAAAGGTCATTAGGTTGCACGGTGGTCATAATACGTGGAAATAGAGGTTCTACAGCTCTTAACCTCATGGTTATAGGTTCTATCGAGTATATAATGCCTTTGTTTGAGGCACTACAGGAGTAAATCTAGAGAAAGTTTTGGTACATCAATAAATCAGGTATAAATCGAAAAGATATACATTCAAAATTATTAAACCTTTAACTATTCATTCAATTGATATCTCTATTCATGTTATTGATCATGAGAGTAGCTTAGATTGGTATAATCAAGACTAATATTAAAGAAACAATATCTATAACTCTAATTGACAGGTTGAATCGATAAGGTATCTTGTCAAGGTACTAGAATTTAAAATCAGGTATGTGCATCCTCTATAATCATAAGGATAAGTCAATGATGCACCACATCCTATATAGACCTGTCTAGATATATGACCACAATAGATTTGATCTTTTACTGAAAACGTTTGAGGCTTCATCTTCAGAAAATATTCCTTAACCCTTGTCGGATCATTCTGCCAGATGTAGTTATCCCATACATCGGTGGCTGATAAGGGTTACTACCTGGATACACTACTTGTTGTGCACCAAGCTTCTACATTGGGGTGTGCATTACTAAGAGCTATGGTATGGTAGGCACTATGTTACAGCTAACATGTGCTAGGGGTACAGTGTTACTGCCAATCGATACCGTACTTGGTTTGACCTGAAGGTGTTGGTGTAGCATTGGCAACTTGGATAGTGATTTCCATGGCAACTCACATAGCTGATATCATCTGTTGTTGCTTTTTCATTTTGTTAGGCCAAGTTTATTACAATCGTAGCCAAGGCACTTGGTAGTCCAGGTAGATTGGCTGGAGTGACCTGGTTGTTCACCTCCTTTAATTTGCTCCAATCTGATTATATTATTTTACATCTGCTCAGATGACCTTGAGTTTCCCTACCCAAACTTATTTGTCGTCTGTGTCAAAGACCAGACGTGCTAACTTTGATATCAACTGCCAATACTTCCCCACTCCTCAAACTCGCTCTTAGGGCCCAGGGAAGAAGCATGCAGGCAGTAAACAGGATGAGAGCTTCGCTTGTTGATTTGACCAGGCTCGCTAGACCTCCCTTTTCACCACACGTTCTCGACCCAGATAGTAGTGGGGTCAAGTTGTAACATCTTCTTAATCCTCAGTGGGCAATGGATTAATGTGTAGTGGATCTCACTCTGAGTCTCCACGTCACCCAGGAGTATAGCTTTATCTTCTTTTATAGTTACTTTTATTTTTTGTGTATAGCCATTGTTCTCCTATCTCTGTTGGATTTAGCCCGAGATCTTTCCCTTTACCTCTACAAGGATTTAGGCATTACTAGTCATTTTTCTTCTTCTTCTGTCATACATCAAGTTTCACATCTTGTGAGTACCAACTTGGTATTCAAATTTTCTGCTTTATAGATACTCCCTTCTTGCTACTGTACTATATCCATTGTATAATTAGACAACTGCCCGACTTATAGATCGTACCCTATATTATTTGTTTATCAGGATACATTTATATTTTCTTTTTCTGTCTGTGTATACATATGGTTCCACTTTTTATATGTACATTATTGTCTTGTTTAAGTTCTGTCTCAACCAACACAGGTGTTTATGGTGTGTTTGTATTAAAGCTTTTAATTTATCCTAACTTAGTTCATGGACTCTAGTGGAAGTATTCAAGTTTAATGGGCAAAGCCTGAGAGCTAAGTTGTCACACCTCAATTCTGGTCTAACCAAATTAATGTGATGAACCGCCAATAAATCAACGGTTCAACCAGGATCTCGTATAGGTCGTACCCACCATATCAAACCACACACACATTCCATATTAATAATCAAAGGTAATAAACAAATAAGCGGAAGTCTTACAAATAATGAACTAAGAGTCTAACAGTGATAAATAAGTATTTAATCCAACTATCTCCAAACCACAAAACATAAAAATAAATAATAAATTACATATCTGATGTTTAAATTATAATTAAACTTAAGCAAAAACATATTGGCTGCACTCGCATGATGAATCATGCGCATCTTCTTCAGCTTCTACGTCCATCGCAACAACATGTCCATACGTCGGTGCATTCATATATTCTTCAACAGTAGGACCTGCATCATCAACTAAAAATATTCGACGTTGAAAGGGTGAGCACACATCATGGCTCAGTAAGCAAATAAAACAATGCAACAAACATATGCATGCATTCAATTGATATCTTTGGTCTGATTTTTAAGTTTGCAATGTGCTATAAAAAGGTTTGGTGGCCCCCATACCTCTATATACAAGTATGTGAATCCGTCTAATGGATCAAACACCATTGCCGTCAGATATACACCCACCATGGAATAGAGATAGAGCTAAAATGTTTGGATCAAACACTACCAACACTTCCCCTGATGCCCTACCCATACCAACACTTAAGCCCCTATTGGCGAGGGCTTGCAAACTAGGCTCGCAACTAAGATGCTCACAACTAACCAATCTTAATGCCAAACAGTGTATCCAAGGCCTCACCCCAGCATCCCTCAATACGGCCATAGATATAGAGCTAAGGCCCCCTGACAGAGTCAGAGACCACACGGTCTGAGACCACCTCCCCTGATGCCCTACAACATAATAGTTCTACTAAGGTATGGCAATACGATAATGTTAGTGGGCAAGACTTGAGTAGAGATAGAGCTAGAGTCTGGTGACGAGGGCAAAGACCACCATGCCACGTCCTCCCCCTGATGTTCTACTTGCATCCAACACACCAATCACATACATACATTCACATGCCTATTCCTATCATCATCATCATCATGTTATAAATAAACAGAATTAAATATGCATGAACAGTAATAGCAGGAATATTGGATGACATGTGAAATGCACATTACAAACATATAAACATATAATCAATCATGACATTGGACTCAATAAAAATAAACAGTTTGTTATTATCCAAATAGTTTAGGTCTTGTTCCCTCACCTGGTAGCAATACTCGATCCTTCCTAGCCTTGAAATTCTCTTTGAATTGATTTAACAACCTAAAAGTTATATGAATTTAAGTTAGGGTTCGTATGTAACATGTTATAGTAGTCAAAAATCAAAACAGAGCACTGATAAGTGTCTGATTGGTCTTATGGTCTCATACTATATCGACCTTACTACCTACGATCGATACCCTACGGTCGCATATGGTGCAACCATAGCTGCGGTCATATGGTTTTTGAAATCTTCTCGGATGCCTATGGTCGATCCTCTAGTCATGCTGGTCATGATATGGACGGCCGTAGCTGCAACCTTGAGATTTTTGGTCACAGACTACATGCAATTTGAGTTCTTCCTGGGTCAAATCCTCTAATCTTCAATTGGATTTATTCTAAGGTCATCCTATGGCCATCATTAGTAGTTTCTTATCAACCCTAATCATCAAACTCATCCCTCATGGTTATCCTTGGGATTTTCTCAAGGAATCATATAGATCATAATAGGTTGATATCTCCTAACCTCCATAGAAGTCTTATTCCTTAGAGTTTACATCTCCAGAGATTAGATTCTTACCTTTTCCAGAGAGTCAATCTCTTCTCAGCAAAATCCTCCCCTTAGCCTTTTCTTCTTCTCCTTCTCTTCCTTCTCTTTCCTTCTCTTTCTTTAGGGTTTTCTAATGTTCTAAAAGAGTAAAAAAGGATTAAGGGACGTCCTTTATATAGAGGAAAACTCTCCATATAGAGTCCTCTTTTAATTAGGAAAGCAATCCCTTAATTTAGGAAAGTTTCCAAAACTCGGAGTCTGATCTGAGGTCTCACGATCGATGGCTACGGTCGCAGAATCCGTCGATCGTAAGGTCAAAATCATCGACCATGGGGTTCATGGTCTGAAATTTTTGTTTTCTTCCTTATGGTCAACCATACCTACCCAGGTATTCGACCATAGGTATGTCTTTAGTATTTTTAACTCGATTCTCATGCCTGATTTGTGTTCTATCTTCACATGCTCGATCCACTTGGTCCAGAAATGATGGGAAGACCTGGCACGACATGGTTAGACCAGGTTAGTAGAGTGCGGGTCTTACACTTGACCCTGTAGGGTAGATCAGATAGAATAGGTTCTTTTCAAATTGATATATGGAACCTAATACAATGATTCGGTTATAGGTTTTCTATGGGAAACCATAGAGAGTAGGGTAGGGATACTTGATAAGGATAAATAGTGATTAAAGGCAATAGAATGATTTTAAGATGAATCCCATTGATGAGCCAAGAGGGAGAACTCATATTGAAAGTAAAATTTTGACCAGATATCGTATGGTTGCAGCTACGGTCGACCATAGGATGACCAGAGTATCGACCATAGCCATTCCAGAACAATTCAGGGAACATATGGTCGCAAGTACGGTCGCATATAGTGTGATCATAGGGTATTGACCGTATGTCATACGGTGGCATATAATGCGAACATAGAATTGACCGTACGATTATTGCAAGTATATTTTGAGACTAAACAAGGTTTTCAACTACTGTAACTTGATAAAATTGAACCCTAACTTAAATACATTAATTGTTTAGGTTCCCAATAGATTCAAAGTGACTTTCAAAGCTTGAGAGAGGAACAAACATCGATCAAAGGTGAGGGAACAGGACCTAAACTAATTGGATAATAACAAACTATTTTATTTTATTTGTCAAATGCAATGAATGATTCTATGATTATATGCTTGTAATGTCCATCTCACATGTCATCCAATATTATTGCTATTTCTGCTCATGCATATTTATTATTGTCTATTTATAACATGATGATGATGATGCTAAGAATAGGCATGTGATTGTATGTGTGGCTAGTGTGCTTGATGTGAGTGGAGCATCAGGGGGAGGACATGGCATTGTGGTATCTAACCTGGTCACCAGACTCTAGCTCTATCTCTACTCAATTCTTGCCCACTAACATCGTCGTATCACCATTATCTTAGCGAAACTATTATATTATAGGGCATCAGGGGAGGTGGTCTCGGACCGTGTGATCTCTGACTCTACCGGGGGGCCTTAGCTCTATCTCTATGGAAATATTAAGGGATGCTGGGGTGAGGCCTTGGATACACTGGATGACATTTAAGATTGGCTAGTTGCGAGCCTAGTTTACAAGCCCTTGCCAATAGGGGCTTACGTGTTGGTATGGGTAGGATATCAGGGGAAGTATTGATGGTGCTTGATCCAGACACTTTAGCTCTATCTCTATTCCACGGTGGGTACATGTGGGACGGCAATGGTGTTTGATCCATTGGACGGATTTACACACTCATGTATAGAGATGCGGTGGCCGCCAATCCTTTCTATAGCATATTGCAAACTTTAAAATCAGACCAAAGATATGAATTAAATGCATGCATATGTTTGTTGCATTGTTTTGTTTTCTCACTGAGCTCAAGTTGGAGAGCTCACCCTAGCATGCACAATTCTTTTTAGTTTCTGATGTTGCAGGTGTTACGGTTGAAGATTACATCGATGCGCCAACGTATGGACAAGTGGCGGCTATGGACGTACAAGCTGTTGAGGACGAATAAGACTCGTCAAGCGAGTGTTTCAACTATGATTACGCTTAGTGGTTAACTTATGTATTTTGATACTTGTAATATGTATTAAATATGTTTTGGTTACTTGGAGATAACTTGTTAAATATTTATTTATTATGGACCTCAATTCATTATTAATAACACTTCTACTAGTTATTCAAATATCTATGACTATTACTGTGGAATGTGTTTTGGTTTAACATGGTTGGCATAGCCTATACGAGATCTTGGTATAAACCATTGGTTGTCATGATGGTTCATGACACCATTGGTTAGTCCAGAATTGGGGTGTGACAGTTAGCATATGTAAGTAGTTTAAGATGGACATCCCAAATTCAGTCCATCACCGAAACCATGTTGGTTCGATCATTTGGTTTTCAAAAGTTCTTACTAATTTGCTTACAATGAACATCTGAGTTGCTTACAATCAACTTACATTAAACATCAGCAATGATTACGATTACTCAAACTATGTTCTGGACTTGATTTCCAAGATAGCACTGGAATACGTAGGCAGTTTGGGATGGACATTCCAAATTCAATCCACCATGCGACCACATCGATCTAGTTCATTTTGGAGTTTACAATCTATTTCTGTTGAACATTTACGTGTTCACAATCGATGTACATCGAACATTGATGTTCTTGAAAGTCACAGGACAGTTTGAAGTCGCTATTCAAGAATCTATGCCACTCATGGTTAAAATCCCCTTTTGAAAGTCACAAGACCCATCTAAGTTCACTATTCAAGAATCTTGGTTACTTACAGTTACAATCTACTCTTAAAAGTCACAAGACCTGCTAAGGTCATTATTTAATAAGCTTTATCCTACTTTCAGTTACAATTCATTTTGACTGCCTACAGTATACATCGTTACAGTTATAGTACATGTTACATAGCATATAGTTATAGCATCTACTCATCTTGAAGGTTACAAAACCTAAGGAAGTCGCTATTCAAGAGAGTAATGGTAGCAGAACCCCAACTAAGTTTAAAGTTGGGCAAAAATGGGTTGCTTTTTTCTTCTGCCTCAATTGATTCCATCTCGGCCAAAGAGGGGCATCTGTAAGTGTCACAACCCATTTCTGGACATGAGCATGATACCCCAATTGACCCATAAGGCGACCTGAATCCACCTAAGATCCATAAACAATAGTGATCTACAAAATAAATTCCATAGTCTATAATAGTAGTAATCCACAATAATCAAGTAAAGCAATTCAAAGTAATAGTAGCGAAAGCAATTTAATAAGAAACAGATGCCAACTAATGATATCATAACATAATATAAAGTGTTTATTATGAATACATCCACAAGTGTTCTAAAAATATTACATTGCATCCAATATACATATACCCAAAGAAAAAGAGTAAATATGTATTAATGCTTAGATAGACTGTACAAATTTATCCACAAAATAAATCATACAAGCCAGGGTGGAAAGAGAGTAAGAGGAGAGCTGCGTCAAGGGTAGACACAATCCCTATACTCGCAGCCCTTGCCATGCTCACCAGAATAATCCTTGCCCTCAGAGGTGTCGCCCTAGAGGGGACTCCATGTAATCAGCAATGGAGTAGTCTCCTACATAAGAATCTAAAAAACATATCGATATAAGTGGTGAGCTCCCATCCCAGCTTAGTAAGGAATCGAGTATCACATGCCACATAATGAATATGATGCAGTTCTAATGTTAGGGTCAAGGTAGGGTTATATAGGTGCCTTATTGATGTATCCACCACATCTTTTGGTCCCTCCTATGGATCAACTAATTTTATACCTCATGCACTAGGCTAGGGTAGAAGTGGGATGCCTAAGTCTGTTTTTCCAAATTGCTTCTACAAGCGAAGCCCCTTTGAATTTCCAGTCCAAGGCATGCCACCTCCCACGAGCTAGAACCAAGGGTAATGCAACATCCTAATGCCTAATATGCATACAACATGAAATATAATGGGGCCGTATCCGAATAGAGACCCCCGGTCCCCTATCCCATGTGCCACTGTGTCCCAACTAAAATGTTGGCAATATAACAAGGCCCGTGTGACCATGTGTCACCCATCCCCTAGTACCTGCATGTCACACAAACCAAACACCACCACATCCATCCACCACATCCAGCATACATAATAATTATTATGCAAATGTATGCTCAAGTAATCACATAATTAGGATGGCATGTTATATCACAATAACATAGACATACAATTATGCCTTAATTCTATGGACCCGACCCCTCACCCATAGGCACCACTAGTGCTACAGAACCTAGAAGCCGATGGTAGGCTTTGTCAAATACCTATGTCGGTTTACCTATTAGATTACATAGGTTTTCATTATGTTAGTTAATTAACTTTTAAACCTGCATAGACGTGTTTTAAATGTCCCAAGGCAAACCAAGAACCCTATGATTGGTTTTGGAAGGATCTAACTAGGTAGAATGGCTATCAGTAGCTAAGGCGGCAGATGGTGCCAAAGATAGGTGCCTTTGGAATCATCCGCTGGCTAAGCCTCTATAATTACAGTAACATTCTGTGATGGAGGGGGTGGCAGAGGAGGATGCCTCCACCTGCCAAAGGCTTAGTCGGCCCCATATGGACATGGTGGCCCCAAGAGCACAGATGGGGGAATGCTACCGGCAGACCATGCCACCGGTTAGTCCATCGGTTAAGCTCAGCCCAAATATTTTAAGTATGGAGTTTGGAGGAGGATGGGGCCATGCCGGCCAATCTGCCAGCCAGACTATACTTGGTCGCTATGCTGGACCTGGGGGCAAGGGTCTTGCCCCATCCATCGGTACTGGTCTGCCAGCTGAGTCTGAGAACTAGAATTCAATAAGGACGATGGAGCTAAAATCGGGAAATTCTCCTCCCCCACATCATCCAACCTATTTAATATGATGGGAAGCATATTTTCCACCCTTTGTATCATTATTAGAGTCATTAACACCTCCATTGGAGGTGAGGGTGACCAATCCTAGGATTTAGGGTTTGGTGGCGAACCATTTAAGGTGGCTGATGGTAACCATTAATGGTGGCCAATTACCACCATTAAGGTGACACTTAACAAATAAGAGGTAGTAGTTGGAAGATCTTACTTAGAGAGGATGAGGGTTTCCAATCTTGAGCTCCAAGCTTGACCTCCAAACTCCACTAATATTTCTCCCAAGCATACCGAATACCAACCTTCAATGTCTAAAAGTTTAGAATGAGGGTTGGCCTCCTATTTATAGGAAATAAGGAGAGAGAGTGTGACACCTGCATCTAAGCTGGCGGTAGGGAGCCGGGTGGCTCATCTACCTGCTCTACCACCAGTAAAGCTAAAACATAGCCCCGGCACTAGTTTTTCGGGCCACATGCACTGGGACACATGCTAGGCCCATTCAAGGCTTACTATAATATTTAGGGTACGGGTAGGAATACTTACGTAAGGTCCGGGCATATCCATCGGGTCCGCATAGTTGACTTTAGTTGGCTGAGTGGGAAGACCTGACAAAGGAGAAATCTGGATCAGTAGGGGATTTGAGGTGCAGATCTTACAGTAAGCACCCCATTTTTTTCCTTTTCTTTTTTACTCAAATTTTTCTGCATTTTCCCCCTGAAGAGTAGATCGGTGCAGAATCGAAGTTTTCTCACTAAAGCAGACGTATGGAATTGATATTTTCAACCCCCAATTTTCTCTCATCAAATTTTGCCTAAAAGGAGGCTACAATTGAATATTCAGACTCAATCCAAAGAAAAAATCAGGACAAAATCGGCCAGAAAAGCAGATCCACGTAGAATCCACTTTTTTCCACTAAAAAGCAGACACTCACACGAAATCAGTGTTTTCGATCTCAGATCTTCTTCCTCAGCAAATATTACAAGAAAAGGACCATATTGCAACATTCAAATTCAATAGGAGGAGAAATCTACATAAAATCAACATTTCTCGTCGGAAAGGAAAATCTGTGTGGAATTGGCTTTTCCCACTAAAAAGCTGATTTACACAAAATCACCACTGATAATCTCAGATTTTCACTGTCAATTGTTATGGACGAGGAAAACACATTAAAATGCTCAGATCCAACCCAAGGTAGAGGTAAGAAGGAGAAATTCAAAAAAAGTACAGTGGCATGTGTCTAGTCATCACCCAGTCAACCCCTATCATTCGTCACGTAGCCGTCATAAGGTCGCCACCTAGTTGTCACCTAGGGCTACCCCATGTCACCAAATGCCACATTCCCCCCACTTAGTCGATAAGTGGAGGTAGAGAAGGAAAAAGCAAGATTAAGAGGGGAAATGGTAAAATGGAAAAAACAGGTAGTTCCCTCCCTCCTTTTCACTGAAAAAGAAAAGAAAGGAAAAGAAAAGAAAGGGAGGGAAAAGAAAGAAATAAAAAATGATAGAGTGGGCCCCTTTTTCACGTGAAAAGGGGAGAGCCTCTTCACGAGAAGAGAGGAGAGGGAGAATTTTAAAAAAAAGAAAGAAAAATAATGGGGAAAAAAAGAAAAGAAAAGGGAAAAAATATAAAAAAAAATAAAGGAAAAAATATATAAAAAAAAATCTTATGGGTCCCCCTATGCCATTCACCTTTGCAATAAGCTAAAAAGAAAAAATTATTTTTTAAAAAGAAAATCTTTGATTTTTTGTTTGCAAATGGAACATTGCTAGCATATAAAGAGAATATGTCAATGCTAGCAAAGGGAAAATAATTTGAAAAAATATTGCTTCAACTAATTAAGAAGTCAAATATAATTCAAAGATTGATTGCTAGGACAAGATTTGATTTAGTTGCATACAATATTGAGAGGCCTGTTTTGGAGAAAAAAATTTCCTACAAAAGAGGAAAGGAGAAATAAAGAGGTTTGTCTATAAAATAGACCAAAAAAAATAAAAAGAAGCGGAAGCTTTCCCCACTTCAAAAATCATGGATAGTAGCCCCCTACCCCATTGTCAAAATTTTGAAAATAAGAGAGAGAGAAAAAAAGAAAAAAGAGAAGAAAAGGGAGAAAGTGTAAGATGCATATGTGGAATGATGTAAATGCATGCTTAGATGTAAGATGTACATGTGGAATGATATAAATACATGCCTACATGTGTTATATGCATGTACAGTGATGTGGATGCATGCACTGATGTAAAATATGCATGTGTAATAATGTGGTTACATGCTTAGACGAGTAATATGCATGTGTAATTATGTAAATACATCTATGAATGGAATGTCTAGATGTAAATCAATACATAAATGTGATATATGCTCATAAAGACATGTTTGGATTTCAAGATTAATGCACAAAACTGATTTTTATTAAAAATGTGTTTGGATTTCAATATTAATACACAAAGCTGATTTTTGTTAGAAATGTATATGGATTTCAAGATTAGTGCATAAAACTGATTTTTCATAAAGATGTGTTTTGATTTCAAGATTAATGCACAAAGCTAGTTTTTGTCAAAGATGTGTTTAGATTTCAAAACCAGTGCACAAATCTAATTTTTGTTAAAGATGTTTTTTATTTCAAGATTAACTCACAAAGCTGATTTTTTATTAAAGATGTGTTTGGATTTCAAGATTAATGCACAAAGCTGATTTTTATTAGAGATGTGTTTAGATTTTAAGATTAATGCACAAAGCTGATTTTTGTTAAGGATGTATTTGGATTTAAATCAATATATTTTTTTTAAGAAATGAATTTTTAACCATGTAGTACATGATTTCTTTTCATGATATTTTGAATGCTAGCCACATAAGTTGTTTAATGTCTTTGGATGCTACATGGTTTTTTTAGTTTAAATTTCTTACCATCTTTGGATGCCACATGGTTTTTTGCCATCTTTGGATATCACATTGGATTTCTTACTATATTTGGATGCTACAATGTTTTTTTACCATCTTTGGATGCCACATTGGTTTTCTTATTATATTGGAATGTTACATGATTTTCTTACCACGATGGGATGCAACATGGTTTTCCTACCACATTGGGATGCTACAAGATTTTCTTAATATATTGGGATGCTACATGGTTTTCTTACTAATACTGGGATACTACTTGATTTTCTTTCCATATTTAGATATATTGCTACATTGGATACATTGCTACATTTGGATATCTTTCTATGTTTGGGTACATTGCTACATTTGAGTTTCTTACTATATTTGGTCTTCTTACCATATTTGGTCTTCTTACCATATTTGGGGTACATTGCTACATTGATTTTCTTATCATATTTGGGTACATTGCTGCATTTGGATTTCTTGCTACATCTGATTTTCTTTACCATATTTGTTCTTCTTACCATATTTGGATACATTGCTACATTTGGGTGTCTTGCCATATTTAGATTATTGTTTTATTTTTGGCATAACTTATTTTCTACAACACCCTAGTAAAACTACCATTTCTAAATACTTAGAAGACTGTTAGGTGTAGGGATGTGCTCTTAGGCACCTACATACATGGGTTAAGGGTAGGGAAATTTAATCCTAAAAACCTTAAGCACAGATTGAATAGGAAAAAGAAACCCTAAAAACCTTAAGAAATAGAAAGAGTAGGGAAAGGAAACCCAAAAAAACCTTAAGCACCAAAAAGAACCTTCAAATCTTTAAATTAGGGTTTAGGATAAGGGTAGATAGGATGATCCCAATCCCCTTTGTACTCCCACATGTGTACATACATTGGTTTGCAACACTAGATGTCTAGGTTCATTGTACATATGGGTCCATCCTCAATAGAAGGACCCACTTCCCAAAAATATCGTCTGTTTCCAAGTGTCCTTTCTAGATTTACCTATTTGTAAGACTAGTAGCCATAGGAATCCTAGATTCAATTACAACCATTGATCTACAATATAGAAAACAAAACTATGTCTTTGGACCTGATTCTCAAGAGACAGAGGTCTCAAGGGATACATAGGTAATTTGGGTCACATCGCAAATTTGGTCCAACAGTTACAAACCCTAGGTACACCCTTGCGGGTCATAGGCCCTTTGCTTGGCTATTGACATAAGTACAATTTACAGTACCCCCCCCCCCCCTCGAATTATGTTTTAGGACTTGATCTCACCAGAATAAATATGTAATTGAGATAGACGTTCAAATTCAGTCCATTGCTAAGACCACCTTTGGTTCAGTTCATTTGGTTTAGTTTTATTTGGTTCGATTCATTTGACTCAATTCATTTGGTTCAATTCACTTGATTCTATTTACTTTACATTGTTTGTTTGCTTGCTTGAAAACATGTTTAGCTTAACCTAAGCTAGCAGAACGTAAACACTTGGCATAGGATTTCCCTACATGAGCCCTAGTCACCCATTGACCAAGCACTGTCAAAAACAATAGAGTATAAGGAAAGTAGATTAGATAGGTGGTTAATTTTTGGATTGGGCAATTTTATAGGTGGTTAATTTTTGGATTGGGCAATTTTGGGTAACTAACACCTTTTCAAACTGTACCTTAAATGCTTACCCCGATCTTTGATGAGACCAGGAATGATACATTGGGTTATGAGTTAATAGAAGTCTTTTTTTATGATGAAACTAAAATTTAGGTCCTAGACCTTAATCTAGGTGGCAACTCTAGGTCAACATCATCCATTGTTGTGGGTGGACAAGATCAAAAGGCGACGTTCCTATGACCTTTCTCTCTCTATCGTAGGAAAAACCTCAATGTCCTTACACTAGGATCATCCATTAGTTCACATGGACTATCCATTCCAACCTACTAGGGTCATCCATTTCAAACCACTAGATTATCCATATCTTAGACCCACTAAGGTTATTCATTGATCCACTAAGGTCATTCAAACATCAATCGGATTCTTACCCGATGACTTCAAACTATGCGGTACCTGCTTTCTAGGGAAAACCCTAGAATACGTAGGCAATTAGGAAGATTCCCAAATATAATCCCACTACTTAGTCCTTGGGGACTATCCATTTAGAGTTATCCATCTCAACCCAGTAGGGTTTTCCATATCTTAGATCCACTAGGGTTATTCAAACTTCGACCGGATTCTTATCCAAGGTTTCGAATTACGTTGTACCTAATTTCTCGGGCAAACTCTAGAATACGTAGGTAATTTGGGAAGATTCCCAAATACGATACTATAACTCAGTCAACATGGACAATCTACTAGGTTTATTCATAGACCCATTAGGGTTATCCATCTGCAAATCCTCTAGGACTATCCATGGCCCACATAGACTATCCATCTCGACCCATTAGGGTTATGCACATCAAATCCTCTAGGACTATCCAATTTAGTCCATATGGACTATCTAGATTTCGATCCATTAGGGATATCCAAATAACAAAGTGTAGACTTTAACTCAAACAACAAACATAACTGTGAGAAATTATGAGGGAATTCACATCTTCCTCAGGAATTTAAAATTTTTTTGGAGTGCCTACCTAAATTAAGGTCTAGGACCTCAAATATAGTCACATCATAAGATAAGACTTTCATTAACTCATGACCCCTAGATCAAATTTTTGATCTATATCAGAGATCAAGGTAAATGTCAGGTTACAATTATGGAAAGGTATTAGGGACCCAAACTGTCCAATCAAGATTAGTCTCCTATGCCTTTCTTATGCTACACTCTTTTGATTAAACCAAACCAAAACCTATGGTTTGATATCATTGAACAAAATCTGGAATCTTCCAAACTGTCAACGTATCTCAGATTTCTTTTAAAAATCAGGTTCACCACTGTAGTTCAGGTGTGATTAAAGTTTATTCTTGTGATTTATGCTTGGTTGATTAGATTCTTTGTTCATGTTAAAGTTGGCTTGAAGAATTCAATGGATCTAGATATGGGTATGGATATGAATAAGGATGATGGATAAATATGGGTATGGATAAAAGGGATAGATAAGGATATGGATATGGATATGGGTCCAAAGAAAACTAAGGATGGATAATCAGTATGGACTGATGGATAGTCCATGTTGATCAAGGTGGATAATTTGTATGGACTGATGGATAGTCCATGTGGATCAAGGTTTGAATTTGAAAGTTCTTCCCAAATTGCCTACGTATCTTAGGGTTCTCCTAAGAATCAGGATCTGTGTAGTTCAGAATAAATTTAAAGGTAAATAACCTGTTAGGTTAAGGATTTAGAACTTTGTTCTAAGTCTAAGGGTTTATAACTTGTTCTAGGTTATGGGTTTATAACCTGATCTAGGTTAAGGATAATATGTTCTAGGTCAATGATTCATATCTTGTTCTAGGTTAAGGAATATGCTAAGGGGAAAGGATCATCCTAAAACTCCCATTTTTAAGCCTAAGCTTTAATTTTGGAATGTTTAGCTAAGTACAATATTTCTTTATTAAGATTTTTATTTTATTTTCATTTTTACCCTTACCATGTATGTGAGTGCCTAATGCATGCCCTCACACCTAGTTTGTCTTCTAAAGTGATCAAATATTGCATGTTTAACTAGGGTGTTGCATAAATTAAGTTATTACCCAAATAAGATATTCAAGATTTAAACATGGTATTTTCTAAACATGGTAAGATCTAAACATGCTATCTTCTAAGCATGGCAAGATCTAAATATGACATGTATATATTGTAAGATATTTATCTAACCTACCAAATATAACAATATGAATGATTATGCAAATATGGTTTGAAATCCCTTCTATTCTACCAAATAAGCAAGCAAATATATATGATAAGAAATCTTTCCTATTCTACTAAATATATCAAGATCTAGGCATGGTAAGAAATCTTTCCTAGTTTACTAAACAAGTCATATATGGTAAAAAATTATCCTATTTTATCAAATATGTCAAAATCCATATATGATAAGAAAACTTTCCTATTCTATCAAACATATCATAAATGGTGAGAAAATTATCTAATTCTACCAAATATGTCAAAATCAATGTATGGAAAGAAAACTTTTCTTTTCTACCAAACATATTATATAGGGTAAGAAAATTTTCTTATTCTACCAAATATATCAAAATCTATGATAAAAAATCATTCTTTTCTACCAAACATATCATATATGGCAAGAAAGTTATCCTATTCTACCAACTATGTAAAAATCCATTCAAATGAGAAGATATTTTCTACTAACCAAATATGGTAAACAATATATTTATCTTAATATATATGTCAAGGTCATCCAAATATGGTAAGAAACATATCCAACTTATCATATATGTTAAAAATCATTCAAAAATCGGCAAGACTTTTCACTTTAAGAAAAACAGCATTGACACTTTCGGTACACTTATCTTGTAAAATCTATTAAAATTAAATTTTTAATGAAAATAAAATCTAGTTACATGCTCAGAAATTAAATTCAAAATGTTAAATTTTCCTCTTTCAGAATTTGTAGGAACGATTTCTATCATATTCAGATTTAACACTTAACGTGATGTAAAATCTTGTTCTAGATTCTACCCGACTTCAATGTAAAATCCACCAAAAATTAATTTTGATCCTTACTCCAAACCAACTCTGAGAGATAGCTAATTCAATGGGCTACATTCCCCATATTCACTGCTTCTCAAGATTTTAGGTGAAAATCCAAGTTCTAGGCTCATGAACAGGGCACTTTTGTTCTGTCTCTGTTTCTAACCTCTATGCATTGCATGATTTTTTTAGAGGTCATCCTAAATCCAAATTGATCTGTGTTTGTTGAAAGATGTTTATAACTTATTAAGTCATGTCCTATAATTTTTTAAAGGTCAGAAAAGTTCATCTTATATGTCTGAATTGACACATATGGTCAGGTTCCAGATCTGGCTCTTCCAGATCTAAACTTCATTCATAGATTTTTTTTGTATAGGCAAATCACCAAGGATGGAGCTCAAATTTGAGATAGGGACTCTTTATGACATATATTTTCAAGGAAAAATATCTGATTTGAATTTTAATGGTGAAAATCACACAGGAATGCAAACAAGTATGCTATTTTGCACTTACTCTTATGCAAGTCTATTCTAGCACATGCAACTTCATGAAGCTTTAAGGAGGCGGGGAAGGAGACTTACCTTGTCCTTGTTGTAGGGATGGAACCTTATTGTAGGAGCTTTATGGTAGATGAAGATGGTAAAGGTAAGAGCTTTTTCTCTTCTTCTCCTTCTCTTTTTTTCTCTCCTTCTCTTCTTTTTTTCTTTTGTTCACATTGTGGAGAGCGAGGGGCTCCAATTTCATTGTTGGTGTGTTATGGGGACCCTTTGGGTCTTATTTATAGGCCAAAGCCTCTCCTTTGCCAACTCTTGATGAGTTGTCAATTGCCTCTTTTGAATTTTCACCAATTTCCTTCTTTAGAGATAGATTTTGTCATCAATATTCTTCTTGACACATGGCATATCACTATTGGCCTAAATAGGATCTTTGAATTGGTCTCTAATTAGACACCAATTAGTCTCCAAAAAAATTTCAAATTCTATTTTTTTTTTTCTCTTTCCTTTTCTTTTCTTTTTTTTTTTTTTTTTTTTTGGAATTTTAGCCACTTTCCTATGTCAATACACAAGATTTGTGTCCATATTAATTCAATGACACATATCACTCTACTATTGAATCCCTCCTTAACTTTTTAATTAGCTAATTAGAATCTCCATATAGCTTTATTTCTTTCTAAAATCCTTATTTTCCCTTCCTTGTGTGTAAAGTCAAAACATCCAAAGCAAACACACAAGATCTTTAAAAGAACCCTTGTATGACATGTGACATGCTACTATTGAACCCTCTTTGATTTTTCTAATTAGCTAATAGAATCTGACATTTTTGAAATTATTTCTTTCCTTTTCTTAGTTTCCTTTCCTTGTGTGTATAGTCAAAGTTGTCAAAACTAACACACAAGATCTTGTAGTAAACACTTATATAACATATGGCAAATTACTAATGGAGCAAAAAATCTCAAGTGGGTAACAAATCTCAAGTATGTTATATTTTAAGTATACAATAAATCTCAAGTATGTTACATTTTAAGTATACAACAAATCTCAAGTATATTACATTTCAAGTGTTCAACAAATCTCATGTATATTGCATTTCAAGTGTGCAACAAATTTCAAGTATATGTATTTCAAGTGTGCAACAAATTTCAATTATATGTATTTCAATTGTGCAACAAATTTCAGCCTAAATGTGCAGCATATTTTAAGTGTTGTAACCCAAATGTGCAACAAATCTCAAGTGTTAGGTGGGATATGGAATTTCTTCATATCACTCCTTTCTCTCTCTCCATTTTCTACCTTACCTCTCTCTCACATTACCTATGGACTATGGGGGAAGGATGGGTATGACTTCTAAGTGATATATGGCTATTCTAAGTGACACCTAGGGGGGTTAATAGGTGACTAGGATGGGTTGACTAGGTTTTGACTAGGTTTGACTCTAAGTGACTCTCGGTTGACTCTGGAGTTTAAGTATGGTCTAAATTTGATTATTTTGACCACTTTGACCAGCTTTAACCAACTTTGACCAACTTTGACCAAAATAACTAAAGTACCTCTTTAATGGTTCTAGGACGTTTTAGGCTAGGAAATGACCCTAAATGAGCTAAATATGGCAGTTTATAGACCTTAAGCATGATTTAACATTAAAAGGTTTATTTATGGAAGGTTTCCAACCTAAGATCAAGGATGACACTGAAAGGTCCGTTCATGGCAAGTTTCTAACCTAAGGGATAAAACTTAACTCTAAGACATTATTTATGGTAAGTTTTGACTCTGACTAGGGTTTGGACTCTAGAAGGGATATTTATGGAAACTTTGGACTCTACCTAGGATTTGGACTCTAAGAGGGTTATTTATGGAAACTTTAGACTCTACCTAGGATTTGGGTTTTAGGAGGGATATCTATGGAAACTTTGGACTCTACTTAGGGTTTGGACTCTAGGAGGTTCCTAAAATGGTAGGTGAGGGTTCTTATTGTTAGGAGATGACACAGGTTGACCCTAAAGCAACTGGTGAAGGTTGTAAGAGATTGGTGAGGCAAAAATAGGGTACTTACAATAATAACACTCAAGCATAAATCAAAATCATAAACTTTAAACAAGCAAACAACCTCGAATTACGTGGGCAACCTGATTTTTGGATCATATCAAAAATATGAAGGCAGTCTGGTAGATTCCAGATTCGGTTCATCGATATCAATCCACTTGATTTGGTTCAATCTATCCTATCCGTCAAATTGGCCTGATTAGTTCTTTATCCAATCATGGTCTTTTAATCTTGCCACGTTAATTAATCAAATTTACCTTCAAAACATGTGTGGCTAAACCCTAAGTGAGAAGAAATTACACTTGGTTTAGGATCCCTCTTGAGCTTAGTCACCCATTGACCCAAAATGGTCAAAACACTACAGTATAGAAATGGAAAGGCGTAAGAGACCAATTTCAGATCCGATAGTTTAGGTGTCTTACACCTTTCCAAACTATAATCTAATGCTTATTGGCCTCTGATGAGAGCAAAGCTGACGTTTTGGGTTATGAGTCATAGAAGTTTTACCCTATGGTGAGACTATAATTAAGGTCCTAGACCTTAATTTAGGTCGCAACTCCAGACCTCTACCATCCATTAGCATTGGTGGACAAGATCAGTCAGGTGAAGGCCTTACAATCTCTCGATCCTGCATATTAGCAAAAAAACCCGAGGATAAATTTCCTCGTATGTCCCCACAACCACCTACAAGCCAATGGGCAGACAGAGGTAACCAACCCGAACCATCCTGGCAGGACTAGCCAGAAGGTTAGACATAGCAAAGAACCAATGGACAGAGAGTTGTCGAGCATCATATGGTCCTATCGGACTACCAGTCACACAGCAACTGGTATGACCCGATTCATATTAGCATATGGGGTAAAAGCAGTAATTCTGGTAAAAGTCATCAAGTCGACCTACTGAGTGTCTCACTTTTCTGAGAAGTTCAACGAAGAAAACCTGCATTAGAACCTCAATCTCTTGGATGACATTTGAAAGGAAGCAGCTCATCGAGTAATAGTTTACCAACAGAAGGTGTCTTGGTACTACAACTCCAAAATCTAAGAGTAACACTTTGTTGTTAGCAATCCAGTTCTGTGCCGAACTAAGGTGTCAGAATTAACTCATCAAGGAAAACTCATGCCTACATGGGAAGGGCCCTACCGAGTTGGGAAGATGATTCGTCTAGGCACGGACTACTTAGAGATGGTTCAGGGGTCAGCAGTCCCATGAACTTGGCACTCCCGTAATCTTCGTAAGTATTACCAATGAATGCACACATGGATTAAATCAATAAAGTACATTATGTTCTAAAAATATCTGTTTCTGTAAATCTATTTTACATAGCCCATCATAAAGGGCAAGGGGCATTCCCATTCACATTAAAGTTGGCTACACGCATTTTATATGCCCCAAGAATGGTATGAGTTCTATCAAAGTCAGCTGAGTAATCAAAATTCTTAGAGAGTCCAACAATTGGACTTGCGAAGATTTTTTTTCAACTCAAAAAGAAAGTACTTAGCCAATGACTTTCAATTCAAAATTAGTTCAACAAAGTCGGGCATCCGACAATGTTGACCAAAAGGGAGTGACTTGTCACTAATAACCCCCAAAACTCCTAAGTTTCAAATGCTACTAGCTAGGGCCAAAGGGGTGTAAATTGTCACCTAAACCCCAAAACTGCTAAGTTACAAATACTAATTGCTACTATCTGCCTAGCAAAGTTGGCTTCCCAACATTACTAGCCATAAGGGGGTGACTTGTCACCAATAACCCCGCTGTAAGTACCCCATTTTTTCCACCTTCCTCAAAGTCCAATTTCCTCTCAAGATAGGGGAAAGAAGCAGAAAGGGAAGGAAATGTGTGTGGCCAATCCTAGTGTCATCCTCTAAAGTCATTTCATGTCATATTAGGACCATCTCCATGTCATCACTTAGAGTCATTTCCTACCATATTAGGACCATATCCACACCCTGTCATCCCCTAGAGTCATCGTTTGCCATGTTGGAACCATCTCCAAACCCTATCTCACTTAGAGCCAATACCTACCATATATAGCTTATAGCCCATTTCCTATATTTTTACAATTACTCGATGTCATTCCTTAGTTTTAAACCATTAACTGCCATTTTAGAATCATCATAGTCAAACTTGGTTAAATCTACTCAACCTAGCCCACACATAGTCAACCTACTATCACCCTAGTCAAAACTCATTCAAACACCTAGTGGTCATCCATCTAGTCACTTTTTTCCACCTAGGTCACCTAGAGTACTCACATGGCATTAAAAACCCATACAACCCCTCCACCTTTGATAATCCTTAAGGAAGGTGTACTAGAGCAAGAAAGAGAAGAAATGGAGAAAGAATGGAGAGGGAAAAGTTAGAGAGAGGATTTGGACAGGACCAACCCTAAGGAGGCCCAAATCTAAGCCCAATCCAATACTAGGCCGGCCCTAAGTAGTCCAAGAGGGAGGACCAAATTCGTCTTCCCTTCCCCCATTTTCTATTTTTTTAAGAAATAAGGAAAAGACAAGAAAAAAGAAAAGACAAAAAGAAAAAAAATAAAAGAGGAGAGCCAAGTAGGGCCCCCCTCATTCACATGAAGAGGGGAGGACCCCCTTGGCGTGGTCCAATGTGTGTGTGCGCATGTGATAATGTATGCTAAAGCATAGCAACTCGAGAACTCACGAACTAAATATGCTACATGATGCTTGAAAGTGAATGTGTACACATTGAAAGTCAAAGTTTTTTTTACTTTAGTGTGTGCCACATCACTAGTGTGATTGACTACAATCTTTGAAAAATCAAAATTTGGAAAGTTGGAAAAATATAGCTGGGAAACAAATCTAGACGAAGAAGGCTATATATATGTGTTTAGGGAGAGGGGGAGAGATCCATTGGACCCTCCATACACCTTTCCACGATTTGGAGAGCACCCCCACCCCCCTTAAAATCGTGATTGAGAGAGAGAGAGAGAGAGAGTAGAAGAAGAAGGATAAAGAGAGAAAGAAGAAAGGGAGAAAAAGGCTCACCTCTTCTCTTCCATCAACCAAGGCCTTCATCCAAGGTGTGGTTTTCATTACAGAAGCTTAAATAAGGTATGTTCCCCAACTTAAAACCCTTATCTTATTTCTAAGGTTGCTAGATAACACTACATATGTCTAGATCTCCATGATAGGTTAGATCCATGTCTTTGTGTGTGTTATGATAACATGTGTAATTTTTGTTATGAATCTACCATGGATGATAATTTTATCTCATAATATGCTTTATTATGAGGGTCTGGTCCAAATTTGGTCTCCATCCATGGAGATTTTCTCATGCAAATAAATCCATGAATGAAACACCAGATCTGAAAAAGCTAATCTTCGAGGCCAAATTAGGGTTTGAGTTAAGGGCCACCAAAAAAGGTCATATGACCTTGAGAAAATTATGAGAGGCTCCTCTATGAGTTAGGATTCTACCCTAAAAAACCTGGATCCATTTGGATCTGAGAAGACCATTTTAAAAATCGGGGGAGCTACTATGCACAGAAATTGTGATAGAAATAGAGCAACCTGTGGATCGATATGGATCCATACTTTCCACTCACTATTTGATCATGATCCCTTGAGAAGAAAGTTAGCCCCATATATTTACTTGAAATTTATGCTGATAGATATTGATTTGCATATTGGGTGGATTTGTTGCATATTTTTTAGTACATTCAAATAAAATCTAAACTGATTCTGGCCTAGGTTTTAATACCCTGTGAATCGATCTAAATCTATATGTTAGAGGCCTTATATGATTTTGGTGCCTTCAAATGAAAGTTATATTTTCGAGTCTTCTTAAATCCTAGGTAGGAAGATACTGATTTGCATGCATATATTATGTGTTCTATATTTTCTACCAACATTTGAGAGAGTCTGAAACAAAACTTTGTGCATTGCTTTGACCTTTGATTGTGGAGGGTTTTTTACCCGAATACACTCCCTGTTTGAGGTTGATGTGTAAGACCCACACTTAAAATCCTCATCATTTCAGATTCCTCTGTATCAGGTCTTACTATGCCAACACTTGGCACCCTGACTTTTGACCCTCCATATGATGTTGGGTAGATTGCATAGATCACCTAATGATGGTAGAGTGTGGAAAAAGATGTCCAAGTAACCTAGAATACATCCCACCAAATTGGGCCCCTAAAACTAAGCCTAAACATATTTTTAAGCCCAATCAAAGGAATGATCGGATGATGCATCACCCGATTGACAGCATCCAATTGTATTCAAGTAAGACACATTCTCTCTCCATAGGTTCTATAAAAGGGAGCTCACAGTCCCTTTTTCAACACTCTTGCTAACCGTGGGAGAGTGAGTGAGAGAAAGGGTGGAGCTCAAGCTTGGAACTCAAGCTCAAGCACCTGTTCTCCCTGAGGTAAGTGTTCTTCACTTATTCCTCTTCCATTCTTAAGGTAAAGTATGCTAGAGCCCATGGTATAGCTCTACCATTAACGGCCTCCATTAATGGAGACTAAGTTTGACCTAAAAAACCTAGATTATCATCCCCTCCATTAATGAAGGCATCAATGGGGTCTAAACAACTCCTGTTATATGTAAATATGATGGGATAATATTTCCCACCACATAGAGTGAAGGAAACCAAATGGGGAAGACATCCCCCAAAGAAGGAAGCCTTCTCTGGTTCGTGCCTGGTTTTTGGGTCGAACCGGAGGCACTAACCAAAGGCCTGGCATTGACCATCCTTTCGGTTGACTAAAACCAGTCCTCTGCCAGGGCAAATGCCTTGGCATGCAGACCAAGTAATATCCGGAGGACCCTAACCGAAGCCACCTAACCGGAAGTACAACCCTTCAAGTGAGTTCCTCCGATAAAGTGTATGGCCCCATTTGACCAAGCCTCCATGTAGACCTAATAATAAGCAGAGGCATTGCCAGATGGTATACCACCTGACTAAGCCTCCAAATAGTCCATTGGAACCCCATTGTTATGACAGTGGATATGAACCGGATGGTCTACCGGATGTTTGACCATCCGATTTATCCTCTGGTCCAGTTTACTTAAGAAATGACTAGGGGTTAACTGGATGATTGTACCAAAAGAATGACTACCCAATTATATCCTCCAGTTCAGTCTGTTTTGACTTCTAAGCCTAGTAATGATTAGGGAGACCAATCTTTCGATTCTTGGCTTATCTTGGGGCTCGTGCATGGACTTTAGGACTTGTCCATGCTAGTTTCAAAGATATTTACCAACCTAATGAAACTTATCTAAGTAATTAGGTAAAACACCACAGATAGTGGATGAAGCCTTTTGTCGGCTTCAAGGTTCAACCGCACCTTTGTGTTGTGCTGTGTGTTCATTATTGTCTTCCTTTTATAACATGTCATCTAATGAAATGTATAACTGTTCATGCACTTGCATTATAATAATAAGCATGTATGTTGGACGTTGTATGATGGATGTATGGCATGTGGGAGCACAATACATAGACCATGTTATTGATGAAGAATTTATATTGTTATATGTACATGACCATGTATGATGGTGCATGCGACGTGTTAGGGCACGGGCGCATGTACCATGTTGGTCTGCTTGCACTCTAGTGGAGACATGATGATCCATGACAGTGGGGATCCAGGGATCTCTGTTGGGGTGCCACCCATGTATGGTGGTTCATGTAATGGGTGACTTCATGAATCACATTGAGATTGATTGAACCTTAGTGGGGATACAACGAACCATAAGAGTGGGGAGTCGGGGATCTCTGCTGAGGTGCAATTGTATTTAAGACCATGTATGATGGGCGTGTGGAGTGTAAAAGCACAATACAAGGGTCATGTTGACACGCTATACTCTAGTGGGGACACGATTACTCCATGGGAGTGGAACTGAGGATTTCTACTCGAATATAGTTTTACTTACTACGTGCACATGCCATAATTAGGTGATTGTTGATATGGATGTGATTATGTTGTGGGGTATACGATCTTGTGGTGTGTAGGAGCACAATACACGGCCATATGCTCAGCTACACCCTAGTAGGGGCATGGTCAGTCCATGGGAGTGGAGCTGGGGATCTCTACTGGGGTGCAGCCCTCTTTATTGTATTCTCATGCATCATGCATCAACTTGGCCAAAAAACGTGCTTTAGTGAGGGGAATAAATCAAGGTGGTGGGGTACGGTGTACTCAGGTAGTGGGGTATGGGTGTATGCTCAGGTGGTGGGGTACGGGGCACTTTCTTAAGTGGATGGGTATGTGGCAATCGCTCAGGTGGTGGGGTACGGGGTAGATCCTCGCTAGGATACATGCAGGCCATGATTGCATACATACTTGAATGCCACTCATAATTGCTTGTTTATTTACTTTTATACTATATTATTAAATTATTGATTAGGGTTGCATTGATACATGACTTCTCACTGCGCTGGGATGGAAGCTCACCCCTCGATATCAAATTCTTTTAGCTTTGATTGCAGGTACCTCTACTGTAACTACTGATATGATTCCAGCTGACGTTGAGGGTACTTCTCTTGGTGGGGGTCCGCTGAGAGATCATGTCAAGAGCTGTACCTGTAGGGATTGCATCTACGGGACCTGAGTTAGCACCTTGCCTTAATGATTTTACTGCTATAGATAAATGACGGTTTGGTCTATCTACATGGTTGTATTCGAATTTATTCTAGTTATTAGTATGGGATGTATGTATTATGAAAAATATTGTGAAACGGTTTCTAAAACATAACAGACTAATTATGCATTGATAAAATTAATAGCATATGTTCTCTAGTATGATTCCGTTGCATTTATTGTTATCTATTGATGATTATTGTAGACATTGTTTAGGTAGACTGTGGGGTTTGCTGGCAGATCATTTTAGTTGTCGATTGCTAGAAGATTCAGGTTACCACGAGGGTTGACCCAGATATCATGCTTGATTCCCCAAAATAGGCTATGACATAATGCCCTGAGGGAAAAGGTAGCCTCTTCTGTCTAGTTTATTTTTGTATAAATTGAGCTACATGTGGATTTGGGTACCACTGTTCCCAAAAGTTTTGGTGTAACTCGACAAAGTTTGGGATAGACTCTGAACAATGCTGTGACTTGAGATTAAGAAGGGTTTTCGACCTAGATAAGGTCATTGTTTGGCTTTGATGCCTTGAGAAGAAATCTATCCCTTTCAGTCCATGTATTTTTTGCATTATTTGGAGGTCTAGAAATATGTGTACCAGTTGATTTACTAAACTATGCACAGAATGCATTTTGATGTCTCTGATCAATGTGTTAACACATGCAATATTGAATGCCTATATGCTATGTTTGAGCGCATATTGCTATATTTGAATACTCTTACTATGTTTAAATGTACACATGCTATTTTTGGACATTCACATGCTTACATGCTATTTTGGAATGCACACATTCTATTTTGGAATGCACACATTCTATTTTGGATATTCACATGCTTATTGCTATATTGGGGTATGTCATATTTGGATTGCTACATAACTCATGCCACAGTTGAAGTGCTACATGATTCTTGTCATTTATGGATGCTCACATGGTGTCCTACTATGTTTTGATGCTCACATGATTCTTACTATTCTTGGATTCCTATATGATTCTTGCTATTTTTGGATGCTTTCATGATTCCTACAACTTTTAGAATGATGCACCTGCCATGTTTGGAATGATACACTTGTCATAAATATTAAGTATAGAACATGTAGGGATAGGAAACATTGAAAACCTAAAATTAGAAAGAAAAGGGATACCTAGAAACCTAGAATTGGAAATAAAAGGGATAGGAAACCCTAGAAACCTAAAATTGGAAAGAAAATGATAGAACCTAAAAATGGAAAGTAGGGAGAGGAAACCCTAAAAAACCTTAAATACAGAACAAGTAGGGAAAGGAAATCCTAGAAACCTTAAGTATAGTGCACAAGCCCAAACTATATTTTTGGATCTAATTCTCGAGAGACAGGATTCAAAGGATACGTAGGCAATTTGAGTTAAACATCCCAAATTCAATCCAACCACAGTTACAAACCCTAGGTACATCTTTGTTGTCATAGCCCATTATGGGGAATCGGACGTGATATCCGAGTCATCCATGAGACAATCCAAATCTTTCGGTGATCGACAATCAAAATGATCTACCAAAAAAACCCCACAGTCTATACAAGCAATATCCATAACAATCAATAATAACTCATAAATAATTATAGTAGAATCATAATAGTGAATAGATGCCAACTAGTGTTATTATAACATAATTAAGTTTGTTATGTTTACAATTCTAGTTTCACAAATAGTAACATATTACATGTATCCCATACATACTATCTAAGAGTAAATCTGATAAAACCACTTTAGATTGACCAAATCATCATCAATCTACAGATATCAAGAACATGGAAACGAAGCACTGACTTTGGTCCCGTAAGTACAGTCTTTATAGGTACAACCCTTGACATGATCCCTCAGTGGCCCTCCACCAAGAGAAGTACCCTCAACCACAATTAGCTCCATATCAACCATCACAGAAGAGGTACCTGCAACCAAAGCTAAAAAGATTTTGATATCGAGGGGTGAGCTCCCATCCTAGCTCAATGAGAAGTCAAGTATCAATGCAACTCTTACACAATAATTTAATGATGCAAGTAGTATATCAACAAGCAATTGTGAGTAGCAATCAATTGTGTCTCAATTGTGTATGCAGCCATGGTCAGCCTATACCCTAGCGAGGATCTGTCCGAACCTTACCCCCTTGAACAATGCTCGTGGCTCCCCCTTGAACATATGCCCGTACCCCACCGCTTGAGCACTCCATACCCCACCGCTTAGATCAATTCCCCTCACTAAAGCAAAGGTCATTTGACCAATTTGATACATGATGCATAAGGAACATAATAGCAAGGGGGCTACACCCCAGTAGAGATCCCCAACTCTACTCCAATGGACTGATCATGCCCTCACTAAGGTGCTAGCTGGGGCATATGACGAGTATATTATGCTCCAATACACCACACATCTATCATACCCCATCAAGCTATAATCACAACATCTTACTCGATCATCAACCAATCCAACAGCATGGCATGTGTGCGCAGTAAATAAAGTTGTATTCCAACAGAGATCCCTGGCTCCACTCCAATGGAATGATCATGCCCCCATTAGAGTATAAGCCAGACTATACCCCAGTGGAGATCCCCACTCCCCACTCTCATGGTTCGTCATGCCCCCACTAAGGTAATAGCCATTTCAACATGATTAGTGAGGTCACCCGTTACACGAACCATCATACATGGGCTACACCCCAACAAAGATCCCCGGATCCCCACTCTAATGGATCACCATGTCTCTACTAAGGTGCTAGTAGTCCAACATGATACGCGTACCCATGCTCCAACATGTCATGCACACCATCATACATGGTCATGCAAATACAATGATAATGAAAGACTATACTCCAGCAGAGATTCCCAGCTCTACTCCAATGGATCACCCTGCCCCCACTAGGGTAATAACACCAAACAACATGGCCAGTCTATTGTGCTCCAATATGCCTCACATCTATCATACCCATCCAAACATACATAGTTATTGTTGTTATGCAAATGCATGCTCATACATACAGTTTATTGGATGACATGTTATAAAATGCAAATATAGCATACAACAAACACATGCTCAAACTCTATGGGCCCGACCCCTCACCTGTAAACACCAATGGTGCTGAAGAACCTAGAAGCCGACAGAAGGCTTCGTCCACTACCCACGTTGTTTTACCTAATTGATTAGATAATTTGATTAGGTTAGTAAACATCTTTTAAACTATCATAAACAAGTCCTAGGTGTGCATGCACGGGTCCAAAGATAAGCCAGGAACCGAACGATTAATTTTCTACAATCCAAACTAAGCATACAGGTCAAACAAAGTCATAACCAGATGATACTTCTGAATGGTATTCCCTCCGAAATTACCCTCTGATTATATACTTAGTCAATTTCTTAATTCAGCTTAATGGAAGGATGTAGTCGAATGATGTATCATCTGGAAAACCATTCAGTTTAATACTTCTATCATAAACAGAGGGTTCCAGAAGGTTATCTGAAGGTTTAGCTGGGTGTTGTACCATCCGACAATGCCTCCACTTAACAATAAATCTATCTGGGGGCCAGGGTCAATCAGACCCAGGGATAACATGAGGGACACACTTGGAGAGTTGTGCCCCAATTGGGTGACTCCGATTGGTTCCTAGGTCATTTTCCAGTAAGGCATTTGCCTTACCAGAGGGTTGGTTTTAGTCACCCGAAGGCAAGGTCAAGGTCAAGCCTCCGGTTAATGCCCAAAAACTAGGCATGGATCAGAAATGGTTTCCATCTTTGAGGGTTGGTGAAAACACTCTTCCACTACTTGTATACACAATGGGAGTCACTTGGACTCCATTCACATCTCTATATATGGAGGGGAAGGCAACCTAGGTTTTCTAGGTTAGAATCGGTTTCCATTAATGGAGACCTAGAATGGTGGAGTTTCACCACTAGGTCTTGCACACAACCACCACAAGAACAAGAAAGGAAGGTATGGAACTTACCTTCAATGGAAGAACTAGGGCTTGAGCTTGAGTTCCAAGCTTGAAGTTCCAGCTTCCACTCTACCACCCTCTCTTACTCACAAGGAACCAAAGGAGAGGAATAAGGAGTGGGGACTCCTTATTTATAGAATCTCAAAGAGAGAGAGAGTGTGTGTTTCTCGAGTCTAAACCTGATGCTGACAATCGGGTGATGCACCATTCGGCATAGCAACTAGTTGGGCTTAAAACTAGCCTTAAGCTTGGTTTGATGGGCCCAAGCTAGTGGGGAGACTTCCTAGGTCACTTGAATCTTCTTCCCCATACTCCTTACCTCACTAGGTAATCTTAGGGTTTGACCTAACATCCTATTGAGTGTCAAGATGTCAGGGTGCCAAGTATTGGCACAGTAAGACCCAAGATAGAGGGATCTAAACTAGTGAGGATTCTGGGTGTGGGTTTTACATTTATGGGTCATATGCCCTTTGTCTGGCTATGGACACAAGTACGGCATATAGTACATTGTTTGAATTACATTGTACCTGATTTTTAGGGCAAACCCTAAAATACATAGGTAATTTGGAGGAATCTCCAAGTACGGTACTACAGTCCACATAGACTATCCAGATTTAATCCTAACTACACATCAAGCATAAATTTTAATTTAAATCTTGAATCTAATAAAGCTCAAGCATAATTCACATCCATAAACTTTAATCACACAAGTCCCCTTGAACTACGCTATGGACTTGATTTCTAGTATAGAATATGTAGGCAATTTGGAATGGACGTCTCTGATTCAGTCCATACTGAACCATCTTTGGTTCGGTTCACTGTATACTATTTATTTGTTTACTTTAAGGACATGTTCGGCTGAACCCTAAGTTAAAAGAAGTTAGACACTTGGTTTAGGATCCCCTATGAGCTTTGTCATTCGTTGCCCAAACACATTCAGCACAATAGTGTCTAAGGAAAGTATAGGAGGCTGATTTTCAGATCGAGCAGTATTGGGTGCCTAACACCTTCCCAAACTGTACCCTGAATGCTTACATATTCTTTGATATGGACTAAAGAACCGATCTAATGAGTTATGAGTCAATAAAAGTCTTATCCTTCGGTGAGACTACATTTTGAGGTCTTAGACCTTAATTTAGGTGGCAGCTCCAAGATTCGAGGACGATTATCCTCTCATGTCCTCACACCTACTATCATTTACTTAGGTTCTGCAGGACTAACCCAAGTTTTAAACTAGCAAAAATGATCTCAAAAAATTCAAGGGCTGTTAAGACAATCATGAATAGCACTTGAATTGGACATATATACCCAACATAAACTGACATAAAAGTCCAAATGTAGTGGGCTTTTCAAAAAAAAAAATTTCTTTCATTCTAAATTCATGTACAAACCGGCATAACAATCGGACTTAAAAAAAATACATACAGTCCGACATGAAATTTTGCACAAAAAAAAAAAAAGACTTCATTTCTTTGGTTGGTCTTTCTGGGGAACTGGAGGAGCCTTGCCATCTTTCAGAGGAGAAGGAGCAGTGCCATCTTTTAGAGAAGGAAGAGGAACAGTGCCATCTTTCAGAGCATTCTTGGGAGGAAGAGGAGGTGGAGGAACCTTCTTCATCTCATTGCCTAAGCCCTTTGGAGCGTCCTTCGAACCTTCAGTAGCCAAGGAGGAGGAGACAGAGGAATAATCACCGACAGAGGCTTTACAACCATAGCTTCAATATCCAATGAGGATGAAGAAGCCAAAGCTTGCCAGAGCCTTTGCCAACATCCTTTGACTATGCCTGTACTACTGATTGTGCCTGGGTTGTAGCCTGTGCCTGGGTGTAAGCACCCCATTTTTGCCATCCCTAGTTGAACAAAGTCTTACTGGAGAGTAGACATCAAAGTGTGAGAAGTAAGAGAAAATTTAGAAAATATAGGGGAGGTGAGTGAAACTCTCCCAAAAATGATAGTAAATCAGTCCCGGCATGCTTTCTATAATGTTTTGAGAATAACTGAGATGATCTCGAATGTCCAGGACCTTAAGTGAAACCATATTGGTAAGTTGGTGGATCCCAATTCATTTGAATTTTGGCTGTGACTTGGACACTGTTTCGATGGGCCCCATAGTAAGAAAATGGGTTGCAACCTGCATGGATGCGTAGGTCTTGAAAATACCTTCAAAATGAAACCAGAATCGCTCAATTCTGATATGAAATGAAGAAGATATGGAAATTTTAGTCTGGGAATAAAAATAAGGATATTTTCTAAAGATTAATAATATCTAGGGGTTTGCATGCAAATTATCGTAAGTTTAATTATTTAAACTTCAAATCCTCATAATTTTATTATCCAACGTCCAAATGAGTTGATTTCAGTGCCATTATTCCTCATTTTTAGTGCTCTACAAAGTGGATGTAGAAAATCTAGGATAGAGGTCTCTGAAAGATCCCATGCGAAGCTGCAAGCTGATATGCCCGCTTAAACTTCAATTCCTCATAATTTTATTATCGGACGTCCAAATGAGGTGATTCAAACTCCAATATTTTTCATTTTTAGTGCTCTACAAAGTGGACATGAAGGATTTGAAATAGAGATCTCCAAGGCATCCCATGTAGAGTTTCTAGCCGAATTATCGAAAATTAGCCTGTTTTAACTTCAGAAATTCATAAGTTGGTCATTTTACATCCAAATGAGGTGATTCAAGCTCCAATATTTTTCATTTTTAGTGTACTACAAAATGAAAGTAGAAAATTTAGGGTAGAAACTGTCAAAAAATTCCATACAGAATGGCGGCGAAAATGGTCTATGAAATAATAGAGAGAAAAAAAACCAATCTTGGCCCAACCCAGCTCACCCATATCAGTTTAACTCAGTCAACCCAAGCCAGTCTCAACCCAGTTCAAATCGGTTCATCCATGTACATAGTATTTATATATATTATATATTGTATACTATATATGTCACACCCCAATTCTGATCCAACCAGAATGGTGTGAGTGAACCGTCATCGAACCAACGGTTCACACCAGGATCTCGAATAGGCCATGTCCACCCATACAAACCAATACACATAACCACAATCAGAATATAAATATACAGCGGAAGTCTTTAAATAAAACGAACTGAGTATCTATTGATAATTTAAATAAATATCCCATTATCCAAATTCAAACACATAAAATAATATCCATACATCCATTTAATCCAACCGAAAATAAATAAAGAAATAAATAAAATCCGATCAAAGGTACACGCAGAAAGGGCACTCGCATGAAGCATCATGCTCGTCCTCCCCTGCTTGCACATCCAGAGCAGCAACACCTCCATACGTCGGAGCGTTCATGTAATCGTCAACAGTATAACCTGCATCAACATCTAAAAACAATGTGTACACAAAGGGTGAGCTCACAACACAGCTCAGTAAGACAATCAAACAGTTTCACAATATTATGCATGAGTAACAATCAGTTTTATGCTGTGATCCGGCTATAAGTTTGCAATGTGCTATAGAAAGGTTTGGTGGCCCCCGCACCTCTATACACGAGTGTGTGGCACCTCATGGATCACACCCCCATTGGCCCACATGCACCCATCATGGAATAGAGATAGAGCTAAGATACCCCTGTACCTCCCCTGATACTCTACCCATACTAGTACCTAAGCCCCTACTGGCCAGGACTCGCAAACTGGGCTCGCAACTAACCACTCCTATATGTCATCAATGTATGCTCTATCCCAGCACAGCTGTCTACGGCATAGAGATAGAGCTAAGGCATTCCCACACCTCCCCTGATGCCCTATCCGCAACTAACTCACTAGGATAGAAACATAACTCAGGTAGACCCTATCCCAACATAACTCCCTACGGCATAGAGATAGAGCTAAAGCATCGTGGACAAGCCAGCGTCGACTTGGAGACCACAGTACCACATAAAAATGGCCGGGACAACATCAATATCTGAGACCACCGTACCACAACCTTCCCCTGATGCCCCACCCGTACCGAGCATGTTAAGACAGAATACTACAAAAGGTGCTAATGTGAAGAGCGATCACAGGCCCATGCCCCACTCCACACACTAATGAAAACAATCACATGCCTAACAATCACATCCTATAAATGCATGAACAGTAATAATAACTGAAAGTAAAGGATGGCATGTGAATATGCACAAACAACACATCTCATATAATTAGGTGATTAACAACAATTTACTGTCCATTAATTATTAGGTTTAGGTCAGATTCCCTTACCTGACGATCGTTGGTTAGCTTGCCCCACGTCGCAAGATCTAAACGATAAGTCACAAAGTCCTACAATATTATTTGGGTTTCATTAGAATATACTGCTTAGGGTTTCATGTTGGTCGGAAACCAACATGGTTACAAAATACCCTCACAGAGCTGATCGGTGGCATGTACCGGTCGCAGCTCTGTGGGAAAGACTGGCGACCGGTATGGTCAGCCGGTCCCCACAGACAACCTCCCGAGGAATAGCGGTCGCAACATACCGGTCGCACTATGTGCAACCGGTATCATCGACCGGTACGTCTCCGGAAGACCATACATGGGTTTTTCGACTGCCGTAGATCATCCTCCATGGATTTTCAGGGTTTCTCCTATCCATTCTAAGTCTAGGCTTTAAGTTAGAGTTATCCCCAACTTATTCAAGTCTCGTTTCGATGAATATCATCTCGGAACTCGAATCTAGGGTTTGACGGCAACTTAGGGTTTATCGGCCAATTTAGGGTTTTAGATCAATACCTACTTTGCATGGTATTGATCCACCCACACAACTAACATAGGATAAGAAGAATGGTTAAAACACTTACCGTTGACTAGCGTATCGAAAGCTTCGTCGAGCGGTAATGGCGGCACCTTCTTCTTCTTCCTAGCTCCTTCTCCTTTCCCACCTCTTTCTCTTCTCTTGGGTTTGTGAGAGATAATGGAAAGGATTTGAGGAGGCTTAAGGGTGTATTTATAGGCTAAAAATAGGGTTTAGTAACCCTACTAGGATTAGGAAACTTCTAGGATTCAAAATCAGGAAAGTGGGACCCTCAGAAGTCAATTTCCAGATTCTCGCACATAGCTGCGCAGGCCATACCGGTCGACCGGTACCATCGACCGGTCAACATAAATTGATGACTATTTGGTCGTCTTTGGTCCGATTTCATACCTGGTTATCATCCGCTCGTCCCGTCTGGCCCGGTGATGATCGGAAGACCTGTCACGACACAAAACCAAGGTTTAGACCGGGTTAACAGAGTGCGGGTCTTACAACTCCCCCACCTTTAAAAGAAATTTCATCCCGAAATTTGCATGTAGGTTTCACAACCCCCCCACCCTTAAAAAAAATTTCGGCCTCAAAATTTGAACGTACCTTGATCGTCGAACAGAGTAGGATACTCCTTGCTCATCGCGCTCTCTTCTTCCCAAGTAATTTCCTCCACATTTTGACTTCTCAAATGCACCTTCACATAATGGATATCCTTGGTTCGAAGTTGCTGAACTTTTCGACTCGAGAGCATCACGGGCACTACTTCGAAAGTTAAGTCTTCAGTCAAGTCTGGGGGATCAGCGGTCAAGATGTGCGATGGATCTCTGACATACTTCTTCAATAATGATACGTGGAACACGTTATGAACGCTGGACATAGATGGTGGTATAGCCAATTGATATGCTACATTACCACGTCGATTCAATATCTCATATGGTCACACATACCTGGGGCAAAGCTTCCCCTTCTTACCAAACCGTTTCAGACATCGCACCGGTGACACCTTCAAGAATACTTTGTCACCCACTGCAAACTCTAGATCTCAACGTCGATTATCCGCATAATGCTTCTGTCGGACTTGAGCCGTCTTTACTCTCTCCTTGATCTGATCAATCACTCGGCAAATTTCTTCAATAAACTCCGGTCCTACAATTCTTCTTTCCCCCACCTCGTTCCATAACAGGGGTGTACGACACTTCTTCCCATAGAGTGCTTCATATGGGGCCATCTGAATTGTAGCCTGATAACTGTTGTTGTAAGAGAACTCGATAAGTGATAGCTTCTCATCCCAAGCTCCCTTGAAATCTATTGCACAAGCTCGGAGCATATCTTCCAAAATTTGAATAGTTCGCTCTGAATGTCCGTCCGTTTGAGAGTGAAAAGTTGTACTGAACTTCAACTTGGTTCCCATAGCTTTCTGTAATCCTTCCCAGAACTTTGATGTAAAATGGGGATCTCTGTCAGATACTATACTCTCTGGAACACCATGAAGTCTGACTATATTATCAACATATAACTTGGCCAGTTTCTCCATGGTATACTGAGGTCTGACCGCAATAAATCGAGCTGTCTTGGTGAGTCGATCTACTATAACCCAAACTGCATCCACTGACCTTGGTGTCAAAGGTAAGCCAGTGACGAAATCCATGGTGATACAATCCCACTTCTACGCAGGTTTCGGTAATGGCTGCAGTAAACCTATGGGTCTCTGCCTTTCCGCTTTAACTTGTTGGCAATTCAAACACTGAAACATGAAGCGAGCTATATCAGCTTTCATACCCCTCCACCAATATAATCTTCTTAAATCATGGTACATCCTGGTACTTCCTGGATGTACTGAATATGGAGTGTAATGAGCTTCAGTCATAACTCGGTCTCTGATATCGCAGTCCTCACTCTCAGGTATACATAACCTTCCGCGATACCTGAGCACCTTGTTTGAATCCAAGGTAAAGTCAGGATTGCTCGTACCCTTCTCTAAGTCTTCTTGCACTGTCATAAGATATGGATCTTGTAGGATTGCTACCTTGACTTCATCAACTAGATCCGGTGAGATCTTTAATGCGGCGAACATCATGGTGAACTTATGAATCAAGCCTTGCTCAACTGGATCTTCGGCAGTCTCAATTATATACTCTTCATCGCCTTCGATTGAACTTGAAGCTGCGGCACATAATGCAGCATTTGTACTTGGCCCAGCCTCAGGTTTCGATGCCCACTTTCTGCTTAAGGCGTCAGCCACCACATTTGCTTTTCCTGGATGGTACTGGATGTCGCAATCATAATCTTTCAACAATTCCAGCCATCTCCTCTGTCTCATATTCAGATCCTTCTGAGTGAAAAGATAAGTTAAGCTCTTGTGATCTGACTTGATCTGAAACTTCTCACCGTACAAGTAATGTCTCCAAGTCTTGATTGCGTGAATAACCGCTGCTAGCTCCAAGTCATGCGTAGGATGGTTCTTCTCATGCTCTTTTAACTGTCTTGATGCGTAAGCAATCACATGTTCTCCTTGCATCAGAACACACCCAATACCCAACCCTGAAGCATCCGTATATAAAGTAAATGGTACGCTTGGTTCTGGGATGGTCAGGATAGGAGCAGAGTCTAGTCTTGACTTCAAGGTCTGAAAGCACTTCTCACACTCATCTGTCCATATAAATTTCTCTCCCTTCTTGGTCAATCTGGTGAGTGGAACCGCGATCCTGGAGTAATCTTCCATGAATCTTCTATAATAACCAGCCAACCCAAGGAAACTATGAATCTCCGCAACAGATTTTGGTGCTTCCCATCCTACTATAGCAGCTATCTTACTTGGATCAACCTTGATACCGTCTTCAGATACAACATGGCCCAAGAAAGCCACTTCCTTCAGCCAAAACTCACACTTCTTGAACTTAGCATAAAGCTTCTCCTGTCTCAACTGTTGTAGGGCTGCCCTCAAATGTGTTGTATGAGTCTCCATGTCCTTAGAGTAGATCAATATGTCATCGATGAATACGATGATCGAAGTGTCCAACATATCATGAAACACTCGGTTCATCAGTTCCATAAACGATGCTGGAGCATTAGTCAACCCGAAAGACATAACTAGAAACTCATAATGCCCATACCTCGTCCTGAAAGCAGTCTTCGGAATATCTCCGGCCTTGATCTTCAATTGGTGATACCCTGATCGGAGATCGATCTTTGAGAAAACCTTTGCACCCTGTAACTGGTCAAACAAATCATTGATCCTAGGCAAAGGATACCGATTCTTGATCGTCAACTTGTTCAGCTCACGG
Source organism: Protea cynaroides (assembly GCA_028583415.1). NCBI lineage: Eukaryota > Viridiplantae > Streptophyta > Magnoliopsida > Proteales > Proteaceae > Protea > Protea cynaroides. The sequence continues at coordinate 75,581,186 of CM053276.1, read as the reverse complement.
TAGTCAATACACAGCCTTACACTTCCATCCTTCTTCTTGACGAATAATACAGGTGCTCCCCAAGGCGATATACTAGGTCGTATGAAGCCCTTATCCAACAATTCTTGTAACTGGGTCTTCAACTCCTTTAACTTGGTAGGGGTCATCCTGTATGGTGCTTTAGACACCGGCGCCAAACCTGACATAAGGTCTATCACAAATTCTGTAGCCCTGTCTGGTGGTAAACCTGGAAGATCTTCTGGAAATACATCTGGAAACTCTCGTACCACCTTTAGATCTTCCATCTTTGGCACCTCCGCAGTGGTGCCGACTACAGATACTAGATAACCCACTCCCCCCTTCTCTAAGCATCTTTTAGCTTTTAGGGCGGAGAGAATCAGCTTCCGCTTCCTAGATAGCTTGATCCCAGCGAAGCTATACTCCCTTCCCTCTTTGTCAGTAAGCACAAGCTTCCTTTCACCACATAATAGGACGACTGAATGACGGCCTAGCCAATCCATTCCCAGGATGACATCAAAGTCTGCCATCTCAAGTAGTACTAGGTTTGCTTCTAAGTCTCGTCCCTCAATACATACAGTACATGGTCCATAATATTCGGTCAAAGCCACTTCGACTCCTAGTGGAGAGAGAACTATCAAGCTTGGGTTCAAATGCTTGATTGGTAACTCCATTCGCTTCCCAAAAGAATTAGAAACAAAGGAGTGCGTAGCCCCAGAGTCAAATAATACTCTGGCGGGTATACCAGCTACATTTACAATTCCTGGAATTTATTGCCCCTTAGTTCTACATGCTCATACAAAATGAAAGAATAAGCCAAATAGTAAGGGATAGAGTCGTACCCGTGACCACATCCGGTGATGCGGCTGCCTCTTCAGTGGTGACCGCATAAACTTTTCCTTGCTGGGGAGGTTGCTTCTTAGGTAGAGTGCAGGTCCTTGCAATATGACCCACTTGCTGGCAGTTGAAACACTTTATATTCGGGTTGTATCCGGCATTCTGTGGCACAGGTGGTGCCGCATTGTTCCTTGCAGGCACTGTAGCGGTCTGAGCCCTGTATGGGCGGAATGGTCTCGTATTACTGCCACCCGAACTCTCACTAGCAGGTCTCTTCACTCCCCTGTTCTGAGCAAAGAAGCTGTCCCTCTGACTAGATTCTATTACTCTCGCAACCTGTACTGCCTCATTGTAGATCTTCTTGTCCAAACCCAAGATATGCTCTCTGATGCTTCCACGTAGTCCCATAGTGAACCTACGTTTCTTGGTCTCTTCTTCTTGCATACTTTTCGGTGCGAAGAAGAATAGCTCTTCGTACCTCTGCTGATAAGCATCCATGGTCGACTGAGATTGTTGTAGGTTGAGGAACTCCTTCTCCATTTGGTCTCTAAAACTCTTCGGAAAATATTTATCGAAGAAGGCAATTTTAAACACTTCCCAATCAACCTGTGTATGCTTCGTCTCCAGATATGCCCGTGTAGAATTTTCACCAAGCATTTGCATCTTCTCTCAGCATGTGAGTAGCAAAAAAAACCTTTTCCCCAGAGCGGCCATTATAGTGAGTTATCCCAGCTCACTCAGTACATTACTTACTGCGTCTGCACTGGGGAGCGGGTCTCTCTCCCATATCTTATCATTAAAACCATGCATCAGGCAATCCTGGCCGATCAGGCCAGTAACCTTCCATACGGTCGTCTCATTACCTCCCTGCTACGTTGTCTGGGCATGAGCATGAGAGGCGAGGTGACCGTTGAGGATACTATGACCTCCGACATAGACTAGGACGCCATTCAGAGGATGCAGATGGTTGATCTGCCTGTTAGCGATGACGAGTTGGAGGCTCGCCCTCACCGACTTGGGAGGGTAGCAGCCACGGCGGCAGCAGCAGCAGCAGCCAATGCGGCCTATGCAGCCGAGCTCGAAAGGGATGATGACGAGGAAAGGGCCGAGGGTGTACCAGTGCCAGCTCCACAGCCTACACCAGCAACACCACCATCTACCTCTACCGCTGGACCATCTCAGCCTCCCTCCGACACCATGATGGGTATGATTATGGAGATCAGGGACACTCAGCGTGAGATGAGCCGTGACTTGACGCAGTTGGCTCGCAGTCTCAGAGTCACACAGGATCAGGTGCACTGGCTCTGGGTTGCTTACGAGCGAGACTATGATATAGCAGACCCTATTCCTCCCAGGCCCCCTACCCCATGATTGTCCCTCTTTATTTTCTTCTCTTTTGCATATGACTGTTTATATAACAGGGTAACTGTCCGGTTTGTGGACTGTACCCTGTAGCACAATCTCATTTGATACTCATTTTCTTGTTTAATGAAAATTTATGTTTCACCTAACTAGTGTGTGTGTACATGTTAAGTTTCATATTTAGAATAATACATTATTCTCTTTCTTAGTCGGTCTCAGGTATCAAACAATGCTTAGGGTGTGTTTGTATTACAATTTTTAATATTTCCTAACTCAGTTCGTCGACTCAGTTAAGTGCAATATGGTTTGTTGGAACAGAGCCCGAGAGCTCTGATACCAAGTTGTCACACCCCAATTCTGATCCAACCAGAATGGTGTGAGTGAACCGTCATCGAACCAACGGTTCACACCAGGATCTCGAATAGGCCGTGTCCACCCATACAAACCAATACACATAACCACAATCAGAATATAAATATACAGCGGAAGTCTTTAAATAAAACGAACTGAGTATCTATTGATAATTTAAATAAATATCCCATTATCCAAATTCAAATACATAAAATAATATCCATACATCCATTTAATCCAATCGAAAATAAATAAAGAAATAAATAAAATCCGATCAAAGGTACACGTAGAAAGGGCACTCGCATGAAGCATCATACTCGTCCTCCCCTGCTTGCACATCCAGAGCAACAACACCTCCATACGCCGGAGCGTTCATGTAATCATCAACAGTATAACCTACATCAACATCTAAAAACAATGTGTACACAAAGGGTGAGCTCACAACACAGCTCAGTAAGACAATCAGACAGTTTCACAATATTATGCATGAGTAACAATCAGTTTTATGCTGTGGTCTGGCTATAAGTTTGCAATGTGCTATAGAAAGGTTTGGTGGCCCCCACACCTCTATACACGAGTGTGTGGCACCTCATGGATCACACCCTCATTGGCCCACATGCACCCATCATGGAATAGAGATAGAGCTAAGATACCCTCGTACCTCTCCTGATACTCTACCCATACCAGTACCTAAGCCCCTACTGGCCAGGGCTCGCAAACTGGGCTCGCAACTAACCAATCCTATATGTCATCAATGTATGCTCTATCCCAGCACAGCTGTCTACGGCATAGAGATAGAGCTACGACATTCCCACACCTCCCCTGATGCCCTATCCGCAACAAACTCACTAGGATAGAAACATAACTCAGGTAGACCTTATCCCAACATAACTCCCTATAGCATAGAGATAGAGCTAAAGCATCATGGACAAGCCAGCGTCGACTCGGAGACCATAGTACCACATAACAATGGCCGGGACAACATCAATATCGGAGACCACCGTACCACGACCTTCCCCTGATGCCCCACCCGTACCGAGCATGTTAAGACAGAATACTACAAAAGGTGCTAATGTGAAGAGCGATCCTAGGCCCATGCCCCACTCCACACACTAACGAAAACAATCACATGCCTAACAATCACATCCTATAAATGCATGAACAGTAATAATAACCGAAAGTAAAGGATGGCATGTGAATATGCACAAACAACACATCTCATATAATCAGGTGATTAACAACAATTTATTGTCCATTAATTATTAGGTTTAGGTCAGATTCCCTTACCTGACGATCGTTGGTTAGCTTGCCCCACGTCGCAAGATCCAAACGATAAGTCACAAAGTCCTACAATATTATTTGGGTTTCATTAGAATATACTGCTTAGGGTTTCATGTTGGTCGGAAACCAACATGGTTACAAAATACCCTCACAGAGCTGACCGGTGGCATGTATCGGTCGTAGCTCTATGGGAAAGACTGGCGACCGGTATGGTCAGCCAGTCCCCACAAACAACCTCCCGAGGAATAGCGGTTGCAACATACCGGTCGCACTATGTGCAACCGGTATAGTCGACCGGTATGTCTCCGGAAGACCATACATGGGTTTTTCGACTACCGTCGATCATCCTCCATGGATTTTCAGGATTTCTCCTATCCATTCTAAGTCTAGGCTTTGAGTTAGAGTTATCTCCAACTCATTCAAGTCTCGTTTCGATGAATATCATCTCGGAACTCGAATCTAGGGTTTGACGGCAACTTAGGGTTTATCGGCCAATTTAGGGTTTTAGATCAATACCTACTTTGCATGGTATTGATTCACCCACACAACTAACATAGGATAAGAAGAATGGTTAAAACACTTACCGTTGACTAGCATATCGAAAGCTTCGTCGAGCGGTAATGGCGGCACCTTCTTCTTCTTCCTAGCTCCTTCTCCTTTCCCACATCTTTCTCTTCTCTAGGGTTTGCGAGAGATAATGGAAAGGATTTGAGAAAACTTAAGGGTGTATTTATAGGCTAAAAATAGGGTTTAGTAACCCTACTAGGATTAGGAAACTTCTAGGATTCGAAATCAAGAAAGTGGGACCCTCATAAGTCAATTTCTGGATTCTCGCACATAGCTGCGCAGGCTATACCGGTCGACTGGTACCAAGACCGGTACCATCGACCGGTCAACATAAATTGATGACTATTTGGTCGTCTTTGGTCCGATTTCATACCTGGTCGTCATCCGCTCGTCCCGTCTGGCCCGGTGATGATCGGAAGACCTATCACGACACAAAACCAAGGTTTAGACCGGGTTAACGGAGTGCGGGTCTTACAACTCCCCCACCCTTAAAAGAAATTTCGTCCCAAAATTTGCATGTAGGTTTCACAATATATATGTACGTTATTAAATATATGTGTATATATGTATATAATATATATTATTATATATAGAAGATAGAATCCGGGTAGGGGGGAAGGATTCGGCCAGCTAAGAAGATGAATGAAAGATTCGGCCAGCCATTAGGAAAGAAAAAAAAAAAGAAAAGAAAAGATTAATGGCCGACTAAGAGAGATGGGAAAGGAAAGAAGGGATTCGGCCAGCTAAGAAGAATTAGAAAAAAAGGAATCCGAGGGGAGGGAATCAGCAAGGAAATAAAGGAAAAAAATATAAAAGGGAAGAAAGTTGTTGAGCTCAATTAGGAGAGAGATCAAAGAGAGAGATTGAGGAAGGAGAGACCCAGAAGGGGAAGATCGAAAAAAAAAAAAAAAAAGGAAAAAAAGAGAACTCCAAATAGAAAAAAGGAAAGAAGCTGGAAAAAGAGGAAATTAGAAAAGGCAGTTTTCAAAGAGGAGGGAGAGATAGAGATCGAGAGAGACATTGAGTAGGGACAAATAAAAAAATCAGAAAGGAAAGAAGAAAGAGAAAGGAAAGACGGTGGAGAGAGGGAGGAATAAAAAAGAAAAAAATCAGAAAGGAAAGAAGAAAGAGAAAGGAAAGACGGTGGAGAGAGGGAGGAATAAAAAAAAAGAAAAAATCAGAAAGGAGAGGGGGAACTCAGACCAAATAGTAGGGAGAAGATTTGAGGAAAGAGAGAGCTGAGAGAAGAGGAGAAGGAGGGAGAAAGCTGAGATCGAGGAGAAGAAGAAGAAAAAAAGAGAGGAGTAGGCAACTCAGGGAAGTCGCCCCTCCACCTATGCTTTCTTTGTTTTGCTTGTTTCATCACCTCCTGCTGCTACCTAAGATCCAAACAGCAACCCGCCTCCATTGGCCCAATAGTCTATAGCAACCCAATGCAGGAGTCATCCTGCCACCGTCACCACCTGTACATTTGAGAAACCAGGCCAATTCTCATCAACCCTTCCTTTGAAATACCTACAGGTCATTCTCCATGCAATAAACCCCAACATTGATGCCTGAATTTCATATGAAATTTGATCTAGTATGCCTGAATTTCATATAAAATTTGATCTAGTATGCCTGAATTTCATGATAAATTTGATCTAGTATGCCAAATTTCATGTGATAAAATTGATCCCACATGTTGGAATTTTAATGAAATTGAACTGATCCCATCGGATGTTGAAATTTTAATGAAATTGAACTAATCCCATCGGATGTTGGAATTTTGATGAAATTGAATTGATCTCATATATTGGAATTTTGATGAAATTGAATTGATACCATATGCTTGGAATTTTAGTGAGATCGATCCCATATGCTAGTTAAATTTTTATGAATTGATCCCATCGCATCCTTGGAATTTTAAATTGAAATCAATCCCATATACTTGGAATTTTGAGGAAATTTGAATTGATCATATGAAATTTTGATGAAATTGGAATTGATCATATGGATTTTTGATGAAATTAAAATTGATCCAATCATATGTACAATTTTTTATGAAATTGATCTGATCATATGGAATTTTGATGAAATTAAAATTGATCCGACCATATGCCTGGAATGATATGATTAAAATTGGATCATTGGTCCTGAAATTTTAATGAAATTAGGACCATTAATTTTAGAATTTTGATTTGATCTGTTGATCATAATTTACCTTGATTTTAATCAATCTCAACGGTTAGATTATTATGATAAGCAAATTAAACCGTTAGATTATCTTTGGGAGTGATTGGAATAAATTTCAATGGTTGGATTATCATCAGGAATGATTCAAACCATTAGATTTTCATCATATTGTGTTTTAGAAAAATTTGAGCCATTAGATTGACATCATGAGTGATATAAATGACTCTGGACCATTGGATTGTCTTGATGATCAATATGAACGGTTAGATCATGATTTTGAATGATATAAACCGTTGGATTTTGATCATAACTGATTTAGAAGAATCTGAACCATTGGATTTTAGTCTGATCATGATTATATCTTGATATGAGATCTGAGCCATTTGATCTTGGCTATTTTGATGAAATTTGAGCCCTTGATCAGGATTATCATATTTTGAAGAGATCAAACCATTAGATTGAGGATTTGATCAAGATACATTATTAAAGAGATAAATTGGTTGTAAACCATAGATCGAGGATCTGATCTTATGATATTGAGAAATTCACATTAGACCTCAACCATAGATCTAGAAAATCTCATCTGACACACATTCATACATACTTTGATTGAGAATGATACATGAGATGCCATGTCTGTTATCTTAATGCTCATATGCTTGTTCAAATGCTTCTTGCTGTTATATTGATTCACATGCTTTATTACTATATTTGAGGTGATATATGTTGTTTGTTGCCATATTTAAATGATATATATTGTTGGCAATAACTTAATTTCTACAACACCCTAGTAGAACTGTTATATCTGTACACCTAGAAGACATATTAGATGTGGGGAAGTGTATGTAGGCACCCACATTCACGGGAAGGGTAAGAATGAAAGTGATAAATTTTAATCAAGAGATAGGAAGCCTAGCCCAATACTTCCAAAATTAGGGTTTTAGGTTAAGGGTAGCTTTAGGACGATCCCTACCCCTTAGCTCATTTTCCTCTAGGATACAGAGAACTAGATAGGTGTGATGTGAATCGAACCATAGAGCATTTAGGTTCCACACCATGATCTTGAAAGAATATACACATCAATGAATGAATCCGCTTTCGAACTAAGCGGATCCTGATTCTTAGGGTAGCCCCTAAGGTACGTAGGTAGTTTGGTGAGACACCCAAACACGGTTTCACATTTCAATCTGTATAGAATAGTACACCTGAGTGGTTTTAAGATAATAAATTATAGTTTTCCTTAGACCAAGGTAAAGTACACCAGAGTGGTTTTAGGATAATAAATTCTAGTCTTCCTTAGACCAAGGTAGAGTACACCTGAGTGGTTTTAGGTTAGAAAATCTTAGTCTTCCTAAACTGAGGTAAAGTACACCTGAGCAGTTTTAAACTAACCATCTAGGCTTCCTAAACCGAGGTAGAGTATACCTGAGCAGTTTTAGCTATCCCTTTTGTCTTCCTAGATAAAGGTAGAGTACACCTGAGTGGTCTTAGCCATACCCTTTAGTCTTTTTTGATCAAGGTAGAGTACACCTGAGTGATCTTAGAATGCTATCCATTTTTGTCTTCCTAGATCAAGGTAGAGTACACCTGAGTGATCTTAGAATACTATCCATTTTAGCTTTCCTAAACCAAGGTAGAGTACACCTGAGTAGTTTTAGGAAATCCATATCCACAAAACATCACAACGAACTATGTTGTACCTGATTTTCAGGACCTCTGAAATACGTAGGCAACTTAGAGGACCTCTCCAAGTATGATACCACATCTTAGAATCCTTAAGTCCTCCATATCCATATCCATATCCATATCATTTCCATATTCATTTCGTTCAACATTAGGTTATCTCTAGATTCAATCTCAATCATCATCAAACATAAACTTCAACTTGAATAATTGAATCTAAGAAAGCTTAAGCATAAACCACATCCATAAACCTTAATCACATTCCGTTCGAACTACATTATGGACTTGATTTTCAGGATTAGAATACGTAGGCAATTTGAGATGTCTAGGACATCTCAGATTCAGTCCATCACCGAACCATCTTTGGTTCGGTTTATTGTACATTATTTTTGTTTGTTTATTTACTTTGAGAACATGTTTCACTGAACCTAGGTTAGAAGAATTTAGAAACTTGGCATAGGATCCCCCATGAGCCCTAGTCATTGTCCATTGACCATGAACAGTTAGAACCATAGAGTTTAAGGAAAGTAGACTCATAAAGGAGGCCAATTTTTGGATCGGACAGTTTGGGTGCCTAACACCTTCCCAAACTGTACCTTGAACGCTTACCCGTTCTCTGATAGACCAAAGCCAATATATTGGGTCCAACGAGTCAATAGAAGTCTTTTCTTATAATGAGACTATATTTTTATCGGTCCTAGACCTTAATCTAGGTGGCGACTCCCAAATCATTATCATTTTTCATCCACCGGAGATGGGTGGATAAGAGACGTACTTTGTCCTCACACTAGGCAATACCCTAAGCTACCCTCCTTTTTTGCCTGAATAGTAGTAGCATGGCACAAGACTTTCGTTATTATTTCACAACTAGAGAAGTTAAAGTTTAGGACCCTCATCCTAACATACGCCTTAACCATCAGAAGAGTTTGCCACATCACGTCCCCAGTAGTTTTCACATCTTAGTTGTCTCCCTCGAGGCTGCTCTTAAATGCCTCAATTTTGTGCAGTACAACCTTGGCTTGACGAGCTACCTTACTAACCTTAGACTCTTTGAAAGCCTTCTGCATCTTCTCCGCCTCTGCCTAGACCCTCTTGGTCTCCATCTCAGCCACCCGTGCATGGTTATCGGCACTAACCTTGGCTTTTTCCAAATTAGCCACTGAAGTTTGACTCTTTTACAACTCTGTGTCAGACAACAGATAGTTGACCAGATGTACCTCATCACATGCCCTCTCCTTGGTCACATTTTACTTTAACTGCTCGGCCTCCCCAAGCATCTTAATAATCTTCTGACTATTCTTCTCCACTAGTTTGCTCGTCTACTTCTCATTTTCAATGCACTTGGCATGAGTGACTCACAAACTGGAGTACTTTGTCTATAGACTGCTGGCATAAGTGGAAGACTACAAAATCAAAGTCGGCTAGGTTAGAAGTCAGCGTTCAATCCTAGATTACCATTGAATGACCAAGTACAAAAGAGAATTAGATGGTGCTTACCCCAGCAGTGAAATGGCAAAAATCCTCTCTTAAACTCCTCTTCCCCAAGGCTGGTCAGACGATCAGCATCTCGGGGTAGGGGTAACCTAAGTACCAGACTATGAACCGCCCCCTCTACCTCTAGAACGGAGTCATCAGTGGTAAGATACCAATCTAGGACCAAGACCTCAGGTTTCGCCCTCAGAGCCCTTCTTCTTCTTAGTGGCAATAGTCTTGTGTTTCCGCCATTGTCTGAAAGAAGATCATAGCTCCCTTCGAAGAAAAGCACTAATAGTAGCAGAGGGAGTAGGGTAGAAGTATGTACCACTAAGGAGCCCCCTCCATGGTCCCTGCAACACCTGCAATAGCTCCAGTTGCCTCTACCTCGAGGGTTGCAACAAAGCAAATGACATCAAGGTCTGCAAAGAAGCAAATGATATTAGTATTAATGAAGCTGAAATCAACTTACTATCCTCCACCTCAATCGGGTCTTTAGTCAGCACTCTTCTTCCTCTTCTGGGAAGATTTTACCGTGTCCTTTGAGGGAGGAACAACACCCCTCTTGGGTTTAGGATCCTTCTTAGGCTCTAAAGGTAAAGCCGAATTCTCCCCAGAGGTCGAATTCTCCCCAGAGGTAGGGACACTAGCAACCCACTTTGAAGTCTCCTCAAGAACAGCTCGAGCGACGAGGGCGTCCACCTCACCTAGGTCAAGCGGTTCCTCCTCATCATCTGAGAGCATCCTCAAGATTTGTTCGTTGGTATACAACATTGTAAAGGGAAAAAAAGTCAGTAAAGAAAAAAGAAAGTAAAATAGGAAACTACAAGCTAACCAAGTGAAAAGTTCAAGGAAATTGCCTCCTCTCAGCTCGGATACTCAATGGTATTCCCGCAACCAATCATACTCAGAATCTCCACCTCAGTGTCAGTCAATTTTGGCCTCATGTCCAGCTCGATTACCGAAGGTGACCCCACATGTTGTCCAAGGGCAGTGTAGTTGAACTCTGATGCTCCCAGCTAGTTCGGACAAAGGCAAAGAAAAACCCCTCCATCTACATGTGGTTTGAGGAGAGAAACTTAGAAAAGACCTTCGGCTAAGTGACTCCTCGAGCAATTGGTTAAGCACTAAAATAGTAGTACCTATTTCCACCTTATGTTTTGGATATTTCGAGTGGGACATTTTCATGGAGTTGAGCATAAAAAGTTCATGGAAGAGACCTACAGTGGGTTGACGACTTATCCTAACAAAGAAAAAAATAAAGGATATTACCTACCCCCAATCATTGGGAGTGATTTGAGACACGGCTAACCCATAATACTTCAAAATATCTACAACTAAGGAAGGAAAGGGGAACTTAAACCCCAAGATAAACATGTCCTTATAAAGGACCATATGTCTGAAGGCGAAAGTGCAGGATCTCATATACGAAAGGCATGCCTTGAGTTTTCTCTCCTTAGGAATCTGATACCTATCCTGGAAAGCCTCCATAGTAGTATGCCTCAGCTTACTAGAGATGTGCCAAGCCTGCCAATAAATCCTCAAATCTACGGATTCCTCAGCGAAAGCCTCATCAAAGACCTAGTACTCTTCTGATTCAGCATTGTCTGCCCCCAAAGTCTAGGTAACCCCAGAAGACATAGGGCTTACAGTTAAAGAAAAAGAAGAAGAAGAACAAGAACAAGAACAAGAAAACGGAACCAAAGACTTATGGGAAGTCCTTTCAGACCTACCCTCAAAAGGATTCCTACAACCACCATCGCCCGCGTTCACGAGCTACTGGAGTAACTTGTGAAAGTTTGGGTTTGTCCCAGTTGAGGAACTTAGCGAAGTTAAATAGATCACCAACCACTCTGACAGATAATAAAAGAGAGAAAGAGACGTACTAATGATCAAATGGAGAAGGAGAAGGCGATCAACAAAGGAGCAGAGCTTCAGGAAGGATTTTAGCAGAGTTTCAGTACACAGAAGCAAAGTGAAAAAAGGAATGAGATGAAGCTCTATTTATAGAGTCCGAATCAAATCCCTAAAGGTCTAACCTTTCAAGTCCCGAAGATGCCCTCTAAGTAGCAGCCCCCGAACATGCAACGTACAGTTGCAACAATTAGAAATTTTATATTTCCAAGAGCAAAATCTACGTGGCATCTTCCCAACAATGGAGGCCCAGACGTAATGAGTGCCAAAATGAAAAAGCACATGCCTTTTCAAAAATTTGATGGTTATGACCACGTGGCAGACAGGCAGCAGCCCATATGTCATGTGAAACCTGCAAATAAAAAATACGGGCTAATTTAAAATTTTCATATAACAGGTTCTCCTGCCGGCGTGGATCTAGCATCTATATTTGTATCAGAGTGTATCGAACTCTAGATATGACTTAAAACTCTTTATTTACATGTGTGGATTACTAATTTGGGGTTAGATGGTTAAACCAACCATAGCATGCCCAATCTTAACTGATTTGGGCCATCCGGTCGACCATGGTGGGTGATGAAATTGACCTAGTCGACCGCCCATCTGTGATCGACCACCCGATCACAGAAGTGAGCCAAACCTTGGTCTACTCATGTAGGCTTGGTTCCGAAAGTGCCTAGACACCCCTAGTGGTTCCAAATCAAGTGGGACCCATCTCTTGACTAGTTTGAGTGCCAATTAGCAACTCCTAAGCCTCCTTGTTCACTCTTTGACTAGTACTAGGACTCTCAAGGTAGGAGTTGTATTGTAACTCTAACTCTTGATCAATTCTCTAATAAAACCTCTCTAAAAATTACTAATATCCTAAATTAAAAACCCTAAAGGCTCTGACGCATGTTTTGGTGTGTGTGTGTGTGTGAGAGAGATAGAGTTAGAGAAGGTTGAAGGAAGAAAAAAAGGAAGAACCACCATTGAAGCTCCTCCCTCAAGCTTCTTGTTGTAGCTATAATTAACAAAGCATTAAGGTAAACACTATATCACTCTTTATTTACCTAGAACGACCCCTTGCTGATCTCATGAGGCAAATCCCAACCTCTGATCATGTGAGAACTATCATTCCCATTAGCCATTAATGGCCATTATAGTATAATTGTTAATGATGAAACAATATAGCTAACTGATGTAAAGGAATGAATGTAGATCATAAAATAGGTTTATGATATTGAATTAATATAGGGAAGTAGTCATTAATGTTGTACAGACCCTTAGAGACCCTCTGGGAGCCCTTGACCTTGTGCCATAGATAATGGATCGAATCAATATCAGTCTGAGCTCATTAGTACGAGGCGGTCGATGGGGGCGGTTGACCAAATTGGTATGATCGATTGGCTATCTGTGATCGACCGCCTGAGTCACAGAAAGGTGTAAAGTTAGTATTTTATTCCCACTCGGCCACTATGGACTGAGTAGACTACCCCACACCTCAAGAATGATGTAATGGACATTGTTGGATGATTGGTTTAATTAGAATGCATCCCCAAGGGTATAAGCACATACAGTTGTATAGCCTACATTCACTATCGATGACCATACATGCATATAAGCTATGGGAATGAGATTCTACCATAACCAGTGATTGTCATAGACCTTAGACAATCAGTAGAAGTGACCCTAATGAGGTGCTAGCCTCTAGAACCAACGATGACCTAAAAATATGCCAACCAATTGATGAAATGTGTCTGATCGACCACCTCCATCGACCACCTATGGACAACAAGTCTATATTGGTTGATTCTTCAACCAGTGATCATGAAACTTAACCAATTGACCCTAGGATGTGTTCCTAAGACTAATAAGGTTACCCTAGACCTATTAAATGCATGACCAAACAATCTAATGTATTAATCACATAAATATCACAACTAGGTAGTTGACCTGGGAAACAAGGGAAGGTACTCTGCTGCACCAAAGTAGTAGTTGCTTACCAATTATAGGTGAGGGATTAGCTTTGTTTTATTTCTTGTTTTCTATTTTCTATGTGCATGCTGTGTTTATAATATGTATGGATTATTGTACGATAATATGCCATCTAATAACTGCGATATCTGTTCATGCATTCTTGCATATTATTCTTGTATTGGATTGATAACATGTGAATGTTTGATAACATGATTCTTTGGCATTTTGGATGTCCTAATGGATCCAAAGGTTGGAATGGGAGCGTTCATCTTGGTCTATTAAGCTGGGATAAGGGTACCTGCATTAGTAATATTCATGGTTTAGGTTTCAATATCCCGCGGCTGGTAACCCTAGCCAATAGGGGTTTAGGTATTGGCATAGGCTTATTATTAAAAAGAGACAGACCGTTGGTCTGTAGCCTTCCTTGTATGTTGCTCTGTGATGAGATATAAGGATGAGTCCGGTTTTAAGTGCTTATTACGATGGATTAGGAGCGCACCCAATGAAGTATAGTTGAGGCTTAGTACTATAATGCCGGGAGAAAGCCTATAAAGGGGGAATGCTGGTAGATGCCAAGTGTTGTCTTTGGGTAGTATCTTCATTCTTTGGGTAATGTTTCACATGAGGTGCAGCCAAGTGTGTTTTATTCACCTCACCCATGCTTAAGTATTCATTACCAAGATTTAGGTATGATGCTACTTGCGCATGCTAGTTTACAGACCAGATCACCTTAATAATCTATTTATGCATTTGTGTGCTTGTATGTGCTAATTTCACATAGAGCATGTGGTTTGCTCACCCCTCGTACATACAAATTTTTAGATTATTTTGCAGGTGATAATTCTTTGATAATGATGTCGCTGAAGATGAAATTCTTGAAGACGATTTGCATGATTCTTCATGTGAATGTGATGACTGTCTCTATGGACCCGGGATAGGCTTTTGTCAGATGTGAAGTGTCTCTGTGATTAAGAGTCAAGACTTTATTTTAATTTTAGTTTAGTTATTCTATTTTGTGTTCAGGCTTTGTTTGACCAGTGATAGTTGGTTTGAATATTAAATTACTTGGTAATATTTATTTATGTCTTGGTTACAAAAACATAAACTTTTGTGATTTATATAACACATCTAGACATGGCTTATGGTTAAATATATTGATTCCACTATTATTCTAATTATCTTTAATTTTACCATTGATCGGTATTGTGATTGATGGAATGGTTGTGATTCCTAAGTACTGTGAATGGATTCTGGTATAGTAGTACTTGCACTGCAAGGAATTCATGGTCATACCAAAACGTCGTAGTTTTGGGGTGTGACATGTCACCTCTGTGAAAAGTCATAATTATGACAACTTAGGCATCTCGTTTCCCCTGAGTGACATCTCTACATGACGAGACATCACTCACGAAGGGTCTACTGCCATAAATACAAGCTGGATATCCCTAGGTCGACTGAGATATAGACGAATATCGCAATAAATGAAGATTCAAAACAAGCACACAGAGTCCTATTTGTTGACAAATCCTCGATAAGGTCGTTCAGCACGACTCATTTGCATCCGACTTACAGGTCGTTCAACACAGCTCACCAGTAGCTAACATTACAACTCGGTCGTCACTTCCAAAAAAGAAATTCAAATATCGTCCAAGGTCATATTGTTCCCTTGGCTTCTACGAACTCGGAAGAGTAAGGGGCAACTATTAGGACCATGATAAAGTCAACCAATCAGAAAATAACACGTGGTTCCACACAAATTGAACACCACTATGGACATGTGTCAGGATCTCATTAGTTCGTATAAGGCACGCCTCTTTACCCTCAAGCTGTACAGACATGCCCGAAACCACTATATTCAGTAAGTGGTAACTAATCCATTAATAGTTGGTTAGTTACATGTGTCAACCACCAAAGGCAATTAAAGGCAATATAAATCATGTTTTTAAGGAGTCCAAAGGAGATTATTATAAAACACAACCCTTGTATCCACATCAGACGCCCAGGAAGCTCTTCTACATCCACACGACCCTCCTTTCTTGAGGATGGAACTGTCAAGAGTGTGTAGAAACCCAAATGCAACAAGGGTAACTCCCCAAAGATCATGGACAAGGTCCTAAGATCCACTCAACTACAAAAGATATGCCCCTAATATCAAGGTCACTCCAAGCTTCTATAGATATCTCGAATGTCGATGGTAAACGGACCGAACTATTGCTATTCAATACTTACATACTGCACAAATTACTACAACCCCCTCTCATCTTGAACTCGGCTTTCTCTATTCCTGAGTTCATCTGCTTGTTACCTCAAGAGCTGACTTAGGAATGGAGTGGTCACATTATCTAACTCTCCCCTCTTCTGTCTGTTTACTTTCTATGACAGGTGTCGACATCATGAGCCTAGACCAAAATCAGGAGATAATAGGTATCACGCCTGATATCCGAAAATGGGCTATAACAGGCTGTATATTTTTTTTTCGGAACTCTAGTTGTTGGCTCCAAACCCTTGACCTTGGTTTTACCCTTGGAAGTCTTAGGCGGCAAAACCTCAACGGCATCATTCGAGTCAGAATCGGACGCATCCATAGAGTAAAACTTTGACGAGGATTTCTTCCCTTTGTCCCTGGAACCAAAACCAGAAGACTTTTTAACTCTACCAATGGTAAGAAGAAACAATGAACTTACTTTCAAGAAGACTAACACTAAAAGTTTCAGGAGAAGGAGATCAAGAGCAAGCCATATATAAACAACAATAGAATAAAAATAGTGAAAAATTGTAGTGCAGGAAGACAAAAAGAGGAAGGAGGTGAGTATTTCTAGCCTCACCCTTCGATTCAAAAGACAAAAGTTTGAACTACCATTACTTTGAAAGTGCAAAAAGCACTCGCCACGCGGCAGAACCCTAAAACTCAGGCGTCGCATCGCATAAAGAGATAATGATGGCAAAAAGCATAGTTTTGAATAAGTAAACGCAGAAAGTGACACATGGCTTGCATTCACAAGATAGTACATAGATGATTCCTCGATTTCCACCTGCGTATATTATGATGGTACACAAATCCTTATTTCAGAATCTGCCTAGGGACCGTCAGCCTTGATTCTCAACAGGTAAAAGGTTCCATGGCATTTCCTTACAAGAAGACAAAATGGTTCATCTGTAAACCAGAAAAAGGAAATCTACTCATTAAGTTAAAAAGTCAAAACGAACACCTCAACGTAAAAGACAGAAATATTTTTGCCCCCTCGACCCCTAACGACTCACAACAGCAAGGGGCAACCTTATGAGTGCAAAGTTAGTCACAGATGGACATGACGCATAAATTTGAGTTGAGGATTAAAGCATGTGACCTATATCCGACTACCAAGCTTGACTCTAGACTTCTACAACGGAACTGACTTCTGAGTTGGGATAACCCAACGAGAAATCTTGCAAGAAAGAGAGGCAAAGTGTAAGACTCGTACTCCACGAACCTGAACTAACATGGGTATTCATGTTGTGACTATTCCCATAATAAACGGGTCGGATGAAGTAGCCACGTATAAAGGTAACATCAAGGCAAAGGTTTCTAATTATTTTACCTTGTCACATCTCACTGTCCGGTCTGTTGTCTGGATGGACTTTTCAGCTACCAGACAGTGCATTTGGACAGCTTAAAATACTGACTTATGAGTTGTTCGATCTCACGGGTTGGGCTACCGGACAAGAGACCGGACAAACCCAGAATGAAGTCCATGAATTGGAAACTTTAGGCTCAAAACAAGGGATGTTAGACATGAAATCAATGGTTTCTGGAACAATTTCATTGCCTAGCGCACCGAACAAGCCGTACTGTACCATACTGAACAAAGGTAGAAAGAGAAAAGGAATGTGAACTCTCTCTTAGGGGGTCTTCCTGTACTGAATGACTGATCGACCCAAAAGACTATTATTACACTAGAAGTTTGTGGTCTTCCTTACTCACTGACTTGACTGACTAATTGATTCGGGGAACGAAGCCCCTATGTAGATGGTTCGCTTGCTTCAGTCATGTCATCAGCAAGAAAACTACCTGCTGAAGTCAATCAATGCAGGCATTCGCTTAGCACTACTCTTGCTATAGGTTAGGTAGACCACTCTCCTAATTAGGAGAGGACTCTATATGGAAGTTTCCCTCTATATAGAGGACTTCCCTTCAATTTCTCCCACTCTTTTGATTATTATCAAACCCTAGAATTATGAGGAAGAGTGGAGAAGAAGGCTTGGAGAAGGAAAAAGCTTTGAAAAAGGACAAGGTTGTGGGAAAGAAGATCTAAGAATAAGGTTGTGTGAGGAAAGAAGAACCTATGGGGGAGAAGTAGGCTGTATGAGGGAAGAACCATCTTCGACATAAGAACTCATCGTCGGCTTCTATCCACGTTGTCACGAAACCAACAGTAAGTCTCTTCATCCCTTTAGTGGGTTAGGTTGTGTATGAATTGAGATCATAATCATTGAGGGCTAAGGATCAATCCCAATATCATGATTTGACCATTGGTTGATCCCAATTAGTTGTTGAACCTTGTAGTTTTGATGGTTTACATAGAGCTAGTGTTGATAACATTATAGTAAACTAGGATTACAGTTGAAGACCTAACTCTAACATGTTTCAGACCATAGAACGGTATAGGATGAGCCCTAGAATAAATTGAGAGATCGAATCTGGAGAGAGACAAACCAAAGAATTAACTCGGATACCTCTTGGGGCATTCTTGAATGCTATCCAGATGGTTGTCTAGTAGCACCACTATTAGACTGGACACCAGACCGGACATGCTACTAGATAAACTCACAGGAGGTCTAAAACTTGTCCGGTTGAACTTTACGAATTCCAAGTGCTACCAGACAAGCGATCGGTGACTCTAGGGAAATGTCTCAGGATTTGTCCGGATTGATGACCGGTCGAACAATACAAGACTGAACACGCTATCGGACAATGTTTGAAAGGCCTAGTTGCTAGTCTGGACAGTCAGTCTGAACTCTGAATTTCCAACATAATGTAGCCTAACTTAATCCTATTTGATTTCTAGGACTTGTACTTAGGTTAAACTATTTCCAAGGATTGGGAGAGATTCAACGACACCCAACAAGTGAAGGACAAGACCCAAACTTAATTGGATTAATAAGAAACTACCCTATCTATCGTATGTTGCTGTATGCTTATTTGTGCATCTCACATGTCATTCAATATTTTCTATATGTCTTGTTCATGCATATTTATTATTACTTTTATGTGATAATGATGATGAGGATAGACATGTGTTTATGTGTGGTCTATGTGTTGAATGGAGAGAAATTATAGCATCAAACCATTCACCACATTAACATCGTCGTATGGTCATTATCTTAGCGGACTTAGTACGTCATAGGGTATCAAGGGGGTGATCGAGGTGTGTGGTTGTAGCTTTGCCAGCAGACTCTAGCTCTATCTCTATGGACGTATTGAAGGATGTTGGGGTTAATGCCTTGGATACAAATTTGATGACATCTAAGATTAGTTAGACACGAACCCAGTTTACAAACCCTCACCAATAAGGGCATACGTACTGGTATGGGGTAGAGTATCAGCGGGAGTGCAAGTGGTGTGTGATTCGTGAGGCTCTAGTTCTATCTCTATTCTGTAGTGGGTAATGTGGGGCGATAGTGGTGTATAATCCTTTGGGCGTGCTCATACTCTCGTGTATGGAGGTGTGGTGGCCTCCTATCCTTACCATAGCACATTATAAACTTAAACCAGACCAAAGATATGAATTTGGCATCATGCATATATTTATTGCATTGTTTTGTTTTCTCACTGAGTTAAGTTGTAAGCTTACCCACGATATCGTATTCTTTTAGCTGATGATACAAGTACAATCGTTGAAGACTATATCAATGCACCAACTTATGGACATGTAAACAATGAAAGATGAGCATGACTCATCATGTGAGTGTTTCTATTGTGTTTATGCTTAGTATTTTATTTTGTACGGATTTGAAATAGATATTTATTTAAGTTTTGGTTACATTGACATAACTGGTTAATTATTTATTTACCATATTAGATACTCAGTTCATTAATAAAGACTTCCGCTTATTATTTATTATCTCTGATTGTGTCGTGGATATATATGGTTTGATAGTTGGTACGGTCCTATGTGATTCTGGCTTGAGCTGTTAGTTCATGTGATGGTTCATTCATATTTCTGGTTCTACCGAAATTGGGGTGTGACACAAAGAGCGCAAGAGCAACGTGTCTTGTCAGGAAGACCTCTAGATCAAGTGTCATTTGCACGTGATGCTCCACTCACCAGATATAATTATGTATTAGGGTATGGTGTCACTCCTTAGATCATTGATCTTTGTAATGTCGATTCCTTGGCTTCTTCCTCTAGTGAATAGATCTTCTTATTACCCAAAAAAAAAAAAAGTGCTATCCCATGTCTTAAAACCCACTATCAACGTTTAGGCATGTTTTAAGCAACTAGGTTTGCATGCCTAAACACTTATTAAGGTGACAACTGGCAAGTCGGTAAAATTGTACACTACGAAGGCACTACGTGCCACAAGCAAGATAACACTAAATGCCACAAAAAAGCCATGCAATGCTTAGAGAATGCCACCTCACACAACACAACCTGCGTACTTTTACTTCGGAACCACTCCAACAACTATAAATACCTTGTAGATCGAGGACAAACGGTTAAACACTCCTTGGTTGTAAGAATTCTCTTTTTCTCTCACCTTTACCAGAACCCCATATAAAATCTTGAACTTGACTTCTTCTTTCCCAGTTCATGATTGTTTGATCTCGTACTGACTTGAGCATCAGAATGGTTTCAAGGTTATCCAACCCTCCCACACGATCTCTTTTCGTTCTTCCTTTGTAACACCTAAGCGTAGTGCAAGGCGGACGTCGTTCAACATCAACAATCAGCCATCACTCATATCATGCCTATATCCACACCACCCATGCCCCTTTATACATAGAATTTATTCCGAAAGCAACTAGATCCAATTTTCTACAGTCAAACTCTCTCTCTTTCTGTCAATACTGGTAACCCCCTCTACTAGGAACTCGTATTTCTTCCACATAGAGTTTCCAATTATTTGTTACCGATTCTGACTTAAACATCAAAACAGTCATAAGATTTTTGAACCTGCCCTCATTGCCTATTTGCTTCCTCTTTTGCAGGTGTCACCTCCGGAAGCTCCAGTGAGGACCAACATCAATAAAAATCATTCTCATGATGAAGTTAAATAGTTACTGACATGATCAGGTCGGTGGAATTAAAAACACGTATAACCAACCAATGTTAGAAAATTTGTAAAAAAAAAAATGAATGACTAAAATTGAGATACTAACACCTGGCAGCATATTTACCATGCAAATCAACCAGTCTATATGCTTTTCGATAGCGATAGGAAATATTCCAAATAATTGAAGAAAGATAGTCACATTTTCCATAGGGAAGAATATCGATCCCCGCCCCTTTTGAATGCACACACCACTGAATAGGAATAACATTTAATCCACAATTTTTAAACCTTCTTTCCTTGACAACAGAGGCCAGGAAAAAAGCAGAAAATTTTACCCATAAATATGAGTGCACATTCAAATGCTGGTCAAAACACCATTTTGGACAGCATCATGTCATCGACAGATTCCATCTGCCTTATTTGAATGAGATATACCTTAATGAATTTGAATGTTAACTATAAATAAAAAAATAAAAAAAATTTGAGAATTGCTGCCGGACAGCACTGACACAGTCCTGTCACCTTTATGCCCATGGAAGTATATTCATTTTTAATATCCGATTCAATAACTTTTGCTTTTGGTGACCATGTTCATTTTCCATATATAGGAAATCAAAACACCTATCAGAGTTTACTGGGGAATGTGCAAGGGCGAGGTTGAGAAGTCAGGGGTGAGGGTTGAGAGTTGAGATTGACAGAAGAGAGCGAGCACACACTGGGAATTGCATGGTAGGTATGCTTTCGTTGTGGGTGCTCACTTCTCTAGCTGTCAGCCTCCCAGCACCGCCGGAATCGCTCCCGTTTCTCGTCTGTTGTCCCTCCTATCCCTTCGATGCACTTTCCCATAAAAATGATTTTTTTGTTTCTTTTTCTCTTTCTCTTGCACCATTAATAAGGATCGCTAGACTCGCTACATAAAAAAATAAAAATAAAGAGATAGAGTAAAAAGATATTAAATGATGTGTTACCCAGTCTCGTTTTTCACTGACAGTCTCTCTGCAGACCTTACCCTTTCTGTAGCGCTGGCATCATTCATTCTTTCATTCTGCCGTCTCCACTCCCAGATCGTGTATATTTGTTTATCGTCGATCTGAATTCTGAAGCAAACAAGAAACGGTGAACACACCAGAGAAATTTTAACACTCATCTGTTATGGCAAGATCAGTATGATCCTTTCTCCTTTTCCATGCCCTAATTTTATTTTAGAGAATGATAAGTCAGATTTTTTTTTTCTTTTCGAGTCAGAGAAAGTAGTAAACTATCAAAGTAATAGTACAAATCATAATTTTTTAATGTAATATTTAATTAAAATTTCTTTGTAGTGGAGAGGTCAGGGAAGCGAAGCGTGACTTTAACACTCATCTGTAATGGCAACAAGATCAGTATGATTCTTTCTCTTCTTCCATGCCTTAATTTTATTTTAGAGAATGATAAGTCAGTTTTTTTTTCTTTTCGAGAGAGATATAGTAGTAAACTATGAAAGTAATATTACAAATCATAATTTTTTAATGTAATATTTAATTAATATTTCTTTGTAGGGAGAGGTCAGGGAAGTAAAGCTGACGTGACTTTTGAGAAGGTTGTTTCTTATTTATTTATTTTTTTTTATAAATGTCTTTCTGATTTAACAGACCAAATCATAATTATGTACTGTTTTCCAATTTTCTTCCCATCCGACCCCTCGACGGCCTCACATCATTTATTGAAGAGATCTCATGGTGGATCGTCTTTGAAATTTGTTCTTGAAGCGAATCTGGGAAGATTCAACAAGTTAGTATTGAAGCCAAGGTGCCCATGGGTTCTCTTTCTTCTATTGATTTCTGTCGATTAGGTTAGATCTTGTTACACACTTTGAGCTGTTACTCTTCCTTATGCTTCTGTCTGATGTTTTCTTGTTGTGTAATCGCTAGGTATACTTATCCATTAACGTGGCGTTTCATGAATTTTTTTTATTTTTTTGGTAGCGGGCGTTTCATGGTTTCACAACCATGACTTGGGTTGATCAAATATGCTTCTTCGCTTTGTTATCTTTTTAATGGTAGGTGAAGGGATCTGGCGACCAAAGTTTTTTTTTTTTTTTTTTGCAAGCGAGAGTGCTCATGCTCATGCAAAGCATAGCTCTATCGTTTCGTCATATGATTGGTTGAGAGCTTGAGTAGTGGTGGGGGTAGCTTAACTTGGAGATTCCTAGGTGGTGATGAGAGCAGGCGACCTAAGTCCTTTGCTTTTCATGGCTGCTTCTTTCGTTTATTTATTTTTATTTTAGGTTATTTTATTTATTTATTTATTTATTTATTTTTGTGAACTAGGAATTTATTCAAGCTAAGGAAAACTATATAAAAGCCCAGAAGGGAAACAAAGAGAACAAAACAGAGCCCAAACAATTAACAACAGCTATTTAAAGTAGCCTTTGAAGCCAAGAGGTTACAAATATGACAGTTCTTATCACAATCCAAGTCAGAAGCCTGAAGATGATTAATTCTAGTCTGTATCTCAAACTCCATGGAGCTCCAAATCCGGTTGAAGCTTCGGGAAGAAGAAGACCACCACTGACGCAACCAAGGTATCAATCCTAATTCTTTAGTTTCCTTTACCCAATCTTCTTCGTTAGCAAGTGCAATCATGCATCCATTATATGTTTCCTCTCCAACCGAAACATTTCCATCAGCAATTGTTGCCTCTGTTAGAATGCTTGGAGGACATTGATCACCTGTTGTTCTTTCACTGGCAATTTTCTCAAAGGATCTGGAAGATAATTCTTCTCAAGTGTTGGTCGCCCCTCGTTCGAACCTTTCCCTACCATGTATTTCGAGGTGGATCCTGTTGAAGTTTATAAGTAAAGCCATCTGCCAGGTGGATCAATCCCCCCCATTCAGCCTGTTCGACCTTGCCAGTATTCGGGGGGGGCCCGGTGGGTGTAAAGTAAAGCCCCCTCCCCGCCGATAGTTAAACTTACCTTTTGTAGCCCAATCTATCACATGGTGGGAAAGAAACTTGCAGCAGTGGACGTCTTCTTCTCGTTCCTTGGATTAGATTATTTCTTCCATCTCCTCTGAAATCATTTCAAAGGTAAGCCACGTTAATGCTGTGGACTCAGATTTCTCCTAAAAACAGGCATCTTGTGTCTTCTTAGGGCCTAAGTGTTAAACTGTTGTGAGTTGTGTGCCTCATTTTGGTGCTTTTTTTTTTTTATGTATTTATTTATTGCTGGCCTGTAATGTATGCAGGAGTGCCAATCTGTCGGTCTCGGTCTAGTCTAATCAGTTTCCAATAATTTAATACTTTGCACGTGACTGACGTGTTCAATTAATCGGTCTTGATTTGCGAGATTGACATGTTCAATTAATTGGTCTGGTTGGTCTTGGTCCTTTATCGGTTTCATAACAGGCTTTAATGATGTAAACCAACTGATACATAATGTCACACCCCAATTCCGCACTGTACAAAATAGTATGATGATCCGCTAGCAAACCAACGGTTCAATTAGGATCTCAAGTAAGTTATCCTCGCGTTATCTAAACTCCCACACATCCAGAATCTTAATCAGAGTAAATACACAATAGCGGAAATCTTATAATAAAATGAACTGAGAATCTATTGTGATATAAATATTAAATAGAAAATTATTCTGTATCAACTGAGACATAAATAATTATCAAATACATGTCTTGATTAAATTCGAATAAAGAAACCTAAGAAAAATTTAATCGAACACACATGAATTGCACTCGCAAAAGGAGTCATGTGTATCTACTTCAGCTTCAGCTTCCATTGCCGCCACGTTCCCGTGTGCTGGAGCATTCATATAATCTTCAACCGTATAACCTGCATCATCAATTAAAAATATTCGACGTCGAGGGATAAACACACATCACGGCTCAGTAAATAGACAAAACAATGCAACAATATATATGCATGCAATCAATTCATATCTTTGGTCTGGTTTATAGTTCGCAATGCGCAATAGAAAGGTTGGGTGGTCAAAGGTTAGCGTTTATTGACCCCGCCTCTATACACAGGGTGTGGAAGTCCGCCCGAAGGTTAACGTTTATCGTCGTCCCCATCCACCCTAGTCATGACATTATACAACAAAGGTTAACGTTTATTGCTATATAATACCATACCAACACGTAAGCCCCTGTTAGCGAGGGGCTTGCAAACTGGGCTCGCAATTAACCAATCCTAATGCCAAACAGTGTATCCAAGGCCTCACCCCAGCATCCCTCAGAATGTCCAAAGAGATAGAGCTAAGGCCCCCCGGTAGAGTCAGAGACTACAAGGACCGAGACCACCTCCCCTGATACCCTACGACATAATAATTCTGCTAAAGTAATGGCGATACGACGATGCTAATGCACAAGACTTGAGTTAAAGATAGAGCTAAAGTGCTGAGACCCGCCAAAGGTTAACGTTTATTGACGTTCTCATCACACCTCCCCTGATACTCGCTCGCATCAAGTACACCAACCACACACATACAATCACATGCTTATTCCTATCATCATCATCATCATCATGTTATAAATAATAAAATAAATATGCATGAACAAATAATAGAAATATTGGATGACATGTTGTATGCACATTACAAACATATTCGCATAGAATCAAGCATGGCATTGGACTCAAGAAAATAGAAAACAGTTTGTTATTAACCAATTAGTTTAGAGTTCCGTTTCCTCACCTTAGCTTGCTAATAGATACTTTTCCAAGCTTTAGAATCACCTTTATATTGTTATTATATTGCTAGAAGACCTAACAAAGTCGATAGATTATTAGAATTAATTCTCAATTTAAAAATCATTCTGTCAACTGAGGGTCGGAGGTAGGGTTGGAGTCATGATCGACCCTGGGTGCGACTCTCCCCAAACTCTGAACTTCCCGAACACTGAGGGTCGATGGTCAGTATCACCTAGGGTCAGATGGTCATCAACCCTCGGTGCGACCCTCGGTGCACTTTGGTCGAGTTCCCTCTTTTAGTCCATTCTTCGTGCTTGGGATCCTATGGCTTGCTCCTATATTCCATTCTACATTCATTCCATGGTCTGAAACCATGTATAATCCACCTAGATAGCTTTCATGTAATCCCCCATGGTTTTCCATAAAAACCTAACCATGGGTTGATGGTTTGGGTTTCTCCGAGATCATACTCTCATCAATATCTAACCTAAGGTCTGTAGAAACTCATGGAATTAGTATTCATACCTGAGAAGAATACTCCTTCTCTGCAACTCTTCTCTTTTGACTAACTTTTCTTCCTTCCTTCACTTCTTCCTCTTTTTCCTTCTCATCTCTTTCTCTCAATTCAATTAGGGTTGTGAAAGGAGTGAAAGAGGCTTAGGGACGTTCTTTAAATAGAGTAGGAACATCCTAAATAAGTCCCATTGAGATTAGGAAAGAATCCCAATCGAAAATTAGGAAATTTCCTAATTTCTATATCTTACGGTAACCGAGGGTCGATGATCCCGTCGACCTTAGGGTTCAAGATGTCCGACCCTCCCTTCAAAATTGAGGGTCTGACTTTCTGCTTTGGGAGGTCCGACCCTGCTTAGCTGGGTATGCGACCCTCCCTTCAAATTAAGTGTTTTTGGGTCGATTTGATACCTGGGATCTCGATCTCCTTCACGCCCTTGGTCCATTTGACTCGACCATGATGGGTAAACCTGGTTCAAGGTGGTAAGACCGGGTTAGATTGACACGGGTCTTATACATAATCAGTTATGCTATTCGGTGTTATGCTAATCGTCCCAATCTTGCCTCCCCTCATGTAGTCGAAGTTGCATTTCTCATGAAGTTAGAAAAAAATAATAAAATGATGATTCAAATCACATTTATCGAACACCAAAATCGGGTAATGTTAAAGGAGGATGATGCATCCTTAGGCCGTTTTTAATAATAAGAACAAATTGAGTACATTC
Organism: Protea cynaroides; assembly: GCA_028583415.1. Taxonomy (NCBI): domain Eukaryota; kingdom Viridiplantae; phylum Streptophyta; class Magnoliopsida; order Proteales; family Proteaceae; genus Protea; species Protea cynaroides. The sequence continues at coordinate 75,554,415 of CM053276.1, read as the reverse complement.
ATCATTAGTGCTTCTCGTCACTTCCGCATCAAGCTCAGTTTGGTTGACCCCACCCACAAGGGGCAATGCTTCCTTAGGCCCACAATGATGATGGATGTGAGGAAGCCAGGGGCGACGGGGCCACTCGATAACGTACTTCGATTTCACTACCCTCTGCTAGAGTTAGGGTGTATTTGTGAGTTCGTGACTTCGCCTTCGTGTGTTGTTCAAACTTCGAATAGTGGATTAGAGCAGAGAGACAAAGTAAAAAACTAAAATGAACAGAGGGAGAAATAGAAATCCCTAAACAAGTAAATATCTAAGGGAGAAATGGGAGGGAAAAATGGGAGGGAGAAATAGAAATCCCTAAATAAGTAAATATCTAATGGTTCTAGTCGATTTGTGCCGGGTCGGTCCTTAATCGGTCAATTTGGTTGGGCGATCGTTGGGTTACGCTCCTGCACTGTAAACGATCGATTAATAAATGGTTTGGGTTTAAGCCCGATACGTTTATAAAGGGGTGGCTCAATGCGGTTTTTAGTTGGTTGGTCCGGCTCGGGGGCATGGTGCGGGCCCACCTCTTAATGTATGTGCTTTTGCTCTCTTTAAATTTTTATTCACCCAAAAGAAGAAAAAAGCATGGGCTACTGTGTGACAAGGGTTTGTTACATTTGGAAATATGACAAAACAAATCTAGACCATTCATTTTTGCAATTTTTTTAATCTAACCCATTCCAACTTGGAAGTGTTATAGTAATGTTTAGAGTACTCATACATATGCATGGACATACATGGGATGTATGTCAATACATAGGATGTATGTCAATACATAGGATGTCTGTCAATACATAGGATGTCTGTCAATACATATGATGTATTTGATTGAATTAGAACTTGGAATTCGACATGTGGGTAATCTAGACATGTCTCTCTATCTAACGGTTGAAATGGACACATCATATGCTTATGTGGCAAAATAGATTCCTTGTGACATTTGGAAAAATGACAAACCTTTGTTCCAACAATAACTCTCTCTCTCTCTCTCTCTCTCTCTATATATATATATATATATATATATATATATATATATATAGTAGGAGTCCCAATGGGTTAGTCTCGGCCTGGTTTAATCAGTCCCCACCATTTTAACACCTCGCACCGTGACGACCCATTTAGCTTATCAATCCCTCGTCGGCGAGACATGAACAAGTTTGTATTCGGTCCGATTGGTCTCGGTCTATAATCGGGCTAATTAGCCTGTAAACCGGCTGTAATGGGCTCATGCCAAAGTGTAAATAAAAATAGAGAGCGATGTTGATTTTTGAATCTATAATTGTTCTCATGTTGTAGATTAGATACTTTCTTGTAGGATTGTAAAGGCTCTTCTTAGGCTTGTGATTATCCATGTAGACAAAAATGAGGTTGGAAAGAACAAGTAGAAAACTCAAGAAATGAAAGAGTAAGATAAAATTTAATTTTTTAGGTTTTTAGCTTTAGAGATGTATTTGTTTGGTTTAAACCAAGATTCAATTTGGTTTAAAGCTATATTCGGTTCATCTGGTTGGTTCGGTTAGGATACACCCTTATACCGTGAACGTCTGTTTAATAATCGGTCCGGGCCTAAGCTTGACATGTTTGATAATCAAGCTGGTAGGTCTCAGTCCATAATTGGTTGGGTATGGTCGGGTTACACGGTGCGGGCCTGAAATTGACACCCAATTATATGGAGTACTTGGTAGATGTTAGTGTTGGTGTTAGCACTTCTTGGATAATATAGTCATATGAAATACATGTTAGAGGGACTGTGTTAAACTCGAGTTTTTGAACCTATCTTGAATCTAGAGCCTCATTATCTCATTATATCTTGTTACTTGAGAAAGAATTTTTCCTTCCCCTCCTAAATGCTTGGTTTAAATTCTTCTAAAAAATGCATCATCATATACACAAAATTAATTTGTAAATTGAAAGTATATAAAATCTTAGGTACTTTCCTTTTGAGATTTATAGTTGCATTGATATGTACCAGTTCCCTTCTTTTGTTGTCTTGTGCTAAAACCCACTTGTGCTCTAAGCCTCTAACCTTGGGAATTCATTGATAATTTCCCTCCAACATCATCAAGATTTTGAGTCCAATACTGATATATTTAGTTTATTATTGACTAAATATGTACTATCTAGTGTTTTGAGTTATACTAGGATTAGGCTAGTTCTAGTCATAGTTAGAGTCAACTTTGTGATTTCTATATAAGCACACCTAGCCTGCCCTTTGGTTACATGAGATTGAATGAATGGATTAGTTTTAGTTTTGCTTCAGTACATTGGCTACATTCAGATCAGCAAAGACTGAGTTTGCTTCTCGCTCTACCTGAAAAAGGGAAAGTGTAATGTGTTTATGTAGCTATTGGTCAAAAAGCATCTTTTGTGGCTCAGGTAGTGAGTACTTTCCAGGAAAGAGAGGTCTCTCTGTCTTCTTCTTTTTCTTCTTCAAGGTTACTGTTAATGGGTATGCTGACAGTCCCTAAATAGTAACAGAGTTCATACTTTTCCTGTAAATATTTTGTTCCCTAGAGCCCTATTCAACCCTACCAAATTCCCACCACTTTTACTCATTGTTCAGCCTTAGAAAATCCATAACTCTAGGCTGGATGCATAACTCTCTCAAGAATATCTAAAACTGAGGGAGATCCCGGACTGGGTGGGACTCTGGGTGGGGAGGCACTCTCTCTCTCTCTCTCTCTCTCTCTCTCTCTCTCTCTCTCTCTCTCTCTCTCTCTCTCGTGTGTGGGTGTGGGTGTGGGTGTGGGTGGGGGTGCAGATGCTGGTGCAAAGATGCTGGTGCAAACCACCCTAAATATCATTTTGATTTTATCATATTGTCGAGAAAGTTCTTTCTTATTATTTGCTAGAAGTAGGTAATAGAAAAATTCATCCTAGTGTAAAAAGATGATCATCAAAACAGCTTCTTGTATTCTATGGCATCCAGTTTTTTCTACTTGGCATGTTGAGCTTTCGAGGGAAAGAGAATGGTCCTTTGTTCTTGACTTACAAAACTATTGATCACATGAGCATTTTTACATCCTTATAAGGGAGTTTGTCTGGTGTTATTGGTGAATTGTAGGAGGATGACCAATTTAGGTGTAAGAAATATTTCGGAGTGTGTTCCCAATGGAAGCAATACAATTTTTATTGAATAAAGGTTAGTTGTTGAATAAACATCGTTCCCAGTTCTTGTGAGGATTTAGAGAGATTGTAGAAGATTCACTAGTTATCGGTTGTAATGGCTGATTTTTCAGCTGCAGGTTCTTCTCTCTTTTTCATAATTTTTCATTGAAAAGATTAAATTATTAACATGGATAATCTAGTCATATGAATTAGTGCGGGGTAGATGTCAATGTTGGTGTTAGTTTCTTGGAAATTTTCTTTTGTGATAAGTAATCAGAATTTATTGAGACAAAAGAAGCACTAAACAACAACAAAGAGACAATAAAAAAGTTGAAACAACCTCAAAAACAAAGAAGACCAAACACAATATGGAATCCTGACCTCATCAAATCTGCTAGGTATGTGAATCTTGGAGACAACATGAGGGACATAAAAAACTGGTGCTCCTTTTTAAGTGTCCAACTGCCTTGCTTAAGTTATCTACATGGTCTTCCTGTATTCTGTTGATTATTGGATTTGTTTGCAGTCATTCTGTTGAGCTAACATGAGGGGGTTTAATGATCAGTGCTGTACTTGACTTGTGATTCTTGTATGAAAGTCATTTTATGGCATTTCAAACCTACCTTAGGATGAATCTATTCCAGTGGTGTCCATACGCTTCCAAAAGGCACTGTCCTCTCTGATAATCTAGTGGTTGTCTTGCAAGCACAATGAAACTTGTCTCAGGTCATCAGTGTTTGGTTTGTCTTGGTTTGATGTATATATACAATAGCTCAAAATTTTTATGTCCAACCTGTATAAATGGAGTGCTCATCGATATGGTTGGTTGTGTGATGCTTCGAGAATATGTTTTGTCAGCACCGAGGCACCCAATTGTATTCTTGTGGTGAGATGCTGAGAGATCTTATCGTTGCTTATGGTCATCGTGATATTAAATATGTCAAGTGAAATGAAACCTCGCTTCCTTATCTCTTAAGTACCAAGCCTTGGAGGCTCTTTTTTCCTGTGCTCTTGGTTAAGAAAATGGGAATTTGTGAAATTATCAGGTCCGGCTCAACTTACCAATCTTTTTCATTCGTCTATGCTGCTTTAATCACAGATCTCTTTAGTGCAAATCTCATGCTGCCCTCGGAAAAAAAGATTAAAAATGGATTTCTATGTTTTAAGTTCTGGCAAGTGAGTTGTACATTAGGTGATGTTAAGAGTCAGGAGATGTAGGGATCATAGTTCGAAATTTCGGTTCTCGAGGGTGTCTCGACCCTTGAGAAAACCGAGATTACCGAGATCTTGCCGAGATCTTTGAGATCTCGGCGAGAACTTGCCGAAACTCCTAGAGTGTAAAAATAGGAGTTTCGACAGGTTTTTTTTATGGTTTAAGCATTTTTTGATGTTTTAAGTCCATTTTAGAGCCATTTTAAGGTTATATATTGCAGGAAAATACTTATTCAACATATATAAACAATTTGAAGCATAAAAAGTAATCACATTATCGAAAAATCATACATTCATAAATCATAAATCCCACAAAATGACATAATTTACAAGGTACTCATTATATGAAAGACTTAAATACTCAAAATGAAATAATACATTCCCATTAGTCCATCCCAATGTCTAATCATATGTAGAGTGGCGTGCATGTTCCATCTGATCAGATTGACTTTGCTGAAGAAAATATATCTCGGTCTGATAAACAAAATCCTGCCATGACATCCTTCGGCTATAGAAGGTCTGATAGTCTTCTACATATTTTTCATACACATGATCCAGGAAGTTTCTAAAGATACCCAACCTTGGATACAAATCACTATAATGTGGAATAAAGTGAGCATATATTGGTTGGTGTGGGGGCGTGGTTTTTTGCAAATTTGAGACTGAAAAGAGACTGTCCACAAAGTTTGAGCCAGTCTGTGATGTAGCATTACTAGTATCAGCGGAATAATCATATGCACTTCCCATCATGCGGTCATCATCATCGGAATAAGAACCGTACGCCGAAGTGGTGCCAAATCCATGAGCACTCCACTGTCCCTGTTCATGTCCACTGCTACCCTCAATGCTTAGTCCTCCAAAACTTGTGGACATGCTATCAATTTCAACATCAGGCATAATATCAGGATCAGGAACGATGTCAAAGAAACGATCTTCTTCTTCTTCCACTAGTTGCAAAGGGCGTTCCCGTTGATGAGACCTACATGTATACCCAGTCGTAGGCTGTGATGAAGATGCGCGTCCACCATGATCTGGATCCTGTGTAGCGTGTGTATATTGATTCTCACCGGTCCATCTAATAATGGGTACAGTCAGTCTAGGATCACCATCACCACCCTTATCACCACTACCACCCTCATCACCACTACCACTACCATCATCACCACTACTATCAGAAGTTGACCAGCCACTTTGATACATTGTATTATCATCGCCTTCTGAGTCACTACCAGTACCAGCTGGGGGTTCAAACTGTCTAGGCGACTGTGCGTGTACACGACCCTCATCCGAGGACATAAACCGCTCGAGATTAGAACCCATCAGAGCACACACAATGGGGTCGGGGATCCCACTAGGCTCATCCATCACTGAAACTGCTGTCTCTCACCCATTCCACATAGGGATCCTCTTCACCTGAAGATAGTTGGAAGACGTCGGCTAGCTCGATCAGTTCTTGTTCATTTCTTTGTTCAAATTTCAAGCATTGTAACCTCAGTCTCATGTTGTAATGGGCGTAGACCAAGTCATTTAGCCGTTGAGAGTCCAATTTATTCTTCCTCTTTGAATGGATACGGGAGAAAATATTGCAATTTTGCTCACATCCAGATACGGAACATGTCCGAGATAGGACTTTGATTGCTATTCTCCTTAACTCAGCTGCATGCTTGCCATACAACAACCACCACTCAGCTGCACAAGATGAAGAACACATTTTAATATACATATTAAATAAGATATGTTACTTGAAAATTTCAATTTCCATAATTCCATACCAGGATCGGTCTTATCTCGTCCAGCCACTGCAACAGGAGTTCCAAAACTCCCAAGAGCATTTCTGAACATTTTCATCTACACCCATTTCAAAATTTATAACCATTAGCCATTGTAATATGTGGATATTCAAATAATTCAACACTTAATCCATATAACTCACCTTCAGATTGACCAGTGCTTGTACAGTATAATCTGGCACCAATTTTGCCACATCTTTTATCGCACCGATAAGGTCAGAATTGAGCCCAAGCACATGTGAATATTGGTACTTGGGGTTCAAATAGTATGCTGCAAAATATGAGTCGCCAGATTAAAATAAAGTACCAACTATTAAGTGGAACTAAATTAAAGACATTATTAAATATACTCACTAGCTTTATACAATGGGTGCATCAGCTGACTCTACCATCGATCTTTGATAATCTTCACAAATGTTTGTTTCCACGTGGAAGCACAGTTTTTATACGATCCTTCAACATATCCATGGAAGCATATAAATGTGGCATGGGGGGCTGGAATGCTGTATCCACTAATCTCAGTACCTTCACCATTGGCTCTAGAATTTTGACTACATCCTTCAGTGTTTTCCAAAATTCCTCTGAAGCTATAGTAGTTTGTGCTTGAACCCCAGCAGGAGAGCTGGACTCCCTCTACCCAAACCAGTCCTCAGAAGCAAACATCGATTTGAGGCCTACCATCTTTGCCTGAAAGCTCTTTAGTGCTATGTAGTTGGTAGCAAATCTAGTAATGCCGGGTCTTACCAAGTCCCCTCCACATTTCTCCCTCAGCAAGTTCAAAGAATAGCCATGGTTGTATACAAATGTTGTCATTTGGCGTGTTGTTCAACCACTTGCTTTACTTTTTGGATCTTGCCCATGTCTTTCAACATCAAGTCAATGCAATGAGCAGCACATGGAGTCCAAAAAAGGTTATAGTTAGCCATCATCATCTCTCCTGCCTTCTTGTAGTTGCTGCCATTGTCTATCACAATTTGCACCACATTTGTAGTATCAACTTCATCCACCACTGTCTATAGCAATCCATAGATGTAGTTAGCATCTTTTGTGCATGCAGATGCATCCACAAACTTCAAGAATGATGTCTTCCCATCATTGTAGACCATGAAGTTGATGATGGATTTTCTGGTGGGATTAGTCCAACCATCACACATTATAGTGACCCCATATGCACCCCAATTATTCTTTAACCCTTCTATCCATACTTCTAATTCTTTTTTAATTCTTGGGAGATAGACATTCATCACTTCATATGGAGTGGGGGCTTTAACACCAGGACCAGCCTGAGCAACTGCATAAAAGAAAGGCTGATAGTATGGGTCACCACTGGCATTTGTTGGGATACTATTATAGATGGACCACCTAATAAGGTATCCCCAATAAATTCTTTTGTACCCTTCCAGTTCCACATACTCTTCAATCTCTTCTGTTTGGCGTCAGCTTTTCTAAAAACTGCTGGATCCTGTTGTAGAATCTCTACATAATCCTCATCCCTAGCAGTAGGTGGTGGTGCCTAGGGTTGTGCTCTAGTACTTTTTGATCTTCTAAACATAGAAGCCAACCCTCCCTTATTCCGTGTTTGTGGTTCTTCGAGCTGCTGAAATGATCTACTACCACCTGCCCCTAAGGCTCTTTGCCTCAACCTTTCAATTTTCATCTCATGGCTGACTTTACTAGCCACTGTTGCCCGTCTCAGATCTCTGGCTTCTTCCTCAATCAAACCCCTGGTATCTAGACCATCATCATCTGAACTATCATCATCCAAACCACGCACTGTACCTCGGATTGCTTCTTCAAATTGTTGTTTACTTTTTTCTTTCTCTGCCCTTCTCTGCTGGCCCCCCTTCATCTGTGCAGCTATGGCCCTGGTAATCTCTACATGAACTATAGCACACTTTGCCACGTCTGTAGAAGTCCCACTCAAGTGTTGCTTAAGTCTGGTAATCCCACCAGACATAAACTTCTTCGCACAAAATTTGCATTGGGTCTTCTTTTTATCACCGTCAATGGCGGTATAATACTGCCAAACCATGTCAGTACGACCAGCTTCACTACCTCCTTCACGAGAACCCGAAGCAGCCATAATATTTAGAATAAGACACTGTTACATAAGATGATAAATAGAGAAATTTAAATCAATAGATTTACATTAATAAAACTTAAAATTGAAGAACATAAAAGCATCAAATATGCAAATACAACTCAAAACACATTGAAATTACTTTTCAAAATTTTAAAACTATGTTACAAGAAAACAGAATATTTTTCTTAATTTTTCATAATTATTTAGATATTATTAATAATTTTGGATATCAAATAAAAATAATTTATTTTTTGAAAAATATAATCCGACAACATGAAACCGTAGATTGGTCAATGATGTTCAACATATATTATTTTGAACACCAATAGATAAGTATTAATATTTTTTACTAATTTTTTATTGCTGAAAATAGAATTTATTAATAAAAATTCATAAAAATAAAAATATGTACAGAAAAAAAAATTGAAACCGTGACCGCGTAGATCGGCCAACGATGTTCAGCATATATTATTTTGAACACCAGTAGATAAGTATTAATATTTTTTTTATTAATTTTTTATTGTTGGAAAATAAGATTTATTAATAAAAAATTCATAAAAATAAAAATATGTATAGAAAAAAAACTGAAACCGTGACCGCGTAGATCGGCCAACGGTGTTCAACATATATTATTTTGAAAGTAAACTGATTAATATTTAAGAAATGTATTTTTATTTTTTAAACAAAAAATAAAATAAATATATATATATATATATATATATACAAAAAAAGAAAAAGAAACTGTGGCCGTGTAGATCGGCAAACGGTGTTCATCATATAATATTTTCAACACCATCTAATTAATATTTATCATATTTTTTTAATTTTTAATTGCTGAAAAATACATTTTTTTTAACAGAATCAAAATAAATAATATATATGCATGAAAATAATTTCGAAAGGATAAGGGTGTAGATCGGCCTAATGACTCTCACATATATAAATTTCATGATGAACCAACATGTATTGAACATATTCATGTAAAAAAATAAGTTTTAGGGGAAAAAACTATACCTCAAACCTTAGATTTGCGAAGAATAGGTCAAAATGAGCCTCCAATATCACTTTGACGGAGAGATTTGCAAAGAACAGAGGTTTTCGAACCTTAGATGCAAGGTTGGAGAAGAAGAAATGGAGGAGAAGAAAACAGAAGGAAATTTAGAGAAAAAATGAGTCTCGGTCTTATTTATAACTTGAACCAGTTCGAAACTGGTCGAGACTGGTCGAGACCCAGTTTCAAACCAGTTTCTCGTCTCGACCCTTTCGAGACTACCGAGATCTCGACCTCTCGACCTTCTCGGTCGAGTTTTAAAACTATGGTAGGGATCAATTTGGCCAGAATTGTTGGTGTTTATGGTTCATTTAATGATTCAATTATTGATGCTTAGTAGTACATGAGATTAGTTTTTTTTTTTTTTTTAACAGAAATTTATTAAGACAAAGAAAGAATGTACAGACCCCTTAGAGCAAACAAAGGGTAACAAGCCAACCCAACTAAGGCATGGGAAAATTTAATGAATTTTAATAAGAACACCCCAAGAGCTAACCATATGCCTGTTAACCAAAGAATCCACATCATGAGTTTGCAGATGGTTTATTCTGGCCTGAATCTCGAACTCCATAGAACTGAGAATCTGAGAGGAGTGGGAGGAGGAAGACCACTGCCTCTTGTTTCTTTCCACCAGATATGATAAATGGTTGCACATAAGGTCATTCTTGCCACCTTGTGACAAACAGATTTTCCAGGAAAAGTTGCCAAAATCCATTTCTAATCTCCTTCATGAAATTAGGTTTGTTAGTACCCAGAGTTCTTCAGGGTTTTTTTTTATTATTTTTTTCCTTCTATAACTAATCACACATTTCATTGAGGGGAAAAAAAGAGAAGAAAACCTGTACAAAAGCAAAGAGGCTATATTTCAAACGAAAGACAACCTCCAAAAACAAAGAACCCCACTTAGAGGGGAACTGTAAGAAACCATAGACTAAAACCAATAAGAAAATCAAGCTGCTCTATCTTTTGGCATTCTTTCTTCATTGATGTAGTTTTCTTGTTGTGTGGTTTATCAGAACCCATAGATATTGTATATAAAGCCAGCTTTGGAAAGCAAGATTGTGAGTAAATTCTCTCTTAATATGTAGTTAGATAGCGTCCTGCCTGTATCTGAATGTCAAAGAATGCCACCAATTCCTATAAGTATAACATTGTATAAGGTGACTCCCAAAGATATAAAAAGTAGGAAAAAGTACTTCCTGGTTGTTATTCTGTATTTGAAATATCTTTATCAGGCGGCTTTATGATGCCAAAGAAGAATAAAGGAAAGATGCCTTCTTGTAATTACTACAGTTGGGCAACTCAAGGCTAATTTTTTAATTGATACAGGTCAGGGACTTGCTTTCAAACTTAGAAGCAAAAGGAGGTATTATATATATGGAAATGGAGCAAGTGGAGAGTCAGTCCCTGAACCAAATACAACTGTGTGAGATGCTTTCTAAGGTTAGGCATAAAGTGAAGTATTTATTGATCGTAGCCCTTAACTCTGGACATCCTGATTTGGTTTTGTTTGGAAACGATTTTTTTTTCAGGGGTTCATCAACTTTAATATATTCAATTGTCATACAAGGTGGGACTGTCATTTAATTCATTTAATCAATATGCGTTGACAACTTGCTTTCAAAGATAAGGAGAAGTTCAACGAACCCACCTGGTAATGTAATTTGTACAGTTGGGCCGTCTGGTTTTTTGTCTAGGAATCCCGGTCATTTTTTTTTGTGTATCATTTCTTTTTCATTTTATTAATATATAATTTATTGACTTCTAGCAACCAAAAAAAAAAAAAAAAAGCTTTCAAATGTTGGGAGAATATTAGAAAACGTGATTAATTCTTGTAAATAATACAGTTGTGCATCATATTTTGGAAGACTAGACACAAAAATATGAAAGTAAATACAGATGATGTGACACTAAATTTTGACGTCTTGAGCATTCTTTATATTTTTTAAGCACTTTTAATTTCAATATATTCTACTGTCATACAATGTTGGGACAATACAACCACTATGTCTATTGCATGGTCAGCATCATAAAATCTTCTAGGTGATTTTTTTTTTTTGTTGTTAGCTAGGAATCAGCAAAAGAACTTAATTAAAAAAGAATAAAGGAACTATTCGAGGAACCGAAACAAAGTGACAGGGATTCCACCTTCGGCATTGCCATCAGTAGAAAAACCCTGTCACCAAAAAAATTAAGAAAGACGAAACGTTGGACGAGATAACTAAATTAGAGGTAATTTACATATTGGTAGAAAATTAAAGCTGATGATACACAACTTTTTTCCCCCTCAAGTCCAAAAACTATACCATGTGTTGCTTACTTATACATATTTATTTGCATAATTAAAGTCCAGAAATTCTAATCAAATGGCTAATTGTTTGGATTGATTTGGTAGAAACCAGAATATTGAAAGGAAAATAATTACAGAAAGCAGGTCTAAAAAAGCATAACTAAATTAGAGGTGATTTTTGCTGAGTATTAAAATTGAAAATTATTTACCAATAGGAGAAAGTATCTTGGATCCATTTATAAATCCTCAAAGTCTCATTTCTATACGATGTAGTGAAATCACATTGTAACTATTTAATACTATTATTGTGATGTGGCATGACATTTGTCATTTCCATCTGTTCATTTTTTTTTGTACTTATATTCTCGGATTAAAGGATGTATATGGTAAAAATCCATGCATTTTTAGATTAAGTACCAAACTCAGTTCAGCTTGTGAACCCCACCTTCGGCATGGTCATCAGTAGGGAAAACAAGACAAACTTAGAAGAAACCCTGTTCAACATCCCACCTTTGGCATTGCCATCAACAGAAAATCAAACCAAGGTAACTGCTTTAAGAGATCCTTATCTGTCAAAATGATAACGAGGGCGATCTTGAGCATCCCATGACTCCTCATGATAAACAAAAACTTGGAGAAGTTGTCCTGCGAGTTTGACATTGGTTTGCACTACTTCTTGCTAGGGAGTCTACGACATTCACTTCTCTGCAGTAGTGAGTGAGCTCTCAAGAGATAAGACTCTGGATTAGCCTGTAAATGCTTCCACTGCTAAAGATTTTCCATGGGATACTATTACTTAAGACAATGTGTACAATGACAGAGTCACTCTCAATCTATAATAGATGGTAATCCCTTTCATTGGCCATTTGCATTGTAGACCAATAAGAAGTGTTGTAAATTCCACAATGAAATTCGTTTGGATCCCCAAATATTCAGAGTAACTCCCTGGTGGCATCTCAAAACTATTCCGAAAGATACCGGCGATACTAACATGACCTGTGTTTGCCACGGAACTCCCATCTATATTTAGCTTGATGGTAGCTTCTGACAGTTTTTTCCAACTAATGTCAATAATATGTACAGGCGGTGGGCGAAAGAAGGAGGTCGTCCATTGACTTGATATTGCAGACCATGGAAGTTGAAGCTTCTTTGATGTCTCTCCTTATGACATTAAACACTATCTTGCTCGTCTGACTTTTCCCTCATACCGACTGGAGTTCCGTTTAAACCGTATACTCATTGGGACGATGTCGAAGCCTGCTAGCCAAATGTTTTCAAGGGACGAAAGAGCCTTCGATCTCCACTATACAAAAAGGTCCGCAATCGTCATTATATTTGGCTAACACTTCTTGAACAAGTTGACGAAATATTCCCAAATCTGCCTTGCAAATATGGACACCTAAACCAGAATAAGATTTAGAGTCTCAACATTGTTAAGACATAGAAACCATCTTGTGGCCATTTGAACTCCCTTTCGAGCAATCACATCATCTGTAGGCAGAGCATGGTGCATCATTCGCCATCTAAAAGTCGATTGCCTAGGTTGGATGTATGAAGCCCACTCAATTGAATTCCATACGAACTAAGAGTTATATTGGCGGACTGCATTCCAGACTGACTTGATTGTGAAAGAACCCGCGGATGACAAGGTCGACAAGCGTTGGTCTCTCTTGAGTGAGTTGAAGGTAGTTAAATGCTTGTAACCATTGCTAATAAGTTTTACAAAGCAACTGAGTGAACTAGGGGCAGATCCCAGTTAGAATTCCATATAGAACCAAAGACATGGGAATTAAGATTCGAAAACACGTTTGGGTGGATGCCTGAACAACCCCTACCCACCCCAAGCCCCCAAGCCCCCAAGCCCCATCCATCTATTTGTCCGGAAGCTGATTTGTGAACCATTGTTAATGACCCATCCTTTAGACTCTACAAATACTCACACCTTCTTGATCCCAGACCAAATTGAAGAGACATGTGCCATTTGCTTCAAGGAGCCATTTTTCTTCAAGTATTTTGCTCCTAGAGATTTCCCTATTGATGAGGTGCTTTTTACAATACTGGAAAATAAATCTTAAGAACGGTATCCTCCCAAGTACAAAAAATACCCGAGTATTTAAAGAAATAAAAAAAAATTAAGATAAGTGGAACACTATTAGAAAATTGAATAATCAATTAGCGATTGTTTGGATTTACTTGCAAGCGGCTTACAACCCAATCTAGTAGTCAGATTTATTTGCCACTTGCTCTAGGAAGGTCATTTGTGCTTCCTCTACTGACAAATCTAAAGGAAGGTCTTCTGATTAAGAGTACCGTGGTAGCAATGATGATGTTGAAGAAGAATATAGAAACAACAATACCGAAACCCCTTCTCCCTCCATGGATAATATGGACTCCCGCCCTGTGATGATGAAGGGGAAATCAATCTATAGTTGTGCAGAATGGTTTCTGCGGGATTACAGAGAACTGCATTCCAACAACCAAGGAACGGGACAGAGGTTGTGGATGCTTTCTTCTACAGGCTCCATCACTGTCCAGTCTGCTTGGGATGCTATCCAAAAGTGCAGCCTCTAACCCCTTGGGATTCAATTGTGTGGGTTTCATATTTCCATCCAAAACAGTTGGCCTTTGTGTGGTAATTATGCATCATGCCTTCGTAGTTGTGAGTCTCAATCATATTTTAGTTGAGTGTACCTTTGCAAAGAAAATCTGGGTGTATTTCCTTAATTTGTTCAAACTGCCATAGCCAGACTTAGTGAGTATTGAAGATTTACTTACATGGTGGAGGATGAAAGCAAAAAACGATTCAATGAAACATATCTGGTTTGCAGTTTCATCATTGTTCCAATGCATATCCGGTTTGAACGGAAAGGGAAATGATATGAAGGGAAGTGCAATTGATCTGATCTAGTGTTGAATGGGATCAAGCGGGACATTTAAGAGGCTTATATCTCCATGAAGTGTCATGTCAAATCTGTGGGGGACCTAACCCTCTCGTGGCAACTTGGCATTTCCTTGCCTAGGCCATCGGTGGTGAAAATTACAGCAGTTAGATAGAAGAAACCTTTGGGGGCTACCATTAAGTTGAATATTCATAGTAGCTCATTAGGTTACCCTGGTTGTGCTAGTGTTGCTGGTGTTTTCCGGAATAGCGAGAGGGGGGGTCTCTTGAATGTTTCACTTAATATCTGGGGCTCCATACGAATTACACTGCAAAATTCTCTGTTTTATTCACGGGTTTGGAAATTGCAATGGAAAGGGATTATAGATTCATATGGATTGAAAGTGACTCAAGTACAATTGTCCAAAGGGTTTTAAGTACAAACTTTCCTTGGCGGTTTAGACAACGATGGCTGCACCTTAAGACTTATGAAGCCTCTATCACTTGGGAGATAACTCATTGTTATAAAAAGGTGAACGTTATTGCAGAAATGCTAGCAAGGAAAAGTGCAAAGCCACATGATTCATCACTTTGGGTTACTTTACCAAGCTATGTCAGGCATGAAATTACATGGGACTCTCAAGATCGTCCAAGAAACATTTGAAGCCTAAAGTTCTTTTTAAGCTTCTACTAGGTTTGAAAATCTGCTAATGACAATGCCGAAAGTGGGCTTTTGAACCGCGATTATCTTTCTTGTTCGGCTTGTTTTCCCGCTGATGGCAATGCCGAAGGTGGGACTCACAAGTCGAACTAAGTTTTGTATCCAGTTTGGGAATGCCTGGATTTTATTTATGTACTTTTATCATCTGTTATATATATCATTTGCTGATCTTTAGGAAAAAAAAAATGATGAAGGGGAAATCCCCCTCAGAAGGGGGTCTGGGTCCCATTTCTGAAGAGGAAGGAGAGGGGGGAGAACACGACTCTTCTCCCTGGTGGTTGACTCCCCTCCTTCCTGTCCTTGTGTTGAGGGGTTCCCACTCTTGCAGTCCCTTGTGTCTTTCGTCGCTCCTTTCTTGTGTGGTTAGGTTTGTTTGAAGCTACATCCGTTCCATTGTAATTGTTTTTCTGCTCCTGTTCTTTTTCTGTGTTCTTTTCCTTTTCTTAAGGGGGGAAGTTCTTTCGATTGCGCTTTCCTGAATATAATTTATTTACGTATGAAAAAAACATTTAAGCAAATATCATCCTTCAGTCGATGCAGATAGGTTTTATCATCTTTACTAGGAGGAGGATCATCCAAAACAAGTAGTTTCCTTGAACAATATAAGCCTTCACAGCTTGTTCCCATGGTAAAAGTTTGATGATCACAAGTTAATAGATGAAATCTGGGCTTTATTAGCATCATTAGGTAGTTTTCTCTGACTACTATTAGTCATCTTTACTAATTTAACAACAAAAGTAGATGGTAGAAAACAGCTACGGCATTCAGCATTATGAAACTGTAGATATCAACTAGCACCCTTCTAGTAAGCTGTGAAGGTACCCCCACACCGCTGACAGCAACCAAGGTTCAATCAGAAACTTTCCCGTGGCCAAACTCACACTGCCGACAGCAACCAATGACAATCAACTCACTGTACTGTTACTCAGTTATAGTAGCAAGAATTTGTAGAGATTTAATCACATCTTTAACTGCTGAATCCCTAATCACAGACACCACCACACTTAGGCACAGCATAGATCATTCCCTTCCATTGCTGATTTGACTTAGAAGGGAAGATTACAGTATACATTCTTTGCCAGCAGCAACCATTAGGTTGTAGCACACAGAAGTAGCAACAGAAAAGGAAAATCAATATCTGGTTCAGCAGAGAGGAAAAATCAGGAATGATTTAGAAGAATCTGAAAGAACAGAGGAACAATCCATGAAGAGTACCGCGATTTGTGGTCTCAATGGTTCACCCATTGAGGTTGACCAAACATTTCCTTGTTCTCTCTCTCTCTCTCTCTCTCTTCTCTTCTCTTCTTTGTTCCTGCCCTAGTTAATGTTCTGTTTTACTACATGAGATCAGTGCAAGGTCTTAATTGCAAGGGGGTTCATATTGTGTATTGTTGTGCACCAGTAGTGCCATGTAATGATGACTTGTGTTATGTGTTGTGCCCCCTTGGTGCCACATGATGGCATGTAGAGCCGTATGGCCGTATGTGTGGTGTTAGTGTGTGTTGATATATATTGTTGTGGCCCTTAATAGCTTGAGATAGATAAGCAGTTGTAACATGGTCCTTTAGGTTTATTGTAGTAAAATTGATGGTTCAGACCTTCTTAGGGCTTCTTGTGGACAATCATGCTCAAAACATGTTAAATAGATATTTGATATACGGATAATGGGTTACAGTTCATGGTAACTGCAGCTGCGGTCTACATTTTACAAAATGGAGCAAAACGGGATTGTCAGCCATATTTTGCATGGTTCATCCTATTTGTATGATTTTCAAGAAAGCTGAAATGTGCCTATGTGGACCACATTTTATTCTATCGGTTGTTGGTGGAGTGTTATGTTCTCAACTCCTTTTGATTGTGGTATTCTTGGGGGAGATAATACGTTCTTTTACTATCTAGACCAACAACTTACTTCATTTAGGAGGTGAATTTGGAGCAAATTTATCTATATAAAGAAATGGCTTGACAAAAGAATCCATAAGGATAATATGTTATTTACCATTACTCTTTTCCTCATAAACTTGGAAGTTTAATTTTTTTTTTATTTCTCAAGAGTTACATTCTGATGTTTTAGGTGACCTGGTGGGCCCATATTTGAGAAGGATGTTATACTCCTATATAAGGGAAAATTTTAAACCTAAGGAACTCCAATGGATTCCGAATGAGTTTACCTTTGATGGAGTGGTAGGGTTTTGAGAGGACCATGGTAAAATATGATATTTTCCATTTTTCTTTTCATGTTAAAAATAGAAGTTTAATTTTTATATTTCTCAAGAGTGACATTCTCATGTTTTACATATATTTCCCTTTTTTGATATTCTGAGATGATATTGGTTGTGTATATTAGTTCAACAGATTTTGTGGTAGCTTGATGCAAACCCATTAACGTATTCTTTGTCAATGGTTGCAAGTTAGGATCACATAGCATTCAAGGTAAAAGAACAGAATAAGTAAGAAACGATAGAAGATAGAGGAAGAAAGGAAAGGGGGGGGGGACCTATCTTAGGTCATGGCTTCTCACTATTAACGATATAGCTCTACAGGGCTGTGGATCCCATCTTCTATATGGCTTGTTAGTTTCTTTTTGTGATTTTTCTCTATTGGTAGTAAGAAGTGGATTTGTTTCCACCGTAATAGTTTATTTGTTTCCTTATTAGTTAGGTTCTTTTTTTCCTTTTCTTTTATTTAGGGAAGTTTCTTAATATTTACTGTTTTCTATATTTCCTTTGCTAGTATATATAAAAGTGTAGGATGAGGAGGGTGGACACATTTTCGACTCCTCTTGGTTTCTCTTCCTCTCTTCTATTTTCCTTCTCCTTGGTCTCTAGTTATTTGTTTTTCTTCTTTGATGAAACTGTTACATAGTATCAAGGCCAGGTTGATCCTTCCTTTGGATTCTACAATTGCTGTTTTGAGAGTTGTATCTGGGTTTTTGGTTGGTGGTGAAACTTTAGTTCGTAGAAGAAGAGAACTAGGGTTTCATTGAAGATGATGAATGTGAAGTTTATACTTGATCGATTGAGTCTGCTACTGTTGCTGCTTCGGCTTTGGGAGTTTGACTAAAAGTTTCTATTGTGATGTGCAATTCCTACTGCTGCCATCGATACTATAATACTGTTGAGATTTGTTTCTCAGATCTGCTTTGATCGGCAGAGAACTGATCTACTAATGCTTGTTACCATCTTTGATGATCTGACCTACTGCTACTTTCTTCATCTATTGTTTTACAGTGATCTGCTATTGTGATGTTCAGCTGAGACTTGCAACTTACCTCTTCCTTTTCATTATTGCCATATCAAGACTTGTCCATGAAAATTTTAGCCGAATGCCTACTTGCTATTGATCTACATCTAGACCTGATTGATGTTTCTTGATCGTTGGTTGACGATCTCGTTGGTTGTTGCCATCTTCTTTTCTAGCTTTGACTACTATCGTTGCTTGCCGCTGGGATTAATTTATCCTGTATTGTTGGTATTGCTTGCTATTGGGATTAATTTATCCCCTATTTTTTGTATTGCTTGCTGTTGGGATTAATTTATCCCCTATTGTTCTGCTGCTGTCTGACCTATCTATCGAACTCGAAGGGATTCCTATTTGTTGGCTATCACGAGGTATGATTTGTTTTTCCTTGCTCCCTGTGGGAATCAAGAGATCTGTGGCTTGCGATCCCACTCTTGAAGTTTCAAGCTGGTTGGTGCTATATTGAAGTCGATGCCTCTCCAAACTACGAAGCTGTTCTCCGCCCCTATTTTCCGCTCAGGGTTGAAGACGATTGCAGTCTCGATTCTTTTTCAGTTACAACATGGAGTACTAATTTGATTCTATTTCTTGAAATACCTCTGGCTAATATATCTAATTTTGATATATCCTTTATTTGAACCTCTTTCCTTGCTTGCTCCTTGTTAAGGATATTATTCAAAATTCAAATGAAGAGATAACTATTGGTAAGACAACTCAATGTACAAGAGATTCTCCTACAATCAAGGCAATTGATTGTGGTGATGAGGATATCCAACATCCATATATTCAAATTCAAATTCAAATGAAGAGATATCCACTAGTGAGACAACTCAATGTACAAGAGGCTTTCCTAAAACCAAGGCAATTGATTGAGTAATGTAATCTAGTAGTTACCATTTGTATAAATATCCTACCATTTATAAAATCCTATAAATTTGCAACACAATTGTAAATTTAAGGTTATAAATATAGACCTTACTATCAAATGATAGTTAAGGTAGATTTAAATTTAAACTATTGAATTTTCTCTCTTTTCATGGTAGTAGAGCGTCAATTGACCTCCGTCATCGATCACCTTGAGTTCATCTCTAAGTTCCATTGTACTCCTTGCGTTTGTTGGTAACAATTCTATTCAATTTTCTTTTACCAATATTGTCTCTTTATTACCAGTAAAACTGGAACGCAACAATTATCTGGTATGGAAATCCCAATTTCTCCCTCTGCTTCACGTGCACGACCTATATGGTTTTGTTGATGGCTCAAATGCTTCACCATTGGCCACCCTACCACCATCTTTTGAATCCCCTTCTACTGAAATTGTTACTCCCAACCTTGCTTATCTTACATGGAAGAAGCTAGATCGGATAATCTTTAGCTGGGTTATCTCTTCCTTAACTGAAGGCGCCTTTGCTTAGATTGTTGGCAGTAGCTCCGCTCATGCTGCTTGGGATACACTGGCCAAAGTGTATGCATCTCAATCCCAGGGTAGAGTCATGCAACTCAAATACCAAAATGCATTTGATGTGAATTAAATATGTATGTAACCGCAAGTGCACGGTATCGTATAGTAACGGGTTGATCTCAGGGAGGAATCGCTATTATCCTAATTCAAATAAGGCAAAATGTACCAAAGGGATTTGATTGAATTAACACCTTAATCATTTCAAATAAAAATTAATCAAGCAATATAAACAATGATAACCATTCATAACGGTACGAAAATTTACGAAACCACTAACCATAAAGTAACACAGATCTATTGCAAGAAAGGAACGAAATTAAAAGTAAAAGAATGTAAGAAAAATTTATCTCGATAGAAGATTTCTCTGTCGTTGCTCGTTGTCTTGTTGTCACTCGAAGGCGATGTGCAAATGATTACAAAGGGAGCCTTCTCCCCTAAATTAAATTAGTAATGGGGTACAACCTATATTTATCTACCCAATTACAGAATTCTAAATCTAAAATTAAAACTTAAAAATAAATAAATAAATAAAAATAAACTTAAGCAAGAAGAACACAACTTGAAAAGAAAAAACTAAGAATCTCAAACTCTCTCATAAATTTTCAAAAAAAAAAAAAAACCTCATAATAGAATTCTTGGATGATTTTTTATTGCTGAGCATCACATATATATACAAGAGAGTAAAGATCACAATCAATCTTTACAATTGAATTACAAGAGATTTTGTGGAGATAATTTTGGTAACCGAATTCCAATCTTGTAGGTTCATTGTATATTGACGATTCTTGAGTAGAAAAAATCTTGCACCAACTCATCATATCTTTAGCATCATTCTCTCTTTTTGAAAACTTTCATAATCGATTGGAGCTTTCCATTTTTCCATGCCATACCAATCTTGTAAATTTGATTCCAAATAACTAAGGAATATTTTATCAAGAGAATGAAATCTTTCATATGAGATTGTGCTATTCTTTGGTTTGGTCCAAGGCTGATCTTATACACAAAATTCGTGGCTCTCCTCATAAAATTCATCTTATGCCCGACTGCTGAGTTGACTGGGTGAGTTAACTGGATAGGATCACCAAAAATTCATAAAATGATATTTTTAAGCTCAAATTTTTCCATTCTTTCACCTACACTCAACAAACATAAAATCAACATTAAATATCCGAGAAGCATCATAAATAGAATAAGAGATGTATATTTTATGTCTTAAATTCACACATAAAATGTGTTCATCAGATTCCCCCACACTTGAGCTTTGTTAGTCTCGAGCAAAGAAAAATATAAAAATAAAATAAAATCGTAACTCACTTTCGTAGGAATCACGATTGTACTTAGCACGTGCAACAAGCCTTTAAACCCCTAGGTTACCCCTACTGGACGAGTTGTGTCTTATGAGTATTTTTAGAGAATAAACACAAAATTCATATATAAATTTCAAACTTTAATTTTGGTATTAAGGTAAGAGAGCACACACATATCTTATTAGTCAAGACACTCAACTTGGGATCAAGAAAACATAGAAACCCCCACACTTGAACATTGCTACTTCATATGATTCAAACACTAAGGTTGCATATCAATTATGAAACTTTGTTATATCTTCCAAACATATCTCTCCTTAAGGTGAACCCTTTGTAACATACTGGTAACCAAGACCCAAGAATAGTTTTCAACACTTGTATTTTTTTTTTCTTTCTTCCTCTTTAAGCTATTCCACTACAATTGGCTTGAGAAGTGCAGGTGGTTATGCATTCCCATGTTACTATGTAGTTTCGTTTTTGACATATATCTTTAAAGACATTGATGCTAAAGAGTTTTTTTTTTTTATTTTTATTTTCTTTTTTATTTTTTATTTTTAACAAGAGATGTATCCAAGGAATTTCAATCAAGACACCTCGCTTCTTGAGGCGGAATGTCCTGTATAGTTCCAAGAAAAAAAACTCTTATATTATTATTTTCTTATTATGATTTTTTTTATAGTACAAGGAGGTCTCAACTTTATTCAAAGGTTGAAATTATCAACTGTAACTATAAAATATTCATCCCTTCAGGAGAGGTAAGATGTATTTTCTAACTTAATTTTCATTTCAAAATACAGCTTAAGTACTATCCTCACATAGGGTTTCATTACTTCGTATGTGATAGTTTCCTAGGTCTCTTTCTCCTTCCTCTTTTGTGTCAAAACCATAGAAATAGTGATTGACTTTCTCAAAAATCAAAGTTCAAAAATTAAAATTTACAATGAAAGCTCAAAATTCATTTTTTTTAATGAAATCTCAATCCTTCCCCCATACTTAAATCATGCATTGTCTTCAATGTATACAGAAAAATAAAAGAAAGGGGAAGAAAAAACTCCCTGAATCAAGGATCAGTGTAAAAAGGCTCATGGAGATCCATGGCATCTTCAGTGGAGTCGTGTGGAAGCTCCAAAAATGGCTTCAAACGCTGGCCATTCACTTTGCTGGTTGCACCTATACTTGGATTGAAAATCTCAATTGCACCCGATGAAAAAACATTTTGAACAATATAAGGGCCCTCCCAACGGGATCTAAGTTTATCAGGAAAAATATGCAAATGAGAATTATAAAGCAAAACCTTATCGCCAGGGGTGAAAGACTTCCGAAAGATATGTCTGTCATGATAAGCCTTGGTCTTGTCTTTATAGATGCGGGCACTGTCGTAGGCATCATTTCTCAATTCATCCAACTCAGAGAGCTGGAGTCCTCTATGAGTGCTAGCATCTAACAAATCAAAATTTAATTTCTTAATTGCCCAAAATGCCCGATGTTCCAATTCGACTGGTAGATGGTAGGCTTTTTCGTACACCAGACGGTAAGGGGATTGACCAAGAATGGTCTTGAAAGCAGTTCTATAAGCCCACAAAGCATCTATGAGGCGAATGGACCAATCCTTACGAGTAGGATTGACAGTTTTTTTCAAAATTTGCTTGATTTGTCAATTGGACACTTCAACCCGTCCACTAGTCTGAGGGTGGTAAGGAGTTGCTAATTTATGGGTAATACCATATTTTCGAATAAGGACCTCAAATGGTTTGTTACAGAAGTGTTTCCCCCTATCGCTAATGATAGCTCGAGGGGTACCAAATCGGGAGAATATATTCTCCTTTAAAAATTTAATGACTACCTTGTGGTCATTGGTCTTAGTAGCAACAATTTCTATCCATTTGGACACGTAGTCCACAGCTAACAAGATATACTCATTCCCAAAAGATTTTGGGAACGGACCCATAAAATCACTGCCCCAAACATCAAAAACTTCAACCACCAGAATTGGGTTTAGTGGCATCATATTCCGCTTGGTAATGTGGCCTAAAGACTGACAAGAAGGACATGCCTTACAGTAATTAAATGCATCCTTAAAAAGACTAGGCCAGTAGAATCCAGACTGTAAAACCTTGGCTGCAGTCTTATTTGGCCCAAAGTGGTCACCACACGTCTGATCATGACAATAAGACAACACAGATTGCTATTCATGGTCAGGTACACATCTCCTGATAATCTGATCAGGCAAGTCTTGAACAGATATGGATCGTCCCAAAAATAGTACTTGACTTGGGAATAAAATCTATACCTATCCTGGGCGGACCAATGGGAAGGGGTCGTACTCGTTACCAAGTAATTTACAATATCAGTGAACCAAGGCTCACTAGATACTGCAAACAACTGCTCATCTGGGAAAGACTCGTTGACTGGTGAATCGACAGTCAAAGAATTAGGCAGTCGGGATAAGTGGTCAACAATCAGATTTTCTATTCCTGGTTTATCCCTAATTTCTAAGTCAAATTCTTGTAAAAGCAAAACCCATCTAATGAGACGAGCTTTGGCATCCTTTTTCTGCAAGAGATGCTTGAGAGCGGCATGATCCGTATACACAATGACATGGGATCCTATTAAGTAGGCACAAAATTTCTCTAAAACGAATACAACAGCTAAGAATTCTTTTTCAGTGGTGGTGTAATTAAGCTGTGCATCGTTTAAAGTCCTACTTGCATAACAAATTACATGGGGTTAACTTATTGATCCGTTGCCTAAGGACAGCTCCTAATGCAAAATCAGAAGCATCACACATAAGCTCAAAGGGCTCTGTCCATATGGGTGCCTGAATAACGGGGGCTGTGGTTAAAATCTTTTTGAGTTGATTAAAACTCTCAAGACAGACATCATTAAAATCAAAGAGTTGGTCTTTAGCAAGCAAAGAGGTGAGAGGACGAGCAATTTGACTAAAATCTTTAATGAACCTCCGATAGAAACTGGCATGCCCTAGAAAGGAGCGAATGTCCTTAATAGATTTGGGAACAGGTAGCTTTTCAATCAATTTTACTTTGGCTCTGTCAACCATGATCCCATTTTTGGAAATGATATGACCCAACACTATGCCCTGTTTTACCATGAAGTGACATTTCTCCCAATTTAAAGTTAAATCTTTCTCCGTATACCTGACAAGAACTAAGGAAAGATTATATAGGCAATCAGAAAAAGTAGACCCATGCACAGAAAAATCATCCATGAATACTTCTAAATATTGTTCTACCATATTTGAGAAGATGCTCATCATGCACCTTTGAAAAGTGGTAGGGGCATTGCATAGCCCAAAAGGCATGCGCCGATAAGTATAGGTTCTGTAGGGGCATGTGAAAGTGGTCTTGTGTTGGTCATCTAAGGCAATGGATATTTGATTGTAACCGAAGTATCCATCTAAGAAGCAATAGTATTCATGTCTGGCCAACCTCTCTAACATTTGGTCAATGAAAGGCAAAGGGAAGTGATCCTTCCACATTGCCGTATTCAGCTTTCTGTAGTCTATGCAGACTCTCCATCCTGCTTGGATACGGGTTGGAATCAATTCATTGTCAGCATTAGCAATTACAGTGACTCCTAACTTCTTTGGTACCACATGTACCGGACTTACCCACTCACTGTCAGATATGGGATATATGATCCCATGAGCTAAGCACTTTAGAATCTCTTTCTTAATGGCTTCCTTCATCACAGGATTTTCCCATCTCTGAGGTTGCCTTGAGGGGTTGGTATCTTCCATAAGGTGTATATGATGCTGAACAATAGACGGACTAATACCTTTGATGTCAGCCACAGTCCAACCGAAGGCTTCCTTGTGATTTTGTAAGAGTTTGACTAATTCTTCTTCTTGATTAGAAGTCAAATCAGATGCAATAATAACAGGAAGAGTCTGATCAGGTCCTAGGAAGACATACTTCAAAGTGGATGGTAACTCCTTTAATTCTAAGCTAGGTGGTTCAACCATTGAGGGCTTGAGATTGGAAATGGATAGAGGTCCTAGAGGTTCCACAGGTGTGTGGATACTCCATGCCTCTAATGACAAAGTATCCTCTACTCCTCCCAACTCTTCCATACACTGTGAGAATTTCGAGTCAAAGTCAATGTCAAAAGTGGTCTCTACATGGTCAGGGAATTCTTGGAGCATATTTACTTCCTCATTCGGTTGCTTACTCAGCCTAAATGCATTTAAATCAACAGTTTGGTTACCAAATGACAGTTTCATGAGACCATTCCTGCAATTTATCAGTGCATTGCTTGTAGCCAAAAACGGTCTCCCTAAAATGATGATCCCTATTAGAGACATGATGTATTTCTAAAACAATAAAATCCACAGGAAAAAGAAATTCTCCTACCTTTAACAAAATATCCTCTACCATTCCTTTAGGAGTTTTTACAGAGCAATCAGCTAGTTGAAGTGAGATGGACGTTGGTTTCAACTTTCCCAATCCTAATTGTTGGTAAACATGGTAAGGTAGAAGATTCACACTTGCACCTAAGTCTAGCAGAGCATGATTAATAAAAGTGTTGCCTATGATGCAAGAGATGGTAGGACAGCCAGAGTCCTTGTATTTGGTTGCCACAGGATGGTTCAGAAGGGAACTTAAATGTGCAGCGAAGAATACCTTTTTAGGAATTTGACTAATCCTCTTTTGTGTGCATAAGTCCTTAAGGACTTTTGCATAAATAGGAAAATGGTTAATTGCATCCAAAAGTGGGATATTTAATTCTACCTATTTGAAGACCTCTAAAATTTTATCAACTAAAGCAGTTTTCTTTTGGTTTACCAACCTATTAGGGAATGGGGCTGGTGGAGTAAAAACTGTCTGGGGCAGTCTCTTTGGGTCTTTCAGGTACATCAGACGAACCTGAAGAAAGAGGCTTAGTAGCTGCCTCAGATTGGGGAACATTAACGGGAACAACTGTGGGTTTGTTCTTTGGTGCTTCATCCCATAAGTACTCTTGGCCACTCCGTAATGCATGGACTGCATTGCATTGTTTGGAGGACCCTGTTTGATTCTCTATGCCATTCATTTGAGGGTTTGACCTATTTGGTTGTGGGTGATGGCGTGGGTTGGTCTCTGGTTGGCTGAGCAGAATACTCTTGTTCTTTTCACACATTAGGGTAACCAATTGGGTAAGTATCCTCTCCATACTGGTATGCCCTGCCATTAGAGCTGCCACATTCTTCTCCAACTCACTGAGTCTGGTCGGCTCACCCGTGTTAGAAAACCCAGGGGGTTGCTGAAAATTACCTTGGGGAACAAAATTGGGTCTAGGGGGAGCATATGGTCTGGTGTGACTGGGAGGACCTTGATTTGGAAATTGGGATGGGTCCACACGGTTCCCTTGGTTCCAAGAAAAATTTGGGTGATTTCTCCATCCTGGATTGTAAGTGTTACTATACGGATTGTAAAGTGCACTTACATTAGCATTCTGAGAATTTTCCTGTGAAGGGCATTCCTCTACTGTGTGTCCAGGAGTTTGACACCAGTTGCACATTAGGACTTGCTTTTGGATAGGGTCTTTAGGAACTAAAGCTTCTATCCTTTTGATAAGGCTATCTAAGTGTGCCTCCTTAGCTACTATGCCATCGACAAAGTAACCTTTACCTTTTTGGGTGCGATCTGTCTCCTGTACAAACTCCCACTCTTGTTTTTTGGGCTAGATCCGCCAAAAAGTTTTAAGCATCGTTAGCATCCTCATAGGAAGTGAATCCTTGAGGACACAAACTCAAGCATTTGCTTGGTAGGAAAGTCTATCCCCTCGTAAATAATTTGACAAAGCTGTCATATTTCAATACCATGGTGAGGGCACTCTTGGAGTAGACCTTGGAACCTTTCCATGAGTCTTGAAAAAGACTCATTTGACTCTTGTTTGAACCGCATTATATCCCCTTGAAGTTTATTGTCTTGTGAAGAGGAAATTTTTTTTTACGAAATAACAAAGTAAATTTTTCCCAGGATGTAATGGAATTTGTGGGAAGACCATAAAGCCATTTTTTAGCTCCATCTTTGAGTGAAAAAGTGATGCACCTCAATTTGACAGCATCATCACTGAGCTGTTGCATTTTAATGAGGGCACACACCTCCTCATACTCACGGAGGAACAAGTATGCATCCTCTGAAGATAACCCATGAAAATGAGAAAGCATGGTAATGAATTAAGTTTTCAATTCATAGTTGTTACCTGTAGCAGCTGGCAATTGAATACATGAAGGTTATGCTGCCCTAGTAGGGTAAAATCTATCCTTAAGTGTCATCTTTGGTTTAGCCATTGTAAATGATGAGACTCTTACTAGACGATTGCTAACATCACGAGTCCATACACTCATGCACAAAACTGTTTCAAATGATAATTTTTTTCTTCTTTCTTTTTCCTCTAAATTTGATGCGAAAAGTTGGATTTTTTCGAATCAGGGTCAATGCAAACCTCCTGACGATCAATGGCTTAGAGACCGGTTATATCCGCAATTACCTTGAGAAACAACACCGTTACCGCCGAAGCTATTGGTCGTTATTCCTCTTGATAATTCGATAGCCAGCATCCCTTAACACCATATCATGGTCAGGATTGGACCGTCGATTGTACTATTCCAACCTAACGGATCGGAGGTGCAAAGAAAGGCATAAAAACCAATGTAAACTTTTTGCATTTTTCTTTTCCCTTTTTTTTTTAAATCACTTAGAATTCAATAAAATTTTTTTTTTGCATTTTTTTAAATCACTTTGAACTATTTAAAATATGAAAAATAACGGCTTGCCTCCTCGGCAACGGTGCCAAAAACTTGATGTGAATTAAATATGTATGTAACCGCAAGTGCATGGTATCGTGCAGTAACGGATCGATCTCAGGGAAGAATCGCTATTATCCTATTTCAAATAAGGCAAAATGTACCAAAGAGATTTGATTAAATTAACACCCTAATCACTTCAAATAAAAATTAATCAAGCAATAAAAACAATGATAACCATTCATAACGGTACGAAAATTTACGAAACCATTAACCATAAAGTAATACAGATCTATTGCAAGAAAGGAACGAAATTAAAAGTAAAAGAATGTAAGAAAAACTTATCTCGATAGAAGATTTCTCTGTCGTTGCTCGTCGTCTTGTTGTCACTCGAAGGCGATGTGCAAACGATTACAAAGGGAGCCTTCTCCCCTAAATTAAATTAGTAATGGGGTACAACCTATATTTATCTACCCAATTACAGAATTCTAAATATGAAATTAAAACTTAAAAATAAATAAATAAATAAAAATAAACTTAAGCAAGAAGAACACAACTTGAAAAGAAAAAACTAAGAATCTCAAACTCTCTCATAAATTTTCAAAAAAAAAAAAAACCTCATAATAGAATTCTTGGATGATTTTCTATTGCTGAGCATCACATATATATACAAGAGAGTAAAGATCACAATCAATCTTTACAATTGAATTACAAGAGATTTTGTGGAGATAATTTTGGTAATCGAATTCCAATCTTGTAGGTTCATTGTATATGGACGATTCTTGAGTAGAAAAAATCTTGCACCAACTCATCATATCTTTAGCATCATTATCTCTTTTTGAAAACTTCCATAATCGATTGAAGCTTTCCATTATTCCATGCTATGCCAATCTTGTAAATTTGATTCCAAATAACTAAGGAATATTTTCTCAAGAGAATAGAATCTTTCACATGAGATTGGGTTATTCTTTGACTTGGTCCGAGGCTGATCTTATATACAAAATTCGTGGCTCTCCTCACAAAATTCATCTTATGCCCGGTTGCTGAGTTGATTGGGTGAGTTAACTGGACAGGATCACCAAAAATTCATAAAATGATATTTTTAAACTTAAATTTCTCCATTCTTTCACCTACACCCAAAAAACATAAAATCAACATTAAATACCCAAGAAGCATCATAAATAAAATAAGAGATGTATATTTTATGCCCTAAATTCACACATAAAATGTGTTCATCAGCACTCCTAGCATGATAGACTATCTACAACGTATTAAAGGACTGTTTGACTACCTATCCGCCGTTGCTCACCCGGTCTTGAACCGGATGTTATTCTCAGTATACTCAAAGGTCTAAGCTCTGACTATGAGACTTTTGCAACCTCAATAACCTCACGACTTGATCCACTACCATTTGATGACTTCATGGGTCTTCTATTAAGTCAAGAAATTCTTAAAGATCAGCGCTACTCTCATCTTGAGTCACCATCTATGGAAGCTCATGTTGCCTCTAAAGGGGTTACTAACTCCTCAAATCAATCTATTCACTATAGACGAGGACCTGGCTATGGATACAATTGTGGTCGAGGGCGTGGCTACGACAACTACAGAGGTCGTGGAAATTACTATAACCATAACCAAGGTCAGCCACCACAATTATCTTCTCCAATGTCATCCTGTCAGATCTGTCATCGACCCAATCATACTACAGCAAACTATTACAATCGCTTCAATCCCAGTTATCACACATCCGATAATAATGCAGCACCAACTGTAGCCCATCCATAGGCTCTTTTAGCATTTCCCACAACAAATTTTGATGCGGCTTAGTACCCCGATTGTCACACCCCAATTTCGACTGAACCAGAAGTGTGAGTGAATTGTCTTCAAACCATGGCTCACACCAGGATCTCAATAGACCGTGTCAACAAACCATTCAAATTAATTTAACCATAATCAGAGAATAATAAATAGTAGCGGATTTAAATAAATAAGTAAACTGAGTTTCTATTTATAAATAAATAACTAATCAATTTATTCCATTATCCACAATGTAAATAAGTAAATTCAATTCATTGTCTGTAACCAACCGTAAGAATGAATAAAATCCTAAAGGAACACACAGTAAGAGCACTCGCATGAGGTATTTATACTCGTCCTACACTGGCTGTGTATCTATAGCCGCCACTGTCCCGTAAGCTGGAGCAGCCATAAAGTCCTCAACAGTGTAACCTGCATCAACATCTGAAAAATAGTGTATATACATGGGGTGAGCTTACAACTTGGCTCAGTAAAGCATAAAACCAATGCAACGTACAAAATGCATAAGATAACATTACAATTGAATCAGGTATAACTTGCAAAGTATTATGGTAAGGTTTGACGACCACCGCACCTCCATGCACGTGTGGCAATGCCCAATAATCAGGCACGTTCCACATTACTACTGTTGCCCCACATCACTCACTCTAGTATAAAGATAGAGCTAGAGTCTGGTGGGCAGGCAGAGCCACCATCCCACGTTCTCCCCCTGATACCCTACATCGCACCAACACCTAAATCCCTGTTGGAAAGGACTTGCAAGTGGATTCCATTTCTAACCAGTCCTATATGTCATCACAGTATCTATGGTCCTACCCCAGCACAACTCTCTACGACATAGAGATAGGGCTCGAGTCTAGTGGGCAGGCAGAGCCACAATACCACGTCCTCCCCTTGATACCCTATTCGTACCAAGCATTCTAAGGTAGACAGCGATATGAAAATGTGTCAATGTGAGGATATATCCGGGGTTCCATTCTCCTTCACATTTCACACACTAAAGAAAACAATCACATGCCTAAACAATCATCATCTTAGCATACGAATATGCATGAACAAATAATAAAATTAAATAACAGAATGATATGTGAAAATGCACAAGCAACAATCAACAGTAACAGATACAAGTATGATTGTAACGGTTTACTGTCGATTATTAATTAATTATGGTTTGGGGTCTTGTCCCTTATATGATGTGCGATTGCAAGTCTTCGCTGTGTTACAAAGTCCACTCACGCCGTTCACAAGTCCTACACAACATTGTTCATTAGTTAGAATTAGGTTTTTACAAGGTTCTAGTTGGTCAGAACCAAGTTTGGCCACCAACAAGCTTCGGAAAGACATACCGGTCTCACTCAGCAGACGTACCGGTCTCACTCAGCAGACATACCGGTCTCACTCAGCAGACATACCGGTCTCACTCAGCAGACATACCGATCTCACTTAGCAGACATACCGGTCTCACTTATATACAACAGGACCATACCGTAGGACTTTTTGTCCAGCCGGTATGCCCTGCGGTATGTTCGGCGATATGGGTCCGAGAGTCCGTTCTCGGACCTCCTCCTGTCAGTCATCGACTTGGTTTCAGGCTTCCTCCTAAACCATTCTAAGGTCAAGATACATGTTAGGTTTAGATTGTTTATTGTTTAACCTCGTAGAACGACGTCCCCATCCTTCTCAGAATGGATGTCGACGAGAAACTAGAGTTTTACAGTTCTAGGGGTTTGGATCAATACGCCGTTTCACGACTTTGATCAGTAATCCAAGCATTATTATAGTGGTAGAGCACTTACTAGTGTTTGTTGAGTGGAGATGCTCTCCTCCAACAAAAAATCCCCTCTCGAACGGTTTCCTTCATCTTTGCTCCTTCTCAGATCTCTTCCAGATGACTCTAGGGTTTGAGAGTCAATGGAAAAGGTCTAAGGAGAAGAAATGATACATATATAGAGTGGGAAA
The DNA here is from genome assembly GCA_028583415.1 of Protea cynaroides. NCBI lineage: Eukaryota > Viridiplantae > Streptophyta > Magnoliopsida > Proteales > Proteaceae > Protea > Protea cynaroides. Next base: position 75,522,715 of record CM053276.1, on the reverse strand, counting down.
CCATTCTAGAAAAATCTCCTACGCCCAAAAGATTTTCTAAACTCGGATTCGGAGTATGGGACCCACTAGAGTCCGTCATCACTCGCGCACACATACCGGTTGGACATATCGGTCTCACTCAGAGTGCAGCCGGTACTGAGACCGATATGTGAAAACTTGGTTTTTAAATATCGTTTCTCATACCTGGATGCCGTGGTTCATCATCCGGCTTCGTCTTTTGGTCTAATTATGATTAGAAGAACTATCATGACGAGAAACATCAGTTAAATTGGGTTTCCGGAGTGTGGGTCTTACTTACTGGTCTCAGTACCGGCTGCACTCTGAGTGAGACCGGTATGTCCAACCGGTATGTGTGTCCGAGTGATGACGGGCTCCAATGGATCCCACACTCCTAATCTTAGTTTAAGAAATCTTTTAGATGTAGGAGACCTTCCTAGAATGGTCTCCCACTCTATATAGGCATCTTTTCTTTTCCTTAGACCTTTTCCATTGACTCTCAAACCCTAAAGCCATCTAGAAGAGATTTGAGAAGGAGCAGAGATGAAGGAAGCCGTTCGAGAGGGGATTTTTTGTTGGAGGAGAGCATCGCCACTCAATAAACACTGGTAAGTGCTCTACCACTGTAATAATGCTTGGATTACTGATCAAAGTCGTGAAACGGCGTATTGATCCAAACCCCTAGAACTGTAAAACTCTAGTTTCTCGTCGAGATCCATTCCGAGAAGGATGGGGACGTCGTTCTACGAGGTTAAACGATAAACAATCTAAACCTAACATGTATCTTGACCTTAGAATGGTTTAGGAGGAAGCCTGAAACCAAGTCGATGACTGACAAGAGGAGGTCCGAGAACGGACTCTCGGACCCATATCGCCGGACATACCGGCTGGACAAATTGGTCCTGCGGTATGCTATACCGCAAGGTATACTGGCTGGACAAAAAGTCCTGCGGTATGGTCCTGCTGTATATACCGCAGGCACATATCGGTTACACTATAGTGAGACCGGTATATCTGCTGAGTGAGACCAGTATGTCTGTTCGAAGCCTGTTGGTGGCTAAACTTGGTTCTGACCAGCTAGAAACTTGTAAAAACCTGATTCTAACTAATGAACAATATTGTGTAGGACTTGTGGACAATGTGAGTGGACTCTGTAACACAGATGAGACTTGCAATCGCACGTCAGGTAAGGGACAAGACCCCAAACCTTAATTAATTAATTAATAATGGACAATAAACCATTGCAATCATACTTGTATCTGTAATTGTTGATTTCTGCCTGTGCATTTTCACATGTCATTATGTTATTTAATTTTATTATCTGTTCATGCATATTCGTATGCTAGGATGATGGTTGTTTAGGAATGTGATTGTTTTCGTTAGTGTATGGAATGTGAAGGGGAGTGGAGCCCTGGATATATACTCACACTGATACCTTTTCATATCGCCGTCTACCTTAGTGAGCTTGGTACAAATAGGGTATCGGAGGGAGGACGTGGGATTGTGGCTCCGCTTGCCCACCAGACTCGAGCCCTATCACTATGTCGTAGGGAGTTGTGCTGGGGTAGGGCCATAGATGTAAGACCCGCACTCCATGAACCCGATCTAAACCTTGATTTCATGTTGTAACAGGTCTTCCGATCATCACCGGGCCAGACGAGACGAGCAGATGACAATCAGGTACAAAATCGGACCAACCAGACCAACTTAAGTATGAATTTCATTCATACCAGTCGATGGTACCGGTCTATGGTACCGGTCGACCAATATGGTCTGCGCAGCAGACTACCAAGATCCGGAATTGGATCTCTGCGGGTCCCACTTGCCCAATTCCGAATCCTAAGACTTTCCTAATCCTAAGAGGCTTCCTAAACCTAATTCTTAGCCTATTTAAACCCCTTTAAGCCTCCTAGAATCCCTTCTATTGATCCTCAAAAACCCTAGAGAGGCGAAGGAGATTGGAGAAGGAGAAGGAGCTAGGAAGAAGAAGGAAGTGCCGCCATTGCCGTTCGACGACGCTCACCTTAGGCCAGTCGACGGTAAGTGTTTTGAATCATTCCTCTTACATTGTGACTCTAGGATAGTTAGTATGGTTGGATCAATACCATGCAAAGCAGGTATTGATCTAAACCCTAATCGACCATTAAACCCTAATTTGCCGTCAAACCCTAGATTCGAGTTCTAGGATGATTATTATCAAAACTACACTTGAATGAGTTGGAGATAACTCTAACTCAAAGCTCAGACTTATAATGGATAGGAGAAACCCCGGAAATCCATGGAGATTGATCGACGACAGTTAAAAACCTAATGTATGGTCTTCTGGAGACATACCGGTCGACCATACCGGTCGCTAGTTTTCCCACAGAGATGCGACCAGGTATTAAACTGACCCAAAAACACTCAAAAAGGGGCGAGGGTCGCACACCCAGTGAGGTGGGGTCAGACCCCCCAACACAAAAAGTCAGACCCTCAGTTTTTAACCAGGGGTCGGACATTTTAAAACCAGGGGTCGACGGGATCTCCGACCCCCTCATCGACCCCCAGTCTACCGACAGAAACAGTGATTTGGAAACTTTCCAAATTTCAATGGGATTCCTTCCTAATCTCAATGTGACTTATTTTGGGAGTTTCTACTCTATAAATAGGACGTCCCTAAGCCTCTTTCACTCCTTTTAGAACCATAATTGGATTGAGAGAAAGAGAAGAGAAGAGAAAGAGAAAGAGAAGAGAAGGAAAGTGGAGAAGAAGGTCAAAGAGAAGGCTTCAGAGAAACAAGCCTAATTCTCAGGTATGGATACTATCTCCATGTAATTCTACAGACCTTAGAATAGATAGAGAAGAGGGAATGATCTAGGAGAAACCCAAATCATCCACCCATGGTTAGGTTTTCATGGAAAACCATGGGAAAAATCATGAAAGCCATATAGGTGAGTGAACTACGGTTCTAGACCATAGAACATGTGTGGAATGGATTGTAGAAGCAAGCCATAGGACCCAAAACACGAAGAATGGACTGTAGGAGGAAAAATTGACTAAACCCACAGGGGGTCGCACAGGGGGTCGATGGCCAATCGACCCTACCAGACCCTGATCATCGACCCCCAGTGTTCGGGAAGTCCAGACTGTGGGTGGTCGCACCCAGGGTCGATGGAACCTCCGACCCTAACATCGACCCCCAGTTAACAACATGCTTTTTAAAGTCTGAATTAATTCTAATTAAATTCTATCGACTTGGTTAGGTCTTCTAGTGATATAATATCGATATATAGTTGATTCTTAAAGCTTGAAAGAGGACCTACGATCAAGTAAAGGTGAGGGAACAAGACCTAAACTAATTGGTTAATAATAAACTATTTTATTTCTTGAGTCCAATACCATGATTGATTCTATGCGTGTATGCTTGTAATGTGCATTCAACATGTCATCCAATATTTCTATTATTACTGTTCATGCATATTTAAATTTATTGATTATAACATGATGATGATGATGATGATAGGAATATGCATGTGAATGTTTGAGTTTGGCTGGTGTACATGGTGCGGGTAGGGATGGTATCAATCGGTACTTCGATGCCGTTCTCATCGGGGTATATTGTGCCATTGTCTATTAAAGTCATGTCCACTAAGCAAGTGATTGATGTGCTTGATGCGAGCGAGTATCAGGGGGGGGGGTGTCATAGGCCGGGTCTCAGCACTCTAGCTCTATCTCTAACTCAAGTCTTGTGCATTAACATCGTCGTATCGCCATTACTTTACCAGAACTATTGCGTCATGGTGTATGAGGGGAGGTGGTCTCGGACCGTGTAGTCTCTGACTCTGCCGGGGGGCCTTAGCCCTATCACTATGGGCGTTCTGAGGGATGCTGCGGTAAGGCCTTGGATACACTGTTTGACATTATGATTGGTTAGTTGCGAGCCCAGTTTGCAACCCTAGCCAACAGGGGTTTGTTTGTTGGTATGGTATCAATCGATACTTCGATGCCGTTTTTATCGGGGTATATTGTGCCATTATGGGTGCTGTGGGCGACAGTGCTGTTTTCATTGGGCGTATCCACACTCTCGTGCATAAAGGTGCGGCGGCCACCTATCCTTTCTATGGCACATTGTAAACTTATAAACCAGACCAAAGATATGAATTGAGTACATGCATATGTTTATTGTATTATTTTATTTGCTCACTAAGCTATGATGTGTGTTCACCCTCTCGACGTCGAATATTTTTTTTAGTTGATGATGCAGGTACTACAGTTGCAGATTATATGAATGATCCGGTGTATGCACGTATTGCTGCAATGGACGCTGAAGACTTAGAGGATGCACATGACCCCTCATGCGAGCACAACTCGTGCGTATTCTATTAGGATTTATTTGAATTTATAAAAGGATTTAATTGGTATTTTATTTATTTATGTCTCAGTTGATACAACAATAACTTGATATTTTAATTATGATTATTACATTTAGAGTTCTCGGTTCATTTACTATAAGACTTTCGCTATTGTGTATTTATTCTGGATTATGGTTGTGGATGTGCATGATTTTGTTTTTAATGGATACCATCTATTAGAGATCCTGGTTGAACCGTAGGTTTATTAGCGGTTCATCACACCGTTCTGAATGGTGCAGAATTGGGGTGTGACAGTTAGGCATGTGGTTATTTTTGTTGGTGTGCGGAATGGGAAAGGCCTGGGGCCTAGGATCATTCCTCACACTGGCACCTTTGTATAGTATTCTATCTTAGCATGCTTGGTGCGGGTAGGGCATCAGGGGAAGGTCGTGGTACTGTGGTCTCTGGCATGTGGTCGCTGGCCTGGCCACGATGTTGTGGCACTGTGGTCTCTGACATGTGGTCTCTAGCTTGGCCACGATGCTTTAGCTCTATCTCTATGTCGTAGGGAGTTATGTTGGGATAGGGTCTACTTGTGTATTGTTCTGTCTTAGTATGCTTGATGCGGGTAGGGCATCAGGGGGAGATGTGGCATTGTGGTCTCCAGCCCGGCCACCACGCTCTAGCTCTATCTCTATGCCGTAGTGAGCTGTACTAGGATGGAGCCTATAGTGATGACATATAGGATTGGTTAGTTGCGAGCCTAGTTTGTAAGCCCTAGCCAGTAGGGGCTTATGTATTGGTATGGGTGGAGTATCAGGGGAGGTAGTGGATGCCTTAGCTTTATCTCTATTCTATGATGGGTGCATGTAGGTCGGTGGTAGTGTGGTCTACTGTGCGATGCTACACACTCGTGTATAGAGGTGAGGCGGCCTCCGAACCTTTCTATAGCACATTGTAAACTTGAACCAGACCACAGCATAAAATGATTGTTACTCATGCATATAATATTGATACACTGTCTGATTGTCTTACTAAGCTAAGTTGTGAGCTCACCCTTTGTGTACACACCATTTTAGATGTTGATGTAGGTTACACGGTGGACGACTACGTGAACGCTTCGACGTATGGAGGTGTTGCTGCTCTGGGTGTGCAAGCAGGAGAGGACGAGCATGATGCTTCATGCGAGTGTCCTTTCTACGTGTACCTTTGACTTTATTTTATTTGTTTTAGTTATTTTATTAAAGTGATGTAAGGATATTTAACTACGTTTGGGATTTAGATAATTGAATATTTATTTAAATTTATCAATAGAATACTCAGTTCATTTATTTAAAGACTTTCGCTGTATTTATTATAATATGATTGTGGTTATGTGCAATGGTTTGTATGAGTGGACACGGTCTTATTGAGATCCTGGTGTGAACCGTTAGTTCATTGACGGTTCACTAACACCATTCTAGTTGGTTCAGAATTGGGGTGTGACAACTTGGTATCAGAGAGCTCTCGGGCTCTGTCCAACAAATCATATTGCACTTAACTAAGTCGATGACTGAGATAGGAAAATTAAAAATCTTAATACAGCACACCATAAGCACTGTTTGATACTTGAGACTGATTAAGAAAGAACATAATATACTATAGTAAATATGGAATTTAATTATACACATACTCTAGTTAAGAAGTACCATAAATACTTCTATTAAAGAGTAAAGAGAGATAAAGTTAAAAGTGCTACAGGGTACGGCCCACAAACCGGACAGTTACCCTGTTATATAAACTGTCAAGAGAGAGAAAAAAATAAGAAGAAAATCATGGGGTAGGGGGCCTAGGAGGAATAGGGTCCGCTATGTCATAATCCCGCTCGTAAGCGACCATAAGCCAGTGCACCTGATCCTGAGTGACTTTGAGGTTGCGAGCCAAGTGCCGCAAATCACGGCTCATCTCACGCTGAGCATCCCTGAGCTCCGTGAACATACCCTTCACGGTGTCGGGAGGCGGCTGGGATGGTCCCGCTGCATAGGTGGGCTGTGGTGCTGGTACTGGAACATCGTCTAAATGATCATCGCCACCCTTGTCATCACCCGCTGCCTCTGCTGCACGAGCAGCATTAGCTGCTGCTGCTGCTGCTGCCGCGGCTGCTAGCCTCCTGAGTGGGCGAGGACGAGCCTCCAAATCCTCATCGCTGATAGGTAGGTTATCCATCTGCATCCGCAGGATGGCATTCCAGTCGATGTCAGAGGCCATAGTGTCCTCCACAGCAATCTCACCCCTCATGTTCACTCGTAGCCGCTGTAGGAGAGTAGTGATGAGCCGGCCATAAGGAAGGTTACTGGTCTGACCGGGTAGCGTAGCCTGATGCATGGTCTCGATGATGATATAGGGAAGGCAAACCTGCTCCCCTGTGCAAACGCAGTAAGTCAGGTACTGAGTGAGCTGAGATAACTCACTATAGTGGCCGCTCTGGGGCACAATGTTGTGTGGATGATGCGGCTATAAACTCGAGGCTGGGGCTTCAGACTAGCAGCCTTCATGGGCTCCCCAGGGTTGAGAAGTTGCTCTGAGATCTCCTGGCGCAGATCGTCAGTGAGAAAGCCCTTCATCTTAGGGGCACAGTAGAACAAATCTCCATCATTGGGAATCCCTAGAAGATCAGCAAGCTGATGGGTGTCGAAGGATATGGGAACACCTTTGACGTAACTGGTAATGCGGAGCGCTCGACATTGATCGAAGTCGTCGACGTCCCCATCTATCTCTAAGTTGGCATAAAAGTGTTTGACGAGGTTGGGACGGGTAGTTGTAGTGTATGTGATGATCGGCAACCAACCCAGTCTTCCAAAAGCGGCTTCCACATCGAACCGTTGCAACTGCTCCAGATTAACACACCGTCCAGACTCGATGTTCTTCCTATCAAACCAAGGGGAAGCGGGCTTGTGTTGCCTCAGAACGGAACCACCGCTCATCAAGCTGTGGAACTGGTGGGTGAGGAAGGTGCATGCCGAGTCTATAGGAGCGCTTGCCAAGACCTCTTCGTGGGGCCATTTAAACTGCAAAACAAAGGCAAACAAGATGAAAATGTTAGAAATTTGTCGAAATTTTGGCAGCATAACGACAGCAAATTGGGAAAAAGCCTCGAACTCATCCAAAACTTGGGGTGGAGGACTTACGTAACCCCCACACATTTCAAGCAGACAAACAAGTGCAATTCATGCAAGAAATTTAAGAAATTAAAGGAATTCAAGAAAATTTCGAAATTTTTGGCAAAACCTAGGTTAAAAACTAGAAAAATCCAATTTTTACAAAAATCGTTCGGTGGAAGTTCAAATTAGTTGCGGGCTTTTTCTCTTAGAGGTCTCTAAATCCTTTCTAAGCCGAAGGAAAGGAGTTCTTACGGTTAGAGTCTTCCAATCGAAGAAAAACCTAGAATTTTAACTAAAAACGATATGGGAACTATGTAAAATTTGGATATGAAAAGAGGAAGCTTACCTGGAGGCGATGTACTGAGTCTGGATCGGAAGAAAACAACTTCTAGAATGATCGGTCGGACTGTAGCAACTCAGGAGCCAGAGGGAAATCGCCACTGGTGAGACGGAAGGAGAGAAAAGTGAGAAAAATCTCACTTTTTGCGATTTTTAAAGCTTTTTGGGCATACCGGTCGACGGTTTTGCCCATACCGGTCGACCGGTACCCCCTGGTATAGTCGACCGCTATGTTTCGATCAGAATGAAAATTCTGACCGGTCGACTATACCGGTCTCTCCATACTGCCACAGTGTCGCGACCGGTTAGAAAAAAAAAAAAAAAGGGTTTAGAAAATTTTGTTTTTTTGGAAAAATTTTATTATTAAGTTTCCATTTCGATTATCCGCCTTGCAATTGCTAAAGACTAACACTATTATGATGATTCGACTGTATCTCATGTGTTATGTCTTCTTCTCAGATCCAGACAAGACTAATCTGAGATGGTAGGTGGAAACGGTTGTAGGGGTGCTAGAAAGGGTCACCACTCCAGGGTGCGTCAGGCAGAGGAAAATGTGGAAACCGGCTATGTTGAAGAGCCAAACCTGGCAGTTGAAGAAGGGCAGGTTCCTAGGGCACCGACAAATTTGCCCGGCCCTCCTCACACGAACTCTGAGACGATAGTGACTAATCTGGTATATCAAATGGAAGCTCAACAGAAAGCATTCCTGAGCGAGATGTTGAAGATGTTCAGGACACCGGGTTATGTTCCCCCTGAAGGTACGCCTGGAAGAAATAATACTATCTGCTGATGGATGGTAGCCTAGGGCCGATGGGCCAAGGACATAATTTACAACCACCGCATCAGTTTCCATCGTCATCTGCTTATCAGGGAGCCTACCCGTATCCACCACCATGGTACGGAATGAATACACAGGGGCAGCACGATCTGAGTCGGGCGGTGGATAGATTCTTAAAGTTGAAGCCTCCTACATTCACAGGTAAGACAGGGAAACCATTGTGGCCAGCACAGTGGGTGGCAGAAATGGAGAAAAACTTCCGTCTGATGACGTGTTCTGAGGATGAAAAGGTACTGTTCTCCACGCATATGTTAAAGGAGGAGGCGATTGCTTGGTGGAATTCTACACGGGCATATCAGGAGACCAAACATACGCATATTGACTGGGCAGTGTTTAAAGGAGCCTTCTTCGATAAATATTTCCCGAAGAGTTTCAGGGATCAGATGGAGAAAGAATTCCTCAACCTACAACAGTCTCAGTCGACTGTGGATGCTTACCAGCAAAGGTACGAAAAGCTATTTTTCTTTGCACCGGCAAACATGCAAGAAGAAGAAACCAAGACACGTAGGTTCACCATGGGACTACATGGAAGCATTAGAGAGCACATCTTGGGTCTGAAAAAGAAGGTTTATAATGAGGCTGTACAGGTTGCGAGAGTGATAGAATCAAGTCAGAAGGACAGCTTCTTTGCTCAGAATAGGGGACTGAAGAGACCGGCTACTGAGAATTCAAGTGGCGGAAATAATGGACCATTCTGCCCATACAGGGCTCAGTCCACTACAGTGCCTGCAAGGAACAATACCGCACCACCTATGCCGCAGTTCGCTGGACAAAAGCCGAATATCAAATGCTATAACTGCCAGCAGCTGGGTCATGTTGCAAGAAACTGCACTCTACCTAGGAAAACACTTCCACAACAAGGAAAGGTATTTACAGTAACTACTGAAGAAGCAGCCGCATCACCTGATGTGGTCACTGGTATGATTTTACCCCTTACTATTTAACTTACAACTTTATTGTGTGTGAGCATGTAGAACTAAGGGATAATTAAATTTCAGGAACTGTAAATGTAGCTGGTATACCTGTCAGAGTACTCTTTGACTCTGGAGCCATGCACTCCTTCGTTTCTGTTTCTTTTGGGAAGCGAATGGAATTATCGATCAAGCATTTAAACCCAAGCTTGATAGTTCGCTCTTCGCAAGGAGTCGAAGTGGCGTTGAACAAATATTTTAGACCATGTACAGTTAGCATTGACGGCCGAGATCTAGAAGCTAATCTGGTTCAACTCGAGATAGCAAACTTTGACGTCATCTTGGGAATGGATTGGTTAGGCCAACATTCAGCCAGTTTATTATATGGTGAAAAGAAGCTTGTGCTTAAAGACGAGAAAGGAAAAGAGTTTAGCTTCACCGGGACCAAGTTACCTAGGAAGCGGAAGCTGATCCTATCTGCCCTAAAAGCTAAGCGATGCTTAGAGAAAAGGGGGTACCTAGTGTCTGTGGTCGAATCACTGTAGAGGTGCCAAGAATGGAAGATCTAGATGTGGTACAAGAGTTTCCAGATGTGTTTCCAGAGGATCTCCCAGGTCTACCTCCAGACAGGGCTACAGAGTTCGTGATAGACCTAATGCCAGGGTCGGCACCAGTGTCTAAAGCACCGTACATGATGGCCCCTACAGAATTAAAGGAGTTGAAGACCCAATTACAAGAATTACTAGATAAGGGTTTCATACGACCAAGCATATCACCATGGGGAATGCCTGTATTATTCGTCAAGAAGAAGGACGGTAGTGTACGGCTATATATCTACTACCGAGAGCTGAACAAGTTAACCATCAAGAATCGGTATCCTTTGCTTAGGATCGATGATCTGTTCGATCAGTTACAGGGTGCAAAGGTTTTCTCGAAGATTGATCTCAGATCAGGGTATCACCAATTGAAGATCAATGCCGGAGATATTCCAAAGACTGCTTTCAGGACGAGGTATGGGCATTATGAGTTTCTAGTTATGTCGTTCGGGTTGACCAATGCCCCAGCATCGTTCATGGAACTGATGAACCGAGTGTTTCATGACATGTTGGATACTTCGGTCATAGTATTCATCGATGACATATTGGTATACTCAAAGGACAGGGAGTCTCATACAACACATTTGCGAGCAGCTCTACAACTGCTGAGAAGGGAGAAGCTTTATGCCAAGTTCAAGAAGTGTGAATTTTGGCTGAAGGAGGTGGCTTTCTTGGGCCACGTAGTATCTGAAGACGGTATCAAGGTAAATCCAAGTAAGATAGCTGCTATACTAGGATGGAAAGCACCAAAATCAGTGGCGGAGATTCGTAGTTTCCTTGGATTGGCTGCTTACTATAGAAGATTCGTGGAAGACTACTCAAGGATCGCCGTTCCACTTACCCGACTAACCAAGAAGGGAGAGAAGTTTATATGGTCAGAAGAGTGCAAGAAATACTTTCAGACTTTGAAGTCAAGACTAGTCTCTGCACCTATCCTGACCATCCCAACACCAAGCTTACCGTTTACCTTATATACGGACGCTTCAGGGTTGGGTCTTGGATGTGTATTGATGCAAGGAGAACAGGTGATTGCCTACGCATCAAGACAGTTAAAAGAGCATGAGAAGAATTATCCTACACATGACTTGGAGTTAGCGGCGGTAATACATGCAATCAAGACTTGGAGACACTACCTTTATGGTGAAAAGTTTCAGATTAAGTCAGATCACAAGAGCTTAACCTATCTTTTCACTCAGAAGGACCTGAATATGAGACAGAGGAGATGGCTGGAGTTATTAAAAGATTATGATTGTGACATCCAGTATCATCCCGGTAAGGCAAATGTTGTGGCTGACGCCCTAAGCAGAAAGTGGGCATTGAAATCGGAGGCAGGACCAAGTACAAATGCTGCATTATGTGCTGCAGCCTCGAGCTCGACAGAAAATGATGAAGAGTATATAATAGAGACTGCAAGAGATCCAGTGGAACAGAGCTTTATTCATAAGTTCACATTGATGTTCGCAGCCTTGAAGATCTCATTGGATCTCATAGATGAGGTCAAAATAGCAATCTTACAGGATCCATATCTCAAGACGGTACAAGAAGACCTAGAGAAAGGTAATAGCAATCCTGACTTTACCTTGGACTCAGACAAGGTACTCAAGTATCGTGGACGATTATGTATACCTGAGAGTGAGAACTTAAATATCAGAGATCGAGTTATGACAGAAGCTCATTACACTCCATACTCGGTACATCCAGGAAGCACCAAAATGTACCATGATTGAAGAAGATTATATTGGTGGAGGGGTATGAAAGCGGATATAGCTCGTTTCGTATTCTAATGTCTGAATTTCCAGCAAGTTAAAGGGGAAAGGCAGAGACCCACAGGTTTACTGCAGCCATTACCGGAACCTGCTTGGAAGTGGGATTGTTTCACAATGGATTTCGTCACTAGCCTTCCCTTGACACCAAGGTCGGTGGATGCAGTTTGGGTTATAGTCGATTGACTCACCAAGACAGCTCGATTCATTGCGGTTAGACCTCAGTATACCATGGAGAAGCTGGCCAAGCTATATGTAGATAATATAGTCAGACTTCATGGCATCCTAGAGAGTATAGTATCTGATAGAGATCCCCGTTTTACATCAAAATTCTGGGAAGGATTACAGAAAGCTATGGGAACAAAGTTGAAGTTCAGTACAACTTTTCACCCTCAGACAGATGGGCAGTCAGAACGAACTATTCAAATTTTAGAAGATATGCTCCGAGCTTGTGCCCTAGATTTCAAGGGAGCTTGGGACGAGAAGCTATCACTTATCGAGTTTGCTTATAACAGCAGCCACCAGGCTACAATCCAAATGGCTCCATTTGAAGCACTTTATGGGAAGAAGTGTCGTACACCTCTGTTATGGAATGAGGTGGGAGAAAGAAGAATTGTAGGACCGGAGTTTGTTGAAGAAACTTGTCGAGTGATTGATCAGATCAAGGAAAGGGTGAAGACAGCTCAAGTTCGCCAGAAGCACTATGCGGATAACCGACGTCGAGATCTGGAGTTTGTAGTAGGTGACAAAGTATTCTTGAAGATATCACCTGTGCGAAGGCTGAAATGGTTTGGTAAGAAGGGGAAGCTATGCCTCAGGTATGTGGGACCATACGAGATATTGACCAGATGTGGTAATGTGGCATATCAATTGGCCCTACCACTATCTATGTCAAGTGTCCATAATGTGTTCCATGTATCATTATTGAAGAAATATGTCAGGGATCCATCACACATCTTGACAGCAGACCCCCCAGACTTGACAGAGGACTTAACATTTGAAGTGGAATTTGTGATGCTCTCAAAACGAAAGGTACAACAACTTCGAAGCAAGGATATCCATTATGTGAAGGTGCATTGGAAAAGCCAAGATGTCGAAGAAATTACTTGGGAAGAGGAGAGCGCGATGAGAAAGAAGTATCCTAACCTTTTCGACGATCAAGGTACGTTCAAATTTTGAGGTCGAAATATCTTTTAAGGGTGGGGGAGTTGTGAGACCTACATGTAAATTTTGGGGATGAAATTTCTTTTAAGGGTGGGGGAGTTGTAGGACCCGCACTCCGTGAACCCGATCTAAACCTTGATTTCATGTCGTAACAGGTCTTCTGATCATCACCAGGCCAGACGGGACGAGCGGATGACAATCAGGTACAAAATCGGACCAACCAGACCAACTTAAGTATGAATTTCATTCATACCGGTCGATGGTACCGATCAACCGGTATGGTCTGCGTAGCAGACTACCATGATCTGGAATTGTATCTCTACGGGTCCCACTTTCCCAATTTCGAATCCTAAGACTTTTCTATTCCTAAGAGGCTTCCTACACCTAATTCCTAGCCTATTTAAACCCCTCTAAGCCTCCTAGAATTCCTTCCATTGATCCTCACAAACCCTAGAGAGGAGAAGGAGATTGGAGAAGGAGAAGGAGCTAGGAAGAAGAAGGAAGGCCACCAATGCCGTTCGACGACGCTCACCTTACGCCAGTCGACGGTAAGTGTTTTGAATCATTCCTCTTACATTGTGACTCTAGGATAGTTAATATGGTTGGATCAATACCATGCAAAGCAGGTATTGATCTAAACCCTAATTGGCCATTAAACCCTAATTTGCCGTCAAACCCTAGATTCGAGTTCTAGGATGATTATCATCAAAACTAGACTTGAATGAGTTGGAGATAACTCTAACTCAAAACTCAGACTTAGAATGGATAGGAAAGACCCTGGAAATCCATGGAGATTGATCGACGGCATTTGAAAAACATAATGTATGGTCTTTCGGAGACATACCGGTCGACCATACCGGTCACTAGTTTTCCCACAGAGATGCGACCGGTATGTTGCGATCGGTCAGCTCTGAAAGGCTGGTTTTGAACTCTGTTGGTTTTCCGACCAATGTGAAACCCTAAGAAACTATTCTAATTGAACTCTAATATAATGTAGGACTCTGTGATAGCACGTTTGGATCTTGCAACGTGGAGCAAGCTATCAAACGAGCGTCAGGTAAGGGAATCGGACCTAAACCCTAAAAGTTAATGGACAGTAAAACGTTGTTAATAATAACCCTGAATATATGATGTAATGGTTGTGCATATTCACATGTCATCTTTTATTTTCAGTTATTATTATTGTTCATGCATATTCCATATGATAGGATGTGATTGTGGCAAGTGGTTGTTTTCGTTGGTGTATGGAATGGGAAGGGCCTGGGGCCTAGGATCATTCCTCACATAGGCACCTTTGTGTAGTATTCTATCTTAGCATGCTTAGTGCGGATAGGGCATTAGGGGAAGGTCGTGGTACTGTGATCTCTGGCATGTGGTCGCTGGCCTGGCCACGATGTTGTGACACTGTGGTCTCTGACATGTGGTCTCTGGCCTGGCCACGATGCTTTAGCTATATCTCTATGCCGTAGAGAGTTATGTTGGGATAGGGTCTACTTGCGTATTGTTCTGTCTTAGTATGCTTGATGCGGGTAGGGCATCAGGGGAAGGTGTGGCATTGTGGTCTCCAGCCTGACCACCACGCTCTAGCTCTATCTCTATGCCGTAGTGAGCTGTACTAGGATGGAGCCTATAGTGATGACATATAGGATTGGTTAGTTGCGAGCCCAGTTTGCAAGCCCTAGCCAGTAGGGGCTTGTGTATTGGTATGGGTGGAGTATCAGGGGAAGTAGTGGATGCCTTAGCTCTATCTCTATTCCATGATGGGTGCATGTGGGTCAGTGGTAGTGTGGTCTACTGTGCGATGCTACACACTCGTGTATAGCGGTGAGGCGGCCTCCAAACCTTTCTATAGCACATTACAAACTTGAACCAGACCACAGCATAAAATGATTGTTACTCATGCATATAATATTGATACACTGTCTGATTGTCTTACTGAGCTAAGTTGTGAGCTCACCCTTTGTGTACACACCATTTTAGATGTTGATGCAGGTTACACGGTGGACGACTACGTGAACGCTTCGGCGTATGGAGGTGTTGCTGCTCTGGGTGTGCAAGCAGGAGAGGACAAGCATGTCGTTTCATGCGAGTGCCCTTTCTACATGTACCTTTGACTTTATTTTATTTGTTTCAGTTATTTTATTAAAGTGATGTAAGGATATTTAACTACGTTTGAGATTTGAATAATTGAATATTTATTTACATTTATCATTAGAATACTCAGTTCATTTATTGAAAGACTTTCGCTGTATTTATTATAATTTGATTGTGGTTATGTGCAATGGTTTGTATGAGTGGACACGGTCTTATTGAGATCCTGGTGTGTACCGTTGGTTAATTGACGGTTCACTCACACCATTCTGGTTGGTTCAGAAGTAGGGTGTGACAACTTGGTATTAGAGAGCTCTCGGGCTCTGTCCAACAAACCATATTGCACTTAACTAAGTCGATGACTGAGATAGAAAAATTAAAAATCTTAATACAACACACCATAAGCACTGTTTGATACTTGAGACTGATTAAGAAAGAGCATAATATACTATAGTAAATATGGAATTTAATTATACACATGCTCTAGTTAAGAAGAACCTTAAACACTTCTATTAAAGAGTAAATAGAGATAAAGTTAAAAGTGCTACAGGGTACGGCCCACAAATCGGACAGTTATCCTGTTATATAAATTGTCAAGAGAGAGAAAAAAATAAGAAGAAAATCATGGGGTAGGGGCCTAGGAGGAATAGGGTCCGCTATGTCATAATCCCGCTCGTAAGCGACCCTAAGCCAGTTCACCTGATCCTGAGTGACTTTGAGGCTGCGAGCCAAGTGCCGCAAGTCACGGCTCATCTCACGCTGAGCGTCCCTAAGCTCTGTGAACATACCTATCACGGTGCCGGGAGGTGGCTAGGATGGTCCCGCTGCATAGGTGGGCTGTGGTGCTGGTACTGGAACATCCTCCAAATAATCATCGCCACCCTCGTCATCACCCGCTGCCTCTGCTGCATGATCAGCATTAGCTGCTGCTGCTGCTGCTGCCGCGGCTGCTACCCTCCTGAGTGGGCGAGGAAGAGCCTCCAAATTCTCATCGCTGATAGGCACGTTATCCATCTGCATCCGCGGGATGGCATTCCAGTCGATGTCAGAGGCCATAGTGTCCTCCACAGCAATCTCACCCCTCATGTTCACTCGTAGCCGCTGTAGGAGAGTAGTGATGAGCCGGCCATAAGGAAGGTTACTGGTTTGACCAGGTATCGTAGCCTGATGCATGGTCTCGATGATGATATAGGGAAGGCAAACCTGCTCCCCAGTGCAAACGCAGTAAGTCAGGTACTGAGTGAGCTGAGATAACTCACTATAGTGGCCGCTCTGGGGCACAATGTTGTGTAGATGATGCGGCTATAAACTCGAGGCTGGGGCTTCAGACTAGCAGCCTTCATGGGCGCCCCAGGGTTGAGAAGTTGCTCTGAGATCTCCTGGCGCAGATCGTCAGTGAGAAAGCCCTTCATCTTAGGGGCACAGTAGAATAAATCTCCATCATTGGGAATCCCTAAAAGATCAGCAAGCTGATGGGTGTCGAAGGATATGGGAACACCTTTGACGTAACTGGTAATGCGGAGCGCTCGACATTGATCGAAGTTGTCGACGTCCCCATCTATCTCTAAGTTGGCATAAAAGTGTTTGACGAGGTTGGGACGGGTAGTTGTAGTGTATGTGATGATCTGAAACCATCCCAGTCTGCCAAAAGCGGCTTCCACATCGAACCGCTACAACTGCTCCAGATTAACACACCGTCCAGACTCGATGTTCTTCCTATCAAACCAAGGGAAGCGGGCTTGTGTCGCCTCAGAACGGAACCACCGCTCATCAAGCTGTGGAACTGGTGGGTGAGGAAGGTTCATGCCGAGTTCGTAGGAGCGCTTGCCAAGACCTCTTCGTGGGGCCATTTGAACTGCAAAACAAAGGCAAACTAGATGAAAATGTTAAAAATTTGTCGAAATTTTGGCAGCATAACGACAGCAAATTGGGAAAAAGCCTCGAACTCACCCAAAACTTGGGGAGGAGGACTTACGTAACCCCCACACACTTCAAGCAGACAAACAAGTGCAATTCATGCAAGAAATTTAAGAAATTAAAGGAATTCAAGAAAATTTCAAAATTTTTGGCAAAACCTAGGTTAAAAACTAGAAAAATCCAATTTTTACAATAATCGTTCGGTGGAAGTTCAAATTAGTTGCAGGCTTTTGCTCTTAGGGGTCTCTAAATCCTTTCTAAGCCGAAGGAAAGGAGTTCTTACAGTTAGAATCTTCCAATCGAAGAAAAACCTAGAATTTTAACTAAAAACGATATGGGAACTATGTAAAATTTGGATATGAAAAGAGGAAGCTTACCTGGAGGCGATGTACTGAGTCTGGATCGGAAGAAAACAACTTCTAGAATGATTGGTCGGACTGTAGCAACTCAGGAGCCAGAGGGAAATCGCCACCGGTGAGAAGGAAGGAGAGAAAAGTGAGAAAAATCTCACTTTTTGCGATTTTTAAAGCTTTTTGGGCATACCGGTCGACGGTTTTGCCCATACATGTCGACCGGTACCCCCTGGTATAGTCGACCGCTATGTTTCGGTCAGAATGAAAATTTTGACCGGTCGACTATATCGGTCTCTCCATACCGCCACAGTATCGCGACCGGTATGTCGCGACCGGTCAGAAAAAAAGAAAAAGGTTTAGAAAATTTTGTTTTTTTGGAAAAATTTTGTTATTAAGTTTCCATTTCGATTATCCGCCTTGCAATTGCTAAAGACTAACACTATTATGATGATTCGACTGTATCTCATGTGTTATGTCTTCTTCTCAGATCCAGACAAGACTAATCTGAGATGGTAGGTGGAAACGGTTGTAGGGGTGCTAGAAAGCGTCACCACTCCAGGGTGCGTCAGGCAGAGGAAAATGTGGAAACCGGCTATGTTGAAGAGCCAAACCCGGCAGTTGGAAAAGGGCAGGTTCCTAGGGCACCGACAAATTTTCCTGGCTCTCCTCACTCGAACTCTGAGACGATAGTGACTAATCTGGTATATCAAATGGAAGCTCAGTAGAAAGCATTCTTGAGCGAGATGTTGAAGATGTTCAGGCCACCGGGTTATGTTCCCACTGAAGGTACGCCTGAGTCTGGAAGAAATAATACTACTCTGCTGATGGATGGTAGCCTAGGGCTGATGGGCCAAGGACATAATTTACAACAACCGCATCAGTTTCCATCGTCATCTGCTTATCAGGGAGCCTACCTGTATCCACCACCATGGTACGGAATGAATACACAGGGGCAGCACGATCTGAGTCTGGCGCTGGATAGATTCTTAAAGTTGAAGCCTCCTACATTCACAGGTAAGATAGGGAAACCATTGTGGCCACCACAGTGGGTGGCAGAAATAGAGAAAAACTTTCGTCTGATGACGTGTTCTGAGGATGAAAAGGTACTGTTCGCCACGCATATGTTAAAGGAGGAGGCGAATGCTTGGTGGAATTCTACACGGGCATATCAGGAGACCAAGCATACGCATATTGACTAGGCAGTGTTTAAGGGAGCCTTCTTCGATAAATATTTTCCGAAGAATTTCAGGGATCAGATGGAGAAAGAATTCCTCAACCTACAACAGTCTCAGTCAACTGTGGATGCTTACCAGCAAAGGTACGAAGAGTTATTTTTCTTTGCACCGGCAAGCATTAGAGAGCACATCTTGGGGTACCTAGTGTCTGTGGTCGACATCACCGCTGAGGTGCCAAGAATGGAAGATCTAGATGTGGTACGAGAGTTTCCAGATGTGTTTCCAGAGGATCTCCCAGGTCTACCTCCAGACAGGGCTACAGAGTTCGTGATAGACCTAATGCTAGGGTTGGCACCAGTGTCTAAAGCACTGTACGGGATGGCCCCTACAGAATTAAAGGAGTTGAAGACCCAATTACAAGAATTACTAGATAAGGGTTTCATAAGACCAAGCTTATCACCATGGGGAGCACCTGTATTATTCGTCAAGAAGAAGGACGGTAGTGTACGGCTATGTATCGATTACCGACAGCTGAACAAGTTAACCATCAAGAATCGATATCCTTTGCCTAGGATCGATGATCTGTTCGATCAGTTACAGGGTGCAAAGGTTTTCTCGAAGATTGATCTCAGATCAGGGTATCACCAATTGAAGATCAAGGTCGGAGATATTCCAAAGACTGCTTTCAGGACGAGGTATGGGCATTATGAGTTTCTAGTTATGTCATTCGGGTTGACCAATGCCCCAGCATGGTTCATGGAACTGATGAACCGAGTGTTTCATGACATGTTGGACACTTCGGTCATAGTATTCATCGATGACATATTGGTATACTCAAAGGACAGGGAGTCTCATACAACACATTTGCGAGCAGCTCTACAACTGCTGAGAAGGGAGAAGCTTTATGCCAAGTTCAAGAAGTGTGAATTTTGGCTGAAGGAGGTGGCTTTCTTGGGCCACGTAGTATCTGAAGACGGTATCAAGGTAAATCCAAGTAAGATAGCTGCTATACTAGGATGGAAAGCACCAAAATCAGTGGCGGAGATTCGTAGTTTCTTTGGATTTGCTGCTTACTATAGAAGATTCGTGGAAGACTACTCAAGGATCGCCGTTCCACTTACCCGACTAACCAAGAAGGGAGAGAAGTTTATATGGTTAGAAGAGTGCAAGAAATACTTTCAGACTTTGAAGTCAAGACTAGTCTCTACATCTATCCTGACCATCCCAGCACCAAGCATACCGTTTACCTTATATACAGACACTTCAGGGTTGGGTCTTGGATGTGTATTGATGCAAGGAGAACAGGTGATTGCCTACGCATCAAGACAGTTAAAAGAGCATGAGAAGAATTATCCTACACATGACTTGGAGTTAGCAGCGGTAATACATGCAATCAAGACTTGGAGACACTACCTTTATGGTAAAAAGTTTCAGATTAAGTCTATTCACAAGAGCTTAACCTATCTTTTCACTCAGAAGGACCTGAATATGAGATAGAGGAGATGGCTGGAGTTATTCAAAGATTATGATTGTGACATCCAGTACCATCCGGGTAAGGCAAAAGTTGTGGCTGACGCCCTAAGCAGAAAGTGGGCATTGAAACCAGAGGCAGGACCAAGTACAAATGCTGCATTATGTACTGCAGCCTTGAGCTCAACAGAGAATGATGAAGAGTATATAATAGAGACTGCAAGAGATCCAGTGGAACATGGCTTAATTAATAAGTTCACATTGATGTTCGTAGCCTTGAAGATCTCATTGGATCTCATAGATGAGGTCAAAGTAGCAATCCTACAGGATCCACATCTCAAGACGGTACAAGAAGACCTAGAGAAAGGTAACAGCAATCCTGACTTTACCCTGGATTCAGACAAGGTACTCAGGTATCGTGGACGATTATGTATACCTGAGAGTGAGAACTTAAATATCAGAGATCGAGTTATGACAGAAGCTCATTACACTCCATACTCGGTACATCCAGGAAGCACCAAAATGTACCATGATTTAAGAAGATTATATTGGTGGAGGGGTATGAAAGCAGATATAGCTCGTTTCATATTCTAATGTCTGAATTGCCAGCAAGTTAAAGCGGAAAGGCAGAGACCCAAAAGTTTACTGCAGCCATTACCAGAACCTTCTTGGAAGTGGGATTGTATCACAATGGATTTCGTCACTGGTCTACCCTTGACACCAAGGTCGGTGGATGCAGTTTGGGTTATAGTTGATCGACTCACCAAGACAGCTCGATTCATTGCGGTCAGACCTCAGTATACCATGGAGAATCTGGCCAAGCTATATGTAGATAATATAGTCAGACTTCATGGCGTCCCCGAGAGTATAGTATCTAATAGAGATCCCCGTTTTACATCAAAGTTCTGGAAAGGATTACAGAAAGCTATGGGAACAAAGTTGAAGTTCATTATAGCTTTTCACCCTCAGACAGACGGGTAGTCAGAACGAACTATTCAAATTTTAGAAGATATGCTCCGAGCTTGTGCCCTAGATTTCAAGGGAGCTTGGGACGAGAAGCTATCGCCTATCAAGTTTGCTTATAACAACAGCCACCAGGCTACAATCCAAATGGCTCCATATGAAGCACTTTATGGGAAGAAGTGTCGTACACCTCTATTATGGAATGAGGTGGGAGAAAAAAGAATTATAGGACCGGTGTTCGTAGAAACTTGTCGAGTGATTGATCAGATCAAGGAAAGAGTGAAGACAGCTCAAGTTCGCCAGAAACACTATGCAGATAACTGACGTCGAGATCTGGAGTTTGTAGTAGGTGACAAAGTATTCTTGAAGATATCACCTGTACGAGGGCTGAAACGGTTTGGTAAGAAGGGGAAGCTATGCCCCAGGTATGTGGGACCATACGAGATATTGGCCAGATGTGGTAATGTGGCATATCAATTGGCCCTACCACCATCTATGTCAAGTGTCCATGATGTGTTCCATGTATCATTATTGAAGAAATATGTCAGGGATCCATCACACATCTTGACAGCTGACCCCCCAGACTTGACAGAGGACTTAACATTTGAAGTGGTATTTGTGATGCTCTCAAGCCAAAAGGTACAACAACTTCGAAGCAAGGATATCCATTATATGAAGGTGCATTGGAAAAGCCAAGATGTCGAAGAAAATACTTGGGAAGAGGAGAGCGCGATGAGAAAGGAGTACCCTAACCTTTTCGACGATCAAGGTACGTTCAAATTTCGAGGCCGGAATTTCTTTTAAGGTTGGGGGAGTTGTGAGACCTACATGCAAATTTCGGGGATGAAATTTCTTTTAAGGGTGGGGGAGTTGTAAGACCTGCACTCTGTGAACCCGATCTAAACCTTGATTTCATGTCGTAACTGGTCTTCCGATCATCACTGGGTCAGACGGGACGAGCGGATGACAATCAGGTACGAAATCGGACCAACCAGACCAACTTAAGTATGAATTTCATTCATACCGGTCGATGGTACCGGTCTATGGTACCGGTCGACCGGTATGGTCTGCACAGCAGACTACCAAGATCCAGAGTTGGATCTCTGCGGGTCCCACTTTCCCAATTCTGAATCCTAAGACTTTCCTAATCCTAAGAGGCTTCCTAAACCTAATTCCTAGCCTATTTAAACCTCTCTAAACCTCCTAGAATCCCTTTCATTGATCCTCACAAACCCTAGAGAGGAGAAGGAGATTGGAGAAGGAGAAGGAGCTAAGAAGAAGAAGGAAGTGCCGCCATTGCCGTTTGACGATGCTCACCTTACGCCAGTCGACGGTAAGTGTTTTGAATCATTCCTCTTACATTGTGACTCTAGGATAGTTCGTATGGTTGGATCAATACCATGCAAAACAGGTATTGATCTAAACCCTAATTGGCCATTAAACCCTAATTTGCCGTCAAACCCTAGATTCGATTTCTAGGATGATTATCATCAAAACTAGACTTGAATGAGTTGGAGATAACTCTAACTCAAAGCTCAGACTTAGAATGGATAGGAGGAACCCTGGAAATCCATGGAGATTGATCGACGACAGTTGAAAAACCTAATGTATGGTCTTCCGGAGACATACCGGTCGACCATACCGGTCGCTAGTTTTTCCACAGAGATGCGACCGGTATGTTTCTACCGGTCAGCTCTGAAAGGCTGGTTTTGAACTTTGTTGGTTTTTCGACCAACGTAAAACCCTAAGAAACTATTCTAATTGAATCCTAATATAATGTAGGACTCTATGATAGCATGTTTTGATCTTGCGACGTGGAGCAAGCTATCAAACGAGCGTCAGGTAAGGGAATCGGACCTAAACCCTAAAAGTTAATGGACAGTAAAACGATGTTAATAATAACCCTGAATAGATGATGTGATGGTTGTGCATATTCACATGTCATCGTTTATTTTCAGTTATTATTATTGTTCATGCATATTCCATATGATAGGATGTGATTGTTAGGCATGTGGTTGTTTTCGTTGGTGTGTGGAATGGGAAGGGCCTGGGGCCTGGGATCATTCCTCACACTGGAACCTTTGTGTAGTATTCTATCTTAGCATGCTTGGTGCGGGTAGGGCATCAGGGGAAGGTCGTGGTACTGTGGTCTCTGGCATGTGGTCGTTGGCCTGGCCACGATGTTGTGGCACTGTGGTCTCTGACATGTGGTCTCTGGCCTGACCACGATGCTTTAGCTCTATCTCTATGCCGTAAGGAGTTATGTTGGGATAGGGTCTACTTGCGTATTGTTCTGTCTTAGTATGCTTGATGCGGGTAGGGCATCAGGGGGAGGTGTGGCATTGTGGTCTCCAGCCCGGCCACGACGCTCTAGCTCTATCTCTATGCCATAATGAGCTGTATTAGAATGGAGCCTATAGTGATGACATATAGGATTGGTTAGCTGCGAGCCCAGTTTGCAAGCCCTAGCCAGTAGGGGCTTATGTATTGGTATGGGTGGAGTATCAGGGGAGGTAGTGGATGCCTTAGCTCTATCTCTATTCCATGATGGGTGTATGTGGGTCGGTGGTAGTGTGGTCTACTGTGCAATGCTACACACTCGTGTATAGAGGTGAGGCGACCTCCGAACCTTTCTATAGCACATTGCAAACTTGAACTAGACCACAACATAAAATGATTGTTACTCATGCATATAATATTGATACATTGTCTGATTGTCTTACTGAGCTAAGTTGTGAGCTCACCCTTTGTGTACACACCATTTTAGATGTTGATGCAGGTTACACGGTGGAGGACTACGTGAACGCTTCGACATATGGAGGTGTTGCTGCTCTGGGTGTGCAAGCAGGAGAGGACGAGCATGACGCTTCATGCGAGTGTCCTTTCTACATGTACCTTTGACTTTATTTTATTTGTTTCAGTTATTTTATTAAAGTGATGTAAGGATATTTAACTACGTTTGGGATTTGGATAATTGAATATTTATTTAAATTTATCAGTAGAATACTCAATTCATTTATTTAAAGACTTTCGCTGTATTTATTATATTTTGATTGTGGTTATGTACAATGGTTTGTATGAGTGGACACGGTCTTATTAAGATCCTGGTGTGAACCGTTGGTTCATTGACGGTTCACTCACACCATTCTGGTTGGTTCAGAATTGGGGTGTGACAATAGATATTGTGATGACATATATGACTGGTTAGATACAGAACCTACTTGCAAGTCCTTGCCAATAGGGTTTAGGTGTTGGTGCAGTGTTGGGTATCAAGGGGAAGACATGGGATGGTGGCTTTGCCTGCCACCAGACTCTAACTCAATCTCTATACCGGAGTGAGTGATGTGGGGTGACAACAGTAGTGTAGTATGTGCCTGACTGTTGGGCATTGCCACACTCTCGTGCATGGAGGTGTGGTGGCCACCAAACCTTATCATAGCACTTTGCAAGTTATACTAGACCCAATTGTAATGTTATCTTATGCATTTTGTATGTTGCATTGGTTTTGTGCTTTACTGAGCTAAATTGTGAGCTCTCCCTATGTATATACACTATTTTTCAGATGTTGATGCAGGTTAAACTGTTGAGGACTTTATGGCTGCTCCAGCTTACAGGACAGTGGCAGCTATAGATACACAGCTAGTGGAGGACGAGCATGAATGGCTCATGTGAGTGCTCTTGTTGTGTGTTCCTTTAGGATTTTATTTATTCCTACGGTTGGTTACAGACAATGTATTGAATTTACTTATTTACGTTGTAGATGATGGAATAGTTTGATTAGTTATTTATAAATAGATACTTGGTTTACTTATTTATTTAAATCCGCTACTATTTATTATTCTCTAATTATGGTTAGATTATTTTGAATGGTTTGTTGACACGGTATATGGAGATCTTGGTGTGAGCTGTGGTTTGAAGATGGTTCACTCACACTTCTGGTTCAGTCCGAATTGGGGTGTAGCAACTTGATATCAGAGCTCGTAGGTTCTATCCAGCTAACTATTTATGTATCTAACTGTGTCCAGTGAACTGAGATAGGAAATTAAAAATCTTAATAAGAACACACCATAAACTTATTTGTTGTTTGCGACTTAATGAAAGAGCATAACACACTAACATTGAAAGTGGAAATTTCTGCACACATATGTCTAAGAAGAAGACCATATAAATATGTAATAACCTGAACATGAAAGAAAAATATAAAGTGTATGACAGGGTATAGTCCACAGGTCAGACAGTTGTCCTGTTATCAAAATAAACTATATATAAGAGAGGGAAAAATGAAATCTGGGCCTGTACCCATAAATGTGCTACCAGAAGCCACAAAGAATGTGAATATTGTACCGATGGACGGTAGTACAGCTGCCGAGGGGAAACAACAGCAGGCAACGTAGCACACAATGTTCTCTCAGCAGTTTGCTGGAACGTCCACACTGAGCCAGTACCAAGGTGGATATCAGAGAGGATATGCTTACCCACCACAATGGTATGGACAGACACCGTATGGGTAGAGTAGCCTTTCCAGAGCTATGGATGGATTTCTAAAACATAAGCCACTAACTTTTACAGGGAAGCCAGGGAAACCACTATGGCCAGCATAGTGGATGGCAGAGATCGAAAAGAACTTCAGATTGCTAGAATGTTCTGATGAGGAGAAGGTATTGTATGCCACTCACATGCTGAAGGAAGATGCCAATGGATGGTGGAACTCTACCAGTGCATACTTGGAAACGAAGCATGATATCATCACTTGGGCCATATTCAAAGAGGCCTTCTTTTATAAGTACTTTCCAATGAGCTTTCGTGACCAAATGGAGAAGGAGTTCCTCAGTCTGCAGCAATCTCAGATGATTGTTGAGGCTTACCAGCAAAAGTATGAGGAGTTGTTTTTCTTTGCTCCAACTAGCATGCAGGAGGAAGAAACTAAGGCCCGTCACTTTACAATGGGTCGTTGCTCTAACTAGCATGTGTTGGGGCAAGGACTGAAGATTTACAATGAAGCTGTACAGGTGGCTCAAGTCATTAAAGCAAGCCAGAGGGACAGTTTCTTTGTGCAGAATAGGGGTTCAAAGAGGCCTAACCCTGAGGCTCAAGGCAGAGGAAACAACAAGCCTTACTGTCCATTCAGGCCACTAGCTAGTACTGTGCCACCCAGATCTGTTCCTGCAGTGACACAATAGGCAATGGGGTAGGACGCCAGTGTGAAGTGCTTCAATTGTCAACAGGTGGGCCACTAAGCCAGATCATGCCCACTACCAAAGAAGCAACAACAGCAAGGCAAGGTGTACGCCGTTACCACGGAGGAAGCCGTCGCATCACCTGATGTGGTTACTGGTATAATTCTGTACTTACTCCTTTAGTTACTGTATTTTTTGTATGAGCATGTTGAACTAAGGGTAAATTAAAAACCTCAAGTACGATAAACATAGCAGGG
The DNA here is from genome assembly GCA_028583415.1 of Protea cynaroides. Lineage (NCBI taxonomy): Eukaryota > Viridiplantae > Streptophyta > Magnoliopsida > Proteales > Proteaceae > Protea > Protea cynaroides. Next base: position 75,496,233 of record CM053276.1, on the reverse strand, counting down.
GTACCCGCTAGAGTCCTATTCGACTCAGGGGCCACCTATTCCTTTGTGTCAGTATCATTTGAGAAAGGACTAGATCAACCCATCATGACTTTGGAACTAAGTCTATTAGTTTGATTCCTCATGGGAATGGAAGTGGTATTAGAAGAATATTACAGACCTTGCCCAGTACATATTGAAGGGTGGGATTTGGAAGCCAATCTAGTCCCACTTGAGATGTTGAATTTCTATGTCGTTCTGGGAATGGACTAGTTATCCTAGTACTCAGCAAGCCTATTGTTTGTTGAGAAGAAGCTAACCTTCAAGGACAGCAAAGGAAAGGAGTTCAACTTCAAAGGGACTAAGTTGCCTAGGAAGAGAAAGCTTATATTCTCTACTCTTAAAGCAAAGAGGTGCTTAGAGATGGGGGGGAGTAAGATACCTCATATCTGTTGTGGATGTAACCCCTGACTTGCCAAAGATGGAAGATATTGAGGTAGTATGGGAGTTTCCTGATGTGTTTCCAGAAAACCTACCCGGATTACCACCAGACAGGGCGAATGAGTTTGTGATAGATCTTCTGCCTGGGGTTGTGCCAGTATCTAGAGCACCCTATAGAATGGCTCCTATAGAGTTGAAGGAATTGCAGACTCAGTTGCAAGAATTATTGGACAAGGGATTCATAAGGCCGAGTATATCATCTTGGTGAGCACCTGTGCTATTTGTTAGGAAGAAGGATGGTAGCGTGCGTTTATATATGGACTACTGTGAATTAAATAAGCTCACCATCAAGACAGATACTCACTACCTAGAATCGATGACTTATTCGATCAATTGCAAGGTGTCAGTGTGTTCTCAAAGATTGATTTGAGGCCTGAGTATCATCAACTCAAGATCAAGGAGGTAGACATTCCCAAGACAGCTTTCAGAACAAGGTATGGGCACTACGAGTTCCTTGTGATGTCTTTTGGATTGACCAATGCACCTGCATTGTTTATGGAACTGATGAACCGAGTGTTCCATGACATGTTGGACACATCGGTTCTCGTATTCATAGTTGATATTTTGGTCTACTCCAAGGACAAGGAGACACATGCAATGCTCTTGAGAGAGGCATTACATAGACTAAGAAGAGAGAAGCTCTATGCAAAGTTTAAGAAGTGTGAATTTTGGCCAGACGAAGTGGCCTTCTTAGCTCACGTGGTGTCTGCAAAAGGAATCAAGGTGGATCCAACAAGATTGCAGCCATAGTAGGATGGGAAGCATCGAAGACAGTTGGTGAAATTCGTAGCTTCCTGGGCTTAGTTGGATATTATTGAAGATTTTTGGAAGACTATTCCAAGATCGCCGTTCCACTCACTAGATTAACCAAGAAGGGTGAAAAGTTCATATGGACGGAAGAATGTGAGAAATGCTTCCAGACACTAAAGTCAAGGCTGGTTTTAGCACCTATATTGACTATTCCTGCTCCAGGCCTTCCATTCACACTATATACGGATGCCTCGGGTATGGGACTGGGATACGTATTGATGCACAGAGGGCAAGTAATTGCCTACGCCTCAAGACAACTAAAGGAGCATGAAAAGGACCACCCTACACATGACCTAGAACTGGAAGTAGTCATTCAAGCTATCAAGAATTGGAGGCACGATCTATATGGTGAGAAGTTTCAGATCAAGTCTGACCACAAAAGCCTAACATACTTCTTCACACAAGACCTGAACATGAGGCAGAGGAGGTGGTTAAAATTACTTAAAGACTATGACTGTGACATTCAGTATCACCCAGGTAAAGCAAATGTTGTAGCAGATGCTCAGAGTAGGAAATAGGCGTCGAAACTTGAAGCATGGCCGAGTACAAATGTTGCATTGTGTGCTGTAGTTTCTGGCTTAATAGAGAATGAGGAGCAGTTTTTACTAGAGTCGATAGATGATCCAATGAAGCAAGGTTTGATACACAAATTTACCCTTATGTTTGCAACATTAAACATTTTGCCTGAGTTGACAGAGGAGGTAAAGAAACAGTTCTACAAGATCCATACCTCAGGACAGTGCAAGAGGATTTGAAAAAGGGTAGAACCAATCCTGACTTCACCTTGGATGCAAACAAGGTACTCAAGTATCGTGGACGTTTGTGCATACTTGAGAATGAGGACTCTGAAATCAGAAATCGAATTATGTTGGAAGCTCACTTCACCCCATATTTAGTACATCCTGGAAGTATTAAGATGTACCATGACTTAAAGATGTTGTACTAGTGGAGGGATATGAAAGTAGATGTGGTAAGATATATCTTCCAATGTCTAAACTACCAACAAGTTGAAGCGGAGAGATAGCGACCTATAGGCTTATTACAGCCGTTGCCTGAGCCATCATGGAAATGGGATTGTATTACCATGGATTTCATCACGGGCCTACCTATGACTCCAATGTCAGTAAATACGGTTTGGGTAGTTGTAGATCGCCTCACCAAGATAGCAAGATTTATCCCTGTTAGATCGCAATACACCATGGGCAGGTTACAAAATTATATGTGGACAACATAGTCAGACTCTACAGTGTGCCAGAGAGTATAGTGTCTGACAGAGATTCACACTTCACATCTAAGTTCTGGGATGGGCTATAGAAGGCCATGGGGACAAAACTGAAGTTTAGTACGGCCCTTCATCCTCAAACAGATGGTCAGTCAGAGAGGACCATCCAGATCTTAAAAGACATGCTTCGAGCTTGTCCTATCGACTTCAAGGGAGCTTGGGATGAGAAGCTTTCACTCATTGAGTTCGCCTACAATAATAGCTACCAGGCTACGATCGAGATGGTTCCATATGAGGCCTTGTATGGTAATAAATGCTGGACACCATTGTTATGGAACAAGGTTGGAGAAAGATGGATTGTAGGACAAGAATTTTTGGAAGAAACTTGTAAAGCAGTGGACCAGATCAAGGAAAGAGTAAAGACAGCTTAAGTGCATCAGAAGTACTCCGTTGATAACAGACGTCGAGACCTCGAATTCACTGTTGGTGATAAGGTGTTCTTGAAGATATCACCAGTCAGAGGCTTGAAGCGGTTCGAAAAGAAAGGGAAACTGTGTCCTAGATATGTGGGATCATATGAGATTCTATTCAGATGTGGCAATGTGGCCATCAACTGGCATTGCCACCAGTGATATCTAGTGCTTACAATGTCTTCCACGTATCCCTACTGAAGAAGTACGTTAGAGGCCCCTCGCACATTCTAGTTGTGGATCCTCCAGATTTGACAGAAGACTTGACCTTCAAGGTAGTACCTATCAAGCTCATCGATTGAAAGGCACATCAGCTTCGAAGGCGTGCTATACACTACGTCATGGTAGTTTGGAAGAGCCATGATGTGGAAGAAAGCACCTGGGAGGAAGAGGATGTCATGCGACAAGAATACCCTCAGCTCTTCGACTTTGAAGGTACATACAATTTTGAGGATGAAATTTCTTGTAAGGGTGGGGGAATTGTGAGACCTACATGCAAATTTCGAGGACGAAATTTCTTATAAGGGTGGTAGAGTTGTAAGACCTGCACTTTGAAAACCCAATTTAATTGATGTTTCTCATCATGATTGGTCTTCTAATCATAACTAGACCAGAAGACGAGGCCGGGTGATGAACCACGACATCCAGGTATGAGAAACGATACTTAAAAATCAAGTTTTCACATACCGGTCTCAGTATCGATTGCACTCTGAGTGAGACCGGTATGTCCAACCGGTATGTATACGCGAGTGATGACTGACTCTAGTGGGTCCCACACTCCGAATCTGAGTTTAGGAAATCTTTTGGACATAGGAGACCTTCTTAGAATGGTCTCCCACTCTATACATGCATCCATTCTTCTCCTTAGACATTTTCCATTGACTTTCAAACCCTAGAGCCGTCTGGAAGAGATCTAAAAAGGAGCAGAGATGAAAGAAGTCGTTCAAGGGGGATTTTTCATTGGAGGAGAGCACCGCCACTCAACAAACATTGGTAAGTGCTCTACCTCTGTAATAATGCTTGGGTTATGGATCAAAGCCGTGAAACAACGTATTGATCCAAAACCCTAGAACTGTAGAACCCTAGTTCCTTGTCAAGATCCATTCCGAGAAGGATGGGGACGTTGTTCTACGAGGTTAAACGATAAACAATCTAAACCTAACATGTAGCTTGACCTTAGAATGGTTTAGGAGGAACCCTGAAACCAAGTCGATGACCGACGGGAGAAGAAGGTCAGAGAACGGACTCTCGGATCCATACCATCGAACATACCGGCTGGACAAATAGGTCCTGCAGTATAGCATACCGCAGGGCATACCGGCTGGACAAAAAGTCCTGTGGTATGGTCCTGATGTATATACCGCAAGCATGTACTGGCTACACTATGGTGACCGGTATGTTTGTTGAGTGAGACCGGTATGTCTTTTTGAAGCCTTTTAGTGGTTAGACTTGGTTCTGATCAACTGGAACCTTGTAAAAATCTAATTCTAACTAATGAATAATGTTGTGTAGGACTTGTGGACGGCGTGAGTGGACTCTGTAACACAGATGAAACTTCCAATCGCACGTCAGGTAAGGGACAAGACCCCAAACCTTAATTAATTAATAATGGCAGTAAATCGTTGCAATCATACTTGTATCTGTAACTGTTGATTGTTGCCTGTGCATTTTTACATGTCATTATGTTATTTAATTTTATTATCTGTTCATGCATATTCGTATGTAAGGATGATGGTTGTTTAGGCATGTGATTGTTTTCGTTACTGTGTGGAATGTAAAGGGGAGTGGAGCCCTAGATATATTCTCACACTAACACCTTTTCTTATTGTCGTCTACCTTAGCGAGCTTGGTATGAGTAGGTATCAGGGGGAAGACGTGGGATTGTTGCCTGTGCATTTTCACATGTCATTTTGTTATTTAATTTTATTATCTGTTCATGCATATTCGTATGCTAGGATGATGGGTATTTGGGCATGTGATTGTTTTCTTTTGTGTGTGGAATGTGAAGGGGAGTGGAGCCCTAGATATATTCTCAGTGACACCTTTTCGTATTATCTTCTACCTTAGCAAGCTTCGTACGAATAGGGTATCAGGGGGAAGACGTGGGATTGTAGCTCCGATTGCCCACCAGACTCGATCCCTATCTCTATGTCGTAGGAAACTGTGCTGGGGCAGGACCATAGATATTGTGATGACATATATGACTGGTTAGAAATAGAACCCACTTGCAAGCCCTTGCCAACAAGGGTTATGGTGTTGGTGCGGTGTAGGGTATCAGGGGGAGGACGTGGGATGGTGGCTTTGCCTGCCCACCAGACTTTAGCTCAATCTCTATACCGGAGTGAGTGATGTGGGGTGACAGCAGTAATGTGGTACGTGCCTGACTGTTGGGCATTGCCATACTCTGTTGCATGGAGGTGCGGTGGCCGCCAAACCTTATCATAGCATTTTGCAAGTTATACTTGATCCAATTGTAATGTTATCTCATGCATTTTATATGTTGCATTGGTTTTGTGCTTTATTGAGCTAAGTTGTGAGCTCACCCCATGTATATACACTATTTTTCTGATGTTGATGTAGGTTACACTGTTGAGGACTTTATGGCTGCTCCAGCTTACTGGACAGTGGCGTCTATAGATGCACAGCCAGTGGAGGACGAGCATGAATGCCTCATGCGAGTGCTCTTGCTGTGTGTTCCTTTAGGATTTTATTTATTCTTACGGTTGGTTACAGACAATGTATTGAATTTACTTATTTATGTTGTGTATGATGGAATAATTTGATTAGTTTTTTATTTAGAAATTGAAACTCGGATAACTTATTTATTTAAATCCACTGCTATTTATTATTCTCTGATTATGGTTAGACTGCTTTGAATGGTTTGTTGACACAATTTATTGAGATCCTAGTGTGAGCCGTGGTTTGGAGACGGTTCACTCACACTTCTGGTTGAGTCGAAATTGGGGTGTGACACTAATTCAGGGGCTACCTGTCATATTACATCAGATTTTGCAAATCTGAACACCGGCCAGCAATACAATGGCACTGATCACGTCATAGTCGGTAATGGAGCAAGTTTGAAATTGCAAAGTATTTGGACTTCTTCATTATCTTCTTCATCTCATGATTTAGGACTTCATGATGTACTACATGTTCCTAATATTATCAAAAATCTATTATCTATCAGTAAGCTAACTGCTGATAATAATGTCTCTATTGAGTTTCATCTTAGATGTTATGTGAAGGATCTACATACGGGGAAAATCATCCTCCGAGGAACAACTGAAGCTGGTCTCTATTGGCTTCCCATTGCGGCATCGTCTATTTCTACATTCAATAAGGGGCCATCAGCTCAAGTTGGTGAAAGGGTTTCTCAGTCTATTTGGCATGATAGACTTTGACATCCTTCCAATAAATGTTTATCATATCTTCTTCGTAGTTTGGCATTACCTTCCACGGCTTCATCCATCATCGGCATATGTATGTTTTGTCAAATGGGAAAGGCACACAAACTCCCATTTGCCTTGAACAACACCATTGCCTCTTCTCCATTTCAGCTTGTACCCTCTGACATATGGGGACCTTCTCCATCACCTTCCACACAGGGATATCACTATTATATTTCTTTTATAGATGACTATAGTCGATTCACCTGGATTTATCCTCTTGTACACTGTTCTGAAGCACCAAATATTTTCTTTCAATTTAATTCCCATGTTCAAAACATCTTCAATTGTAAGATTAAAATTTTCCAGTCTGATGGTGCCTGTGAATATCAGGCTTTTGATTCTTTTTTTAAGAATCAAGGTGTCAGTCACCAATACTCATGCTCTCACAGCTCTTAGCAGAATGATCACGCTAAAAGAAAGCATCGTCACATAGTTGAAATAGGCCTTACATTGATGGCTCGTGCTTTAGTTCCTCTCTCCTTTCGGCCATTGGCTTTTGAAACAGCGGTGTTCTTAATCAACAGGCTTCTAACTTATGTTTTGAGGAACAAAAGTCCATTTTCTGTACTCTTCAACAAGGAATCAGATTATAAAGTGTTACGCACATTTGGATGTGCTTGCTTCCCGTGGTTGTGACCATGGAACAAGAACAAGCTGTAATACTGTTCAAAACAGTGCATCTTTGTCGGACACAACAGCTCCCATAAGGGCTATAAATGCTTTGATCCTTCTGTAAGCCGAACCATCATCTCACACCATGTCACTTTCGTTGAGGTATGCTTTCCTTTTGCCACTTTACCCACCAACCTAGCCCAATCATGTTCCATTCCCACTACCTCCCTACTTATTATAACCAGTGACAATATAGTCTCTAATGCATCTCCTATCCCCCCCAGATTATCCTATTCCACCACCTATTTTACCAACAATATTGGATCGTACTACTTCTCCATCTTCCAATATTCATATACCACCTCATGCCTTCCCAAATACACCTCCTTTACCACACCGACATACCCACCATCTCCTAACCCCATTTCCTTTGAGCCACCCCCACAGCCTTGTCACATGGTTACACAGCTACAGATGGGTGTCATAAAACCCATATCAAAGTTAAATTTATTAGCTACTAAGCATCCAATTCCGGTTGAATGTCTAACTGCTATTGCTACACAAGAAGCTGAACCAACATCTTTTATAGCTGCTAATAAGGTTCCTGAATGGCAAATAGCCATGAATGAGGAGTTCAATGCATTATTACGTAGTGGTACATGGGATTTGATACCATATCATCCATCAATGAATCTTGTGGAAAATAAATGGGTTTTCCGAATCAAAAGACACTCGGATGGACCTATTTCTCAGTATAAGGCAAGGATTATTGCAAAAGGGTTTCATCAACGTGAAAGAATTGATTTCTTTGACACGTTTAGTCCAGTGGTGAAACCCACAACAATTCACACTGCTCTTTCTATTTCAGTGTCAGGAAATTGGCCACTCATGCAATTGGATATACAAAATGCATTTTGAAATGGTGCATTGGAGGAAAATGTGTATATGACTCAGCCACAAGGGTTTCAGGATTCATCCAACACGACTCATGTTTGTCATCTAAAGAAGACGTTATATGGCTTAGAGCAAGCCCCTCGTGCCTGGTCATATCGGCTTGGAAATTTTCTTTTATCCCAAGGCTTCAACGATTCAATATCAGATACGGCTTTCTTTGATCACTCTTCTACAACGGACTTAATATATGTCCTTGTATATGTGGATGACATCATAGTAACAGGGAGTAATTCAACAATGGTGCATTCTCTGGTTAAAGCTCTTGACATCGAGTTTGCCATTAATGATCTTGGTACCTTAAATTATTTTCTTGGGGTAGAAGTTATACATTCTTCTCAGGGATTACATTTAAGTCAAGCCAAGTATACTCTAGACCTATTACATAAGGTTAAAATGGAAGTAGCCAAGCCAATGAATACTCCCACATCCACAGTTCCTTTACTATCAGGCCAAGGTCAAGTCTTTTCCGATATTACATTCTACATAAGCACAGTTGGTTATCTTCAATAGTTGACCCACACTCGTCCAAACATTGCCTTCTCAGTTAATCGTGTTTTCCAGTTTACGCATCAGCCAACAATTGAACATTGGATTACTGTCAAACGAATTTTGTGGTACTTAAAAGACACAATTACTCTTGGTCTGCAAATTCGTCCTTGCTCCTCCTTTCAGCTTCGAGCATTTTCTGACGCCGATTGGGCCGGCAGCCCTCATGACCGTCGGTCTACTAGCGGGTACTGCATTTACATTGGTTCTAACTTAATCTCTTAGAGCTCGAAGAAACAACATACAGTCGCCCATTCTTTAACTGAATCTGAATACAAAGCAGTGGCAAATGTATCATTTGAGTTGATTTGGCTTCGTCAGTTGCTTCGGGAACTTCATATTCACAGTTCTCCCCCACTACTGTTTTGTGACAATATAGGAGCAACATATCTGGCGACGAACCCTCTCTTTCATGTTTGAACAAAGCATATTGAAATTGATTTTCACTTTGTTCGAGAACAAGTAGCCACTGGCCATCTACAGATTTGGTTTATACTAAGTGGTGAGCAGGTTGCAGATGTTCTAAGAAAAGGATTACCAGGTCCAAGGTTCAGACTACTACACGACAAGCTCATAGTCTGCAATAGACCATTTTGCTTGCAGGGACTGTTAAGGATATTATTCAAAATTCAAATGAAGAGATAACTACTGGTAAGACAACTCCATGTATAAGAGACTCTCCCACAATCAAGGCAATTGATTGTGGTGATAAGGATATCTAACATCCATATATTCAAAATTCAAATGAAGAGATATCCATTAGTGAGACAACTCAGCGTACAAGAGGCTTTCCGAAAACCAAGGCACTTGATTGAGTAATGTAATCCAATAGTTATCATTTGTAAAAAATCCTACCATTAAATCTTGTAAATCTGCAACACAATTGTAAATTCAAGGTTATAAATATAGACCTTACTATCAAATGATAGTTAAGGTAGATTCAAATTCAAACTACTGAATTTTCTCTCTTTTCACCCCTTTCCTTAAAATAGAATTTTGTTTTGTCCTTTAAAGTTTCCTTCCAAAACTGCTGTCATCTATTGAGTCCTTATTACAAGTCTATCCTAAAGACTTGTTCGTTTATGCAAGAAGATGGAATAGCCCTGATTATTTACAGAATTTCCATTGTTCATATCTTGTTTATTTGTCAATTGGATGGGCCCAATACGGATTCAATTGGGTTTTCCAACTCGGGTCCTACATCAAATGGCCCCTTAAACAGTGTGGTTAATTACCAAATTACCACTAGCTCTTGTCTGTGACATATTTTGAGTATTACTTTGCTTGGGTGGTCCCACAAGTGTGACCATAATTTACAGAATTGCCATTGGACTTCTATATTTGTAATTTATTGCTTTAGAAGATCACTAGATCATACTGATAGAATTTACATGGAATGTTGATTGTTATTTTTAGCATATCTAGGATTTTATTTGCTATCGGACGTTGAAGATTATCTAGCAAATCTTAGTGAAAACAGTCAGAGAGGCACTTACCCTTGAGAATCATGTCTCATCATGTCACACGGAGTCAAGGATTGAACTAACCCCCTCCTCAGCACAACCAAGCAAGGGAAAATGTGATAGAAGAAGAGCAGGAGGCGGACAACATCAGTAATGGACGGACCTGCACCCCACCGCGTTAAGAGCCAGTGCATGGCTATGAACCTGAGTTTGTCACATGGGAAGAGTTCGGAAGGATGGCCGAAACTATGGATAACCTAACGAGGTTTCTCCAAACCTTCCAGGTCGGCCAGCCGCCTCCTCCGAACAGACAGGATCCTGATGAGCCAAGGCCAGTCAACATCCCACGGGGAGAGAACAGTGCGCCCCAGGGACATCCTGGTAATCACCCACCAATGGATCCACTACACAAGGGACAAGTTCCTCTGGATCGACAAAGAAGGGATGCTTTCCCCCAAGGTTTGAAGAGTCATGTTTCTCGCTCCTTCAGCTTATCTTTATACAAAGGGGCCCGGTCAGAATCAAATTCATCCATCTATGGACCCCGGATCCCTGTAAGGGAAAGGTTAGGATGAAGTGTTATTGGCCGGATTAAGAATAGCTCACACACTTGCGGCACGACGGATAGAAGCATGCAGCGACTCACAACTAGTGGTCAGGCAAGTAAACGGGGAATATACGGCCAAGAAAGACAACATGGTGGCTTACCTGTCCAAGGTCCAAGAATCAGTGGCTAAGCTAGATAGTTTCACCCTTCGTCATGTCCCCCGCAATCAGAATGAATAGGCGGATACTTTGTCTAAACTGGCATCCGAAGACTTGGCTGAAATGGGGCACGCGGTTTACATCAAAGTATTGAAAAAATTGAGTATCCGAGCTGGTGAAGGAGACATGGTAATGGCCATAGAAGTGGAACCTAGCTGGATCTATCCAATCTATGCATTCATGAATGATGGAACTTTGCCGATGGATGGGGCAGAGGCAAGAAAAATTCAATCAAGAGCACACCATTATGTCATAGAGGAAGATATCCTCTATAAGAAGTCGTTCACTTTTCCCCTCCTCAAATGCCTATGCCAGACCCAGGCGGAGAAAGCAATGAAGGAATATGTGGCGCTCACATGGGTGGTAGGGCTCTGGCCCACAAGATCCTTCGACAAGGATATTTTTGGCCGAAGATGGCCGAACAATGCATGGAATACGTGTGAAAATGCAAGAAGTGCCAGCTGTTTGTCCTAGTACCACACTTACCGGCCTCCCCCCTACAGCCCATAACAAATCCAATTTCGTTCGCACAATAGGGGATGGATATTCTGGAGTCCGTTCAAGCCAGCCCGCCACCAAAGGAGATACCTGATTGTAGCCATGAATTATTTCACAAAATGGATCGAAGCCGAGGTCGTGGCGGGAATCACCGAGAGAAAAATCCAAGAGTTTTTCAAAAACTCCGTCGTCTATTGATATGGGATTCCTCGGATCCTTATAACAGACAATGGGAAGCAATTCAATAATAGAGCATTCACCAAGTTTTGCGAGGAGAATCGAATCATCCACAAGAGAGCGGCGGTTAAACACCCTCAAACTAATGGTCTGACCAAAAATTGTAATCGGGCTTTGCTGTATGGGCTTGGCACGAGGCTAAGCAAAGAAAAGGGAGCCTGGATAGATGAGCTCCCAAACATCCTATGGGCATGGCGAACTACTCCCAGGACTGCTATAGGAGAAACTCCCTATATGACGGCGTTTGACCCGGAAGCCGTGGTCCCTATAGAGGTGAGAGAGACGTCGCATCGGATTTTGACCTTCAACACGAAAACCAATGGCGAAGGCCTCCGTACTAATCTGGACATGATTGAAGAAACAAGGGAGAAGGCTAAGACCCAAGTTGCTCACTATCAGCAGAAGACGGCACAACTCTATAACAAAAAGGTGAAAAGTGGCATATTCCGAGTCAGAGAGCTCGTATTGCGGAAGACGACGGCATCTGATCCCACGAATCCAGGAAAGCTCACGCCCAACTGGGAAGGCCCATACAAGGTCATCCAAACCACTCGTCCTGGTTCTTACCATTTGGAGGACTTGAAAGGGAACCCCATCCCACGAGTATGGCGTGCGGATAATCTCTACAAATTTTATCAGTGAAGAATTATCAAAAGTGATGTAACACCTTTTTGACATCAATGAAAGCCCAACGGTCTCTACTTTAACACTCGTCTCTACAATAAATTCCAAAAAAAACTTGTGCGTCAAAAACGAATTGACACACAGTGGACTTCAACGTGCATCGTAAATGAATCGACCCGTTCTTCTCGGTAAAAGAGGATTGAAATGGCCCAAGGCGGGCACAGCGGACTTTAACGTGCATCAAAAATAAATCGACCCGTCCTGCTGGGCAAGACCGACCAGAATGGCCCGAGGCTAGCACAGCGGAATTAAACATGCGTCGAAAATAAATCGACCCGTTCTGCTCGACGAGACCGACTAGAACGGCCCGGGGCGGGCATAGGAAAATTAAACGTACGTCAAAAATGAATCGACCCGTTCTGCTCGGCAAGATCGACCAGAACGTACCGAGGCGGGCACATGAGGCTACAACACACCAGATCAAGACAAGAAAAGAAAACATTTTAACATAAGAAAGGTAAGTCAAACATCCAAGCATAATTTCTTACATCCGAGGAGGCATACGCCCATTTACAAAAAATTACAAAGTCTCATCAACACTCTGGCTACAAAAAGATACACAACCAGGAGCGCCAACACCCCGGCTACAAAAAAATACAAAATACCGGAGTCCAACAGCTATGAAAATGATAGCATCTACAGTTAATAATCCAAGGAGAATCACCTCCTTTGCAACAATACATATATGTCGAATACAAAATAAAAAGAGAGCTACCAATGAACTACCTAGGATCACCAGCACTGTCGCGCGCCGCAGGGTCTGAAGGTGGAGTACCCCCACTATCTCGAGTTGACAGGTTTGGGGACGATAAATCATGACCAGGAGTAGCAGGAAGAGGATTCGGGGACAATTCCAAACCTTGGTGCATGGGAGAACCAAAGCAAGGAGTCTTATAACCCGAAGGACCCTCTATCGAATGGCCTTTCTCTGCATCTTCTGCATCCAAAATCTCCCCAAGCCTCTCATACAAGTCATCATCATCAAGCTCCTCGTCAGAAGGAGGCACTACAACATCAACCAGGTGATTGCACCCTCTGTAATCAAGATCAGGCACTCGCCCGTCTATGAAATCCTTCAGCGCTTGAGCCCCAAAACTAAACGCGGGAATGGACCTCCTCTGCACCGTATCCAAAAACGCCCTTGATTTTTTATAAAGACGGACAGCACTTACAACGGCCCATCGAGCTCTCTCCTCAACAATCTTGCCCTCTTCATTATACCTATCGGCTCGGGCCTGAGAAACCTTGTCGGTGTTCTTTTAAATATCGATCTCGGCCATAACTCGGTTCTTCTCGTCCTCACTAAACTTCTTTAGTCGATCCACCTCAGAGGTCAAAGTAGAGGCCTTGGCCTTCCAAGGTCTACATTCCTCTTCCTTCGCCACGAGCTTTGACTCCGCCGAGGCTCGCTCCGCTGAAGACATCCAATGAAGCCGATAGTTCTTCTCCCGTTCGTAATTAAGACTCTACACAAATCAAAATAGATTAGAGAAAGAAATGAACATGCAAGGGAAACTTAAACAAATAATACTTACAACAATGGTGAGGGTATCTGAACCTGAACAGAGAGAGGTCGTAGGTAAGCTACGGACCATTTCAGAATCTCGGGGCAAAATACAACCCGACACTATCTCCGTAGCAATCCGTGGATCACCTATTACAGCATCGATCATCACCATAACCCAACTTGGGAAAAAAGCTGTCTCATCACCACATTTTTTTCACGGGTATAGGCCCCAGCACACCAATCTTGCGTACCTTGTCTGCACAATCATCCGTGCCAATGGCTGAAGGGTCTTCCCTCCCTTGAGGAATTAGATCTGTTTGAGAAGATGGATCGGAACGATCCGCGAGAGGACCACGACTCGAAAAATTTTGTTTTCTCTTGTCAGGAAACAAAGCTTTGGAGTATGACCGAGCCGCGTTAGCAAGAACCTTATCCGAAGGATCACCTTGACCTCTTTTCCTTGACTTCTCTTTTGTAACCTCAGATACTTGAGTCGCTGGGAGAGCAGTGACAGCCCCATGTTTCGAAGCCACCACCAAGGAGCTTTTTGTTGCCTTCTCTGTACCCCTAGACGCCCCTACCATCTTCGCACGAAGAGCCAACATCAATTCCTTGGACATTTGCACTACAAAAAATCAGAGAGGTCAAGTTAGTCAAACTCACATGACCAAGCAAAGACAAAAGCAATTGAATGGCCTATTCTACTACTCACGTATGCGATATGTATACAAGAAGTAAGGGTCTAATAACTCCTTAGTGTGGACTGGGGTACTGATGCGGGAAGCAAGAACTTCAAAGGCCCTCGATTCATCGCTGGTCAAATTAACTGGACTGTTGAATTGGTCGGCATCAACTACCCTCCAGACATTACTCAAAGCCAACCCTTGATCGCTCGAGACAAAAAAGAACTTGTTTTTCCATTCTTTGATGGACGTAGGCTTATCGGCAAGCAACTCTTCGAACTGCTTGTGCCGAGTAAAGAAATAATATCCATACTTCGTATTAGCATTAAAGATGTACATATGCCGAAACATGTTCAGAGTCTGTTTATGTCCCATTCGACGAAAAAAAGCGATGAAGCTGATTACAGCCTTCCGAGAATTGGGCATGATTTGGATTGGAAGTACCATATAAAAATTTAAAATGTGATACGACAATTTCAACACAGATAATCTGAACCCAGCCCTCAACATCTCCAAACTAATACAGAGCTCGGAAACTTTGCACCAACATGCCCTATCCGATGGCACTGGGTAGCGAATGTGCACATCACTCCGAAACTGATACCTCTCTCGGAGACCATCAAACTCGGATAAAGAAAGAGTGCATTCGTAATCTAATGCAGCATAGGTGGGAATCTGGTTTGCATCCTCTCAAGCATCTTGAATAACATCCAGTACTGCTCCCTTATCCCTACTTGACTTAGCCTTACACGCAACCGTCGAGGCAGCATCTTGAATAACTTTCGTAGGATCGGACTGCTCCTCAATATCAGCTTGTTCGGAAACCCCCCTAGTACTAGTAGAGGAGGAACTCCCACTCGAGCTATCGGAGTCACTAGATGTATCCCCTGAAGAGGATGAGGCCGACGTATCTCCCATTCCCACATCTACCTCTGGATCACCCTCTATGGTTGACTTAAATAAAGAGCAAAAAAAAGAAAAAAAAAAGAATGGAGAGTAGGGGAGAGACTTACTAATGGACAGAAGTCGAGGGTGATCCACCTAGAGCCGAACAGAAGCAATCAAGACCGGGCCGAAAAGTGAAGAAAGAATCCGACCAAGATTGAATCTGAAGAGAAGCAAACCACACTCAAACAACTCAATGAGAACTTCAAAATGACAAACTAGGAAAAGAAGAATGGGAAGAGGCCTTGGTTTATATAGATTAAGGGTGTCAACGGGCCGGTCCGGGCCGGTTTCGGTCCGGACTGAATCGATGTCGGGTTTTATAAGCCCAGCCCAAAATATGTCCATTAAGTGTTCGGACTGGGTTGGGCTGTGGTGGACACAATAACTATCGGGCTGGTCCGGTATCGGTTTGTTATCGGGTTGGGCTTATTGAGGTGATTTCGGGCTGGGTCGGTCCGGACCGGGCTTATCAAGCTTATCGGGCTTATTTTATAAGTAAGATATATAGCCTATTTTATTATTTCTATCTATAAAATTAGCATCATTCCTTCTATATGCATGTAATTCAGTAAATTGTAACAATTAACATACTCTTTTCAACTATAGATTCATATAATCTTTCCGATTAAGAAGTGAACTATAACAGTGTAATATAATCCATCAAAATTTAAAACCATTAAAATTAAGAAACTGGGCCCGGATGGACCTTACCGGTGTTCGGGTTAGGTATTATTGGTTCGGGCTAGTTCGGGCTTCTTAACGGGTTGGTCCGGCCTGGTTTCGATTTGGGCTGAAACGGTGTCGGGCTTTACAAGCCGAGACCGAAACCTATCCATTAAGGTTCGGTCCGGGTTGGGTTCGGGTTACATCGGGCTGGCTCGGTCCGTGCTATTGGGCCGGGCCCATTTTTGATACCCTTAATACAGATCAAGTTGCACAAATTTGGCTCCAAGTTTTGAAATTCAAAAAATGGGCTCCAAATTTGAAATTCAAAAAAATGAACTCCCAAATGGGGAGAAAGAGTTAAGTTGAGATGACAACTTCTCTTAGGTGGATAAGAAGTTAAAGTTGAGATGACAACTCCTCTTAAGTTGTTTCATGGAAAAGACTTCTCAAGACATCTTATGGCAATAAGTCAACAGTGCATGGGAAGATGAGGGTAGTACTTGGATGGAGGAGAGTTATTGACAAGTTCAAATTTGAATTGTAAAAAAAAAAAAAAAAAGAGAGAGAAAAAGAAGCAAACTGCACGACAAAGCCGAACAGAGTTCATTGAGCCGTTTGGCTCGGCCCAAACTGTTCGGACAAACACAAGTTCCCAAAAAAAAAAAAAAGAGCGAACTGCACGGCAAGGCCGAATAGAGTTGACCGAGCCGTTTGGCTCGGCCCAAACTATTCGGACAAACACAAGTTCCAAAAAAAAAAAAACAAAAAGTCCGAATAGAGTTGACCGAGCCGTTTGGCTTGGCCCAAACTGTTCCGACAAGCACAAGTTCCAAAAAAAAATTGCAAAAGAACAAGTAGTGCGGCAAGGCCAAACAGATTTGACCGAGCCATTCTGCTCGGCCAATCTGTTTGGACAAACAAAGTGTTCAAAAAAAAAAAATAAGCAAAGAAAAGCAAAAATACGCAGCAGGTCCTTTGACTGGGCCGTTCTACGCGGCTTCAATGTTGCTTGGACAAGCAGAATTTTTTTGAAAAAAAAAAAGGGAAAGTCTTAGCAACAACAACTTTTCTAAGAAAAAGGTTACAGGTTTTAAGTGGGTCCGCTTGGATTGTGATGGTTGCCATAGGTGATGGGCCCAATGACAACAATCAGGAGATGGAGTGTCCATTCATCCATATGTGGTCCCCGCGCATTCAATAATCAAGTTGCCGAACAACAGTGACCGAGGGGAGTAGCTCGGTCCATTCCGTTCGGATAGGCCGAGTGGAATGGCCGTCCAAAAAAAAAAAAAAAAAACAAAGGAGAAAGGCACGAACTTGGTGAACAATCCTAATCAAATAGACCGAGATGAAGTTTTTCTTTACAATTGATTTTCTGCTAGTTTAGTCCGACTAGCATGGATCAAGGAGGAAGGAAGAGGCAAAGAGGCCGACCAAAAGTTTTTATTTACATTTGATTTTTTGGTTGGATAAATTGTACAACACGGACCGACCAAGATTTTTTGTTACACTATAACATTACGCTCAGAAAGGCCGATGGGAATGGCCGGTAATGACAAATCTTCAACTTAATGATTCCTCATTTATAGGCCGAACAATAGTAGCCGCAAGGAAATGCAATCTTCACTCGACCTGCTCGAACTGGCCTAAACCCATTCTACTAGGAAAGGCCGAGGAAAGCAAGATTCTCTATATATCTTGTTCGGCACAGATCTGTTTAGAAGGGCTGAGGAAAATTTATGAAGTAAGATTCTCAATTTTATGTCCAAATCAAATTGATCTTCAAATCGGACAAGCCAAGGTAAATGGCCTCAAGGGCTCGCGTCAGCGTCAAAGCAGTCATTCAAACCATCCCCCTCGGACAGGCCGAGGCAAATGGCTTCAAGGGCTCGTGTCAACATCAAGGCAGAAATTCAGACCATCCCTCTTGTACAGACCAAGGCAGATGGCTTCATGGGCTTGTGTCAACGTCGAGGCAGAGATTTAGGTCATCACCCTCGGACGAACAGAGGCAGATGGCTTCAAGGGTTTATGTCAACATCAAGGCAGAGATTTAGGTCACCCCCCTCGGACGGACTGAGGGAAATGGCCTCAAGTGCTTGTATCAATGTCAAAGCAGTCATTCAGACCATCCCCCTCATACAGGTGGAGGAAAATGGCCTCACGGGCTCGTGTCAACATCAAAGCAGTCATCCAGACCATCCCCCCCTCGGACAGGCCGAGGCAAATGGCATCAAGGGTTAGTGTCAACTTCAAAAATCAGACAAGACTTCGCCCCTCAGCAAACTAGAGGAAGCTAGCCTAAGGAGGGTAGAAGGGAGGGGAACACCCCACCCCAAAATTTTTTCCTTTTTACTAACTCATTTGCATCCTACAGATCCAAAAGAGCAAGGAGGCAGCGGAAGGGGAGGGAACACCCCACCCCAAAATTTTTTCTCTTTTACTTACTCATTTACATCTTGCAGATCCAAAAGAGCAAGGAGGCAACTGTTAGGGGTAAATATAAACCCGCGATTGAACCCACGACACCTATAAAGTGACCTGCGACTAGTCAACTAAAGTCAAAAGATCACCCCTCGAATGACCAGCCGACACGTGAACAGCAAGAAGAAGACTTGTCAACAAGGAGAAAAAGGACAAAAGCGGGGCATTATCCATATTCAGAGGGATAAAGACAGAATTATACCCCAAGGCCCAACATGACGTCAGCAATAATTGCTAGTATAAATACCCCAACCACTAGAAGTCAAGGAGGTGAATATTTTAATAGCTTGTCCCCCAACTTGCTCTGACACCTTTCCACTCGACCTCAGATTGGTATTCACTACAACCTTCCTACTCCGCTTATTATTTAAAGATCAGGCTTAACCCTGATTGTCTGTGGCATAGAGTTCTGACTTTAGTATCGGAGAGGTCACGGGGCGGCAAGCCCGACCCCACCTTTGCCCTGTTCATTTCGTCTGCAGGTTATACCGGGTGGAAGATCGAAGACGAACAAATTCTAGCAGCAACAATATATATATATATATATATATATATATATATATATATATATATATATATATATATATATATATATATATATATATATATATATATATATATATTCACCTACCACCCAAAAAGCTTTTGACAAATCATCTACCACCCAAGTTTTTTAAAAACATCACCTACCACCCAAATTACCCAAACTTACTTTTTGGGTAAGTTTCCTAATATATATATATATATATATATATATATATATATATATATATATATATATATATATATATATATATAATATAAATATATATATATATATATATATATATATATATTAGTGTAGGATGAGCAGGGTGGATACATTGTCGACTCCTCTTGGTTTCTCTTTCTCTCTTCTATCTTCTTCTCTTTCTTGGTTTTAGTTATTTGCTTTTCTTCTTTGATAAAATTGTTACACTCACGAAGATGGAACAATCCTACAATCCTTCAATGTTGTCTTATTTAAAATAGTTTGCCTTTTCTGAGGTTCCATTACATGTATATATAATGAGAACTACGGATGAGGAGGGTGGATACATTGTCGACTCCTCTTGGTTTCTCTTCCTCTGTTCTATCTTCTTCTCTTTCTTGGTTTGTAGTTATTTTCTTTTATTCTTTGATAAAACGGTTACACTCATGAAGATGGAACAATCCTTCAATGTTGTCTTATTTAAAATAGTTTGCCTTCTCTGAGGTTCCATTGCATGTATATATAATGAGAACTACTACCAATCCCTTTACTAACTTAGGAAATTAATAATCTAATTACATTGGAGAATATATTATTACTAAAACAAAATTTGAAATCCTTCCTTTTTGGTTGGTTTGTGATCAGCTTTCCGAAGGGGTGTCCAAGCATATATCCTTTTCAAAATTTATGAGAAGGAACCTTTGCATAAATATCTTATAGAATTGAGAAGAATCTTCCTTGTATAGGCCTTGAGAGGTTTTGAAGTAAATTTTCCTTGTATAGATTTGTTGAAAAGAACCTTTCATATGAATCTTTTGAAGATGATCACCAATTAGCTCATGAGGAAGGCCAACTAGTGATTACCCATCATTGGAAAGGATCTTTCCTCCCTTCCTATTGTGTCGGTGCCTATAGTGGATGCCTGTGAATTGATTTACGTCAGCTCTCCCCTGCTAAAAAAACATTTGACTCCGGTAAATGTAAATGCGACATATAAATGTCTGAGAGGTTGGGATTGAGATGACAAAGGTCAGCTTCTGGAATCCATGTACAATCATAAGCTGGACGGTCCCGCCATTGAATAAAAAAGGACCGAGAATTACTCCCACTGGTGAATGTAATCCGATCATCTAAAATGGCTTTAATTTTTTCGAATCAGAGTTATTGAATGTAGGTAGGTGGGAAACTAGTTCATCATCGCCATCAGTAGAATGATGACCCGTATATAGTGTAAGATTGACCACATTAAAGATGTTGCTAATCTTCGTTGTAGGAGGGAGATTGTTAGCTCGATAATGATCATGCTAGATTGAGCATAATCGTGATAAGATCTTCTATTGAAGGAAAGCTGGTTGGTGTGATTGATGCAAGATGGGTAATTTGGTTGGTGGGTAGGTGATTGTCGTAAGATCTCTTATAGAAGGAAAGTTGAGTAGCTGATTTGATTGGTGTACAAATTGTATGGATTATATTACTATCTATGGATAGTTTCCCTTGTATTATTTCCTCTATTTAAGGGATAATAAACCTCCCCAAGAAGCATGAAGAACTTGGGGATTCTCACCGTGGAGTAGACTTTTGTGGTAGAAGTTCGAACCACGTAAATATTTTCTCATATTTCCTTTATGCATAAGCTAACATGGTATCATAGAGGATACAGATCTGATCGTGGTGTTTAGGGCACTTTGTTCGCTCTCGTCGTGGTCTGCTGCCCGCATACTCTGATAAGTTGTTATTTTCTATTGTTATTCTTTTAAATCATTTATCATGGCTAGTTCTGGTTCTCATGAGATGAATACTCGTTTCACCTCTATCCTTCTCACTGGCCGCAATTACTTACCATGGTCAAGGGCAGTAACTGTTGCTCTTGGAGGCCGTGCCAAGCTTGGTTACGTTAATGGTCAAATCAAGGCTCCTGCCTCTACGGATACTAAATTCCCTGATTGGAAAGCCAATGATAATATGGTCATGTCATGGCTTTTTAACTCTATGGAACCACAAATATATGAAATATTTGCTTATTCAGAAACGTCTAAGATCCTTTGGGACTCCTTAAAGGACATGTATGGCCAAGTTGATAACTCCTCTCGAATCTTTGAGTTACAATAGGAGATTGCTCATGCTGAACAACCTCCCAGTCAACCATTTACAGAGCATCTTGGTACCTTAAAGAAAAATTGGGATGAGTTACATCAGTACCGCCCTCCTGCCCAATCAATTGATACTTACATTCAACGTGAAGAGCAGGATCGCATTTTTCAATTGTTGGCAAGTATTCATCCTGAATATGAAGATCTTAAGCGTCAAATTCTTATGAGTGCTACTCTTCCTTCATTTACCAATGTCTGTGCGACTATTCAACGAGAGGAAACTCGTCGTCGTGTAATGAGCTCCAAACCTGTGATGAATGAATCCATTGAAAATTCTGCTCACTCAGCCAATGGTCATGTTGCTATTGAGGGAAACACCCGTGGTACAAGTCAATCTTTCTCTCGAGGGAGAGGAAAAGGACGCAGTTCTCATGCACCTTTCCGTTGTGTTCACTGTAATCGGGATGGTCATACCAAGGACAAATGTTGGTTTTTATATCCTCACTTGCGTCTTCCCAAAGATAAAGGATCAGATACACCTCTTGCTGCTCAAGTTAGTTCGTCCACACCACAATTCTCGATTGAACAACTCGCTGCCCAACTCCATCAGCTTATGCAGCCACATGGAACTCCCACTTCCACTACAAATTCTGTGACTTCCGCATCTGGTAATGCCTCTCTTGCTCTGTCTGTTTCTACTAAAGATTCTTTTATCATAGATTCGGGGGCTACTGATCATATGTGTTGCTCATCACATTTTTTATCTTATATTCATCATGATAATGGTCATCAGCAATTTATTACCGTGGCTAATGGTGCAAAGGTTCCTATTGAAGGGATTGGAAAAATCAGCCTTTTTTCAAATACCATTGATGTTTTATTTGTACCTTCTCTATCTTCTAACCTATTATCTGTTAGCAAGATTACTAAAGACCTACATTGCATTGTTATGTTTTTTCCCAACAAGGTCATATTTCAGGACAGGTTCACCGGGAAGACGATTGGTGAAGGTCGGTTCCTTCAAGGTGTTTACATTTTGGACTTTTCTCCTGCAGCATTGGTTGTTCAACAAAATCCATCTAAGGACTCACAGCTATGGCATTGGTGAATGGGTCACCCATCTGATTCTGTCCTCCATTCCCTTAATCCCTCATTGTCTCTTGATTCTAGTACTTGTGAGACATGTCATTATTCCAAGCAACATAGATTATCTTTCCCTACTCGTAATCATACTTCCACTAAATTGTTTGAATTAATTCATTCTGATGTTTGGGGCCCTGCTCCAATTGACTCTCGAGATGGTTTTAGATACTTTGTCACCTTTATTGATGATAAATCTAGATCTACTTGGTTGTATTTATTACGCTCTAAAAGTGAAGTGTTAGAAGTTTTTCAGAAATTTTATTGCATGGTTCAAACTCAATTTGGTACTCTCATAAAATACTTGAGGACTGATAATGGCACCGAATATACCAATACCTCATTTGAGTCATTTCTTAAAGGTCTAGGTATTATTCACCAAACATCCTGTGTTGGTACCCCTCAACAGAATGGTATTGCCGAGCGTAAAAATCGCCATCTCCTTGAAGTAACACGATCACTTCTTTTTCATGGGCATATTCCCAAGTTCTATTGGGCCGATGCTGTTCTCACCAGGTGTTACTTGATTAATCGACTACCAAGTCAAACCTTACACGCCAAATCCCCTATGGAGGTTCTTTACGGTCGCTCCATTGATATTTCCCACCTTCGTGTGTTTGGGTGTATTTGTTATGTTCAATTTCAAGCAGGTGGAAAGCTGGATCCTCGGGCCCACAAGTGCATTTTTTTGAGATATTCTTCTGTTAAAAAGGGTTACCGCTGCTATGATCCTTCCGTTCGAAAAATGTACATTTCTCGTGATGTCTTTTTTACTGAACGTCACCTCTTCTTTCCTAGCAGGACTAAAATTCAGGGGGAGATTGATACTGACTATGGTGAATTTGCTCCTCCCATACCTATTGTACATGGTGATAATAGTGAATTTAGTGATCATAGTGATCATCCTATTGCAGATCATCCTCACCCTGTTGAAGCCGTTCCTACAGAAATAGAGACAATTGAAGAAAGTCCCGATCTACCGATGCTAGTAAGAAGATCTACTCGGGCGTCACAACCTTCTACTAGATTACGAGATTACTTCACCTATCACACTGTTGAATATCCAATTCAACAACATGTTTGCTATGACAATGTTTCTTCTGAATTTTTGGCATTCTTGACAGCAGTTGATTCTCACAGTGAACCAATTAATTTTGCTGAGGCTAAGGTCTCTTCTGTATGGATTAAGGCCATGAATGATGAGCTTTTAGCTCTCGCTAGAAACCACACTTGGGACATAGTACGTCTACCCGTCGGAAAGCGTCCTGTTGGCTGTCGATGGGTATACAAGATCAAGTACAAAAGTGATGGATCTATTGAAAGACACAAGACAAGACTTGTTGCCAAAGGTTATACACAAACATATGAAGTTGACTACAAGGAAACCTTTGCTCCGGTCGTGAAAATGAACACTTTGAGAGTGTTAATGTCAGTAGCAGTAAATTGTGGTTGGTCTTTATTTCAAATGGACGTAAAAAATGCATTCTTGCAAAGGGACTTAAAAGAAGAAGTATACATGACCACTCCTCCTGGTCATCCCTTAGAACATCAAGCTGGAGTCGTGTGTAAGCTCAACAAAGCCATTTATGGGCTTAAACAGTTTCTACGGGCATGGTATGGTAAGTTGAGTACTGCTCTTATAAGTTTTGGCTTTCATCGGAGTATGTCTGATTCATCGATGTTTGTTAAAAGGAACACCAATGGCATCATTGTTGTGTTGGTTTATGTTGATGACATTGTCATCACGGGTGATAATCTCTATGACATAGCGGCTCTCAAACAGTATTTGAATGAGAAATTTGACATCAAGGATCTAGGAAAATTACGGTACTTTCTCGGAATTGAAGTAGCCACTTCGACTAAGGGTTTGTTTATCTCTCAAAGAAAGTATACTTTGGATCTCTTGAAAGAGACCAGCAAGCTCGGTGCCAAACCTGTCGATTCCCCCATGGACTGTAATAGTAAATTTTTCACTGATACTACTCCATTACAAGACAGCAGCCGCTTTCAACGCTTAGTGGGAAGAATAATATACTTAACAATTACCAGGCCTGACATCTCTTATGCAGTAAGTTATGTGAGTCAATTTATGCAAGCACCTACTGAAGGACATATGGAACTTATTGACCGCATCCTGCGCTACCTGAAATCTTGCTCGGGAAGAGGTATTTGGATGCGAAAACATAATCACACGAGAATTGTGGGTTACATTGATTCTGACTGGGCTGGAAGTCCCTCAGACAAGAAATCCACTACTGAATTTTGCACCTTTGTTGGTGGCAATTTGGTCACATGGAAAAGTAAGAAACAACATGTTGTGGCTCGTTTTAGCACTGAAGCAGAATACAGGGCAATGGCTTCCACTACTAGCGAACTCGTCTGGCTTCGAGCTTTGTTACGTGAATTGGATCTTGAGACTTCTGACCGTCCGATGCAACTATATTGTGACAATCAAGCAGCCACTTATATTTCTTCTAATCCTGTCTTCCATGAACGGACCAAACATATAGAGGTGGATTGTCACTTTGTGCGTGAAAAAGTCCAAGATAACACCATTGAGACTTCTTATATCCGGAGTGAGGATCAGCTCGCAGATGTGTTCACCAAAGCTCTACCGACAAAATCCTTTCACAATATGTTGATCAAGTTGACCTCCGATGATATCTTCGCCCCAACTTGAGGGGGAGTGTTAGCTAGATAATGATCATGCTAGATTGAGCATGATCGTGATAAGATCTTCTATTGAAGGAAAGCTAGTTGGTGTGATTGATGCAAGATGGGTAATTTGGTTGGTGGGTAGGTGATTGTCGTAAGATCTCTTATAGAAGGAAAGTTGAGTATCTGATTTGATTGGTGTACAGATTGTATGGATTATATTACTATCTATGGATAGTTTCCCTTGTATTATTTCTTTTATTTAAAGGATAATAAACCTCCCCAAGAAGCATGAAGAACTTGGGGATTCTCACCGTAGAGTAGACTTCTGTGGTAGAAGTTCGAACCACGTAAATATTTTCTCGTCTTTCCTTTATGCATAAGTTAACAGAGATCTAAGACATAGGCATTGGACTCGATCCGAAGGAGAATAGTAACAGGAACCATCTTCCGAGGGTGTAGCTTATGGTTGGCCCTGCGAGGCAATCGTTCGGGTGCTATATGAACCAGCACAAGGTCATCGAATTGGAACTTGATAGACCGGCAGTGAGCATCGGCGGCAACCTTGTAAGCTTCATTGCTTAGGGCGAGACAACATCAGACATTGGCATGGACTTCAGTGAGGTGACGAAGGAACTCATTGGCCTCAATGCTGATGCATGCTGTAGACAGAAGGGGTATTAAGTTAATGGGTCAGCAGAGCTGGACCCTGAGAAAAACTTCAAAATGGGTACGACCTGTGGAATGGTTCACCGAGCTATTAAAAGCAAATTCTACTGTTGCTAATGTAGATGGCCATGAAGAATGATGATCACGAACAAGGCAGCGTAGTATGTTGCGAAGACTGTGGTTGACAATTTTGGTCTAACAGTTCGTTTGGGGATGGAAGGCACACAAAAACTTCAATTCGGTATTAGTCTACAACCAAAGAGTCTTCCAGAAGTAGCTTGTGAACTTGACATCTCGGTTGGAGACAATAGATTTGGGTAACTCATTTGAGCACACAATTTCCTTGAAAAATAAAATCATTATGTGACGTGCATCAAAATCTTGCAACAAGGAATAAAATGGGTCATCTTTGAGAATCCATCGACCACCACGAAGATGGAATCGAATCGTTCTTGTGTAGGGGGAAGGGTGAGGATGAATTCTATACTTAATTGTACCCATGGAGCATGAGGAATTGGTAAAGGCGTATATAGACCCGGATTTTGCTTGCGTCCTTTACCCGTCTGGCAAGAGCGACAATGTTGTACCACCTGTTGCACATCACGTTGTAGATGAGGCCAAAACTACAAATCAGCAACCAAGGAATATGTCTTGGAGTCACCAAAATGACCACTCAATCCGCCTCTATGAAGTTCTCGGATTAGGAAGTGCCGAAGAGAACAATTTGGGATACTTAAGCGAGTACCAAAGAATAGGAAGCCTTCTTTTAGAGAATATTCTGCATCTGAGTTTCCTTGCTGTAACTTACTATAGATATCTGCAAAGTCAAGATCAGAAGAGTATTTAGACTTAATAATATCAAAATCAAGGCCTTGGACCATGAAGATAGTCAAGGCCACTAATTTCCGGCTTAGGGCATCAGCAACTTGATTTTCCATGCCAATCTTGTATCGGAGCACAAATAGAAACTCTTGGAGATAGGATGTCCACTTGGCGTAGCAGTTGCTTATGATTTTTTGTGAATGGTGATACTTGAGGGCCTCATGATCAGAAATAAGGACGAACTCTTTACCAATGAGGTTGGGATGCCAATGGTGTAAGACCTGCAAAATAGCATACAACTCTAAATCATAGGTGG
This sequence comes from Protea cynaroides, assembly GCA_028583415.1. Classification (NCBI taxonomy): domain Eukaryota; kingdom Viridiplantae; phylum Streptophyta; class Magnoliopsida; order Proteales; family Proteaceae; genus Protea; species Protea cynaroides. Next base: position 75,469,336 of record CM053276.1, on the reverse strand, counting down.
AATAGCGATGCTTGGCATCATTTAGTTTCTCACTGTAGAAAGCAACCAGATGACTGGCTTGCATAAGAACACTATCAAGGCCTACGTGGGAAGCATCTTTGACAACTTCAAATATCAGATCAAAATTAGGAAGGCATAGAATAGGTGCCTCAGTCATCCTTTGCTTAATTAGTGCAAAAGCCTTTGTAGCTGCAAGAGTCCATTTAAAATTACCCTTTCTACCTCGCATACATTCTGTAATCGGGGCCATCATGGCACTAAAATTCCGAATGAACCCTTTATAAAATAAGGCTAACCCATGAAAGCCATGAACCTCTGTAAAGGTGGTGGGCATTGGCCAATCAAGAATACTCTGGATCTTCTCCGATCAGCCTTTACTCCATTGGATGATATAATGAATCCGAGGAAAACAACCCTTGGTAACATAAAAGAACATTTTTTTGAGGTTGATATAGAGCTTCTCGGTTCTCAAGACACGCATCACTTGTTGCAGATGGTCTAGGTGATCTTTAGTGGCATGACTGTAAATCAATATGTCGTTAAAATAAAGAAGAAGGAACCATCTAATAAGGGGACGAAGGATATGTGTCTTCACTCTCATAACAATGCTAGGGGCATTAGTTAGACCAATGGGCATTACATTCCACTCAAAGAAACCTCTTTGGTTTTGAAGCCTGTCATCCACTCGTCGTCTGGACAAATGCAAACTTGATGGTACCCACTTCTAAGGTCTATTTTGGAGAAAATGGATAGCGCCCGAAATTATATCAAGCATATCATTCAATCGGGGGATAGGAAACCAGTATTTGATGGTGATTTTATTGATAGCTCGACTATCAATGCACATTCATCGTGGGCCATCCTTCTTGAGAGTGAGTAGGGTTGGGACAACACAAGGACTAACACTCTCAGTGATGAAACCTTTTTTGAGAAGGTCATCTACTTGCTGTTTTAGCTCTGCATGCTCAGATGGACTCAGCCGATAGGCCAGTAGGTTTGGTACAACCGATCTAGGTACAAGGTCGATGGCATGGGGTATATCCCTCATAGGAGGGAGTTCCTCAGGTAGTTCTTCAGAAGCCACATTTGAGAAATCATTAAGGAGCTTTGCAATTGGTGGAGGATGAGTAGTAAAATGAAACCGTCACCGCGTAAATCGACTAACGGTATTCGTCATATATTATTTTGAACACCATCTAATAAATACTTATCATATTATTTTCATTCTTTAATTACTGGAAAATAAGTTTTTTTAAACAGAAAATCAAAATAATATGGGAAAATTTCACCCCCCCTAAACTTTACCTTTAAGTCACCCAACCCTATACTTTTTCCATAATTTCACCCACACCCAATGCAGTTAAGTATTTAAATTTAATGGAAAAATAAAAAAATTTATTTTACCTCATTGTAAAAAACATAGATTTCTCTTTAAAAAATAAAAATAAATAAATAAGACAATTTTGACATTATATAATTTTTAAGACCTTGCACCTTCTCCCTAAACCCACCATAATTGGATGGCATGCATTTACTCTAGCTTAAATGCCAAATCGTCGACGTGATACAAAGTGCTCCCCCATAAAAACTTCACCTCCACACCTCCACACCTTCCTCCTTCATAGTAGCCCCAATCTTCTCCTTTGCCCAAACTTCATCGTGAAACCTCCCTATGCACATAAATAGCATCGGCTCAGATTTCCTTTTTCATCTCAACTAGAACTATCTCAGGCTTCTCAATCCTAACCATGAGATCAAACCCTCGAGATTGCAAGTTCGTCCGGAGATCAAAAACGGACTCGATCAAGAAAGTAGCATGGTATGGCCCCATCTTGTCGAATCCCGATGATGACTTTCCATAGTTCCTTGGGTTGAAACAATATATCGGGAGAACAAAAATGGATTCGTTGTTGGCAGTGTTGAGGTACTCATTGTCGTGTGTTGTTGTGTTGAGGTACTCATTGTTGTGTACATGCAGGGCATTACGGAACTGCACGTTGGATGAATGGCGGACCCCGGCGAGGTTGGATGGTTCGATGGACTTGCGGGGTCCACGAGAGGGGGGGCTGGGAGTGGGATGGCGAGAAAGTTGAGCTTAAAGATGGTTTGGGAAGAGCAGCAGAGGATGAGAGAGAGAGAGAGAGGTGAGACAGAGAGGATATCTGAGAAAGGATTTCGATTTTGTTGGGAGAAGTAGAGTAGAGAAGTAGATTTGGGAGGAAGGAAATAAGTGGGGAGGATGCTTAATAGCAAGAGAGATATGGAAGCTGTTGACAATGGAGGAGTCACGATGGCGGCTGCTATAGTGGACTTGGCATTGGCTTTGGAGGATGAGACCACAATTTCTTCTTGGTTTTCTTCAACCTTGGTCTTTGGTTGCTCTAGGGTTCATAGATTGGCATCCATGTTAGGGTTTGTTCTGCAATCGAACTTTGAAGACCTGCCTTCTTCCTGCTTCTGCAAATCTGCAATGTGCAATGTTGCTGGAGAAATGATTGAGGTGTTGATCAACACATGGTACCACAACTCAGTGTTAAAATAGTAAATTAATATTAGTAAAGGGCAATTTCAGCATTATATAATTTTTAACTTGCCACCTCATTACTTAATAAATAAATCTGTCAAATTAGGATATGTGTGATATATATTTCACATCTGAGGGGGGTGGGTGAAATTATGGGCAATGTTTGGGGTTGGGTGACTTCAAAGTAAAGTTTAGAGGGGGTGGGGGAAATTTTCCCAAATAATAAATATATATGCATGAATTTTTTTTTGAAAGGGTGAGTTTGTAGATTGGACTCATGTGTCTCACATATAAAAATTTCATCATCATCCAACATGTATTGATCATGTTTATGTAAAAAAAAGTAAGTTCTGGAAAAAAAACCTTACCTTAAGTAGTAGTTTCTATGATGAATCAGTGATTTCCGTCATTGTAACCAATTCCAACAAGACTTTGGTGGAGTGATTTGACAAGAACAGCTGTAATCCAAGATTAGAAAAGCAAATTGGAGAAGAAAACAGAGAGTTTCAGCTTAAAAAACTAAGTCTCAGTCAAAATTTCAATCGAGAGTGGCTTTTTATAAAGGAAACCAACTTGATTTGGTTCGAGTTGGTAGACATCTTGTCTCGACCCTATCGAGATCATCGAGAAAAACTAGATCTCGGCGAGATGTTGCCGAGATTTTGAACTATGATTCTAACCCCCTCCCTTTTCTTAAATCATCTTATGGAAAATGTATCCTTACAACGCCTTGGGTTCGCCTAGGAGGCCAAGCACCCCTTGAGTACCTTCGATTGTCTTGGCGCCTTGACAACTATGGCCTCAAGCTTGATAAGGTTTTATTTGTTAGACCAATCATGAGATTCCATAATTATTAAGTCTCAAAGTAATCTTTTTTCTTTTTCATTTCAGAATTGTGCAAGTGCTGCCGAAATACAATTAGGCATTACGTTTTTTCTTTTTCTTTTTCTTTTTTTCTTTTATTTTTATTTTTTATTTTTTTTTCAAATACTAATGTCATAGGATGAACTTTTAAGAGTCACAAAGATCATGCACTGAAATAATTGAAGTTTAGGAATCTTCATTAATGTGGTCAAATCATTTAATCAATACCGAAAAGCATGTACAATGTTTCATTGTTCGCCCTATACAATTAACATCTCTTATGTTCTCTTCCTATGATTGAACACTGTTTTTTATTTACTAAAGATACAATTGTTGAAACGATTTGGTGGCAGTTCCATTGACTTGTACTAATGGGTTTTAATGCTTTCAAGATTGAAACTTTAGCATTTACGTTGCTGTATTGTTTGAAGGACAACCAAAGATTCTTATGTATCTTTCAACCTTTGATGCTTCGGGGAATGATCTTATTGCTGACATTATTGCTAATGCTTTCAACTCATGAATTTGTTGTAAATCAAAGTTGAGGAGGCTAGATGATGGTTTCGTAATTAGAGATCATTTTTTTGTGCTGGTCTCTCTCATGTTGGTGTGGGGGGGGGTGCTGTGTATATTCTGTTCATTTGGTGTTTGCTCTTATACTAAAATTTAGTGGCTCTAAAAAAGATAATTACTTAAATTTTTGTTCTCTTTTACTTTTATCAAGTTAAAACGCAGGACATTTGGATACCAGAAATCCTAATTACCATGTTTTCAACAAGCAATCTTTTTAACTTCACTTACTTGAAATTGATCATTCTTAAATTGCAGGACATTTGGAGATCAGAGATCTTAATTCCCATGCGTCAAGAATCACTCCTTAAACTTCCCATGATTGAAACTGATGATTCTTTTCCATGTCATCTCATCATTAGGTTAATCTAATTTCCTCTTTTCTGAACTTGCGAGAGCTGAATGTAAAATGATTTCTTTTAGCTGTGTTTGATTGAGAGGGGAATCGAAGGGAAGGGAAGTGAAATTTATTAACTTAAAGAGGAAATTTTTATAATGATTACAACACATGCTATCACATTGTTATGTAACTAATTCCAAATTATTCGATATTTTTAACTTACACTCCATTTTGCATTCAAATCCCCTGCATTTAAGAAGGAAAATAAATTTTACTATCTTATTTGTATCATTACTAAATATGTTAAGAAAATTAGGTAGTTTATACAGTCATTTTGTTTTACAACTATAAAAATTTCTCTTTCCTCCCCTTCAATTCCCCTTGCAGCGAAACACGGCCTTTTGTCCAAAATTCAGGGAAATTGAAATGAAGCAAACTGAGGTATTAGCAAGTGTCTTTTTCCATCAAAGTGAAATGGGAAAAGAAAGGCTTTGTAATTTTAGTAAACACCACTAAATGAGATTGTTATTTTTAAAGGATTTGGAAGTTGGATGCAGCTCTTAAAAGTAGAAAGCGTAGAATGCTGACTTTCATTCTTCTTTTATCTCCTTGCTACTGCATTAGAAATTCAGAGAAGAAAAATGATTACAATTGGTCTTTCACAGCGTAATGTCTAATTGCATTTGCATAGAACTCTTCTTTGATAGCTAAAACCTTATGATACACAATATAATACTTTTGCAGTGAATTTTTTATTGCCAGACAATTATTTATCCCAAATATTGATTCACATTAAGCTGTTGACATATTGAAAATCAAAGCCCATGTCGAATATTATATTTAGGAACTCAGTGAAGGTTGGGTTTAATCAGTGTATTAATTTTACCATATGATCTAATTGTTTTTTGAGTTGATATGGCAAACTATTGCACCTACGTTCACAATTGTATACAGTTCACCTTGCTTTCACTGAGTCATCAGGTCTATCAAATTTTTACACCCATTTTGCAACTCACACTATAGCATTTTACAGAAGAAAGGAAACAAATCACACTATTCAGACATATACATGGTTCAATAGCCAGTGTGTGATTATCTACGTCCATGGAGTAATACCCTATTAGGCTTCATACTTAATACGCTTCAATTAGTCTCTTACAAGACAAGGGCACCCACCTTAGGTTTTTCTGGCATAAAACTGGGAGGGTATGCTAATGCCAAAGTCTAGACAGATGCAATTGCTAGTGCCCAGCACCCATTGAACATGGTATCAACAATGATGATATTGGACTTACAACATGATGTCATACAATGTAATCCTAAACTAGTAAGGGGTTCAACAAAAATCTGGATTTTTGGGTCCATTTTTGCACGTCGATACAAGAATGAGCGTATTTTTTCTCGTACGGAATCAAATCAGGTGATTCCAGTTGGGTTGCAAAGCCGACTTGACAAATTACAATTACTCAAAAAAAGTGTTTCCCTTGAAACTGTTGCAGGACCCACCAAAATTGGACTCATTAAATTTAGAAATGAATTTTGCAATCCATACTCAAAACTTTTCGTACAAGTCACTTGAGACCCATACCCTGCCAAGCATGTTGATGCACCTTAGAGCTAAGCTGAACTCATGAGGGGCTTGATCGAACGCGGTACACTTCCACTTTCCAATCAACTCAGTGCCAAACCCAGTTAAATCGCTGCCAAGGTGTTCCAAGTTCCAACATTTCTTTGAAGCTCTCACATTGCCTCAAATAACTACATTCCCATTCTCTCTCTTCCACACTGAATGACCCAGCCAAATTGCCAACAATGACAATTAATGGCCATCAATGATTTGCTCTACCAACAGCTTATTATGATCGTTAAACTTCCTATCGAGGTGAAGGTTCCCTAGTTTCAAGAACATGTGTGCAATACAGAGTGACTGGAAGATTGTTAATCAACTTGGATATAATCAGATTTAAAAAGTTGAGCAATGAGATACATCACAAAGCCTCTTCTCAGGTGTCTTGCTCGAATCAAGTCCAGATTCTATTAGAAGGTGACCAAGAATGGGTTGTATTGATAATACACAGTTACACACAATAAGAAAACTGCTTTACAGTTGTACTTTGGCATAACATAGGACAAAACCGCGACTATAGATCATCGTATAATGTCGATAGTAGAAAAGCACATCGAAAAGTATGAGGAGAGAATCCACGGCAGGAAGAGAAGCCCAATACCTATAGTAATTGGTAACCGCGACCGTAGCCTTCTTTGTAAAGCAATAAAAATAAAAATCAGATCTCCTGCAAATCCCAAGCAATCTTCCCACAAATCAGTTTTAGGCGCAAAACCTTAACTCCATCTATCTTTTGCTCAATCTCTATTGCCGATCCTCTCCTTCATTCATAGAGGAAGATGTTGGATTGTGTCCTGTATTATGTGGGGTCCACACAATTGGAGTTGTTCTTGTATTAGGGTGTAGGTCTATTACATGTATGGGATAAATCTGTAATTGTGTGGGGGATTAGTCTCTATATGGGAATCCCAAGGTAAGGCTGACAGAGGAGAACACTTTGTTAGGTAGAGATGGATGTAGAATTTTCTTGGGAATAAAAAAATTCTCTCTTTCTTTGGGTAGAGGTAGGCATCCCACATTGGGGTGCTGAACCACACGTTAAATTCTTGTTCTTCATTTTTTTTTCTGGTTTACGTTTTCATCCCTAATAAGTGGTATCAGAGCAAGATTCGACAGATCTGTGATGGATCTGGAAGAAGAAGGGAGGTGTGCAAAGGTGAGTATGAAGAAGAAAAGAAAAATGGATATCTCTAATGGAGAGGGTACTTGTGATCTATGCACTGTAGTAGTGATTAGAGTTTTTGCAGGTTTTTTTTTCGAAACTCTATGGCTCGGCATCCTATCAGTGGTCAAGCAGCAGGGATGGGGTTTTTGGAGGATATGAGGAGGGGGCCAGATGGGTTGACATTGAGGGTATAATGTATGGCCTACAATCTAGATCTAGTGGTTTACAAGTTTACTACCATTATCATATGTGGTTGTTATCCCATATCACATGTGGAAAATGGTTCTTAGCCATTGGGGATCAACTTTGTGGCTGTCAAAGGTCGACCAATGTTGGTGCAGAGCAGGACTGCTCCGGTGGGGGTCGGTGATACTTTTTCAATGGGAGGAAGAACAGTTCGGTTAAATGGTGGAGTCTCGTACAAGGGAGCAACCAAAGCTCAATGATTTGTTTTAGAGACGTCTACAGTGATGGCTTAGGCAATTGATGTCTCTCTATTCCTGGATTAGATTATGATGGGAGGGATGCCGCCGCCGTTGGAGTTTACGGTAGGTGGAGGAAAGGTTGAGAACAGAGGGTCGGGTTAGGATTTGTGGAGGCTAGAGTCTCAATTGCTGGAGGTTTTATGTAACATCCCATTCCCGATGTATCGATACTATGGAATTGACAAGATCTCCACATCCTAAATTAAGGCATTAGAAATCCCCTTCCAGGATCATAGAATATAGAACACTAACTAATAAACCCAACATGACACAAGAGATTATAATAATCTATACCACCAGATTAAATGGATTCCAGATTAAGAGTATAGCGAAAGTTTTAGAAATAAATAAATAACACTACTGAATAATCCAATGATAATAATAATAATAAATCCCCAAACGATTGTAAGTGTAAGTAAATAATAAAATTAAATCTTTAAATATAAATTATTCATCTGAGTAACACGCCCCCAAATCCAAATGAAATTATCCAAAATCAAATAAGTTTATCAATTGTTCAAAGTGTCTATCCGTAGACACAGTCGTCACACTTACATGTTTCGTCATGAACTCGTCATCACTAGCATCCATGTCATCACATTCCACTTCATTCATACCTGCATCTAAAAGAATTTGTATATACAAAGGTAAGCTCAATCACCAAGCTTAGCAAGGAAATGAAACGTGTATAAACAAATGCATAAATTAACAACTATGGTCTAGTATATAATTGTAAGTGCCAGCTCAAGACAACCCACACACGGAGTCTCCGACTGCATGGGTCTCCTCCCATCAGAATGAATAATTCCTTACTGGGAGTACAATAACATCCCCCATATATGGGTCCGTCGTTTGAAACAAGTCCGTATTACGCCTGCCACTTGCCCATAACTCATCCCAAGCCTATATTAATCCAGCCACTTGAGGAGGTGATAATCCCACTAGTTGACTCACCCGCCCATCCACATTACGCCAGGTATAAGAAGCATCATAACTATGTTCATACCACCTTTTATTTAACCTTCCACTACATAACCCCCTAATGGCTAGGGGTACAGTTATAGGGTGATTTAAGTTCAACTAACCAAGTCCTCCTAATTAACCATATTACTCGATCGTAACATTGCCAAGCTTCCGACCCCATCTGTCCTCCCACCTAGGACGTCGTGACTTACTAAGTTACCAATGGTCAATGCAAAGCAGCGTCAATAAGAAGTGGTGCAAACATCCCATACCACCTACCTTCCTCCTTACTGACTTAACCAGACATCACGAATCAAAACAATGGGTCAGTCGCTTTTGTGGAAAGGTAGCGAGTGTCCCATACCACTTGCTCTCCAATCCTTATTGGCACTGCTAATCCCAAGCTCAAGAATGCATATGCATGGCAAACAAACAGTTTATTGGATGGAATGTTATTACACAAAGCATGTTATCAATGACATAGCATCACACAACATAAGCAAATATATCTAATTCTACCAAACAAGGTCTAATTCCCTTACCTAAGATAGTAGCAGTAAAATAATAGAGAGTACGGTCCTGAGTAGTTTCTCCTAGAGTTTTGATGTACCTTAAATAGCAATAAAGTACTAGTATTACATCAATTAACTCACTGTTTGTCTCTATTGATTTCCTAATCATAGCCTAATAGTTCATTTACATTTTCAGAGGTCTGATTATCATTAAATAACATTTTACACTCGCTGCCTAGAGTGTCCAAATAAGTAGAACCCTAAACAACAAATATCGAGAGTAAAAAGGCATTGGTTATAATCAAAATGATGGGGAATATTTATGTAGATATAGGATTCCAGAGATATGAACATATGAAAAAGTTCATAAAAATTCCAGAAAGAAGCTATCCAAAGATGGCCTTCATCAAAGGTCATTTCACCATGTGGCACATGACCAACTGCACGGTCTTGACCATAGGCGTACGACACGTACCATCGGCCGCACGTAAAAAAGTGGCCAAAACTCTTTCATTCTTCTTTGGTGGTTTTTTAGAATTTTATTAAGCTTAAATAATGAGTTTGGGCTTGAAAATCCTTTTTTAGCTTAGGTTTCTGGCATTGATTCAATTTCTCAGTCCATCGATATTGCTAAATTTAGTTTTATTCCTCAGATTCGATTCCAGCAATACCAGGGAGTGTTTTTCTTTGGTTTTAGTCCATGGTAATCCTTTCAAATCAATCATTAGAGTTTGGAAACTTGGATCCAATCAATAGTCCATTAAAATCCAATTTTCATTATTCTTAGGATCTCAGTTCATCACTTTATCAGATCCAACCCCCAAAACAAGCCCTTGAATGTGTCTCAGTATTAGTTACAGGAGACGATGTTTGAAGAACATGACCAGAGATCCTTTTATGGTTCAAGCTTGTTTATTTTAACTAAAAGAGAAGTAAGAGGATAGGGAGATCGATACCCGTTATGGTTTCTGGTGTCGGTGCTGTCCAGCGGTTGATTTCGATGGTAGCAAAGGATCCTTCCTCCTTCTCCCTTCTCCCTTCTTCTCCAAAACATGGCAAAGCTCTCCTCTTTCACCTCTGCCCCATCCAAGCAACACGTGACCGATGTGATTCGACTGCAGTGCCCACCTCGGCACAGTCATCTCACAACGGTCTTCCACATCGGTCACCGTACATTGGCACCGTCCTGGAAGCTCACCTCTACCACATCTAGGAGGAGCATGACCGAAGTGATTGGGCCGCAATGTCCACCTCGGCACGGCCACCTCACATCACAACACCCCAGCAAGGCATCGCGGCAAAGTTTTTGTGAAGAGATCCAGACCTTCTTCTTCGCCCAAGCCGAAACTTAAAGATTCAGCAGAGCAACGAGGCAAGTTGTTGGGGGAAAATTCTGTCATCTTATTTTTTGCTCAGCCGAACCCTACAGATTCAGCAGGGCAATGAGGCAAGTGTTAGGAAATTACGCCACACTGGCTATATCACCTCGACACGTAGGACCGAATCAGCAAGCCACGTGAAGTTCCCTTATTCGGCGCTAGAAAACTCCTTTACCCATTCAAAACGCAAGAGCAAAAGGGTAAAAGAGGCATTTGGAAAATATACACTATTCACTATAAATAGAGCAAATCTCGAGATTTCAGGTACAAAACATTTACTATTCACTGCTCATTCTTGAGATTAACACTCTGACACCTGGGATGGAGAATCTCGCCTTACCCCACATATCTTTCTAGAATATCTCCGTGGGCTCGATATTGAGCCCACTGACTATTCACAGAGCCCTAACTTTGGCATCGGAGTGGACCCGGGGCATCTAGCCCGCATCCCCCCCTTTGTCTTTTCTTGTCTTGCAGGTCTAGTCAGCTCGGTGGACCCACAAGACGGATCAGGGCCGAAACAGTTTGGCACCCACCGTGGGGCCTGAGATTTAACGTCAACAGGTTAGAAACCAGAGAAAGGTCTTAAGTTATGAGTCCAAGAAGAATCCAAAGCCAGATGATTAGTCCCAACCCCCCTGTGATCGATCAACGGGTAAATCCCGAGGAAGGAGATAGGTCTGAAATGCGGTCTAGCAGGGACCCAGGAAAACACGCGGCTGACCCAGTCCCCGCGCATGAATCCTTTGTCACATACGAACAGTTTGAGATCGAGGCATAGCAGCTTGCAATGCTAACTCGGTTTGTACAAGGGCTACAATCCCTAGCCGCAGAAGCTACTTCTCGTCCTCCTGTCGGAGTCGTCCCACCAGCGGACCCACATAGGGAGACTGACCTCCCCAGAGAGCCCCGTCACCACCTTGGGCGAGATGGAGCTCGACCCACGAGACCAGGAACCAGTGCTCGCCCTGTCCCAGAGTTGAGTGGCACAGGATCAACATCGCAGCGCGGAAGAATCCCTGCTCAAGAAAGGCTCGGCCCACAGCCTAGGGCAGCACCTCGACTGGATGAAGACGCAATGGATGAGCTTTCGGTCCTGCGGCACATAACCCTACCAGAGGTTGTCATGGGCGCAGACAAACCAAGTGCTCCCATGGACCCAGAGGTAGCGGCGACATTAGCGGACCAACTGGCGGCATTGCACTGAAAGGTTGAGACCATGGAGAAGGCCAGAGTTGCCCAGGACGAAGATAGGGATTATTCAACAGATAACCCTTTAACCGACATTATCATGAGGGTACCCTTACCCAAGCGGTTTACCATGCCGCCAGTAGACTCTTATGATGGATCTACAGATCCCGTCGACCACCTGAACAATTTCGTGGGCACGATGGTCCTCCACGCGAACCCCGACGCCATCATGTGCAGAGCCTTTCCCCTTACACTTGAAGGCGTGGCTCGGATGTGGTTTAACAACCTGCCACCACGGTCTATTGACTCCTTTAAAACCATGGGGAGGCTATTCCGAATGCACTTCCAAGGAAGTAGGGTGCAGCGGAAGACGAGCGCACACCTGATGAATATGAGACAGAGGTCCGATGAGACCCTGAGGGCCTTTGTGGCCAGATTCAACCTGGAAGTACTACAAGTGAAAGACATCGACGAGGCAGTTCACTTTGCCACACTGAGAGCAGTGGTCACTGACCCGAAGCTCAGATTCTCTATAGCTAAAAAGGAACCAGCAGACTTACAGGAACTCCTGGCACGGTGCGAGAAGTTTGCCACTGCCAATGAAATCTACGAAGCCAGCAAAGGCCTAGTCGATACTTCACACAAGTGAACGGATGAGTGGCAAGACCTCGTGCGGCCGGGAGAAAACAAGAGGTCAAGGAGAGAAGAAGCGCAGGCTATAGGGTTACTCCAGAAGAAGTTCAGCGATTATACCCCACTCAGTCGGTCCCTCGGGGACGTGTACACCCTCATTGCTAATGACAGGTATCTACAGAAGCCCCAGAAGATCGTAACCAAGGAAAAAAGGAGAAATCCGAACAAGTACTGCGAGTATCAATCATAGGGACATCGGCCACACTACCGATGAATGTCGAAACCTGCAAGCCAAAATAGAAGACCTCATCCAACGAGGATATTGTAGGCAGTACGTGGACCATAATGCTCCGAGAGTTCCGGCTGCTGCAGCCGAGGATCGGAGAAGACAACCTCCCCCACCTCGGACGAGCACTCCAGAGAGAGATCCGAGAAGGCAAGAAGAAAGAGAACCCAGGAGGGGTGAAAGAAGAGAAGTTCGAAGAGATCCTCCTGGGAAGGACAGAAGAAGAGATAGGGCAGTTGAGCCATGATACCAAGAAAGGCACCACGATTAGGAGCCCGCTCAACATGTAGAGAGAAGAGAAAGAGAACCCACTCCGGCACATCGAGACATCGGTGTCATCCTCTGCCAGTTCGCTCACACCCCCCAGCAGATACATGAACGAGGCAGAGTACTGAATTCATTGGAAACCCGGGGGAGGACAAGGCTGAGGATTGACCCTAGGTTGGCAAGGCAACGTATGAACCAAATGCGACCGCCGCCTCCATTGGACGTCATCGATCCACCTTCAACAGAGGACATTCCTTACGAGCGCATGTACATGGTCAGGCGTGCGAAGCCCAGATATAGTCCAACGGTTAGCCATGACATTCCCAGAGCACTAATAATCGAACTAGGACGCGGTGAGAGTCCGTCAAGCAGCCGACCTATATTGGCCGAGACGGCCAGCTCGGCCACGAATGACAGTATCAACATCCACCGACCTCGATTGGCCAAAGCAGTCACCTCGGCCTCAGAAGATTCAGAGGATAGTAAAATTTATGATCCTTCCACACAAGGGCGGAAGGCCATGACTATCATCGGTGGTCCAGCGGCAGGAAACACATCGGCCAAGGCCAGAAAGGCATATGCAAGAAGCGTCAAATCGACTGAATGGCCAGGAAAGAGAGCCCGCACAGGGGATTTCTTGACCTACAGCGACGAAGACCTGTGCGGATTGGAGCTGCCTCATGAGGATGCTATAGTTATCACTATGAGAATAGAAGACAGTGATGTTCACAAAATCATGGTGGACACAGGCAGCTCCGTCGATATCATCTACTGGCAAGCCTTCCAACGGATGGAGATCCCGCTGGAGCGGCTGCTACCCGTGGATTACCCCCTGGTCAGTTTCTCAGGTGACCTAGTCAGTGTGAAAGGGTCAATTCGATTACCAGTCAGGGCAGGTACTTATCCATGGGAGTCGAGGGTAACCATGAATTTCCTGGTGGTCGATGTCCCATCCTCTTACAATGCATTACTGGGGAGGCCCGGGATGATCGCTCTCAGGTCAGTCCCGTCTCCTTATCATTTGGTCATCAAGTTCCCTACCTCCAGAGAGCGGGGGAATGCAGGACAGATCAACTAGTGTCCCGTAAATGTTATTCGGCCGAGCTCATAGATTTCAAAAAGCTAGTCCCGCGAAGGACAGATCAGCTGGTGTCCCGTAAATGTTACTCGGACGAGCTTACTGATCTCAAGAAGCCGGCTCATGCCCCACAAGTGCAAATTGAAGATTTGCGGGACGATCCGAAGCAGCAAAGAAGTGCACCCCTAGAAGACCTGGTCCAAATCCTGCTAACAGAGGAGAATCCGGATAGGACGATCCAGATAGGATCATCCCTAGGGGAGCCGCAGAGGACGAAGCTTGTAAGCTTCCTAAGGACCAACGTCGATATCTTCGCCTGGTCGGCGGCCGATATGCCAGGTATCCCAAGGGAAGTAGCGCAGCATTGCCTTAATGTGGATCCCCACCGCCAGCCAATAAGACAGAAGAAGCGGTCATTCGCCGCCTCCCGTCAGCGGGTCATTGACGAGGAAGTGGGAAAATTGCTAGATGCTGGATTTATCCGGGAAATTCACTATTCGGAGTGGCTTGCCAACGTCGTCATGGTCCCGAAAGAAGGGGATAAATGGCGAATTTGCATCGACTTTACTGATCTCAACAAGGCCTGCCCCAAGGACAGTTTCCCCCTCCCCAGGATTGATCAACTCATTGATGCTACTGCCGGTCATGCGCAGTTGAGCTTTATGGATGCCTACTCAGGCTACAACCAGATCAAGATGAACGTAGCTGACTTAGAGAAGACGACCTTCGTAACCAACCGAGGCTTTTTCTATTATGACGTAATGCCCTTCGGTCTTAAAAATGCCGGGGCCACCTACCAGAGGTTGGTTAACAAGATCTTCACCAATCAAATTGGTAGAAACATGGAAGTATATGTGGACAACATGTTGGTGAAAATCTTGATTGGGCACGACCATGTTCAAGATCTGAAAGAGGCATTTGGAGTCCTGCGCGAGCACCACATGCACCTCAACCCCCGCCAAGTGTGCCTTTGTGGTCACCTCGGGAAAATTCCTGAGTTTTATGGTCTCAAGTCGGGGCATCGAGGCGAACCCCGAGAAGATCCTAGCCATCCTTGACATGCCCGCCCCAACCAAAGTGAAGGAGGTACAGGAGCTAACTGGACGTGTGGCCGCGCTGAGCCGATTTATGTCTCGGTCGGCGGATAAGTGTCTCCACTTCTTTCATACCCTCAAAGGCAATAAAACCTTCCAATGGACGACCGAATGCCAACAGGCCTTCGAAGCGTTGAAAGCATATCTGGCATCTCCCCCCTACTGGTTAAGCCTGAGACAGGGGATACTCTAGAATTGTACCTGGCAGTCTCTTCAAAGGCAGTAACTGCCATGCTGATCAAATAAGTAGAGGGTATCCAGCACCCCATCTATTACGTCAGCAAAATTTTGCTCAAGGCTGAGACCCGTTACAAGTTTATTGAGAAAGTTGCGTTGGCATTAGTGACCTCGGCGCACAAGCTATGGCCCTACTTCCAAGCACACTCCATAACAGTACTGACCGACCAACCCCTCAAGAAAATCCTCTCCAAACCAGATATCTCAGGACGAGTGATCAATTGGGCAGTCAAATTAGGCGAATTCGACCTCAGCTACAAGCCCCGTACGGCCATCAAGGCTCAAGCCTTAGCCGACTTCCTCATAGAATCATCCCCCCAGGAAGAGGCCAGGGGGAAAGCGGAGAATCAAGTCCCACAAGACACCTCGCAGCCATGGACCCTGTTCGCCGATGGCGCCTCCAACAAGACCCAGTGCGGCGCTGGATTCATCCTTACTAGTCCAGAAGGTTTTCAAATCCGGTACGCACTTCGATTCAAATTCCAAGCATCCAAAAATGCGGCGGAATATGAGGCGCTAATTGCCGGACTCCGCCTGGCTAAAGCGGTGATGGCGAAAAGGGTCGAGGCATCCAGCGACTCTCAGTTAGTGGTGAGGCAAGTCAACGGGGAATATGAAGCCAAAAAGGTCAACATATCGGCATACCTAAAGAAAGTCCAAAAGACCGCATCAGAATTTGAGTATTTCACCTTGCGCCACGTCCTTCGAGGCCAAAACACTCTGGCGGACTCTCTGTCCAAGTTGGCCACTTCGAAATTGAGCAAATTAGATCACTCAGTATATACTGAGGTTCTATCCCATCCATCTGTGAATCCTAGCTCCAAAGACGTGTTGCCGGCCACATCAGAGCCATCATGGATCGATCCAATTTTTTCTTTTCTCCAAGAGGGAACGTTGCCGGAGGACAAGAGGGAAGCAAGACGAATACAATCAATGGCAACACACTACGTGGTGGAAGCCGACATCTTGTACAAGAAGGCTTTCACGTTCCCCCTACTGCGGTGCCTACGTCCCTCCGAAGCAGCACGAGCCATCCAGGAGGTCCATGAGGGAATATGCAGTGCCCACCAGGGCGGACGCATGCTCGCCCACAAGATATTACGCCATGGATACTACTGGCCAAAAATGAGAATGCATTGACTACGTCAAGAGATGCGCCAAGTACCAAATATACGCACCAGTCCCCTACCTGCCAGCCGCCCTGCTTCGCTCCATCGAAGCAGCCCCCATTCCCTTCGCTACATGGGGTATGGATACCATGGGACCATTTTCCTCTGCCCGCTATCAAAGAAAATTTGTGGTGGTCGCAGTAGATTATTTCACCAAGTGGGCTGAGGCAGAGGCGCTGTCCAGTATTCCCGAGAGCACAATACGGGAGTTTTTCATCAAGTCAGTTGTATATCGAGTTGGTGTCCCCAGGGTACTCATCACTGACAATGGGAAGTAGTTTGAGAACAAGGCCTTCGTGGCATTCTGTGCGGAACACCGTATTGATCATCGATGGGGCACCGTGAAACACCCGCAGACCAGCGGACAGACCGAAGCCACCAACAAAATCCTTTTGAAAGGGATCAAATCTAGATTAGATGGGGCCAAGGGTCAATGGTTGGATGACCTACCACACATTATGTGGGCGGATCGCACCACCCCGAAGACAGCCACAGGCAAATCACCATTCCGACTAGCTTTCGGAACAGAAGCAGTTGTCCCATTGGAGGTAAGGATCGCATCACATCGGATCGCCAACTATGACCCACTTTCCAACGAAGCGGGGTTGCGCACCGACTTGGACCTCCTCGATGAAGTACGCGACCAAGCAGAGATCCAGATCGCTGTCCATCAACAACAAGTGGCCCGGCATTACAACAAGAGGGTGTGTCAATGATCAGTTCAAGTGGGGGACCTTGTCCTCCGAAGGACCATCGCATCCGACCCCACCAATCAAGGCAAGTTGGCCCCCAATTGGGAAGGACCTTATCAGATTACCGAGGCCTTGATGAATGGAGCGTATCACCTAGTTGACATGGACGACAAGGCTCTCCCTAGGGCATGGAACGCAGAGCATCTCCGCAAGTTTTATCAGTGAAATTTTCACAAGTTGTACTTTGGTCACTACAGCCACCTATACGATAATGCAAATCTCCATTGTCTTTTCCTTTTGTCTCCTAAACAACTTTAAAGCTACAACAAATGGCCGGGGAAGGTCGATCGGCCATAAAACCGACAGGAAACCCATACGGCCAAGAGTCCAAAAGGATAAACTTGGCCGAGGAGGGTAGATCGGCTCCGAGCCTAAAATGAGACCCATACAACCAAGCGTCCAAAAGGACAAACTTGGCCGAGGAGGGTAGATCGACTCCGAGCCTAAAATGAGACCCATACGGCTAAGAGTCCAAAAGGACAGACTTGGCCAAGGAGGGTAGATCAGCTCCGAGCCTAAACTGAAACCCATACGACCAAGAGTCCAAAAGGACAGACTTGGCCAAGGAGGGTAGATCGGCTCCGAGCCTAAAATGAAACCCATACGGCCAAGAGTCCAAAAGGACAGACTTGGCCAAGGAGGGTAGATCGGCTCCGAGCCTAAAATGAAACCCATACGGCCAAGAGTCCAAAAGGATAGACTTGGCCATGGAAGGTAGACCGGCTCTGAGCCTACAATGAGACCTATACGACCAAGGGTCTAGCAGGATAAACTTGGCCGAGGAGGGTAGATCGGCTACAAGCCCAAGATACAACCCATGCGGCCAAGGTTTCGTCTAAACATATCCATACAGCCCAAAGAGTTCACCAACTTCGGAACACATTGGGCCGAGGGGTGCAGACAAGTCAAGGCCGAGGTGGTACCAGTACGCACCGCACCGTAGGGAGGCCCATGCGGCCAAAGAGTCAAACGACATACTTGGCTGTGGAGGGTAGAACAGCTACAATTCGAACAATCAATTCATTTTATTTCAATGGATTGGTCGGCTACGAGCCGAACAGGAATAAAAAAAAATAGAAGAGCACAAGTTCACAAACTCATTGCGGCAAAATAGATTTTCATTCAAAGATAAGTGTACATCGGCACGACAGGCCGAAGAAGAAAAAAAAAAGAGAGTTACAAAATTTTTTCTTACGTATTTTCTGCTGGGGGATCGGCACCGCTGCACCCTGCTTCATCTGCGCCTCGGGGAAGATAACCGCATGGGGTGCAAGCAGGACCCGTCGGCGAAACGGCATCGTCCTGGGGAGTCGTCGGGGTTTCATCCGCATCAAGGGAACCCAGAGGATCCTCACCCTCAAAGACCTCATCAAGTCGACGAAGCATCTCGGTCTGATCCACCTCCGGGATATCAATCTCCGCGTCCATAGGGACCAGGCACTCCGCTCCACTGTAGTCCAGCCCCAGTGCCTTCGTATCAAAGTACTCCTTCAGAGCCTGCGCGCCCAGGGTAAAGCTTTGCAGCGAATACCGCCCCACCAACTCTTTGAAGTCCTTTGACTTCTGATAGAGCCGAACTGCCCCGGTGGCGAGAGAACGAGTCTTCAGAAAGGCATCCTTGAACCGAGCCCCGCGATGCTTGGCCCACTCCAAAAATGACTTTAGTTCAACGATGCGGTCTTCCCTCGCCTTCCCCACATATTCAAGACGGCGATTGTCCGTGCGCAACTTCTCATTATCTTCATTGAGGTGTTTGACCTCGGATGTCAGGGCAGTCACCTCCCGCTCCTTATATCGAAGCTGAGTCCGAGAATCCTCCCTCTCGTCCTCAGCCGCGTGTAATTTGCGGTATGTCTCGGCCAAGTTCTTCGCTATATCCTCGGCCCGCTCCTTCAGAGTCTCCATGTATACTCCGAGCTGCACCAAGACAACAAGCACAAGTTAGACGAGTTGAATTAAAAAAACACAAGAAGGGAACAAAGAAGTAGATGTTTACCGAAGCAGCAAGGGTGTCGGCCCCCGATATCAGAGAGGGCATGGGTAGCTCTTGGACCAAGGGTCGATCCCGAGGCAGAATAGCCCCCCTCATCAACTCCCGGGTGGCACGGATGTCGCCCATGGCCGTGTCCTCTTCGGTCAAGGCCCAGTCCGGCTGAAAAGCCCGCTCATCCCCCGTTTTCTTTCGAGGAGACGGGCCCATGAGGGGGATGCGTCGGATGTCAGTTGGCACGCCCCCCTGCCAGGTAATCACCCTGGGCCTCATGGAGGGAGAGGCCGAACTTCGTTGTGGCCGAACGGGAGTCGGTTGCCTGGCAATCGGGGTCCCAGATGCCTCCCCTAGTGCAAGAATGGCCTCCGGTGCTGCCGAGGTGGTCCCCTTTCTTGAAAAGTCAAGAGCACGGTACCGAGGATTCAGTGGCATGGCATATACATGCGCGGCCTCGGCCAAGGCGGAGTCAGGGGAGTGCTTACGTGTTCTCTTAGCAGGCCTCCGTGCCGCGTCCACCTCGGCACTGCGAAGATCCACCGAGGCCTTGGCAGATTGCTCCTCGTTGGACCTCTTCGCCGCGGCCTCCTTCTTGGCCGCTTCTTTCCTCCTCAGCTCCATCAGATACTATGTGTTCAGCATCACTGCAACATACAAAAATAGAATCAGCCCGGTTAGTAGGTTGGTGTCGTCCAGCGCTACGAGAAAAATACTCACACAATCGGTTCTCGTATAAAACGAGAGGGTCCCTCAGGTCGGCCACATGGATAGGACCCCCCTCAGAATGCCGAGCACGCCGCAGCAGCTCGGACTCTGCGGGCAGCAGGGGCATGTCCGTATTGAGCGTCTCTGCGTCCAGCTTCTTCCATACGTTCTCCAAGACCACTTTGTCACCTCGGATGTAAAAGAACTTGTTCTTCCACAGTTTGATCAAGGTCGGTTTATCGGCCAGAAGATCTCCGAAGTCGGGTTTTTTGGCGAAGTAGTACCACCCCGTCTTGCAATAATCGTTGAACGTGAACATAGCTCGGAACATGTTGAGGGTCGAGCGGTGCCCCAGCCTCCTAAAATAGATGATGAAAGCGATCATGTTCTTCCAGAAGTTCGGCATCAGCTGGATCGGTGCCACCTGGTAGTACTTCAGTATCTCCGCCACCAACCGCGGCACCGGTATGCGGAATCCAGCCTTGAACATCTCGATATTTACATACAGCTCGGAGCAACGACTCCAGCAAGCCCGCTCCCCCATGGTGGGTATTCTAATTTCCACATCGTCCGGTATTTGGTACCGATCCCGGAGGCTGTCAAACTCGGCTTTGGTCAACATACAAACCTCCCCCCTGGCGTCAAACTCCGGAGGAGTGTAAACACCCCATTTTTGCCACCCTCGGCATAAGTGAATCAATATGGCAGGTTTTCGACCTTTAACCCAAAGATTTGTGATTTTCCATTAATCCCCACAGCAGGGTCATGGGCTATTATCTGCATGGATGCATAGGTCATAGAATTATCTTCGAAATGAGACCAGAATTGCTCAATTTTGATATCAAATAAAGAAGATATGACCATTTTAGTTGGATGATACATATAAGGGAGGTTTCTAAAATTATTATAAATAATAATAATCCCAGGGGCCTTCATGCAAATTATCCTAAGTCGGATTGTTTGAATTTCAAATCATCATATCTTGATCATCCGACATCGGATTCAGATGATTCCAAGACCATTATTCTTCATTCATGATGTTCTACAAAGTGGACGTAAAAAATCCCGGGTAGAAGTCACCAGTGGGTCCCATGCAAGCTTGCATGCAAAGTTATCGTTAGAACTTCAAAGCTTCATATCTTTTCCGTTCTACGTCGGATTCAGACGATTTCAAGGCCATTGTTCTTCATTTGTGATGTCCTACAAAGTAGACGTGGAAAATCTCAGGTAGAAGTCTCCGGAGGGTCCCATGCAAAATTACATATGAAAATAGTCATTTAATATTCAAAAATTCATATTTTGATCATCCCATATCCAAACCAATTGATTTCAGTCTCATTATGTTCCATTTTTAGTGCTCTACAAAGTGGACGTAAAATATTTCCGATAGAAGCCTCCGAAGGATCTCATGCAGATGGTCAGCCAAATTATAGATAATTGGCCTGCTTAAACTTTAAAATTCATAGGTTGGCCATTTTATTTCCAAATGAGTTGATTCAAGCTCCAGTATTCCTCATTTTTAATGTTCTACAAAGTGAACACAGAAAATGTGGAGTAAAGGCTATTGGAAAATTTCGTACGGAATGACAGCGGAAGTGGCCCATGAAATGATAGAGGGAGAAAACCCAGTTAATTTCAGTCAATCCAGTCAACTCAGCTCAACCCAAGCTAGTCTTGGCCCAACCCAGTCAATCCTTGTCAATTCAGACCGATTCATGTTGGCGCTTACGCATGTATTTCTTTTATATATTATTTATATGTTTATATAATATATAATATATTATAATATATCCTATAATATATACATATGTCTTATATGTATATTATATTATATATATTAATATATTAATATATTATATATTTATATGTTTTATATAAAAAAAAAGTAGGATCTGAATAAAATCTAAAAGGGAAGGATGAGAGAGAGGAGAAAGAGGAGACGTAAAAGGAGAAGGGGATTAGGGTTTCTAAGGGAATCAAAAAAAATTTTGTTGGAGAAAAAAAAAAGGGACAGAAGAAAGAGGGAAAACGTGAGTCTTTCTAAGGGAATCCAAAAGATTTTATTGGAGAAAAAAAAGGGAAGAAGAAAGAGAAAAAATGTGAGCTTTTCTAAGGGAATCCAAAAGATTTTGTTGGAGAAAAAAAAAGGAAAGAAGAAAGAGGAAAAACGTGAGCTTTTCTAAGGGAATCCAAAAAATTTTGTTGGAGAAAAAAAGGAAAGAAGAAAGAGGAAAAACGTGAGCTTTTCTAAGGGAATCCAAAAGATTTTGTCGGAGAAAAAAAGGGAAAGAAGAAAGAGGAAAAACGTGAGCTTTTCTAAGGGAATCCAAAAGATTTTGTTGGAAAAAAAAAAGGAAAGAAGAAAGAGGAAAAACATGAGTTTTTCTAAGGGAATCCAAAAGATTTTGTTGGAAAAAAAAAAGGGAAAGAAGAAAGAGGAAAAACGTGAGCTTTTCTAACGGAATCCAAAAGATTTTTGTTAGAGAAAATAAAAGGAAGAAAATAAAGAAGATCGGGAAGAGAGAGAGGAGATCCGAAAAATCAGAGGGAGAGAGAGATATCGAGAAGATTTGAGAGAAGGGGGAGGAAGATCCGAAAAAAATAATAAAAAAAGGAAGAAAAGAAAGAAGATAAAGAGGAGAGATCGGGAAGGGGAAACGATCAGGAAAAAATAAATAAATAAAAAAAAGGAAGAAAAGAAAGAAGATAAAGAGGAGAGATCGAGAAGTGGGAGAGAGATCCGAAAAAAAAATCAGAGGAAGGAAAGGGGGAAGACCGAGAAGAAGTAAGGGAGAGGAGAAAAAAAAAAGAAAGGAAAAGAGAAGAGGACGAGAGGAAAAACGGGAGAACGGAGAGAGATTGAGAGAGCTGGAAGAAAAGACTTGGACCGAAAAGTGGAAGGAGAAAAAATCCTCTCCAACTCAGGTAAGTCTTCTACTCCGTCTCCTTATTTGATTTTATTTCATGCACCCGATAACCATCTCAATCCTCCACTACCATCAGAATTCCTCCAGCCACCCAACCTTGCAACCTATTTTTGATCGCATCATTATGCTTGGAATACATGAAGTTGATCCCATCAATATGCTTGAAATTTTTATAAAATTGGTCCACATGAATGGAATTGTTATGAGATTGATCGCATCATTATACTTGGAATTTTTATAAAATTGGTCCACATGAATGGAATTGTTATGAGATTGATCCCATCAATATGCTTGAAATTTTTATAAAATTGGTCCACATGAATGGAATTGTTGTGAGATTGATCGCATCAATATGCTTGAAATTTTTATAAAATTGGTCCACAAGAATGGAATTGTTATGAGATTGATCCCATCAATATGTTTGAAATTTTTATAAAATTGGTCCACATGAATGGAATTGTTATGAGAATGATCCCATCAATATGTTTGGAATTTTTATAAAATTGGTCCACATGAATGGAATTGTTATGAGATTGATCGCATCATTATGCTTGAAATTTTTATAAAATTGGTCCATATGAATGGAATTGTCATGAGATTGATCGCATCATTATGCTTGGAATTTTTATAAAATTGGTCAACATGAATGGAATTATTAGGAAGTTGATCCCATCAATATGCTTGAAATTTTTATAAAATTGGTCCACATGAATGGAATTTTTATGAGATTGATCCCATCAATATGTTTGGAATTTTTTTTTATGAAATTAAGCCGACCATATGCTTGAATCTTGATGAGATTGAATATGGACAATCAATCTTGAATTTCTATGGATCATTGGTCTAGAATTTTGATGTGAAGTTAATATGGACCATCGATCTGGAATTTCTATGAACCATTGAACTTGGGATTTTGATGTGAAATAAGTATGGACCCTTGATCTTGGAATTTTAAGTGAAATTTTTGGGTCATTGATTTTGGATATTTTGATGATCAAATATGGACCATTGATCTTAGATGTGTTGATGTTTGAATCTAAACCATTGGATATGAATGATTTAGAAGAATCTAAACGGTTAGATTATCATCATGTGTGATTTAAACCGTTGGATGATCATCATGAGTTAATTAGATGAATCTGAGTCATTGATACTGGCCATTTTTGATGATTTCTGAGTCATTGATCAGGATAATCATGTTTTGATGAGATCCGACCATTAGATCCAAGATCTGATTTTGATGCATTAAGGAATTCACATTAGACCTCAACCATAGATCTAGAGATTCCCATCTGACACATTGAAATATACGTTGTTGGAAAAACATGAGATGCCATGCTTTCTTGCCATATTTAGATGCTCATTGTCATACTTAGATGCTCATTACCATATTTGATACTCATTGCCATATTTAGATGCTCATTGCCATATTTGGATGCTCATTGCCATATTAAATGCTCATTGCCATATTAGATGCTCATTGCCATATTAGATACTCATTGCCATACTTGGATGTTCATTGCCATATTTAGATACTCATTGCTATGTTTGGATGCTCATTTCCATTGTCATATTAGGAATTGCCATGATTAGATAGCATACTAGATCATGCCATATAGGCTCTTGCCTTATTTACAATACATGCCATATTTGAAAGATTTTTAACAATCTTACTGTATGTGAATCTCTTGCCATAAATGTTTTATGTGCCATATTTAGATAGAATATTCTATTTTTGGCAATAACTTATTTTATGCAATACCCTAGTTGAACTGCCATACATGCACACTTCTAGAAGACAATCTAGGCGTGGGGACGTGCATTTAGGCACCCACATTCTTGGGAAGGGCATAATGGGGATAATAAAAACCTTAATAAAGAAAAAAATGCTTTGCCAAACTTTCCAAAATTAGAATTCAGGATGAAAAGTGTAATTTATGATGATTTTGCCCCTTGGCAAACCCTAAACTTAGAATAGGTTCTAAACCTTAAACCTAGAATAGGTTCTCAATCCCAAACCTAGAACAGGTTCTCACTTTATAACTTAGAATAGGTTATTTTCGAACTATGTGGATTCTGATTCCTAGGTCAAACCCTAGGATACGTAGGCTATTTGGGAGAAACCCAAATTCGGATCCAAACTTAGTCCACTTGGACTATCCATAGATCCACTAGGATATTCATCCATATTCCAACCCAAAAAGGGTTATCCAAACCTTAGTCCACTTGGACCATCCTTAGATCCACTAGGATATTTTCCCATATTTCAACCCACATAAGGTTATCCACATTTCAACCCAGAATGGGTTATCCATATTTTAACCCAAATAGGGTTATTCTTAGATCCACTAGGACTATCTATCAGTCTACTTGGACTATCCAGATCCTAACCCATAGGATTTCTCAACCTTTCAAGCATAAACTTCAACTTGAACAAAGAACTTAATCATGCACAAGCATAAATCACATCCATAAACTTTAATCACACCTGAACTACGATGGTGAACCTGATTTTTGGAATAATTCTGTAATACGTAGGCAATCTGATGGATACAGATTCGGTTCAATGATATCAAACCACTTGGTTTGGTTTAATTTAATAAATAGAGTCTAGCATAGGAAAGGTATAGGAGACCGATTTCGATCGGGCAGTTTGGGTGCCTAACCCCTTCCCATAACCGTAACCTGATGCTTACCCAATCTCTGATGGACCATAAATCCAATCTAAGGGTCATGAGTCAATCGAAGTCTTACCTTGGGGTGAGATTTCACATTTCTAAGGTCCTAGACCTAAATCTAGGTGGCGACTTCTAAAGATTTCCATCTTTGTCCTCACAGTGGCGACTTCACTGGGGATATAAATGTCAAACTCCTAAATGAAAACTTTTCTTGTGTGAATTGGATGCTAGATTTTAGGATACTATATTTATGCTTGTATAATATTGCTTTGGGGGGAATGGGTTCAGTCATACATTCGTGCGAGTAGCCGAACCGGGTCCCATGTATATGGGGCAGCCCGCTAGGCGAAACACACAGCCTTGACTTGTACATTGTGAGACCACGACCTGTGAGCAGCCTCTAACGAGCGTTTCTTGGGTCTGCATGGGAATGCGTTATGCTACTCCACGTCACTTGGATCCTTGCAACATAGTATATAAAGTGAATGGGGACCCATTATTCATCGAGCATTTGGTGATAGGTTATCCCATCCTCGTCAAGGTGGCTTTTTCTGTCCTAACCCAGTTTGAGCCACATGTATGTTATTTTTGGTCCATTTTTGAACCAACATGGTAAAATCCACTCGATAATAATATTTACATCCGAGACGTCGAAGTTCTGCCCATTTTTGTCCTTGACTTGTCAACATGTTTGGATCCACACTTGAGTATTCTTGTCTCTCACTTGTTGGGAGCGTGAGGGTTACGTATACCCGCATACACATTAGTGTGGGCGGTCTGTACACGCCCTCCATCGTACAATGCTCATTGTGTTGACAGTTCAATATTGATACACCAATCTCAAAAACGATCAGAAAATCTTCGTCACAGTATAGATACTATGATCAAGTAAAAGTTTACCGATTTTTTCAATCATGAACCACTTTTGCTAACCATCCCTAATAAGGAGGACGGATTAATATATCCATTTCAATTTCATCGAATTAGGTAACCCAAGTGGCCAGACCTTGGTACCACTGATTATCCATTTGTGGAATCACGAGGTCCCAAGACTGAACACTTGGCTTAATAAAATTCAATTAAATTGACTCGGATAATGTTACCCTATTCGCCCTTATGAAGGAGCTAACTCTTGTTTGGTTGAGTCATCTTTGATTGTGTATGTAACTTCTTTCCGCTCCCGTTATCTTAGTGTCCTAATATTTATCACTTTTGGGTTCCTTTCCGGTACTCAGCCAAGGAGTCAACCCAAACTACAACCATTTCTACCTCTTGGATAAGGGATCTCGTTACTGGGAGATTATCTAGGGTGTACACACCAAAGCCAGTTAGTCCCATCTCAACCACATCAACTGAATCAATGGCTGAAGGATCAAACCAAGTCCCGAACACTATGAATGCTAGAATGGAAAAGATGGAGGATACCATGGGAATGATAGCTTCCGCAGTAAGGGATATCCAATTACAATTGCAGGCTCAAGGGTTGACCTCTGAAAGGGTAAATATGGCACCACCACAAGGACCGGGTACCCCTAATGCAGCTGTGTCAAAAATTTTCATAAACCCGGCATTCGAAGATGTGGAAGGTGCCGTACCCCATAAACAGTCCGTTGTTCAGGCTACCTCGGTGACTAAGAAATCGAAGGAAGAAGATGGCCCATATAGTGACAGATTGAGTCAAGTGGAAAAAATACTATGGGGCATGAAAGGAGTAGAAAGTCAAATCATTGATGTCGAAGGATTATGCTTCTTTCCAGAAACTAAACTGCCTCCCAAGTTTAAATGGACCACCGAGAAATTTGAGGGGACAGGAGATCCCAGGGCCCATTTAAGATCATTCACAGGCCTATTAAAGCAAGGTGAAGGATTCACTGATGAGCAGTTAGGACAGGCATTCCAATTCTCACTCATGGGTGGGGCTCATCGATGGTTGATGAATCTGAAACCATCACAGATACATTCTTGGTCAGATATCACCAAAGCATTTATCAGTTTCTATTCCTACAATATGGAGTTAGAGACCCACCGTAGGCAATTGGAGACCATGGTCCAAGTACAAGGAGAGACATTCACGGCCTATCTAACCCGGTTCAGAAGTGTTGCAGCAAAGCTTTGGGATCGACCCTCTAAAAGAGATCAAGTGTAGATAATGATGAGAGGTTTAAGTGGGCCATATAAAACATACATCTTCGGCCAGGCCATCCTATCATTTGAAGGGCTCGTGGTTGCGGGACAACAAGTGGAGGACGCCGTAACCCGAGGAGATATATTACCAGGAAAGTCAGAAAGGTCAGAAGGGGTGTCAAATAGAAGGGCGTACCCACCAAGAAACCCAAGAAATCAATCTGTAAATCAAATAGCTAATACCAATTCTGAACCATTGATCTTGGGAAGTTCAAGTTACACCCCACCACAGCAAGCAAGACCAAGGAGGCAGTTTACCAATTTGGGGATGACCCGATCCAAGGCTCTGGACAAATTAATACAAGCCAAGATGTAAGACCCGCACTCTGAAAACCCGGTCTAACCTTGGTTTTGTATCGTAACAGGTCTTCCGATCATCACCGAGCCAGACGGGGCAAGCGGATAACAAACAGGTACGAAATCGGACCGAAGTCGACCAATTATACCTGATTTTAGGTATACCGGTCGATGGTACCTGATGATGGTACCGGTCGACCGGTATGGCCTGCACAGCTATGTGCGGGAATTTGGAAATTGGTCTCTGCGGGTCCCGCTTTCCTGATTTCGAATCCTAGAAGTTTCCTAATCCTAGTAGGGTTACTAAACCCTATTTCTAGCCTATAAATACACCCTTAAACCCCTCAAATCCTTTCCATTGTCTCTCACAAACTCTAGAGAAGAGAAAGAGGTGGAAAAGGAGAAGGAGCTAGGAAGAAGAAGGAGGTGCCGCCATTACCGTTTGACGAAGCTCTCGTTACGCTTGTCAACGGTAAGTGTTTGAATCCCTCTTCTTACCCTATGATAGTTGTGTAGGTGGATCAATACCATGCAAAGTAGGTATTGATCTAAAACCCTAAATTGGCCGATAAACTCTAAGTTGCCGTCAAACCCTAGATTTGAGTTTCGAGATGATATTCACTGAAACGAGAATTGAATGAGTTGGGGATAACTCTAACTCAAAGCCTAGACTTAGAATGGATAGGAGAAACCCTGAAAATCCATGGAGGATGATCGACGTCTGTCGAAGAACCCATGTATGGTCTTCCGGAGACATACCGGTCGACTATACCGGTTGCACTTACTGTGACCGGTATGTTGCGACCGCTACCTCTCGGGAGGTTATCTGTGGGGGACCGGCTGACCATACCGGTCGCCAGTCTTTCCCACAGAGCTGCGACCGGTATATGCCACCGGTCAGCTCTGTGAGGGTATTTGTGATCTCTGTTGGTTTTCGACCAACATGAAACCCTAAACAATATGTTCTAATGAAACCCTGATATTATGTAGGACTTTGTGACTTATCGTTTGGACCTTGCGACGTGGAGCAAGTTAACGAACGAGCGTCAAGTAAGGGAATCTGACCTAAAGCTAATAATTAATGGACAGTAAATCGTTGTTAATCATTGAATATCTATGATGTGATGTTTGTGCATATTCACATGCCATCCTTTACTTTCAGTTATTATTATTATTGTTCATGCATTCATAGGATGTGATTGTTAGGCATGTGATTATTTTCGTTGGTGTGTGGAGTGGGACATAGGCCTGGGATCGCTCTTCACACTGACACCTTTTTGTAGTATTCTGTCTTAACATGCTTGGTACGGGTGGGGTATCAGGGGAAGATCGTGGTACGGTGGTCTCCGATATTGATGTTGTCCCGGCCATCGTTGTGTGGTACTGAGGATTCCGAGTCGACGCTAGCTTGTCCATGATGCTTTAGCTCTATCTCTATGCCGTAGGGAGTTATGTTGGGATAGGGTCTACCTGCGTATTGTTTCTATCCTAGTGGGTTAGTTGCGGATAGGGTATCAGGGGGAGGTGAGGTGTGGTGGTCTCCGACCCGGCCTGCACGCTCTAGCTCTATCTCTATGCCGTAGACGGCTGTGCTGGGATAGAGCATACATTGTTGACATATAGGATTGGTTAGTTGCGAGCCCAGTTTGCGAGCCCAGGCCAGTATGGGCTTAGGTACTGGTATGGGTAGAGTATCAGGGGAGGTGCGGGTATACCTTAGCTCTATCTCTATTCCATGATGGGTGCATGTGGGTTGGTGGTAGTGTGATTACTGTGCGACGCCACACACTCGTGTATAGAGGTGCGGGGGCCACCAAACCTTTCTATAGCACATTGCAAACTTAAAACCAGACCACAGCATAAAATTGATTGTTACTCATGTATAATCTTGTGAAACTGTCTGATTGTCTTACTGAGCTGTGTTGTGTGCTCACCCTTTGTATATACATTGTTTTTAGATGTTGATGCAGGTTACACTGTGGATGACTATGTGAACGCCCTGGTGTACGGTGGTGTAGCTGCTTTGGATGTACAAGCAGGGGAGGACGAGCATGATGCTTCATGCGAGTGCCCTTTCTGTGTGTACCTGTGATTTGTTTTATTTATTTATTTCAGTTATTTTGATTGGATTAAAGGGATGTAATGATATTATTTTTATGTGTTTGATTTTGAATAATGGGATATTTATTTAAATTATCAATAGATACTCAGTTCATTCTATTTAAAGTCTTCCGCTGTATATTTATATTCTGATTGTGGTTATGTGTAATTGGTTTGTATGGGTGGACACGGCCTATTCGAGATCCTGGTGTGAATCGTTGGTTCAATGACGGTTCACTCACACCATTCTGGTTAGATCAGAATTGGGGTGTGACAACTTGGTATCAGAGCTCTCGGGCTCTGTTCCAACAAACCATGCTGCACATAACGGGGTCGATGAACTGAGTTAGGAAAATTTAAAAATCTTAATACAAACACACCCTAAGCATTGTTTGATACCTGAGACGGATTAAGAAAGAGAATAATGTACTATTCTAAATATGAAACTTAATTGTGGACATACACTAGATAGGAAAAACCATGAACTTTCATTAAGTAGAAAAGTGTATCAAATGTAATAACGCTACGGGGTACAGTCCACAAACCGGAAAGTTACCTTGTTATATAAACCGTCATATGAAAAGAAAAGTAAATGAAAAATCATGGGGTAGGAGGCCTGGGAGGAATGGGGTCAGCTATATCATAGTCCCGCTCGTATGCGACCCTAAGCCAATGCACCTGGTCCTGAGTCACCCGTAGACCACGAGCCAGGCGTCCCAACTCCTGACCCATCGCTTGTCGAGACTCCGGGATGACCCTCCGGGTGTCCCCCGATCTCGTTAAACATACTCAACACCGAGTCCGGGAGGGGGTCGAGATGGCCCAGCTGTGGGAACAGGATGGTGGTGGTACAGTGGAGGCTGTGGGGCGGGCACCGGTGCTTCCCCAACTACATCGTCATCATCATCATCTCCCATCTCGCGCGCATAGGCCGCATTGGCCGCGGGCCGCCGCTGCTGCCGCCGCTACTCTCCCAAGTGGACGAGGCCGAGCCTCCAACTCGTCATCACTAACGGGCAGATCAACCATCCGCATCCTCCGTATCGCATCCCGGGCCGATGTCGGAGGTCATGGTGTCCTCGACGGCTACCTCTCCTCTGAAACTCACGCCCAGACGGCGAAGAAGGAAAGTGACGAGACGACCATAGGGAAGGTTGCTGGCCCGATCGGCCACAGCCGCTCGAAGCATAGTCCGGATGATGAGGTATGGAAGTGAGATCCGCTCTCCTGTGCAGACGCAATAGGTGACGATCTGGGTGAGCTGGGACAACTCATTGTAGTGGCCGCTCTCGTGGCACTATATCGTCTTTGGATAATGCGGCTGTAGACCCGGGGTATAGGTCTCAAGCTAGCTGCCTTCATAGGAGCCCCGGGGTTGAGGATCCGAGCGCTATCTCCCGGCGCAAATCTTCGGGCCAAGTAACCTTTCGCCTTGGGGGCGCAGTACACCAAATCTCCATCATTGGGAACCCCAAGCAGATCAGCCAACTGGTGGGTGTTGAAGGAAATATGTACACCCCGGACGTAGCTGGTGATGCGTAGATCCCTACACTGGTTCGGGTCTTCGACATCCCCTTCAAGTTCCAAATTTGCATAAAAGTGCTTGACCAGATTAGGGCGTGTGGTTTCTGTGTAGGAAATAACCGGCAACCAACCTAGAGCGCCAAAAGCCATCTCTACATTGAACCGGTGCAGTTGTTCCACGTTGACCCGGCGCCCGGATTCAATACTCTTATTATCAAACCAGGAAAACCGAGCTTGAGCTTCCAAGGAGCGAAACCATAGCTCATCTAGCTGAGGAACTGGCGGAGAGGGAACCCGAGAACTAGAACCATGTGAGCGTTTCCCGAGGTTGCGTCTAGGAGCCATTTAGAATCTGCAAAACAAAAGAAAATGAGATAAAAGTTAGAAATTTTCAAAATTTTGGCAGCATAACGATAGTAAATTGGGAAAAAGCCTCGAACTCACCCAAAAACATGGGGAGGAGGACTTACGTAACCCCCACACTCTTCAACAAACCAATCACAAGCAATCATAATAAGGAATTTCGAGAATTTGAGAAAAATCAAGAAATTTCGAAATTTTTGAAAAACCTAGGTTAAAAAGTGTAAAAATTCGATTTTTATCAAAACCTTGCGGTGGAACCCCAAATTAGTTGAGGGCTTTTGCTCTTGGGGGTCCCTAAACCCTTTTTAAGCCGAAGGAAAAGAATTCCTACGGTTAAATAATCTCGAACAAAGAAAAACCTAAATTTCTACATAAAGACGATATGGAAAACTTGTAAAAATATGAGAGAGAGGGAGGAGACCTACCTGGAGACGATGTTCTAGCCTTGGAATGCGAGAAATCGGCTTCTAAAAGTACCGGCCGGACTGTAGCAACTCAGTTGGGCAGAGAGGAATCGCCACCGGAGAGGAAGAAGAAAGGAAAAGTGAGAAATTTCTCACTTTTTCGCGATTTTAAAG
The DNA here is from genome assembly GCA_028583415.1 of Protea cynaroides. Lineage (NCBI taxonomy): Eukaryota > Viridiplantae > Streptophyta > Magnoliopsida > Proteales > Proteaceae > Protea > Protea cynaroides. Next base: position 75,436,857 of record CM053276.1, on the reverse strand, counting down.
CCATTTTGGGCATACCGGTCGACGGTTATGCCTATACCGGGTCGACCGGTATCAACCCGTGTGTGCGACCGCTATGTCTCGGTCAGAAAAATTTTCCGACCGGCCGACTATACCGGGTCGCAACACCGTATACGCAGTGTCGACCGGTACCTCCTAGGCATGCGACCGGTATGTCTCGGCCAGAATTTTAATTCGACCGGGTCGACTATACCGGCCGCAAAGATATTTCCACAGGTGTGCGACCGGTATGTTGCGACCGGTACGCCCCAAAGAGCCAGAAAATTGAATTAAAAATTCCTAAAATTGTGTAAATTGGAATGTTACTTCTCGACTATTTTTCCCTGCATTATTCAAGACTAACACTACTATTATTGATGTTCTTACGTGTTATGTCTTCTTCTCAGATCCAATAAAATAGTCTGAGATGGCAGGTGGAAACGGTCGAAGGGGTCGAAAGCGTCATCAGGTCAGGATGCGCCTAGAAGAAGAGCAAGCTGAGCAGGACCAGGTTAGAGAAACCAGCCCTGAAGTGGAGGAGGAATAGGCCCCGGAAGTACCGACAGAATTACCGAGACCACCCCACAGGAATTTCGAGACCATAGTTACAAACTTGGTCTATCAGATGCAAGCTCAACAGAAGGAATTTCTGAGCGAAGTACTAAAGATGCTCAGGCAAGCAGGTTCTGTCTCCGCTGGAAAGACGCCCGAGTCAGGAGGAATTAACACTCCACAACCGGTGCAGAGTAGCCCAAGGCCGAGGGGCCAAGCACAGAATGTACCACCACCGCATCGGTTTTCGTCGCCTTCTGCATATCCAGGGGCGTATCCGTATCCACCACCATGGTACGGAGCAGATACACAGGGACAGCACGATCTTAGCAGGCTTCAGAGATCAAATGGAGAGAGAGTTTCTCAACCTGCAGCAGGGTCAGTCGACCGTAGATGCATATCAGCAGAGGTACGAAGAGCTGTTCTTCTTTGCACCAGCCAGTATGCAGGAAGAGGAGACAAAGATACGTAGGTTCACCATGGGACTACGTGGGAGCATTAGAGAGCACCTTTTAGGTCTGGACAAGAAGACTTACAACGAGGCAGGTGCGGGTTGCGAGGGTGATAGAGTCCGGTCGGAGGGACAACTTCTTCGCTCGTAACAGGGGAGTGAAGAGATCTGGCTGGAGAGAGCTCGGGTGGCGGTAATACTAGACCATTCCGCCCATACAGGGGGCAACCGCTACAAGACTGCGAGAAACAACCTGGCACCACCGTTGCCACAATTAGCCAGACCCAACCCAAATATTAAATGTTATAACCGTCGGCCAGTGGGACATGTTGCAAGGAACTGCACGCTACCTAAGAAGCAAGCTCCCCAAAGAAGCCGAGTTTATGCAGTCACCGCTTGAAGAGGCAGCCGCATCACCTGATGTGGTAACCGGTACGACTTTATCCCTTACTATTTGGTTTATTCTTTCAGTTGCATGAGCATATAGAACTAAGGGGCAATATATTCCAGGAATTGTAAATGTAGTTGGTTTACCCACCAGAGTATTATTTAACTCTGGGCCACGCACTCCTTTGTTTCTGTTTCTTTTGGGAAGCGAATGGAGTTACCAATCAAGCAATTGAACCCAAGCTTGATAGTTCGCTCTCCACTAGGAGTCGAAGTGGCTTTGACCAAGTATTATGGACCATGTACTGTAAGTATCGAGGGCCGAGACTTAGAAGCAAGCCTAGTAATACTTGAGATGGCAGGTTTTGATGTCATTTTAGGGATGGATTGGCTAGGCCATCATTCGGCCGTCCTTTTATGTGGTGAAAGGAAGCTTGTGCTTACTGACAAAGAGGGAAGGGAATACAGTTTCGCTGGAATTAAGCTATCTAGGAAGCGGAAGTTGATCCTCTCCGCCCTAAAGACTAAGAGATGCTTGGAGAAAGGGGGAGTGGGTTATCTCGTATCTGTAGTCGACCTCACAGCAGAGTCACTCAAGATGGAGGATATAGAGGTGGTTCGGGAGTTTCCAGATGTATTTCCAGAAGATCTTCCAGGATTACCACCAGACAGGGCTACATAATTTGTGATAGATCTTATACCAGGTTCGGCTCTGGTGTCTAAAGCACCATACAGGATGGCCCCGACCGAGTTAAAGGAGTTGAAGATCCAATTACAAGAATTGCTGGATAAGGGCTTCATACGACCTAGTATATCGCCTTGGGGAGCACCTGTGTTGTTCGTCAAGAAGAAAGATGGAAGTGTACGACTATGTATTGACTACCGTGAGCTAAACAAGTTGACGATCAAGAATCGGTATCCTTTGCCTAGGATCGATGATCCGCTTCGATCAGCCGCAGGGTGCAAAGGTTTTCTCGAAGATCGATCTCCGATCGGGTATCACCAATTGAAAATCAAGGCCGGAGATATTCGAAGACTGCTTTCGGGACGAGGTATGGGCATTATGAGTTTCGGTTATGTCTTTTGGGTTGACCAATGCTCCAGTCGTTTATGGAACTGATGAATCCAGTGTTCCATGACATGTTGGACACTTCGGTCATCGTATTCATCGATGACATATTGATTTACTCTAAGGACATGGAGACTCATACAGCGCATTTGAGGGCAGCCCTACAACGGCTGAGGGATGTGAGGCTTTATGCAAAATTCAAGAAGTGCGAGTTTTGGCTGAAGGAAGTGGCTTTCTTGGGCCATGTTGTATCCGGAGACGGTATCAAGGTTGATCCAAGCAAGATAGCTGCTATAGTAGGATGGGAAGCACCAAAATCTGTTGCAGAGATTCGTAGTTTCCTTGGGTTGGCTGGCTATTAAAGAAGATTCGTGGAAGATTACTCCAGGATCGCGGTTCCACTCACCAGATTGACCAAGAAGGGAGAGAAATTTATATGCACAGATGAGTGTGAGAAGTGCTTCCAGATTTTGAAGTCAAGACTTGTCTCGCACCTATCCCGACCATCCCCGAACCAAGCGTACCGTTTACTCTATATACGGATGCTTCGGGGTTGGGTATTGGGTGTGTTCGATGCAAGGAGAACGGTGATCGCTACGCATCAAGACAGTTAAAAGAGCATGAGAAGAACTATCCTACGCATGACTTGGAGCTAGCAGCGGTTATTCATGCAATCAAGACTTGGAGACAGTATTTGTACGGTGAGAAGTTTTAGATCAAGTCAGATCACAAGAGCTTAACTTATCTCTTCACTCAGAAGGATCTGAATATGAGACAGAGGAGATGGCTGGAATTGTTAAAATATTATGATTGTGACATCCAATACCATCCAGGTAAAGCAAATGTGGTGGCTGACGCCTTAAGCAGAAAGTGGGCATCGAAACCTGAGGCAGGACCGAGTACAAATGCTGCATTGTGTGCTGCAGCCTCAAGTTCGATGGAAATTGATGAAGAACATATTATCGAAACTGCAGAAGATCCAGTGGAGCAAGGCTTGATTCATAAGTTCACTATGATGTTCGCCGCGACCAAGATCTCGCCGAGTCTAATTGATGAAGTCAAGGTAGCAATCCTACAGGATCCATATCTCAAGACAGTGCAGGAAGACTTAGAGAAGGGTACGTGTAATCCTGACTTTACCTTGGAATCAGACAAGGTACTCAAGTATCGCGGACGGTTATGTATACCTGAGAGCGAAGACTGCGATATCAGAGGCCGAGTTATGACTGAAGCTCATTACACTCCATATTTGGTACATCCAGGAAGTACCAAGATGTACCATGATCTAAGAAGACTATATTGGTGGAGGGGTATGAAAGGTGATATAGCTCGTTTTGTGTTCCAATGTCTGAATTGTCAACAAGTTAAAGCGGAAAGGCAAAGACCCGCAGGTTTACTACAGCCATTACCAGAACCTGCATGGAAGTGGGATTGTATCACCATGGATTTCGTCACTGGCCTACCTTTGACACCAAGGTCAGTGGATGCAGTTTGGGTTATAGTAAATCGGCTCACCAAGACAGCTCGATTTATTGCAGTCAGACCTCAGTATACCATGGAGAAGCTGACCAAGTTATATGTTGATAATATAGTCAGACTTCATGGCGTTCCGAGAGTATAGTATCCGACGGAGATCCCCGTTTTACATCGAAATTCGGGAAGGATTACGAAAGCTATGGGAACAAAGTTGAAGTTCAGGTACAACTTTCCATCCTCGGACGGACGGACAGTCAGAACGAACCATTCAAATTTTGGAAGATATGCTTCGAGCTTGTGCATTAGATTTCAAAGGAGCTTGGGATGAGAAACTATCAGTTATCGAGTTTGCTTACAACAACAGTTATCAGGCTACAATTCAGATGGCCCCATATGAAGCTCTCTATGGGAGAAAATGTCATACACCTCTGTTATGGAATGAAGTGGGGGAAAGAAGAATTGTAGGACCGGTGTTTGTTGAAGAAACTTGCCGAGTAATTGATCAGATCAAGGAGAGAGTAAAGACAACTCAGGTTCGACAGAAGCACTATGCAGATAATCGACGTCGAGATCTGGAGTTTGCAGTGGGTGACAAAGTGTTCTTGAAGGTATCACCGGTGCGAGGTCTGAAACGGTTTGGTAAAAAGGGGAAGCTATGCCCCAGGTATGTGGGACCATATGAGATATTGAATCGACGTGGTAATGTAGCATATCAATTGGCTCTACCACCATCTATGTTTAGCGTTCATAATGTGTTCCATGTATCATTACTGAAGAAGTATGTCAGAGATCCATCGCATATCTTGAGCGCTGATCCTCCAGACTTGACTGAAGACTTAACTTTCGAAGTGGTGCCTGTAATGCTCTCGAGTCGAAAAGTTCAGCAACTTCGAACCAAGGATATCCAATATGTGAAGGTGCATTGGAGAAGCCAAAATGTGGAGGAAATTACTTGGGAAGAAGAGAGCGCGATGAGGAAAGAGTACCCTAACCTTTTTGACGATCAAGGTACGTTCAAATTTTGAGGCCGAAATTTCTTTTAAGGGTGGGGGAGTTGTAGTACCTACATGCAAATTTCGGGATGAAATTTCTTTTAAGGGTGGTGGAGTTGTAAGACCCGCACTCTGAAAACCCGGTCTAACCTTGGTTTTGTATCGTAACAGGTCTTTCGATCATCATCGAGCCAGACGGGGCAAGCGGATAACAAACAGGTACGAAATCGGACCGAAGTCGACCAATTATACCTGATTTTAGGTATACCGGTCGATGGTACCGGATGATGGTACTGGTCAACCGGTATGGCCTGCACAGCTATGTGCGGGAATTTGGAAATTGGTCTCTGCGGGTCCCGCTTTCCTGATTTCGAATCCTAGAAGTTTCCTAATCCTAGTAGGGTTACTAAACCCTATTTCTAGCCTATAAATACACCCTTAAACCCCTCAAATCCTTTCCATTGTCTCTCACAAACTCTAGAGAAGAGAAAGAGGTGGAAAAGGAGAAGGAGCTAGGAAGAAGAAGGAGGTGCCGCCATTATCGTTTGACGAAGCTCTCGTTACGCCTGTCAACGGTAAGTGTTTGAATCCCTCTTCTTACCCTATGATAGTTGTGTAGGTGGATCAATACCATGCAAAGTAGGTATTGATCTAAAACCCTAAATTGGCCGATAAACCCTAAGTTGCCGTCAAACCCTAGATTTGAGTTTCGAGATGATATTCACCGAAACGAGACTTGAATGAGTTGGGGATAACTCTAACTCAAAGCCTAGACTTAGAATGGATAGGAGAAACCCTGAAAATCCATGGAGGATGATCGACGGCAGTCGAAGAACCCATGTATGGTCTTCCGGAGACATACCGGTCGACTATATCGGTTGCACATACTGCGACCGGTATGTTGCGACCGCTACCTCTCGGGAGGTTATCTGTGGGGGACCGGCTGACCATACCGGTCGCCAGTCTTTCCCACAGAGCTGCGACTGGTATATGCCACCGGTCAGCTCTGTGAGGGTATTTGTGATCTCTGTTGGTCTTCGACCAACATGAAACCCTAAACAATATGTTCTAATGAAACCCTGATATTATGTAGGACTTTGTGACTTATCGTTTGGACCTTGCGACGTGGAGCAAGTTAACGAACGAGCATCAAGTAAGGGAATCTGACCTCAACCTAATAATTAATGGACAGTAAATCGTTGTTAATCATTGAATATCTATGATGTGATGTTTGTGCATATTCACATGCCATCCTTTACTTTCAGTTATTATTATGATTGTTCATGCATTCATAGGATGTGATTGTTAGGCATGTGATTGTTTTCGTTGGTGTGTGGAGTGGGGCATGGGCCTGGGATCGCTCTTCACACTGACACCTTTTTGTAGTATTCTGTCTTAACATGCTTGGTACGGGTGGGGTATCAGGGGAAGATTATGGTACGGTGGTCTCCGATATTGATGTCATCCCGGCCATCGTTGTGTGGTACTGAGGATTCCGAGTCGACGCTGGCTTGTCCACGATGCTTTAGCTCTATCTCTATGCCGTAGGGAGTTATGTTGGGATAGGGTCTACCTGCGTATTGTTTCTATCCTAGTGGGTTAGTTGCGGATAGGGTATCAGGGGGAGGTGAGGTGTGGTGGTCTCCGACCCGGCCTGCACGCTCTAGCTCTATCTCTATGCCGTAGACGGCTGTGCTGGGATAGAGCATACATTGTTGACATATAGGATTGGTTAGTTGCGAGCCCAGTTTGCGAGCCCTGGCCAGTAGGGGCTTAGGTACTGGTATGGGTAGAGTATCAGGGGAGGTGCGGGTATACCTTAGCTCTATCTCTATTCCATGATGGGTGCATGTGGGTTGGTAGTAGTGTGATTACTGTGCGACGCCACACACTCGTGTATAGAGGTGCGGGGGCCACCAAACCTTTTTATAGCACATTGCAAACTTAAAACCAGACCACAGCATAAAATTGATTGTTACTCATGAATAATCTTGTGAAACTGTCTGATTGTCTTACTGAGCTGTGTTGTGTGCTCACGCTTTGTATATACATTATTTTTAGATGTTGATGCAGGTTACACTGTGGATGACTATGTGAACGCCCCGGTGTACGGTGGTATAGCTGCTTTGGATGTACAAGCAGGGGAGGACGAGCATGATTCTTCATGCGAGTGCCCTTTCTGCGTGTACCTGTGATTTGTTTTATTTATTTATTTCAGTTATTTTGATTGGATTAAAGGGATGTAATGATATTATTTTTATGTGTTTGATTTTGAATAATGGGATATTTATTTAAATTATCAATAGATACTCAGTTCATTCTATTTAAAGTCTTCCGCTGTATATTTATATTCTGATTGTGGTTATGTGTAATTGGTTTGTATGGGTGGACACGGCCTATTCGAGATCCTGGTGTGAACCGTTGGTTCAATGACGGTTCACTCACACCATTCTGGTTGGATCAGAATTGGGGTGTGACACAAGAAGTTGACAGTGCTCAACCCTCGTCCACCTCCAAGTCCTCTTCCAGCGAATTTTTGTATGGATCTTTTTTGTAAGTACCACAATCAGCATGGGCATGATACAGACAATTGCTATACATTAAGGCATGCCATACAGGATCTGTTGGATTCCGGTAAATTTAAGGTCCAGCCCCGACAAGTGTCAGTGGCGAATAATCCCCTCCCTCAGCACAGCATCAATTTCATAGAATGGGGAGATAAGCCCTCAGACCTTATGCCAGTCATAGAAGGAGTAAGCAATATGGTTGTCACATCTGGTGACGAAATAAACATGTTGGGTAGTCATCAACAAGAAGAAGAAGAATATGATTTCTATTTCTCGGAAGATTCATCACACCTTATAGCACAAGCATAAGAACAAGAAGAAGAAGAACCATTCATCATCTACCTCTCAGATGAGGAGAGAGAAGTAGATCAAGTTGACAACCATTTCCTTGAGATGGAGTTCATATTCCCAGAGGATGAGCAAGAAGTAGCAGAAACTATAACAGGGAAGAACTACAAACCATCTCACTTGATGGTAAATGATCCGGCCCAAGCCATAAGAGAGAAAGGTAAAGTACCCGCCAATCAACCAGAACCTCCAAACCCGGTCTTGAAACAACTACAAAAGACCCAAGCCAATGTGTCCATTTGGGAACTTCTGATGGCTTCCAATGTCCACAGGGATGCGGTACTAAAATCTCTAGCAAGCATTCAGGTCCCAGTTTCAATGGAGGGAGAAGAACTAACCATGCTAGTAGGGGGTAGATATGCCGTTAATGTAATTATTTTTGGAGATGCAGATCTTCCTCAAGGAAGTAAGGATCACATACAAGCTCTGCATATTACCATCGGATGCCGGGGCAATAGCATTTTTCAAGTTTTGGTTGATAATGGGTCAGCCTTAAAGGTATTTCCTTTCCGTACGTTCAAGCATCTAGGCTTCAGCGAGTCAGAGTTGAAACCTTCGGATATGACCATCAAGGCGTACGACAATACCAGAAGGGCTATATTGGGTGTCTTCACAGTACCAATTCAAGTAGGACCGGCTGAGTTTGAAACAGAGTTCCAAGTCATTGATATCTCTGCCTCATTCAGCATGCTTCTGGGTAGGCCTGGGATCCATCAGGCCAATGCGGTGGCATCTGCTTTATACCAGAAGATTAAATTCATCTACAAGGGTACAACTGTGACAATACATGCAGACTCTGCAGCTGTGAATACATTGGCCACTGGACAGAGTAATGAAGAGTTACAAGGGAATACAAGGCAGGATTTCTCTCTCGGAGGGTTTCAGGTTGACAACATCTTAACCACAACTGAGCCAGATCCTATAGGTACGCATCTGCCTTTTTCATTTCGTCAATTACTTAACATGCTCTACTTTCCAGGTATGGGCCTTGGTTCCCACCAACATGGTAGTGTCACTTTCTTATCTCTATTGGTCAATGAGTATAGATTTGGGCTGGGATATACCCCCACCAAAGGGGATCTGAAAGTATTCAAGCAAAAGCAGAGCAGAGCTGACGAAGGATTTCGGAAGTTCGAGAGGATGAAATACAAGTATAGTGGTCAGTATGGTAGCAGCAAAAGAAGAGCATCAGATAGAGTTAGTGGGGACTGGCGACCTCAAAGGATAGACGAAGCAGTCTGTCGAGCAATATCTGAGGGGTTATACAATGTACAGGATATCCAGTTTTCAAAGACCCTAAATGGGTATTTTGTCAAAGAAGGAGAGAACAACATCTATTGTGGATTTTCAGAACCTTGGTTCAGTACTCACCTTCAAAAGCAAATACCCGGGTTCGAAATATTCGATGATTGTACCCTTGATTGGGAAGAGCTCGAGCAAGTCAAGATCCAAGAGCAGAGCAAGGAGCAGAAATCTGAGACAGAAGTGATCAACATCAGCAAACTATTCGACGACGATCAAGTGATGACGCTCATCGGTGAAGACCAAGATAGGAGTCCCGATATACAACAATTCACCCTACCCATCAACGGAATAATCCCCAATTGGAGTTGTCATGATAATTTTGTTTACCCAAGGGGGTTGCCATGTAATCCTCATTATATAATGACTATGTCTGAGCCTAGGGTCCTGAGGTCTTTAGATAAGATTGAGTCCGTTTCAAATTTTGAGTTCGTTCCACTTGGAACCATTTCCTCTATACCTCTGCTTTTGAATATGAATAAAGATGACATTTTGAATTACTCTGCGTCTACTTCTTCCTTTCCTTCTCCTTCTAACTCTAACTTTGAAAATGAGGAGAATGATGAACCATTTCCTGAAATATTACCATCCATCCAAGCCTCGGAGGAGAAGAAGGCTCAACCTGTCGGCGAAGACTTCAAGATAATTAGCCTCGGTTCTGTAGAGCAACCTCGAGAAATAAAGATCGGTGCTACCTTGACGGAAGAAGAAACCAAACAAATGACGGAATTACTGATGGAGTTCCAAGAAGTGTTTGCCTAGTCCTATGAAGATATGCCCGGCATAGACCCTGAAGTTGTACAACATAAGATACCTTTGGTCTCAGATGTAAGGCCATGTAAGCAGAAGCTGAGGCGGTTAAGGCCTGAATGGACCCTTAAGGTTAAAGAAGATATCATGAAGCAGTTCGACGCAGGATTCCTTGAGGTTACGAAGTACCCAGAGTGGTTAGCAAACGTGGTCATTGTACCTAAAAAGGATGGAAGACTGAGGTGTGCATTGATTACAGAAACCTGAATAAGGCCAGCCCCAAAGATGACTTTTCATTACCAAAGATAGACATCCTAATGGATAACACTGCAAATCATGCTCTGTTGTCCTTCATGGATGGATTCTCAGGGTACAATCAGATAAAGATGGCACCTGAAGACAAAGAAAAGACCGCCTTCATAACAGACTGGGGCACCTACTGTTACACTGTAATGCCATTTGGGCTGAAGAATGCTGGGGCAACTTATCAAAGAATGGCTACTACAATCTTGCACGACCTAATCCATAAGGAGGTAGAGATGTATGTAGATGATATGATTGTAAAATCGTTCACCAGAGAAGGTCACATCCCCGCGTTAAGGAAGTTCTTTGAAAGGATCAAGCACTACAAACTAAGGCTTAACCCCCAAAAATGTGCATTCGGGGTTATAGCCGGCAAAATGCTAGGTTTTATGGTCAGCCAAAGAGGAATCGAAATTGATCCAGCCAAGATAAAAGCCATCTTTGAAATGCCAGCTGCTCAAACAGAAAGGGAAGTAAGAGGTTTCTTGGGAAGACTTCAATACATCAACCGGTTTATTGCACATCTCACCGCAACATGTGAACCAATTTTCAAACTACTCAGGAAGGACCAGCCAAAGGATTGGAACCCTCAATGTCAGATGGCTTTTGAAAAAATTAAGGCATATCTGTTGAACCCATCAGTCTTAGCCCCACCAGTACCGGGAAGACCACTACTCCTCTACTTGTCAGTACTAGAGGGTTCTATGGGATCAATGATAGCCCAGCATGATACAGATGGAAAGACAGAAAAGGAAGTATACTATTTGAGTAAGAAATTCACAGGATACGAAGTCAATTATACACAGCTGGAGAAGACATGCACAACCCTAGTCTGGATAACAAAGAGATTAAGACATTATATGTTATCCTACAAGGTCATACTTATTTCCAGAATGGACCCCCTGAAGTATCTATTTGAGAAACCGGCCTTAACAGGAAGATTGGCTAGGTGGCTATTGTTGTTGTCCGAATTTGACATCACATACACTGCTCAAAAGTCTATTAAAGGGAGCGTAATCGCAGAACATCTGTCGACCCTACCAATTGAAGATAACCTCAGACATTTAGAAGATGTATTCCCAGATGAAGAAGTCTACACAACTCAAGAAGAGGGGAAGAATGACACATGGATAATGTTCTTCGATGGAGCTACAAATCATATGGGATACGGGGCCGACGTCTTATTCATAGATCCAGAAGGGGCATTTGTACCATTTTCATTCAGATTAGACTTCAACTGTACAAACAACATTGCAGAGTACGAAGCATGTATCATGGGACTAAAAGCAGCTTTGGCCATAGGGGTCTGCAGATTAAAGGTCTATGGTGACTCATCAATTGTTATCTACCAAGTCAGAGGGGATTGGAAAACCAAAGATGAGAAGCTGATACCTTATCAACAATGTGCAATAACCTTGGTTCGAAAGTTCAAGCAAATTGAATTTGACTACTCCCCGAGAGATACCAATAAGTATGCCGATGCATTGGCCACTTTGGCTTCAATGATTGGAAATGATCCTTTGGGGCGTATCAAACCCCTAATCATAGAGAAGAGAGTACGACCAGTCCACTTGGAAGAAGTGAATGCATTAACAGTTGATGGCCGGCCATGGTTTGCTCCTATCATAGATTTCATCAAGGAAGGAAAGTATCCAGTGGAAGCTACAACGGGTGAAAGGAAGTCTCTTAGGCGATATGCCTCCCAGTTCATACTATGTGAACAAATCTTGTACAAAAGATCCCATGAAGGAGTGCAGTTAGTCTGTATCGATGAGGAACAGGTGCAAAATGTCATCGAGCAAGTCCATCAAGGAATATGTGGACCTCACATGAACACTAGAATGCTTGCAAAGAAGATTCTCAGAATGGGATATTATTGGAACACAATGGAAGCGGACTGTTCAGAGTTTGTAAGGAAATGTCACAAGTGCCAAATCCATGCTAATTTGATACACGTGCCTCCAGCCGAGTTACATACTCTTAGCTCTCCATGGCCTTTCTCAACCTGGGGCATAGATGTGATCGGAAAGGTTCACCCTAAAGCTTCAAATGGGCATGAATTCATCTTGGTTGCCATCGATTACTTCACAAAGTGGGTAGAGGCACAGTCATACGCCAAGCTCACAGCAAACAAAGTGGCTAAATTTCTACAATAGTATATCATATGCTGGCATGGAATGCCTCAGTCTATAATCTCAGATCAAGGACAACACTTCAGAGGGAGAGTCCAAGAATTATGTGACAAGTTCCACATCAAAAGGCATCGGTCCTCCCCTTACAGTCCACAAACAAATGGGGAAGTAGAGGCGGCCAATAAAAAGGTCAAGGTTATCCTCTAGAAGATGGCAGAATCTAATGTTAATTGGGCAGACAAACTACCTTATGCACTCTGGGCATACAGAACATCCATAAGAACATCCACTGGGGCAACGCCGTATTCACTAGTATATGGTATGGAAGCAGTCCTCCCAGTAGAAATAGAGGTGTCATCACTGAGAGCCTTGATGGAATGCAAGAATCTAGAAGCTGAGTGGTTGCAATCCAGATATGACGAGCTGAACTTCGTTGATGAAAGAAGAATGAAGGCAGTGGATAATGTAAGAAAATACCAACAAAGAATGGCAGCAACCTTTAACAAAAATGTGCGTGTTCGTCACCTGACAGTAGGGGACTTGGTATTGAAGGAACAAAGAGCACCTGTCCATGACCCTAGGGGCAAGTTTCGTCCTAATTGGAGCGGACCGTTCATGATAAAAGAAATATTACCAGGGAAAGCTGTTCGACTGGTCAACATGGAAGGCATCGAGTTACAATACTTGACCAACTTGGATCAAGTGAAGAAATATTATGTGTAGCCTTTACACTCTTCAAAAAAAAAGGGGGGGGGGGGGCTAGAAGGCTTGTCTCTCACCTGTTGACATCAACAACGGGCATCAATCATTTGAGGAACTTACTGACATGGTTGACTAGATTCTCCAATGGGGCACAACGCCTTTCACCCAGGAATGGTTCTTCTTGTCATCATAATCAAAGAAAGAATTTCCTGTTTGTTGGCTAAACTCTTTCATCCGTCCATCTATCGAACGGATTTCCCAAGAGTTACATATCAAAGCCCATCTTTCATATCATTTGATGTAAACTCTCATGAGTATATCCATCTGAGAAATTATAAATCTGGCTGGAACTCTTATCTGTCGTTCATTACATCCGACGGCGTCCCAAGATTCCAATAAGCCCATCCATTCCCAAGCCAATAAAATGGGATCTTCTCGGCAAGATAAGCCCATTCTACATAAACAACCACAAACTCCCCCAGGCGGTAAACCCACCTGGACAGTTTCTTGTCAGTCCCTTTTGGACCTCCACTTTAGCTCGTCATGTCTATAGATTTAAGTACTTTAAACTCAGACAGAGTCAATCATATGTATACATTTCATGTGTAATCTTCTAAGGTCATTTTCAATATATCTAAACAACAATAATTGAAGATAATTCCAATGATTCATTTTTAATCTCTAGTTGTATGTCGGGATTCCTACAGGTCACACCTGGGAGGCTGACAATACATCGATCCGTCAGACAGAATTACAGAGATGGACAGGGCACTAAAAAATTGGAGCTGGCGTATTGAGTTCACAGAAGATAGCTCTTTCTTACGAAAGCATCAATTGGAGGCACTTCCTCAATTAACAACCATAAAATTATGCCCAGACCTTTTGAAAGCGGCCGCTCAATGTTGGGATCCAACAGTTCATGTCTTTAGGATGGGAGAAGTCAAGTTATGCCCAACTATAGAAGAATTTGGAGCTTGCCTCTTGCTCACACCTAAGCGGAAGATCTTCAAGCCATATCCAGGAAAAGATTACAGGCATGAGATACAAGACTTTTTCAACTGGGATAAGAAAGAAATGTATCGTTTTGTACAAGATCAACGGCTACAGATAAAGCGCATGATCAAGTCATATGCTCATTCAAGTCCAACAAGGAGAAAAGCATAGGTTCAGAGAAGACATGTTTACCTATATTGTAGCATAGCCCGACTATTGCTACGAAGTTGCACAGATACAGAATCTCCCATCATAATAGATCTCATCAAGCATGCGAGACAAGGTTGTGACATCATCCCTACAGTGTTGGCCGAGACATTAAAGGGCCTTGACTTCATGGCAACTCATCAAGATCAGTTTGAGTTGACCAATTTCAGCGGATCACCATATCTTCTTCAAATCTGGTTAACAGAGAGGTTAGGATTAGTTGAGGAATCTGAAGTGACGACCCTCAACCCTTTTCAATTGGCAAAGAGAGCAGATCCTATGGCTTATCAGATGGACACAGACTGGTTTAGCCGCCTCAAAGAAATAACCACAGCAAAGATCAGATGGAAATGCACTTGGTGGAAGCAAGAGCGGGTTGTCACAAATACGGAGAATAGTTTGCATGTCAGGATCATGGGGTTGACTCATACCTCATTCTATTCTCCAACAAGGTTACCTCAGCAATTCAATATCCCAGCAAGCACCAACAGAGAAGTAACTGATTGTGAACTTCTCAGAAAGTTGACATTAGATCTGGTTGATACCATTGCTTGTGAATGGAATAATAGAAATGCTCAAACACTCCCTAGAGTTGCACCAATCAAGAAACCAATAGCATTTTAGGTAATTTTTTTTGAATTCTAGTGTGTTTCATGAACTATGTCTCTTAGATTCAACAAAGAAACCTTGATTCAACATAATCATTCATATGCTCTATGAAATTCTCAATGTTCTGACAAATGCAGGTACTCAAACCAAAATCTCAATCAAAGAAAGACATCAAGTCTTCCATCTAGACAAATCAAAGCCGAGCCCAAGCTCATGCAATCAGCCTTGTATTCATAGCCTAGCTTCGTACAAGAAGAGGTTTATCAGCCTACATATGGATCAAGCCGGGTCCAAGCCCGCACATACCTTGCATTGAGTTCCACCTCAGCAAGAAGAGGTTCCCAGCCTACAAATGAGCCTTGTATTCACAGCCTAGCTTCATACAAGAAGAGGTTTATCAGCCTACAAATGGGTCAAGCCGGGTTCAAGCCCGCACATACCTTGCATCATGAGTCACCTCAG
The DNA here is from genome assembly GCA_028583415.1 of Protea cynaroides. Classification (NCBI taxonomy): domain Eukaryota; kingdom Viridiplantae; phylum Streptophyta; class Magnoliopsida; order Proteales; family Proteaceae; genus Protea; species Protea cynaroides. The sequence goes on along the minus strand of CM053276.1, from coordinate 75,421,558 downwards.
CAAGAAGAGGTTCCCAGCCTACAAATGAGCCTTGTATTCATAGCCTAGCTTCATACAAGAAGAACAATCATCTATCTTTCAAGAAGTGCAAACATTCTCCCCAGTCGAACTACGTTCTGGGCTTGATTTCTAGGACACCCTTAGAATACGTAGGCAGTTTAGGAAGAATTACCCTAAGTGCAGCCCGATAAACAATATCACTCATACCCCAAAAATGTGGTTCTTTTATCTTGAGCCTTCAATTGATAACAATCTCGGCTAAAGAGGGGCATCTGTAAGCACCCCATTTTTGCCACCCTCGGCATAAGTGAATCAATATGACAGGTTTTCGACCTTTAACCCAAAGATTTTTGATTTTCCATTGATCCCCACAGCAGGGTCATGGGCTATTATCTGCATGGATGCATAGGTCATAGAATTATCTTCGAAATGAGACCAGAATTGCTCAATTCTGATATCAAATAAAGAAGATATGACCATTTTAGTTGGATGATACATATAAGGGAGGTTTCTGAAATTATTATAAATAATAATAATCCCAGGGGCCTTCATGCAAATTATCTTAAGTTGGATTGTTTGAATTTCAAATCATCATATCTTGCTCATCCGACATCGGATTCAGATGATTCCAAGACCATTATTCTTCATTCATGATGTTCTACAAAGTGGACGTAAAAAATCCCGGGTAGAAGTCACCAGTGGGTCCCATGCAAGCTTGCATGGAAAGTTATCGTTAGAACTTCAAAGCTTCATATCTTTTCCGTTCTACGTCGGATTCAGACGATTCCAAGGCCATTGTTCTTCATTTGTGATGTCCTACAAAGTGGACGTGGAAAATCTTGGGTAGAAGTCTCCGGAGGGTCCCATGCAAAATTACATATGGAAATGGTCATTTAATATTTAAAAATTCATATTTTGATCATCTCATATCCAAACCAATTGATTTCAGTCTCATTATGTTCCATTTTTAGTGCTCTACGAAGTGGACGTAAAATATTTTTGATAGAAGCCTCCGAAGGATCTCATGCAGATGGTCAGCCAAATTATCGATAATTGGCCTGCTTAAACTTCAAAAATTCATAGGTTGGCCATTTTATTTCCAAATGAGTTGATTCAAGCTCCAATATTCCTCATTTTTAATGTTCTATAAAGTGAACACAGAAAATGTGGAGTAAAGGCTATCGGAAAATTTCGTACGAAATGACAGCGGAAGTGGCCCATGAAATGATAGAGAGAGTAAACCCAGTTAATTTCAGTCAATCCAGTCAAATCAGCTCAACCCAAGCTAGTCTTGGCCCAACCCAGTCAATCCTTGTCAATTCAAATCGATTCATGTTGTCGCTTATGCATGTATTTCTTTTATATATTATTTATATGTTTATATAATATATAATATATTATAATATATCGTATAATATATACATATGTTTTATATGTATATTATATTATATATATTAATATATTAATATATTATATTATATATTTATATGTTTTATATAAAAAGGAAGTAGGATCTGAATAAAATCTAAAAGGGAAGGATGAGAGAGAGGAGAAAGAGGAGACGTAAAAGGAGAAGGGGATTAGGGTTTCTAAGGGAATCCAAAAAAATTTTGTTGGAGAAAAAAAAAAGGGAAAGAAGAAAGAGAGAAAACATGAGCCTTTCTAAGGGAATCCAAAAGATTTTGTTGGAGAAAAAAAAGGGAAGAAGAAAGAGGAAAAACATGAGCTTTTCTAAGGGAATCCAAAAGATTTTGTTGGAGAAAAAAAAGGAAAGAAGAAAGAGGAAAAACATGAGCTTTTCTAAGGGAATCCGAAAGATTATGTTGGAGAAAAAAAAAGGAAAAAAGAAAGAGGAAAAACGTGAGCTTTTCTAAGGGAATCCAAAAGATTTTGTTGGAGAAAAAAAAGGAAAGAAGAAAGAGGAAAAATGTGAGCTTTTCTAAAAGAATCTAAAAGATTTTGTTTGAGAAAAAAAGGAAAGAAGAAAGAGGAAAAACGTGAGCTTTTCTAAGGGAATCCAAAAGATTTTGTTGGAAAAAAAAAAAGGAAAGAAGAAAGAGGAAAAACGTGAGATTTTCTAATGGAATCCAAAAGATTTTGATGGAAAAAAAAAAGAAGAAAGAGGAAAAAGGTGAGCTTTTCTAAGGGAATCCAAAAGATTTTGTTGGAAAAAAAAGGGGAAAGAAGAAAGAGGAAAAACGTGAGCTTTTCTAACGGAATCCAAAAGATTTTTGTTGGAGAAAATAAAAGGAAGAAAATAAAGAAGATTGGGAAGAGAGAGAGGAGATCCAAAAAATCAGAGGGAGAGAGAGAGATCGAGAAGATTTGAGAGAAGGGGGAGGGAAGATCTGAAAAAAATAATAAAAAAAGGAAGAAAAGAAAGAAGATAAAGAGGAGAGATCGGGAAGTGGGAAACGATCCGAAAAAAAAATAAAAAAAGGAAGAAAGGAAAGAAGATAAAGAGGAGAGATCGGGAAGTGGGAGAGAGATCCGAAAAAAAAAATCAGAGGAAGGAAAGGGGGAAGACCGAGAAGAAGTAAGGGAGAGGAGAAAAAAAAAGAAAAGAAAAGAGAAGAGGACGAGAGGACGGGAGAACATAGAGAGATTGAGAGAGCTGGAAGAAAAGACTCGGACCAAAGAGTGGAAGGAGGAAAAATCTTCTCCAACTCAGGTAAGCCTTTTACTCTGTCTCCTTACTTGATTTTATTTCATGCACCCGATAACCATCTCAATCCTCCACTGCCATCAGAATTCCTTCAGCCACCCAACCTTGCAACCTATTTTTGATCGCATCATTATGCTTGGAATACATGAAGTTGATCCCATCAATATGCTTGAAATTTTTATAAAATTGGTCCACATGAATGAAATTGTTATGAGATTGATCGCATCATTATGCTTGGAATTTTTATAAAATTGGTCCACATGAATGGAATTGTTATGAGATTGATCCCATCAATATGCTTGAAATTTTTATAAAATTGGTCCACATGAATGGAATTGTTGTGAGATTGATCGCATCAATATGCTTGAAATTTTTATAAAATTGGTCCACATGAATGGAATTGTTATGAGATTGATCCCATCAATATGTTTAAAATTTTTATATAATTGGTCCACATGAATGGAATTGTTATGAGATTGATCCCATCAATATGTTTGGAATTTTTATAAAATTGGTCCACATGAATGGAATTGTTATGAGATTGATCGCATCATTATGCTTGGAATTTTTATAAAATTGGTCCACATGAATGAAATTGTTATGAGATTGATCGCATCATTATGCTTGGAATTTTTATAAAATTGGTCCACATGAATGGAATTGTTAGGAAGTTGAACCCATCAATATGCTTGAAATTTTTATAAAATTGGTCCACATGAATGAAATTTTTATGAGATTGATCCCATTAATATGTTTGAAATTTTTTTTTATGAAATTAAGCCGACCATATGCTTGAATCTTGATGAGATTGAATATGGACAATCATTCTGGAATTTCTATGGATCATTGGTCTAGAATTTTGATGTGAAGTTAATATGGACCATCGATCTGGAATTTCTATGAACCATTGAACTTGGGATTTTGATGTGAAATAAATATGGACCCTTGATCTTGAAATTTTAAGTGAAATTTTTGGGCCATTGATTTTGGATATTTTGATGATCAAATATGGACCATTGATCTTAGATGTGTTGATGTTTCAATCTAAACCATTGGATATGAATGATTTAGAAGAATCCAAACGGTTAGATTATCATCATGTGTGATTTAAACCGTTGGATGATCATCATGAGTTAATCAGATGAATCTGAGTCGTTGATACTGACCATTTTTTATGATTTCTGAGTCGTTGATCAGGATGATCATGTTTTGATGAGATCCGACCATTAGATCCAAGATCTGATTTTGATGCATTAAGGAATTCACATTATACCTCAACCATAGATCTAGAGAATCCCATCTGACACATTGAAATATACGTTGTTGGAAAAACATGAGATGCCATGCTTTCTTGCCATATTTAGATGCTCATTGTCATACTTAGATGTTCATTGCCATATTTGATACTCATTGCCATATTTAGATGTTCATTGCCATATTTGGATGCTCATTGCCATATTAGATGCTCATTGCCATATTAGATGCTCATTGCCATATTAGATACTCATTGCCATATTTGGATGTTCATTGTCATATTTAGATACTCATTGCTATGTTTGGATGCTCATTTCCATTGCCTAGGAATTGCCATGCTTAGATAGCATACTAGATCATGCCATATAGGCTCTTGCCTTATTTGCAACACATGCCATATGTGAAAGATTTTTAACAATCTTACTGTATGTGAATCTCTTGTCATAAATATTTTATGTGCTATATTTAGATAGAATATTCTATTTTTGGCAATAACTTATTTTATGCAACACTCTAGTTGAACTGCCATACATGCATACTTCTAGAAGACAATCTAGGCGTGGGTGTAAGAACCATTTTCTAAAACCGGGTCTAAACCATGATTTTATGTGATGACAGGTGTTCCAATTATAACCGGACCGGAGGGTGAAGCCGGGTGACGAACCACTCAAAGTTCAGGTAAGAAAACTGTAAAAAAATGCCTAAAAACTCATACCGGTCTCACTATACCGGTTGCAGTATAGTGCAACCGGTATGTGCAACCGGTATGGGCATATAATGCCCATAATGCCATACCGGCCTCACCATATCGGTTGCACTATGGTGCAACCGGTATGTACAACCGGTATGGTATACCGGTTGGAACTATACCGGTTGGAGTGAATCTGGGGTCTCCAACCGGTATGTGGAACCGGTATCCCTTTGACAGACTCCGGAAGGTCTGTCTCTCAGAATGAAAACTCGAAAAGTTTTCATTCCGAGGAGAAACCTTCCTTGGACGGTCTCCCTCTATTAATAGAGAAGGAGACAGTCCATTTCTCCTTCTCAAACATTCTCACCGTCTGGAGAAGATCTGAGAAGGAGCAAGGAAGGAGGTAGCCCCGCCCAGGAAGGAAGAGCACACCGCCAACCGACAACGCCGGTAAGTGCTCTATATTGTTAAGTTTTATTAAGAGGTTGGATCGAAGCCGCGAAGCGGCGCAAAGATCCAATAAGGAGAATGGCTCCCACAGTTCTCCCTCTTTCGAATCTAACTCAGGTTCATATGGCAATGTAGCCGAGATTTGAAGGCCAATAGAGTGTTTATACTTAGAAAAGTAGGGGAAATCCTATAGAAACCTAACAGTTAGTCGAAAAGGAGGGGAGATCCGAGATCTCACTCTCAGATCCAAACCGTAGGGTATACCAGATGGACTATGAGTCCAGCATTATGGCCTAGCGGTATACACCGCAGGCACATACAGGTCTCACTCAGTGAGATCTGAGTGAGACCAGTAAGTGCAACCGGTATATACCGGTCGCACATATCGGTTGCAGTATTTGCAACTGGTATGGTGCAGCCGGTATACATACCGGTTGCACCATACCGGTCTCACTAGACTGAGACCGGTATGTGCAGCCGGTATGGGTTTCCGAGCCTGGTTTGCTTGGCCAAACCTGGTTTCAACCCCTGAAACTCTAATAAATGAATTCTAACATATGAATGTGTTTATGTAGGACCTGTAGACGCTGTGAGTGAGCTTTCTGACGCACAACCGGATCATTATCACGCGTCAGGTAAGGGACAAGACCCGAAACTTAAATTAAAGAATTAATAATAAATCTTAGAGAGCTCTTTATATTCTGTATCAATTTATTTGCTTTGTTTGATGGATTGTGCATATCACATGTCATGTAGTGTAAATTCTATTTGATTTATCTGTTCATGCATTTCATATGCTAGGTGTGATGGATGTTAGACATGTGATTTTTTTAGTTGGAGTGTGGAATGGGAAGGGCCAGGGGCCGCTTTAGCTCTATCCCTATGCCATAGGGAGTGATGTTGGGATAGGGCCTACTTGCGTATAGTTCCATCTTGGTATGCTTGTTGCGGGTAGGGTATCAGGGGGAGGTGAGGTATTGTGGTCTCCAGCCTGGCCTGCACGCTCTAGCTCTATCCCTATGCCGTAGACGGCTGTACTAGGGTGGAGCCTACATGTATGACATCTAGGACTGGTTAGAAATGAAACCCACTTGCAAGCCATTACCAATAGGGGTTTAGGTATTGGTACGGTATGGGATATCAGGGGGAGGACGTGGGATTGTGGTTCTTCCTGCCCGCCAGACTCGAGTCCTATCTCCTTATCGGAGTGAGTGATGTGGGGCAACAGCAGTAGTGTGGTAGGTGCCTGACTGTTGGGTGTGCTCACACTCTCGTGCATGGAGGTGCGGTGGCCGCCAAACCTTACCATAGCACATTTGCAAGTTATACCTGGCCCAAATTGTAATGTTATCTCATGCATGTGGATGTTGCATTGGTCTTGTGCTTTACTGAGCTGTGTTGGAGCTCACCCCGATATATATATCTCTTTTCAGATTTGGATGCAGGGTATACGGTGGAGGACTTCGTGACCGCCCCAGCCTACAGTACGATGGCTGCCCTGGAGACACAGAGTGTGGAGGACGAGCATGATGCGTTATGCGAGTGCTCCTTCTGTGTCTTTCCTTTGTGATTGGTTTATTCTTTTATTTTCTGTTAAGCTTGTAATTAAATATTATTTAAATTTTGATGGATGATGGAATAATTGAAATAATTATTTTAATTTATCATTTAGTTCAGCTCAATGTTATAAATTATTTTCGCTGCTTGTATTACTTTGGATTGTGTTAGTTTGCTCAGGGATGATTGGTTGACACGGTCTTTCGAGATCCTGGTGTGAACCATGGTTTATTACCGGTTCACTCACACTTCTGGTTCATCCGGAATTGGGGTGTGACAACTTGGTATCAGAGCCGTAGGCTCTGTCCAGCTAATCATTCTGCATCTAACGGTGTCCAATGAGCTGAGTTAGGAAAATTAAAAACTTTAATAAGAACACACCATAAGCTTGTTTGATGCCTGAGACTTAAGAAAGATGCATAATATACTAATAATGGAAGAAAAATTAAAAACACTAAAGAATTTAAAGGAGACTCGGAGAGAAATCGCCACCGGAGTAAACACAAATGAGGAAAGTGAGAAAATGAACCAAAAATCGCGAATTTAAAGCATTTTTGGCTATACCGGTCGCACATCTGGGCTGGATAGTGCGACCGGTACCTCCCTGCGGTATGGTGCGATCGGTACCTACCACAGGGTATACCGGTTGCACATACTGATGGGGTGTGCGACCGGTATCCCCTCTGCTGTATAGTGCAACCGATACGTCTGAATAGCCATACCGGTCTCACTCCAAGAGAGACCGGTACCGCCATTGGAAACCCTATAAAGAGAGGTGAATAAAAACTATCTTGATAAACCATCAAAGCTTGATTCCAGACCGCATGCTTGCATAATAAGATATTGAACATGTGGGAATTTCGACAAAATAACTGGAAACATTTTTGCTTGTCATTTTAATCTGTCAATGAATACCTGTGATGCATACGTGAGACTAAATTGTTGAATAAATTTCTAAAGTGTTTTAAATGTTCCAGGTATTCAGATATCATACAGAAAAAGTTAAATTGCTTCAATGGTGGGAGGAAACGGACGAAGAGTTCATCGCAGGCGCCGTCACTCAAGGGCGCCTACTATGGATAGAAGTTCAGGGACAGAGAATTCAGAAGAAAATGCCGAAAGAGTGAGAGGGGAAGAACTTAACCCCCTAAATGACACTGATGATAGGATAAGGGAAAATGAAGAAGGTCCGTCACAGGGACAACCTTCTACCAGCTCAGAAACAATGATGGCAAATTTGGTCTCTAATATGGAGGCCCAACAAAAGAAATTTTTCGAAGAAATGCTGAAAGTGTTTAGGCCACCTGGGCCTGTGCCAACACCTACTAACATACCATCCACAAATATGGAGAATATACAAGAGGCACCAGTGGGAGTTAGCCCAGCCAATGAAATACCACCACAACGGGATCAACCCAATCCAATACCCCAACCAGTCCCAGGGACGCCAGTTCACAGTCAGAATCAGGGGGGGGGTATCAGTATCCGTATCAGGGTGCATACTATGGCGGGTAACAGGGAGGAAATCAAGGAGGCTATCCATATCAGCCACAATGGTATGGACAGGCACCATATGCTCAGAGTAGCCTGTCCAGAGCAGTGGATGGATTCTTGAAGCTCAAACCACCTACCTTTACAGGGAAGTCAGGAAAAACACTGTGGCCAGCACAGTGGATAGCTGAAATGGAGAAAAACTTTCGGCTACTGGATTGTCAGGATGGAGACAAGGTGTTATATGCCACTCATATGCTGAAAGAGGAGGTCAATGGGTGGTGGAGCTCTACCAAGTCATACCTGGAGACCAAGCATCAAATTATTACTTGGCCCATATTCAAGGAAGCCTTCTTTGACAAGTATTTTCCCAGAAGTTTTCGTGATCAAATGGAAAGAGAATATCTTAACCTGCAACAATCACAGATGACAGTGGAAGTCTATCAGCAGAGGTATGAGGAATTATCCTTCTTTACCCCAACTAGCATGCATGAGGAAGCAACAAAAACTCATCGATTTATCATGGGTCTTCGGGGTGCTATCCGCGAACATGTATTGGGCCGGGGTATGAACATTTTTAACGAAGCAGTACAGGTGGCTCGTATTATTGAGTCAAGTTAGAGAGAAAGTTTCATGGCAAAAAGTAGGGGACTGAAGAGACCCAATCCTGAGCTCCAAGGTGGAAGGAACAATCGGCCATACCGACCATTCAGGCCACCAGTCAGCACCGTACCTCCCAGATAGGCTCTTGCCGCACAATTCAGGCAACAGGGTCGAATCCTAACGTGAAGTGCTACAATTGCCAACAGGTGGGACATTATGCCAGGACATGCCCACAACCAAAGAGGGAGCAACATCAAGGCAAGGTGTATGCTGTTACAACAGAGGAAGCAGCCGCATCACCAGATGTGGTTACAGGTATGATTTTATACGTGTTCCTTAATTGTTGCATTAATCGTTTGTGCATTAGAAACTAAGATAAAATTTGAACTAAAACCACAGGTACAGTAAATATAGCAGGGGTACCCGCAAGAGTTTTGTTTGACTCTAGGGCCACCCATTCTTTTGTATCCGTATCATTCGAGAAAAGACTAGGCCAACCTATCAAGACTCTACAACCAAGTCTACTAGTTCGGTCCCCCATGGGAATTGAGGTGGTGTTAGAAGAATACTATGGTCCTTGTCCAGTACATATCGAAGAACGAGAAATGGAAGCCAATCTAGTCCAGCTGGAGATGTCAGATTTTGATGTGATACTGGGAATGGACTGGTTATCTCAACACTCGGCAAACCTGCTATGTGCCGAAAAGAAGTTGACATTCAAAGACAAGGAAGGAGCTGAGTTTAACTTTAAAGGGGCTAAGTTGCCCAGGAAGAGAAAGCTCATACTCTCAGCTTTAAAAGCAAAAAAGTGTCTAGAGAAAGGGGGAGTTGGATATCTTGTATCTGTGGTGGATGTGACCGCCGACCTGCCAAAAATGGATGACATCGACGTAGTACGGGAGTTTCCTGATGTATTTCCTGAAGACCTACCCGGATTGCCACCAGACAGGGCTACTGAGTTTGTGATAGACCTACTACCAGGGGTGGCACCGGTATCTAAAGCACCGTACAGGATGGCTCCTACCGAGCTGAAAGAATTAAAATCTCAGCTACAAGAACTGCTAGACAAGGGCTTTATAAGGCCTAGTATCTCACCTTGGGGAGCATCTGTGCTATTTGTCAAGAAAAAGGATGGTAGTGTACGTCTCTGTATGGACTACCGCGAGTTGAACAAGCTCATTATCAAGAACAGGTATCCACTACCAAGGATAGATGATTTGTTCGATCAATTACAAGGTTCAAGTGTATTCTCGAAGATTGATTTCAGATCAGGGTATCATCAGCTCAAGAATAAGGAGGCGGACATCCCCAAAACAGCTTTCAGGACACGTTATGGACACTATGAGTTCCTAGTGATGTCCTTTGGGTTGACTAATGCACCTGCATCCTTTATGGAGTTAATGAACCGGGTATTCCATGACATGCTGGATACGTCGGTTATCGTGTTCATCGATGATATCTTAGTATACTCTAAGGACCAGGAGACGCATGCAGTGCATCTAAGAGCAGCATTACAAAGACTGAGAAGAGAAAAACTATATGCAAAATTCAAGAAATGTGAATTTTGGTTAAAGGAAGTGGCCTTCCTTGGTCACGTGGTGTCTGCTGAAGGAATCAAGGTAGACCCGAGTAAAATCTCAGCCATCGTAGGATGGGAGGCGCCAAAGACTGTGGCTGAAATTCATAGTTTCCTGGGCTTGGCTGGATACTACAAGAAGGTTTGTGGAGAATTATTCCAAGATTGCTGTTTCACTCACCAGATTGACCAAGAAGGGGGAGAAGTTCATATGGACCGACGAATGTGAAAAATGCTTCCAGACGTTGAAGTCAAGGCTGGTATCGACACCCGTATTGACTATTCCAGCCCCAGACCACCCATTCACGCTATATACAGATGCTTCAGGTTTAGGATTGGGTTGTGTGCTGATGCAAGGAGAGCAGGTGATAGCTTATGCCTCAAGACAGCTGAAAGAGCATGAGAAGAACTACCCTACACATGACCTAGAATTGGCAGCGGTCATTCATGCTATCAAGACTTGGCGACACTATCTGTATGGCGAGAAGTTTCAGATTAAGTCTGACCACAAGAGTTTGACATATCTGTTCACTCAGAAAGAACTAAACATGAGGCAGAGGAGGTGGCTCGAATTACTCAAGGACTACGACTGTAACATTCAGTATCACCCTGGTAAAGCTAACATAGTAGCTGATGCACTGAGCAGGAAATGGGCATCGAACCCTGAAGCAGGACCAAGTACTAATGCAGCGTTGGGCGCTGCTGTTTCTGAAACATCAGAGGACGAAGAACAACACCTAATAGAGTCAGCAGATGATCCTATTGAGTAAGAGTTGATACACCAGTTTACCTTAATGTTTGCAGCATTAAAGATTTTGCCCGACCTGAAGGAAGAATTAAAGGCAGCAGTCTTACAGGACCCATACCTTAGGACAGTTCAAGAGGATTTGGAAAAGGGTCGAGCCAATCCTGATTTTACTCTAGATGCAGACAAGGTACTCAGATATCGTGGGCGTTTGTGCATACCTGAGGATGAAGATCTGGAAATCCGAAATCAGATTATGTTGGAAGCTCACTCCACCCCATATTTAGTACACCCTGGAAGCACGAAAATGTACCACGACTTGAAAAGGTTGAACTGGTGGAGGGGTATGAAAGCTGATGTGGCCCGACATGTATTTCAGTGTTTAAACTGTCAACGAGTCAAGGCAGAAAGACAGAGGCCTGCAGGATTACTACAACCATTACCTGAGCCAGCATGGAAATGGGATTGTATAACCATGGATTTTGTCACTGGCCTACCTATGACTCCGAGGTCAGTGAATGCACTGTGGGTAATTGTAGATCGCCTCACCAAGACAGCCAGATTTATCCCTGTCAGACCACAATATACTATGGACAGGTTAGCAAGGCTGTACGTGGACAATATAGTCAGACTCCACAGGGTTCCAGAGAGTATTGTGTCTGATCGAGATCCACGCTTTACATCGAAGTTCTGGGAAGGACTTCAGAAGGCAATGGGGACGAAACTAAATTTTAGCACAGCTTTCCACCCTCAAACTGATGGTCAGTCGGAGAGGACCATTCAGATCCTAGAAGACATGCTTCGTGCATGTGCTATCGACTTCAAGGGGGCTTGGGATGAGAAACTGTCACTCATTGAGTTTGCCTACAACAACAGTTACCAGTCTACGATCCAGATGGCTCCATACGAGGCCTTATATGGCAAGAAATGTCGAACACCATTATTATGGGACGAAGTTGGAGAAAGGCGGATCGTAGGACCAGAATTCGTGGAAGAAACCTGCAAAGCAGTAGATCTAATCAAGAACCGAGTAAAGACAGCTCAGGTGCGTCAGAAGCACTATGCTGATAACAGACGACGGGATCTTGAATTCATGGTTGGTGACAAGGTGTTCTTGAAGGTGTCACCAGTCAGAGGCTTGAAGCGGTTTGGCAGAAAAGGAAAATTATGTCCTAGATATGTGGGACCATATGAAATCCTGTCCCGATGCGGCAAAGTAGCCTATCAAATAGCATTGCCACCAGCGATGTTTGGTGTTCACGACGTCTTCCACGTGTCCCTACTGAAGAAGTATGTGAGAGACCCCTCACACATTCTTGTTGCAGACCCCCCAGATTTGACAGAAGACTTAACCTTCGAAGTGGTGCCAATCCAGCTCATTAGTAAGAAGGTACAACAACTTCGAAGGCGAGCTATACATTATGTCAAAGTGGTTTGGAAAAGCCAGGACGTAGAAGAAGTTACTTGGGAAGAAGAGGATGCCATGCGACAAGAATATCCACATCTCTTCGACTCTGAAGGTACGTACAATTTTCGGGGACGAAATTTCTTTTAAGGGTGGGGGAATTGTGAGAACTACAGGCAAATTTCGGGGACGAAATTTCTTTTAAGGGTGGTAGAGTTGTAAGAACCATGTTCTAAAACCGGGTCTAAACCATGATTTTATGTGATGACAGGTGTTCCAATTATAACCGGACTGGAGGGCGAAGCCGGGTGACGAACCACTCAAAGTTCAGGTAAGAAAACTGTAAAAAAATGCCTAAAAACTCATACCGGTCTCACTATACCGGTTGCAGTATAGTGCAACCGGTATGTGCAACCAGTATGGGCATATAATGCCCATAATGCCATACCGGCCTCACCATACCGGTTGCACTATGGTGCAACCGGTATGTGCAACCGGTATGGTATACCGGTTGGAACTATACCGGTTGGAGTGAATCTGGGGTCTCCAACCGGTATGTGCAACCGGTATCCCTTTGATAGACTCCGGAAGGTCTGTCTCTCAGAATGGAAACTCGGAAAGTTTCCATTCTGAGGAGAAACCTTCCTTGGACGGTCTCCCTCTATTAATAGAGAAGGAGACAGTCCATTTCTCCTTCTCAAACATTCTCACCGTCTCGAGAAGAACTGAGAAGGAGCAAGGAAGGAGGTAGCCCCGCCCAGGAAGGAAGAGCACACCGCCAACCGACAACGCCGGTAAGTGTTCTATATTGTTAAGTTTTATTAAGAGGTTGGATCGAAGCCGCGAAGCGGCGCAAAGATCCAATAAGGAGAATGGCTCCCACTGTTCTCCCTCTTTCGAATCTAACTCAGGTTCATATGGCAATGTAGCCGAGATTCGAAGGCCAATAGAGTGTTTATACTTAGAAAAGTAGGGGAAATCCTATAGAAACCTAACGGTTAGCCGAAAAGGAGGGGAGATCCGAGATCTCACTCTCAGATCCAAACCACAGGGTATACCGGATGGACTATGAGTCCAGCAGTATGGCCTAGCAGTATACACCGCAGGCACATACAGGTCTCACTCAGTGAGATCTGAGTGAGACCGGTAAGTGCAACCGGTATATACTGGTCGCACATACCAGTTGCAGTATGTGCAACCGGTATGGTGCAGCCGGTGTACATACCGGTTGCACCATACAGGTCTCACTAGACTGAGACCGGTATGTGCAGCTGGTATGGGTTTCCGAGCCTGGTTTGCTTGGCCAAATTTGGTTCCGACCCCTGAAACTCTAATAAATGAATTCTAACATATGAATGTGTTTATGTAGGGCCTGTAGACGCTGTGAGTGAGCTTTCTGACGCACAACCGGATCATTATCACGCGTCAGGTAAGGGACAAGACCCGAAACTTAAATTAAAGAATTAATAATAAACCTTAGAGAGCTCTTTATATTCTGTATCAATTTATATGCTTTGTTTGATGGATTGTGCATATCACATGTCATGTAGTGTAAATTCTATTTGATTTATCTGTTCATGCATTTCATATGCTAGGTGTAATGGATGTTAGACATGTGATTGTTTTAGTTGGAGTGTGGAATGGGAAGGGCCAGGGGCCTGGGATCATTCCTCACCCCGACACCTTTCAGTAGCACCTTATCTTAGCATGCTTGGTATGGGTGGGGTATCAGGGGGAGGTTATGGCAGGTGGTCTCTGATGTTGACGTTGATCTGGCCACAGTGATGTGGCATGGTGATCTCCGACGTCGACGTTGACCTGGCCATGACGCTTTAGCTCTATCCCTATGCCATAGGGAGTGATGTTGGGATAGGGCCTACTTGCGTATAGTTCCATCTTGGTATGCTTGTTGCGGGTAGGGTATCAGGGGGAGGTGAGGTATTGTGGTCTCCAGCCTGGCCTGCACACTCTAGCTCTATCCCTATGCCGTAGACGGCTGTACTAGGGTGGAGCCTACATGTATGACATCTAGGACTGGTTAGAAACGAAACCCACTTGCAAGCCCTTGCCAATAGGGGTTTAGGTATTGGTACGGTATGGGGTATCAGGGGGAGGACGTGGGATTGTGGTTCTTCCTGTCCACCAGACTCGAGTCCTATCTCCTTACCGAAGTGAGTGATGTGGGGCAACAGTAGTAGTGTGGTAGGTGCCTGACTGTTGGGTGTGCACACACTCTCGTGCATGGAGGTGCGGTGGCCGCCAAACCTTACCATTGCACATTTGCAAGTTATACCTGGCCCAAATTGTAATGTTATCTCATACATGTGGATGTTGCATTGGTCTTGTGCTTTACTGAGCTGTGTTGTAGCTCACCCCGATATATATATCTCTTTTCAGATTTAGATGCAAGGTATACGGTGGAAGACTTCGTGACCGCCCCAGCCTACAGTACGATGGCTACCCTGGAGACACAGAGTGTGGAGGACGAGCATGATGCGTTATGCGAGTGCTCCTTCTGTGTCTTTCCTTTGTGATTGGTTTATTCTTTTATTTTCTGTTAAGCTTGTAATTGAATATTATTTAAATTTTGATGGATGATGGAATAATTGAAATAATTATTTTAATTTATCATTTAGTTCAGCTCATTGTTATAAATTATTTCCGCTGCTTGTATTACTCTGGATTGTGTTAGTTTGCTCAGGGATGATTGGTTGACATGGTCTTTCGAGATCCTGGTGTGAACCGTGGTTTAGTACCGGTTCACTCACACTTCTGGTTCAGCGGAATTGGGGTGTGACAGTGGGGACGTGCATTTAGGCACCCACATTCTTGGGAAGGGCATAATGGGGATAATAAAAACCTTAATAAAGAAAAAAAAAATTTTCCAAACTTTCCAAAATTAAAATTCTGGATGAAAAAGGTAATTTAGGATGATTTTGCCCCTTGGCAAACCCTAAACTTAGAATAGGTTCTAAACCCTAAACCTAGAATAGGTTCTCAATCCCAAACCTGGAACAGGTTCTCACTTTATAACCTAGAACAGGTTATTTTCGAACTACGCAGATTCTGATTCCTAGGTCAAACCCTAGGATACGTAGGCTATTTGGGAGAAACCCAAATTCGGATCCAAACCTTAGTCCACTTGGACTATCCATAGATCCACTAGGATATTCATCCATATTTTAACCCAAAAAGGGTTATCCAAACCTTAGTCCACTTGGACCATCCATAGATCCACTAGGATATTTACCCATATTTCAACCCACATAGGGTTATCCATATTTCAACCCAGAATGGGTTATACATATTTTGACCCAAATAGGGTTATTCTTAGATCCACTAGGACTATCTATCAGTCCACTTGGACTATCCAGATCCTAACCCATAGGATTTCTCAACCTTTCAAGCATAAACTTCAACTTGAACAAAGAACTTAATCATGCACAAGCATAAATCACATCCATAAACTTTAATCACACCTGAACTACGATGGTGAACCTGATTTTTGGAATAATTCCGTAATACGTAGGCAATCTGATGGATACAGATTCGGTTCAATGATATCAAACCACTTGGTTTGGTTTAATTTAATAAATAGAGTCTAGCATAGGAAAGGTATAGGAGACCGATTTCGATCGGGCGGTTTGGGTGCCTAACCCCTTCCCATAACCGTAACCTGACGCTTACCCAATCTCTGATGGACCATAAATCCAATCTAAGGGTCATGAGTCAATCGAAGTCTTACCTTGGGGTGAGATTTCACATTTCTAAGGTCCTACACCTAAATCTAGGTGGCGACTTCTAAAGATTTCCATCTTTGTCCTCACAAGGAGCCTCGGCCTCTTCGTGGGCCTGGATAAGTACTTCAGCTCCTGTCTCATGAGTGGAAATCCCCTCTAGAAGTTCATTCCGAACCGGGCCCGCAGTTCCAGCCCTGCTACCCTCTGGAATATTCGTGGTTCTCAATTCGGTCTCGGGACCGCCCTCATCCACCCTCCCTACCGAACTGCTTGTGGTAGAGGTACTGGTGGCTGACCCACTGTCTGACGAGGATGTGCCACTACTGCCGCTGCTGCTGGTGAAGGACGGTCCAACGGTCTCAATGTCTACTTTGGCCTCGACCTCCCTGCTCTCGTCAACCATGATTAAGGAAAAAACAAGTTAAGAAGAAACTTACTGATTATATGTGAAGACTACCGATGTCAAAACAACCGATGTCAAAAGACCGCGTCGATGTGAAACTCAGTCCAAGCCGATGTGAGTGGATATCAGAACAGTAATTCAGAGTGGGGGACCTCCATACCCCACAACCCCTTTTTATACAAATACTATCAAGTGCGTTCCACGTGGCACCTCATCATTGGCTTCCAAATCGATGCATTTATTACCGACGGTAACTTCTGGGTCCATTGGTCGGGTCCCGCCTTGCGGTATCCACGTAAGCCACCCGGATCCATTAATCAGATCCGGATCCAATGTGGATAATTCACATCAACCAAGGACCACCTCGGCTCCAACCTTGAAGATCGAACGATTGAGACATTTCACGGCCACAGCGCCACATCGGTCAACTCAGCTCGGATCATGTGAGAAGACCGTAGTCGGCTCGGCACTTCATCCTCAAGAAGACCGATGTGTATTGGCCACGGTACCCACATCGGTCAAAATAGCTCAGATCACGTGAGAAACCTGTGATCGGCTCGGAACTATATCCTCAACAACACCGATGCGTATTGGCCCCGGTGCCCACATCGGTCAAATTGGCTCGGATCACGTGAGAATCCCGTGATCACCTCGGAACTATATCCTCAAAAAGACCGATGTGTATTGGCCACGGTGCCCACATCGGTCAAAATAGCTCAGATCACGTGAGAAACCCATGATCGCCTCAGCACGTCATCCTCAAGAAGACCAGTGTGTATTGGCCGCGGTACCCACATCGGTCAAAATGGCTCGGATCACGTGAGAAACTCGTGATCGGCTCGAAACTATATCCTCAAGAAGACCGATGTGTATTGGCCCCGGTGCCCACATCGGTCAAAATGGCTCGGATCACGTGAGAATCCCGTGATCACCTCGGAACTATATCCTCAAAAAGATCGATGTGTATTGGCCGCGGTGCCCACATCGGTCAAAATAGCTTGGATCACGTGAGAAGCCCGTGATCACCTCGGCACATCATCCTCAAGAAGACCGATGTGTATTGGCCGCCGTGCCCACATTGGTCAAAATGGTTCGGATCACGTGAGAAACCCGTGATCGCCTCGGCACATCGCCTACAAAGAGACTGATGTGTATTGGCCGCAGTGCCCATATCGATCAAAATGGCTCGGATCACGTGAGAATCCCGTGATCACCTAAGCACGTCATCCTCAAGAAGATCGATGTGTATTGGCCTCCGTGAACACATTGGTCAAAATGGCTCGGATCAAGTGAGAAACCCGTGATCACCTCGGTACGTCATCCTCAAGAAGACCGAAGTGTATTGGCCGTCGTGCCCTCATCGGTCAAAATGGTTCGAATCACGTGAGAAACCCGTGATCGCCTCGGCAGGTCATCCTCAAGAAGACCGGTGTGTATTGGCTGTCGTGCACACATCAGTCAAAATGGCTCGGGTCACCTAAGAAACCCGTGATCACCTCGACACGTCATCCTCAAGAAGACCGATGTGTATTGGCCGCCGTGCCCTCATCGGTCAAAATGGTTTGGATCACGTGAGAAACCCGTGATCGCCTCGACACATCGCCTACAAAGAGACTGATGTATTTTGGCCGCAGTGCCCACATCGGTTAAAATGGCTCGGATCACGTGAGAACCACATGGTCACCACGGCTCGACCTCCTCATGCGGACCGATGTAATTTAACCGAAGTGTCCGGCACAGTCATCTCTCATCGGACAAGCTCACCACTGCCAGACTCCCGTGATCACTTCCACATCAGTCTTCTCACATCGGCCTTCCACATCGGTCAAGCGTAAAACAACCTGTTCACCTCTGCCCCATCCAAGCAACACGTGACCGATGTGATTTGACTGCAGTGCCCACCTCGGCACGATCATCTCACAACGGTCTTCCACATCGGTCACCGTACATCGGCACCGTCCTGGAAGCTCACCTCTACCACATCTAGGAGGAGCGTCACCGAGGTGATTGGGCCGCAGTGTCCACCTCGGCACGGCCACCTCACATCACAACACCCCAGCAAGGCATCGTGGAAAAGTTATTTTGAAGAGATCCAGACCTTCTTCTTCGCCCAAGCCGAAACTTAAAGATTCAGCAGAGCAACGAGGCAAGTTGTTGGGGGAAAATTCTGTCATCATATTTTTTGCTCAGCCGAACCCTACAGATTTAGTAGGGCAATGAGGCAAGTGTTAGGGAATTACGCCACGCTGGCTATATTACCTCGACACGTAGGACCGAATCAACAAGCCACGTGGAGTTCCCCTATTCCAGAAAACTCCTTCACCTATTCAAAACGCAAGAGCAAAAGGGTAAAAGCAGCATTTGGAAAATATGCACTATTCACTATAAATAGAGCAAATCCCACGATTTCAGGTACAAAACATTTACTATTCACTGCTCATTCTTGAGATTAACGCTCTGACACCTGGGACGGAGAATCTCACCTTACCCCACATATCTTTCTAAAATATCTCCGTGGACTCGACACTGAGCCCACTGACTGTTCACAGAGCCCTAACTTTGGCATCGGAGTGGACCCGGGGCATCCAGCCCGCATCCCCCCTTTGTCTTTTCTTGTCTTGCAGGTCTAGTCAGCTATCTGGACCCACAGGATGGATCAAGGCCGAAACAGGGTTTAACCAGATTACCTTCATTGGGTTTCATTGGTCTGGTCAACCTTGGTTTGAACCATTCATCGTAGTAAGACCTGTTATAAAGTCAAAATTTCAAATTAAGACCAAAATTTTGGGTGCGGGTCTTACATTTTAAATAGAGTCTACGGACCTTGGAGAAGACATTGCAGGTATCAATGTGGTATTCTTCCCAAGTTGATCGAGAGTCATCGGAGGAATGACAAGGTGTCTGCGGGTGTTAAAGTGTCGACGAATGCCGAAAATCCAGCAGGAAGTGTACTAGGGGCTCTGTTGGGCATCGAAGGAGATTTAAACAAGGGTCACTCGATGGAGGGTCATCTGGTTTTGCAGGCAAATTGGGCCGATTCACAGGTTCAAGCAGGTATGCTATCGGGATGGGCAAACAAGGGCTGGTGGAGATCCTTGCATGGGTAGGCAAGTTGTTCTGATGTTTGCTGCAGTATAAATAAAATCTGGAGTCATTTGAGCACTAATTAATGTCCTAGACTTCTCGCCTTAATAGGCACCTATACAAATGACATGCTAGGAGTCTCGTCCCAAAGGCAGTGAGTTCCCAAAACTCTCAGTCTTCTAAACAGACAATTGACGTCCTTGACGTCTCGACAACTACATAAGGCAATGAAGTCCCAGACCTCTTGGTGCAACACATCTCCACTCATTATTTTACCCCTAATCTGAAGTGGCAGCAAACACAACTTCTATGATCATTTATATTGATCTTTCACTTTTAGTTTTGTCCATGTCATTCAGCTCATAACATTACTTTGGAGTTCAGTTCAACTCATGTCTATTCGTTTCCTTTCAAAACTTAAAATTTTCATTCTTTTCATTTTATATTAAGTTTTCATGTATTTCCATGTTCATAACCCATTTTAAATCACTATGATTCTTTTATATATACATAAGTATGTTTACAACATTCTCTACTATACTTAAACTTGTCCATATATGGATTAACATCAAATTTATTATTTCATCACATCACCCTAAGGCATAACCAAATTTGTCCACCTACTTAACTTAAAAATAATCCATTTACTATCATACATTATACAACATTTAATCAGATCTTAATAATACACCGTGGCTTGTATATTATAGGTTCAAAATAGTACACTATATCAGATCAAGAGAGAGTATAGAACTTGCAAATTTTATGCCTTAAAAACTTTGAAAATTAGCTCCAAAAATCAGTAATTAGGGGCGTGTGGTCGCATACCTAAGCAGGTATAGTCGACCAAACCTGTAAGACCTGCACTCCACTAACCCGGTTTAACCATGTCGTGCCAGGTCTTCCCATCATTCCTGGACCTAGTGGACCGAGTGTGTGAAGATGGATCACAAATCAGGTATAAAAATCGACTCAACACCCAAAACTGTATGCATATGGTCGGATACCTAGGTAGGTATGGTCGACCATATGGTAAGAATGAAGATCACAAATCCAGGACCCCACGGTCGATGATTTCGACCCTATGATAGACGGGTTTTGCGACCGTCGCCATTGACCATGAAACCCCAGGTCAGACTCTGAGTTTTGGAAACTTTCCTAAATTAAGGGATTTCTTTCCTAATTGAAAGAAGACTCTATTCTCTATATAAAGGATTTCCCTCAGCCCTATTTCACTCTTTTAGAACATTAGTAAACCCTAGAGAGAGAGAAGGGAAGAGAATGAAGAGAAGGAGAAGAAGAAAAGGCTAAAGAGAGGATCTTGCTGAGAAGAGATTGGCTCTCTATCACAAGCAAAGGTATGAAGCTAATCCCTGGGGATGTAAACTCAATGGAATAAGACTTCTATGGAAGATAGGAAATATCAACCTATTATGATCCATATGATTTCCTTGAGAAAATCCTAGGAGAACCATGAGGAGTGAGTTTGATGATTAGGGTTGATAAGAAACTACTAACGATGACCATAGGATGACCTTAGAATAAATCCAATTGAAGATCAGAGGACTTGACCCAGGAAGAACTCGAATTGCATGTAGTTTGTGACCATAAATTCTGAGGTCATAGCTACGGTCGACCATAGCATGACCAGCCTGATCAGAAGATCGACCATAGGCATTCAAGAAGATTTAGGAATCATATGATCGCAGCTACAGTCACATATGGGTATCGATTGTAGGCAGTAAGGTCGACATAGTATGAGACCATAGGACCAATCAGACGCCTATCAGTGCTCTGTTTCAATTTTTGACTACTGTAACATGTTACATATGAATCCTAACTTAAATTCATATAACTTTTAGGTTGTTAAATTGATTGAAAGAAAATTGCAAAGCATGAAAGGAGATCGAGTATTGCTAACAAGTGAGGGAACAAGACCTGAACTAATTACATAATAACAAACTGTTTTATTTTTATTGAGTCAAATGCCATGATTGATTCTATGCGTGTATGCTCGTAATGTGCATCTCACTTGTCATCCAATATTCCTGCTATTACTGCTCATGTATATTTAATTTTGTTTATTTATAACATGATGATGATGATGATGCTAGGAATAGGCATGTGATTGTATATGTGTGGTTAGTGTGCTTGATGCGAGTGGAGCATTAGGGGGGACATGGCATGGTGGTCTCTGACCTCGTCACTAGACTCTAGATCTATCTCTACTCAAGTCTTGCCCACTAACATCGTCGTATCGCCATTACCTTAGCAGAACTATTATGTCGTAGGGCATCAAGGGAGGTGGTCTCGGACTGTGTGCTCTCTGACTCTGTCGGGGGACCTTAGCTCTATCTATATGGATGTATTGAGGGATACTGGGGTGAGCCCTTGGATACACTGTTTGACATTAGGATTGGTTAGTTGCGAGCCCAGTTTGTAAGCCCTTGCCAGCAGGGGCTTACGTATTGGTATGGATAGGGCATCAGGGGAAGTGTTGGTGGTGTTTGATCCGAACATTTTAGCTCTATCTCTATTCCATGGTGGGTGTATGTTGGACAGCAATGGTGTTTGATCCATTGGGAAGATTCACACACTCGTATATAGAGGTGTGGGGGCCACGAAAACTTTTTATAGCACATTGTAAACTTATAAACCAGACCAAAGATATAAATTAAATGCATGTATATGTTTGTTGTATTATTTTGTTTGCTCACTAAGCCATGATGTGTGCTCACCCTTTCGACGTCAAATATTTTTAGTTGATGATGTAGGACCTACCGTTGAAGATTATATGAGTGCGTCGATGTATGGACATGTAGCGGAGATGGACGAGGAATTAATGGAGGAGACGCATGATTCTTTATGCAAGTGCAACCAGTGCATATTCGATTAGTTTAGCTATATTTGATTATTGGAACATGTAATGGATTAATTATTTTTATGTCTTGAGTTTTGGAGATAATCGGATTAATTATTTATTATCATTGTTAGACACTCAGTTCATTATCTGTAAGACTTTTGCTTATTTGTTTATTACCTCTAATTATGACCATGGAATGTGTGAGTGGTTTGATATGGTGGGTACGACCTATACGAGATCCTGATTGAATCATTGGTTTATTGACGGTTCATCACATTAGTCTGGTTAGAACAGAATTGAGGTGTGACAACACCTCAAAAAAATGAGACCACTCCATTCTGGGACGTGTAGTCGCATATTTGGGACGTGTAGTCGCATATTTGGGACGTGTGGTCGACGGATTCTGTGACCACACATGCAACCCCACGAAGTCATGATTGACTCCGAGTTTTGGAAACTTTTCAAAACCTTGGGATTTCTTTTCTAATTAAAGTGGGACTCTATATGGAGGTCTCTATATAAAGGACGTCCCTTGGCCTCTTTCACTCTTTTAAAACTCAAATTGAAAGGGAGAGAGAAAGAGAGAAGTAGGAAGAGAAGGAGATTTGGGAGAGAAAGGCTAGGAGGAGGCATTGCAGAGAAAGCTCTGATTCTCCAGCAAGCTTAAGGTATGGAACCATTCTCTATACCAGTAGGATGTCTAGAATAAGTCATAATTAAGATGTTGAGTCAAGGTAGGATCTCAACCATAATTGAGATGTTGAATCAAGGTAGGATCTCAACCATGAGATCCATGGACAAAACTCAAGAGGGGTCTATGAAGAGTAGGTTAGGGTAATTGATTATGTAAAATATGAATTGAAGGCCGTAGATCAATCATAGGAAGGACCCTAATGATAAGCCCAGGAATCAAAACATGAAGGGATGGGATTGAGAGTGAAAGTTGACCAAACTAGCGTGGTGGCAGTTAAGGTCGATCACACGAGGCACATATGATCGACCACACGCTCTCGGGAAGGTTCTAGAGAGGGTATGGTCGCATGATATGCGACCACACGTATCGACCCCACACCCTGTGGTAGCGAAAATTGAGACCACAGTTGCAGCCACACCTGAAACCACTCGATCTATTTGATTCTCCATAAGACTTCTAACTATTGTACTTGGTGAACTTGAGTCCTAACTTAAATACATTAATTGTTTAGGTTCCCAAGGGGTTCAAAGTAATTTTCAAAGCTTGATAGAGGAACAAACATCGATCAAAGGTGAGGGAACAAGACCTAAACTAATTGGCTATTAACAAGCTATTTATTTTATTGAGTCCAATGCCATGATTAATTCTATGCTTGTATGCTTGTAATGTGCATCTCACATGTCATCTAATATTACTGTTATTACTGCTCATGCATATTTACTTCTGTCTATTTGCTACCATGTTGATTAAAGATGTTAGGAATAGGTATGTGATTATGTGTATGTGGTTGGTGTGTTGAATACGAGTGGAGCATCAGGGGGAGGACGTGGCATTGTGATCTCTGACCTGGTCACCAGACTCTTGCTCTATCTCTACTCAAGTCTTGCCCACTAACATCTGCGTATCGCTATTATCTTAGCAGAACTTTTACGTCGTAGGGCATCAGGGGAGGTGGTCTCAGACCGTGTGGTCATTGACTCTGGTGGGGGGCCTTAGCTCTATCTCTATGGACGTATTGAGGGATGCTGGGATGAGGCCTTGGATACACTGGATGGCATTAGGATAGGTTAGTTATGAGCTCAGTTTGTAAGCCCTTGTGAATAGGGTCTTACGTGTTGGTATGGGTAGGGCATCAGGGAAAGTATTAGCGGTGTTTGATCCAGACACTTTAGCTCTATCTGTAAGACCCGTATGCCACGAATCCAATTTAACCTTACGTTCTCGTGTCGTGATCGGTCTTCCCATCATAATTAACTCAAGTGAACCAATTGTATGAAGAAACCAAAAGATGAGGTAAGCAATAAGTCCAATGTAGTTGGTATGGTTGACTGTTTACGTTTGTATGGAAGTAACCAGTCAAAAACTAAAAACCAATAAATTTGGGCCTATGGTGGCAGTTTTGTGGTCTACGATCGCACCTATGTCAACCGTAGTGAGACCGTATGACCTATGGTCGCATGTTTTGGTGGTATGGTCGACGGTTTATGCGACCGTATGATCGACCGTATAAACTCAGAACCGACTCCGTGTTTAGGAAACCTTCCTAATTCGAGGACTCTTTCCTAATTAAAGTGGGACTCTATATGGAGTTTTTCCTCTATATAAGGGACGTTCCTTAGCCTCTCTCACTCTTTTAGAACCCATATTGAAACTCTAAACCTAAGAGAGAAAGAGAGAGAGGAAGAGAAGGAGAAGGAGATTTGGAGAATAAGGCTGAGAGGAAGGTTTTGTAGAGAAGAGTTTTATCTCTCTACAACAAGCTTAAGGTATGGACTTGACTCTATAGGATAGATCAGATAGGATAGGTCCCTTTCCTTCAAATTGATGTGTTGAATCTAATGTAACGATTTTGGTTACGGAATTTCTAAGCAAAACCATGAGAGAATAGGTTAGGGATAATTGATAAGGATAAACTGTGATCAAAGGCCATAGAATGATTTTAGGATGAATGATGATCCATGAGGAGAAACTCATATGAGAAGTAAAAATTAACTTGACTACATATGGTCGCAGCTATGGTCGACCACAAGATGAGAAAAGTGTCGACCACAGCCATTCAGGAAGAATTCAGGAAATATACGGCCGTAGGTATGGTAGTATGTAATGCGACCATAGGGTATCGACCGTATGTCCTACGGTTGCGACCATAGGAACGACCATAGCATCGACCATAGAAAAATAGCAAGCATATTTTAAGACCAAACCAAGGTTTTTGACTACTGTAACTTGGTAAACTTGAACCCTAACTTACATACATTAATTGTTTAGGTTCCTAATAGATTCAAAGTGACTTCCAAAGCTTGGGAGAGGAACAAGGAGAGGAACAAACATCGATCAAAGGTAAGGGGACATGACCTAAACTAATTGGATAATAACAAACTGCTTTATTATTATTACCAATGCCATGATTGATTCTATGTGTGTATGCTCGTAATGTGCATCTCACATGTCATCTAATATTCTTGCTATTACTCTTCATGCATATTTAATTTTATTTATTTATAACATAATGATGATGATGCTAGGAATAGGCATGTGATTGTATGTGTGTGATTAGTATGTTGGATGCAAGTGGAGCATCAGGAGGAGGACGTGGCATGATGATTTTTGACCTCGTCACCAGACTCTAGCTCTATCTCTGCTCAAGTCGTGCCCACTAACATCGTCGTATCACCATTACCTTAGCAGAACTATTATGTTGTAGGGCATCAGGGGAGGTGGTCTCGAACCATGTGGTCTCGGACTCTGTCGGGGGGCCTTAGCTCTATCTTTATGGACATATTGAGGGATGGTGGAGTGAGGCCTTGGATACACTATTTGGCATTAGGATTGGTTAGTTGTGAGCCCAGTTTGCAAGCTCTCGCCAATAGGGGACTTACGTGTTGGTATGGGTAGGGCATTAGGGAAAGTATTGGCGGTGTTTGATCCAGACACTTTAGCTCTATCTGTAAGACCCGCACGCCATGAATCCAGTTTAACCTTAAGTTCTCGTGTCATGACTGGTCTTCCCATCATAATTGACTCAAGTGAACCAATTGTATGAAGAAACCACAAGATGAGGTAAGCAATAAGTCCAATTTAGTTGGTATGGTTGACTGTTTAAGTTTGTATGGAAGCAACCAGTGAAAAATTAAAAACCAGTAAATTTTGGGCCTATAGTGGTAGTTTTGAGGGCTACGGTCGCACCTTTAGTCGACCGTAGTGAGACCGTATGACCTATGGTCGCATATTTTGGTGATATGGTCGACTGTTTAGCGACCGTATGATCGATTGTACGAACCCAGAACCGACTCCGTGTTTAGGAAACCTTCCTAATTTGAGAAGGACTATTTCCTAATTAAAGTGGGACTCTATATGGAGGTTTTTCCTCTATATAAGGGACGTTTCTTAGCCTCTCTCACTCTTTTAGAACCCATATTGAAACTCTAAACCTAAGAGAGAAAGAGAGAGAACAAGAGAAGGAAAAAGGAGATTTGGAGAAGAAGGCTGAGAGGAAGGTTTTGCAGAGAAGAGTTTTATTTCTCTACAATAAGATTAAGGTATGGAGTTGACTCTGTTGGATAGATTAGATATGATAGGTTCCTTTCCATCAAATTGATGTGTTGAATCTAATGTAACGATTTCTGTTATGGAATTTCTAAGCAAAACCCTGAGAGAATAGGTTAGGGATAATTGATAAGGATAAACTGTGATCAAAGGCCACAGAATGATTTTAGGATGAATATCATTGATGATCCATGAGGAGAAACTCATATGAAAGTAAAAATTAACTTGATTACATATGGTCGCAGCTATGGTCGACCATAGGATGAGAAAAGAGTCAACCACAGCCATTCGGGAAGAATTCAGGAAACATACGATCGCAGGTACGGTCGCATGTAATGCAACCATAGGGTATCCATCGTAAGTCCTACGGTGGCATATATTGCGACCATAGGATCGACCATAGCATCGACCGTAGGAAAACAACAAACATATTTTAAGACCAAACAAAATTTTTGACTACTGTAACTTTGTAAACTTGAACCCTAACTTACATACATTAATTGTTTAGGTTTCTAATAGATTCAAAGTGACTTCCAAAGCTTGGGAGAGGAACAAGGAGAGGAATAAACATCGATCAAAGGTGAGGGGACAATACCTAAATTAATTGGATAATAATAATCTGCTTTATTTTTATTGAGTCCAATGCCATTATTGATTCTATGCGTGTATGCTCGTATTGTGCATCTCACATGTCATCTAATATTTTTTCTATTACTGTTCATGCATATTTAATTCTATTTATTTATAACATGATGATGATGATGATGCTAGGAATAGGCATGTGATTGTATGTGTGATGTCACACCCTAATTCTGGATTAACCAGAATGGTGTGATGAACCGTTAATAAACCAACGGTTCAACTAGGATCTCGTATAGGTTATGCCAATCATGTTAAACCAAAACACATTCCACATTAATATGAGATAATAAAGTGAATAGCAGAAGTCTTATTAATAATGAACTGAGGTCTAATCATGATAAATAATTAATATTTCAGTTATCTCCAAGTAACCAAAACATAATTTAATACATATTATAAATATCCAAATATGAAAGTTAAACACTAAGCGCATCCATAGTTGAAACGCTTGCATAACGAATCATTATAGACCTCCACAGCTTGCTCATCCATAGCTGCCACCTGTTCATATGTTGGCGTGCCGACATAATCCTCATCCGTAATACCTGCAACATCAGAAACTAAAAAGAATTACACGCGCGAGGGTCAGCACTCCAACTTGAGCTCAGTGAGAAAATAAAACAATGCAACAAACATATGCATGCATTCAATTCATATCTTTGGTCTGGTTTTAAGTTTGCAATGTGCTATAGAAAGGATTAGAGGCCCCCGCACCTCTATACATGAGTGTGTGAATCCGCCCAATGGATCAAACACCATTGTCGTTCCATATGCACCCACCATGGAATAGACATAGAGCTAAAGTGTCCGAATCAAACACCGCATAACACTTCCCCTGATGCCATACACATACCAACACATAAGCCCCTACTGGTGAGGGCTTACAAACTGGGCTCGCAACTAACCAATCCTAAATGTCATCCAGTGTATCCAAGGTCTCACCCCAGCATCCCTCAATACATCCATACAGATAGAGCTAAGGCCCCCCGACTGAGTCAGAGACCATACTGTCCTAGACCACCTCCCTTGATGCCCTACAACGTAATAGTTCTGCTAAGGTAATGGCGATACGACGATGTCAGTGGACAAGACTTGAGTAGAGATAGAGCTAGAGTCTAGTGACCAGGATGAACCACAATATTACATCCTCCCCCTGATGCTCTACTCGCATCAAGCACACTAACCACACATATACAATCACATATCTATCCCTAGCATCATCATCATCATATTGTAGATAGACAAAAATAAATATGCATGAGTAAAATATAATAGTAATATTGAATGACATGTGAGATGCACATCACAAGCAAGAAATCATAGAATCATTCATGGTATTGGACACAATGAAATAAAATAGCTTGTTAATATCCAATTAGTTTAGGTCTTGTTCTCTCACCTTTGATTGATATTTGGTCCTCTTCCAAGCTTTGAAAGTCACTTTGAATCTATTGGGAATCTAAACAATTAATATATTTAAGTTAAGATTAATGTTTATCAAATTACAGTAGTCAAAAAGCTTGTTTAGTCTCTAAATATGCTTGCTGTCATCGTGTGGTCGGATGTGTGGTCGAACCTATGGTCGCAATATATGAGACCACATACTGTGTGGTCGGACCCTGTGGTCACATTTTGTGCAACCACACCTTTCTTGGAAACTTCCCGAATAGCTGTGATCGACCCTCTGGTCACCCTGTAGTCGACCATAGGCTGCGACCACATGATGTTTGGTCAGTTTTTAACTTTAATCTGAATTCTTCTTGAGTCGATTCCTTGGCTCATCACTTGGGATCATCCTATGGTTATCATATGGCCATTATTTACAGTTTTTCAATAACCATTATCCCTAACCCATCCCTCATGGTTATCCTTGAGATTTACTCAATGGATCACATTGATCATATTGGTTTGACATCCCCAATCCACAATAGAAACCTTATTCAATAAAATCTACATCCACAGAGATAAGTTTCATCCCTCACTTATTGTAGGGAGCTAGAACCTTCTCTTGTAAAACCTTTCTCTCAGCCTTCTTCTCCAAATCTCCTTCTTCTCCTTCTCTTCCTCTCTCTCTCTTTTCCTCTTAGGTTTAGAGTTTTAATTTGGATTATAAAAGAGTAAGAGAGACTAAGGAACATCCCTTATATAGAGGGAAACCTCCATATAGAGTCCCACTTTAATTAGGAAAGAGCCCCCCCTCAAATTAGGAAAGTTTCCTAAACACGGAGTCAGTTCAGCATCGTGTGGTCACACGTGGGGTCGCAGAATCCATCAACCACACGTCCAAAATATGCAACCACACATCGTGTGGTCTCATGTGTGGTCAACCACACCCCTCAAAATTGCTACCACACAATCGAAATTTTTTGATTTTTAGTTTTTAACTGGTT
The DNA here is from genome assembly GCA_028583415.1 of Protea cynaroides. Taxonomy (NCBI): domain Eukaryota; kingdom Viridiplantae; phylum Streptophyta; class Magnoliopsida; order Proteales; family Proteaceae; genus Protea; species Protea cynaroides. The sequence goes on along the minus strand of CM053276.1, from coordinate 75,391,759 downwards.
GCTTCTACACGATCTTAAATAGTCAATCACACCAACTAAATTTGACTCGTTGCTTACCTTATCTTGTGATTTCTTCATACAATTGATTCACTTGAGGAGATTTATGATGGGAAGACCGGTCACGACACGAGAACGTAAGGTTAGACCGGGTTCGTAGCATGCGGGTCTTACAACTCCACCACCCTAAAAAGAAATTGCATCCTCAAAATTTATATGTACGGATCTTACAACTAAGTTGTAAGACCCGCACTCCACGAACCAGGTCTAACCTTACGTTCTCGTGTCCTGACTGGTTTTCCCATCATAATCGGCTCAAGTGAATCAATTGTATGAAGAAACCACAAGATAAGGTAAGCAATGAGTCAAATTTAGTTGGTGTGATTGACTATTTAAGATCGTTTAAGATCGTGTGGAAGCAACCAGTCAAAAACTAAAAATCAAAAAATTTTGGTTATGTGGTAGCAATTTTGAGGGGTGTGGTCGACCACATGTGAGACCACACAATGTGTGGTTGCATATTTTGGACGTGTGGTTCACAGATTCTGCGACCCTATGTGTGACCATATGATGCTGAACTGACTCCGTGTTTAGGAAACTTTCCTAATTTGAAGGGGGCTCTTTCCTAATTGAAGTGGGACTCTATATGGAGGTTTTCCTCTATATAAGGGACGTTCCTTAGTCTCTCTTACTCTTTTAGAACCCAAATTGTAACTCTAAACCTAAGAGGAAAATAGAGAGAGGAAGAGAAGGAGAAGAAGGAAATTTAGAGAAGAAGGCTGAGAGAAAAGTTTTACAAGAGAATGTTCTAGCTCCCTGCAACAAGTGAGGTATGGAACTTATCTCTGTAGATATAGATTCTATTGAATAAGGTTTATATTGTGGATTGGGGATGTCAAACCAATAAGATCTATGTGATCCTTTGAGTAAATCTCAAGGATAACCATGAGGGATGGATTAGGGATAATGGTTACTGAAAAATTGTAAATAATGGCCATATGATAACCATAGGATGATCCCAAGTGATGAGCCAAGGAATCAACTCAAGAAGAATTCGGATTAAAGATGAAACCTGACCAAACATCATGTGGTCACAGCCTGTGGTCGACCACAGGGTGACCAGAGGGTCGACCATAGCTATTCGGGAAGTTTCCAAGAAAGGTGTGGTCGCATGGTGTGGTCACACAAAATGCGACCATAGGGTCTGACCACATAGTGTGTGGTCTCATATATTGCGACCACAGGTTCGACCACACATCCGACCACACGATGACAACAAGCATATTTAGAGACTAAACAAGTTTTTTGACTTCTGTAATTTGATAAACTTGAACCCTAACTTAAATATATTAATTGTTTAGGTTTCCAATAGATTCAAAGTGACTTCCAAAGCTTAGAAGAGGAACAAATATCAATCAAAGGTGAGGGAACAAGACCTAAACTAATTGGATATTAACAAGTTGTTTTATTTCATTGTGTCCAATACCATGAATGATTCTATGATTGCTTGCTTGTGATGTGCATCTCACATGTCATCCAATATTATTGTTATATTTTGCTCATGCATATTTATTTCTATCTATCTACAATATGATGATGATGATGCTAGGGATAGACATGTGATTGTATGTGTGTGGTTAGTGTGTTTGATGTGAGTGGAGCATCAGGGGGAGGACGTGACATTGTGGTTCATATTGGTCACCAAACTCTAGCTCTATCTCTACTCAAGTCTTGTCCACTAACGTCATCGTATCGCCATTACCTTAGTAGAACTATTACGTCGTAGGACATAATGGGAGGTGGTCTCGGATCGTGTAGTCTCTGACTCTGCCGGGGGGCCTTAGCTCTATCTATATGGATGTATTGAGGGATGCTGGGGTGAAGCATTGGATACACTGGATGACATTTAGGATTGGTTAGTTGCGAGCCCAGTTTGTAAGCCCTCGCCAGCAGGGGCTTACGTGTTGGTATGGGTAGGGCATCAGGGGAAGTGTTATGTGGTGTTTGATCCGGACACTTTAGCTCTATCTCTAATCCATGTTGGGTGCATGTGGGACGGCAACAGTGTTTGATCCATTGGGCGGATTCACACACTCATGTATAGAGGTGCAGGGGCCTCCAATCCTTTCTATAACACATTGCAAACTCAAAAACCAGACCAAAGATATGAATTGAATGCATGCATATGTTGTTGTATTGTTTTGTTTTCTCACTGAGCTCAAGTTGGAGAGCTGACTCTCGCGCGTGTAATTCTTTTAGTTTCTGATGTTGCATGTATTACGGTTGAAGATTATGTCGACATGCCAACATATGAACAGGTGGCGGCTATGGATGAGCAAGTTGTGGAGGACTATTATGATTCGTTAAGTGAGCGTTTCAACTATGGATGCGCTTAGTGTTTAACTTTCATATTTGAATATTTATAATATGTATTAAATTATGTTTTGGTTACTTAGAGATAACTGGAATATTAATTATTTATCATGTTTAGACCTCAGTTCATTATTAATAAGACTTTCGTTATTTACTTTATTATCTCTGATTAATGTGGAATGTGTTTTGGTTTAACATGGTTGGCATAGCCTATACGACATCATGGTTGAACCATTGGTTTATTGACAGTTCATCACACCATTCTGATTAGTCCAGAATTAGGGTGTGACAACTTGGTATCAGTGCTCTCAGGCCTTGCCCGTCAAACTTGAATACTTCCACTAGAGTCCATGAACTGAGTTAGGATAAATTAAAAGCTTTAATATAAACACACCATAAACACCTGTGTTGGTTGAGACAGAACTCAAACAAGACAATAATGTACATATTAAAGGTGGAACCATATGTATACACAGACAGAAAAAGAAAATCTAAATGTATCCTGATAAACAAATAACATATGGTACGGTCTACAAGTCAGATAGTTGCCTGAGTATATAAGGGATATAGTACAGTAGCAAGAAGGGAGCATCTATAAAATAGAAAATTAGAATACCGAGTTAGTACTCACAAGATGTGAAATCGATGTATGATAAAAGAAGAAGAAAAATGGCTAGTAACGCTTAAATCCCTATAGTGGAAAAGGGAAAGATCTCGGACTAAATCCAACAGAGATAGGAAAACAATGGTCATACACCAAAAATGAGAGTAACTATAAAAGAAGATAAGGCTATACTCCTGGGTGACGTAGAGACTCAGAGTGAGATCTACCACAAGCTGATCCATTGCCCACTGAGCCTTAAAAGAGGCCGTAACTTGATCCCACCACTATCTAGGTTGAGAACAGGTAGTGAAAATTCATCTGAGCAAATGATAAATAATGATAATAAGATTGGAGCAAATCAAAGGAGGTGAACAACAAGGTCACTCCAGCCAGATTATTTGGACTACCAAGTGCCTTGGCCACGGTTGTAATAAACTTGGCCCTACAAAATACAAGAGAAACAACAGATGAGATCGACTATGCAAGTTGCTATGTAAATCACTACCCAAGTTGCCAATGCTACAACAATACCTCCAGGTCAGACCATGTACAGTACCAATTGATATCAACACTGTACCTCCAGCACATGTTACCCATAACACAGTGCCTACTATACAGTAGGTCCTAGTGACGCACCCCTCAGTGCAGAAACTTGGTGCATAACAAAGTGTATCAAGGTGGTTACCCTTAACAGCCATCGATGTATGGGATAGCTATCCCATAACAAAATGATCCGACAAGGATTGATGAATGTTTTCTGAAGATGAAGCCTCAGACGTTTTCAATAAGAAATCAAATTTATTATGGCCATATAACTAGATAGGTTTATATAGGATGCGGTGCATCATTGACTTACCCTTATGATTATAAAGGATGCACATACCTGATTTTAAATTCTCGTGCCTAAATAAGATACCTTCTCGATTCAACTTGTCAATTGGACTTATAGATATTGTTTCCCTAGAATTAGTCTTGATTATACTAATCTAAGCTACCCTCATGATCGAAAACATGAATACAGATGTAAACTGAATGATCAGTTAAAGGTTTAATCATTCTGAATGTACATCTTTCGATTTTATACCTGATTTATTGATCTACCAAAATTTTCTCCAGATTTATTCCTATAGTGCCTTGACCAATGGCATTATATACTCGATAGAACCTGTAACCATGAGGTTAAGAACTGTAAAACCTCTATTTCTATATATTTGGACCATCGTGCAACTTAACGACCTTCGGATGCCAGTTGAAATACCATAGATTTACTCCTGATCCTTTTCTCCAAGTTAATCAGGAATACTGGCATTGAGTTTCTTGACCCTTTACCTTAGGATTAGTCAGTAAACCTAAGTTCACTAGATAAAACAAGTGTTCATCATTATACTGAATTTGAAAGAAGGAAATGAATCACTTTTGGATAAGCATTATGATTCTTATATTTCTCGACATCCATTGATAAGATGTTTAGTTAATAACAAAATTATTGGAGGAAGATGATTGAATTCAGATTAGATTCTATAACCAAGAAAACCTCAGATGAAGTAAGGAGAATCTGTTTCGAGATTGCTGAATGGATGGATTTGAGTCATGGTCTATAAAAGAGTGCATGAGCAGAAAATGAGAACTATCAAGAGTAGCCAGTAAAGAAGTAGATAGCGCTCGAATAGAATTAAAGATGGCTATATCGGTATGAAGTTTGACAAGGAAGAAGATTTCTAAAGGCACATCTAAGAGTGGATATAAGTATGAAATCGAAAATGGTGGCATTGATAGTATTCAGATTAGTACAAGTAATACTGAGTTATGCCCAATGTTAAATGAAATGATTAAGTAAAGACCAAAAGTGAATTTGGTGGAATTAATAAGAATATAAGCATATACCCTAATGTTTATAGGTAAACTTGGGATATGAAGTGAGTAACAATCCCAAGATACTTTTTGAGGTATATGATAGAGAGATCAGGATAGAATAGCAATGATAAAAGAGATGTAAGCTAATGAGTTTTTGGGATATGAGATTATTAACGAAAGTCTTGAAAAATCATAAGAGATGAAGGAACTAGACAAGCTCTTAAGACCTTTATACCAGATTTCGCTAGTTCAAGCTCTTTTGGACTAGATGTTGTAGTGGACAAGTGTTATGAACAATGTTCGAATCATATGGATGGACGGAAATTTGGATGCAACCTAATTGACTTGAGATGACAGACTTTGACGTCATTTTGAGGATGGATTGGTTGTCTCAACACTCTACAAAGCTGTTCTGTGCATAGAAGAGGTTGTCATTTAAGAACAAAGACGGCACATAATTGCCTAGGAAGTAGAAGCTTATCCTCTCTGCACTTAAGGTGAAGAGATGCCTTGAAAAGGAAGGAGTTGGATATATGGTAATTTTGGTGGACATTACTAAAGAAGCACCATAGAAGGAAGATATTGATGTGATGCATAAATTTCCTGATGTGTTTTCAGGAGACTTACTTGGGTTGTTACCTGATTGTGCAATCGAGTTCGCTATCGACTTGTTACCAGGGACGGCACATGTATCAAAGGCACCCTATAGAATAGCTCTTATAGAATTGAAGGAATTGAAGACTCAACTATAAGAGTTATTAGACAAATGTTCTAATCAGTCAAGCATTTCATCACGGGGAGCGCCAGTGCTATTCATGGTAAAGGACGGTAGTGTTCAGCTATGTATAGACTACCAAAAATTGAACAAGCTTACGATCAAGAACCGATATCCACTACCTCAGATCGATGACTTGTTTAATCAGTTGCAAGGTGCAAAGGTATTCTCTAAGATGATCTTCAGTCAAGATATCATCAGCTGAAGAATTTAAACAGCGATATCTCGAAGACAACTTTTAGAACCGGGATTGGGCATTATGAGTTCTCGATTATGTCGTTTGGATTAACCAATGCCCTTACATCTTTTATGGAGCTAATAAACTGGGTGTTTCATGACATGTTGGATACGTCAGTCATAATTTTCATAGATGATATTTTGGTTTATTCCAAGAATGAAGCAACTCATACAATGGATCTTAGAGCAGCCTTACAACTACTGAAAAGGGATAAGCTTTATTCAAGAAATGTGAGTTCTGGTTAAACCAGGTGCAGTTCTTAGGTTACGTAGTAACATCAGAAGGGATTAAAGTGGACCCTAGTAAGATTGAAGTAATCGTACGGTGAGAAACACCTAAAGAACATTATAGAGATCAGAAGATTCTTGGGTTCAACTAGTTATTACAGACGATTCATAAAGGACTACTCTAGGATCGTAATACCTCTTACCAAGCTAACCAGGAAGGCAGAGGAGTTTATTTGGACTGACAAGTATGAAGAATGTTTCCAAACTCTAAAAACAAGGTTGATATCAGCTCCTATCTTGATCATTCCGATACCAAGGGAACCTTTTACCCTATACATTGAAGCTTTCGGATTGGATCTAAGATGCAGGTTGATGCAAGATAAATAAGTGATTTCGGCTTCAAGAAAATTGAAGGAGCATGAGAAGAGTTACCCTACTCATGACTTGGAATTACCGGTGATGAATTATGCAATCAAGACTTGGAAACATTATCTATACGGAGAAAAATTTTAGATTAAATGGGAACACAAGAGTTTTATTTATCTCTTCACCAGAAAGAGTTGAACATAAGACAGAGAAGATGGTTAGAACACTTGAAGGATTAAGACTGCGATATTCAGTGTCACTCGAGCAAGGCTAATGTAGTAGCTGAGGCCTTAAGCAAAAAGGGAATTATGAAGTCCGAGGAAGGACCCAGTATAAATGCTGCCTTATGTTTCACAGCAACAAATTCAGATTGGAAGAAGAGTAACATATAATAGAAACTCATGATGATCCAATTGAGCGAGAACTTATGGATGAACTTATGGAGCAATAGTTCCTCACTTACGTTTATAGCGTTAAAGATTGTCTTTGATTTGATAGACGAAGTAAAGGTAGTAATTTTGTTAGATCTATATCTAATAACGGTGTAAGAAGATTTAAAAAAAAAAAAAACCCTAACCCTGACTTACTTTTGGATGTGAAAAAGGTCCTGAGATACAGAGGATGAATATGCATACCTGAAGTGAAAAACGCTGATCATAGATACAAGATAATGCTAAAAGCCCATTCTATTCCGTATTGGGTACATCCTAGAAGTACAAAATATACCAAAACATGAAGAGATTATTTTGGTGGAAGGGGATGGAAGTAGTTGTGGCTAGATGCATGTTTCAGTAACTGAATTATCAAAAAGTAAAGGCTGAAAGACAAAGACCAACATGGCTTACTACAAGCACTATCGGAGCCAGTCTAGAAGTGAAACTGCATTACAATGAACTATATCACCGATTTGCCACTGACTCCTAGATCGGTTGACGCAGTTTGGGTGATTGTTGATCGCCTTATGAAGATAGTTCATTCCATTGCTATACGACCTCGGTATGCTTTGGAGCGGCTAACTAAGCTATATGTGGATTGAATTTGCTACCAAGCTACTATGTAGATGTCACCTATGAAGCATGGTATGGTAGATTGTCGAATTCTTTTGTTTTGGAATGAAGTCAGAGAATAAGGAATTATAAGACCTGAGTTTATTGAAGAAACCTATCGAGTGGTAGACGAGATGTTAAGACCTCGAGTTTTCCATAAGTGACAAAGTGTTTCTGGAGATATCACTTATGCATGGTTTAAAACGAATCAACAAGAAGGGAAAGTTGTATACTATATATGTTTTGGACCTCATAAAAATTTTAGAGAGACGTAGAAAAGTTGCATATCAACTAGCATTATCGCTGTCCATGTCTAGTGTGCATGACGTATTGCGCATGTCTCTATTGAAGAAGTACGTTGGAGATCCATATCAAAGGGATTGACCACTGATCCACAGGATTAGATAGAAGATTTAACTATTCAAGTGGTACCAGCCTAGTTCACTAGTTGGAAGGTACAACATCTCCAAAACTGGGATATTTATTATATGAAGGTAACTTGGCGAAGGCAAGATGGGAAGAAGATTGCATGGGAAGAAGAAGATGCAATTCAAAAACAGTATTCCCATCTATTGACCTCGAAGTAAATTCAAATTTTGAGGATAAAATTTCTTTTAAGCATAGGGGAGTTGTAAGATCCGTACGTACAAATTTTGAGGATGAAATTTCTTTTAAGGGTGGTGGAGTTGTAAGACCCGCACGCCACGAACCCGGTCTAACCTTACGTTCTCGTGTCGTGACCGATTTTCCCATCATAATCGGCTCAACTGAATCAATTGTATGAAGAAACCACAAGATAAGGTAAGCAATGAGTCAAATTTAGTTGGTGTGATTGACTATTGAAGATCGTGTGGAAGCAACCAGTCAAAAATTAAAAATCAAAAAATTTTGGTTGTGTGGTAGCAGTTTTGACGGGTGTGGTCGACCACACATGAGACCACACGACTTGTGGTCACATATTTTAGACGTATGGTCGACGGATTCTGCGACCCCACGTACGACCACACGATGTTGAACTGACTTCGTGTTTAGGAAACTTTCCTAATTTGAGGGGGGACTCTTTCCTAAATGAAGTGGGACTCTATATGGAGGTTTCCCTCTATATAAGGGACGTTCCTTAGTCTCTCTTACTCTTTTAGAACCCAAATTGAAACTCTAAACCTAAGAGAAAAAGAGAGAGAGGAAGAGAAGGAGAAGAAGGCTGAGAGAAATGTTTTACAAGAGAAGGTTCTAGCTCCCTACAACAAGTGAGGTATGGAACTTATCTCTGTAGATGTAGATTCTATTGAATAAGGTTTCTATTGTGGATTGGGGATGTCAAACCAATATGATCTATGTGATCCTTTGAGTAAATCTCAGGGATAACCATGAGGGATGGATTAGGGACAATGGTTAATGAAAAACAATAAATAATGGCCATATGATAACCATAGGATGATCCCAAGTGATGAGCCAAGGAATCGACTCAAGAATAATTCAGATTAAAGAAGAAAACTGACCAAACATCATGTGGTCGCAGCCTGTGGTCGACCACAGGGTGACCAGAGGGTCGACCACAACTATTCGGGAAGTTCCCAGGAAAGGTGTGGTCGCATGGTGTGGTCGCACAAAATGCGACCACAGGGTCTGACCACACAGTGTGTGGTCTCATATATTGCGACCACAGGTTCGACCACACATCCGACCACACGATGGCAGCATGCATATTTTGAGACTAACCAAGGTTTTTGACTACTGTAATTTGATAAACTTGAACCCTAACTTAAATATATTAATTGGTTAGGTTCCCAATAGATTCAAAGTGACTTCCAAAGCTTGGAAGATGAACAAATATCAATCAAAGGTGAGGGAATAAGACTTAAACTAATTGGATATTAACAGACTATTTTATTTCATTCTGTCCAATACCATGAATGATTCTATGATTGCTTGCTTGTGATGTGCATCTCACATGTCATCCAATATTATTGTTATATTTTGCTCATGCATATTTATTTTTGTCTATCTGCTATATGATGATGATGATGCTAGGGATAGACATGTGATTGTATGTGTGTGGTTAGTGTGGTTGATGCGAGTAGAGCATCAGGGGAAAGACGTGACATTGTGGTTCATCCTGGTTACCAGACTCTAGCTCTATCTCTACTGAAGTCTTGTCCACTGACATTGTTGTATCGTCATTACCTTAGCAGAACTATTATGTCGTAGGGCATCAGGGGAGGTGATCTCGGACCGTGTAGTCTCTGACTTTGTCGGGGGGGCCTTAGCTCTTTCTCTATGGACGTATTGAGGGATGTTGGGGTGAGGCATTGGATACACTGGATGACATTTAGGATTGGTTAGTTGCGAGCCCAGTTTGGAAGCCCTCGCCAGCAGGGGCTTACGTGTTGGTATGGGTAGGGCATCAGAAGAAGTGTTATGCGATGTTTGATCCGGACACTTTAGTTCTATATTTATTCCATGGTGGGTGCATGTAGGACGGAAATGGTGTTTGATCCATTGGGTGAATTCACACACTCGTGTATAGAGGTTCGGGGGCCTCCAATCCTTTCTATAGCACATTTCAAACTTAAAAACCAGACCAAGGATATGAATTGAATGCATATGTTTGTTGCATTGTTTTGTTTTCTCACTGAGCTCAAGTTGGAGAGCTGACCCTTGCGCACGCAGTTCTTTTTAGTTTCTGATGTTGCAGGTATTATGATTGAAGATTATGTCGACACGCCAACATATGAACAGGTGGCAGCTATGGATGAGCAAGCTGTGGAGGATTATTATGATTCGTTAATTGAGCGTTTCAACTATGGATGCGCTTAGTGTTTAACTTTCGTATTTGGATATTTGTAATATGTATTAAATTATGTTTTGGTTACTTGGAGATAATTAGAATATTAATTATTTATCATGATTAGACCTCAGTTCGTTATTAATAGGACTTTCGCTATTTACTTTATTATCTCTTATTAATGTGGAATGTGTTTTGGTTTAACATGGTTGGCATAGCCTATACGAGATCCTGGTTGAACCATTGGTTTATTGATGGATCATCACACCATTCTGGTTAGTCCAGAATTGGGGTGTGACATATGTGGTTAGTGTGTTGGATGCGAATGGAGCATCAGGGGAAGGAAGTGGCATGGTGGTCTTTGACCTCATCACTAGACTCTAGCTCTATCTCTGCTCAAGTCTTGCCCACTAACATTGTCGTATCGCCATTACCTTAACAGAACTATTACGCTGTAGGGCATCAGGGGAGGTGGTCTCAGACCGTATGGTCTCTGACTCTGTCGGGGGGCCTTAACTCTATCTCTGTGGACTTATTGAGGGATGCTGGGGTGAGGCCTTGGATACACTGTTTGGCATTAGGATTGGTTAGTTGTGAGCCCAGTTTGTAAGCCCTCGCCAAGAGGGGCTTACGTGTTGGTATGGGTAGGGCATCAAGGGACGTGTTGGTGGTGTTTGATCCGGACACTTTAGCTCTATCTTTATTCCATGGTGGGTGCATGTGGGACAGCAATGGTGTTTGATCCATTGGACAAATTCACATACTCGTGTATAGAGGTGCGGGGGCCACCAAACATTTCTATAGCACATTGCAAACTTATAAATCAGACCAAAGATATTAATTTAATGCATGCATATGTTTGTTGCATTGTTTTGTTCACTTACTGAGCTTAAGTTGGAGAGTTGACCCTCACGCGCATAATTCTTTATAGTTTCTGATTTTGTAGGTGTTACAGTTGAAGAATTATATGAATACGTCAATGTATGGACATACAGCGGCTATGGATGTGCAAGCTGTGGAGGACGAATATGGCTCATCAAGCTAGTGTTTCAACTATGTTTACGCTTAGTGTTTAACTTTCGTATTTTGATACTTGTAATATATATAATTATTTTTTGGTTAATTGGAGATGACTAGATCATTTAATTATTTATTATGTGGACCTCAGTTCATTATTAATAAGACTTTCGCTATTTATTTATTTACTCTGATTAATACTGTGGAATGTGTTTTGGTTTAACATGGTTGGCATAGCCTATACGAGATCCTGGTTTGAATCATTGGTTTTCATGACGGTTCATCACACCATTGGTTAGTCCAAAATTGGGGTGTGACGCTATCTCTATTCCATGGTGAGTGCATGTGGGACGGCAATGGTGTTTGATTCATTGGGCAGATTCACACACTCGTGTATAAAGGTGCGGTGGCCATCAATCCTTTCTATAGCATATTGCAAACTTAAAAACCAGACCAAAGATATAAATTAAATGCATGCATATGTTCGTTGTATTGTTTTGTTTTGCTTATTATACCGTGATGTGTGCTCACCCTTTCGACGTCAAATATTTTTAGTTGATGATGTAGGTCCTACTGTAGAAGAGTAAGTAAATGCACTGACATATGGACACATAATGGCTATGGACATAGAAGCTGTTGAAGATGCGCATGATCCTTCATGCGAGTGCAATCAATGCGTCTTTGATTAGTTTAGTTATATTTTGGTTAACGAACATGTAATTGATTATTTTATTTTATGTCTTAAGTTACTTGGAGATAACTGGATTAAATATTTATTTATTACTGTTAAATACTCAGTTCATTATTTATAAAGACTTCCGTTTATTGCTTATTATCTCTGATTATTACCGTAGAATGTGTGTATGGTTTGATATAGTGGGTACGATCTATACGAGATCCTAATTGAACCGTTGGTTTATTAACGGTTCATCACATTATTCTGGTTATTCCAGAATTGGGGTGTGACAATAAACTACAATTCTTATCATTTCTAAACATAAACATTCCTTATCTCAGCATTACTATCACACCCTAAATTTACGATATATAAAATTTTGAAGCTAACTGAACCGACACACATTTTATGTTCGGTCCAACCCAGAATCATATACGGGGTGCATTGTTCGTCTCCACCACATCACGACCAAAGTCACAAACAATTAATTAATCAGAGTTAAATAAATAGCGGAATAAACTAAACCAACTGAGCTTCTATTAATACCTTAAATAAAATAAATAACATTGTATCAAGCTTATTCTGGTTGAATCATCCATAACCAATAAATAAAACCATTCTTACTTCAGCCCTATACCATTGGGCTATAAAATAGTACTGTAAAAAGTAAATAAATAAGAAAGTAAATAAACTAAACTAAACTCCAACATTCTCTAACAATCGGTACAACATCTATTGCTTCTCCTATTCGAATAGGCATGCATCACACTCACAGTCAGCATCATGCTCATCTTCCTCTTGAGCTTGCATGTCTATGTACTCCATAAAAATAACACTCGGAGCATTTACATAGTCAACTACAGTATTACTTGCAACATCAACTAAAAAGTTTGTGTACACAAGGCTGAGCTCTCCAACTTGAGCTTGATAGAAAACAGATAGGCAAATGGCATCATGCATGATCAGATTATTATTTCTTGTTCACATTATTGGTCTAGTATAATGTATGCTATAGCTATGGGAAGGCTTGATCACGCTCACCAAAGCTAACCATAACCTCTTTACACAGGAGAAAATGGGTGCTCACCTGCCTACACCAATAGCCCTGGTGTTCCCATGCGTCGTCCCAAGATAGATAGTACTAAGACAAAGGTTTGGTCAATGACGCTCCATCGAACATTTTCAATACCTCCCCCTCTTCTCCCATTTGTACCAATACCTAATCCTCTGTTGGCCAAGGTCACATACATGGGTCATTCCACTAATCATCACTCTACATGTCATCCCTTGTTGTTTTCCCATACACCCAATAGGAATCCCAATCCATCTGACCATCCCCTAGATGCTGTCATCCCGCTGAGGGTGCGAGAACATTACAAGTCATCAACCAAATGAGTTGGATCCTGCGGTCCTCGATCGTTTCACCACTGCTCACAATCCACAATCACGTACATTCATAGTAAAGATGCAAATGCATGCAAGAACAATAAATGGGATGACATGTTATCATAATCAAATTAATCCACTCATAGGCATAATCAAATAGAAAACATTCCACACATAGGACAGGGGTTCCATTCCCTCTCCTGAGATTTGAAGATGATTGCTATTCCTAATCAATGGGTCACTCTTGGTTACGTACAAGTCACCTATTTATGGGAATTTCATTAGTTATTTTGTATAATAAATTCAGCCTAATTTAGGGCTTCTTGGGGCTAACAGGTTGGGACTATCCGGCTCCGATTGGTCAGGACCGGTGTAGAAAGCCGATTGCTCTCGGGAACCCTTGTGTTCCCAACCGGTTGTGGGTCCTATCACAGGCATCGTGATCGGATATCGAGGTCAGATACTTTTTATATACTTCCCGAATGCACCCAGTCATCAATCTGATTACGTATTTTGCGACCAGACCTCTTGTGAAGAGTTGGTCTAGAGCTTTATTCATCTGGGATTCCAACAACGGATTTCTTATTATAAAACTCCATTGTAGAACCCATGGCCTGACATCCATGTGGGATTCTCAGCCCTATTCTAGGCTTATGAAGTCATTAATGATTTACCAATTAAACTAGGGCTTTTTATTAGAAATTCTGTAAAGTATCTACTGGAGTCAAAACCATTGGAACTTCTTCGTTACTCAGCCATCAATGGATTGTGGCTCCATTAATGGTTGATGATCCATGATTTCATCCATTCTTCCTAAATTGAAATCCATTACAATGTAAGGTAGGGTTTACTTACAGCGATTTCGAAACGGAATGTCGATGATGTCAAAACTCGTCAATGAACTCCAAGGCCATCCTTCTTCCCAGCCTCCTTTAACTCTCTCCTCTCTCTAAGAACACGTCAAAATTTTAGGATTTGGAATGGTACTCTCAGAGAGAGAGTGTGTGTGTGTGTTTTGGGGAGGATTTTATGGTTTAGGAGTCTCCCTCTTGGGGTAAAACTCCTTAGGGAATGAGAGAATGTAAGGGGCTGCCAATTGGCATCCTAAGGAGTCCCTTAGGTTCTCCACCTCTTCAACCAACTCTAGATCAGTTAGGAGTGATGTGGGATCCATTGGGGTCGTCCCTAGGTCCAGGGAATATTCCCACACCACTTTGAAATGGAGTTCTAAACTTGGCATTCGTGAGTAGACTGTTCAGGATTTACTGGCCTCGACCATCCGGCTCTGACTATTCGAGGTCGGTTGTCAAGGCCGATTGTCGAGGCCAGTGCCTGGTTTTAAGAACACTTAGTCTATAAGTTTTAAAATGTTATCAATTGATTCGTACCTGGTTCAAGTTAATCTTCAAGTTGACATGGGGTCGGGTTCGTCGACGGTGGAAAACCCTGGCACAGTAAGAAAATCCGAGTTAGGTCAGGTTTTCTGGGTGAGGGTTTTACAATTACCTTATAACTTTAAAACAGTACATGAACTAAAATATAACTTATAATATCACGCTTCCTTCATTGCATCAAATTTCCAATTTCAAGGTCATAACATATAACTATTACAACTCATGATTCATACCAACATAGAACACCTAACGTCTCACCATCATCACACTTTAAGTAGTAATAATTATAGTACATAGTTACTTGCTACAAAACAATAATCCCATCACCTCTGTTGTCCAAGAACTCCAAGAAAAGCCTCCCTTTAAAGCTTCTAATTTCAGCTTTATAAAACACCTAAGTGATATCAATTTATGAGAGTAATATTAATTGAGTTTTACAAATCAAAAACCCTGCAACAAGACTCATTTTTAACCTCCTAATAATGTAAGACCCACACGCCACGAATCCGGTCTATCCTTATATTTCGAGTCGTGACCAGTCTACATATCATGGTTGAGCCAAGTGGACCAAGTGTGTGAATAAAACCAAGACCCAATATGAAATTTTATTCAAAAACAGTAAAAATGAGGGTAGGGTCGCATGCCCAAACAGGCAGGGTCGACCCCGACCTCAAAAGAAGTCCAACCCATGATTTTTGGTCGAGGGGTCGTAGGGGTCTCGGATTGTCCGACCCCCCCATCGACCCCCTAGCATCGACCCTAGGAAAACAGCAAAAACAGCACGAACCGAAAATTAGGAAACTTTTTTAATTTCGATTGGGACTTTTCCTAAACTCAATGAGACTTATTTTGGGAGGTTTTCCTCTATAAATAGGACGTCCCTAAGCCTCTTTCACTCCTTTTAGAACCCTAATTGAAAGTGAGAGAAAGAGAAGAGAAGAAAGAGAAGAAGAGAAGGAAAACTTGAAGAAAAGGCTAAGGAAGAAGAAGAAGTTCAGAGATATCTTGAAACTCAGACTACAAAAGGTATGAACCTAAATCCCTATCTGAATTAAAAGCTTAGAATAGATTATGATGAAGTTAAGTTAGGAGAAACCCTAATACCATCCATCCAGGGATGAATTCCAATGGAAATCAAGGAAGACTATGAAAAGTGAGAAACTTGGAGTTTTGAGCCATAGAACAATCATAGAATGGACTATAAAAGTAAGCCAAAGGACCCAAACATGAAAGGATGGACTGTAGGATGAAAAGGTCAACTTAAACCATGGGGGGTCGCACGTGGGGTCGATTGGGAATCGACCCTACCAGACCACAGGATCGACCCCCAGCATTCGAAAAGTCCAGGGATGCGATGGTCGCACCCAGGGTCGATGGAACATCCGACCCTGGCATCGACCCTACCCCTCGGGGTCGCAGAAACCTGTGACCCTACCTGCGACCCGTCCTGCGACCCTAGCTTAATAGCAAGCCTAAAATTATCGGAATGAATTCTAACTAAAATCTATCGACTTGTTAGGTTTTCCTATTGATATAAAAGTGATTCTTAAAGCTTGAAAGAGGATCTACACTCAAGCAAAGGTGAGGGAACAAGACCTAAACTAATTGGCTAATAATAAACTGTTTTTATTTCTTGAGTCTAATGTCATGATTGATTCTATGCGTATATGTTTGTAATGTGCATTCAATATGTCATCCAATATTCCTGCTATTAATGTTCATGCATATTTAATTCTATTTTGTTTATAACATGATGATGATGATGATGATGCTAGGAATAGACATGTGAATGTATGTTTATGGTTAGTGTGCTTGATGCGAGTAGAGTATCAGGGGGGAATGTGACATTGTGGTTCAGCCTGGTCACTAAACTCTAGCTCTATCTCTACTCAAGTCTTGTCCACTGACATCGTCGTATCGCCATTACCTTAGCAGAACTATTACGTCGTAGGGTATCAGGGGATGTGGTCTCGGACCGTGTAGTCTTCGACACTGCCAGTGGGCCTTAGCTCTATCTCTGTGGACGTATTGAGGGATGCTGGGGTGAGACCATAGGTACACTATTTGACATTAGGATTGGTTAGTTGCGAGCCCATTTTGCAAGCCCTCGCCAGCAAAGGCTTACATGTTGGTATGGGTAGAGTATCAGGAGAAGTGTGATACGGTGTGGTCCTAAGCACTTTAGCTCCATCTCTATTTCTTAGTGGGTGCATGTGGGACGACAATAAATGTTAACCTTTGAACGGCTTACACTCGTGTATGTGAGGCGGCCATCGAACCTTTCTATAGCACATTGCAAACTTATATACCAGACCACAGATATGAATTGAATGCATGCATATGTTTGTTGCATTGTTTTGTTTTCTCACTGAGCTCAAGTTGGAGAGCTGACCCTCGCGCGTGTAATTCTGTTAGTTTCTGATGTTGCATGTATTATGATTGAAGATTATGTCGACACGCCAACATATGAACAGGTGGCGGCTATAATGAGCAAGCTATAGAGGACTATTGTGATTCGTCAAGCTAGCGTTTCAACTATGGATACGCTTAGTATTTAATTTCTGTATTTGGATATTGTAATATGTATTAAATTATGTTTTGGTTACTTGGAGATAAATAGAATATTAATTATTTATCATGACTAGACCTCAGTTCATTATCTGTAAGACTTCCGCTATTTACTTTATTACCTCTGATTAATGTGGAATGTGTTTTGGTTTAACATAAATTGGGATAGCCTATACGAGATCCTGGTTAAACCGTTGGTTTATTGACGGTTCATCACACCATTCTGGTTGGTGCAGAATTGGGGTGTGACAACTTGGTATCAGAGCTCTCAAGCCTTTCCCATGAAACCCGAATACTTCCACTAGAGTCCATGAACTGAGTTAGGATAAATTAAAAGCTTTAATACAAACACACCATAAGCACTTGTGTTGGTTGAGACCGAACTTAAACAAGACAATAATGTACATATAAAAGGTGAAACCATATATATACACTCAAACAGAAAGAGAAGACCAAAATTTATCCTGATAAACAAATAATATAGGGTACTATCTATAAGTCGGGCAGTTACCTAAGTATACAAAGGATATAGCACAGTAGCCGAAACATTGGAATACCGAGTTGATACTCACAAGATGTGAAACTCAATGTATTTGAAAAAGAAAGAAAATGGCTAGTAACGCCTAAGTCCTTGCAATGGTAAAGGGAAAGATCTCAGGCTGAATGCAACAGAGATAAGAGAACAATGACCATACACTAAGAATAAAAGAAGATAAAGCTATACTCTTGGGTGACGTGGAGACTCTAAGTGAGATCCACCACAAGCTGATCCGTTACCTGCTGAGCATTAAGAAGATGTTGGAACTTGACCCCCACTACTATTTGGGTCAAGAACGAGTAGTGAAAACTCATCTGAGCAGATGCTAAGTAATGATAATCAGATTAAAGCAAATCAAAGGAGGTGAACAACCAGGCCACTCCAGCCAATCACTTATGTCACACCCCAAATTCTGATCCAACCAGAATGGTGTGAGTGAACCGTCATTGAACCAACGGTTCACACCAGGATCTCGAATAGGCCGTGTCCACCCATACAAACCAATTACACATAACCACAATCGAATAATAATGTACAGCGGGAAGACTTTAAATAGAATGAACTGAGCATCTATTGATAATTTAAATAAATATCCCATTATTCAAATTCAATCATAAAATAATAATCTATTACATCTCTTAATAACAAACCAAAAATAACTGAAACCAATAAATAAAATCCATCACAGTACACGCTAGAAGGGCACTCGCATGAAGCGTCATGCTCGTCCCGTCCCGCTCGGACGTCTAACGTCGCAGCACCACCATACGCCGGAGCGTTTACGTAATCATCCACGAGTATAACCTGCATCCGGATCTAAAACAATGTATATACAAAGGGTGAGCACACAACACACCTCGATAAGGCAATCGACAGTTTCACAAGATTATGCATGAGTAACAATCATTTTATGCTTTGTGGTCCGGTTTTAAGTTTGCAATGTGCTATAGAAAGGTTTGGTGGCCCCCGCACCTCTATACACGAGTGTGTGGCGTCGCACAAGAATCACACAACCACCAACCCACATGCACCCATCATGGAATAGAGATAGAGCTAAGGTATACCCGCACCTCCCCGATACTCTACCCATACCAGTACCTAAGCCCCTACCGCCGGGGCTCGCAAACCGGGCTCGCAACTAACCAATCCTATATGTCAACAATGTATGCTCTATCCCAAGCACAGCCGTCTACGGCATAGAGATAGAGCTAGAGCGTGGCAGGCCGGGCCGGAGACCTCCTAGACCTCACCTCCCCCCCGATACCCTATCCGCAACTAACCCACTAGGATAGAAACAATACGCGGGTAGACCCTATCCCAACACGACACCCCTACGGCATAGAGATAGAGCTAAAGCATCGTGGACAAGGCAGCGTCGACTCGAATCCTCGGTACCACCCAACGATGGTCGGGACAACATCAATATCGGAGACCAACGTACCACGATCTTCCCCGATACCCTATCCGTACCAAGCATGTTAAGATAGAATACTACAAAAAGGTGCCGGTGTGAAGAGCGATCCCAGCCCATGCCCCACTCCACACACCAACGAAAAACAATCACATGCCTAACAATCACATCCTATGAATGCATGAACAATAATAATAGCTGAAAGTAAAGGATGGCATGTGAATATGCACAAACATCACATCACGGATATTCAATGATTAACAACGATTTCTCGTCCATTAATTATTAGGTTTAGGTCAGATTCCCTTACCCGACGCTCGTTCAATAACTTGCTCCACGTCGCAAGATCCAAACGATAAGTCACAGTCCTACATAATATTAGGGTTTCATTAGAATATATTATTTAGGGTTTCATGTTGGTCGGAAACCAACATGGATCACAACTCCCCCTCACGGAGCTGACCGGTGGCATGTACCGGTCGCAGCTCAGAGGGAAAGATCGGCGACCGGTATGGTCAGCCGGTCCCCCACAACCAACCTCCCGAGAGGTAGCGGTCGCAACATACCGGTCGCACTATGTGCAACCGGTATAGTCGACCGGTATGTCTCCGGAAGACCATACATGGTTCTTCGACTGCCGTCGATCATCCTCCATGGATTTTTAGGGTTTCTCCTATCCATCCTAAGTCTAGGCTTTGAGTTAGAGTTATCCCCAACTCATTCAAGTCTCGTTTCGATAAATATCATCTCGAAACTCGAATCTAGGGTTTGACGGCAACTTAGGTTTTATTGGTCAATTTAGGGTTTTAGATCAATACCTACTTTGCGTGGTATTGATCCACCCACACAACTAACATAGGGTAAGAAGATGGATTCAAACACTTACCGTTGATAGGCGTAACGAGAGCTTCACAAACAAGAATGGCGGCACCTCCTTCTTCTTCCTAGCTCCTTCTCCTCTCCAAGCTCTTTCTCTTCTCTAGGGTTTGTGAGAGACAATGGAAAGGATTTGAGGGGTTTAAGGGTGTATTTATAGGCTAGAAATAGGGTTTAGTAACCCTACTAGGATTAGGAAACTTCTAGGATTCGAAATCAGGAAAGTGGGACCCGTAGAGACTAATTTCCAAATTCCCGCACATAGTTGTGCAGGCCATACCGGTCGACCGGTACCATCATCCGGTACCATCGACCGGTATACCTAAAATCAGGTATCATTGGTCGACTTCGGTCCGATTTCGTACTGTTTGTTATCCGCTTGCCCCGTCCGCTCGGTGATGATCGGAAGACTGTCACGACACAAAACCAAGGTTTAGACCGGGTTTCGTGAGTGCGGGTCTTACAACTCCACCACCCTTAAAAGAAATTTCGTCCCGAAATTTACATGTAGGTACTACAACTCCCCACCCTTAAAAGAAATTTCGGCCTCGAAATTTGAACGTACCTTGATCGTCAAAAAGGTTAGGGTACTCCTTCCTCATCGCGCTCTCTTCTTCCCAAGTAATTTCCTCCACATTTTGGCTTTTCCAATGCACCTTTACATAGTGGATATCCTTGGTTCGAAGTTGCTGAACTTTTCGGCTTGAGAGCATTACGTGGCACCACTTCGAAAGTTAAGTCTTCAGTCAAGTCCGAGGATCAGCGCTCAAGATATGCGATGGATCTCCGACATACTTCTTCGTAATGATACATGGAACACATTATGAACGCTAGACATAGATGGTGGTAGAGCCAATTGATATGCTACATTACCACGTCGATTCAATATCTCATATGGTCCCACATACCCGGGGCATAGCTTCCCCTTCTTACCAAACCGTTTCGGACCTCGTACCGGTGACACCTTCAAGAACACTTTGTCACCCACTGCAAACTCCGGATCTCGACGTCGATTATCCGCATAGTGCTTCGTCGAACTTGAGCTGTCTTTACTCTCTCTTTGATCTGATCAATCACTCGGCAAGTTTCTTCAACAAACTCCGGTCCTACAATTCTTCTTTCCCCCCACTTCATTCCATAACAGAGGTGTACGACATTTTCTCCCATAGAGAGCTTCATATGGGGCCATCCGAATTGTAGCCCGATAACTATTGTTGTAAGCAAACTCGATAAGTGATAGCTTCTCATCCCAAGCTCCTTTGAAATCTAATGCACAAGCTCGAAGCATATCTTCCAAAATTTGAATGGTTCGCTCGACCGTCCGTCCGTCCGAGGATGGAAAGCCGTATCGAACTTCAACTTTGTTCCCATAGCTTTCCGTAATCCTTCCCGAATTTTGATGTAAAACGGGGATCTCTCGTCGATACTATACTTTCCGGGAACGCCATGAAGTCCGACTATATTATCAACATATAACTTGGCCAGCTTCTCCATGGTATACCGAGGTCCGACCGCAATAAATCGAGATGTCTTGGTGAGCCGATCTACTATAACCCAAACCGCATCCACCGACCTTGGTGTCAAAGGTAGGCCATGTGACGAAATCCATAGTGATACAATCCCACTTCCATGCGGGTTCCGTAATGGCTGTAGTAAACCGCCGGGTCTTTGTCTCTCCGCTTTAACTTGTTGACAATTCGGACATTGAAACACGAAACGAGCTATATCGGCTTTCATACCCCTCCACCAATAGAGTCTTCTTAGATCATGGTACATCTTGGTACTTCCCGGATGTACCGAATATGGAGTGTAATGAGCTTCGCCATAACTCGGCCTCCGATATCGCAGCCTTCGCTCTCGTGTATACATACCCGTCCGCGATACTTGAGTACTTTGTCCGATTCCAAGGTAAAGTCGGGATTACACGTACCCTTCTCTAAGTCTTCCCGCACTGTCCCGAGATATGGGTCCCGTAGGGATTGCTACCTTGACTTCATCAATTAGGCTCGGTGAGATCTTCAATGCGGCGAACATCATAGTGAACTTATGAATCAAGCCTTGCTCAACCGGATCTTCCGCAGTTTCGATAATATGGTCTTCATCAATTTCCATCGAACTCGAGGCTGCAGCACACAATGCGGCATTTGTACTCGGTCCCGCCTCGGGGTTTCGATGCCCACTTTCTCGCTTAAGGCGTCAGCCACCACATTTGCTTTACCCGGGTGGTACCGGATGTCGCAATCATAATCTTTTAACAATTCCAGCCATCTCCTCCGCCTCATATTCGGATCCTTCCGAGTGAAGAGATAAGTTAAGCTCTTGTGATCCGACTTGATCCGAAACTTCTCACCGTACAAATAGTGTCTCCAAGTCTTGATTGCATGAATAACCGCTGCTAGCTCCAAGTCATGCGTAGGATAGTTCTTCTCATGCTCTTTTAACTGTCTTGATGCGTAGCGATTACCCGCTTTCCTTGCATCGGAACACACCCAATACCCAACCCCCGAAGCATCCGTATATAGAGTAAACGGTACGCTTGGTTCGGGAATGGTTAGGATAGGTGCGGAGACAAGTCTTGACTTCAAAGTCCGGAAGCACTTCTCACACTCATCCGTCCATATAAATTTCTCTCCCTTCTTGGTCAATCCGGTGAGTGGAACCGCGATCCCGGAGTAATCTTCCACGAATCTTCTATAATAACCAGCCAGCCCAAGGAAACTACGAATCTCTGCAACAGATTTTGGTGCTTCCCATCCTACGATAGCAGCTATCTTGCTTGGATCCACCTTGATACCGTCCCCAGATACAACATGGCCCAAGAAAGCCACTTCCTTCAGCCCAAACTCGCACTTCTTGAATTTTGCATAAAGCCTCACATCCCTCGCCCGTTGTAGGGCTGCTCTCAAATGCGCCTGTATGAGTCTCCATGTCCTTAGAGTAAATCAATATGTCGTCGATGAATACGATGACCGAAGTGTCCAACATGTCATGGAACACTCGGTTCATCGGGTTCCATAAACGACGCCGGAGCATTGGTCAGCCCGAAAGACATAACCGGAAAACTCATAATGCCCATACCTCGCTCCAAGGCGCCTTCGGAATATCTCCCGCCTTGATCTTCAATTGGTGATACCCGATCGGAGATCGATCTTTGAGAAAACCTTTGCACCCCGCAGCCTGATCGAACGGATCATCGATCCTAGGTAAAGGATACCGATTCTTGATCGTCAACTTGTTCAGCTCACGATAGTCAATACATAGCCGTACACTTCCATCTTTCTTTTTGACGAACAACACAGGTGCTCCCCAAGGCGAAATACTAGGTCGTATGAAGCCCTTATCCAGCAATTCTTGTAATTGGGTCTTCAACTCCTTTAACTCGGTTGGGGCCATCCCGTATGGCGCTTTAGACACCGGAGCCGAACCCGGTATAAGGTCTATCACAAATTCCGTAGCCCCGTCTCGGTGGTAAGCCCTGGAAGATCCTCCGGAAATACATCCGGAAACTCCCGAACCACCTCTATATCCTCCATCTTGAGTGACTCTGCTGTGAGGTCGACTACGATACGAGATAACCCACTCCCCTTTCTCCAAGCATCTCTTAGTCTTTAGGGCGGAGAGGATCAACTTTCGCTTCCTAGATAGCTTAATTCCAGCGAAACTATATTCCTTTCCCTCCTCACAGGAAGCATAAGCTTCCTTTCACCACATAAAAGGACGGCCGAATGATGGCCTAGCCAATCCATTCCTAAAATGACATCAAAATCTGCCATCTCAAGTATTACTAGGCTTGCTTCTAGGTCTCGACCCTCGATACTTACAGTACATGGTCCATAATACTTGGTCAAAGCCACTTCGACTCTAGTGGAGAGCGAACTATCAAGCTTGGGTTCAATTGCTTGATTGGTAACTCCATTCGCTTCCCAAACGAAACGAAAACAAAGGAGTGCGTGGGCCCCGCAGTCAAATAATACTCCGGCGGGTAACCCGGCTACATTTACAATTCCCCGGAATATATTGTCCCTTAGTTCTATATGCTCATGCAACCGAAAGAGTAAATCAAATAGTAAGGGATAAAGTCGTACCGCTTACCACATCGGGTGATGCGGCGGCCTCTTCAGTGGTGATTTGCATAAACTCGCTTGCTGGGAGCTTGCTTCCTAGGTAGCGTGCAGTTCCTTGCAACATGTCCAAGTTGTCGACGTTAAAAACACTTAATATTCGGGTTGGGCCTGGTTAATTGTGGCAATGTGTGGTGCCAAGTTGTTTCTCGCAGTGCTGTAGCGATCGCCCCTGTATGGGCGGAATGGTCTAGTATTACTGCCACTCGAAGTTCTCTCCAAAGCAGTCTCTTCACTCCCCTTGTTTTGAGCGAAGAAGCTGTCCCTCCGACCGGACTCTATCACCCCCGCAACCTGCACCGCCTCGTTGTAGGTCTTCTTATCCGGACCCAACAGATGCTCTCTAATGCTTCCACGTAGTCCCATGGTGAACCTACGTATCTTTGTCTCCCTCCTCCCGCATACCGACCGGGTGCGAAGAAGAATAGCTCTTCGTACCTCTGCCGATATGCATCTACAAATGACCGACCTCGCGTAGACCGAGAAACTCTCTCTCCATTGAATCCCCTGAAGCTCTTTGGGAAGTATTTGTCGAAGAAAGCCGCTTTAAACACTTCCTACCAACTAGTGCATACCGGTTCTCCAAATATGCTCGCGTGGAATTCCACCAAGCATTCGCGCCCTCCCTCAGGCATGTGAGTGGCAAATAGAACCTTCTCCTCCCTCGCACACGTCATCAACCGGAAGTTCTTTTCCATTTCGAAACCCACCGTGCTGGCCACAATGGTTTCCCCGTCTCGCCGGTGAATGATGACGGTTTCAACTTCAAGAACCCGTCCACCGACCCGCTAAGATCGTGCTGTCCCTCGGGTATCTACTCCGTACCATGGTGGTGGATACGGATATGCCCCCCGGATACGCGAGAAGGCGACGGAAGCGATGCGGTGGTGGTATATTCCCGTGCTTGGGCCCTTGGCCTTGGGCTACTCGCACCCGTTGTGAAGACATTTTCTCTCCGGACCCAGCGTATTACCGGCGGAACGGAACCCGCCGACTCGAGCATCGCTAGCACCTCACTCGAAATTCCTTCCGTTGAGCTTGCATCCGATAGACCAAGTTTGTAACTATGGTCTCGGAATCCCCCGTGAGGTGGTCCTGTAATTCTGTCGGTACTTCCGGGACCTGTTCCTCCTCTTCAGAGCTGGTTTCCCTAACCTGGTCCTGCTCAGCTTGTTCTTCCTCTAGGCGCTTCCTGGCATGATGATGCTTTCTACCCCTTCGACCGTTTCCACCTGCCATCTCAGACTATTTATTTGGATCTGAGAAGAAGACATAACACGTGAGAATCATCAATAATAGTAGTGTTAGTCTTGAATAATGCAGGGGAATAGTCGAGAAGTAACATTTCAATTTGCACAATTTTGTAAATTTTACATTTATTTTTTTTTCTGACTCTTTTGGGGCGTACCGGTCGCAGTATACCGGTCGCTCACCTGTAGAAATATGCTGCGGCCGGTATAGTCGACCGGTCAAAATTAAAATTCTGGCCGAGACATACCGGTCGCATGTCTATGAGATACCGGTCGCCACTCTGAGACGGTGTTGCGACCGGTATAGTCGACCGGGTCAGAAAAATTTTTCTGGCCGAGACATAGCGGTCGCACACCTGGGTTGATACCGGTCGACCGGTATAGGCATAACCGTCGACCGGTATGCCCAAAATGGCTTTAAAATCGCGAAAAAGTGAGTTTTTCTCACTTTTCTTTTCTTCTTTCTCTCCGGTGGCGATTCCTCTCTGCCCCACTGAGTTGCTACAGTCCGACCGGTACTCTTAGAAGCCGATTTCTCGCATTCCAAAGCTAGAACATCGTCTCCAGGTAGGTCTCTACCCTCTCTCTCATATTTTTAGAAATTTTTCATATCGTCTTTATGTAGAAATTTAGGTTTTTCTTTGTTCGAGATGTTTTAACCGTAGGAATTCCTTTCCTTCGGCTTACAAAGGGTTTAGGGACCCCCAAGAGCAAAAAGCCCCTCAACCAATTTGGGGTTTCACCGAACGGTTTTCATAAAAATCGAATTTTTCATCTTTTTGACCTAGGTTTTCAAAAATTTCGAATTTTTTCTAATTTTTCTTAATTCTTGAAATTTCTTGAAATTGCTTGTTATAATTGCTTGTGATTGGTTTATGGAAGAGTGTGGGGGTTACGTAAGTCCTCCTCCCCATGTTTTTGGGTGAGTTCGAGGCTTTTTCCCAATTTATAGCCGTTATGCTGCCGAAATTTCAAAAATTTCTAACTTTTATCTCGTTTTCTTTTGTTTTGCAGATTCTAAATGGCTCCTAGACGCAACCTCGGGAAGCGATCACATGGTTCTAGTTCTCGGGTTCCCTCTCCACCTATCCCCCGCCTAGATGAGCTCCGGTTTCGCTCTTTGGAAGCTAGCGGTCATTATAATGAGTTGTCCCAGCTCACCCAGTACGTCACCTATTGCGTCTGCACCGGAGAGCGGATCTCACTTCCATACCTCATCATCCGGACTATGCATCGAGCGGCTGTGGCCGATCGGGCCAGCAACCTTCCCTATGGCCGTCTCGTCACTTTCCTTCTTCGCCGTCTGGGCGTGAGTTTCAGAGGAGAGACAGCCGTCGAGGACTCCATGACTTCTGACATCGACTGGGATGCGATAAACAGGATGCGAATGGTTGATCTGCCCGTTAGCGATGACGAGTTGGAGGCTCGCCCTCGTCCACTTGGGAGAGTAGCAGCGGCCAGCAGCAAGCGGCAGCCGCGGCCAATGCGGCCTATGCGGCGAAGATGGGGGATGCTGATGATGACGATGTAGTTGGGGAAGCACCGGTGCCCGACCCACAGCCTCCACCTGTACCACCACCACCATCCGTTCCCACACCTGGGCCATCTCAGCCCCCTCCCGACTCGGTGTTGGGTATGTTTATCGAGATCGGGGACACCCGGGGAGTTGGGACGCCTGGCTCGTGGTCTACGAGTGACTCAGGACCAGGTGCATTGGCTTAGGGTCGCATACGAGCGGGACTATGACATAGCGGACCCCATTCCTCCCAGGCCTCCTACCCCATGATTTTCCATTTAATTTTCTTTTGACTGTTTATCTAACAGGGTAACCTTCCGGTTTGTGGACTGTACCCTGTCGCACTATTACTATTTTTCTCATTTAATGAAAGTTTCATGGTTCACCTATCTAGTGTATGTGCACAGATTAAGTTTCACATTTAGAATAGTACATTATTCTCTTTCTTAGTCCGTCTCAGGTATCAAACAATGCTTAGAGTGTGTTTGTATTAAGATTTTTAAACTTCCTAACTCAGTTCATCGACCCCATTATGTGTAGCATGGTTTGTTGGAACAGAGCCCGAGGGCTCGATACCAAGTTGTCACACCCCAAATTCCGATCCAACCGGAATGGTGTGAGTGAACCGTCATTGAACCAACGGTTCACACCAGGATCTCGAATAGGCCGTGGTCCACCCATACAAACCAATTACACATAACCACAATCGAATATAAATGTACAAACGGAAGACTTTAAATAGAATGAACTCGAGCATCTATTGATAATTTAAATAAATATCCCATTATTCAAATTCAATCATAAAATAATAATCTATTACATCTCTTAATAACAAACCAAAAATAACTGAAACCAATAAATAAAATCCATCACAGGTACACGCAGAAAGGGCACTCGCATGAAGCGTCATGCTCGTCCTGTCCTGCCTGTACGTCTAACGTCGCAGCACCACCATACGCCGGAGCGTTACGTAATCATCCACGGTATAACCTGCATCCGGATCTAAAACAATGTATATACAAAGGGTGAGCACACAACACAGCTCGAGAAGGCAATCGACAGTTTCACAAGATTATGCATGAGTAACAATCATTTTATGTCGTGGTCCGGTTTTAAGTTTGCAATGTGCTATAGAAAGGTTTGGTGGCCCCCGCACCTCTATACACGAGTGTGTGGCGTCGCACAAGAATCACACAACCACCAACCCACATGCACCCATCATGGAATAGAGATAGAGCTAAGGTATACCCGCACCTCCCCCGATACTCTACCCATACCAAGTACCTAAGCCCCTATCGGCCGGGGGCTCGCAAACCGGGCCTCGCAACTAACCAATCCTATATGTCAACAATGTATGCTCTATCCCAGCACAGCCGTCTACGGCATAGAGATAGAGCTAGAGCGTCCGGGCCGGGCCGGAGACCTCCTAGACCTCACCTCCCCCCGATACCCTATCCGCAACTAACCCACTAGGATAGAAACAATACGCAGGTAGACCCTATCCCAACACGACACCCTACGGCATAGAGATAGAGCTAAAGCATCGTGGACAAGGCAGCGTCGACTGAATCCTCAGCACCACCCAACGATGGTCGGGACAACATCAATATCGGAGACCAACGTACCACGATCTTCCCCGATACCCTATCCGTACCAAGCATGTTAAGATAGAATACTACAAAAGGTGCCGGTGAAGAGCGATCCCAGCCCATGCCCCACTCCACACACCAACGAAAACAATCACATGCCTAACAATCACATCCTATGAATGCATGAACAATAATAATAGCTGAAAGTAAAGGATGGCATGTGAATATGCACAAACATCACATCACAGATATTCAATGATTAACAACGATTTACTGTCCATTAATTATTAGGTTTAGGTCAGATTCCCTTACCCGACGCTGCTCAATAACTTGCTCCACGTCGCAAGATCCAAACGATAAGTCACAGGCGTCCTACATAATATTAGGGTTTCATTAGAATATATTATTTAGGGTTTCATGTTGGTCGGAAACCAACATGGATCACAACTGCCCTCACAGAGCTGACCGGTGGCATGTACCGGTCGCAGCTCTGTAGGAAAGACTGGCGACCGGTATGGTCAGCCGGTCCCCCACAACCAACCTCCCGAGAGGTAGCGGTCGCAACATACCGGTCGCACTATGTGCAACCGGTATAGTCGACCGGTATGTCTCCGGAAGACCATACATGGTTCTTCGACTGCCGTCGATCATCCTCCATGGATTTTTAGGGTTTCTCCTATCCATCCTAAGTCTAGGCTTTGAGTTAGAGTTATCCCCAACTCATTCAAGTCTCGTTTCGATAAATATCATCTCGAAACTCGAATCTAGGGTTTGACGGCAACTTAGGTTTTATTGGTCAATTTAGGGTTTTAGATCAATACCTACTTTGCGTGGTATTGATCCACCCACACAACTAACATAGGGTAAGAAGATGGATTCAAACACTTACCGTTGATAGGCGTAACGAGAGCTTCGTCAAACAGTAATGGCGGCACCTCCTTCTTCTTCCTAGCTCCTTCTCCTCTCCAAGCTCTTTCTCTTCTCTAGGGTTTGTGAGAGACAATGGAAAGGATTTGAGGGATTTAAGGGTGTATTTATAGGCTAGAAATAGGGTTTAGTAACCCTACTAGGATTAGGAAACTTCTAGGATTCGAAATCAGGAAAGTGGGACCCGTAGAGACTAATTTCCAAATTCCCGCACATAGCTGTGCAGGCCATACCGGTCGACCGGTACCATCATCCGGTACCATCGACCGGTATACCTAAAATAAGGTATCATTGGTCGACTTCGGTCCGATTTCGTACCTGTTTGTTATCCGCTTGCCCCGTCTGGCTCGGTGATGATCGGAAGACCTGTCACGACACAAAACCAAGGTTTAGACCGGGTTTTCAGAGTGCGGGTCTTACAACTTAGACTACCAAGTACCTTGGCCACGGTTGTAATAAATTTAGCTAGACAAAATACATGAGAAACAACAGATAAGACCGACTATGCAAGTTGCTATGTGAATCACTACCCAAGTTGCCAATGTTACATCAACACCTCCGGGTCAGGCCATGTACAGTACTAATTGGTAGCAACACTGTACTCGCAGCACCTGTTACCTATAACACAGTGCCTACCATACAGCAAGACCCTGTAATGCACATCCCATTGCAGAAGCTTGGTGCACAACAAGCAGTATATCAAGGTGGTTACCCTTATCAGCCACCGATGTATGGGATAGCTGCATCATGACACAATGATCTGACCAAGGATTGAGGAATATTTTCTGAAGACGAAGCCATAAACGTTTTTAGCAGAGGATCAAATCTAATTGTGGCCATATAACTAGATATGTTTATATAGGATGCGGTGCATTGTTGATTTACTCTTATGATTATAGAGGATGCACATACGAGATTTTAATTTCTCATGCCTTGACAGGATACCTTCTTGATTTAACCTATCAATTGAAGTTATAGATATTGTTTCTTTAGTATTAGTCCTGATTATATAAACTGAGCCACTCTCATGATCGACAACATGAACAGAGATATGAACTAAATGAACAGTTAAATGTTTAATCATGTTGAGCGTACATCTTTTCGATTTTACCTGATTTACTGATGTACGAAAACTTTCTCTAGATTTATTCCTATAGTGCCTTGACCAATGACATTATATATACTCAATAGAACCTGTAACCATGAGGTTAAGAGTTGTAAAACCTTTATTTTCATATATTTGGACCACCGTGCAACTTGACAATCTTTTGATGCCGGTTGGATTACCATAGATTTACTCCTAATCCTTTAAACTTAAGTTCATTAGATAAAGCAAGTGTTTGTCATTATGCTAAATTGAAAGAAGGAAATGAATTGCTTTTGGATAAATATTTTGATTCTTACATTTCTTGACATCCATTGATAAGATGTTTAGTGATAATGAAATTATTGGAAGAAAGATGATTGGATCCAGATTAAATGCTATGGCCAATGAACCTTAGATGAAGTAATGGAGAATCTATTTTGAGATTTCTGATTTGATGGATATGAGCCATGTCTATAAGAGAGTACATGAACAAAAAGTGAAAACTATCAAGAGTAACTAGGAAAGAGTAGATAGCACTCAAGTAAAGTTAAAGATGGTTATATCAGTATGAATTTTGACAAAGCAGATGATTCCTAAAAGCAAATCTAAGAGTGGAAACAAGGATAAAGTCAAAAATCAAGACATTGATAGTATTCAGATTAGTATAAGTAATACTGGGTTATGCCAAATGTCGAGTGAGATGATTAAGTAAAGACCAAAAGAGTTTGGTTGGATTAATGAATTTATAAGCATATACCCTAATGCTTATAAATAGAC
This sequence comes from Protea cynaroides, assembly GCA_028583415.1. NCBI lineage: Eukaryota > Viridiplantae > Streptophyta > Magnoliopsida > Proteales > Proteaceae > Protea > Protea cynaroides. The sequence continues at coordinate 75,360,361 of CM053276.1, read as the reverse complement.
TTGGGTTATGAAGTAACAATCATAAGATATTTTTTTTGAGGTATATGAAAGAGAGATCAGGATAGAACAGAAGTGATAAAGGAAATATAAGCTAATGAACTTTTCAAGATATGAAATTATTAGCGATAGTCTTTGAAAATCATAAGAGATGAAGGAACTAGACAAGCTCTTAAGACTGTAACACCAGATTTTCTAGTTCAAGCCATTTTTGGACTAGATGTTGTATTGGATGAGTGTTATTAACAATGTTCGAATCATATGGATGGACAGAATTTGGATGCAACCTAAATCGACTTGAGATGGCAGACTTTGACGTCATCCTCGGAATAGACTGGTTGTTTCAACACTCTACAAAGTTGTTATGTGCATAGAAGAGATTATCATGCAAGAATAAAGATGGCATATAATTTAGTATTATTGGAAGTATGTTGCCTAAGAAAAGAAAGTTGATCCTCTCTATGCTAAAGGCCAAGAGATGCTTTGAAGAGAAAGAAGTTGGATATATGGTATATGTAGTATACGCTACCAAAGAAGCACCACAGATGGAAGAAATTGATGTGATGTATAAATTTCCTGATGTGTTTTCAGGAGACTTATCTGGGTTATCATCTGATCATACGATTGAGTTCGTCATCGACTTGTTACCAAGGATGATACTTGTGTCAAAGGCACCTATAGAGTAGTTCCTATGTAGTTGAAGGAACTGAGACTCAACTACAAGAGTTATTAGGCTAAGGTCCTAATATTCTAAGTATTGCATCATGGGGAGTGCTAATGCAATTCGTGAAGAAGAAGGATGATAGTGTTGTCTACGTATAGACTACCGAGAATCGAACAAGCTCACGATCAAGAGTCGATATCTATCACCTCGGATCGATGACTTGTTTAAACAATGCAAAGAGCAAAGGTATTTTCTAAGATGAATCTTCGGTCAAGATATCATCAGCGGAAGAATTTGGACAGCGATATCTCGAAGATAGCTGTTAGAATCGGGATTAGACATTATGAGTTCTCGATTATGACGATTGGATTAACCAATGCCCTTACATCTTTTATGGAGCTGATGAACTGGGTGTTTCATGACATGTTGGACACGTTGGTCATAGTTTTCATAGATGATATTTTGGTATATTCCAAGAATGAAGCAACTCATACAACGAATCTTAGAACAGCTTCACAACAACTGAGAAGTGAAAAACTTTATGCCAAGTCCAAGAAATTGAGACCTAATTAAGAAAAGTGATTAGATCACGTGGCATCATAAAAAGGGATAAAAGTGGACCCTATTAAGATAGAAGTAATCATATGGTAAGAAACACCTAAAGAATATTGTGAAGATCAGAAGTTTCTTGTGTTTAGCTGGTTATTACAGACGATTTGTAGAGGACCACTCTAAGATCACAAAACCTCTTACCAAGCTAACCAGGAAAGGAGAGGAGTTTAATTGGACTGACAAGTGTGAAGAATGTTTCCAAACTCCAAAAACAAGGTTGATATCAGCTTTCATCATGATCATTCCGGTACTAAGGAAACCTTTTACCCTATACATTGAAACTTTCGGATTGGATCTAGGATGTGAGTGGATGCAAGATAAATAAGTGATATATATGCTTCAATAAAACTAAAGGAGCATGAGAAGAGTTACCCTACTCATGACTTGGATGTATCGGTGATGAGTTATGCAATCAAGACTTGGAGACATTACCTATATAGAGAAGAATTTCAAATTAAATCAGATTACAAGAGTTTTATTTATCTCTTCATTAGAAAGAATTGAACACAAAGATAAGAAAATGGCTGGAATTGCCCAAGGATTAAGACTGTGATATACAGTGTCATCCGAGCAAGACTAAGGTAGTAGCTAAGGCCTTGAGCAAAAAGAGAATTATGAAGTCAGAGGAAGGAACCAGTATAGATGCTGTCTTATGTTTCGCAGCAACAAATTCAGATTGAAAGGAGAGTAACATATAATAGAAACTCGTGATGATCCAATTGAGCGAGAATTTATGGATGAACTTATGGAGCAAGAGTTCATCGGCTATGCTTCTGGCATTAAAGATCATCTCTGAATTGATGGATGAAGTAAAAGTAGCAATTTTGTTAGATCTGTATATAAGAACCATGTAAGCAGATTTAGAGGAAGGAAAACCAAACCCTGACTTACTCCGGATGCGAAAAAGGTCCTATGATACAGAGGATGATTATGTATACCTGAAGTAAAAAATGCTGATCATAAGATATAAAATAATGTTAAAAGCCCATTCTATTCCGTATTGGATACATTCTAGAAGTATAATATATACCAAAACATGAACAGATTATTTTGGTAGAAGGGAATGGAAGTAGTTGTGGCTAGATGCATGTTTCAGTGTCTGAATTATCAGCAAGTAAAGGCTGAAAGACAAAGACCAACATGGCTTACCATAACCACTATCGGAGCCAGTTTGAAAATGAAACTGTAGTACAATGAACTATGTCAATGATTTGTCACTGACTCCTAGATCGGTTGACATGGTTTGGGTGATTGTTGATCGCCTTATGAAGATAGCTCATTCCATTGTTCTACGACCTCGGTATGCTTTGGAGTGGATAACTAAGCTATATGTGGATTGAATTGTTACCAAGCTACTATGTAGATGTCACCTATAAAGCATGGTATGGTAGAAATGTCAAATTCTTTTGTTTTGGAATGAAGTTGATGATTGAAGAGTTTTAAGACCTAAGCCTATTGAAGAAGCCAATCGAGTGGCAGACAAGATCAAAGAAAAGGTCCAGGATAGCTCAAGTTGTCAGAAGAGACACCAAGACCTCAAGTTCGCCATAAGTGACAAAGTGTTCTTGAGGATATCACTTATGCATGGATTAAAAACAATTCAACGAGAAGGGAGAGTTGTATCCGATATATGTTTTGGACCTCATGAAATTGGAGAGATATAGAAAAGTTGTATATCAACTAGCGTTACCGCTGTCCATGTCTGGTGTGCATGACGTATTTCGCGTGTCTCTATTGAAGAAGTACATTGGAGATCCATATCAAAGGTATTGATTACTGATCCACTGGATTAGATAGAAGATTTAACTATTGAAGTGGTACCAGCCTAGTTCACTAGTTGGAAGGTAAAAATATCTCAAAAACTAGGATAATTATTATATGAAGATAATCTGGCGATGACAAGACATGGAGAAGGTTGCATGGAGGAAGAAGATGCAATGCGGAAATAACATTCCCACCTAAATTCAAATTTTGAGGACAAAATTTATTTTAAGGATAGGGGAGTTGTATGATCCGTACGTTCAAATTTCGAGGATGAAATTTCTTTTAAGGGTGGTGGAGTTGTAAGACCCGCACGCCACGAACCCAGTCTAACCTTACATTTCGTATTGTGACCAGTCTACATATCATGGTCGAGCCAAGTGGACCAAGTGTGTGAAGAAAATCAAGACCCAATATGAAATTTTACTCAAAAACAGTCAAAATGAGGGTAGGGTCGCATGCCCAAACAGGCAGGGTCGACCCCCACCTCAAAAGAAGTCCAACCCATGATTTTTTGTCGGGGGGTCGCAGGGGTCTCGAATTGTCCGACCCCCCCATTGACCCCCTAGCATCGACCCTAAGAAAACAGCAAAAACAGCACGAACTGAAAATTAGGAAACTTTCCTAATTTCGATTGGAACTTTTCCTAAACTCAATGAGACTTATTTTGGGAGATTTTTCTCTATAAATAGGACATCCCTAAGCCTCTTTCACTCCTTTTAGAACCCTAATTGAAAGTGAGAGAAAGAGAAAAGAAGGAAGAGAAGAAGAGAAGGAAAACTTGAAGAAAAGGCTAAGGAAGAAGAAGAAGTTCAGAGATATCTTTGAAACTCAGACTACAAAAGGTATGAACCTCAATCCCTATCTGAATTGAAAGCTTAGAATAGATTATGATGAAGTTAGGTTAGGAGAAACCCTAATACCATCCATCCATGGATGAATTCCAATGGAAATCATGGAAAACTATGAAAAGTGAGTAACTTGGAGTTTTGAGCCATAAAACAATCATAGAATAGACTATAAAAGTAAGCCAAATGACCCAAACATTAAAGGATGGAGTGTAGGATGAAAAGGTCGACTCAAACCACGGGGGGTCGCACGTGGGGTCGATTAAGAATCGACCCTACCAGACCACAGGATCGACCCCCAGCATTCGGGAAGTCCAGGGATGCGGTGGTCGCACCCAGGGTTGATGGAACTTCTGACCCTGGCATCGACCCTACCCCTCGGGGTCGCAGAAACCTGCGACCCTACCTGCGACCCATCCTGTGACCCTAGCTTAACAGCAAGCCTAAAATTATCGGAATGAATTCTAACTAAAATCTATCGACTTGTTAGGTTTTCCTATTGATATAAAAATGATTCTTAAAGCTTGAAAGAGGATCTACACTCAAGCAAAGGTGAGGGAACAAGACCTAAACTAATTGGCTAATAATAAACTATTTTTATTTCTTGAGTCCAATGCCATGACTGATTTTATGCGTGTATGCTTGTAATGTGCATTCAACAAGTCATCCAATATTTCTGCTATTAATGTTCATGCATATTTAATTCTATTTTGTTTATAACATCATGATGATGATGACGATGCTAGGAATATACATATGAATGTATGTGTGTGGTTAGTGTGCTTGATGCGAGTGGAGTATCAGGGGGAAGAATATGACATTGTGGTTCAACCTGATCACTAGACTCTAGCTCTATCTCTACTCAAGTCTTGTCCACTGACATCGTCGTATCGCCATTACCTTAGCAGAACTATTACGTCGTAGGGTATCAGGGGAGGTGGTCTCGGACCGTATAGTCTTCGACTCTGTCGGGGGACCTTAGCTCTATCTCTGTGGACGTATTAAGGGATGCTGGGGTGAGGCCATAGGTACACTGTTTGACATTAGGATTGGTTAGTTGCGAGCCCAGTTTGCAAGCCCTCGCCAGCAGGGGCTTACGTGTTGGTATGGGTAGAGTATCAGGGGAAGTGTGATACGGTGTGGTCCTAAGCACTTTAGCTCTATCTCTATTCCATAGTGGGTGCATGTGGGACGACAATAAACGTTAACCTTTGGGAGGCTTCACACACTCGTGTATAAAGGTGAGGCGGCCACCGAACCTTTTTATAGCACATTGCAAACTTATATACCAGACCACAGATATGAATTGAATGCATGCATATGTTTGTTGCATTGTTTTGTTTTCTCACTGAGCTCAAGTTGGAGAGCTAACCCTCGCACGCGTAATTCTTTTAGTTTCTAATGTTGCAGGTATTATGATTGAAGATTATGTCGACACGCCAACATATGAACAGGTGGCGGCTATAATGAGCAAGCTATGGAGGACTATTGTGATTCGTCAAGTTAGCGTTTCAACTATGGATACGCTTAGTGTTTAATTTCCGTATTTGTATATTGTAATATGTTTTAAATTATGTGTTGGTTACTTGGAGATAAATGGAATATTAATTATTTATCATGACTAGACCTCAGTTCATTATCTGTAAGACTTCCGCTATTTACTTTATTATCTCTAATTAATGTGAAATGTGTTTTGGTTTAACAAAAATTGGGATAGCCTATATGAGATCCTGGTTGAACCGTTGATTTATTGACGGTTCATCACACCATTCTAGTTGGTGCAGAATTGGGGTGTGACAAATAACCCCCATGAACAAGCCTTGGAGGTTTAGGGAGAAGCCCAAAAGAATTTTTTTTCTAATCTTTTAGTATTTGTACTCACTTTAACTTGACATTTGAGCATGATAGAAGCAGAATTAGAAGATCCCTATTTTTGAACAAAACGTGCATCTTTCAAATACCTTTCCAACCTAACTAGAATCAATGGATTTCCAGTTTTAATAAAAGAGTTAAGGTGTTCGGACTGAGCAGAGGTCATTCTACCAATCCAAAACGGGTCAACCAAAATGGGATTTGGTTCAATTAGTGGATCATCTTTAACCTTTGGTTGTGCATCACCATTAATGGACCTCTGAAGGTCTGAACTTACTAACTTACTGCAATGCTTCATAGATCATCCATGCATGCTTCTAAGGCTTAAATAAATCCATTCCACAATCCAAATCACTTCCTAAACTTAAAAGCAAAGCTATAACAAATTTTATATTCTCTTTAATTTAATGCCATTAATTGTACTTCAAAATCTGCAACTTGCAATAATCTTCCCAAGATCATCATGAAATGGTATAAACAGTAGACAGAATAAGTACCTACTTCTATGAACACTTGAACAACACCAAGAACAAGTTCTACAAAGCTCAAAGATGAGAAATTGAAAATGAATACAAAGCTTTCAAATACAGTAACTTTTAGAAACTTCAAGCACACCCGGAATTTCCAAATTGGTATGTCTTTACCACTACGCTCAAAAACTCAAGTTTTAGCTCCTACTAATCAATACAACTAATCAGTCTTTGAAGCTCCCCAAAGATAAAATCAGATTTCACACAACTTCAAAAACAAACTTGGCTCTCACTCCCTCTCACCAACGAATTTAGCAATAGAATTTCTTATTTGCAAACTCCAAACTTATATAATTTTCAGATTTATTAAATTCCTTCATCTCCTATTTGTTTGAAAGGTTTAAAATATTCTCAATACACCCAATGCATGTGTTTGTGACCTTACCTATAGGGAATTTTTTAAAATGTGCAATTGTGATTCAGCCCTCCAAATATGCCATTACAAGAACATGCAAGCAAGGGAACTTTTTTCTAAATTGAGCACCCTTTTAATCCAGGAACCCAAAATGCCCTTACATTTTTCTCATAATTACCTTATGCCATCATTAAAAAGGATCAATTTGCAAATGGCACCACCCAACAGTAGGCTCCCATCTCAACCTCTATGATGAGTCATCATCTACTATATACTATCTCCCTTTGTTCGCTTCCCGTAGTGGATGACTCATCAATCTATTAATACAATTCACCCATGCTTATTCACTTTAGTGGGTGACTCATCATTCCACTAATATGAACCATCTATGCTCACTCTCCTTAGTAGCTATGTGGATGCCACAATACATAGTGGGTCCCACCACTAGTTTGCTAATAAAAATTTACTTTCTTAAAATGTCTCCCATGAGGCTCGAACACAAGACCTCAATATAATACAACCTTATGACTCTAAAAAATAACCAATAATCTACTAGATGGGCAACCTACTAAAACTACAAAATCAATACTCTTATATATATACATATGCCATTCATCACACATCCATAATAAAATTAAATAATTTAGTCTAAGCAATCACATGCATTCATAAACATAGTGATATTCATATTTTACTCAAAATTATGCATCAAACTATACCAAGTAATATTTAATAACATAAAACACCTAACTTCTCACCAACATCATGCATTAAGTAGTAATAAATACAATATATAGTTAAGTACTACTGGGCAATAATCCCCTCACCTCTATTGTCCAAAAAATTCAAGAAAAGCCTATCTTTAAAACTTCCAAATTTCAGCTTTACAAAACACCTAAGCAATATCGATTCATGAGAGTAATATTTATTGGGTTTACTAATTAAAAACTCTACAACAAGACTCATTTTTTATCTCCTAATAACCCCATGAACAATCCTTGGAGGTTTGGCGAGAACCTCAAAAGAATTTTTTTTTTCTAATCCTCTAGTATTTGTACTCAGTTTAACATAATATTTGAGCATGATAGAAGCAGAATTAGAAGATGCCTATTTCTAAACAAAATGTGCATCTTTCAAATAGCTTTCAAATGTAACTAAAATCAATGGATTCCTAATTCTAATAAAAAAGTTATGGTGTTCAGACTGAGCAGAGGTCATTCTAAATGTTCAAAACGGGTTTGGTTCAACTAGTGGATCATCTTCAACCGTTGGCTATGCATTACCATTAATGGACCTCTAAAGGTCTTAAACTTACTGCAATGCATCTAGATCATGCATGCATTCTTTCAAGACTCAAACAAATCCATTCCACAATTTAAATCACTTCTCAAACTTAACAAAAAAAAGCTATAACAGATTTTATATTCTTTTTAAGTTGTTGCCATTAAAGTGAACTACAAGATCTGCAACTTGCAAAAAATTTTCGAAGATCATCATGCAATGGTATAAACAGTAAATAAAATAAGTACTTACCTTTATGAACATTTAATGTGAGACCCCCCCCGAGAATCCTCCAGGATTAGAATCCTTTGTACCGGGTCTCACTGTGCCAACCCTTGTCACCTGGATATCTTGACCCTTACTTTGATGTCAGGTCAAACCCTTAAGTGACTAATGTCGGATGAGTATGAATAATAAGGCTCAATAGACCTAGGAAGTGTTTCCAATCAAACCAAACTCAATCCCACAATTTGGCTCAATCGATAGATTATACAACCAAACCGGTCAACCAGTTGACAGCAACCAGTTAAACGCACAATTGGGATTTCTCTCTCTATGGGATTCTATAAAAAGAGGCCTTATTCCTCCTTTCCTTCTATTGAAACCATGGGAGAGTGAGAAAGTGGGAAGAAGAGGAGAAGAAGAAGAGAAGCTTGGGACTTGAAGCTCCAAACCCTAGCCTCATCCATTGGTGGTAAGTTCACCCACTTCCTCCTTCTTCCTTGTTGTTTCAAGCTACTAACCATGGTAGTTGAGCGCCATTAACAACCTAAAAAAAACTTAGGTTTGTTTCCCCCACTCCATTGATGAAGCTAAATGAAGCTTTGATAGTTCTTTTTAATTACATTGATGGTGGGAATAAGTTTCCCACCAACAAAGATGGATATCATGAGGTGGGAATCAAACCTCCATTAATGGAGATCAAGCTTGACATAGAAAACCTAATTTATCATCCCCTCCAAGAATGAAGAAATTAATGGGGTCTAAACAACCCCCTTTATGTGTAAAAATGATGGGAGAATGTTTTCCCCCACTTAGAACGAAAAAAACCATGATGGGAAATTTTCTCCCAAAGATTGGAGTTCATCTCTGTTTTATACCATGATTCTAGACTGGAACCGGATGACGGATCAACCAGTCAAACCTTAGCCCTAGACTGGTTGGATATAACCAAAGGATTCCTCAACAAAACTGTTCAATCAATGGACCGGTCGACCAATTGCCTCTCACGGTCAACAGATTGTACCGGTGCAACCGTTCGTCAAGTGGACCTAAATCGGTCAAGCCTTAATCGATGTCACGTAACCAGTCAACCGTTCTAATCAATCAACCGCACAAACAGGTGTTACCTAAGCGGTAGGCTCCTACCGGTAGCACTAACTGGTAGCAAAACTGGATGAACGTTCATTCGCCAGAACCTCTGAAAAACCTTCTGGAACTCCATTGTGATAATAGTGTGTTAAACAGGATGACCAACTAGTTGGACGATCAATCGCCCATTCTACCGATTCCTTTTAATTGAGTTTTCCTAAGTTTTGAGCGGTAGATCAAATCAGCTGAACGTTCTATCGGTTTCATCTGTCGATTCAACTAGTATGACCTATAAGCCTAGTCTGACCTTGGAAATGTTATCCCTTCGGTTCCCAGCCTATATTGGGACTCGTGTATGGACCTTAGGACCTGTTTACGATGGTTTAAAAGATCTAATTGTATAGGTGAGGGAAATTGGGTTCTTGTAGTGTTTGAGCATGTGGGTGTTTGATGATGATTGTTGTTTTTATTTTCATAACGTGCCATCCAATAAACTATATTAACTGTTCGTGTGCATTATATATCAATAACAATGTATGTTAGAAATGATGTATGGTAGACATGTAGAGTATGGGAGTACAATACACAATCCATGAGATGTAGGATGAGAAATGTATGTGTTGTACACATGATCATGTATGGTAGTTGGGTGGCATATGGGAATACGTACACTTGTGCTGCATTGGTCTGCTTGTATCTTAGAGGGGACATGATGATCTATGAGAGTAGTGACCCAGGACTTGTCGTTAGGGTACAACCCATGTATGGTGGTTCATGTAATGGGCGATTTCATGAATTCACGTTGGGATTTGGGTAGTCCTTAGTAGAGCATGACGAACTAAGGGAGTAGGGAGTCGGGGTCTTTGTTGAGACCCAGCCTTGTTAAGTCCATATATGATGGGCGTACAGAGTAGAGGTGTACGAAGCACATGCCATGTTAGCGAGCTATATTCTAGTTGGGGCACGATCAGCCTATTGGAGTAGGACGAGGATTCCTGCTGGAGTGTAGATTTATTTACTGCATGCACATGCCTATTGAGTGATTGTTGTGGTATTATGTCTGTGTTGGCGGAGTATATGAACCTACAACGTATGGGAGTATATTGTAATTTCACGTGCTTTGCGTTAGCCTTTAGTGAGAGACAAGCTAAGCTATGGGAGTAGTAGCCCGTGCCTCTGCTGAAGTCTGACAATTATAACAACATGCTCATGCATCAACTTGGTCAACTAATTTGTGCTTTAGCGAGGGGACATAATTCAGGCGGTAGGGTATGGGGTACTTAGGTGGTGGGATACGAGTATATGCCCAGACAGTGGGATACTAGCAGATCCTTGCTAGGGTACAAATTGATCATGACTTACATATACACTGTACGACACTAACAATTGCTTGTTTATTTTCTTCTGTATTGCATTCATATTGTTGCCTAGGGATTTGCATGAGTATTTGATTCTTCTTGCTAAGCTGGGATGTGAGCTCACCCCTCAAAATCGTATTATTTTTAGGTTTTGTTAATGATACCTCTACCGCATCTGCTACTATGGATCCTGTTGATGTTGAGGGCACCTCTCTTGGCAATGAGCTGTTGAGGGGTCATGTCGAGGGCTGTACCTGTAAAGATTGTGTTTATCGGACTTGAGTCAGTGCCTCACGTTCATTTTCATATCTGTAGATAGATGCGGTTTGGTCTATCTACAGTACGTTATTTTATATTTACTCTAGTTATATTTAGTACAGGATATATGTAATATGAATATTACTTGTGAAAATGGTTTGTAAGACATAATAGACTTATTATGTAATGATATCATTAGAAGCATCTATTCTCTATTATGATTCCACTGCAAATTTTATTATTTCATTGCAATGATTATTAATTATTGTTGATTATTATAGATATTGTTTGTCTAGACTATAGGGTTTGCAGGTAGAACATTTTGGTTGTCGGTCGTTGGAAGATTCAGGTTGTCTCATGAACGATTCAGATATCATGTCCGATTCCCAGAATGGGTTGTGACACTTGAAATACCTCTATGAGCACTTGAAAAACCCCAAGAATAGCTTCTACAAAGCTCCAAGATGAGAAATTGAAAATGAATACAAAGCTTTCAAATTCAGCAACTTTTAAAAACTTCAATTACACCCAAAATTTTCAAAATCGTATGTCTTCACCACTCAGCTCAAAAACTCAAGATCTAGCTCCCAATCATCCATACTACTAATTATTCTATTAATTTCCTTAAAGATTAAATCAGATTCCACACAACTTCAAGAACAAATTTGGCTCTCACCCCCTCTCATCAATGAATTCAACAAGAGAAGTTCTTGTTTGCAAACTCCAAACTTATATAATTTCTAGATTTATTAAATTCTTTAATTTCCTATTTTATAAAAGGTCTAAAATATCCCCAACATACTCCCAATGCATGTATTTATGATCTTATATATAGGAAACCCTTTAAAATGTGCAATTACAATTCAACCCTCAAATTATGCCATTGCACGCATATAAAGCGAGGTAATTTTTTTTAAATTGGGTAGCCTTTTAATTTTGGGACCCAAAATGCCCTTGTACTTTTCTTACAATTACCTTATGCCATCATCAATAGGATCCATTTGCAAATGGCCTCACTTAATAGTGGATTGTCATCTCAACCTCTATGATGAGTCATCATCCATTATGTACTATCCTACTATGATTGCTTCCCTTAGTAGATGACACATCAATCCACTAATGCAATTAACCCATGTTCATTCTCGTTACTGTGTGGTTTAAAATTCCACCAATACAAACTACCTATTCTCACTTTCCTTAGTGGCCATGTAGATGCTTCAACGCCTAGAGGGTCCCACTACTAGTTTGCTAACAAAAATACACTTTTCTAAAATGTCTCCCATGAGGCTTGAATACAAGACCTCAATACAACACAACTTTAAGCCTCTAAGAAATTACCACTACTCTATGAGGTGGTTAACCAACATAAACCACAAAGTCAATACTCTTATATGTCCACATATGTCATTCATTACATAATCATAATAAAATAAAACAATAAAATCTAGGTAATCACATGCATTTTATCGTAGGGATATTCATATTTTATTCAATCATATATATCAAACTATACCAAGTAATACTTAATAATTAAATAACACCTTTGATGGCCCTATGTTAGATTACAAAATACCCTACTCATCCTAAATCTCTTAAATCACTTGTCAAAAGTGAGTCTCTAACTAGCTTAACACCTCAACTGGCTGGGGTGTTATAATCCTCCCACCTTAAAATAAATTTTGCCCTCAAATTTTAGTCATTCTTCAATACTTACTGACATTCCCAAAATAAATAAATTCTCAAAATACCTCAATCATCCATCTTTACATGAAAAATAGCATGTCACATTCATTCTTATTTCATGCTTCAAGAAAAGAAAACAACAGTTAAACTTAAACTGTTACCTGCCCCTATAGTAGGTGCATCCCCAGCCTTCTCTACATTCACTACATAAACTTTAGCTGGGCCTCCAGGCTTCTCTCCAGCATATCCTTGTTGTCCTTTGGACTATTGTGGTGCGGCTCCTTGAGGTTTAATCTGTTCACAAACCTCGCATGCAGACCAAATATGTTTCTTTCCACATGTGGCACACTCTGGTACCCAAGGCTGTCCCTCAACTCCTTTCTTGTACTTGGTGGGTTGTTCATATTCTTCTCTAACCAAGAGGCCTCTTCCCTTGAGGCTTATGTGTTGTCTTCTCTGTGCTATTACAAGCATCCAAAATCTGAGCCTTTTCTAGCACCTCAGCATATGTGGGTAGCTAAAGTACAGGGACGACTCCTCTGATATCATCCCTCAAACCTTCTTCAAACTGTCGGGCTCTCTACTCATCCATTGCTACTAAGTGCATAGCAAACCTTGATAAATTGTCAAACTTCTTCACATACTCTTGGAGAGTAAGTCAACCCTGGGTTAGTCTAAAAAATTTTACCTGCTTCTGCCTCCTGTAGCTGACTAAGAAATTTTTTTGCTCAAAAGCTGTCCCGAACTCTTTCCATGTGTTCATGACCATTAACTTCTAGCACCCTCTTTATAGCTTGCCACCAAATATCTGCCTCGCTTTGTTAGACATGAATTGCATAACCAACCTTATGGGCATCAAAACATCCCATTAGGTTAAAAATCTTCTCCATACCCCTTAACCACTCAGCAGCTTGCAATGGTCTACTGCTTCTAGAACCGAAGTAATATCCTCTCAATATCTCCCATGGGCTCCACCCTAGGTGGGGGAACCTACACTGCACCTTCAGTAGCTACCAGCTTTATTTGCAACATGAAAGTAGCAAAACACCCATAAATTCTTGGGGCGTCATCCGAGGAGCTCTAACCATAGGTGGCACATTCCCTCCCTGATACGATGCTGATGTCGAATGAGGAGGTGATGAAGAACGTGCTGGGGGTGTCCTCCTAGGCGGCATCTAAGAATAAGAAGCACAATGATTATCTTATTCCCAGATACAAAAAATAAAACCACAATCATAATAAACATGATATGATCAGCTTATTACATTTCTTGTTTAACTAGTTGCACCTTAAGTAGTTTATGCAATGATATCCTAAACCACCAGTTCTAAGTATATAGCTATAGACCAGCAATCCTTTCTCTAATACCATGTCTGTAATGGCCATCCTAGGTTTAGGTTCAGATTGGTGGTCTAGCATACTAAAGCCATACAAACACTTGGAAAACCAGATATAAAATTTTCTTTTTCTCTAAAAGCATTCATCACATTAAGATACACAACGGAAGTCTTTAACCATAAACGCAAAAGACTATTGGTGGCTGAAATAGGTTACATACAAATATACAGCAAGGTTTCTTACAAAAGAGGGGCATAGCTAAGAGATGGCTTGCCTTAAAACAAAAGATAAACATCAAGTAAAACATCAATAAATAGTTCCATGGGGAAAAGTTCCCACTTGGTCTTCCTTCCTGCATGCAACGGGCATATACTCCTCATCTCCTGTAAAATCATCAACATAGAGGAGTGAGCAAAAGGCTTAGCGAGAAAACCTTAACTTGGCAAGATTACATGCGTTTATACAAGTCAAGGCATAAATATAATTATTATGATCGTGCACTTATTTTGTTCTTCGTATGTCTTAAGTTTGCTTGCTTTCAAGTTATCTATACATTTTCTTCCATTAGCATTCATGACATTACATTTTAAACTCAACGGATTAACAGTTTCTTGTCCTTTGCGTACTTTCTTTTCCTTAGCTTCCATTTTTTGCTTGGGTAACTCAAGCTGAAAGTTTTGCTTGAACTTAGCCTGTAGGGACGATTTTACCTGTCCACAATGGTACTTCATTCTTTCCTTTTACTTTACATGGGTACTTCAAGCCACGGTTTTGCTCGACCTTACCCTGTAGGGCTAACGATTTTACCTGTACACCTTGGTACTTCTTTCTTTCATTTACTATCCATTTTAGCTTTGGCTTACCATTTCCTTCCTTTCTTACTTGCTTAGTTATTCCTTTTTTTTTCATTTCAATACAATTCGTTTCATTTCTGTTCAGTTCATGCCGTTATATTTCAGTTCAGCTCTGTTCATATCATTTAGTTCTTGATCATTACAATTTTGTTCATTCATTTCAAAAGAAAATCGTAGGCAAGTTGGTCTGATGTTTGCTACAGTACGCATAGAATCTAGAGTCATTTGAGCACTAATTGATGTCCCTGCCATCTCACCTTAATAGCTGCCTGTACAAATGATGTCCCAGACATCTCATCCCAAAGAACTCTCAATCCTCTAATTGGACAGTTAACGTCCTTGACCTCTCGGCAACTATAGAACGCAGTGAAGTCCCAGACCTCTTGGTGCGACGAATCTGCTATCATTATTTTACCCCTGATCAGAAGGGGCAGCAAACACGGGTTCTATAATCATTTATCTTGATCTTTCACTTTCAGTTTTATCCATGTCATTCAGCTCATAACATTACTTTGCAATTTGGTTCAGCTCATGTTTGCTCATTTCCTTTCAAATCTTAAAATTTTCATTCTTTTCATTTCATATTAAGTTTTAATCTATTTCCATGTTCATAACCCATTTTACACTACTACGTTTCGTTTATATATACATAACCATGTCTACAACATTTTCTAATGTACTTAAACCAATCCATATATGGACTAACATCAAATTTATTATTTCAGCACCTCACACTAAGGCATAACCAAATATGTCCACCTACTTGACTTAAAAACAAGGGTAATCTGTTTACAATCATACATTATACCACATTTAATCAGATCTTAACAATACACCATGGCTTGTATATTATCAGTTCAAAATAGTATAGTATATCAGATCAAAGAGTGATTACACAACTAGCAAATTTTATGTTTTAACACCTTTTAAAAACTAACTTCATAGTTCATACATTATATGACAACCATGGTTCAAGATTCACATCATATTATAAAACCACAATTCTTATCATTTTCAAACATAAACATTCCCTATCTCAACATTACATTATAAGTTTAAAATAGTACGTGAACTGAAATATAACTCATAATATTACGCTTCCTTCATTGCATCAAATTTTCAATTTAAAGGACCTAAAATATAACTAATCCAACTCATGATTCATAACAACATAGAACCCCTAACTTCTCACCATCATGCATTAAGTAGTAATAAATACAATATATAGTTACATCACCCCTGCTATCCAAGAACTTCAAGAAAAGCCTCTATTTAAAACTTTTAAATTTCAGCTTTATTAAACACCTAAACAATTTCAATTTATGAGAGTAATATTAGGAGGGTTTTACTAATCAAAAACCCTGCAACAAAACTCATTTTTAATCTCCTAATAACCCCCTAAAACAAGCCTTGGAGGTTTGGGGATTACCCAAAGGATTTTTTTTTTTAACTAATCTTCTAGTATTTGTACTCACTTTAGCCTAACATTTGAGCATGATAGAAGCTGAACAGAAAGTTGCCTATTTTTGAACAAAAAGTGCATTTTTCCAATAGCATTCCAAAGCAACTAGAATCAATGGATTCTTAGTTATAATAGAAAAATTTATGGTGTTCGGACTGAGAAAAAGTCATTCTGCCTGTCTAAAATGGGTCAACTAAAATAGGTTTGGTTCAATTAGTGGGTCATCTTCAACCTTTAGTTATGCATTACCATTAATGGTCCTTTGAAGGTTTAAAACTTATTGCAATACATCATTGGTCATGCGTGCATGCTTTTAAGGCTCACAAAAATCCATTCTCCAGTCCAAATTACTTCCTAAACTTAAAAAACAAAGCTATGACAGATTTTATATTCTCTTTAAGTTGCTGCCATTAAAATGTACTTCAAGATCTGCAACTTGGAATAATCTTCCCAAGATCATCATGCAATGGAATAAACAGTAAATAAAATAAGTACTTACCTCTATGAACACTTGAACAACACTAAAAACAGCTTCGACGAAGCTCCAAGAAGAGAAATAAAAAATGAATACAAAGCTTTCAAATTTAGCAACTTTTAGAAACTTGAAGCACACATGAAATTTTCAGACAGAGGTTGCACAAGCTGGTACAAGGAACCAAATCAGTAGCACAGTACACCGACGGGGTGGGTGAACCATCATAGATATCAGGTGCCCGCATATATAGAGTCCAAAGAGATATTGGTATGTCTTCACCATCCAGCTCAAAAACTTAAGTTCGAGCTCCTAATCATCCATACTACTAATTAGTCTTTCAAGCTCCCCAAACATAAAATCAAATTCCACACAACTTCAAAAATAAATTTGGCTCACTCCCTCTCACCAACGAATTCAACAAAAAAAAGTTCTTGTTTGCAAACTCCTAACTTATATATTTTCCATATCTATTAAATTCCTTAATTTTCTATTTTCTGAAATGTCTAAAATATCCCCAAGACACACTCAATACATAATTTATGACCTTACCTATAGGGAACCCTTTAAAATATACAATTATAATTCAACCTTCCAAACATGCCATTGCTTGAACATGCAAATAAGTTAATTTTTCCTAAATTGTGTGTTCCTCTATGATGAGTTATCATCCACTATATACAATCACACTATGTTTGCTTCCCTTAGTGGATGACTCATCAATCCACTAACACAATTCATCCATGCTTATACTTCTTAATGGGTGACTCATCATTCTACTAATATAAATCACCTATGCTCACCTTCCTTAGTGTGCCACATGGATGCCACAACACCTAGTGGGTCCCACTGTTAGTTTGCTAACAAAAATACACTTTTTAAAAATGTCTCCCATGACAAGACTGCAGTACAATACAACCTTAGGGCTCTAAAAAGTAATCACTAGTCTATTAGGTGGTCAACCAACATAAATTACAAAATCAATACTCCTATATTTACTCATATACCATTCATCACATATCCATAATAAAATAAAATAATTAAATCTAGGCAATCACATGCATTCATAAGCATAAGGATATTCATATTTTATTCAATCATATGCATCAAACTATATGAAGTAATATTTAATAACTAAATAACACCTTTGAAGGCCTTAAGGCTAAATTATAGAAGTACCCCTCTCATCCCAAATCTCCTGAATCACTTGTCAAAAGTGAGTTTCTAGCTAGGTTAACACTTCAGTTGGCTGGGGTGTTACATAGATAGACTCCAACGAGTTGTTATTTAGGAGAGATCCCAATATCTTAGACACGTGTGTGGGTCCAACCTCGCATGTGGGCCCTTTATTTCTATAAAAATAAAAAAGTCAAACAATTTATTTTTCTTACTTTCCATTTCTTTTCCTCAGACTCAAGCTTGAAGAATGAAACCATTTTTGGTCATCAGTCAAAGTTTAGAGCCTGTAAACTAATTCAGCCTTAAGTCTCTTTTCTTCAAAAAAAAAAAAAGGTTTTGGGAACATTCGATCCAACCATAGGATTTCTCGTATCCGGTCTAACAATCCAAACAGACAACAGTTCATAATTCATTGAACCAATTTTTTTATCCAATTCTTTTTTCAAACAAGCATTCATGCATTACTATCTGCCAAATGTTTATCCTCTTTCAAACTATTTTGGGTTTTTGTTTTTAGATTTTTCAAAACAAGTCCAGATAGTGGTTACCAAAAACAACAACAACAACAACAACAACAACAAAGCCTTATCCCAACTAAATGGGGTCGGCTACATGAATTCTTATTTGCCAATCAGCTCTGTTCAATGTTATACTTAAAGTAAGGCCTAAGCTATACATATATTTCTTCACCACCTCCCCTAGAGTTATCTTAGGTCTGCCCTAGCTCTTTTAGACCCTTTAATCTGAATCAAATCACTCCTCCATACGGGAGCATCTAACGGCCTCCGTTGAACATGGCCGTACCATCTCAAACTATTTTCTCGTAGCTTATTATGTATAAACCCTACTCCCAAATCAATTCTAATATAATCATTCCTTATCTTATCTTACCTAGTTTTGCCACACATCCATCTTAAAATCCAAGATAACAATTAATTTTTTCAAATGCTTACACTAGGTGGTCTATCTACTTGACAAGTGGTATTTAGACCAGAAAATCTAAGGCTAACATTCCTTTCAATTTCATAATTTTCATCTTCTTTTGATTTCAATCTTGATTTTCTATTTCAATTTCAAATCCATCTGTTCATCCCACCTTTCAATTTTAGTCCGAACTACGTTGGACCTGACTCTCGAAGTCATTTTGGGATTCGTAGGTAGTTTGAGACAAATCTCAAACCCGGTTAAGTGATTTCAAAAATGCTTTTTTTATTTCTATTTCTTTACAGATTTTCTTATTTTAATTTTGAATTTTTTGATTTCTTTTCTTTCTTTCAATTACATTTACTTACATCTTGTGTAAGGGGGTTTCGACCTATTGAGTGATTTGTGGAAGTATGTGATATCTGGTTAGCATATTCGCTTTAAATTATCCATATTCCAATACATCAGATTGGTTTTAATTAGTCCATCATCCAATTATCATTTTATAATCCCTAAGTTTAATTATCTTTACTTTATTTCTTTTCAAAATATGCTTGGCAGATTCCTAGGTTAGCATAACTGAAAAACTTGGTATATGTCTTCCCAAAAGCCCAAACACCTAATTCAAATCTAATAACCATCATCAAATGTTAAATATAAAGCATAAGAAAGGATATAAAGGGAAACCAATCTTTGGATTGGACAATTTGGGTACCTAACATCTTCCCAAACTATAATATAACAATTATCCATTATTTGAAAGACCAAAGCTTGATCCCTTTGAGTTATGATTCATTAATGTCTCTCCAATTGAGAGACAACATTTATAAGTCCTAGACCTTATTTAGATGGTGACTCTAGATTTTATTGTTTATTGGCGTGAAAGGACAAGATTACACAGTAAAAGCCTATGATTTACCAATGAGGAACAACCCCCATTTTCTAACATCCTAACAACTTTCTTTTAAGCCACAATGTAACACCCTAGTTTCCTATGGTATTAAGAACTGAAGATTTTTCTTCCTTCCTTTTAGGTTAATCCTGAAGTCAAACCAAGGTAAAGGGCATTTTGGTCAATTACCAACCCAAGGTAACTCCCTAGAACTGGTTATATAATATTATATGTGTAAGACCCGCACTCAAAATCCTTTACTAACTGGGATTTTCCTATGCCAAGTCTTCCCACGCCATTAGTAAGTGGACTCGATGTAAATCGGACCAGTATACCTGGATCCTAGGTAAGGAATTCTACCGTATACATGGAGGTTATATGGGGCCTCAAGTGGACCTAAGGGACACACCGTCATGTTGGGTGCTGGAAGCAGCTCCTAGGGTTGCCTTTTCAGCCCAACCGACTGATAGGAGCCGAAGGTATCTATAGCCGGTAGACTACCTCCGGCTTAGCTGTTGGTCTAAAAGCAGACCCTCTACCCTCTCCTATAACTAAGACCAAAATCCCACATTTGAGAATTTTGGTGAAGAAAGACTGTTACAACCTTGCTGGAGAATTTTGGTGAAGAAAGAGTGTTACAACCTTGTTGGAGAATTTTGGAGGTCTTTGGAGGAAATTCAAGCCCCATACTTACCTTTCCCCTTCACCACCTCCAAGTAAGTACTCTTAACCCTCCTTAGCATTTGTAACACCTTAACCCTAGATGTGTACTGGCAGAATAATCTGTTGGGCCCTCTTCTGCTAGTTAGACATGAACAATCCCCCGAGCTACTTCTGAGCCAACAGGTAGAAATCTATCGGTGGATACTTTCATCAGGCTCCCTTCTGTCAATTGGTCAGTGGATAGCCCAATTAGGTATCTAATTCCTTTGGGATTTGACTAGAGAGTTCTCGGCTTTTCTTGGGATCTACACGAAGGACTTATAGGTGTGACTACTTGGGGTTAATAAGCTTTCAACTTATTTATAAAAACTTATGCACATGTTTAGGTAAACCTACGTGGGTTTCTGGGCGAAGTCTTCTACTGACTTCAATTTCACTACTGTTCTCGCCATCAGATAAGAGGTTGGGTTCCGTAGAACTAATAGGATCATAGTGCATGTTTGTATGTGACTGATGAACAACATATCATGGATATCCATTTATATATTGTTCATGCATTGCATTATAGCAACATGTTGATTGATGGTTATTGGGTGTTTAGTCTGTGTGGCGTGCGTGCACCAAAGGACTGATGACGCATGGGCCAAATAGACCCGGCTTTGCATAGCTAACACTCTAGTAGAGGCATGACGCCCAATGGGACTGGGGTCGGGGATCGCTACTAGAGTGCTGCCCCTTTTACATTTGTGCTAGCATTTAAATGTATGCGGTTAGAATTTCAAACCACGGTCTAAACCCTTGCCAGTAAGAGATTATGTACTAACATTCTTTCTATCCTGAATCATATGTCTTTTTCATAAGACTGAAAGCAATAAATAACTAAAAAACAAAAAAAGAATCAAATCACACCATCTCTGTAACAGGTAAATGCCTCTTTTTCTCCTGAAGTTGTCGGAATTATTTGTATAGGCTCGATAAAGAGGGAGGGTCAGGGACCCAAACTTCCCAAATGTACCGTTGCAGTAGTGATGGGATGAGTCCCAAAGGTCAAGGATACAGGATGCCAAAACAGAGCCTATACTAGGGGATGAAGATCCACAGATCAGGGATCATGCGTGGTGGTTTATCCTTGGGGGTGCGGGGTCACGGTTCGGGACTATCTTGTATCTTTTTCCCATGCATGAACGTTTGATCCATGAGTAAGGGACTGTGGTGAATTGTGAGATGGCACTGTTAGACTATTACACCAGATTTAATTAATGAATCACATTACTACATTCTTGTGCATGTGCATCGACTTGATTCCTTACTGAACTGGGATGTGAGCTCACCCTGGTATCATACTCTTTTTCAGATTTCAACCAAGTACATTATCGATGGCTGATTTCATGGATTCCCCCACTGTGGACACCAGTACTGATGGAAAGCCCACTAAGGAGGACCATGGTGAGGGCAGTGTCTACAACGGCTGCATCTATGGTCCTTGAGCAGTGTCTTTCTCTTAGATTTGTAGATAGACTATATAATCTATTCTTTGTAGGTTTTTTTTTATGCAGATTTATTCTTCTGGATGTTTATATACATAGTATATTGATTATGTTTTGAGGATGTATATTTTTGGATAATTAATAGTTTTACTAAATACAATATCATTAGTTGGCGTCAATTTATTTTAGTTGATTTATTATACTTTCCTTGCTGTACTTATGCATGTTTTACTCTTATTTATGTGGATATTGCATATGTATGTTAATGTGTGGCGGTTTGGTGCATGTTTTACTCTTATTTATGTGGATATTGCATATGTATGTTAATGTGTGGCGGTTTGGTGGTTCACATCATGTGTATGATCCTGGGTGATGTTCGTCAATGGTAAGTGACCCATGTATCATGCCTATCAGCAATGGGTTGTGACCATTATATTGCCTAAAGTCTATAGTAGCTACACTATTACTATCACTGGAAGGGTTGGTTCGTCAACCCTGCTATGTCCTTCTTATGAAAAACAGATGAAACTATAGAATAATTTCGAAAATTTCTGACCTAGAGAAAGAAATTATCTAGGAATAAAAGGGCATCTTGTTTGAAATTTTTATTGATGGTATCCTGTATGATCTAATGATCCACTATGTTTAAGAACAAGTGAAACCCTAGAAGGTCCCATCAGAGGAGAGAGAAAATCAAGTATAGGAGTGTCAGGATTAATTTGTTGATGGAGTGCACAAAGTATAGGGTTTTGTGCCCCGTGGCTGCTGCAGGACCTTACGGCTCGACATCATGCTAGCAGCCATGTGGCTGTGGCTGAAGATTACCACCTCATGTTAAGCTCCCAAGTGGAAGCCAGCTAAGGCACCACTTGTAAGGACAAGTCGTGAGAGAACTTTGTCCTTTGGACCTTGACCAAATTATGGAATAATTGAAGGGTTCATTGGTAAATGTTTTTAAAAGGGTGCAAAGAATTTTAAAAGATAAATTGTGTTTAACTCAGTTGATCATGATTAGATTAGTAATTTCCCATGTTAAAAAAAAAAAGAATTGAAGGAGGATTAATGTTTTCCAAGAATAAGTGGCAGAGTGTTGAGAGGAAGACTAGAGGAAAGAGAAGCATAGGAGAGTTGTAGGATTTAAAAAATAAATAAATAAAATTTAAGGAACTCCTAAAATTTTCAGTTCTAGAAATGTATACTGGATAGTGATAAATACTCATCCCCAATCAAGAGAGGACATATGTTCGAACACCTCGTTCAATAAGGAAAATAAAAATGTTGTCCTATATAGACAGACAAGCATATGCTACCTGCCGATGAAGATTAACTTGAAGGTTATCCCCACGATCTCAAGGATAACCTTGGATTCGCATAATTATGGGAAGATCCATTTATCCAGCCATGTGGTAGATGAATATCCCTCAAGAAAGATCTCTATTCAAATCAAAATTGCGGGATCTATAATGGTAGATCCTCCACATGATTTTCATCAAATGGACAAGAATATCTCAGTGCCACGTTTAACACCCATCTTCAGGGGATTAGATCATGGGAATGTCTCCTCCTTCAATCATACCATGTCACGGATAGTGGAGTGTGATATGTTTTTATAAACGTATCTTGACACATCGGAAGCCATATAGCCTCTCTGATGCCTAAGTCAAAACTAGAATAAGCAGATGGAATTTCGTAAGTCAGAACACAAGAATTCCTATAGAGTGGGGTCAAAGCGATTTGGACAGAGTGAGAGCTTAAGAGTGCTAAAAGTTGGATCTTGTTACCTTCGTTCTAGCTGATATTTGTAGAGGCTGGAGTGGGCTAAGATTACGTCCTTGATTTTGAGTGATTTCGATATGTCAAGATATGTTAATAGAAACATATCGCATTCCACTAGTTGTGATGGTGTTGTGATTGAAGGAGGGGACATTCCCGTGATCTAATCCCTTGATGATAGGGGTCAGACACTGCACTGATATATTCTGTTTCATTTAGTGGAGAACATGTAAAGGATCTACCATAATAGATCCCACAATTCTGATTTGTATAGAGATCTTTCTTGAGGGATATTCATCTACCAGCTGCTACATGGTTGGATCAAGGGATTTATGTGGTTATCCTTGAGATCGCGGGGATAACCTTCCTGTTAATCTTCATCGGACGATAGCGTACGCTTGCCTACTTATATAGGATGACACATGTATGTTCCTTATTGGATGAGGGGTCCGAACATATATCTTCTCTTGATTGGGAGTGAGTATTTATCACCATCAGATGCCCCTTGCTCTTTCGGTTCTGTAAGGGCCGAGGAGGCAAATATCTTTTGTCACGTTGTGCCGGGGTTGGACTTCCTTTGCTGAGGATCTTCTGTGATAAAGGTTGGCCATCTGATCCAAGCAGGAGCTTAAACACATTATGAGCTAGACGGGCTACAACCTTATTGTACCATATTACTTGGTTGGTCTGTGAATCATTTTTCGGTCTGATAAATATCTTTCGGTTCATGTCAAGATATTTTCTGGTTTGTCGATCCTGGATATTTGGGGATTTGGTCCGGGCAATAGATAGTCGCTTGTTGGTATTCTTCCATGCATAGCCATCAGGATATCTAGTTTTTGGAGACATGACGTAAGAGCCTATAGGAATACTCCACATGGCATGGCTCTACTGCAAATCAAAGGGTCGAAGTGTTTTGTCGTCATTGCTCTGGATATGGCACCGGGGTATGCTCTGAGGTGTCACCACGAGGAGCACTTTTGTAGCGATCGAAAGAGTTGAAGCGTCTTGCCATCATTGTCTTGGATCTTGTGCTAGGGTTTGCCTATGGGGTTCGGCCACGTGGCGGAGGCTTGAGATTTCAAAAAATTTATCTCGGGGCACTGGACCGTCGAAGGCATTGCAAGGGAGGGGGAACGGCTATAAGTACCCCCTCGTTTTTCCTTATTTCTTTCTATGCTTTCTTTCTATGCTTTCAATCTTCTACTGTTACTCTACTGGGATAATCTGTCTTCGTTCTCCAGTTCCTCTCTTGTTCGGCGTATTTTTTCTTAGTAAGTTTTTGCTCTTTTGCTCCATTTCTCTTTATCCTTCACTATGCATAAAAAGATAGTCATAAACAGAAAGACCCAAGCTTCGAGGAAGCCCAAGCCAGTGGATCCCCCAGTGAAAGCCCAAGAGGCTGCAGGTCCTCAAGATACTCCAACATTAGCTGGGAGGGGAGCCAGAGAGGCCTCGTATTCACTTGTTCGGGCGATTTATCAAGGGCCCCATTGTTTCACCCTGCATATCGATAGTAAGATGACAATGGCTAGACTAGGGGTGCTTTGACAAAAGTACCTCATTCCGATGTCTTTGCAGCTAGATGTTCTTGTTAGATTTCTGTTGTGTGGGCTTGATCAATTATCTAACCAGTTGTTAAGTGGAAGTTCAATTACTGGTTTGACCGGTTCAGGTCTGTTCGTCACTAGTTAGAGACTACTAACCCGGTCCACTGTGGGAATGGTTCTGAGTTAGGGATAATATTATAAATACAATGGTTAGGGTCCCCGCAGCCATGGGTTTTATTTCTCCGTTGCTCCCATACGCACTGAGGAAAAAGGGATCCCAACGAGGCTATAGAAGACTCTAATCGAGGCATTCAAGCTACATGAAACAGTCAAAAATCAATCTACAGCAAATGGTATGTGTTCTATCATCTCTTTTATTGCCCATTGTATTCTAGTTATCTGCGTGGTGGATTCGTTAGGGTTCATGAGAAATCCCATGGGAAAAACCCTAACTTGCATTTAAAATTCTAACAGTTCTATCGCTAATTGACAAGGCTTATTATCTGAATCCCACCAAGATGGTAGTTTACGAGGAAATGTTCTTTGCGGGTTTTAGTTCATGGTCCCAATAGTCGTTGATATCCCGCGGCACTATCAGATTGCCCTAGCCCAACTGTCTCCCAATGGGTGGGCCAATGTCATGGCTTTCATAGTATTTTTCATGAATCTTGGGATGGTCCTGACGGTAGAGATGTTTTGGGACCTCTTCATTCTAACTCCCATGAAGTGGAAATCTCCTATCTCGGGTTGGCAGGAAGAGAATGCGACATATTATTTTATGCGTTGGGCCTCTACTCTGTTGGACTTTATGTTGTCATTGTTGGCAACTTGATTGATGTGATAGTGTTTGTGAGCATACAATCAAAGAAATTAGGAGAGAGAGTGTCAGTACAGTGGCACAGATGTGGCAACTTCGCTTGTGTGTTCTACAGTGTTTTACATGTGTTTCAGATGACTTGCAATGAGTTAAATGAGATTTTACACTGATTTTGATGAGAGAGAGTGTCTGTGGATCCCACTGGTGATGTGGCCGAGTTTTTGATGATGCGACAGTGTTCCTGAAGCTTTTCTAATCATGTTCATGTTTCTCATGTTTCTGGTGTTGTGGCATTGAAGAGAGAAATTTAAGAGAGAGAAAAAAGAGAGAGAATCAGAAGAGAGAGAAAGAGGAGAGAGAGAAAATGTGAGTGGGACCCACAGGTGTGGTGGCAAGGTGACATGCCAACACGGTAGCCCACAGCACTTGGCATGCATGCACGCAATGTTTCGGGTTCAAATTCCAAGGTTTGACAGAGTTTTAACTTTGAGCCTATTTTTGGTGGGTCCCGCAGCATGTTCATGGAAATTCGACAGTGGAAATATGTAGAGCGTCGAGTTATCTTTCCAAAGCAACTTGAATCACTCAATTCCGACGTCAGATGAGAGAGATATCGCAATTTCTGTCGGATCGCTCCAAAAAGTCATTTCACAAGTTGTTTAGGGGCAATTTTGGCATTTCACAAGTTTTGTATAGGGGCAATTTCGGCATAAAAAGAGGAGAAGATGCAAGATCAGCGGCCAGATTGAAGCCACGATGCTCAGATCCACTTTGAATGGCCTAGATCAAGGCGGGCTTGAGTGTATCGAAGCCGACGCGTTGAGATTCCATCGCGCCTTCAAATTGGTTGGATGCAGATTATTACAATGCTCTCTGTTGCATGGAGTACTAACCTGATTCCGTGTGGCGCACGCGCGGTACTACGCCGCGGTTGATCCAGATCTTGCGGTTGTGATTGAAGCCGATCACGCTTGACGCGATTGATGCAAATCCAGCGGCTCACGTTGAATCCCACCTTTTTAAGGTTATCCGACGGCTGAAAGAATAGATTCCGTCTCCGCGAATCAGATCGCAACAGCGCATCGGCGGCGCAGCTATGGTGTGGCGCGGGTGCAAGTTTTGTTTGGAAAGATTCTCTTTCCTTATTTGTGACTGACCGAACTTCAAACTGTCATAACTTCTTCATCCGAGCTCCAAATCAGTCCGTTCAAGTTGCAGTTTCCATATTTTTTTGATGCTCTAACATTGGGCGTCGTTAGGAGTCATAAAAACGCTGAGAAAAATTGAAAATAGGGTTTTGAAGCTTAACAAATGATTTTTCTAGGGTTTCGTGCCTGTGGAAGTAATCAATCACCAACTACCTCTTCTCTGTGCATCAATGGAGTGATAAATCCCTGTGAGAGGTCAGTAGAGCTTTTATTTTCATATTCATGGTGATTATGGGTTGTGTGGAAGATATTTGAAACCTATGAGCAATGTGTGCTCTGTGAATCTATCTCTATCAACATTGAAGACTGTTGGAAAGTACCTGAGAGCAGTGTGATTGAAGCTTCAGAGAGATTGTTGACCATTCGAAAGCATAGTTTGTGAGATTTTTCAATTCCCTTATCTATTTATGTTTTCAATTTATTTTATCCTAGTGTAGGTGCAATTGTTGAATACCTAGCTAGTGGGGGAAAACTGTAAGACAAATTTATAAGCCTAAAAAAAATTGTTATTTGCTTCCCGTGGGTGCGGATTAAGCGTGGTGTGCAGCGTGTGCTGAACACTGGTACTTGATACCTGAATTCCTGGCACATGTGTGCCCTCCTAGTTTTATGCTGGATAAATTGGGTGTATGTACTCCCTGCTGTGTAGACAGTAAAAAGAAGTGTATTGAATATATACGGAGCCCGTTGGGCATTACTCCGTGGACTAGCCATCACACACTGTGTTGGTGAACCACGTATATCATGTGTTGTGGACTGTCTTTATTTTCCTATATATTTTGGAGTGCGTGGAATGACTTGTAAGATGGGTGTGTAAATTTGTTAGACCTGACCACTGAGTGGTAGCGAGGTAGATTTGCATACGCTTATGTGTGTGTAAAAGAATATATCTCCATTAGCTCTGGACAACAGTAAATAATCAGTAGATACTGATTCGCCTCCCCTCTCAGTGTCATATCAAGTTCATCATACTCATCCTCCTATCTTGGCTGGTACTCCTTTTATTCATAACTAGAATGAGAACTTTTTCTTCGCGTCAATCCGAGAGGGTCAAATGTAGCAAGGGAAGATCACGCTACCCCTGGGTAATGAGTAGGGGCTCTAGATATGACTCAGGTAAACCTTTAGCTAGGGTTGTCTGACCAGGAGGATGCAATCTTTAGCCTCATGCATTAGGTGAAAGAGGTAAAGTATGGGGATTTTGGAAGGATATAAATATGACCTCAGTAAGCCTCGCTTTAAATGCCTTCGTCTCTTGTGTTTTTGGTTGCATTGTATTGACCATCTATGTGCTTGTTTTGCAGTGGAAGGGGTCTCGAATGTTGATTGGTTGAAGTTCCTCAAGGAAGAGGGGCCCTTCGACCTTCAAGTGGCGAAGACTGAGGTCTTCGTGAAGTGTGCCGTTGAGGCGGCTTTAGATACGACCGATGTGAACTGCTGGAGAGGTTGGTTCAAAGCACCCAGTCAAGGGCGTTCTTGGTGGACAAGTGTCTTCGTCCGCCAATCTACCAGAGATTCGTGATCCCACAAAGTCAACTGGGACCAAGAGAAGAAGAAATCTGGAAGAGATGTCTGATGACAGTAAGTTCCATTTTCTCTCATTATTCAGAAGTTGTCTCTGGTATTGGATCGTTGATTCTGGTTTTTGGTGTTGTAGTGGATGTGGGGGTCGAGGATACCTTCAATGAGCTCGTTAGGCCACCTCGAAAGGTGTCGAAGAGTCAGCGGCTAGGGCCTCTAAGTTCGGGAAGGACCTTGCCAAGCAAAAGGGGACGGTGGCCTTGGGGCCAATAGTCGTCGCAAGGCTTCCTCCAATGTAAAGGAGGTTAATCTCATCGCGAGGAAGATTCCTCCGGTGGACAAGGGGAACAAGTTCGTCAGTGGTTCTCCTTGTGCCAAGTTTACCCCGGATTGGGACGTCACTATGGCAGATTTTGGGATAGACAACTGTCGCGTTGCTAGGGCCGTGGTGACGGGGCCTGCCTGCCAACGATGTACGTTGGGTCACTACCTTGAGTCAGAGCGACCTAATGAGGTGCTACTGGTACAACATTATGTCGGTAAGTTAGTTTTCATTTTGCATTTGCAGGAATGTTCTTGTATGCTTCTTTATCCGAAATTAAGTTTGGATTACTGTAGGGGATGAATTTGGCAGGTACGGTCTGGCATTCTATGAGAACACGCTCACTGGCTGGGAGGATTCAAGCATGGCTCAGAAGGAGGCCACCGCAATTATTAAGGGGCACAACAAGAGGGTCACCGACTTGGAGGCCACGTCTACGGTGCTGAGTGCTCAAGTGGGGGAGAAACAAGGGCAGCC
The DNA here is from genome assembly GCA_028583415.1 of Protea cynaroides. Taxonomy (NCBI): domain Eukaryota; kingdom Viridiplantae; phylum Streptophyta; class Magnoliopsida; order Proteales; family Proteaceae; genus Protea; species Protea cynaroides. Next base: position 75,330,892 of record CM053276.1, on the reverse strand, counting down.
TGAGCTATTCAAAGCCGACTTCGAGTCTGCCAATGCAACACCATGAAGAAGGCATAGAGCATTGTGGAGTGGCTGCATAAAGAGCACGAGGAGGCCAAGGTGGATGCAAAGAGCACTTGGAATGAGGCCGCTATCATTCGTGCTGAGAGAGAGAGTCGATGCACAAAGAAAATGAGTTGGTGAGGCCAAACACTAACTTTCTCTTCGCCTCATTCGTCATCCCTGGTTCTGGGATTGAACCGGATGGTGCATCCACTGGTATGCCTACACTTAACTTACTCTTGACCTTGGGCTAAACCGACGGATGGAACGAGATGATGAACTAGTGGATGCGTCCACTGGTGGCCCCACACCTAACTTACTTAGGCCTTCAAGAACCGGTGGCTGAGATAGAACTGAAGGCAGAACCGAAGGCAGGAACCGGATGGCCCCCCCACCCCCGCCCCGCCCACCCTTCCTTCAAATTTCTATAGATTTCACAACCGATAAATGGATGGTTGTTTTTATGGATGGAAATCGTCCCCCACCCCCATCCCCCCGTTTCCCTTTTAATTCCTTTTCCTTGGTCGATTCTCCCCCCCCTTTCCCCAGGGCCCCCCCACAATAACCTCCCCCCCCCTCCCCCAATTACACCAAGTTCCCCCCCCTCTGCCCCCCCGGTCTTCCCCTCCCCTTCCCCCCCTCTTCGTCCCCTCCCAACCCCCCTTGAGATTTTTTCAAAAATTAAAAAAAACACACAAAATAACATAATAAATTTATTCTTTTTTTTTTCCCCCCCCCCCCCTCTTCATCGCCCCTCCCCCCCCCTGTCGTTTCCTTCTCCCTTTCTTCTCGCTGGGGGGGGGCCGAAGACTGCGGGCCGGAATAATTTAATTTATTAAATATTATTAATTAATAACATTTTTTTTCCCTTTCATTATTTATTTTAATCCCTCAAAAATTCATCATTTTAAATAATACACAAAAAATAATAAAAATATCCTTTTTGGTTTTTTTTGTTTGGCCTCGCCATTTTTTTGTTTCCGCTTCCCGGTGGTGTGTGGGGGGGGGTGGTTGTGTGTGGTTCCTTCCCTTTTTTTCTGGTCTGCCCCCGGGGAGCGGGGAGTTGCAAAAAATTGGACGGGCTTCTTGGGGGTCCGTTTTCCTTTTCTTCTTCCTCCCCGTTTTGACCCTTCCGTGACCCGGGGAGCCCGGGGGGGGGCCCCCCGCCCGACGGATTTATAACCCCCACCCCCGGGCGCACAGCAACAAAAAAGGGGGGGGCAGTGACCCTATGTCACAACCAGTACTCTAAGGAGGGTACGGTTGTAAGACCCGTGTCAATTTAACCCGGTCTTACCATCTTGAACCAGATTTACCCATCATGGTCGAGTCAAATGGACCAAGGGCATGAAGGAGATCGAGATCCAGTGCGAAATCGGCCCAAAAACACTTAATTCTAGGGAGGGTCGCACACCCGGTGAAGCGGGGTCGGACCTCCCAAAACGGAGAAGTCGGACCCTCGGTTTTTAAGGGAGGGTCGGACGGCTTAAGACCCTAGGGTCGACGGGATCATCGACCCTCCCATCGACCCTCGGTTTCGACGGAGGCGAAATTAGGAAATTTCCTAATTTTTCGGTTGGGATTCTTTCCAAATCTCAATGGGATTATTATAGGACATTCCTAGTCTATTTAAAGGACGTTCCTAAGCCACTTTCACTCCTTTCACAGCCCTAATTGAATTGAGAAAAAGAGAGAAGAAGGAAAAGAGGAAGAAAGGAGGCTAGGGAGAAAGCTTAGCAAAGGGGAGAAAGAAATTGCGGAGGAAAGTAATCTTCTCAGGTATGGATACTAATTCCATGAGTTTCTACGGACCTTAGGTTAGATATGGTTGAGTGTAGGATTTCGGAGAAACCCAAACCATCCATCCATGGTTAGGTTTTCATGGAAAACCATAGGAGGATGCACGAAAGCTATCTAGATGGTTTATACATGGTTCTAGACCATGGAATGAATGTTGAGTAAATGTAGGAAGCAGGCCATGGGACCCCAAACACGAAGAGTGGATTAAAAAGTGGAAATTGGACCGAGTGCACGAAGGGTCGCACCGGAGGGTCGATAGACCATCCGACCCTAGGTGTTTCGACCATCGACCCTCGGCATTCGGGAAGTTCGAGAATGGAGGGAGGGTCGATAGACCCATCGACCCTAGCATCGACCCTAGCATCGACCCTCGGTTGACGAGAATGGTTTTAAATTCTGAATTAATTCTAATTAAATTCTATCGACTTTGTTAGGTTTGCTAGCAATATAATACCGTTATAAAGGTGATTTTAAAGCTTGGGAAAGTATCTATTAGCAAGCTAAGGTGAGGAACCTTAACCCCAAACTAAATTGGTTAATAATAAACTGTTTTTCTATTTCTTGAGTCCTATGCCATGTTTGATTCTATGCGAATATGTTTGTAATGTGCATCCGACATGCCATCCAATATTTCTATTACTTGTTCATGCATATTTACTTTATTGTTTATAACATGATGATGATGATGATGATAGGAATAGGCATGTGCTTGTATGTGTGTGGTTGATGTGCTTGATGCGGCGAGTATCGGGGAGGTGTGATGAGAACGTCAATAAACGTTAACCTTTGGCGGGTCTCGGCACTTTAGCTCTATCTCTAACTCAAGTCTTGTGCATTGACATCGTCGTATCGCCATTACCTTAGCGAACTATTATGTCGTAGAGTATCGGGGAGGTGGTCTCGGTCCTTGTAGTCTCGACTCTACCGGGGGGCCTTAGCTCTATCTCTATGGATGTTACGAGGGATCTTTGGGGTGAGGCCTTGGATACACTTGTTTGGCATTAGGATTGGTTAGTAGCGAGCCCGGTTTGCAAGCCCTCGCTAACGAGGGCTTACGTGTTGGTATAGCATTATATAGCAATAAACGTTAACCTTTGTTGTATAATGTTATGGTAGGGTGGATGGGGACGACGATAAACGTTAACCTTCGGGGCGGGCTTCCACACCCCGTGTATAGAGGCGGTGTCAATAAACGTTAACCTTTGACCACCCAACCTTTCTATTGCACATTGCAAACTATAAACCAAGACCAAAGATATGAATTGACTTTTTGCATGCATATGTAATGTTGCATTGTTTTGGCTACTCAACGAGCCGTGTTGTGTGCTCACCCCTCGGCGTCGAATATTTTTAGTTGATGATGCGGGTTATACGGTTGAAGATTATATGAACCTGTCGGCGTGCGGAAGCGTTGCGGCTATGGAAGTTGGAGCCGAAGGCGATACACACGACTCCTTTTGCGAGTGCAACTCGTGTGTATTCGATTAGATATTTTTGTAGGTTTCTTTATTGGATTTATAAGACATGTATTTGGTATTTAAATATTTATGTCTCAGTTAAACACAGAATAATTTGCTATTATTTATGGGTATCATTTAAGTTCTCAGTTCATATTATTTATAAATTTTCCGCTATTGTGTATTACTCTGATTATGATTGTGGATGCGTGTAAAGTTTGGATAACGCGGGGATAGCCTATTAGAGATCCTGGTTGAACCGTTGGTTATTTGGCGGTTCATCGCACCATTCTGCACAGTGCGGAATTGGGGTGTGACAACTTGGTATCGAGCATCTCGGGCCTTGCCCGCCGGGCCGACACACATTCAAGACCATTGTGGGCCGAGATAGGATAAATTAAAAGCTTTAATACAAACGCATTGTAAGCACAAGTGATGATTGAAACCGAATTAAAAAGAGAATAATGCATCTATTAAAGGGAAAACCAGTTACATACAATGAGTAAGAGAACCAAAACGTATATACATCGCTAAAGCAGAGTACAGTCCACAACCCGGACAGTTACTCTGTAGTACAAGAAAAGTAAAGTGCAATCAGGAAGCTGGAGGCGAAGGAGGAGGCGGTGCCTCACGATCTCTGTCGTAGTCCTCGGCATAGACTCTAGTCAACCAGGCTATCGGGTGCGGGTCGTGCGTAGACTAGGCGTGAGATCGGCTACTCTCCTGTCGGTCGCCCGCCGGATCTCCATGAGCTCACCTATCCGCGCGTCGGATGTGTCTTTGAGCAGCCAACAACTCATCCACTCTCATGCGCCGAGCATCTAGCAAATCCTCCATCCTCGGGTCCGATCTGCGCCGAGTCTCTCGATCTCGCGCAACATCTCCATCATATCGGAAGGTGGGCGTGAAGGACCAGCATCATGAGAAGGGCCGGTCTCGGGTGCCGAAGCCGCCGCGGCAGAAGTACCAGCCCGATCCGCATGCGTGGGTGATGGCGGTGGTATCGCATCGACATCCATATATAAGCGATCATCGTCGACCGGATCCCCACGAGCCCCTAGCGGCGGCCTCGGCATCGGCCATCTCAAACCGAGTGTGAGGGCGCACCATCGCGTTCCTCTCCTCATCACTAACCTCCGCATCTCGTAGCCCCATCTTGCAGATAGCCTCCCAATCTAGAGGCGACGAGAAGGTCTTCTCCTCGGATCTTCTCATCAACCGGATCCACCCCCAAGCGGGTCGGTTGCAGCGCTGTAATCATGCGTCCATAGGGTAGATTACCCCTATGACCGGACAATGTGGCACGATCATCGTCCGCATGATGATGTAAGGAAGGCGGGCCGGGCCGTCGAGTGCATATGTTTGTAGATCAAGAAGCCGGGTCAGCCGAGACACCCTCTCATAGTGCCCACTCTGCGGAATCGGATTATCTTTGGATAATCTTGCGGAAGACTCGTGGAGATGGGCGCAAGTAGCAAGCTCTCATCTGCCATCTATCGGGACGGAGCAAGCGATTGTCGATCTCGGCTCTCATCTCCATCTCAACAAGCGTGGCTCTCCGGCGCACGAGTACACCATAGGGCCATCATAGGCAATGCCCAACGGATCGGCCAGCTGCCGATAATCAAAGGAGATGTGCACCCCTTTGGCGTAGCTAGTGATGCGCAACTCCCGACCACGCTCGACATCATTGTAATCCCCCACCACCGGAGATTACAATAGAGCCGGCGCGCCAAGTCCGGACATGTGCACGCGTCGTATGTGATGACGGGGAGCCACCCCATGTCACCGAATGCTCCCTCTACATTGAACAAGGCTAGCTCGGCCAAGTTCACCATGCGACCCCCTTCCACTTTCTTACGGGCATAGTCGGCATCCTGTGCCTCGGCTTCATTCGAGCGGAGGCGAAGTGGATCACGCAATCTTGGCACTTTGGTACGGGCCATAGTATCTGCAAAATAAGAAAGAGAAAAGAAATAAGGAGTTAGTAGGATAAAAATCCGAAATTTGAGTAAATAACGACGTAAGTTGACCATAAAGCCCCATTTCTTGCCATACAAGTGGGCATAAGGACTTACGAAGGTTTAGACATATCCTACAACCCACATGCAGAAGGAAATTTTAAGTGATGATGTCCAATTGGAAGAAATTGGAGAAAAATTAAAAATTTCGATAAATTAGGGCAAAAGGGAAAAATTTAAGTTTCTCGATAATCAACCGATGAAACTGAAAAATTTTTTGAGGGCTTTCGTTCCTCAAGACCCCAATAACAAAAGCCCCCAATAAAAATAGAATTTTTACGGTTGGAAAAAGTTTAATTTGGAAAATGCGAGCTAAATGAGTAAAAACCTAGAAATAAAAACCTAAAAACGAGGGAAAGTTGGGAAATTATACCTGTAGAGGTGATGTGGATGTCGAAACTCGGAGCAAGAGCGATCCACAATAGTGAAGTAACCCCGTAGCAACTCGGAGAGTAGAGGCGAGTCGAAACGGAGGAGGAATAGTGAGAATTGACCCGGAATCGGATCTTAAAAATCTGATTTTTGGTCCGAGGGTCGGACAATTCGGCCGACACCATCGACCCTCGGATCGACCCTCCAATCGACCCTCGGCTCTCGGGAATCGGCGAAATTCAAGGGTCGGACTGAGGGTCGGACACCCATCGACCCTCGCATCGACCCTCGGCTCTCGGGAAGAACAGGTCATTCCCGGGGGTCGGATACCAAGGGTCGGACATACCATCGACCCTCACCATCGACCCTACATAGAAAAGACGGTATTTTTTTTTCGGAATGAATTGAGGATTCACATTTTATATCGGTTAGCGTGCCTACATGAAGTATAAATGATTTCTCACTGATTTTGATGATTTTCGGGCACCACCCATCTCAAAAGTAAATATGTCGGGCCGTAGAGTTACCCGACAGGACCCGAAACACGGTCCCACCACCACCACCGGCGGATGAGACTAGTCCAGAGAACAATTACGCACGGGGGTAATCCCGAGCCGGCAAACCCTACAAATTTGCCACCACCACCACCGAGCTAACAACGGTGGTGATGAATTTGGCACAACGGCTACAACAAATGCAACATGCACAAGCTCAAATGCGGGTTGCGATGGGAGTTATGTTTCAAGCCACTCGGGCTGCGGCCATGCACCCCTGGGCAAGCTAGTGCAGCACCGGTGGGTAACCACCCAGGCTCAACGGGACACCTCAACAACCGGCTGCACCAATTCCGGTGCAAGTCCCGGAAGCAGCCCAAGGGAACTATCGGTATCCACCCCCTATGTTTGGGGTATACCAAAATCAAGCTGGATCACTCCCGACTAGTAGAGATTTTTGAAAATGAAGCCAAGAGAATTCAATGGCAAGCCGTCGATCCACTTGTGGCCGGCACCCTTGGATAGACGAGATGGAAAGAAATTTTCTTATGATGACTATTGCGAAGAGGAGAAAGTATTGTGTGCCACCTTCATGCTCAAAGGCGACGCACATCATTGGTGGAAATCGACCGGGGCCTATCTATTGACTAAGCACGCCCTCTTGACTTGGGCTATATATAAAGAAGCTTTCTTTGAGAAATATTTTCCGCGAAGCTTGAGGATTCGATGGAGAAGGAGTTCTCGAGTCTTTATCGGGGGACGGATGTCGGTGGATGCGTACCAACGGCGTTATGAAGAGCTGTTTTTTCTTCGCACCACTTGAGTATGCAAGAAGAAGATACAAAAACCCGTAGATTCGTCGCGGGACTAAGAGGAAGTATAAGGGAACATGTTATGGGATTAGAGAAGAACATATACAACGAAGCTGTTCAGATTGCTCGAGTGATCGAATCGAGCCAGAAAGAGAGTTATTTCACTCAAAACAAAGGCATAAAAAGGCCAGCTGGGAATTCTTATAACGGAGGAAATAATAGGATGTATAAACCGTTCCGTCCTCAGAATTTTGCAACCGCACCAAAGTCTCCTGCGGCAGCTCAACCACGGCCAAAGCCAAATTTCGAAGCCCCGAAGTGTTATAAGCGCAACCAACCGGGGCACATGGCAAGAGAATGTCCAAAACCCAAGAAGAAGCGGCTACATCAAGGACGGGTATATCTTTGTTACATCGGAGGATGCAGCCGCATGGCCCGATGTGGTCACGGTATGACCCGAAACTTTTAAGATTATAATTACACCGATTGAGTATGTAGACTAAGTAAAAACGGATCACAGGTATCGTACCTATCAATGGCGTACCCGCCGGAGTACTCTTTGATTCAGGAGCTACTCATTCATTTATATCTGTGTCGTTTGGAAAGAAGACCAATCTGCCCATCAAAACATTAGACTACAAATTACTTGTACGGTCACCGATGGGATTAGAAGTGGAATTAGAGAAAGGTTATGGACCATGTCCAGTTCTCATCGGAGAGCGGACCTTGGATGCAACCTTAATACAACTTGAGATGGCGAGACTTTGATGTCATCTTAGGAATGGACTGGTTAGCTCGGCATTCTGCAAATCCGTTATGCGCCGAGAAGAAGCTAACGTTCAAAGACAAAGAAGGAGCAGAATTCAGTTTCTCGGGAACCAAACTTCCCCGGAGACGCAAGCTCATACTCTCAGCATTAAAGGCTAAGAAGTGCCTTGAGAAAGGAGCGGTCGGATATCTAGTATCAGTGGTCGACCTAACTAAGGGCGTGCCACAAATGGAAGATATTGATGTCGTGCGGGATTTTCTCGATGTATTTCCGGAGGAATTACCCGGACTACCACCCGACCGAGCCACGGAGTTTGTAATAGACCTTATACCCGGAGCCGCACCGGTATCAAAAGCACCTTATAGAATGGCTCCCTGGGACCGAAGGAATTAAAAGTGCAACTACAAGAACCGCTGGATAAAGGGTTATATTAGACCCGGTATATCTCCATGGGGAGCACCGGTGTTGTTCGTAAAGAAGAAGGATGGTAGTGTTCGATTATGCATCGACTATCGAGAGTTGAATAAACCGACCATCAAGAATCGATACCCACTACCCGGGATCGATGACTTGTTCGATCGGTTACAAGGAGCGAAGGTATTTTCAAAGATCGATCTTCGATCGGGCTATCATCAACGAAGATTAAAGAAGGTGACATTCCGAAGACAGCTAGCAGGATAAGATACGGACATTATGAGTTCCTAGTTATGTCCTTCGGACTAACTAATGCACCGACAACGTTCATGGAACTTATCAACCGGGTTTTCCACGACATGTTGGACACATCGGTGATAGTATTTATTGATGACATATTGGTATATTCCAAAGACATGGAAACCCATGTCAAGAACCTAAACGCAGCCCTACAGTGTTTAAGGAAAGAGAAGTTATACGCCAAATTTTCAAAGTATGAGTTTTGGCTAAGTGAAGTCGCCTTTCTAGGCCATGTAGTATCCACGGAAGGAATCAAAGTGGACCCCAGTAACTCTTTGTCAAGATATGGAGACACTACCTATACGGAGAGAAATTTCAGATTAAGTCGGACCATAAAAGCCTTACGTATCTATTTAATCAGAAGGAGTTAAATATGAGACAAAGAAGATGGCTGGAACTATTGAAAGACTATGATTGTGATATCCAGTATCATCCGGGAAAAACTACAAAGGAAGAATATGTGTACCCGAAACGGAAAGTGTGGACATTAGACACCGACTCATGAAAGAAGCCCACACCACCATCTACTCGGTACATCCTCGGAAGTACAAAGATGTATCATGACCTAAAGAAATTATCTTGGTGGAGGGAATGAAGGCGGACGTAGCCAAGTTCGTGTCTAAATGCCTAAATTGTCGAGAAGGTAAAGGCGGAACGACAAAGACCCGCGGGGACTGTTACAACCATTACCGGAACCAGCATGGAAATGGGACTGCATCACTATGGACTTCGTCACGGGACTACCACCCGACTCCTCGAGTAGTTGGCGCAGTTTGGGTGATTGTAGACCGTCCGACTAAAACAGCTCGCTTCATACCGATCGACCCCAATATATACTCGAAAGGTTAGCAAAGCTGTATGTGGATAACATTGTTCGGTTACACGGTGTTCCCGAAAGCATTGTGTCCGATAGAGATCCACGATTTACTTCCAAATTTTGGGAAGGACTGCAAAAGGCCATTGGCACAACATTGAAGTTCAGCACTTGCATTCCACCCACGAGACGGACGGACGGTCGGAGCGTACAATTCAGATTTTAGAAGATATGCTTCGAGCATGTGTGATTGATTTCAAGGGATCATGGGACGAAAAGTTACCATTGATCGAGTTCGCTTACAATAACGGCTATCGGGCTACTATACGGATGTCACCTTATGAAGCCTTTGTATGGTAGGAAGTGCCGAACTCCCTTGTTTTGGAATGAAGTTGGAGAACGTAGTATTGTTGGACCAGAATTTGTTGAAGAGACTTGTCGAGTGGTCGACATCATCAAGGAAAGAGTAAGAGTAGCTCAGAACCGTCAGAAGCAATATGCAGATACTCGACGCAGAGATCTAGAGTTCGCCGTAGGCGAGAAAGTATTTTTGAAAGTATTGCCTATGTGAGGATTGAAGAGGTTCGGACCGAAAGGAAAACTAAGTCCAAGATATGTCGGACCATATGAGATTCTGGCTAAGCGTGGGAAAGTAGCTTATCAGTTAGCACTACCACCATCTATGTCAAGTGTGCATGACGTATTTCACATATCCTTGTTGAAGAAGTATGTCAAAGACCCAACACATGTGTTGACAGTGGATTTGCGGAACCGGCCGATGATTTGACATTTGAAGTAATACCAACGGAAATCACTAGTCGAAAGGTTCAACGTCTACGCAACGGGAGATATCTACTATGTTAAGGTCACATGGAAAAGTAGAGACATGGAAGAGATTACATGGGAAGAAGAAAATGCTATGAGAAAGCAATACCCTGACTTGTTTGATGCAGAAGGTACGTACAATTTCGAGGACGAAATTTTTATAAGTTGGGGGGAGTTGTAAGACCCGTGTCAATTTAACCCGGTCTTACCATCTTGAACCAGGTTTACCCATCATGGTCGAGTCAAATGGACCAAGGGCATAAAGGAGATCGAGATCCCAGGTACGAAATCGACCCAAAAACACTTAATTCTAGGGGAGGGTCGCACACCCAGTGAAGCGGGGTCGGACCTCCCAAAACAGAAAAGTCGGACCCTCGGTTTTTAAGGGAGGGTCGGACAGCTTAAGACCCTAGGGTCGACGGGATCATCGACCCTCCCATCGACCCTCGGTTTCTGACGAAAACTGAAATTAGGAAATTTCCTAATTTTCGGTTGGGATTCTTTCCAAATCTCAATGGGATTATTATAGGACATTCCTAGTCTATTTAAAGGACGTTCCTAAGCCACTTTCACTCCTTTCACAACCCTAATTGAATTGAGAGAAAGAGAGAAGAAGGAAAAGAGGAAGAAAGGAGGCTAGGGAGAAGGCTTAGCAAAAGGGAAGTGCGAAAGAAAGAACGCTTAGCAAAAGGGGAAGAAATTGCGAGAAAAGTAATCTTCTCAGGTATGGATACTAATTCCATGAGTTCCTAAAGACCTTAGGTTAGATATGGTTGAGTGTAGGATTTCAGAGAAACCCAAACCATCTATCCATGGTTAGGCTTTCATGGAAAACCATAGGAGGATGCACGAAAGCTATTTAGATGGATTATACATGGTTCTAGACCATGGATTGACTGTTGAATGAATGTAGGAAGCAAGCCATAGAACCCCAAACACGAAGAATGGATTAAAAGTGGAAATTGGACCAGAGTGCACCAAGGGTCGCACCGAGGGTCGATAGACCATCCGACCCTAGGTGTTTCGACCATCGACCCTCGGCATTTGGGAAGTTCAGAATGGAGGGAGGGTCGATAGACCCATCGACCCTAGCATCGACCCTCAGTTGAAAGAATGGTTTTTAAATTCTGAATTAATTCTAATTAAATTCTATCGACTTTGATAGGTTTGCTAGCGATATAATAACATTATAAAGGTGATTCTAAATCTTGGAAAAATATCTTTTAGTAAGCCAAGGTGAGGAACCTTAACCCCAAACTAAATTGGTTAATAATAAACTATTTTCTATTTCTTGAGTCCTATGCCATGTTTGATTCTATGCGAATATGTTTGTAATGTGCAAACAGCATGCCATCCAATATTTCGATTACTTGTTCATGCATATTTACTTTATTGTTTATAACATGATGATGATGATGATGATGATAGGAATAGGCATGTGCTTGTATGTGTGTGGTTGATGTGCTTGATGCGAGCAAGTATCAGGGGAGGTGTGATGAGAACGTCAATAAACGTTAACCTTTGGCGGGTCTCAGCACTTTAGCTCTATCTCTAACTCAAGGCTTGTGCATTGGCATCGTCGTATCGCCATTACCTTAGCAGAACTATTATGTCGTAGAGTATCAGGGGAGGTGGTCTCGGTCCTTGTAGTCTCGACTCTACCGGGGGGCCTTAGCTCTATCTCTATGGATGTTCCGAGGGATGCTTGGGGTGAGGCCTTGGATACACTGTTTGGCATTAGGATTGGTTAGTAACGAGCCCAGTTTGCAAGCCCTCGCTAACAGGGGCTTACGTGTTGGTATAGCATTATATAGCAATAACCGTTAACCTTTGTTGTATATAATGTTATGGTAGGGTGGATGGGGACGACGATAACCGTTAACCTTCGGGCGGGCTTCCACACCCTGTGTACAGAGGCGGTATCAATAACCGTTAACCTTTGATCACCCAACCTTTCTATTGCACATTGCAAACTATAAACCAAGACTAAAGATATGAATTCACTTTTTGCATGCATATGTAATGTTGCATTGTTTTGGCTACTCACTGAGCCGTGTTGTGTGCTCACCCCTCGACGTCGAATATTTTTAGTTGATGATGCAGGATATAATGTTGAAGATTATATGAACGCATCGTGGCGTATGGAAACGTTGCAACTATGGAAGTTGGAGCTGAAGACGATATACACGACTCCTCTTGCGAGTGCAACTCGTGTGTATTCGATTAGATATTTTTTTATAGGTTTCTTCATTGGATTTATAATACATGTATTTGGTATTTAAATATTTATGTCTTAGTTAAACACAGAATAATTTGATATTATTTATGGGTATCATTCTAGTTCTCAGTTCATATTATTTATAAATTTTCCGCTATTGTGTATTACTCGATTATGATTGTGGATGCGTGTAAAGTTTGGATAACGGGGGGATAGCCTATTAGAGATCCTGGTTGAACCGTTGGTTATTTGGCGGTTCATCACACCATTGGGGGGGGGGGGGGGGGGGGGGGGGACCCCCCTCGGGTGGAAAAAAAAAAAAAGGGAAAAAAACAAAAAAAAGAATAAAAAAAAAAAAAGAGAAAAAGAAAAAAAAACCAAAAAAAAAAAAAAAAAAAAAAAAAAAAAAAAAGGGAAAGGGGGGGGGGGCCCCGGGGGGAACCATCCACCCTAGGTGTTTCGACAATCCGCGGAATTGGGGAGGGTCGATAGACCCATCCCCCCCCCCCCCGCCCCCCCCCCGGCTGACCCACCCCCCCCCCCCCCCCCCCCCCCCCGTTTTCGGGAATGGTTTTAAATTCGAATTAATTCTAATTAAATTCTATCGACTTTGCTAGGTTTGCTAGCAATATAATACCGTTATAACGATGGAATTGAAAGCTTGGAAAATATCTATTAGCAAGCTAAGGTGAGGAACCTTAACCCCAAACTAAATTGGTTAATAATAAACTGTTTTCTATTTCTTGAGTCCTATGCCATGTTTGATTCTATGCGAATATGTTGTAATGTGCATACAGCATGCCATCCAATATTTCTATTACTTGTTCATGCATATTTACTTTATTGTTTATAACATGATGATGATGATGATGATAGGAATAGGCATGTGCTTGTATGTGTGTGGTTGATGTGCTTGATGCGAGCGAGTATCAGGGGAGGTGTGATGAGAACGTCAATAAACGTTAACCTTTGGTGGGTCTCAAGACTTTAGCTCTATCTCTAACTCAAGTCTTGTGCATTGACATCGTCGTATCGCCATTACCTTAGCGGAACTATTATGTCGTAGAGTATCGGGGAGGTGGTCTCGGTCCTTGTAGTCTCGACTCTACCGGGGGCCTTAGGATGTTCTGAGGGATGCTGGGGTGAGGCCTTGGATACACTGTTTGGCATTAGGATTGGTTAGTAACGAGCCCAGTTTGCAAGCCCTCGCTAACAGGGGCTTACGTGTTGGTATAGCATTATATAGCAATAACCGTTAACCTTTGTTGTATAATGTCATGGTAAGGTGGATGGGGACGACGATAACCGTTAACCTTCGGGCGGGCTTCCACACCCTGTGTATAGAGGCGGTATCAATAACCGTTAACCTTTGATCACCCAACCTTTCTATTGCACATTGCAAACTATAAACCAAGACCAAAGATATGAATTGACTTTTTGCATGCATATGTAATGTTGCATTGTTTTGGCTACTCACTGAGCCGTGTTGTGTGCTCACCCCTCGACGTCGAATATTTTTAGTTGATGATGCAGGATATACTGTTGAAGATTATATGAACGCATCAGCGTATGGAACTGTAGCAGCTATGGAAGTTGGAGCTGAAGATGATATACACGACTCCTCTTGCGAGTGCAACTCGTGTGTATTCGATTAGATATTTTTTTATAGGTTTCTTCATTGGATTTATAAGACATGTATTTGGTATTTAAATATTTATGTCTTAGTTAAACACAAAATAATTTGATATTATTTATGGGTATCATTCTAGTTCTCAGTTCATATTATTTATAAATTTTCCGCTATTGTGTATTACTCTGGTATGATTGTGGATGCGTGTAAAGTTTGGATAACGCGGGGATAGCCTATTAGAGATCCTGGTTGAACCATTGGTTATTTGGCGGTTCATCACACCATTCTGAACAGTGTGGAATTGGGGTGTGACAACTTGGTATCAGAGCGTCTCAGGCCTTGCCCGCCGAACTGACACACATTCAAGACCATTGTGAACTGAGATAGGATAAATTAAAAGCTTTAATACAAACACACTGTAAGCACAAGTGATGATTGAAACCGAATTAAAAAGAGAATAATGCATCTATTAACGGGAAAATCAGTTACATACAATGAGTAAGAAAACAAAACATATATACATCGCTAAAGCAGAGTACAGTCCACAACCCGGACAGTACTCTGTAGGACAAGAAAAGTAAAGTACAATCAAGAAGCTGGAGGCGAAGGAGGAGGCGGTGCCTCACGATCTCTATCGTAGTCCTCAGCATAGACTCTAGTCAACCAGGCTATCTGAGTCTGGGTCGCCCGGTAGACTAGCGGTGAGATCGGCTACTCTCCCGTCGGTCGCACGCTGGATCTCCATGAGCTCACCTATCCGCGTCGGATGTGTGCCGAGCAGCCAACAGCTCATCCACTCTCATGCGCCGAGCATCTAGCAAATCCTCCATCCTCGGGTCCGATCTGCGCCGAGTCTCTCTGATCTCGCGCAACATCTCCATCATATCAGAAGATGGGCGTGAAGGACCAGCATCATGAGAAGGACTGGTCTCGGGTACCGAAGCCGCCGCAACAAAAGTACCAGCCCGATCCGCATGCGTAGGTGATGGCGGTGGTATCGCATCGACATCCATATATAAGCGATCATCATCGACCGGATCCCCACGAGCCCTAGCAGCAGCCTCAGCATCAGCCATCTCAACCCGAGTGTGAGGGCGCACCATCGCGTTCCTCTCCTCATCACTAACCTCCGCATCTCGTAGCCCCATCTTGCGATAGCCTCCCAATCTAGAGGCGACGAGAAGGTCTTCTCCCGGATCTTCTCATCAACCGGATCCACCCCCAAACGGGTCAAGAGCACTTGTAATCATGCGTCCATAGGGTAGATTACCCCTATGACCGGACAATGTGGCACCGATCATCGTCCGCATGATGATGTAAGGAAGGCGACCGGCTGTCGAGTGCATATACTGTAAATCAAGAACTGGGTCAGCTGAGACGCCCTCTCATAGTGCCCACTCTGCGGAATTAGATTATGCTGGATAATCTTGCAGAAGACTCGTGGAGATGGACGCAAGTAGCAAGCTCTCATCTGCCATCTATCAGGACGGAGCAACTGATTGTCGATCTCAGCTCTCATCTCCATCTCAACAAACTGTGGCTCTCCCGGCGCACAGTACACCATAGGGCCATCATAGGCAATGCCCAACAGATCGGCCAGCTGCCGATAATCAAAAGAGATGTGCACCCCTTTGACGTAGCTAGTGATGCGCAACTCCTGACCACGCTTGACATCATTGTAATCCCCCACCACCTGGAGATTGCAATAGAACTGGCGCACCAAGTCTGGACATGTGCACGCGTCGTATGTGATGACAGGGAGCCACCCCATGTCACCGAATGCTCCATCTACATTGAACAAGGCTAGCTCAGTCAAGTTCACCATGCGACCCCCTTCCACTTTCTTATGGGCATAGTCAGCATACTGTGCCTCAGCTTCATTCAAACGGAAGCGAAGTGGATCACGCAATCTTGGCACTTTGGTACGGGCCATAGTATCTGCAAAATAAGAAAGAGAAAGGAAACAAGGAGTTAGTAGGATAAAAATCCGAAATTTGAGTAAATAACGACGTAAGTAGACCATAAGCCCCATTTCTTACCATACAAGTGGGCATAAGGACTTACGAAGGTTTAAACATATCCTACAATCTACATGCAGTAGAAAATTTTAACGGATAAGGTCCAATTTGAAGAAATTCAAGAAAAATCAAAATTTCGACAAATTAGGGCAAAAAGAGAAAAATTTAAGTTTCTCGATAACCAACCGATGAAACTGAAAATTTTTTGAGGGCTTTCGTTCCTCAAGACCCCAATAACAAAAGCCCCCAATGAAAATCGAATTTTTACGGTTGGTAAAAGTTTAATTTGGAAAAGACGAGCTAAATGAGTAAAAACCCAGAAATAGAAACCTAAAAACAAGGGAAGTTGGGAAATTATACCTGTAGAAGTGATGTGGACGTCGAAACTCGGAGTAAGAACGATCCACAATAGTGAAGTAACACTGTTGGAACTCGGAGAGTAGAGACGAGTCGAAACGGAGGAAGAATAGTGAGAATTGATCCAGAATCGGATCTTAAAAATCTGATTTTTGGTCTGAGGGTCGGACAAATCGACTGACACCATCGACCCTCGGATCGACCCTCCAATCGACCCTCGGCTCTCGGGAATCTGACAGAAATTCAAGGGTCGGACTGAAGGTCGGACACCCATCGACCCTCGCATCGACCCTCAGCTCTCGGGAAGAACAGGACATTCCCAGGGTCGGATACCCAAGGTCGGACACACCATCGACCCTCACCATCGACCCTACATAGAAAAGGCAGTATTTTTTCAGAATGAATTAAGGGTTCAAATTTTATATCGGTTAGCGTGCCTACATGAAGTATAAATGATTTCTCCCTGATTTTGATGATTTTCAGGCACCACCCACCTCAAAAGTAAATATGTCTGGCCGTAGAGTTACCCGACAGACCCGAAACACAGTCACACCACCACCACCGGCGGATGAGACTAGTCAAGAGAACAATTACGCACAGGGTAATCCCGAGCCGGCAAACCCTACGAATTTGCCACCACCACCACCTGAGCTAACAACAGTGGTGATGAATCTGGCTCAACAGCTATAACAAATGCAACATGCACAAACTCAAATGCAGGTTGCGATGGGAGTCATGTTTCAAGCCACTCTGGCTACAGCCATGCACACTGGGCAAGCTAGTGCAGCACCGGTGGGTAACCACTCAGCTCAACAGACACCTCCACAATCGACTGCACCAATTCCAGTGCAAGTCCCAGAAACAGCCCAAGGGAACTATCGTTATCCACCCCCTATGTTTGGGGTATACCAAAATCAACCTGGATCACTCCCGACTAGTAGAGAGGTTTTTGAAAATGAAACCAAGAGAATTCAATGGCAAGTCGTCTGATCTCATGTGGCCAGCACACCGGATAGACGAGATGGAAAGAAATTTTCTTATGATGACTATTACCGAAGAGGAGAAAGTATTGTGTGCCACCTTCATGCTCAAAGGCGACGCACATCATTGGTGGAAATCGACCGGGGCCTATCTATTGACTAAGCACGCCCTACCGACTTGGGCTATATATAAAGAAGCTTTCTTTGAGAAATATTTTCCACGAAGCTTCGGAGATTCGATGGAGAAGGAGTTCCCGAG
This sequence comes from Protea cynaroides, assembly GCA_028583415.1. Lineage (NCBI taxonomy): Eukaryota > Viridiplantae > Streptophyta > Magnoliopsida > Proteales > Proteaceae > Protea > Protea cynaroides. Next base: position 75,313,310 of record CM053276.1, on the reverse strand, counting down.
TCTTTATCGGGGGACGGATGTCGGTGGATGCGTACCAACAACTAGTTATGAAGAGTTGTTTTTCTTCGCACCACTAAGTATGCAAGAAGAAGATACAAAAACCCGTAGATTCGTCGCGGGACTAAGAGGAAGTATAAGGGAACATGTTCTGGGATTAGGGAAGAACAAATATAATGAAGCTGTCCAGATCGCTCGAGTGATTGAATCGAGCCGGAAAGAGAGTTATTTCACTCAAAACAAAGGCATAAATAGGCCAGCTGGGAATTCTTATAATGGAAGCAATAACAGGACGTATAAACCTTTCCGTCCTCAGAATTTTAATGCTGCAACCAGGACTATCCCCGCAGCTCAATCACAGCCAAAGTCAAATGTTGAAGCCCGGAGGTGTTATAACTGCAACCAGCCAGGGCATATGGCAAGAGAGTGCCCAAAACCCAAGAAGCAGTTACATCAAGGATGGGTATATGCTGTTACATCGAGAGGATGCAGCCGCATTGCCCGATGTGGTCACAGGTATGACCGAAACTTTAAGATTATAATCACACTGATTGAGTATGTAGACTAAGTAAAAACGAATCACATGTATCGTACCTATCAATGGCGTACCCGCCAGAGTACTCTTTGATTCAGGAGCTACTCATTCATTTATATCTCTGTCGTTTGGAAAGAAGACCAATCTGCCCATCAAAACATTAGACTACAAATTACTTGTACGGTCACCGATGGGATTAGAAGTGGAATTAGAGAAAGGTTATGGACCATGTCCAGTTCTCATCGGAGAGCAGACCTTGGATGCAACCTTAATACAACTTGAGATGGCAGACTTTGACGTCATCTTAGGAATGGATTGGTTAGCTCGGCACTCCGCAAATCTGTTATGCGCCGAGAAGAAGCTAACGTTCAAGGACAAAGAAGGAGCAGAATTCGGTTTCTGGGAACCAAACTTCCCGGGAGACGTAAGCTCATACTCTCGGCATTAAAGGCTAAGAAGTGCCTTGAGAAAGGAGTGGTCGGATATCTAGTATCAGTGGTCGACCTAACCAAGGACGTGCCACGAATGGAAGATATTGATGTCGTGCGGGATTTTCCTGATGTATTTCTGGAGGAATTACCTGGACTACCACCCGACCGAGCCACGGAGTTTGTAATAGACCTTATACCTGGAGCCGCACCAGTATCAAAATCACCTTATAGAATGGCTCCTACGGAACTGAAGGAATTAAAAGTGCAATTACAAGAACTACTGGATAAGGGTTATATTAGACCCAGTATATCTCCATGGGGAGCACCGGTGTTGTTCGTAAAGAAGAAGGATGGTAGTGTTCGATTATGTATCGACTATCGAGAATTAAATAAACTGACCATCAAGAATCGATACCCACTACCCAGGATCGATGACTTGTTCGATCAGTTACAAGGAGCGAAGGTATTTTCAAAGATCGATCTTCGATCGGGCTATCATCAACTGAAGATTAAAGAAGGGGACATTCCGAAGATAGCCTTCAGGACAAGATACGGACATTATGAGTTCTTAGTGATGTCCTTCGGACTGACTAACGCACCGGCAACATTCATGGAACTTATGAACCAGGTCTTCCACGATATGTTGGATACGTCGGTCATAGTATTTATTGATGACATATTGGTATATTCCAAGGACAAGGAAACCCATGTCAAGTACCTAAACGCAGCCCTACAACGTTTAAGGGAAGAGAAGTTATATGCCAAATTTTTGAAGTGTGAGTTTTGGCTAAGTGAAGTCGCCTTTCTAGGCCATGTAGTATCCGCAGAAGGAATCAAAGTGGACCCTAGTAAGATCGAAGCTATTGTGAAGTGGGAAGCACCAAAGAGCGTCTCAGAAATTAGAAGTTTTCTGGGTCTAGCTGGTTATTATCGGAGATTCGTAGAAGACTACTCTCGGATTGCCGTACCTCTCACCAGTTTGACCAAGAAAGGAGAAAAGTTCGTATGGACGGATAAGTGTGAAAAGAGCTTTCAAACACTGAAGACCAGATTGATATCCGCTCCAATTTTAACCTTTCCTGTTCCAGGACAGACATTTACCTTATACACTGATGCATCGGGATTGGGATTAGGATGTGTGCTTATGCAAGGAGAACAAGTAGTTGCATATGCATCGAGACAGTTGAAGGTACATGAGAAGAATTATCCTACTCATGATTTGGAGTTAGCGGCAGTAGTACATGCTGTCAAGATATGGAGACACTACCTATACGGAGAGAAATTTCAGATTAAGTCGGACCATAAAAGCCTTACGTATCTATTTAATCAGAAGGAGTTAAATATGAGATAAAGAAGATGGCTGGAACTATTGAAAGACTATGATTGTGATATCCAGTATCATCCGGGAAAAGAAAACGTAGTAGCAGACGCATTTAGTAGAAAAGCAATGATAAAATCTCAAGGAGAAACTAGCACAACTGCAGCAATGTGTATTACCGGGATGGTATTCAACCACGGTAACGAGCAGTATGTGATCGATACACCGGATGGACCAACCAACCAAGGATTCATTCATCGGTTTTCAAATATGTTCGCGAAATGGAAGATAATACCGGATATGGTGGATGAAGTGAAGACAGCTATCAAAGCAGATCCTTATCTGAGAACGGTACAAGAAGATATTGAGAAAGGTAGGACTAACCCTGAGTTCACCTTGGATGACGAGAAGGTACTGAAATACAAAGGAAGAATATGTGTACCTGAAACAGAAAATATGGACATTAGACACCGACTGATGAAGGAAGCCCATACCACCATTTATTCGATACATCCTGGGAGTACAAAGATGTATCATGATCTAAAGAAACTGTATTGGTGGAGGGGAATGAAGGCAGATGTAGCCAAGTTCGTGTCTAAATGCCTAAATTGTCAGAAGGTCAAGGCGGAACGATAAAGACCCATAGGACTGTTACAACCATTACCGGAACCAGCATGGAAATAGGACTGCATCACTATGGACTTCGTCACAGGACTACAACTGACTCCTCGAGTAGTTGACGCAGTTTGGGTGATTGTAGACCGTCTGACCAAAACAGCTCGCTTCATACCGATACGACCCCAATATACATTCGAAAGGTTAGCAAAGCTGTATGTGGATAATATTGTTCGGCGACATGGTGTTCCAGAAAGCATTGTGTCCGATAGAGATCCATGATTTACTTCCAAATTTTGGGAAGGACTACAAAAGGCCATGGGCACAACATTGAAGTTCAGCACTGCATTCCACCCACAGACAGACGGACAGTCGGAGCGTACAATTCAGATTTTAGAAGATATGCTGCGAGCATGTGTGATTGATTTCAAGGGATCATGGGACGAAAAGTTACCATTGATCGAGTTCGCTTACAATAACAGCTATCAGGCTACCATACATATGTCACCTTATGAAGCACTGTATGGCAGGAAGTGTCGAACTCCCTTGTTTTGGAATGAAGTTGGAGAACGTAGTATTGTTGGACCAGAATTTGTTGAAGAGACTTGTCGAGTGGTCGACATCATCAAGGAAAGAGTAAGAGTAGCTCAGAACCGTCAAAAGCAATACGCAGATACTCGATGAAGAGATCTAGAGTTCGCCGTAGGCGAAAAAGTATTTTTGAAAGTATCGCCTATGCGAGGATTGAAGAGGTTCGGACAGAAAGGAAAACTAAGTCCAAGATATGTCGGACCATATGAGATTCTGGCTAAGCGTGGGAAAGTAGCTTATCAGTTAGCACTACCACCATCTATGTCAAGTGTGCATGACGTATTTCACATATCCTTATTGAAGAAGTATGTCAAAGACCCAACACATGTGTTGACAGTAGATTTGCCGGAACTGACTGATGATTTGACATTTGAATTAATACCAACGGAAATCACTAGTCGAAAGGTTCAACGTCTACGCAACAGAGATATCTACTATGTTAAGGTCACATGGAAAAGTAGAGGCATGGAAGAGATTACATGGGAAGAAGAAAATGCTATGAGAAAGCAATACCCTGACTTGTTTGATTCAGAAGGTACGTACAATTTCGAGGACAAAATTTTTATAAGTTGGGGGGAGTTGTAAGACCCGTGTCAATTTAACCCGGTCTTACCATCTTAAACCAGGTTTACCCATCATGGTCGAGTCAAATGGACCAAGGGCATGAAGGAGATCGAGATCCCAGGTACGAAATCGACCCAAAAACACTTAATTCTAGGGGAGGGTCGCACACCCAGTGAAGCAGGGTCGGACCTCCCAAAACAGAAAGTCAGACCCTCAGTTTTGAAGGGAGGGTCGGATAGCTTAAGACCCTAGGGTCGACGGGATCATCGACCCTCGGTTTCTGACAAAAACTGAAATTAGAAAATTTCCTAATTTTCGGTTGGGATTCTTTCCAAATCTCAATGGGATTATTATAGGACATTCCTAGCCTATTTAAAGGATGTTCCTAAGCCACTTTCACTCCTTTCACAACCCTAATTGAATTGAGAGAAAGTGGGAAGAAGGAAAAGAGGAAGAAAGGAGGCTAGGAAGAAGGCTTAGCAAAAAGGGGAAGAAATTGCAGAGAAAAGTAATCTTCTCAGGTATGGATACTAATTCCATGAGTTCCTAAAGACCTTAGGTTAGATATGGTTGAGTGTAGGATTTCAGAGAAACCCAAACCATCTATCCATGGTTAGGCTTTCATGGAAAATCATAGGAGGATGCACGAAAGCTATTTAGATGGATTATACATGGTTCTAGACCATGGATTGACTGTTGAATGAATGTAGGAAGCAAGCCATAGAACCCCAAACACGAAGAATGGATTAAAAGTGGAAATTGGACCAGAGTGCACCAAGGGTCGCACCGAGGGTCGATAGACCATCCGACCCTAGGTGTTTCTGACCATCGACCCTCAGTATTTGGGAAGTTCAGAATGGAGGGAGGGTCGATAGACCCATCGACCCTAGCATCGACCCTCAGTTGACAGAATGGTTTTTAAATTCTGAATTAATTCTAATTAAATTCTATCGACTTTGTTAGGTTTGCTAGCGATATAATAATATTATAAAGGTGATTCTAAATCTTGGAAAAATATCTTTTAGCAAGCCAAGGTGAGGAACCTTAACCCCAAACTAAATTGGTTAATAATAAACTGTTTTCTATTTCTTGAGTCCTATGCCATGTTTGATTCTATGCGAATATGTTTGTAATGTGCATACAGCATGCCATCCAATATTTCGATTACTTGTTCATGCATATTTACTTTATTGTTTATAACATGATGATGATGATGATGATGACAGGAATAGGCATGTGCTTGTATGTGTATGGTTGATGTGCTTGATGCGAGCAAGTATCAGGGGAGGTGTGATGAGAACGTCAATAAACGTTAACCTTTGGCGGGTCTCAGCACTTTAGCTCTATCTCTAACTCAAGTCTTGTGCATTGGCATCGTCGTATCGCCATTACCTTAGCAGAACTATTATGTCGTAGAGTATCAGGGGAGGTGGTCTCGGTCCTTGTAGTCTCTGACTCTACCGGGGGGCCTTAGCTCTATCTCTATGGATGTTATGAGGGATGCTGGGGTGAGGCCTTGGATACACTGTTTGGCATTAGGATTGGTTAGTAGCGAGCCCAGTTTGCAAGCCCTCGCTAACAGGGGCTTACGTGTTGGTATAGCATTATATAGCAATAACCGTTAACCTTTGTTGTATAATGTTATGGTAGGGTGGATGGGGACGACGATAACCGTTAACCTTCGGGCGGGCTTCCACACCCTGTGTATAGAGGCGGTATCAATAACCGTTAACCTTTGATCACCCAACCTTTCTATTACACATTGCAAACTATAAACCAAGACCAAAGATATGAATTGATTTTTTGCATGCATATGTAATGTTGCATTGTTTTGGCTACTCACTGAGCCGTGTTGTGTGCTCACCCCTCGATGTCAAATATTTTTAGTTGATGATGCAGGATATACTGTTGAAGATTATATGAACGCATCAGCGTATGGAACTGTAGCAGCTATGGAAGTTGGAGCTGAAGACGATATACACGACTCCTCTTGCGAGTGCAACTCGTGTGTATTCGATTAGATATTTTTTTATAGGTTTCTTCATTGGATTTATAAGACATGTATTTGGTATTTAAATATTTATGTCTTAGTTAAACACAGAATAATTTGATATTATTTATGGGTATCATTCTAGTTCTCAGTTCATATTATTTATAAATTTTCCGCTATTGTGTATTACTCTGATTATGATTGTGGATGCGTGTAAAGTTTGGATAACGCGGGGATAGCCTATTAGAGATCCTGGTTGAACCGTTGGTTATTTGGCGGTTCATCACACCATTCTGAACAGTGTGGAATTGGGGTGTGACAGTAGGATTTCGGAGAAACCCACACCATCCATCCATGGTTAGGCTTTCATGGAAAATCATAGGAGGATGCCCGAAAGCTATCTAGATGGATTATACATGGTTCTAGACCATGGAATGAATGTTGAGTAAATGTAGGAAGCAAGCCATGGGACCCCAAACACGAAGAGTGAATTAAAAGTGGAAATTTAACCAGAGTGCACGAAGGGTCGCACCGAGGGTCGATAGACCATCCGACCCTAGGTGTTTCTGACCATCGACCCTCAGCATTCGGGAAGTTCAGAATGGAGGGAGGGTCGATAGACCCATCGACCCTAGCATCGACCCTAGCATCGACCCTCAGTTGACAGAATGGTTTTAAATTCTGAATTAATTCTAATTAAATTCTATCGACTTTGTTAGGTTTGCTAGCAATATAATACCGTTATAACAGTGAATCGAAAGCTTGGAAAATATCTATTAGCAAGCTAAGGTGAGGAACCTTAACCCCAAACTAAATTGGTTAATAATAAACTGTTTTCTATTTCTTGAGTCCTATGCCATGTTTGATTCTATGCGAATATGTTGTAATGTGCATACAGCATGCCATCTAATATTTCTATTACTTGTTCATGCATATTTACTTTATTGTTTATAACATGATGATGATGATGATGATAGGAATAGGCATGTGCTTGTATGTGTGTGGTTGATGTGCTTGATGCGAGCGAGTATCAGGGGAGGTGTGATGAGAACGTCAATAAACGTTAACCTTTGGCGGGTCTCAGCACTTTAGCTCTATCTCTAACTCTAGTCTTGTGCATTGACATCGTCGTATCGCCATTACCTTAGCAGAACTATTATGTTGTAGAGTATCAGGGGAGGTGGTCTTGGTCCTTATAGTCTCTGACTCTACCGGGGGGCCTTAGGATGTTCTGAGGGATGCTGGGGTGAGGCCTTGGATACACTGTTTGGCATTAGGATTGGTTAGTAGCGAGCCCAGTTTGCAAGCCCTCGCTAACAGGGGCTTACGTGTTGGTATAGCATTATATAGCAATAAACGTTAACCTTTGTTGTATAATGTTATGGTAGGGTGGATGGGGACGACGATAAACGTTAACCTTCGGGCGGGCTCCCACACCCTGTGTATAGAGGCGGTGTCAATAAACGTTAACCTTTGACCACCCAACCTTTCTATTGCACATTGCAAACTATAAACCAAGACCGAAGATATGAATTGACTTTTTACATGCATATGTAATGTTGCATTGTTTTGGCTACTCACTGAGCCGTGTTGTGTGCTCACCCCTCGACGTCGAATATTTTTAGTTGATGATGCAGGATATACAGTTGAAGATTATATGAACCTGTCAGCGTACGAAAACGTTGCAGCTATGGAAGTTGGAGCTGAAGACAATACACACGACTCCTTTTGCGAGTGCAACTCGTGTGTATTCGATTAGATATTTCTGTAGGTTTCTATATTGGATTTATTAGACATGTATTTGGTATTTAAATATTTATGTCTCAGTTAAACACAGAATAATTTGTTATTATTTATGGATATCATTTAGTTCTCAGTTCATATTATTTATAAATTTTCCGCTATTGTGTATTACTCTGATTATGATTGTGGATGCGTGTAAAGTTTGGATAACGCGGGGATAGGCTATTAGAGATCCTGGTTGAACCATTGGTTATTTGGCGGTTCATCACACCATTCTGAACAATGCGGAATTGGGGTGTGACAACGGTGGTCCATGGGGAGTGGTGTCGGGGGTTTCTACTGGGGTGCGGCCCTTTTACTTATGATATATATGTATACCTCTTCACCCATGGTCCTATGTCCTATACTTTAGTAGGGGGACTAATTATAGGCGTTCGGTAAGGAAGGGTTCAAGTGGTGGGGTATAAACATGTTCAGGCGGTGGAGACAGACTAGTCTAGGCATTGGGTACTGATAGATCTCTACTAGAGTATAGATAAGACCATGGCAGCATGCATCATGACATACATCCATTGTGTTTACTTTATTTATATGCATTGTTTATGTACATTGTTGTGGTGTGGTAGGATTGCATTGATACTCGACTTCTCGCTGAGTTTGGATGGGAGCTCACCCCTCGATATCGAAACTCTTTTCAGCTTTTGATGCAAGTACTTCTTTAATGGTTGGCTTCATGGAGTCTCCACTAGTGGAGGGCATCTTTGATGGCGAAGAACCCATGGATGATAACGACGAGGGTTGTCTCTGTGCCGACCGCATCTACGAGACTTGACGCAGGGCCTCATTTCTCTTACTTGTAGACCTATAGATATATGTTATACGATCTATGTTAGGTTTTGACACATATTTATTCTTTTATTTCGACTAGATGTATATTGTGATACGGTATTATTTTGTGGAAACAATGGAATGTAATTCATAACTTTATTATCTTATGATATAATTAGTTAGCTTCTGTCATTTATAAAATTACTTCTGCTATTATTACTTTGATCTTCTTCATTGATTATGTTTGTTATTGCATGTGTATACTATGGGATTTGTATGGTAGATCATCGTTGTCACAGCCCATTCTGGAGAATCGAACATGATATTTGGGTCAACCCATGTGGCAATCCGAATACTTCCAAGGACGATAACCACAATGACTACAAAATAATCCCACAGTCTACACACGCAATAACCACAATAATTAATAAGCAATAATAATATAAGCAGAAGCCTTAAATACTGACAGATGCAACTAATGATAACATATTCCATGCTATGTATTGGTTTATCAATTACAAAACATTGGTGCTTCACAAAATACTATCATATCCATATATATACATACCCAAATAGAAAAGGAGTAAATTTATTACATTGTTTTGATGGACATCTTTGTCCATCAACAAAATTAATCATAATATCCAGAATGTGTCAAGAAGGGGGAAAGTAAGAGGAGGACTACGTCATGTGTAGATGCAATTGCTGCAGATGCAACCCTCGCTGTGCTCTCCACCAACGTCATCAATACCAGCGACCACACTTGTCAGAGGGGATTCCATAAAATTAGAGATAGAGAAGTCGCCTGTAACAGAATCTAAAAAGAAGGGTCGACACGAGGGTGAGCTCACATCCCAGCTCAATGATAAATCTAGTATTACATGCATGCAACATACAACATCAAATGATATGAAATGCAATTCATTCTATGTTAGATCTCATGTTTGTGCCACTATATCATGGGCAAAAGTAGAAGTTGAATGGACGACCCTAGGCCATTAAACCTCTTCTACAAGCAAACTCCCCCTCTTCGGGACACCCATCCTTACAGGGTTCGTCGCCTCCCACCATAAACCCCACATGCGCAACCTGTCGTACACCCATACATCACTGACTCCTCCTAGGGTCACCCACCCTTTGGATGTGCGAAGCTATGCCAGTAACTTGACCTCTATTAGAAGGGCATAGGAAACAAGGAATAACACCACCAATGTCTATTATGTACATTCATTTTATTTTGACTACCCGCCAATAGAAGTCCCCAGATCACCACTCCCTTGGATCATCGTGCCCCCACTAACATGTCAACAAAACCATCATGACTTACACTGTAAGACCCGCACTCTGAAAACCCGGTCTAAACCTTGGGTTTTGTGTCGTGACAGGTCTTCCGATCATCACCGAGCCAGACGGGGCAAGCAGATAACAAACAGGTACGAAATCGGACCGAAGTCGACCAATGATACCTGATTTAGGTATACCGGTCGATGGTACCGGATGATGGTACCGGTCGACCGGTATGGCCTGCACAGCTATGTGCGGGAATTTGGAAATTAGTCTCTGCGGGTCCCACTTTCCTGATTTCGAATCCTAGAAGTTTCCTAATCCTAGTAGGGTTACTAAACCCTATTTCTAGCCTATAAATACACCCTTAAACCCCTCAAATCCTTTCCATTGTCTTTCACAAACCCTAGAGAAGAGAAAGAGCTTGGAAAGGAGAAGGAGCTAGGAAGAAGAAGGAGGTGCCGCCATTACCGTTTGACGAAGCTCTCGCTACACCTGTCAACGGTAAGTGTTTGGATCCATCTTCTTACCCTATGATAGTTGTGTGGGTGGATCAATACCATGCAAAGTAGGTATTGATCTAAAACCCTAATTTGGCCAATAACCCTAAGTTGCCGTCAAACCCTAGATTCGAGTTTCGAGATGATATTCATCGAAACGAGACTTGAATGAGTTGGGGATAACTTTAACTCAAAGCCTAGACTTAGGATGGATAGGAGAAACCCTGAAAATCCATGGAGGATGATCGACGGCAGTCGAAAAACCATGTATGGTCTTCCGGAGACATACCGGTCGACTATACCGGTTGCACATAGTGCGACCGGTATGTTGCGACCGCTACCTCTCGGGAGGTTATCTGTGGGGGACCGGCTGACCATACCGGTCGCCAGTCTTTCCTACAGAGCTGCGACCGGTACATGCCACCGGTCAGCTCTGTGAGGGTATTTTGTAACCATGTTGGTTTCCGACCAACATGAAACCCTAAATAATATATTCTAATGAAACCCTAATATTATGTAAGACTTTGTGACATATCGTTTGGATCTTGCGACGTGGAGCAAGTTAACGAACGAGCCGCGGTAAGGGAATCTGACCTAAACCTAATAATTAATGGACAGTAAATCGTTGTTAATCATTGAATATCTGTGATGTGATGTTTGTGCATATTCACATGCCATCCTTTACTTTCAGCTATTATTATTGTTCATGCATTCATAGGATGTGATTGTTAGGCATGTGATTGTTTTCGTTGGTGTGTGGAGTGGGGCATGGGCCTGGGATCGCTCTTCACACTGGCACCTTTTGTAGTATTCTATCTTAACATGCTTGATACGGGTGGGGTATCAGGGGAAGATCGTGGTACGTTGGTCTCCGATATTGATGTTGTCCCGACCATCGTTGGGTGGTACTGAGGATTCCGAGTCGACGCTGCCTTGTCCACGATGCTTTAGCTCTATCTCTATGCCATAGGGAGTGGTGTTGGGATAGGGTCTACCTGCGTATTGTTTCTATCCTAGTGGGTTAGTTGCGGATAGGGTATCAGGGGGAGGTGAGGTTTTGGAGGTCTCCGACCCGGCCTGCACGCTCTAGCTCTATCTCTATGCCGTAGACGGCTGTGCTGGGATAGAGCATACATTGTTGACATATAGGATTGGTTAGTTGCGAGCCCAGTTTGCGAGCCCTGGCCAGTAGGGGCTTAGGTACTGGTATGGGTAGAGTATCGGGGAGGTGCGGGTATACCTTAGCTCTATCTCTATTCCATGATGGGTGTATGTGGGTTGGTGGTTGTGTGATTACTGTGCGACGCCACACACTCGTGTATAGAGGTGCGGGGGGCCACCAAACCTTTCTATAGCACATTGCAAACTTTAAACCAGACCACAGCATAAAATGATTGTTACTCATGCATAATCTTGTGAAACTGTCTGATTGTCTTACTGAGCTGTGTTGTGTGCTCACCCTTTGTATATACATTGTTTTAGATCTGGATGCAGGTTATACTGTGGATGATTACGTAAACGCTCCGGCGTATGGTGGTGCTGCGACGTTGGACGTACAGGCAGGACAGGACGAGCATGACGCTTCATGCGAGTGCCCTTTCTGCGTGTACCTGTGATGGATTTTACTTATTTATTTCAGTTATTTTTGTTTGTTATTAAGAGATGTAAAAGATTATTATTTTATGATTGAATTTGAATAATGGGATATTTATTTAAATTATCAATAGATACTCAGTTCATTCTATTTAAAGTCTTCCGCTGTATATTTATATTCTGATTGTGGTTATGTGTAATTGGTTTGTATTTGAGGACACGGCCTATTCGAGATCCTGGTGTGAACCGTTGGTTCAATGACGGTTCACTCACACCGTTCTGGTTGGATCAGAATTGGGGTGTGACATACACCAATAGAGATCCCCGACTCACTACTCTCATAGATCACCTTGTCTCCACTAGTGAGTTTATCTTCTAACATGATCCGTGTACCCGCACTCCAATGCGTCACATGAACCATCATACATGGTTGCAATCCAACATGATCCCGGCACCCGCACTGTCATGCGTTGCAAGAGCCATTATACATGGTTGCATATGCTCATATAATAAAGGCTATACTCTAATGGAGAACCCCGACTCTACTCCTAAGGAACCCCGGCTCTACTCCTATGGATCACCGTATCCCATTAGGGCCTAGCACCAACAACATGGCCCATATATTGTGCTCCCACATGCTATACACCCATCATACCCAATCAACAAACAAGCATACATAATTGTTAAAATGCAATGCATGCTCATACATAGCAATAATGGAAAGCATACAATTAAATAACAACCTAAACATATTATCAGTACAATAGACTTGTTATTAATAATGCCCTAAGTCTACGGACTAGACCCCTCACCTGATAGCACAAGAAGTGCAGCAGTAATCAGAAGCCAATAGAAGGCTTCAATAATTACCATGTTAAACACCTATTTAACATATAAAGATTCATTAGTTTGTTGTATAGCTTTTAATTATCTTGGACAAGCTTTACATGCCCATACACGGGTCCCAAGATAAGTAGGGAACCCAACGGTTGGTCTTTTTAGTAATTACTAGGCAAATTAATCAAAACAGACTGAATCGGATGATGAAACCGGTGGAGGGTGTCTCCGGTACAGTCGTTCGGTTAACACTTAGAGTATTTTCTAAGTAGACAGAACTGGAGGAATGAGCGGATGATCGAGCATCCAGCAAATCAGCCGGCTCCTATACAATCATACATATTGGGGATCCAGTAGGTTTTTCGAAGGCTTTGCCAGGTGGACATTCATCCGACACTACTTTCACTTAGCATTAAGCCTAAACGGAGGATCCAAGTTAATCGGACCCACCGAGAAACTAGTTGGGTGATTTGGAAGGTAATCGGAGGATCATGCCTCCGGGAGGTCCTCCGGTATGAGGCTCCGATTGGTTCATTGGTCATAAGCCAAGGCATTGGCCTTGGCGGAGCCTTGGTCTAAGCTAACAAGATGAACGAACATAACCATGCCTCCGGTACGACGCTCCGATTCAAACCCAGAAACCAAGTCACGAACCAAGCTTAGGCTCCAAGCTTTGGAGACTTGTTCTCCACTTCAATACTCCCATTTTAGTTGGTGCGAACCTTATTCCCACTATTATTAGGTACAATGGGAGCCATTTATGGCTCTAATACTCCCATAATGGAGTTGGGTGGATGCAAACCTAGATCTAGGTCAATAATGGAGTCTCCATTATTGGAACTCAACCACCAAGCCTTCTAGCCCTTAAACATCAAGGAAAAGGAGGAAGATTCATTGCAATTACCTCCAAAGGGATGAAGCTAGGGCTTGGAGCTTTAGCTTCAAGTTCTTCTTCCTCTTCTCTTTTTTTCTCGCTCTCCCACGGTTCCAAGAAGGAGAAAAGGAGGTTGGGTCCTCCCTTTTAATGAAATCAGGGAGAGAGAAGGTCAGATCTCACTATCAATTGATTGTTGATAACTAGGTGATCGATCATCCAGTTGGGCCAAAATATAGCTTATTGGCCATCTATTTGGCCCGGATGCTTTGGGACACGTACCCATTCCACCTAAGGTCTACTAGGGCACCTTACCCCACCAAATATACATAATAAAGACTTACTTATCACTTAGATACCACCATTGGGTCCACATCAGGTGCTCCATCAGTCAATGTATTGAGACTTGGCATAGGAGGAATCCGAGTTAGTAAGGGATTCCGGATGCGGGTCTCATAATCCCCCTAATTTATAAGAATTTGACCCAAAATTAAAGAATACTTGAGTTTTCAAACAAATGTGGATACTTCTCCTGCATTGCATCTTCAATTTTCCAAGTGGCTTCTTCAATTGCATAACTACGCCAATGGACCTTCATATAGGGGATGGAACGGTTTCGCAGTTGCTACACATTTCTATCTAATATCGTCACAGGTTCTACGATGCGTGACAAATCTCAATCAATCTATGGGGACTTTTGCACTCAATATGTAAGATGGATCATAAACGTACTTCTTCAAAAGTGAGATGTGGAAGACGTCATGAACTTTTAATAGTGCGGGAGGCAAAGCTAACTGATATGCTACTTTACTGCTTCTCCTCAAAATCTCATATGGACAGATATAATGGGACTCAACTTTCCTTTCTTGCCAAAGCGTCGAATACCACGGTGGGACAACACTTTGAGGAAAACTTTATCACCAATCTGAAATTCCAAGTCCTTACGCCATCCTTCAGCGTAACTCTTTTGTCTGCTTTGAGCTGCCTTGATTTTCTTTCTTATCAGATTCACTTTATTACAAGTGTCTTGTATAATACCAGGCCCCAAAAATTTACACTCACCTACTTCATTCCAATACAGCAGAGTCCTACATCACCTACCATATAGTACCTCATATGGAGTAGCGCTAAGGGTAGCCTAATAGCTATTGTTGTAGGCAAACTCTATCAAAGATAGATACTTGTCCCAATTGCCTTTAAAATCCAATACATAAGCTTGAAGCATATCTTCCAAAATCTATACTGTGCGCTCAGATTGTGCATCGGTCTCAGGATAGAACGAGGTACTGAACTTCAATTGTGTACCCATCACCTTCTGTGAACTGTCCCATAACTTGGATGTGAACCTCAGATCTTTGTCTGACAGAATGCTCTTTGGCAGACCATGCAATCTCACTATATTATCTACATACAACTTGGCCAGCCTGTCCATAGTGTATGTTGGCCTAACAGCTATGGAACGGGCCACCTTTATGAGATGGTCTATTATTACGCAAACTGCATCTACATTGTTTGGTGTCAAGGGTAACTATCAGAAAAGCCATAGTGATATGATCCCACTTCCACTCTGGGATCGGTCATGATTGGTATAACGCAGCTGGTCTTTGTCTATCTGCCTTCACTTGCTAACAAGGCACTTGTACACAAAAGTTGCCACATCAGCTTTCATACCTCCCTACCAATAGGCTTTCTTTAAATCCTGGTACATCTTGGTACTACTAGGGTGGACTGTAAGACCCGTATCGAACTAATCCGGTCTTACCACCTTGAACCAGGTCTACCCATCATGTTCGAACCAAACGGATCAAGTGCGTGAAGGAGATCACGATCCCAGGAATTAAACTGACCCAAAAACACTAAAAATAGGGGGATGATTGCATACCCAGCAAGGGAGGGTCGGAACCCCTCAGTATAAAAGTCAGACCCCCAGTTTCATACCTGGGGTCGGACATTTTAAGAACCAGGGGTCGACGGGATCTCCGACCCCCCATCGACCCCCGGTAATCGGTAAAAACAGCACAAACCAAAAATTAGGAAACTTTCCTAATTTCAATGGGATTCCTTCCTAATCTCAATGGGACTTATTTTGAGAGTTTCTACTCTATAAATAGGACGTCCCTAAGCCTCTTTCACTCATTTTAGAACCCTAATTGGATTGAGAGAAAGAGAAGGGAAGGAGAAGAGAAAGAGAAGAGAAGGAAAGTGGAGAAGAAGATTAAGGAGAAGGCTTTAGAGAAACAAGCCTAATTCTCAGGTATGGATACTATCCCTATGAAATTCTACAGACCTTAGGATAGATAGAGAAGAGGGAATGATCTAGGAGAAACCCAAATCATCCACCCATGGTTAGGTTTTCATGGAAAACCATGGGGAAAATCATGAAAGCCATCTAGGTGAATGAACCACGGTTCTAGGCTATATAACATGTATGGAATGGATTGTAGAAGCAAGCCATAGGACCCCAAACACGAAGAATGGACTGTAGGATGAAAAATTGACTAAACCCACAGGGGGTCGCACGGGGGGTCGATGGCCAATCGACCCTACTAGACCCTGATCATCGACCCCCAGTGTTCGAGAAGTCCAGAATAGGGGTGGTCGCACCCAGGGTCGATGGAACCTCCGACCCTAGCATCGACCCCCAGTTAACAACATGCTTTTTAAAATCAAAATTAATTCTAATTAAATTCTATCGGCTTGGTTAGGTCTTCTAGTGATATAATATCAATATATAGTTGATTCTTAAAGCTTGAAATAGGACCTACGATCAAGTAAAGGTGAGGGAACAAGACCTAAACTAATTGGTTAATAATAAACTATTTTTATTCTCGAGTCCAATGCCATGAATGATTTTATGCGTATATGATTGTTATATGCATTCAACATGTCATCCAATATTTCTATTATTACTGTTCATGCATATTTATTTATTGTTTATGATAATGATGATGATGATGATGATAGGAATAGGCATGTGGATGTATGTGTGTGGTTGGTGTGCTTGATGCGAGCGAGTATCAGGGGGAGGTGTCATAGGCGGGGCCTCAACACTCTAGCTCGATCTCTAACTTAAGTCTTGTCCACTGACATCGTCGTATCATCATTACCTTAGCAGAACTATTACGTCATAGGGTATGAGGGGAGGTGGTCTCGGACCATGTAGTATTTGACTCTACCGGGGGCCTTAGCCCTATCTCTATGGACATATTGAGGGATGCTGGGGTGAGGCTTTAGATAAATTAATTGGCATTAGGATTTGTTAGTTGCGAGCCCAGTTTGCGAGCCCTCGCCAGCAGGGGCTTACGTGTTGGTATGGGCAACGGGTACAGCAATAAACATGACCTTTGTGTGTACATTGTCCATGATTGGGTGCATGTGAGTCGGCAATAAACGTTACCTTTGGGCGGCTTCACACAATAGTGTATAGAGGTGCGGCGTCAATAAACGTGATCTTTGGCCACCTATCCTTTCTATAGCACATTGCAAACTTATTTACCAGACCAAAGATATGAATTAAGTGCATGGATGTATTTGTTGCATTGTTTTATTTGCTCACTGAGCCATGATGTGTGCTCACCCTCTCGATGTCGAATATTTTTAGTTGATGATGCAGGTGCCACAGTTGCAGATTATATAAATGATTCGGTGTATGCGCGTGTTGCTGCAATGGAGGCTGAAGACTTAGAGGATACGCATGACCCCTCATGCGAGTGCAACTCATGCGTGTTCTATTAGGATTTTTTTTGGATTTATAAAAGATGTAATTGATATTTTATTTATTTATGTCTCAATTGATACAACAATAATTTGATATTTTTAATTATGATTATTACATTTAGAATGCTCAGTTCATTTACTATAAGACTTCCGCTATTGTGTATTTATTCTGATTATGGTTGTGGATGCGCATGGTTTTATTTGTAATGGATACCGCCTATTAGAGATCCTGGTTGAACCGTTGGTTTATAGCGGTTCATCACACCGTTCTGAATGATGCAGAAATGGGGTGTGACAACTTGGTATCAGAGCATCTCAGGCTTTATCTGTGAAACCATATACTTCCACAAAAAGGGTGTGAACTGAGATAGGATAAAAATATAAAAGACATAATAATAACACACCATAAGCATCTGTGTTGTTTGAGACTAAACTGAAAGAGAATAATGCATCTATTAAATGAGAAACAAAGATATATATACAACCAAAAGGAAGAACAAACGTTTATATATATAATTAAAGCAGAGTACAGTCCATAGTCCTGACAGTTACTCTGAAGTACAAAAAGAAAAATAAAAAGAGTACATCAAGAAGCTGGAGGTGATGGGGGAGGTGGTGCCTCACGGTCTCTATCATAGTCCTCAGCGTAGACCCTGGTCAACCAAGCTAGCTGAGTCTGGCTCATCTGGAGACTAGCTGTGAGATCAGTCACCCGCTGGTCAGTCATACGCTGAGCCTCTATAAGCTCTCCCATCCTCAGGTCAGACATACGCTGAGCCTCTAGTATCTCATGTAATATCCTCATCATGTCATCAGATGGAGAATACGAAGGACCAGCCGCATGCGAAGGACCAGCTGAAGAAGACGGACCAGCTCCAGTAGCATGAGTAAGTGATGGAGGAGGTATGACATCTACATTCATGTACGGTCGATCATCATCATCCCCATGAACCCCTGCTCCAGCGGCTGCTACTGCAGCCTCAGCATCAGCCATCTCCACTCGAATGCGAGGGCGCACCATCACGTTCCTCTCCTCATCACTGACCTGGGCATCCCGCATGCCCATCTTGCAAATAGCCTCCCAATCCAGAGGCGATGAGAAGGATTTCTTCTGAATCTTCTCATCTACTAAGTCAACCCCCAGGCGGGGAAGCAAGGTAGTGATCATGCGTCCGTAAGGAAGGTTGCCAGTGTGACTGGGCAACGTGGCACTGATCATGGTACGCATGATGATGTATGGAAGGCAGACGGGCTACCTAGTGCATATACAATATAATAGGTACTGGGTCAACTGGGAGATCCTCTCATAATGACCACTCTGCGGTATTAGGTGATGCTGAATGATCTTGCAATATACCCGTGGATCTGAGCACAGACAACTCGCTTTCATCTTCCAGCGATCAGGTCGGATGAGCTGGCTATCGATCTCAGCCCTCATCTATAGAGAAAAGAATTGGGGCTCTCCAGGAGCACGGAACACCATGGGGCCACCATTGGAAATGCCCAACAAGTCGGCCAGCTGCCGATAATCAAAGGAAACGTCAACCCCCTTGAGTAGCTTGTGATGCGAAGCTCATCACCCCTCTCCACATCATTGTAATCTCCCACCACCTGGAGATTACAGTAGAACTGGCATACCAAGTCAGGACGGGTACACGCATCATAAGTGATGACAGGGAGCCATCCCATATCACCAAAGGCTCTCTCCACATTGAATAAGGCTAAGTCAGTCAAGTCCACTTTGCGGCCTCCCTCTACCTTCTTGCGAGCGTAGTGGGCATACTGTGCCTCGGCTTCATTGGTACCGAAGCGAAGACGGTCGCGAACTCTGGGTACCTTGGTACGAGCCATATTATCTGCAAATAAGAAAGAAAAACAAATAATGGGTTAGTAAAGAGGGAAAACCCGAGATTTTGACGTAATAACGAGGTAAATGGGTCAAAAACCTCACTTTTCACCCATACACGTGGGCAGGAGGACTTACATAGATCCTAAACTATCTTGTGGGACTCAAACAGTAAAAAATTTCAACTAATTAGATTGATTGCAAGAAATTTCAAGAAATTCAAAATTTTGACAAAATTAGGGAAAAAAGTGAAAATTTCAAGTTTCTCGATAACCAACTGATGAAACTCAAATATTTTTGAGGGCTTTCATTCCTCGAGTCACCAACAACAAAAGCCCCCAATAAAAATTGAATTTTTACGATTGGAAAAAGTTTAATTTGAAAAATACGAGATAAACGAGCAAAAACCTAGGTTAAGAACCCTAAAAACATAAAAAGGTAGAAGAAGTACCTGTAGCGGAGGTGTAGACGACGAAACGAGGAGTGCAAACCACCAACGGATTGGAATGGGCGCTGTAGCAACTCAGAGGGACGAGCTGAGTCGAAGTGGAGAAGAAAGAATGAGAAATGGACTTTGAATCAGACTTAAAAATCAGATTTTTTTGTCCGGGGGTCAGAAAATTCGATTAAAACAATCGACCCCCGCATCGACCCTCGGCTCTCGGGAACCTGACAGAGAACCAGGGGTCGCACCCTGGGTCGGACATACTCCGACCCCCCCCATCAACCCCCGGCTCTCGGAAAGAATGGGTGATTTCCCAGGGTCGAATACTGAGGGTCAGACACCCATCGACCCCCACCATCGACCCTACAGTGAAAACACAACATTTTCGACAGAATGATCTGAAAATTTTAAATTTTGCATTTTTTAGTGGATTTAAAATATGAGAATAAAGTATTTAATGATTGTCTCTCATGTTCAATGATTTTAGACAATCCTATTAGCAGATTAATTAATAGCGGGACGCAGGGCAACCAGACAGAGCCGTAACTCTATCCCACCACCACCACCTGTGGGGGAAGATAACCAGACACACCCGGAACCACAGGGGGACAGGAACACGGCACAATCCGTCATAAATGGGCAAGCAAATCCTACCAATTTTCTAGCTCCACCTACAGACTTGGCCACAGTCGTAATGAACTTGGCCCAACAACTGCAACAGATGCAACAGGCATAAGCTACTATCCAAGCGGCCATAGGCATAACTCTTCCAGCTGCACAAACACCTCCAATGCCAGTTGGACAGGCAAGTACAGCACCCGGGGGAAGTAACATAGTACCCCACGCACCTCAGACTCCTATCATGCAGGCTCAAGTACCGAATCCTGAAATAGCTCAAGGTGGATATCAATATCAACCACCTATATATGGAGCGTATGTCCCGCAGCCATTAGACCACTCCAGACTGGTGGAGCGTTTTCTAAAATTAAAGCCCAGAGAATTCAATGGTAAGCCAGCAGATCCTTTATGGCCAGCACACTGGGTTGACGAAATGGAAAGAAACTTTATGATGATGACATTAAATGAAGAAGAAAAAGTGTTGTGTGCCACCTTTATGCTGAAAGGAGATACACACCATTGGTGGAGGTCTACCAGGATGTTTACTTACAAAGTACGCCCAACTGACTTGGGATATTTATAAAGAGGCGTTCTTTGAGAAGTTCTTTCCAAGAAATTTCAGAGATTCTATGGAAAGAGAGTTCCTGAGTTTTTATCAGGGACAGATGACCGTTGATGCATATCAACAGCGTTATGAAGAGCTATTCTTCTTTGCACCCACTAGTATGCAAGAGGAAAACACAAAAACCCAAAGATTCATCATGGGACTTAGGGGAAGCATCCGCGAGCATGTTCGGGGACATGAAAAGAAAATCTATAATAAAGCAACACAAATTGCTCGAGTTATAGAGTCGAGCCAGAAGGAGAGTTATTTCATGCAAAACAGAGGTATAAAAAGGCCAGCTAGAAATTCTTATAACGGAGGGAATAACAAGACATTCAAACTCTTCCATGCTCAAGGCTTTACCGCTGCGACCAAGACTATCCCCGTAGTTCAACAGCAACAGAAGCCAATTTACTGAAGGGATAAAATGTTTTAACTGCAACCAAGTGGGACATATAGCAAGGGAATGTCCTAAGCCCAAGAAACAGCTACATCAAGGACGAGTTTACGCGGTTACATCTGAGGATGCTGCCGCATCGCCTGATGTGGTTACAGGTATGACTTACATTTTGTTAGTTGTATTACATTGTATGAGCATGTAGACTAAACCAAAACAAATCACAGGTATCGTACCTATCAATGGCATTCCCGCTAGAGTACTCTTTGATTCAGGAGCTACTCATTCCTTTATATCTGTGACGTTTGGAAAGAAGTTAAATCTACCCCTTAAATCCTTAGACTACAAACTACTTGTACGATCACCTATGGGATTAGAAGTGGAGTGAGAAAAAGGTTATGGACCATGTCCAGTTCTTATTGATGAAAAGACCTTGGATGCGACCATGATCCAACTTGAGATGGCAGAGTTTGACGTCATCTTGGGAATGGACTGGTTAGTTCGGCATTCTGTAAACCTATTGTGTGTCGAAAAGAAGCTGACATTTAAAGACAAGGAAGGAGCCGAGTTCAATTTTACAGGAACGAAACTTCTCCGAAAACAAAAGCTCATACTCTCGGCGCTAAAGGCTAAGAAGTGCCTTGAGAAAGGAGCAGTCAGTTATTTAGTATCTGTGGTTGACATTACCAAGGAAGCACCACGAATGGAAGATATTGATGTCGTTCGTGACTATCCAGACGTATTTCCTGAATAATTACCAAGATTACCACCCGACCGAGCTACAGAGTTCGTTATAGATCTTATACCTGGAGCCACACCAGTATCGAAAGCACCTTATCGAATGGCCCCTACTGAACTGAAGGAATTGAAAGTACAACTACAGGAACTGCTGGACAAGGGTTACATTCGCCCTAGCATTTCACCATGGGGAGCACCAGTATTATTCGTGAAGAAAAAGGACGGTAGCGTTCGCTTGTGTATAGACTACCGAGAACTGAATGAACTGATAATCAAGAATCGATATCCATTGCCTCGGATCGATGACCTGTTCGATCAGTTGCAAGGTGCCAAAGTGTTCTCAAAGATTGATCTTCGGTCAGGCTACCATCAGCTGAAGATTAAGGATGGTGATATCCCCAAGACAGCATTCAGGACCAGATATGAATATTATGAATTTTTGGTCATGTCTTTTGGGTTGACAAACGCACCAGTAACCTTTATGGAACTTATGAACCGGGTTTTCCATGACATGTTGGATACGTCAGTTATTGTATTCATTGATGATATATTAGTCTACTCCAAAGATGAGGAAACTCATGTCAAGAATCTAAACGCCGCTCTGCAGCGACTATGAAGGGAAAAGCTCTACGCCAAATTTACAAATTGTGAGTTTTGGCTAAAGGAAGTCACATTTATAGGCCATGTAGTATCCGCCGAAGGAATTAAAGTGGATCCTAGCAAGATCGAGGCTATTGTAAAGTGGGAAGCACCGAAGAGCGTTGTGGAAATTAAAAGTTTTCTGGGTCTAGCTGGGTATTATCGACGATTTGTGGAAGACTATTCCTGAATTTCCGTACCTCTTACCAGTTTGACTAAGAAGGGCGAGAAGTTTGTCTGGATGGACAAATGCGAGAAGAGTTTCCAAACCTTGAAAGCTAGATTGATATCAGCTCCAATCTTGACCATCCTGATTCCAGGACAACCATTCATCTTGTACACCGATGCGTCAGGACTGGGATTAGGATGTGTACTTATGCAAGGAGAACAAGTAATTGCATATGCCTCAAGACAACTGAAGACACATGAAAATAACTACCCCACTCATGATTTGGAACTAGCGGCAGTAGTACTTGCTGTCAAAATATGGAGACATTATCTGTACAGGGAGAAGTTTCAGATTAAATCAGATCATAAAAGTCTTACTTATCTATTTAATCAGAAGGAGCTGAATATGAGACAAAGAAGATGGCTGAAACTATTGAAAGACTATGATTGTGATATCCAGTATCATCCAGGGAAAGCTAATGTAGTAGCCGATGCGTTGAGCAGAAAGGCAAT
The DNA here is from genome assembly GCA_028583415.1 of Protea cynaroides. Taxonomy (NCBI): domain Eukaryota; kingdom Viridiplantae; phylum Streptophyta; class Magnoliopsida; order Proteales; family Proteaceae; genus Protea; species Protea cynaroides. Next base: position 75,289,925 of record CM053276.1, on the reverse strand, counting down.
GATAAAATCTTAGGGAGAGGTTAGCACAACTGCCGCAATGTGTACTACCAGAAAGGTATTCAAGCACGGTAACGAGCAGTTTGTGATAGATGCACCAGATGGATCAGCCAACCAAGGGTTTATTCATCGGTTTTCAAATATGTTCGTCGCATTGAAAATTATACCAGATATAGTTGATTAAGTGAAGACAGCTATCAAATCAGACCCTTACCTGAGAACGGTACAAGAAGACATCGAAAAAGGTAGAACTAACCCTGAGTTCACCTTGGACGAAGAAAAGGTATTGAAGTACAAAGGAAGAATATGTGTACCCGAAACAGAAAGTGTGGACATTAGACACCGATTGATGAAAGAAGCCCATACCACCATCTATTCGATATTAACTGGAAGCACTAAGATGTATCATGATCTAAAGAAACTATATTGGTGGAGAGGAATGAAAGCAGATGTAGCTAAGTTCGTGTCTCAATGCCTAAATTGTCAGAAAGTAAAGGCAGAACGACAAAGACTGGCAGGACTGTTACAGCCGTTACCAGAACCAACATGGAAATGGGACTGCATCACTATGGACTTAGGCACAGGATTACCACTGACTCCTCGAGTAGTTGACGCAGTTTGGGTGATTGTAGACCGCCTGACTAAAACAGCTCGCTTTATACCTATACGACCCCAGTATACACTAGAGAGGTTAGCTAAGCTGTATGTGGATAACATTGTGCGATTACACGGTGTACCTGAAAGTATTGTGTCCGATAGAGATCCACGATTTACTTCAAAGTTTTGGAAAGGATTGCAAAAGGCTATGGGTACAACATTGAAGTTTAGTACTGCATTCCATCCACAGACAGATGGACAGTCGGAGCGTACAATTCAGATTCTAGAAGATATGCTTCGAGAATGTGTAATTGACTTCAAAGGATCATGGAATGAAAAGTTACCACTGATTGAGTTCGCTTATAATAATAGCTATCAGGCTACTATATAGATGTCACCCTATGAAGCACTGTATGGCAGAAAGTGTCGAACTCCTTTGTTTTGGAACGAAGTCGGGGAACGTAGTATTGTTGGACAGGAATTTGTTGAAGAGACTTGTCGAGTGGTTGACATAATCAAAGAAAGAGTGAGAACAACTCAGAATCGTCAGAAGCAGTATGCCGATACCCGACGTCGAGACCTTGAGTTCGTCGTGGGTGATAAAGTATTCTTAAAAGTATCGCCTATGCGAGGATTGAAACGGTTCGGACAGAAAGGGAAATTAAGTCCAAGATATGTCAGACCATATGAGATTCTAGCTAAGCGTGGGAAAGTGGTTTACCAATTAGCACTACCACCATCTATGTCAAGTGTGCATGACGTATTTCACATTTCCTTATTGAAGAAGTATGTCAAGGATCCAACACACATTTTGACAATAGACTTACCTGATTTGACTGATGATTTGACATTTGAAGTAACATCATCTGAAATCACCAGCCGAAAGGTTCAACGACTACGCAACCGAGATATCTATTATGTTAAGGTCACCTGGAGAAGTAGAGACATGGAAGAAATTACATGGGAAGAAGAGAATGCTATGCGAAAGCAATACCCTCATTTATTCGACTCAGAAGGTATGTACAATTTCGAAGACAAAATTTTTATAAGTAGGGGGGAGTTGTAAGACCCGTATCGAACTAACCTGGTCTTACCACCTTGAACCAGGTCTACCCATCATGGTCGAACCAAACGGATCAAGTGCGTGAAGGAGATCTCGATCCCAGGTATTAAACTGACCCAAAAACACTAAAAATAGGGGGAGGGTCACATGCCCAGCAAGGGAGGGTCGGAACCCCTCAGTATAAAAGTCAGACCCCCAGTTTTATACCGGGGGTCGGACATTTAAAAACCAGGGGTAGACGGGATCTCCGACCCCCCCATCAACCCCCGGTAATCGGTAAAAACAGCACAAACCAAAAATTAAGAAACTTTCCTAATTTCAATGGGATTCCTTCCTAATCTCAATGGGACTTATTTTGGGAGTTTTTACTCTATAAATAGGACGTCACTAAGCCTCTTTCACTCCTTTTAGAACCCTAATTGGATTGAGAGAAAGAGAAGAGAAGGAGAAGAGAAAGAGAAGAGTAGGAAAGTGGAGAAAAAGATTAAGGAGAAGGCTTCAAAGAAACAAGCCTAATTCTCAGGTATGGATACTATCCCCATGAAATTCTACAGACCTTAGGATAGATAGAGAAGAGGGAATGATCTAGGAGAAACCCAAATCATCCACCCATGGTTAGGTTTTCATGGAAAACAATGGAGAAAATCATGAAAGCCATCTAGGTGAATGAACCACGGTTCTAGGCCATAGAACATGTGTTGAATGGATTATAGAAGCAAGCCATAGGACCCCAAACAGGAAGAATGGACTGTAGGATGAAAAATTGACTAAACCCACAGGGGTCGCACGGGGGTCGATGGCCAATCGACCCTACCAGACCCTGATCATCGACCCCTAGTATTCGGGAAGTCCAGAATAGGGGTGGTCGCACCCAGGGTCGATGGAACCTCCGACCCTAGCATCGACCCCCAGTTAACAGCATGCTTTTTAAAATCAGAATTAATTCTAATTAAATTTTATCGGCTTGGTTAGGTCTACTAGTGATATAATATCAATATATAGTTGATTCTTAAAGCTTGAAAGAGGACCTACGATCAAGTAAAGGTGAGGGAACAAGACCTAAACTAATTGGTTAATAATAAACTATTTTTATTCTTGAGTCCAATTCCATGAATGATTTTATGCGTGTATGATTGTTATGTGCATTCAACATGTCATCCAATATTTCTATTATTACTGTTCATGCATATTTATTTATTGTTTATGATAATGATGATGATGATGATGATAGGAATAGGCATGTGGATGTATGTATGTAGTTGGTGTGCTTGATGCGAGCGAGTATCAGGGGGAGGTGTCATAGGCGGGGCCTCAGCACTCTAGCTCTATCTCTAACTCAAGTATTGTCCACTGACATCGTCGTATCGTCATTATCTTAGCAGAACTATTACGTCATAGGGTATGAGGGGAGGTGGTCTCGGACCGTGTAGTCTCTTGACTCTGTTGGGGGGCCTTAGCCCTATCTCTATGGACGTATTGAGGGATGTTGGGGTGGGGCCTTGGATACACTGATTGGCATTAGGATTTGTTAGTTGCGAGTCCAGTTTGCGAGCCCTCGCCAGCAGAGGCTTACGTGTTGGTATGGGCAATGGGTACAACAATAAACGTGACCTTTGTGTGTACATTGTCCATGATTGAGTGCATGTGAGTCGGCAATAAACGTTACCTTTGGGCGGCTTCACTAACTAGTGTATAGAGGTGCGGCGTCAATAAACGTGATCTTTGGCCACCTATCCTTTCTATAGCACATTGCAAACTTATGCATATGTTTGTTGCATTGTTTTGTTTGCTCACTGAGCCATAATGTGTGCTCACCCTCTCGACGTTGAATATTTTTAGTTGATGATGCAGGTACCACAGTTGAAGATTATATAAATGATTCGGTGTATGCGCGTATTGCTGCAATGGAGGCTGAAGACTTAGAGGATATGCATGAACCCTCATGCGAGTGCAACTCATGCGTATTCTATTAGAATTTTATTTGAATTTATAAAAGATATAATAGGTATTTTATTTATTTATGTCTCAGTTGATACAACAATAATTTGATTTAATTATGATTATTACATTTAGAATGCTCAGTTCATTTACTATAAGACTTCCGCTATTGTGTATTTATTCTGATTATGGTTGTGGATGCGCATGATTTTATTTTTAATGGATACTGCCTATTAGAGATCTTGGTTGAACCGTTGGTTTATAGCGGTTCATCACACCGTTCTGAATGCAGAAATGGGGTGTGACATGGACTGTGAAAGGAGAGGAATGAGCCTCAATCATGATGGTCTCCTTTAATGATTGGGAAGACTCTGGTACACACACTCTTCCCCTGTATTTGATCAAGCCCATACTGTCAATAGAGAAATTTGGGTCTTGTTTTCCTTTCTTAAGATCGTGCTTGAGGGTCTTCAGATAAACATCATTGTTAGTGGCATCCTTAATCTCATCCAGCAGGGTAGGCTGAATAGTCAAAGTATTAAGTAACCCTGATGCTGCGCCAACCCAATCTATAGCTAATGTATCTGTAGTGGACACTTCGTCACCTAGAAGTGGAGCGACGGCCAGTGTATGGGCCATATTTCATCCCTTGTCAAGGTTAACAAAATTGGGATCGTGTTCCCGACGTGCTACCAAGGCTTTCCTAGTCACACCCCAATTCCGCACTATTCAGAATGGTGTGATGAACCGCTAATAAACCAACGGTTCAACCAGGATCTCACAATAGACTATCCCACATGATAAACGAAAACACATTCCACATTAATCAGAGGTAATAAAATAAATAGCGAAAGTCTTACAGATAATGAACTGAGAATCTAAATGTGATAACCATGAATAAATATTAAATTATTGTTAAATCAACTGAGACATTTAAATAAATATCAATTACATGTCTTTAATAAAATCTAAACAAAATCTAATCGAATACACATGAGTTGCACTCGCATGAGGAGTCATGCATATCCACTAAATCTTCAGCTTCCATTGTCGCCACATGCCCGTATACAGGAGCGTTCATATAATCTTCAACGGTGGTACCTGCATCATCAACTAAAATTATTCGAATTTGAAAGGGTGAGCACACATCACGGCTCAGTGAGAAAACAAAACAATGCAACAATACATATGCATGCATTCAATTCATATCTTTGGTCTGGTTTAAAGTTTGCAATGTGCTATAGAAAGGATAGGTGGCCGCCGCACCTCTATACATGAATGTGTGAAACGCCCAAAGAAAACGGCACTGTCGCCCCACATGCACCCACCATGGACAATATACACCCCATGAAAACGGCATGGCTGTACCAGTTGCCCATACCAACACATAAGCCCCTGTTGGCGAGGGATTACAAACTGGGCTCGCAACTAACCAACCCTAATGTCAAACAATGTATCCAAGGTCTCACCCCAGCATCCTTCAATACATCCATAGAGATAGAGCTAGGGTCTGGTGACCAGGCTGAACCACATTGTCATGTCCCCCCCCCCTGATGCCCTACGACATATTAGTTTCGCTAAGGTAATGGTGATACGACGATGTTAGTGGACAAGACTTGTGTAAAGATAGAGCTAGAGTCTGGTGACCAGGCTGAACCACAATGTCACGTCCTCCCCCTGATGCTCCACTCGCATCAAGCACACTAACACTTGTTTAGTGGACATGACTTGAATAGACCATGGCACAATATACCCTGATGAGAACGGCATAGAAGTACCGATTGATACCATCCCTACCTGCACCATGTACACCAGCCAAACACAAACATTCACATGCCTATTCCTACCATCATCAACATCATCGTGTTATAATCAATAAATTTAAATATGCATGAACAGTAATAATAGAAATAATGGATGACATGTTGAATGCACATTACAAGCACACACGCATATCACAATCATGGTATTGGACTCAAGAAATAAAAATAGTTTGTTATTAACCAATTAGTTTAGGTCTTGTTCCCTCACCTTAGCTTGTTAATAGATCCTCTTCCAAGCTTTAGTATCACCTTTATAATGTTATTATATTGTTAGAAGACCTAACAAAGTCGATAGAATTTAATTAGAATTAATTCTGAATTTAAAAACTATGCTGTTAACTGAGGGTCGGAGGTAGGGTCGGAGTCATGATTGACCCTGGGTGCGACCCTCCCCAAATCTGGACTTCCAGAACCCTGAGGGTCGATACTCAGGTCACATAGGGTCGGATGGTCATCGACCCTCTGTGTGACCCCCTGTGGTTTTTGGTCAATTTTCCTCCTTTTAGTCCATTCTTCGTGTTTGAGGTCCTATGGCTTGCTCCTACAGTCCATTCAACATACATTCCATGGTCTAGAACCCTGAATCATCTACCTATATAGCTTTTATGTATTCTCCCATGGTTTTTCATGGAAATCTAACCATGGGTTGATGGTTTGGATTTCTCCGAGATCACACTCTCATCCTTATCTAACCTAAGGTCTGTAGAAATTCAAGGAATTAGTATCCATACCTGAGAAGAATACTCCTTCTCTGTAATTCTTCTTGTTTTTGCTTTCTTCTCTTCCTTGCTTCTCTTCTTCTTCTCTTCCTTCTCTTCTCTTTCTCTCAATTCAATTAGGGTTGTAAAAGGAGTGAAAGAGGCTTAGGGACATCCTATTTATAGAGTAAAACCTCCCAAAATAAGTCTCATTGAGGTTAGGAAAGGTTCCAATTGAAATTAGGAAGGTTTCCCAATATTCGGTTCGTGCTGTTTTTCCCGAATATCGAGGATCGATGGGAGGGTCGGACAATTCATAGACCCCCTGCGACCCATGGTTGAAGGTCGATGGGAGGGTCGATGGGAGGGTCGGACCTGTTTGTTAAGACATGTGACCCTACCCTCATTTTGACTGTTTTTGGGTAAATTTTCATATTGGGTCTGGGGTTTCTTCACACACTTGGTCCACTTGGCTCGACCATGATATGTAGATGGTTCACGACACGAAATGTAAGGTTAGACCGGGTTCATGGCGTGTGGGTCTTACAACTCCACCACCCTTAAAAGAAATTTCATCCTCGAAATTTTAAAGTACGGATCTTACAACTCCCCCATCCTTAAAATGAATTTTGTCCTCAAAATTTGAACGTACAAATCTTACAACTCCCCCATCCTTAAAATAAATTTTGTCCTCAAAATTTTAAATTTACTTCGGAGTCAATAGGTGAGAATTCTATTTTCGCATTGCATCTTCTTATTTCCATGCCGTCTTCTCCACGTCTTGTCTTCGTCAGATTATCTTCGTATAATTGATACCAAGTTTTTAAGGTATTGTACCTTTCAACTAGTGAACTAGGCTGGTACCACTTCAATAGTTAAATCTCCTATTTAATCCAGTGATTCCGTGGTCAATACTTTTGATATGGATCTCCAATGTACTTCTTCAATAGAGACACACGAAATACATCATGCACACTAGACATGGATAGCGGTAACGCTAATTGATATGCAATTTTTCTACGTCTCTCCAGAGTTTATAAGATTCGACGCATATATAGAATACAACTTTCTCTTCTTGTCTAATCATTTCAAACTGCGCATAAGTGATATCTTCAAAAACAACACTTTGTCACTTATGGTGAACTCGAGGTCTTGGTGTCTATTCTGACAATCCTGAGCTATCCTGCCCCTTTTCTTTGATCTTGTCTGCCACTCGATAGTTTTTATTCATTAGACTTAGGTCTCAAGAGTCTTCATTCACCAACTTCATTCCAAAATAGAGGGGTTTGACATTTCTACCGTACCATGCTATATGGGTGACATTTACATGATAGCTTGGTAGCATCTTCAATTCATGGTAACTTCTCAACTCCAACTCCTTGAAATCAATTCACAAGCTCGGGGCATATCTCTTAGGATCTGTATAGTCTGCCCCGACTATTCGTCGGTTTGGGGTAAAGTGCAGTACTAAACTTCAACTTTGTCCCCATTATTTTCTGTAGATCCTCCCAAAACTTCGAGATAAGGCATAAGCCTCTGACCAACACTAAGCTCTCATGCATACCATTCATTCTGGTAATATTATCTACATATAGCTTATTTAGCCGCTCCAAAGCATACCGAGGTCATATAGCAATGGAATGAGCTATTTTCATAAGACGATCAACAACCACCCAACCATGTCAACCGATTTGGGAGTCAGTGGCAAATCATTGACATAGTTCACGATACTGCAGTTCCATTCCCAAAACAAAAGTCAGGGTTTGATTTTCCTTTTCTAAGTCTGCTTACACTGTTCCTACATACAGACCTAAAAAAATTACTACTTTTACTTCATCCATAAATTCAGAGATGATCTTTAATGCCACAAGCGCAACCGACGAACTATTGCTCCATAAATTCATCCATAAATTCTTGCTTAATTGGATCATCACGAGTTTCTATTATATGTTACTCTCCTTCCAAATCTGAATCTATTGCTGCAAAACATAAGGTAGCATTTATACTGGGCCCTTCCTTGGACTTCATAATTCCCATCGGCGATCGTATAAGCAGTTTGAAATCTAAAGACTTAATGGGTATATTTAGATTCTTTCCAAATGACACAGATATAAAAGGATGAGTAGCTCCATAATCAAAGAGCACTCTGGTAGGAATGCCATTACTAGGTACGATACCTGTGATTTGTTTTAATTTAGTCTACATGCTCATGCAATGTAACATAAAATGACAGGTTTACGTCATACTTGTGACCACATCAGACGATGCGCCAGCATCCTTGGCTGAAACAGCGTAAACTCTTCTTTGCTGTAGTTGTTTTCTGGGCTTAGTACACTCTCTTGAGACATGCCCTACTTGGTTGCAGTTAAAACACTTGATCCCCTCACCATTTTGCTTTGGTTGCCGTGGGGTTGCTGAAATGGTTTTGGTTGCAGCATTGAAGCCCTGGGTACGGAAGGGTTGGAATACCTTGGTGTTGCCTCCGTTGTAAAATTTTTCATTTGGCCTTTTTATTCCCCTATTTTGAGTAAAATAGCTCTCTTTTTGGCTCGACTCTATCACTCGAACAATTTGTACAGCTTCATTGTAGATTTTCTTCTCCAGTCCCAAAACATGTTCACGTATGCTTCCCCTAAGTCCCATGACGAACCTTCGGGTTTTCGTATCCTCCTCTTGCATACTGACTGGTGCAAAGAAAAACAGCTCCTCATAACGCTATTGATATGCGTCGACAGTCATCTGCCCCTGATATAAACTCAGAAACTCTCTCTCCATAGAATCTCTGAAACTTCTAGGGAAGTATTTCTCAAAGAATGCCTCTTTGTATATATCCCAGGTCAAGTGGGCGTGTTTGGTTAATAGATATGTCCTGGTAGACTTCCACCAATGGTGTGCATCGCTTTTGAGCATAAATGTGACACACAACACTTTCTCCTCCTCATTTACGGTCATCATCATAAAATTTCTTTCCATTTCGTCAATCCAGTGTACCGGCCACAAAGGATCTGCTAGCTTACCATCGAATTCTTTGGGCTTCATCTTAAGAAAATACCCGATCAGTCTGGAGCGGTCCAGCTGATACGGAGCATAGGCCCCATACGTAGGTGGTTGGTACTGATAACCACCTTGAGCTATCTCAGGGTTTTGCACTGGAGCTTGCATGACTGGTGTTTGAGGTGCATGGGGTACTGCATTATTTCCCCCTGGTATTGTGCTTGCCTGTCCTGCTGGCATCTGTGTCGTATGTGCAGCTGGAAAAACCACGCCTATGGCAGCTTGCATATTAGTTTGCACCTATTGTATTTGTTGCAGTTGTTGTGCCAAGTTCATTACGACTGTAACTAAATCTATAGGTGGGGCTGGCAAGTTTGTAGGATTTGCCTGACCATTAGCTCCTGGCGGTGCCACGTTTGGATTCTCTAGTACTTCAGGAATTTCATGACTGGTTTCATCTATCGAAGGTGGTGGTGGGATTTGGTTACGTCCGCGTCTGTTCCCTCTTCGCCCAGCCATTTCCTATTCTGGTGGTGTAGTGTCTGAAAAGTCATAGAATACGTGAGGCAATCAATATATACTTCATTCTCATATTTGGATACACTAACCAATGGTATTTTCAAATTTTTCAGATCATTCAGTGAAAAATACTGTCTTTCCTATGCAGGGTCGATGGTGGGGGTCGATGGGTATCCGACCCTCAGTATCCGACCCTGGGAAATCATCCATTTTTTTCCCGAGTATATAATGCCATTGGTCAAGGCACTTCAAGAGTAAATCTGGAGAAGCTTTCATACATCAGTAAATCAGGTATAAATCAGGAGAAAGATTTCGTACAACAATAAATCAGATATATATCAGAAGACGTATGCTCAACATGATTAAACATTTAACTATTCATTCAGTTCATATCTCTGATCATGTTGTCGATCATGAGAATGGTTCAGATTGGTATAATCAGGACTAATACTAAAGAAATAATATCTATAACTCCAATTGACAGGTTAAATCAAGAAGGTATTCTGTCAACGCCCGAGAAATTAAAATCTGGTATGTGCTTCCTCTATAATCATAAGAGTAAATCAATAATGCACCGCATCCTATATAAACCTATCTACTTATATGGTCATAATAGATTTGATCCTTTGCTGAAAATGTCCGAGGTATCATCTTCAGAAGACATTCTTCAATCCTTGTCGGATCATTCTATCATGATACAACTATCCCATACATCGGTGGCTGATAAGGTTAACCACCTTGATACACTGCTTGTTGTGCACCAAACTTCTGCACTGGGGTGTGCATTACTGGGATTTACTGTATGGTAGGCACTGTATTATAGGTAACATGTGTTGGGGTACAGTGATGCTACCAATTGGTACCATACTTGGTTTGACCCGGAGGTGTTGATGTAGCATCAGCAACTTGGGTAGTGATTTACATAGCAACTTCCATAGTCGGTCTCATCTGTTGTTGCTCTTGTATTTTATTGGGTCAAGTTTATGACAACCGTGACCAAGGTAATTGGTAGTCTAGGTGGTTAGCTGGAGTGGCCTGGTTGTTCATTTCCTCTTATTTGCTCTAATCTGATTACCAACTCAGATGAGTTTTCATTACCCGTTCTCGACCCAGATAGTGGTGGGGTCAAGTTGCAACATCCTCTTCTTGCTTAGTGGGCAATAGATCAGCTTATAATGGATCTCACTCTGAGTCTCCACATCACCCAGGAGTATAGCTTAAGCTTCTTTATAGTTTCTCTTATTCTTAATGTGTGGCCATTATTCTCTTATCTCTGTTTGGATTTAGCCCGAGACCTTTCCCTTTACCTTTGCAGGGAATTAGGCATTACTAGCCATTTTTTCCTTCCTTTGTCATACGTCGAGTTTCACATCTTGTGAGTACCAACTTGGCATTCAATTTTTCTGCTTTACAGATGCTTCCTTCTTCTTACTGTACTATATCCTTTGTATTCCTAGATAACTGCCCGACATATAGATAATACCCTATATTATTTGTTTATCAGGATGAATTTTGGTCTTCTCTTTCTATTTGATTGTATATATATGGTTCCACCGTTTATATGTACATTATTGTCTTGTTAAGTTCTGTCTCAACCAACACAGGTGCTTATGGTGTGTTTGTATTAACGTTTTTAATTTATCCTAACTCAGTTCATGGACTCCAGTGGTAGTATTCAGGTTTAATGGGTAAGGCCTACGAGAGCTCTGATACCAAGTTGTCACACCCCAATTCCGCACTATTTAGAATGGTGTGATGAACCGCTAATAAACCAACGGTTCAACCAGGATCTCACAATAGACTATCCCACATGATAAACGAAAACACATTCCACATTAATCAGAGGTAATAAAATAAATAGCGAAAGTCTTACAGATAATGAACTGAGAATCTAACTGTGATAACCATGAATAAATATCAAATTATTGTTAAATCAACTGAGACATAATTAAATAAATATCAATTACATGTCTTTAATAAAATCTAAACAAAATCTAATCGAATACGCATGAGTTGCACTCGCATGAGGAGTCATGCATATCCACTAAATCTTCAGCTTCCATTGTCGCCACATGCCCGTATACAGGAGCGTTCATATAATCTTCAACGGTGGTACTTGCGTCATCAACTAAAAGTATTCGAATTCGAAAGGGTGAGCACACATCACGGCTCAGTGAGTAAACAAAACAATGCAACAATACATATGCATGAAATCAATTCATATCTTTGGTCTGGTTTAAAGTTTGCAATGTGCTATAGAAAGGATAGGTGGCCGCCGCACCTCTATACACGAAGGTGTGGAAATGCCCAATGAAAACGGCACTGTCGCCCCACATGCACCCACCATGGACAATATACACCCCATGAAAATGGCATGGCTATACCGGTTGCCCATACCAATACGTAAGCCTCTGTTGGCGAGGGTTTACAAACTGGGCTCGCAACTAACCAACCCTAATGTGAAACAATGTATCCAAGGCCTCACCCCAGCATCCCTCAATACATCCATAGAGATAGAGCTAGGGTCTGGTGACCAGGCTAAACCACAATGCCACGTCCCTCCTGATACCCTACGACATATTAGTTCCGCTAAGGTAATGGCGATACGACGATGTTAGTGGACAAGACTTGAGTAAAGATAGAGCTAGAGTCTGGTGACCAGGCTGAACCACAATGTCACGTCCTCCCCCTGATGCTCCACTCGCATCAAGCATACTAACACTTGCTTAGTGGACATGACTTGAATAGACAATGGCACAATATACCCCGATGAGAACGGCATCGAAGTACCGGTTGATACCATCCCTACCCGCACCATGTACACCAGCCAAACACAAACATTCACATGCCTATTCCTACCATCATCAACATCATCATGTTATAATCAATAAATTTAAATATGCATGAACAGTAATAATAGAAATATTGGATGACATGTTGAATGCACATTACAAGCACACACGCATATCACAATCATGGTATTGGACTCAAGAAATAAAAATAGTTTGTTATTAACCAATTAGTTTAGGTCTTGTTCCCTCACCTTAGCTTGTTAATAGATCATCTCTCAAGCATTAGAATCACCTTTATAATGTTATTATATTGCTAAAAGACCTAACAAAGTTGATAGAATTTAATTAGAATTAATTCTGAATTTAAAAACCAAGCTGTTAAGTGAGGGTCGGAGGTAGGGTCGGAGTCATGATCGACCCTGGGTGCGACCTTCCCCAAATCTGGACTTCCAGAACCCTGAAGGTCGATACTCAGGTCACATAGGGTCGGATGGTCATCGACCCTCTGTGCGACCCCCTATGGTTTTTGGTCAATTTTCCTCCTTTTAGTCCATTCTTCATGTTTGGGGTCCTATGGCTTGCTCCTACAGTCCATTCAACATACATTCCATGGTCTAGAACCATGAATCATCCACCTATATAGATTTTATGTATTCTCCCATGGTTTTCCATGGAAACCTAACCATGGGTTGATGGTTTAGATTTCTCCGAGATCACACTCTCATCCTTATCTAACCTAAGGTCTGTAGAAATTTATGGAATTAGTATCCATACCTGAGAAGAATACTCCTCCTCTGTAATTCTTCTTCTTTTTGCTTTCTTCTCTTCCTTGCTTCTCTTCTTCTTCTCTTCCTTCTCTTCTCTTTTTCTCAATTCAATTAGGGTTGTAAAAGGAGTGAAAGAGGCTTAGGGACGTCCTATTTATAGAGTAAAACCTCACAAAATAAGTCCCATTGAGTTTAGGAAAGGTTCCAATTGAAATTAGGAAGGTTTCCTAATTTTCGGTTCGTGCTGTTTTTCCCGAATACCGAGGGTCAATGGGAGGGTCGATGGGAGGGTCGGACAATTCATAGACCCCCTACGACCCATGGTTGAGGGTCGATGGGAGGGTCGGACCTATTTGTTAAGACATGCGACCCTACCCTCATTTTGACTGTTTTTGGGTAAATTTTCATATTGGGTCTTGGGTTTCTTCACACACTTGGTCCACTTGGCTCGACCATGATATGTAGACGGTTCACGACACGAAATGTAAGATTAGACCGGGTTCATGGCGTGCGGGTCTTACATTCATGCTCAGTGCATCGGCCACCACATTGGCCTTTCTTGGGTGGTACTTGATGTCACAATCATAATTTTTCAATAGCTCTAACCATCTTTGTTGTCTCATATTTTGTAAGACTTGTATCGAACTTACCGGTCTTACCACCATGAACCAGGTCTACCCATCATGGTCGAGCCCAATGGACCAAGTGTGTGAAGGTGATAACGATCCCAGGTATTAAAATGACCCAAAAACAGTAAAATAGGGGGAAGGGTCGCACACCCAGCTAGGCAGGGTCGGACCCCCCCAATATAAAAGTCAGACCCTGAGTTTCTAATCGGGGGTCAGACAATTTAGAACCAGGGGTCGACGGGATCTCCGACCCCCTTATCGACCCCCAGTCTGTCGACAGAAACTGTGATTTGGAAACTTTCCAAATTGCAATGGGATTCTTTCTTAATCTCAATGGGACTTATTTTGGGAGTTCCTACTCTATAAATAGGACGTCCCTAAGCCTCTTTCACTCCTTTTAGAACCCTAATTGGATTGAGAGAAAGAGAAAAGAAGGAGATGAGAAGGAGAAGAGAAGGAAAGTGGAGAAGACCAAAGAGAAGGCTTCAGAGAAACAAGTTTATTTCTCAGGTATGGATACTATCTCCATGAATTTCTCAAGACCTTAGAGTAAATAGTGAAGAGGGTATGATCTAGGAGAAACCCAAATCATCCATCCATGGTTAGGATTCAATGGAAACCATATAGGAGATTATTAAAACCATGTAGGTGAATAAATTATAGTTCTAAACCATAGAACATGTATGGAATGGATTATAGAAGCAAACCATAGGACCCAAACATGAAAGAATGGACTGTAGGATGAAAATCTCGACTAAACCCACGGGGGGTCGCACGTGGGGTCGATGGAGAATCGACCCTACCAGACCCTAGCATCGATCCCCAGTATTCGGGAAGTTCAGGAAAGGGGTGGTCGCACCCAGGGTCGATGGAACATTCGACCCTGGCATCGACCCTACTATAGGGGGTCGCAGAAAACTGCTACCCTACCTGCGATCCGTCCTGCGACCCCCAGTTAACAGTAGGCTTTTAAAAATTGGAATTAAATCTAATTAAATTCTATCAACTTGAGTAGGTCTTCTAGTGATATAATAGTGATATTAAGTTGATTCTTAAAGCTTGAAAGACGATCTACAATCAAGCAGAGGTGAGGGAACAAGACTTAAACAAATTCGTTAATAACAAACTATTTTTATTCCTTGAGTTCAATGCCATGATTGATTCTATGCGTGTATGCTTGTCATGTGCATTTAACATGTCATCCAATATTTCTATTATTACTGTTCATGCATATTTACATTTATTGTTTATAACATGATGATGATGATGATGATGATAGGAATAGGCATGTGAATGTATGTGTGTGGTTAGTGTGCTCGATGCGAGCGAGTATCAGGGGGGGTGTCATAGGCTGGGCCTTAGCACTCTAGCTCTATCTCTAACTCAAGTCTTGTCCCCTGACATCATCGTATCGCCATTACCTTATCAGAGCTATTACGTCGTAGTGTATAAGGGGAGGTGGTCTCAGACCGTGTAGTCTCTGACTCTGCCGGGGAGCCTTAGCCCTATCTCTATGGACGTATTGAGGGATGCTGGGGTGAGGCCTTGGATACACTGTTTGGCATTAGGATTGGTTAGTTGCGAGCCCAGTTTGCAAGCCCTCGCCAGTAGGGGCTTACGTGTTGGTATGGGTAGAGTATCAGGGGAAGTGTCATAAGTCGGGCCTCAGGACTTTAACTGTATCTCTATTCCATGGTAGGGTGGATGGGGACGACAATAAACGTTAACCTTTGGGCGGGCCTTCACACCCTGTGCATAGAGGCGAGGCGGCCACCGAACCTTTCTATAGCACATTGCAAATTTATTTACCAGACCACAAATATGAATTGAATGCATGCATATGATTGTTTCATTGTTTTGTTTCCTCACTGAGCCATGATGTGTGCTCACCCTCTCGACGTCGAATATTTTTAGTTGATAATGCAGGTACCACTGTCGAAGATTATATGAATGCTCATATGTATGGGCACGTCATTGCAATGGAAGCTGAAGACTTCGTGGAAACGCATGATCCCTCATGCGAGTGCAATGCATGCGTTTTCGATTAGATTTTTTATTTCAATTTAATAAGGAAATGTAATTGTTATTTTATTTACTTATGTCTCAATTGCTACAACATAAATTGATACTTTTTCTATGATTATCACAATTAGATTCCTCAGTTCATTTGTTATTAAGACTTCCGCTATTGTGTATTTATTCTGATTATAGTTGTGGATGTGTATGGTTTTATTTTCAATAGACACAGCCTATTAGAGATCCTGGTTGAACCGTTGGTTTATTAGCGGTTCATCACACCGTTCTTAATAGTGTGGAATTGGGGTGTGATAACTTGGTATCAGAGCGTCTCAGGCTCTGTCTGTAAAACCAGTATACTTCCACAAAAGTTCGTGAACTGAGATAGGATAAAAATTTAAAAGATGTAATAATAACACACCATAAGCATCTGTGTTGTTTGAGACCAAACTGAAAGAGAATAATGCATCTATTAAATGAGAAATAGATTTATATACAACCAAAAGAAGAACAAACGTTTATATATATGACTAAAGCAGAGTACAGTCCATAACCCAGACAGTTACTCTGAAGTACAAAAGAAAGATAAAAGAAATACATCAAGAAGCTGGAGGTGATGGGGGAGGTGGCGCCTCACGGTCACTATCATAGTCATCAACGTAGACTCTAGTCAACCAAGCTATCTGCGTCTGGGTCGTTTGGAAACTAGCTGTGAGATCAACCACCCGCTGGTCAGTCACGCGCTGAGCATCCCTAAGCTCTCCCACCCGCTGATCTGACAAGCGCTGAGCCTCTAGAAGCTCTCCCATCCTCAGATCAGACATGCGCTGAGCCTCTCGTATCTCATGCAATATCCCCATCAGGTCATCAGAAGGTGCATACAAAGGACCAGCTGCATGTGAAGGACCAGGTGAAGAAGAAGGACCAGCTCCTATAGCATGAGTAGGTGATGGAGGAGGTATGGCATCCACATCCATGTACAGACGCTCGTCATCATCCCCATGAACCCCTGCTCCAGCTGCTACTGCTGTTGCCTTAGCGTCAGCCATCTCCACTCGAGTGTGAGGGTGCACCATCGTGTTCCTCTCCTCATCGCTGACCTGGGCATTCCGCATGCCCATCTTACAGATGGCCTCCCAATCCAGAGGTGATGAGAAGGATTTCTCCTGAATCTTCTCATCCAGCAAGTCAACACCCAGGCGGGTAAGCAGCGTGGTGATCATGCATCCATAAGGCAGATTGCCAGTATGACTGGGCAATGTGGCACTAATCATCGTCCACATGATGATATAAGGAAGGCAGACGGGCTACCTAGTGCATATACAGTACAGCAGATACTGGGTCAACTAGGAGACCCTCTCGTAATGTCCACTCTGCGGTATCAGGTTGTGTCGAATAATCTTGCAGTATACCCGTGGATCTGAACGTAGGTAACTCGCATTCATCTCCCAGCGATCCTCTCTGATGAGCTGACAGTCTATCTCAGCCCTCATCTATAATGAAAAGAACTAGGGCTCTCCAGGGACACAGAATACGAAGGAGCCATCATATGAGAAACCCAGCAAGTCCGCTAGCTGTCGATAGTCAAAGGAAAGCTCAACTCCCTTGACATAGCTAGTGATCCTGAGCTCACTACCCCTCTCAACGTCGTTGTAATCCCCCACCACTTGGAGATTACAATAGAACTATCATACTAACTCCGGCCGAGTGCAGGGGCCATAGGTGATGACAGGGAGCCAGCCCATATCACCAAAAGCCCCCTACACATTGAACAAGGCCAGGCTAGCCAAGTCCACCTTGCGGCCTCCCTCTACTTTCTTACGAGCGTAGTGGGCATACTACGTCTCGGCTTCATTGGAACAGAAGTGAAGACGGTCGCGAAGCCTGGGTACCTTGGTACGAGCCATAGTATCAACAAATAACAAAGAAAAACAAATAATGGCTTAGTAGAGATGAAAAACCTAAAATTTCGACATTATAACGATTTAAATTGGTCAAAAGCCTCACTTTTCACCCATACACGTGGGCAGGAGGACTTACATAGATCCTAAACTATCCTATAAGACTCATACAGTTGGAAATTTTAGCTAATGAGATTGGATTGGAAGAGATTTCCAAAAATTCAAAATCTCGACAAATTAGGGCAAAAAGGGTAAATTTTGAGTTTCTCGATAACCAACCGATGAAACTCAAATATTCTTGAGGGCTTTCGTTCATTGAGTCACCAACAACAAAAGCTCCCAATAAAAATCAAATTTTTACGGTTGGAAAAAGTTTAATTTGAAGAAAACAAGATATACGAGCAAAAACCTAGGTAAGGAAACCTAAAAACATGGAAACGTAGAAGATATACCTGTAGAGGAGGTGTAGACGTCGAAACGAGAAGCACAAACCACCAACGGATCGGAGTTGTCACTGTAGCAACTCAGAGGGACGAGACAAGTCAGAGCGGAGGAGAAAGAATGGGAAATGGACTCAGAATCGAAACTTAAAAATCTGATTTTTAGTCCGGGGGGTCGGAGAATTCGACCAAAACCATCGACCCACCCATTGACCCCCTCATCGACCCGCGGCTCTCGGTAATCTGACAGAGAATCAGGGGTCGAACCTAGGGTCGGACACCCATCGACCCCCATATCGACCCTCGGCTCTCGATAAGAATCAGTGATTCCCAGGGTCGATCCTAGGGTCGAATAACCATCGACTCTGCATTAAAAAGACAGAAAATTTTGATAGAATGATCTAAAAAATTTGATATTTGCATTTGTTAGTGGTTTTAAAATATGAGAATGAAGTATATAATGATTGTCTCACGTGTTCAATGATTTTCAGGCAATCCCACTACCAGATTAGATAATGGCTGGACGCAGAGTAACCAGACAAAGCCGTAACTCTATCCCACCACCACCACCTGTGGGGGAAGATAGCCAAACACACCCGAAAACACAGGGGAATACAAACACGGCACCATCCATCATTAATGGGCAGACAAACCCTACAAATCTGCCAGCTCCACCTACAGACTTGGCTACAGTCGTAATGAACTTGGCCCAACAGCTGCAACAAATGCAACTGGCACAAGCTACTATGCAAGCTGCCATAGGCATAACTTCTCCAGCTGCACAGACACCACCAATGCCAGCAGGACATGCAAGCACGGTATCAGGGGGAAGTAACACAGTACCCCACACACCTCAGACTCCCATCATGCAGGCTCAAGTACAAAATCTTGAGGTAGCTCAAGGTGGATATCAATACCAACCACCTATTTATGGGGCGTATGTCCCGCAACAACTAGACCACTCCAGACTGGTGGAGCGTTTTCTGAAACTAAAGCCCAAAGAATTTAATGGCAAGCCAGCAGATCCTTTATGGCTGGCACACTGGGTTGACGAAATGGAAAGAAATTTTATGATGATGACAGTAAATGAAGAAAAAAAAGTGTTGTGTGCCACCTTTATGCTGAAAGGAGATGCACACCATTGGTGGAGGTCTACCAGGACATATTTATTAACAAAGCACGCCTAACTGACTTGGGATATTTATAAGGAGGCATTCTTTGAGAAGTGCTTTCCTAGAAGTTTCAGAGATTCTATGGAAAGAGAGTTCATATCAGGGGCAGATGACCGTGGATGCATATCAACAGCGTTATGAGGAGCTGTTCTTCTTTGCACCCGCCAGTATGCAAGAGGAAAACACCAAGACCCGAAGGTTCGTCATGGGACTTAGGGGAAGCATCCACGAGCATGTTCTGGGACATGAAAAGAAAATCTATAATGAAGCGGCACAAATTGCTCGAGTTATAGAATCCTGCCAGAAGGAGAGTTATTTCATGCAAAACACAGGTATAAAAAGGACAGCAAGAAATTCTTATAACGGAGGGAATAACAAAACATTCAAACCCTTCCGTGCTCAAGGCTTTACCGCTGCAACCAAGACTACCCCCGTATCTCAACAACAACAAAAGCCAATTACTGAAGGGATAAAATGTTTTAACTGCAATCAAGTGAGACATATGGCAAGGGAATGTTCTAAGCCCAGGAAGCAGCTACATCAAGGACGAGTTTACGTGGTTACATCTAAGGATGCTGCCTCATCGCCTAATGTGGTCACAGGTATTGTACTTATAAATGGCATACCCGCCAGAGTACTCTTTGACTCAGGAGCTACTCATTCTTTTATATCTATGTCATTTGGAAAGAAGTTGAATTTACCCATTAAATCCTTAGACTACAAACTGCTTGTACGATCACCTATGGGATTAGAAGTGAAATTAGAAAAAGGTTATGGGCCATGTCCAATTCTCATTGACGAGAAAACCTTAGATGCAACCTTGATTCAACTCGAGATGGCAGACTTTGACGTCATCTTGGGAATGGACTGGTTAGCTCGGCATTCTGCAAACCTAGTATGTGCTGAAAAGAAGCTGACATTTAAAGGCAAGGAAGGAGCAGAGTTCAGTTTTGTGGGAACCAAACTTCCCCGTAAACAAAAGCTCATACTCTCTGCGCTGAAGGCTAAGAAGTGTCTTGAGAAAGGAGTAGTCGGGTATTTAGTATCTGTGGTCGACCATACCAAAGAAGCACCACGAATGGAGGATATTGATTTCGTGCGTGACTTTCCAGACGTATTTCCTGAAGAACTACCAGGATTACCACCCTACCGTGCTACAGAGTTTATTATCGATCTTATACCTGGAGTCGCACCAGTATCGAAAGCACCTTATCGAATGGCTCCTACTGAACTGAAGGAATTGAAAGTACAACTACAATAACTGCTGGACAAGGGTTACATTCGCCCTAGCATATCACCATGGGGAGCGCCAGTATTATTCGTAAAGAAGAAGGACGGTAGTGTTCAATTGTGTATAGACTACCGAGAACTGAATAAACTGACAATCAAGAATCGATATCCATTGCCTCGGATCGATGATTTGTTCGATCAGTTGCAAGGTGCCAAGTGTTCTCCAAGATCGATCTTCGGTCAGGCTACCATCAGCTGAAGATTAAAGAGGGTGATATCCCCAAGACAGCATTCAGGACCAGATATGGACATTATGAATTTTTGGTCGTCTTTCGGATTTACGAACACACCAGCAACCTTTATGGAACTTATGAATCGAGTTTCCCACGATATGTTGGATACGTCGGTTATTGTATTCATTGATGATATATTAGTCTACTCCAAAGACGAGGAAACTCATGTCAAGAATCTAAACGCCGCTCTGCAGCGACTACGAAGGGAAAAGCTCTATGCCAAATTTACAAAGTGTGAGTTTTGGCTAAAGGAAGTCACATTCCTAGGCCATGTAGTATCCGCGGAAGGAATTAAAGTGGATCCCAGCAAGATCGAGGCTATTGTAAAGTGAGAAGCACCGAAGAGCGTTGTAGAAATTAGAAGTTTTCTGGGTCTAGCTGGGTATTATCGACGATTTGTGGAAGACTATTCCCGAATTGCCGTACCTCTTACCAGTTTGACTAAGAAGGGCGAGAAGTTTGTCTGGACGGACAACTACGAGAAGAGTTTCCAAACCTTGAAAGCTAGATTGATATCAGCTCCAATCTTGACCATCCCGATTCCAGGACAACCATTCATCTTGTACACCGATGCGTCAGGACTGGGATTAGGATGTGTACTTATGGAAGGAGAACAAGTAATTGCATATGCCTCAAGACAACTGAAGACACATGAAAAGAACTATCCCACTCATGATTTGGAACTAGCAGCAGTAGTACATGCTGTCAAAATATGGAGACATTACCTGTATGGGGAGAAGTTTCAGATTAAATCAGACCATAAAAGTCTTACTTATCTATTTAATCAGAACGAGTTGAATATGAGACAAAGAAGATGGCTGGAATTATTGAAAGGCTATGACTGTGATATCCAGTATCATCCGGGGAAAGCTAATGTAGTAGCCGATGCATTGAGTAGAAAGGCAATGATAAAATCTCAAGGAGAGGTTAGCACAACTGCCGTAATGTGTACTACCGGGAAGGTATTCAATCACAGTAATGAGCAGTTTGTGATAGATGCATCGGATGGATCAGCCAACCAAGGATTTATTCATCGGTTTTCAAATATGTTCGCCGCATTGAAGATTATACAGGGTATAATTGATGAAGTAAAGACAGCTATCAAATCAGATCCTTACCTAAGAACGGTACAAGAAGACATCGAAAAAGGTAGGACTACTCCTGAGTTCTCCTTAGATGATGAAAGGGTATTGAAGTACAAAGGAAGGATATGTGTACCTGAAACAGAAAGCTTGGACATTAGACATCGATTGATGAAAGAAGCCCATACCACCATCTATTCGATACGTCCTGGAAGTACAAAAATATATCATGATCTAAAGAAAATATATTGGTGGAGAGGAATGAAAGCAGATGTAGCTAAGTTCGTGTCTCAATGCCTAAATTGTCAGAAAGTAAAGGCTGAACGACAAAGACCGGCAGGACTGTTACAGCTGTTACCGGAACCAGCATGGGAATGGGACTGCATCACTATGGACTTCATCACAGGATTACCATTGACTCCTCGAGTAGTTGACGCAGTTTGGGTAATTGTAGACCGCCTGACTAAAACAGATCGCTTTATACCTATACGACCTCAGTATACACTGGAGAGGTTAGCTAAGCTGTATGTGGATAACATTGTGCGATTACACGGCGTACCTGAAAGCATTGTGTCCGATAGAGATCCACGATTTACTTCAAAGTTTTGGGAAGGATTGCAAATGGCTATGGGTACAACATTGAAGTTTAGTACTGCATTCCATCCACAGACAGATGGACAGTCAGAGCGTACAATTCAGATTCTAGAAGATATGCTTCGAGCATGTGTAATTGATTTCAAAGGATCATGGGATGAAAATTTACCATTGATTGAGTTCGCTTATAACAATAGCTATCAGGCTACTATACAGATGTCACCCTATGAAGCACTGTATGGCAGGAAGTGTCGAACTCCTTTGTTTTGGAATGAAGTTGGGGAACGTTGTATTGTTGGACCAGAATTTGTTGAAGAGACTTGTCGAGTGGTCGACATTATCAAGGAAAGAGTGAGAACAGCTCAGAATTGTCAGAAGCAATATGCAGATACTCGACGCCGAGACCTTGAATTCGTCGTGGGAGATAAAGTATTCTTAAAAGTATTGCCTATGCGAGGTATGAAACGGTTCAGACAGAAAGGAAAATTAAGTCCGAGATATGTCGGACCATATGAGATTCTAGCTAAGCGTGGAAAAGTGGCTTACCAGTTAGCACTACCACCATCTATGTCAAGTGTGCATGACATATTTGATATTTCCTTATTGAAGAAGTATGTCAAGGATCCGATGTACATTTTGACAATAAACCTACCTGATTTGACTGAAGATTTGACATTTAAAGTAGTACTAACTGAAATCACAAGTCGAAAAGTTCAACGACTACGCAACCGTGATATCTATTATGTTAAAGTCACCTGGAGAAGTAGAGATATGGAAGAAATCATATGGGAAGAAGAGAATGCTATGAGAAAGTAATATCCTCATTTATTTGACTCGAAAGGTATGTACAATTTCGAGAACGAAATTTTTATAAGTAGGGGGGAGTTGTAAGACCCTTATCGAACTAACCAGTCTTACCACCTTGAACCAGGTCTACCCATCATGGTCGAGCCCAATGGACCAAGTGCGTGAAGGAGATAACGATCCCAGGTATTAAACTGACCCAAAAACACTAAAATAGGGGGAAGGGTCGCACACCCAACTAGGCAGGGTTGGACCCCCCCCCCAATATAAAAGTCAGACCCTGAGTTTCTAACCGGGGGTCAGAAAATTTAGAACCAGGGGTCGACAGGATCTCCGACCCCCTCATCGACCCCCAGTCTGTCGACAGAAACCGTGATTTGGAAACTTTCCAAATTGCAATGGGATTCTTTCCTAATCTCAATGGGACTTATTTTGGGAGTTCCTACTTTATAAATAGGACGTCCCTAAGTCTCTTTCACTCCTTTTAGAACCCTAATTGGATTGAGAGAAAGAGAAGAGAAGGAGAAGAGAAGGAAAGTGGAGAAGAAGACCAAAGAGAAGGCTTCAGAGAAACAAGTCTATTTCTCAGGTATGGATACTATCTCCATGAATTTCTCAAGACCTTAGAGTAAATAGTGACGAGGGTATGATCTAGGAGAAACCCAAATCATCCATCCATGGTTAGGTTTCAATGGAAACCATGGAGGAGATCATTAAAATCATGTAGGTGAATAAACTATAGTTCTAAACCATAGAACATGTATGGAATGGATTATAGAAGCAAGCCATAGGACCCAAACATGAAAGAATGGACTGTAGGATGAAAATATCGACTAAACCCACGGGGGGTCGCACGTGGGGTCGATGGAGAATCGACCCTACCAGACCCTAGCATCGACCCCCAGTATTCGGGAAGTTCAGGAAAGGGGTGGTCGCACCCAGGGTCGATGGAACATTCGACCCTGGCATCGACCCTACTACAAGGGGTCGCAGAAAACTGCTACCCTACCTGCAATCCGTCCTGCGACCCCCAGTTAACAGTAGGCTTTTAAAAATTGGAATTAAATCTAATTAAATTCTATCAACTTGATTAGGTCTTCTAGTGATATAATAGTGATATTAAGTTGATTCTTAAAGCTTGAAAGAGGATCTACAATCAAGCAAAGGTGAGGGAACAAGACCTAAACTAATTGGTTAATAACAAACTGCTTTTATTCCTTGAGTCCAATGTCATGATTGATTCTATGTGTGTATGTTTGTCATGTGCATTTAACATGTCATCCAATATTTATATTATTACTGTTCATCCATATTTACATTTATTGTTTATAACATGATGATGATGATGATGATAGGAATAGGCATGTGAATGTATGTGTGTGGTTAGTGTGCTTGATGCGAGCGAGTATCAGGGGGGTGTCATAGGCTGGGCCTTAGCCCTCTAGCTCTATCTCTAACTCAAGTCTTGTCCACCGACATCGTCGTATCGCCATTACCTTAGCAGAGCTATTATGTCGTAGTGTATGAGGGGAGGTGGTCTCGGACCGTGTAGTCTCTGACTCTGCCAAGGGGCCTTAGTCCTATCTCTATGGACGTATTGAGGGATGCTGGGGTGAGACCTTGGATACACTGTTTGGCATTAGGATTGGTTAGTTGCGAGCCCAATTTGCAAGCCCTCGCCAGCAGGGGGTTACGTATTGGTATGGGTAGAGTATCAGGGGAAGTGTCATAGGTCGGGCCTCAGCACTTTAGCTCTATCTCTATTCCATGGTAGGGTGGATGGGGACGACAATAAACGTTAACCTTTGGGCGGGCCTTCACACCCTGTGCATAGAGGCGAGGCAGCCACCGAACCTTTCTATAGCGCATTGCAAACCTATTTACCAGACCACAGATATGAATTGAATGCATGCATAGATTGTTGCATTGTTTTGTTTGCTCACTGAGCCATGATGTGTGCTCACCCTCTCGACGTCGAATATTTTTAGTTGATGATGCAGGTACCACTATCGAAGATTATATGAATGCTTCTATGTACGGGCACGTCGCTGCAATGGAAGCTGAAGACTTCGTGGAAATGCATGATCCCTCATGCGAGTGCAATGCATGCGTTTTCGATTAGATTTTTCATTTGAATTTAATAAGGAAATATAATTGATATTTTATTTACTTATGTCTCAGTTGATACAACATAAATTGATACTTTATCTATGATTATCACAATTAGATTCCTCAGTTCATTTGTTATTAAGACTTCCGCTATTGTGTATTTATTCTGATTATGGTTATGGATGTGTATGGTTTTATTTTCAACGGATACAGCCTATAAGAGATCCTGGTTGAATCATTAGTTTATTAGCGGTTCATCACACCGTTCTGAATAGTGCGGAATTGGGGTGTGACATATTTAGCTCCTTCTGATTGAATAATGGGTCAGACTCATGATTTAACATTACATAAAACTTCTCCCCATACAGGTAATGTGGTGATGAGTTTGAGGAGGTGGTTTACTTTATGGAGGGAGCTCATCTGTCTTGATAAACTAGACACGGAGAACGGGAACATTGAGTTCGACTTTAGACCCATCCCTAGGATCATCAATCGTATCATACAACCCAATGTACTTCTAAGAGCTAGCCATAGAGACTAGCTGAATACATTTTCCATGTAGCTGCGTGTTTAGGGGAGAGCCGCTATGTCTCCCATACATCATTTTCAGACACATCTTGTTCTTGGTAGATCACCTGGGTCCAAATAGAAGACTGCCATATGGTTGTCTGTTGTCCCATATCTTTGCTCACTTTGAGGTGAGCTTCACTAGAGAACTGAGGGAAAATGGAAAGGAATCTTTCCCATTTGGTTGGACAAGCATTGTTCAGATGCAACTGCATGAAGTGGTAGTGTCCGACCTGAAACTTGAGGCGATCAAGGAACTACACAGGAGGGCATGTCAGAGACATCTAATGGCATGTAGGGTAGCTGTCAGAGAGGATAGTAACAGTAAGAGGGAGCTTCCAATAGGAGACAGGGCTTCCCCCTCTATAACAGTAGCTAGATCTTGAGGACGTATGGCTCGAGTTGAGGAAATGTTTATAGCTATCTAGGAGGGTCAGTGGAAAATCATATAGGAACTGGCCTGTATGCAGGACGTTCAGCAGACCATAGTGAAGCGTCAAGATGACTTTGATGAATATCTTCGATAGGTTCGAGCCTCCATGGTTCCTGCGCTACCAGTAGCTTAGCAGAGTGGTTCAGACCCACCACCTGTTACTGATCCCTAATGGCCATGTAATCCTTTCCTACTTTTACTATGTATTAGGCATCAGCGTTCCTTTACTACATACTTGTCACACATATAAGGTAACTATCCGGATTATGGATTGTACCCCATTTTGTACTCCCCAAGCATATATATAGACTGTCTTACTTATACTTATGCATTATTTTCTTGTTTAATTCTCATAGTTGGTGACTAAATTATTGTTGTGCCTATACACTATTGTTGGTTTATACATGTCTTTTACTTAACCTATGCATTTGCCACTGACACATGGAAACGTGTGTGTAGGAAAAACTTATAAGTAATACAAAGGGGTTCTGCTCTGATACGAGTGTTGTCACAGCCCATTCTGGAGAATCGAGCATGATATCTGGGTTAACCCTTGTGGCAACCCGAATACTTCCAGGAACGACAACCATAATGATTATAAAATAATCCTACAATCTACACATTCAATAACCACAATAATCAATAAGCAATAATAATGTTATTCCCAGGTTGACACTGAGAGGGGGGGGGGGTGAATCAGTGACCAGAAAAAAATCTTTTTCCACTAAATGGTTTGGCCTGATGCTATGGAAAATGCTGCAAAGAGCTGTTGAACAATTTATGCTATGTTGCCTTGAGCTGATTACTTGAGACTTTCTCACAGACAATCTATCAAACACATTTCGTGCACACACCAACCACACACCCACAGGTATCCATACTAGGGGCTTGGCCTGCTAAGTGTGTACACCCAAACCTGCAGTACACAGACTTCTAATCCACACTCACAAGCACATACATAAGACACACAATATAACGTGGTTCATCAATCACACACTATGATGGCTACTCCACAGGGCAATACCGTAACCAGGGTTTCGTATATACCCGATACTCAACAATAATGCTACGGTTGCACCTACAACCCCGATGCTACAACATCAACCGCATTCACAGCTACAACTATGTTCTAGGCATCAACCCCAACTCCAGTCAAGCACCCACTTGACAGGTCATACAATATGTATATCAAATGATTACAAACCCTTCCCATATAGCACTGATACAGTAAATAGAGTTTGTGTGTGAGTTTACCTCCCGGTCTTGCTCACCACTGATGCTAGCATTTCGGCCTCCTATCGGGCTGCATAGCTCATTCTTCACCACAAGAACTCCATTGGACGCTCACAGCTGGTCCTCACACTTTCTTCAAGCTTCAATGAATCTTTCATGGCCTCACACTGCCAGTAGAAGTTTCAATTTCAATCTCTCTCCGAGAAGCTTCAATGTAAGGTTTTCATCAAAATCACCCTTTCAGACCTTCTGCTCGAGCCCAAACCCTTCTCATTGTCTTCTGCTTCGAAATACCTTCAATTTGACATATTATGGGCCTCGATCTAAGATCAGACGGCTGAGATATGATCAAAAGAAGTTCGGCCAGTGAGATTATTCCAAATGGAATCTCTGGCCCTGAATCGGTGCACCGCGACACACTCTATCACTGCCGCGTCTGACGCAACGTATGTCGTTGTCGTTGTCTGATTGGCGGAGAAGGAATCAACCTCACTCAACCGTTGGATCGATCAGAGAAACGCGGGATCTCCTCTGATCCCTCCGATCGGCCTCATCACGTCAGGTGCGATCGAGATGCGCCTCGGCCTTCAGATGCGCATCTTCTGCGCATGCACACTTCATGCGCGCACCACCGAATCACGGATCCTCTTCCGTGCGGCGCAACTCATACTTTTATACTGCCTTCGGCCAATGAGAAGCATCGCGCAAGAATCTGAGCGTGATTTCTACGCAACACTGAATCCCGCCTTTTTGAGAGCCCTTGATCTGGCATCTTGCTGCCGTGGCTTGATCCGAGCCGTAGAGGAGGAATTTACATTTTCAAAGGACCAAAATTCCCCTCCACAAAGTATGGTAATGCCCTGTATATCCAAAAAATTCCAGTAGGGTCCTGAAGGATTTCTTCTTTGCGGCATTACGTCGAACGCCTGATGTGCATGCGGAAGGACCCTGCTGTGGCTTGCGGCGCGCGCGTTGCTTGCGCTGTGCTGCTACGCTGTGCTACTACTCGCTGCTGTGTTGTCTGCTTGTGTGCGGCATGGCATGGCTTGCGGCATGCTGCTGCTGAGCTGTGCGTGGCTGCCTCTATGTGCGCGGTTGTGCTGTGCGCATGGCCCTGGCATGTGCGCGGCTGTGCTGTGCGCATGGCCCTGGCATGTGCGCGGCTGTGCTGTGCACATGGCCCTGGCATGTGTGTGGCATGGCATGCTAGCATGGGCATGAGCTTGCTGCTGGGCATGCTAGCATGGGCATGAGCTTGCTGCTAGGCATGCTGGCATGGCCTGCTGGCATGGCCTGCTGGCCTGGTGCTGCGGGCATCTGCCAAGCTGGCCTGGGCTGGCTGCCATGCTGGCTTGGCCACCCAAAGTGGGACCAACCTGGTCCCTACCCATTCTCTCTCCTCTTTCTCTCTCTTCTTTCTCTCTCTTCTTTCTCTCTCTTCTGCTGGACTTTCTCATCCACTGGGCTTCATTCTCTTCAACTACTGCATCAACCTAGTCACCTTGATTGACAGAGAGTTCTACAGACACTCTCTCTCCTCCATATCACTCTCTCTCTGCTAAGGTTGCTAATAATGACAACACTTATAGCACTGTCTGGATAGGGTTTCAACAATCTCCCCCTTCGGAATTATTAACAACATACATGCAACATACATGAGGTATCTCTCTCAATGTGACAC
Organism: Protea cynaroides; assembly: GCA_028583415.1. Taxonomy (NCBI): domain Eukaryota; kingdom Viridiplantae; phylum Streptophyta; class Magnoliopsida; order Proteales; family Proteaceae; genus Protea; species Protea cynaroides. The sequence goes on along the minus strand of CM053276.1, from coordinate 75,260,553 downwards.
AGTCTTCTTGCCATCTTCTCCCCCTTTGACAACAAGTCCCAAAGGATGGATGAACTCCCTCTAGGAATGCTCCCCCTTCATAGGTACTCCCCCTTCATAGCAACTCCTCTTTACATAGCCTCACCTATAGGAGTGCCCACTGCATCTTTCAAATCCTACAGATAAAAGATGATGCTATGTAGTCAGCAACTCCCCCTACACATGTGCCATCTACAATGTGCTCAGAGTCACTACTCATAGCTGAGCTCTGAGTTTCTCAAAAGAGTCTTTTGGAAGAGCCTTGGTGAAGATGTCTGCCACTTGATCTGCGGTAGGAACAAAGTCCAATCTCACTTCCCCTTCAAGCACTTTCTCCTTCAAATAATGATATCTGATGTCAATGTGCTTGGTCCTTGAGTGTTGCACAGGATTCTTGGATATGTTAATGGCAGTCATGTTGTCACATTTGATGACCACTGGCTCTTCACAGATAACACTGAAGTCTGACATTTGTCTTTTCATCCAGATTACCTGAGTGCATGTAGCTGCTGCTGCAATGTACTCTGCCTCTGCTGTAGATAAGGAGACAGACTCTTGTTTCTTGCTGTGTCATGCTACTAAGCTCTCTCCCAAAAAGAATGCATCACCACTAGTGCTCTTTCTGTCATCAATGCTACCAGCCCAGTCTGCATCTGAAAATACTGTCAAAGTGAAACTTCCAATCTTTGGATACCACAATCCATAGTCTGTTGGGCCTTTCAAATATCTGAGTATCCTCTTCATTGCCATTAGATGAGTCTCCTTTGGACAAGCCTGAAATCTGGCCATCAGGCATACTGCTTGTAGAATATCAGGCCTTGAAGCTGTCAAGTACAGTAAACTGCCAATCATTGACCTATACAGTGTCTGATCAACTGTTGGGGAATCATCTTCTGAACTCAGCTTGATATTCACTGTCATTGGTGTCCCCACTGATTTACAGTCCTTCATCACAAATTTCTTCAACATCTCCTTGGTATACTTCATTTGAGAGATGAAGATGCCATTTTCTCTTTGATGAATTTGCAGTCCCAGAAAGTAGGACATCTCTCCAAGCATAGACATCTCAAACTCTGTTCTCATCCTCTCAGCAAACTGCTTGCAAAGCTTCTCATAGTGCCCCCCAAAGATGATGTCATCCACATAGACCACAACTACCAGTTGGTTGCTGTCTTTTGTCATGACATATAGGTTGTTGTCCACAACTCCTCTTCGCATACCCAATTTATGCAGATATGTATCAAGCCTTTCATACCAAGCTCTTGGAGCTTGCTTCAACCCATATAGAGCCTTCTTCAATTTACAGACCATATCTTCATCATTACTGAGTTGGAACCCTTCAGGTTGCTCAGTGTACACTTCCTCTTCTAGATTTCCATTCAGGAATGTAGATTTCACATCCATTTGATAAACCTTGAATCCTCTGTGCACAGCTAATGCTAAGGACATTCTGATAGACTCCAGCCTTGCCACAGGTGCAAAAGTCTCATCAAAATCAATTCCTTCAACTTGAGCATATCCCTTGCATACAAGTCTAGCCTTGTTTCTCACAACCTGGCCTTCTTCATTTAATTTGTTCCTAAAAACCCACTTTGTGCCAATCACATTTTTGTCTGCTGGTCTAGGAAATAGCTCTCAAGTTGTTCTTTTCAATTTGGTCAAGCTCATCATTCATAGCTTTCAACCAAAATTCATCATTGCTTGCCTCATGTGCAGTTTTAGGCTCTATCTCAGACAATAAAGAATAAGCAGTAGCTTTCATCCTTCTGGTTCGTATGTCTGCATTTGGATCTCCTATCACTTGATGATTAGGATGAATTTTCAACCATCTGTTGTCTTTTGGTCTGCCATCTTTCTGCTTTTCAGTATGAATCTCTTGTACTCCAGATTCTTCTTCATCTTGTTGTCCTTTGTCACCTGATAGACTGTCATCTTCATCAAGTTCTTCAAGAATGGACCCTCTTGGTTCAGCTCCCTTTTGGTTCCCTAGATTCTCATCAATTTTTACATCTAAACTTTTAACAATTCTTCCTAGTCTCTTGTTGTAGCACCTGTATGCCTTACTTTTGAAAGAGTACCCAAGAAATATGCCTTCATCAGCTCTGTCATCAAATTTGCCAAGATTTTCTTCCTTTTGCTTGATGTAGAACTTTGAACCAAAAACCCTGAGATACTTTACTGTAGCTTTCCTCCCAAACCACAATTCATAAGGTGTTTTGTTCTCATGAGGCCTTAGGAGACATTTGTTGGTGATGTGCACTGCAATATAGATGCCTTCTTTCCAGAAATGCTTTGCTGTTTTTATTTTCTACTATCATAGTTCTAGTCATTTCTTGGACTGTTCTGTTCTTCCTTTCAACCACTCCATTTTGCTGAGGTGTTCTGGCTGTTGAGTGTTGAATTCTGATCACACTTTCACTGTAGAAGTTTGAGAATTCATTCCAAGTAAATTCTTTGCCTTGATCAGACCTTAAACACTTAATTGTGTTTCCTATCTCATTTTCTACTCTCTTCTTGAATGCTTTGAACTTGTCAAGAGCTTCAGTTTTATCCTTCAGAAACATCACCCAGCTCATACTATAATACTCATCTATAAACAAGATGAAGTATCTCTCACCTCCTATGGCCTGTGTTCTCATAGGTCCACACAAGTCTGTGTGTATCAAGTCAAGTGGTTTACTTGAATGGTATTCCTTTGATTTATAAGTAACTCTTGCCTGCTTACCCTTCTGACATGGACCACATACATGACTCTCTGGAGTCTTTATTTTGGGAAGATCTCTCACTACTTGCTCTTTGCTAATTTTAGTTAAATTTTTGAAGTGAATGTGTCCCATTCTTCTATGCCACAACCAATTTTCATCCTCTTGAGTTATCATGCACTTGTTGATGGCATCTGTCAACACATACAGATTTCCAACTGTTCTTTCACCAGCAGCCACTGCCTTTCCTGTTCCAACCCTGCGGACAACAAACCCTTCATTGTTGAAAGTGATCTCATGTCCTTGATCACATATCTGACTCACACTTAGTAGATTATGTTTCAATCCATTAACATATAAGATATTGTGAGACTTTATCCTCCCATTGTTAAAGTTCACTGAACCTCTTCCTTCAACTCTGGCACCTTCATTATTTTTAAATTTCACTGTTCCTCCTTCTGCAGCATCGACGCTTGTGAATTTTTCTTTGTTTCCAGTCATGTGTGTCGAGCATCCACTATCAAGAATCCATGGAGATTATTTTCCTTTGTTTGCTTTAAGTGCTGCTTGCACCAACAAAGAGTTGTTCCTTTTCTTCTGTGGTTTTTCAACCCATGTAGCCTTGTCTTTTACTGTAATAGGCTTCCTTGTATTTCTTACCATTTCATTTTCTTCTTCTCTCTGAACTGGTTTTCTTGGAGAATCTTTTCTTTCCTTCCTCTTAGCTTGCCTTTGAGATGGAAGGATTGTTTTGCAGTTTTTGGCTATATTCCCAAGTCTCTCACATCTATAGCATATTACTCTCTCATCAGCAAGAGGAGCAAATATGTTTCTGTCAATGAACACTGGAGGTCTTTGTTGTCTTCTACATTCTGCCACTCTATGTCCATAGGCATTACAGCCATAACAGTATCCTCTAAATCTGATTCTCTGTACCTGTCTATTTCTTTGAAACTGACCATTCTTCTGGAGCTGACTTTGTTTTCTCTGACTGCCTTGCCTGATTGTCTTGAAGCCCTCTTCATCATTCTTTCTTTTAGTAGCTCTCATAGCTAGTGATTCCTTCTGCTTTTCTTTCACAAACAGAATGGGATTACTTGCTGACCCCTTTTCTTTTATCTCCTCAGATAGCTGCTCAGTGTATCCAAGTCCAGATTTAATATGAGAGGATCTCTGGTAACTTAGAATCTCATCAAGGATGTTGTCTTCCTCCTTGTCTTCATCTTCAGAACTGCTGCTTTCTTCATCTTCCTGTAACCTGACATTCTTATCTTTTGACTTAGAATGGTTACATGAGGGACTTTTGTAGTAGCTTCAACATGATTTTTCTCCTTTGTAGACTTGGCCAAATCTGCCACAAGTCTTACAATTACTTCCTCAAGCTTCTTACACTCAGAAGCCTTTAGTGTAAGATCATTGTCAAGCTCATCAGTAATTATTTTTGCTTTCCTGAGAGTTTCCATAATTTCAGCATTTATCTCCTTTGCTTGGTTGAGTTGCTCATTCAAGTTTTTGTTCTTCTTTCTTTCTGACTTGAGCTCTGTAAGTGTAGAAAGCAACTCTGCTTCAAGATCTGGATTGTCATCATCTTCAATTCTTTTCTTGACATTGTCACCTTTCCTTTTTGTTGTTTCACTCCCTGTAAGAGTCTCTTCAAGTCTTGCCATAAAGAGAATATCATCATCATTTTCATCTTCAGACTCATCAGAGAGGTCATCATGCTTTGACAGATAACTTCTCTTTTTTGGAATGAATTTCTTCTTTCCTTTCTTTTCTTGGCTTCCTTTAGACTATTCTTCATTAGAATCATACACTCTACCCTTTTTCTGGCACTTAGATGCAAAGTGTCCTAAGCCACCACAGTTGAAACATCTCATTGAAGACTTATTTTTGAACTTCTCAGATCTCTTCTTGAGTTTGTTAGCCAGATAAGCTATAAGTTCATCATCTGAATCATCTTTTGTGTCCTCCACTGCATCAGCTTTTGAGTCTTCTACTGGCTCTTTCATTTTTAATTTTTTAAAGGATTCAAAAGCGGCTTCCTTCTCGGCTGGCACTGGCTCAATCATTCTCATCTCATAGGTAATCAAATTTCATGTAGTTCATCTATGGTCAAAGTATCCAAAGTGGCAATTTCTTTAAAGACTGACACCTTGGCATTATATAGTTTTGGGAGTGTCCTCAACACCTTCTTGACCACATGAATCTCCTTCAGTTCTTCACCCAATGCTCTGATTGCATTGGTGACCTTGTTTACTCTGTTCAAGTAAAACTCAATTGTCTCACCTTCACTCATTCTCAAGCTTTCAAATTGAGATCTCAGTATCTGCAATTTAGCCTCCTTGATTTTGTTGTCTCTTTCATGTATGCTCTGCAACTTGTCCCATATCTCCTTTAATGTTGGACAGCTGATTACTCTAGTAAGCTCATTACTTGCAAGTGCAGCTAGGAGAGCTGTGACAACCTTAGCTTCATTTTCTCTCTTCTTCATCTCAACTACATCACTGATATCTTCTGTTGTGTGCTTGTACCCATTCTTCACAGCTAGCCATACCCCATATCCTTGTGCAATCAGGTATGCCTCCATTCTGACTTTCCATATACTGTAGTTGAAGCCATCAAACATAGGAATTTTACTGTGCCCATGATGTTCTTCATTTGTAGCCATAACTCAGTCTCAATGCACTATCTGTACCCGAAGCTGTCAAACTTCTTCCCTTGGGAACTCAGCTCTGATACCACTTGTTATTCCCAGGTTGACACTGAGAGGGGGGGGGGTGAATCAATGACCACGAAAAAATCCTTTTCCACTAAATGGTTTGGCCTGATGCTATGGACAATGCTGCCAAGAGCTGTTGATCAATTTGTGCTATGCTGCCTTGAGCTGATTACTTGAGACTTTCTCATAGACAATCTGTCAAACACATTTTGTGCACACACCAACCACACACCCACAGGTATCCATACCAGGGGCTTGGCCTGCCAAGTGTGTACACCCAGACCTGCAGCACACAGACTTCTAATCCACACTCATAAGCACATACATAAGACACACAATATAACGTGATTCATCAATCACACACTGTGATGGCTACTCCATGGGGCAATACCCTAACCAGGGTTTCGTATATACCCGATACTCAACAATAATGCTATGGTTGCACCTACAACCCCGATGCTACAACATCAACCGCATTCACAGCTACAACTGTGTTCTAGGCATCAACCCCAACTCCATTCAAGCACCCACTTGACAGGTCATACAATATGTATATCAAATGATTACAAACCCTTCCCATATAGCACTGATACAGTAAATAGAGTTTGTGTGTGAGTTTACCTCCCGGTCTTGCTCACCACTGATGCAAGCCTCTCTGTGCTAGCATTTCAGCCTCCTCTCAGGCTGCATAGCTCATTCTTCACCACAAGAACTCCATTGGACGCTCACAGCTGGTCCTCACACTTTCTTCAAGCTTCAATGAAGCTTTCATGGCCTCACACTGCCAGTTGGAGTTTCAATCTCTCTCCAAGAAGCTTCAATGTAAGGTTTTCATCAAAATCACCCTTTCAGACCTTCTTCTCGAGCCCAAACCCTTTTCATTGTCTTCTGCTTCGAAATACCTTTAATTTGACATATTATGGGCCTCGATCTGAGATCGGACGACTGAGATATGATCAAAAGAAGTTCGGCCAGTGAGATTATTCCAAATGGAATCTCTGGCCCTGATTCGGTGCGCCGCGACGCACTCTATCACTACCGCGTCTGATGCAACGTACGCCGTTGTCGTCGTCTGATTGGCGGAGAAGGAATCAACCTCACTCGACCGTTGGATCGATCAGAGAAATGTGGGATATCCTTTGATCCCTCCGATCGGCCTCATCACGTCAGGTGCGATCGGGATGCGCCTCGGCCTTCAGATGCGCATCTTCTGCGCATGCACACTTCATGCGCGCACCACCGAATCACGGATCCTCTTCTGTGCGGTGCAACTCATACTTTTATACTACCTTCGCCAATGAGAAGCATTGGGCAAGAATCTAAGCGTGATTTCTGCGCAACACTGAATCCCGCCTTTTTGAGAGCCCTTGATCTGGCTTCTTGCTGTCGTGGCTTGATCCGAGCTGTAGAGGAGGAATTTACACTTTTTCAAAGGACCAAAATGTTCCTCCACAAAGTATGGTAATGCCCTGTATATCCAAAAAGTTCCAGTAGGGTCCTGAAGGATTTCTTCTTTGCGGCATTACGTCGAACGCCTGATGTGCATGCGGAAGGACCCTACTGTGGCTTGCGGTGCACGCGCGGCTTGCACTGTGCTGTTGCGCTGTGCTGCTGCTCGCTGCTGCGCTGTCTGCTTGTATGCGGCATGGCATGGCTTGCGGCATGCTGTTGCTGAGCTGTGCGTGGTTGCTTCCATGTGCGCGGCTGTGCTGTGCGCATGGCCCTGGCATGTGCGCGGCATGGCATGCTGGCATGGGCTTGAGCTTGCTGCTGGGCATGCTGGCATGGCCTGCTGGCCTGGTGCCGTGGGCATCTGCCAAGCTGGCCTGGGCTGGCTGCCATGATGGCCTGGCCACCCAAAGTGGGACCCACCTGGTCCCCACCCATTCTCTCCTCTTTCTCTCTCCTCTATTTTCTCTCTTCTTTCTCTCTCTTTTTTCTCTCTCTTCTGCTGGACTTTCTCATCAGCTGGGCTTCATTCTCTTCGGTTGCTGCATCAACCTAGTCACCTTGACAGACAGAGAGTTCTACAGACACTCTCTCTCCTCCATATCACTCTCTCTCTGCTAAGGTTGCCAACAATGACAACACTTATAGCACTGTCTGGACAGGGTTTAAACAAATAATATAAGCGAAAGTATTAAATACTGACAGATGCAACTAATGATAACATATCACATACTATGTATCAGTTTATCAATTACAAACAATTGGTGCTCCACTATCATATCCATATACACATAGCCAAATCAAAAAAGAGTAAGTCTCTTACATTGTTTTGATGGACATCTTCGTCCACCAACAAAAAGAATCATAATATCCAGAATGTATCAGGAAGGGAAAAAGTAAGGGGAAGGCTACGTCATGCGTAGACACAGTCGCTACAGGTGCAGCCCTCGCCTTGCTCTCCACCGATGTCATCAATACCAGCGACCACACTCGCTAAAGGGGGGGCTCCATAAAATCAGCGATAGAGAAGTCACCTGCAACAAAATCTAAAAAGAAGTGTCGACACGAGAGTGAGCTCACATCCCAGCTCAGTAAGAAATCTAGTAACACATGCGTACAACATACAACATCAAATGATATGAAATGCAATTCATTTTATGTTAGGTATCACGTTTGTGTTACTACATCCTGGGCAAAGGTAGAAGTTGAATAAACAACCCCGGACCGTTAAATCGCTTTTACATGCAAACTCCCCCCCTTCAGGACACCCATCCTTACAGGGTTCGTCACCTCTCATCATAAACCCCACATGCACCAGCTACCGTACACCCATATGTCACTAACTCCTCCTAGAGTCACCCAACCTTCGAAAGTGCAAAGCTATACCAGTAACTTAACCCCTACTGAAAGGGCGTAAGAAACAAGGATGACACCACCTATGTCTATTATGTACATTTATTTCATTCTGGCTGCCCGCCAATAGAAGTCCCCTAATCACCACAACCATGGATCACCGTGCCCCTACTAGAATGTCGATAAAACCATCGTGACTTACACCAACATAGATCCCCAGCTCACCAATCCCATGGATCACAGTGTCCCCACCAGTGAGTTTATCTTCCAACATGATCTGTGTACCTGCACTCCAATGCATCACACAAACCATCATACATGGTTTCAATCCAACATGACCCGGGCACCCGCACTCTTATGCGTCGCATGAGCCATCATACATGGTTGCATATGCTCATATAATAAAGGCTATACTCTAATGGAGAACCCCTGCTCCACTCCTATGGATTACCATGTCCCCGCTAAAGCCTAGCACCAACAACATGATCCATATATTGTACTCTCATACGTTACACGCCCATCATACCCAATCAATAAACAAACATACATAATTGTTAAAATGCAATGCATGCTCATACATAGCAATAATGAAAAGCATACAATTAAATAACAACCTAAGCATGTTACTAATAAAAAAGAAATGTTATTAAGAATCCCTAAGTCTACGGACTAGACCCCTCACCTGATTGCACAAGAAGTACAGCAGTAATCCGAAGCCAACAGAAGGCTTCAACTATCACTCGTGTTAAACACCTATTTAACATATAAGGATTCATTAGTTCATTGTGTAGCTTTTAATTATCTTGGACAAGCCTTAGATGTCTATACACGATACCTAAGACAAGTAGGGAACCCAACAGTTGGTCTCTCTAGTCATTACTAAGCAAATTAGTCAAAACAGACTAAACCAGATGATGAAACCGGTGGAGGGTGCCTGTGGAACAGTTGTCCGGTTAACACTTAAAGTATTTTCTAGTAGACAGAACCGGAGGAACGAGTGGATGATCGTGCATCCAATAGATCATCTGGCTCCTATACTGTCATACATACTGGGGTTCTAGTAGGTTTTTTTGGAGGCTTTGCTATATGGGCATTCTTCCGGCACTACTTCTACTTATTATTAAGCCTAAACAGAGGGTCTCGGTTAATTGGACACATCAAAAAACTAGTTAGATGACCGGGAGGGTAATCGCAGGATCATGCCTCTAGGAGCTCCTCTGGTACAAGGCTCTGATTGGTTCATTGGTCATAAGCCAAGGCATTGGCCTTGGTAGAGCCTTGGTTTAAGCTACTGAAAGAACGGACATAACCATGCCTCCGGTACGAGGCTCTGGTTTAGACCCAGAAACCAAGTCATGAACTGAGCTTGGTCTCCAAGCTTTGGAGACTTGTTCTCCACTTCAATACTTCCATTTTAGTTGGTGGGAAACTTATTTCCACCATTATTAGGCACAATGGGAGCCATTTATGGCTCCAATACTCCCTTAATGGAGTTGGGTAGATGCAAACCTAGATCTAGGTCATTAATGGAGCTCAACCACCAAGCCTTCTAGCCCTTAAACATCAAGGAAAAAGAGGAAGATTCATTGCACTTAGCTACAAGGGGATAAAGCTAAGGCGTGGAGCATTAGCGTCAAGTTCTTCTTCCTCTTCTCTTCTTCTCTCACTCTCCCACGGTTCCAAGAAGGAGAAAAGGAGGTTAGGTCCTCCCTTTAATAGAAATCAGGGAGAGAGAAGATCAGATCTCATGATCAACTGATTGCTGATAACCAGGTGATCAATCATCCAATTGATCATCTGATTGGGCCAAAATATAGCTTATTGGCCATTTATTTGTCTGGATGCTTTGGGACGCACACCAATTCCACCTAAGGGTCTACTAGGGCACCTTACACCACTAAATATACATAATAAAGACTTACCTATGACTCGGATACCACCATCGGGTCTATATTAAGTGCTCCATCAGTTGATGTGTTATGACCTGGCACAGGAGGAATCCAGGTTAGCAAGGGATTCCGAGTACAGGTCTCACAATTATGGTTGTCGATCGCTAGGTGGATTTGGGTCGTCTTGTGGGTCGACCCGGATATCACACCTGTGTCCCAAAATGGGCTGACATCTAATATATTGTCTCTATTAAGAAAACCCCAGATAAGGTCTAAGCAAAAGAGAACACTTTGCCCAGTAGAGAGAGGTATAGATCTTTCTTGTGAATAAAGAAATTCTTTGATTCTCTGTGATAGAGGCAAGCATTCCTAATTGGGTGTTGAACCACGAAAAATCATGTGTTGTGTGTGTTTGCTTGATCTTCGTTCTTTATCTCTCATTTGCGCTTTCATCCCTAACAGAAGGTATGGTTTGATTTGCTCCAGGGTCTTTGGAACTTATTGTAAACTATTTCTTCTTTAATATTAACTTTCACTAATCTTGAGCTTAGAAAAAAAAAAAAAAAAGTAATGTGATCTTGTCTTTGCCGGTATTTTTGGAGTTTCAACGAAATTTATTGCTGACTTCTCACCAATGATGCTTGGAGTTTGGTTTGCTATGGATCAAGGTTTTCCAATTTATGGATAGAGAGCGATCGTTTGCGGTAGTCAAAGGATTGTTGAGATCTTCTATGCCATGGGGGTGTTTGCAGGACTGGATGAGTCTCTATCCTTTTCCTGGCACTCCTTTAGATCCAAAGGTACCGACACTGGCTCTACTGAAAGGAGCCCGATCCCGTATCCTGTAGAGTCTCGATTCAAGACTGGCTTTTAGCGTGTCGGTTGGATTTACTAACGCTACCGGCAGTCCCTCAACGAATTCTGCAGATTCAATGGATGAAAACTGCTGGGCTGTTGATTAAATTGAATGTGGCTGGGAGTTCTTTGGGCATCTGGGGGCGGGTGAGCGGGAGCTATAGGAATTTTTAGGAATTCTAAGGGTCCGGCTGTTGGCAGTTTCTAAGTTTTTCTGGCAGTTACACCGAATTATTTGGCAAAGTTTCAAGCGGTGGGCTGTGGTGAAAGATATCATGTATGCTAAGGAAATGGGTTTTAATCAACTTTGGATTGTATGTATTTTGGCCACAGTAGTTGAAGGGGTTCTCCATGCCTCACTCCCTCGGGATGTTTCGCACGCTTGGGACCCAGTAATCTAATCTGGGAAGTAAGCTTCTCAGTTTGTGCTGTACTCTTATAATCTCCGTCCGGGGATTCTTTTGTTCTCTTGAGCTAGGGGCTGTCCTATGCCGTGAAGACTCTTTCTATGTTGTGTTTGTACTTTTTAGTCTTATGGCAGGGATCCCTCGTCTTAAGGGATCTCTTTTTTGGCTGTTTAAAATCTTTTTCCTTTCCTTTCCTTTCCAATAAAGTGATATTACCTACCCTCAAAAAATTAAAAAAACAAAAAAGGTACTGCATCAAATGCAAGAAATTAGAAAAGTAAGAAAAAAGAAATAGGAGAATTATAACAAGAACTAAACCAGTGTTTTCCATCTGACCATTTAGAAACTAATCGAAAGCAAAAACGTAAAACCCAGTCTGTACCTCAACCCATTATGGTGTCCAGGTCCCTGGGTTTTCTGTTCAACTGGTCCATTAAAGTGGTTCAACTTCAAAATATAAATTTGATCAATCAAGTCAATCGAAATTTACATTACCATGGATTGGGTTTTATTTTTCTTAATAACTAGATACATATTGATCCAATAGGGGAGAACACAAGAGTCAAACAGCAAAACAAAAACAACACACTAGGCCTCCGATACAACATAACAGAACCCAGAAAAGAGAAAAACTAGACACTACGCCACTGGCTCCTTTTCTAAGGTTTAAGAGCTGGCTTGGGAGAGTACGGATACGGGTACTCCTCGGAACACTAGAGGAGTAGAGATGAGCTCCCACAGCATCCCATCATACATAGATTGGTGTGGGAGAATGCCATTGTCATCTACCCAATTCGAAACTCAAACATTAATAGCCAAAATTGAGCCTTTGCCATCCGCAAAATCACTACCAGAGGCCTACTCACTAGGTCCTCCCATATGATTTTTCCAATTGTCTGAATGGTGAACAATCACTAGATTATCAAAACGAACATGTTTTCCAATCACAATACTGCCCCTCTTAGACCATTGGATTGCGATCACAACCATGGATTGGGTTGTGGAGTGATTCGAGCTGATTTTCAAAACCATAGGAGAGAAACAATTACGAACATCTTCGATTTCAAAAAAGAAATAACTTGTAATCGAAACCTAGGGCATAGATTAGTAACATGTAATGTCTTGTTTATCCAGGTTGCTCCAGTTGAGGTTGCTCCAGTTTAAAACATCAAAGCGTTGTAATACCTACCTTCCATTTATAAGGGGCATTCAACAAATCAGATGAAGGGACTAATAGGAAGCCTGGCATTGCACCAGGGCCCAGATTAATCCCGCATTTTTTTTTATATTTTCTTGCTGATTTTTAGCAAAAAAGTAAGAAGCCTGGCTACTTAAAAGATAACTATGATGAGGGAACAGGGAACTAAAAGAAACAAATTAGAGACGAAGGAATGGAATATGATCGAGGTACATTTTAAAAAGTTCTAGGCTCTAAAAATTACAAATATTAATAGAGAAGAATGGTGAAATACAAAAAAAAAAAAAAAAAAAAAACTGTAATAGAACCACCAAAAGAACAGGTGTACCCAATGCAAAGGCTCCCGCCACTGAATAAAAATAAAATGAATAACACTGTTTGGACAACACTCTAGGGTACAAAGTAGTAAAAGTTGGAACAAAACATATATAAAAGAATATAAAAGTAGAAGAAACACACAAAAGAATGCAAAACTCATTTAGAAGTTAGAAAGGAGAGAGAGAGAGAGAGAGAGAGAGAGAGAGAGAGAGAGAGAGAGAGAGTAGAAAAACAAGCACTAATTAATTCTTAGGACCCAAATCACTAACAAGCTACTAATTTGAAAATTTAAGCTACAGCAGAAAAACATGCCCTGCTGAATCTATATAAGGCAATCCAAACTCAACCAGAAACCTAAAGCACTTCAAAGACCAACCTTGAAGTTCCAAAAGAAATATTTTCCAAATTAATAAAACACCCATCTCCTTTTTTTTTTTTTTTTGGATGAATAATAAAACCCCATCTTGATCCTATGATTCATATAAAAAGCTAAATTTAACCTGCCAAAGACTCTCAATCAGCAACTTGAACATATAACCCTTTCTAACAATCATAGATTCTCAATTAACAAGTTGAACATATAACAATCTCTAACAAACCAAATTTCTTTTCTCTTTTAAGTATTTTTTTTTTTGGGTGAATAATTAACTGAACAAATACTGTAATATATTTCTTTTAATAGGTCAGTTTCTCTATCAATTCCTCTATCATCACTGTTGGTTTCTATGATTAGCTGATTTTCTGTTCCAAATGGTTGATAAGGATTTTTAGTTCCTTTCAGTTAATCAATTGGTTATGTTGAATAGAGAGGAAAGGAGAAACTATCCCCTACTTATTGTCTTGAAGGGTCTTACATGCTTAAGCACATCATTAAGATAACAATGCAAAATCAACATCCAATAAATATAGAAGATATGATTGACACCATGTAAAAGCCTAAAAGATCTCTTGTGGATGATCCTACATACGGAATTTTTTTTATTAGGATTAATTTGGGTTCAAAAAGCTGGCAGATGATATGTTGGAATTGTTAGGCAAGTTTAAGGAAATTACTAACCTCTTCCTCCCTTAGTGATGCCTCTCAATACTCAATTTCCTTCTTTTCTTCCATTTCTAGTATCTTGGGATTGTGGGAATAGTCAAGAACGTACTTTCTCTTCTTAGCCTGTGGCTCCTTGATGACACTTTGATCGATATGTATTTGAGGATGGCTTCTTCACATGGGGGCAAGTAATTCCTTCAGCAGTTTGTATGCTTGCTTATTTGCATCCTCTTCTGCTTGGCATTCCAGATCAACAACAGCCACAGATTAGTCTTATTCACTCCTTGTTCTTTCAACTTTGAGTATTCACCAACCAAATACACGAGCTGATGGAGACATCTAAGCTACTTATTGCAGCCTAATCTGAAGTCCCCAGGCGGACCCAATTTGTGGATTTTTGACATTAATCTGAATCCAAACCTTGAAGATGATTCCTCCTCTTTCAAATCTCGAAATCAATTGAACTCAAGATTGATTTGCTTCATAGTATGAGGAGAGGTAGACTATCTCCAAATGTTTCTTTCCAACCAGGTGTGTTAAACAGTGGTACAGAAATCCAACTTAATAGATGAGTGGCAACCGAATTGCCCTTGAACTCCTTTTGGATCAAACCTCATTCCCATTCAAAGGAGGGCAATGAGCTGGCCAACACTTTTGAAGCACCTCCGTTCAGATTTGCTAAGGATAAGGAACACAAGAATAAGTTATCAATATCCTTCGATGCATTCCAACAAAAGCAGCAATTAAGAATGCTAATGTTTCAATGCTTTAAGAAAAGCCAGGTGGCTAAAGAACTGGATAAGGCCGCCATGCAATTAAGATGTGCCATGAAATATGATGCTTAAACCAAGACATATTCCATTAAACGACAGGGGGATCCTTAGAGTGAACAACCTCCCAAGCAGATGCAAAGGAGAAATCATTAGAAGAAGCATTCTCCAACAATTTTCCACAACTAAAGCTACAGGTGTGGGTGGCTAGATAAGGAGAGAGGATTGGAAGTTCAATGGTTGAGTGGCCATGCTTAGACCTATCTCTTGGTAAGGGAAATGATCTTCATCAAAGATCACATGTCATGAGATGAGGATGTGGTGGGTTGCTTTGTTGATGCAAATGTAGCGGCAGTGACGGGAGCTATAGCCTAGGAAAACATGAATGGCAGACTGATAACCTAGTTTATGCTGGTTATAGGGTCGTAACAACGGATAACAAGCATAGTGTACACGCGTAACTGGTCATAGTGGGACGAGTTCCATTAAAGCAGAATAAGGGATAGATATTTTTGCCACTAGGGTGTGGAGCTGATTGATTAAGAAGACCACGGTTTGAAAAGCGTATTGCCAAAGTGGGACGGATGCATGGGCAAAAAAAAACCAGACCAGGCTTAACTAGGGCTTCAAATTTGGCCCTGAAAACCCAAACCCACCCTAAACCCTGGCAGGGCTAAAGCCGCCCTGAACCCTGACAAGGCTAGGCTTGGGCCCAAATTTTATTAAACCCTAACAAGGTTGGGCTAGACCTTGGTTAAAGCATCGAGTAGCTCAATTTCACATCTTCTATTCTCCCTCACTCAGAGACTCACAACTCTACAGAGGCACAGACCTCCCTGCGACCTTGCCTCCCTGTGTCCCTGCCTCCCTCTTCTCTGGAACAGCTCACGGTGATGCTCATCCTTACTCACGGTGACACACCGCCTTGGTTCCTCTCTCTCTTATGCGGTTCTCTCATCACTCATTAGGTATGTCTTCTACTGGTAGGTCAAGCTATTTATCCAGTATTGAACTGCATTCTATTTTTCTTGTTTTGTTCTGGTATGAACTAGGACAGGAGAAATTTGGCGGTAGAATTTTGTCTTGGTATTTGGATCATTTGTTTGCAAATTGTGGCTGCAGGAGGATTATTTGGAAGTTTTTAGCTTTTTTCTACTTCCCTCTTATGTTGTATATATGTGACATAATATTGCCTTTTTTGTTACTGTGCTCTCTCTACATATTACTACTAGTCAAAGAGCAGTTTGGATTAAGGGATGAAAAGCAGTCTTGAATTTATTTCTCACCGACAAGGGTAACTACTAGGTACCTTGACCATTAGCTGATAATTAAAAATATGCAACCTTTTGGTTCTGCTATATGCTCTAGATCTGCTTGTGAAAGTTCAAATTAAAGAACAAAGTATAGGGAAAGGAGAGTATCTCTCCATCCTAAAACCTTTATTGATTAATTGAAGGGATATATCCAATTAGTAAAGTTTATAAAACTCTCCATCCTCTTCAAGGATTAAGGGATGTTTACAGTGTGCTACTCTCAAATGAAGGCCTTTTGTATCTTTACTCAATACTATGAGTTTCAATGTGGCTCACACTTCAACTATAACATTTTGAATCTTAGAGACATGTTAAAATACATTCTAAACAGTGTTTTACCAAATCTTCATCTCCAGTTAGTTCATTGTAGTAACCTGGGAAGCTGACACGAGATAGTTGGGGCTTCGAGGGAGTGAAAGGGTACATAATGTTTGTACCCTCTGGAAGAACCTCTAGATTGGTATTGTAGCACAGGATGTTGAAATTGATCTAATTACTATTCAGCTGACAATTGATATTGAGGATTGTGGGCTAATTAAGGTCAACCCGACCTGAATCAGGGTTAATCAGGGTCAACTAGGCCCGGCCTGGCCCAATCATGGTCAATCAAGGTTGGGTTAGGCTGAACCTTGCCAAGGTAGGGTTAGGGTTGAAGATTTGTCTGACCCTGGCAGAGTTGAGCTGGGCTAGGGCTATTAAGACACTCAAGGTAGGATCAAGGTTTTTAAAAACCCAGCCCAACCTGGCCCTGTTGTAGCCCTGGTCTCAACCATGTGCCGATGATGGCACTCAGCAGAACCATTTTGTTCATGGGTATATGGGCAAGATAGATGATGGGTGATGCTTGATTATTTCAAGAACCAGGAGACAATGTGATGGAGGTGTGTCTCCCGACATGAGCCTATGGAGAAGGGATGGGCGTAGTTTTATTGGAACCGAATCCTCTCCTCCACGACTCCCCGACTCCCACCCCATCCAACCGTTGGAGGGGGTTGGAGTTTGAGCCGGCTCACCCCTCCAACGGTTGGATGTGGTGGGAGCCAGCGAGCCATGGAGGAGAGGATTTTGACACGGTTTTATTTAGGACTAGTTGGTATACACCATCCTTAGTTCGACCATGGAGACAGGTCCCATCCACCGACCCTTCACATAACCAGGATGGAATTTAAAACTAACTTTGTTGTCTTTTGTGAATTGGGAAACAAAGAGCAAGTTGTTAGTAATAGAAGGAACATGAAGAATATTGCAAAACTTTAATTAGATTAGAGGATGGAATAGTGGTTACCAATGTTGAAAATTTTCAAACCTATTCCATCGCCAAAATTCACATTGTCAGGGCTAGAGGAAGGTTGAGAAAATTATAGATTGTCGAAGTCCACCGTGATTTGATTTATAACACCTGAGTCAAGAAGCCAAACATTGTGATCAAGCGGTAGGGAGGTATAGGCGGTGATATTTGTTGTTGGAGATTGAGTGTAACCATGATAGTAGGCATGGTTAAAGCATTGGTGGCATTCAATTGTAGAGTTCCCCATATGATGGTAGATATGATAGTGGATATTAGTGGTATAGCCATGGGTGGATCCTGTATTTGGACCATTGTAGGAAGAACCGAAGGATTGAGAATAGTGATTGGAGGATCGAGATCCACTTAGGCTGCCAGAGTGATTATACCGCCCACATCCACCGAATCGACCATGATATGTGGCATTGCTGCTGCCAGCAATAAGAGTACTACAAGGCTCTGGGATGTGGTATTTACAAGAATCGCAATTGAAGAGGTGTTTTCGGGAAGAGAGAGCATCTTATTCACGAAGCTCTTAGGTTAACAACATACCACGAAGATAATGGAATGTTACCGGAAAGTCACGGGTGGAGACGGAATGACAAAACTTGCATAATCAGGTCTTAAGCCGTTAAGAATATGAAGGCAGCGATCGTCATCAGAGATAGCATGATCAGCAGCAGCAAGTTAATCAGTAATGGTTGTGATATTGAACAGGTTATTCATGAATGATAGACCACACTAAGTTTGCTGAAGTTGCAAACGTGGCTACATAAGACGTGCAATAGAAATAGTAGAACATAGTCTTTCAAGAGTTGCCTCATCGGAGGAGGCACAACCAACAAGTTGTGTAAGCCGGGTTGGGTTCAGCAGAGGGCTGAGAATCAGTTCTGACAGATCCAACGATGGTTGAAGGCGAACATGCAGAAGTGCCATCAATGTATTTGTAGAGATCATAGCTTTTGAGAAGTGGCAGTAGTTGTGATCACCAAAGAAAATATCTATTGTCAAAAAGCTTGATCGATACAAATTTATTTTAAAAAGGGTGTGAACTACAAGCAGAAGTAATGGGAGTAGAGGCTTGGTGCTCTGATACCATGATAAAGAAGAAGCAAAGCAAAAAGACTATAGCAAAAAGACTATAGAGACAACTATTAGTGTGGTGAGAGGCTTTAAATTACCTTAACCACTATGATACTATTATCTTGCTTATAATTTTTTAATAATGATATAATATTTAAAGGTGATTTAGATGAGTTAATTGAGGAGAATTTCCTCTATACATGGAATAGTGAGATCTGTGATTATCTTGATTGCTGTCAAGAATTCCTCGTGAGGCTAATATACCAATCTTAATTAGAATTAGCTTGGTTCTGGTTTCTGCATTGATTGCTAATGGGCTATATTATTATGTGGCTTTTGAACTCTTTTTATAGGGAGATCATATTCATTATGATGCAGGATCAAATAGATTGGCAATGGTCTCCTCAATTAGTGCTAATGGGAAATGGAATCTAGGTTTATCAATATCTACAACTCTTCGTCAAATTTGGGATCAGCTTCAGTTCATTCAGAGAAGACCTCTCTTCTACTAAGCGTTTCTCACTTGCTTTAGCTTGGTAGTCGGTTTGTGCCAAGGATGATGTAAAGCCTAACAAAACTAACAAAAGCGGAATCATGGGTGCTCTTGAACATCCCAATTCACATCTCTACAAATGAGGGGCATGTAAGCCAATGACCAGATGATTGAGTGCGGGACACAAACCTGGATAAACCATCTACCACAGCATTCACTCCGGCTATGTTTGGTTACAAGGGGAATTCAAGGGAAGGGAAAGAAAATTTTTAAATTTAAAAAGAAAACTTTTATAGTTGTAACACAAAATGATTGTATAAGTTACCTAATTTTCTGAACATATTTAGTAATGATACTAATAAGATGTAAAATTTATTTTACTTTTAAAATGCAAGGAAATTGAATGCAAACTGAAATGTAAATTAATAACTAAATATAGAATGATTTGAAATTAATTACATAGCAATGTGATAGCATGGGTTGTAATCATTATAAAAGTTTCATTCTAAGTTAAAAATTTTTAGTTCCCTTCCCTTTAATTCCCCTTGCAACCAAACACAGCTTCCATGATAATAGTGAGTGATTCCCCACTCAAGGCACCCCAAAAAGGTAATAAAACTCGTCTACTACTGCAGACACAACCAAGGGATGGAGGATAGCAACAATCCATCAACAATTGCAGCAGAGTCGCTCACTATCCATAAATGGGTGCACCCTAATTCCAGAGCACGATTAATTCCAATCTTAACCGCCGAAAATTTCACTATATAATACGTGGACACCACGAAGAACACCGCAAAAGAAACCACCACTGCGCCATCCCATTTCCTCGACACACCACCAACTGATGCTCGGCCCAAATTTCCCAACGAGCTCCTATCAACGTTTAACTTGATCGAATCTCTTACGGGTATGGGACATTGATCGTCTTGTCTTTTCTTTTCTTGTCCTTTCTCCTATCAGATCTGGAAAGGGAAATTCAAAAGCGTTGGTCATCTCACTCTCCTCTAAGCTCCTCCTTGTTTGATTCACCCGAAAAAAAAAAAAAAAATTAAGCTTGCATAACAGCCCTAACCAGCTAGCTCAAGTTAAGTTGTTTCTATCACGTATGGTGGGCGAGAAATATTGAAAGGTGGACTACCTCCTCTGGGGACTTTAATCAAATTTGGAGAAGAGAAATGGAGTTCGAGATCAGAACAACGGTAAATCACTTTCAAGCTTCGGACTCCAATAATGTCATTTAATAGCCTTATCATTTCCTCCTAGGACCTTGAAATTAGGCTACTTTAAGCAGTCGGGTTCTTTCTTTGGGTTATAGTTTTTAGTAATTTGTTTCATTCTTCTCTCTTCTGGGTGGATGTTTTCTTTCTTTTCTTAATAAAGTTATCTATTCACCCAAATGAAATTTAATTTGTTGATCTAAGACATCCTAAACTGCTAATAAAATTCTTATCACCTAATTGATTGGTTTCGGGTGAGAATTATCTTCCTCCATTTAGCACGTTTTCAGGAAGCTTAATGTGTACTTTGAATTCCTTGCCTTCTTATGATTGTGTTGTCCCTCACGTAATGTGTTTCAGAGCTTGCACATATATCACCTTCAGTCAGAAAGTGTGAGTTAGAATATAATAGTGGTTCAGGATTTTTTTTTTTTTTTTTTGGATGGGTAAACAATTTTATTCATAAAGCTCAAGACCCAAAAGGAGCTTTCTCAATCAAGAGAAGCTGAGAAAGAGAGAAATACAAAGAGCTTAACCAAAATTTGGGAAAGGCTCAGGTTTTATTAGTTTTATTGCATAGTCTTGTTTAGACTAGGGGCAAGGCAGAATGCCAATAAATGATTTATAGGGGGAATTTCCCTCCGTATCTTAGTCTGCATAGTCTTGTTTAGACAGGCATAAGGCAGAATATCCTCTCTTCTCAACAAAGGGGTAGATTTAATTTCAGTCCCCAAATTATATTAGACACAATTGGTTCCTCCTTGATACACCAGAGAAGAAACAGAATAATTTAATTTGGGAACATCTCTTTAATATACTCTTGCAAAACCTACCCTAATGCTGGCCCCTTTAAGCAATTTTGACTCGTTCTCCATTTCTAACCAAGAGAATCAGTTTTCCCAAAAGCTAAAATTAAACCCTTATTCAGCACCCATCCAAAGCATGGTTTTAACTCTTTTTTAATCTGCTCCCCATTATTTATCTCCAATTCTCATCACAAATAGGGATTCTTGATCTCTATTAAAATGCCACACCCATTCCACATTGAAGGATGATGGTACACCAAAGTAGAAAATGGATGTTGACACCATCAATTATGATAACTTGTTTGATGATCTAAAACTATAGATTAGATTATTTCAGTCAATGTGAAAATGGACTTTGACATCATCAACTAAGATTCACCATCAAACATGATTATTCAGTCAATGACCAGTTTTAGGTTTTCCTCCCTTTTTCCTTTTTATGCTAAGAATTATTTTTGAAGGTTAAGTTTCTGTGAGTCTAATTAGTATGTCAGTTTTAGAAATTTTCTGATATTCTAGTGGGAGAACCCCAGTCATTAGCTAAGTTAATGGATCTATAAAAAGAACATAAGATCAAGCCATCCAATATACAAACTTATTAATTGCTAAACTTGTTGCGACCTAATGATCATGGAAACTCACTTTAGAAACGGTATATAATATATGATGGATAAACTATAGAAACCTAAGTTAAATTTCACTCAATAATGGATGCATGATTACATTAGCTAACAAAGATGATTGGGTTATAGGACACTGACGAATAAGGTTATAGGAAACTGATGAATAAGAATTTATACCTTGGTTGAATTGAATCTACCCAAAGCTCTCAATCAATCGTAGGAGAAATCGAAAAAGCATCTGTGACCAACAAAAGTCATGGTTGTGAAATCATGAAATGCCACGTTAATGGGAGGGTATACGTAGCGATCACCCAAGAAGAAAAACTGCTTTAACAACTAAAACAAGTAACCCTTTTTTTTTTTTTCTTTTTTTTTTTTGGGTAAAGAACAAAAACTACATTAGATAAGGGAAAAATGGAAGAGAAACATCTTAAAGTGTGTCACAGGATCTGACCTTTTAGATTGGTTTTCCTGCCATAGAAGCTATCTTCGTTGACTGTTAACCCAACTGCCACGGCAAACAAACCTTTCAAATACCAAGGATTATATCCATCATGAGCCATGACTGGACCAAAATGGAACTTCTGCTCCGAATAAAACGGCAGAAATCAATAGATAGACGAGAACCATTTGCACCTTGAATAATTACTTGTTGAATCGGCTCAGATTCGTCCCAAGAGCGAGTTTCAAATACGACCCACCATGAACAGTCTCGTCTGACATCACATGAGCATGAAGAAGAATCAGACATGAAATCTACTCAAAAGAAATGAAAAAAAAAAAGGTCCGCGGGGAGGGAAGGGGGAGAGAGAGAGGAGAGGGGAAGAAAATCGAGAAAGAATACATCGTTATGATTTGGTCCGTTAAATCGGCACAGTAAAACCCGCGACAGGCGTACCTTCACGAGAGGACCATCAAAAGTCACGCTTTCAATTCCAAGCTTTACTTCCCTCTCCGTTTATGAAATTTAACACTATATTATATTTTATACTCTCTCCCCAAAAAACAAAAACAAAAACAAAAACAAAAAAAATGAAAAACAAAAGAAAAAAAAAATAAAAAAAAACACTTGCATGTCATTCTCTAAAATAAAATTAGGGTATAGAAGAGAAAAATGAATCAAACGCTCTTGCCATTTTTGTTGGATAGGTCAAAGCTCTTGCCATTCCTTCTCTTCTTTGCTTCAAATCAATCTAGAGTGCAACAGAAAGGATAAGGTTTGCTTCAAATCAATCTAGACAGAGCAGTGCAACAGAAAGGATAAGGTTTGCAGAGACTGAGTCAGTGAAAAAGGCGAGTCTGCTCGATACGTCGTTTCTGGTTAATGATAGCCATGTGTTTCTCTTTTTCCCTACAGAAAGAGAGAGAGGGGATACCAGAGGGAGAAAGGTAAGAGAATCCGGCAGTGCTGGGGGAACTGACAGAAAGAGAAGTGAGCACCCACCAACAAAGGCATACACACTATGCAATTCCTAGTGTGTGCTCACTCTCTTCTGTCAGTCTCTTCTCACCACCCTTCCTCACCGCCCATCCCCCCAAACGTATTCCTTCATTCCCCAGGGATGGGTTTTATGCTTTCCAAATATGGAAAATGGTATGGTCACCAAAAGCGGGAATTAATCAGTCAGATGGCTCAGATCTGAATTTGAAAACCTTCGGTCATGTGTCAAGCACACCAATTCCCAACAGAGAGAGAAGAGAGAACCCTATTTAATGAAAGCAATGACGCCGCCCACTTAGTCCACCAACTCAAATAAAAACACACTTGTCACTACCCCGATTTATGTTGCACCACCTGTACGATTAGGGTTTTTTTGTAGAACAGTTGAGAAAGATAGGGTTTCTGTAGAACGGTTGAGAATATTACGGAACGGAAACCCACTAAACCTTCTCCGTTTTTAACCTTTTTTTTATTCTTTTCTCTTCACCGTTCATTCTCCTCTCATGTTAGTATCTATCATGAATCACTAGTGGGTTGTCTAGTGTTTTTTTTATTTTATTTTATTTTTTAATGGTAGAATAGTGGGTTGTCTACTTTCAGATTTGTTTTTTTTTTGGTAAAGCTAGTTTTAGTTCAGTATCTATCTCTATCTGCAAATACACGTGTCAGTCTCACGTTCCATATTGGTTAAGGAAGGAGAGGTAAGCAGTGATGGCCCGTGAAGGAAGGCTGCAATTTGATTTACGGAACGGGACTCAACGTCTAAATAATTCTGATTGGTTGGCTGGTTATATTTCGGATAAGTGTTCCCTAGATTCAGTAAGGACTTTACTGCAGCTGTGGGATGGTAGTGGTGGAACCCACCTCACTCAATTGTCGGTGCAAACTGCTAGGGGACTCGGGTGCCGTGCCCTGAGGCATGAGCCCATGACTGTGAAATTGCATTCAACTTAGGAGACAAAAAAAAATCATTTTATGCGAAAGTTTCCCAAATAATTGCATATTACCAAAGTTCCATCCACTCCAATCGATTAGGGATGATATTCTTTATTTTTTTTCTTTTTCAATATTTATTGTTTGAAAAAATTGCATATACTATCCTTGGACTATAGACTAATTGCATCTACCATTCATTAGTTTTTAACAATTATATATATCATCCCTAATTTCATAAATATGTAACAAAAATATCTATTCTATTAACGGACGATCAAATAACCGAGTCAATTCTACCTCTTTATCCTGTTCTAATCAATTTGCAAAGAAGGGAGAAGGTTTCCCACACTGCCATGGCAGTTTCCCTTATAAACCCAACAAGTGCGAAGTTGTCTTTTAAAATTTAGGCTTTACACTGTTGAGGGAATGGATTTTTTTGTAAATTGTTACATGTTTTTGAAATTAGGGATGGTATGTGTAAGTGTTAGAAACTAATGGATGGTAGGTGTATTAATCCATAATCTAGGGGTAGTATGTGTAATTTTCCCTTGTTTCTTTGATTTTTTTTCCAAGATAGATCAATATTGTGGTTCCTTCCTTGAATGAGAAAATTGTGTCATTGACGGGGATGAGGAAGTGGTTTATTTCCTTTTCGTACCTTTTTTTATCTTTATTAGACTGAAGCTTTGGCTGTAACTCATTCTATTCTAAATGAATGAATTTCTATTTTACCATCATTGTTGGAGGTGTTGATCAGATTCTGAAAAGGGAGCTCTTGGCCATTGCACAAATGCCAGAATCCCCTTTACACCTGAAGTATCTTGACCTCCCCTCTTTCTCGGGTAGGCTGGCTGCTCACCATTGTACCCCTATTATGGACTCATTGATGAGGAAGTTGGAAGTATTGAAGAGCAACTTCTTTTCTTAGGCCAAAAGACTACAACTCATCCAATCAGTGCTTCAAGGGACTTACATTTGCTGGACAGATTTTTTTGGGATCCCAAAAAAAAAAAATCATTTAGTCTATGGAAACTGCATGTCTTTTCTAAATTCTTTTGGTCAGGAGCCTAGCTTCACAAGAAAATCCATTATGTGGCTTGGGATGGCATTTGCAAACCAACAGTTGGAGGGAGGGTTAAGTATTAAAAGAATCAAGGATATGAACATTGTAGGGATCCTGAAGAATGTTTGGTCCATAGTGACTAACAAAAACAGCCCCTGGGTGGAGTGGACCAAGGCTAGATATCTCAGGAAAATGATAGAAATCCTCTCCTGCCGAGTTGCCAACTGTCAAGGGTGTTTCAGTCGATACAAATATCGATGTATTGGTATACGTGTCGATTGAACTCCAGCCCTTGAATCAGCCGCAGTTCCCACTTGCCGTAGGAGAGGATTTGGATCCTCAAGAAAGACTCTTTTTGGACAGATTCTACTAGCGAAAGAAGTTTTTGAGGATGGAGGAAAATTATGCAATCAAGAGACCTCATCATGAACAACATTGAGTATGTTATTGGCTTAGGAAACCTTATCAACCTATGGTTGGATCTTTGGCACCCTTTATGTACACTTTCGACTACTTTTGAAGAGAGAATTTGGAGAGATGTGGGTTCTCCCAAAACTGAGAAAGTTTCAGCCATTCTGCAAAATGGGATTTGGAACCCGGTCCCACTCTATCTGGGGTATGGAGACATCAAAAAGACTTGACATGCCATGGAAGATCAGATTTGTTGCGAAAATGATGCAGGTCGTGTGTCAATTTGTAACTCAAAAGCCTTTTGGAATTATATCTGGAGGGTAGCCCCAAAGATTAAGTGGAGTGGTGCAATTTGGTTCAATGATAATGTCCCCAGATATTCCATCACAGCATGGAGATGCATAAAGGATGGGCTCCCCAGCCTTTGACTATCATAATCAGTCCTGCTTGCTCCATCTGTTGGGCAGGCTTTGATACAAGAAACCACATTTTCTTTGAATGCGAATTTTCAGCTTGGGTCTGGAAATCAGTTAAAGGGATGTGCTCAAGAAGTTTAAGGCATGGACGACAAACAACAAAGAAATTCGTCGTGGAAGAAGCTGAATGGGTTGCTAAAACTTTTAGTGGCCTGGACTCTGTGGGAAAGATTACAAAACTTGGCTTCTGTATTATAATAGGTCTTATCTAGAAGGAAAGAAACAACATAATCTTCAGAAACAAAGCTTCCCAAGGGAAGTGACCCTTGAAAACGTCATAACCCTGGTTAAGGACAAATGTAAGCTGGTTCCTCTAACAGGGGAGGCCAACCATAGGAATTTACATCTTAAAAATATGTGGAACACTGATTTCTTGGTGTTGTAACTGACCTTGATCCCTTATGGGTGGGCTTCTTGTTGTAGTGGGGTATCTTATCTTGAGGGATCCTCCCCTTTGTCAGGCTTTGTGGCTTGTATTTTCTTTCTTTTCTCTCTCCCTTCTTAGAAAAAATATGATCAAAACATCAAAAAAGAATTTTTATTTTACCCACCCACCCCCCTCCCTTCGAAAAAAAAAAAAAAGTAGTTTCATCCACGAGTAATTAGGGATGTAGATTTGGATGATTGTCCTTTATTGTTTTCCTACAAGAAGATTTTGTGAAAATAATATAAATTGGAACGGATAAGGGTAATCAGAATGAGTTGCAATACTTTTATTAAGAGTGGGATGGTTTGGTTCTTAATCGGCTTTAACTTCTAACTTCTAAGCGCTATTATAATGTTTAAAATTCTAAAATTCTTACCAAAAAGGTACAAAGAGTCAAATATTGATCCTTATGCACATAAATAATTAAATAGCCGTCCAAAAACATAGGAATATAAATATTAATCAAATACTAAAAATTTAGGAAAATTACATGTACTATCCTTGGACTATGAACTAATATCATCTACCACTCACTAGTTTCTGATAATTACACCTGTTCCCATTTAATTGAATGTAGAAATTCAAAAAATTGAAAAATAGTTATACCCTTATGGTTTTAAAATGAGAAAAATGAAATTTACTACTTTAAACTTCTTTTGAAATCACTCCCAAACCCTTATTTTACCCTACAACAAAAAGAGGATAACATGGACGACCTCCCCTGGGTTGGAGTTTGATGACCCCCCCCCAACTTGAGGCCTAGAGTTTCTACTCTTTTCTCCTTATTTGCTCTCAGAGAAGCCAATGAAAGAGTGTGGTTCTGTTTACGGTGGCTCGGATTTGGAAGTAGGAGCTCAAGAAGAGGACATTGCGGGTGGCGAGGGTTGTGAGGAGGTGCAGATTATTGATAAGGCCGACCTACCTTGGAAGAAGCAGAGCTGTAGGTAGGGTTGTCGGGAACATGAGAAGCCAAAACTCGTCGTCGCTGGCAAAGTGTGGAAGTACGATTCAAATGCAATTCGTCAGCGGGGTCAAAGCTGCCGAAAAGTTTGGAAGATATTGCTTCCTACAACTTGTTCTCCTTTGTTAGAGTAAAAACAAGGGTTCGCGCTGTAAGTTTCGATTTGAGGAATTTGGGGGAAATGGACAGAATAAAAACAATAAGGTAAACAAGACATTTTAACTTACATTAAGGGTAGTATTTTCCGTAAATTTTCTAGTGTGAGCTGACATCATCACCTAACAGAGTGGTCCTTCGTGTTACACTATTTTTATATTAGAGGCAGCATGGTAATTATCAAAAACTAGTAGATGATAGGTGTAATTAGTCCATAGTCCAAGAGTAGTATGTTTAATTTTTCCTATGCATATAAATAAACAAATAGCCATCCAAAAACATATGAATATAAATATTAATCAAATACTTAAAATAAAATCTTTAGTTCTAAGTATCAAATATATCTAAAATTTCAAAATCTAACTGAACTTTTCAAATCATTCAAAATAACATCTGAATTGTTACATGACAAAAAAAGAAATTTCATTCTCTTCATCACTTAATAACTCTTTGATCAGTATCACCAACATTTCAATATCACAAAAGAGTTAATGCATACTGAAAATTGTAATATTTTCAATTAACAAAATATCAAAGAAACAAGAAAGATTTAAATTGAAAAGTGGTGCACCCTCAAATTGAATATGATACTTATTTGTTATCTATCACTTATCAAGGTAGGTGGTAGGGAATACTTAAGTTGGAGTTGCACTTATAAGTTCTTCGATCAAAACAACACCTAAGTGAAGGTTGTTTTATATGGTCATTACTTTATATATGTCAGTTACCCAAAAAAAAAATAAGAGCTTTATATATGTCAATAAAATAGTTATGTCGGTTGTTGTTCCAAAGGTTCTTAATTGGTTTTTCGGTTCTGGGCCCATTGCGAGACCCTTCCCAAAACCATCCCATCCCGATAAATAATATTCCCATAACTGTCCCAATAAAGCTAATGGGTGGGACAGTTATGGTCCGATTCACATTTTTAGTCCCAAATTTACACCTCTAGCCTCTTTATGATTTGTCTGTAGAGATGTAAATGGATCATATATATAGGATACAGACACAAGTGTGCTTGATTACGGATTACCCTTACTGGATTCAAATATCCCTAAACAGATATTGATAAGAATAAAATTTGGATTTTTGACTACTATATACATCCCTAACATGTACAACATGGACCTTCCTTCACCTTTGGAGGATTCTATTTTCTCTCAATATATGTCTCTCAACATGGACCTTCCTTCACCTTTGGAGGATTCTATTTTCTCTCAATATGTTTCTCAGTTAATTGTCTTATTCTCATTTTTGTCAAATTTTCAATAACCCTCAAGATCATTAGTTACTTAATTTTTTTTTACTATTAGTTGGATATCTTTTGTCGTATCAAATAGATTATGTTCCAAATCACTCTTAACCAAATATAGGCACCCTGTCTGGATTAGAATACCCCTAAGTGGATATAGATGCAAATCAAATTCATATTTGTGACTATCCATGTACATCCCTATTTATTGTGCCATATATTCATACTAGAGAATTATTCCATAACGGGGAGGAGAGAAGAAGAACGAGATGCCAACATAACATAACTCCCACTTTGCCTTTGGGAGAACCTCTCCCAATGATTGAAAAAGGAACAAGGATGGGGAGGTGCTTATGGATTCACATCGTCTCCTCCCAGTCATTCTAGGAGGACGGTGGCAACCTTCTTCGGATGGTTGCCACGTGGCTCTCGGTGAATCCGAGACCCATGTCCAAGCCGACACCCCCTGTTGGCTTGGCTTGTCGGCTGGGTGTCGGCTCGGACATGGGTCTCGGATTCACCGAGAGCCACGTGGCAACCATCTGAGGAAGGTTGCCACTGTCCTCCCAGACAACTGGGAGGAGACGATGCGGATCCAGGTGCTTATAGTATAAATTAGGGGTGTAAATAGGGACGGTTCCTAACTGGTTCCAATCTTAAGGGGGCCACTCCCAAAACTTCCATGTTAAGTTAAATGGTTTCGAACCTAGCTCCCATGACCAATTATTAATGGGTGGGGCGATTCAAGTTCCTAATTAGTTTTAGGCACTATTACAATATCAAATTCCAAAATGCTTAACTAAGTTTATAAAGAATAAAATATACAAATAACCAAATGTCCATTTATATATATATGAATTAATTCCTAAGAATCAGACAAAGCCAAAATTCCAAAATCCCAATGAACTTTCAAATCATTCAAATATATATTTTTCAACCCAAATCATCAAAATACATATGAATCGTTAATTACAAGTGACCAAATAGAAAACTCAATGTCTTGAACTTTCAAATCATTCAAATATATATTTTTCAAACCAAATCATCAAAATACATATGAACCGTTAATTACAAGTGACCAAATAGAAAACTCAATGTCTTATCAATTGATTCTTGATGTCTCTGACATCATTGTCATATACCTTACAAAATCACAAAAGAATGCATGTATTTTATCTTGCTTGATGGGTCCTTTTGCTATGATAATGTCAAAGATGGAGATCTTGGAGTGGATTTTTGCTTTTTTGTCTAGAAATTCCTAGACACTACCTCTGTTAAATACTTTAATTTAGTCTAGTATATTCTTGGTTAATTTTTACCAAAAAAGATAAAAAAAAAATCATGGCCGGCTGTTTAGGGGAGTTGAATCCATAGGTTTATAATCCTGGATTATAAAACATTGATATGGACTAGTGAATGTAATAATGGCATTAATTGAGGCTTAATTTAATAACAACTATATATTATCATATCTTTCCAAAATTACCTCGAAGGTTGATTTCTTATTTTCAAAAGGATGTTACTGTCTGTACCACCGCCACTTCCACGCAACCACCTCCACCTCCACCTCCACTCCACCATCAAATCCCAACAACCACCAACACTAGCCCTGAATCTCCTACCCATTCAACCACCAGACTTTCCACCCTTTTTAAACCCCCCCCCCAGTCTACCCACCACCAGATTCCCCTCCGAAAATCCTTACTGAGATCAACATTGGCATCGTTCTACCCTCATATTGAAAGGTCAGCAGTTACTAACTTCTTTCTCCTTATTCATTAATGTTGTAGTGATTCCTGTAATCCAACCAAAGAAACGCTTTTCTTCTCTCGCGTTATATTTTATTTCTGAATCTCGTTGATGAATGTATATAATTGCTCATGTAAGCTGTAGTATCTATGAACGTGGTGGATGGTCGATTTTACTGTCTAGGTCTAATTTTTCTACGTTAATCTCTTGTGCAACTCAATTGATTTGCGAAAAAAAGAGGTGTGAGGGGGTGGGGTTGCGATTGTCTGAGCATTAGCCCCTACCAGGTCACCTACTCAAATTCTCTCACTCGGGATCCAAATTGCGTTTTGTTTCTTGCGCTCCTGCGTATTCTTCTTCTTCGTCATTGGTCCCCAAAACTGTTGGAAACATTGTCTCTATTTCCTAAGACTTGACAATAAGACGCTCAACTCCTCCGTGGGATGCCGCTGCTAAAGTAAAAGACCGCGGCTTCTGCGTTTGGTGTTCTCCGATATGTTCGCATATGTCAATTACCAAATCCTATCCTCCCCAGCTCCTCAGCTGCCACCTCATTCAACCATTGAAATGCATTGGAGTTCAAGCCAGCTCACACCCCAATGGTTGAATGGGGTGGCAGCCAGGGAGCCAGGGAGGAGAGGATTTGAACTCCTTTAAGTTTAGCTATTTTTCTTGTGGTCAGGAAGAGGGTCTGGTGGATGCACATCGTCTCCTCCTAGTGATTTTGGGAGGACCCGGCAACCCATCTCGGATGGCTGCCACGTGGCTCTCGGTTGAATCTGAGACCCACGTCTGAGCCGACAACCCCTATCGGCTCGGCTTGTCGGCTCGGACGTGGGTCTCGGATTTACTGAGAGCCACGTGGCGGCCATCCAGGACAGGTTGCCACTGTCCTCCCAGAACCACTGGGAGGACAGGATGCGGATCCAGGGTCTGGTGGTGGAATAGACGATGGATTCAGAAAGAGCGGAGGGTTTGGTGGTGGAGCCGGTGGGAGATGACTAGTTGATAGTGATGTTGTTTTTAAAGTGAAAAAAACAAGTAAGATTCAAAAGATTTAAAATTAAATTCAAAAGTTTATTTTTTATTTTTAAGAGAAATTCAATTTGGATTTTGTTGTGGGTTGGATATGAATATGGATATATATGTGGATGTGGATGTGGATGTGGATACATACTTATTCATATGTACCCTTTTGAAAAGATGGTGATTTATACCTTTTGATATGAAGATGTACACTCATACCTTTGGAAGTGACCGGTTGGAAAAACACTTATCTTCTATAAATAGAGGATATTGATTCATTCCAATTTATAAAAGATTGGAATACAAATTCATATTTTTCTCCCTTTATGCCCCTCCAACTCTTGTTCCATTGTACATTACTGAGCCCACTCTATACTCTTGATTGTTGATATCAGTCATCGATTTTTCTGACGAGGTCCAAATTTTGTGTGCACATATCTAGGATAGGCCTTAAAGGCTCGTTTAATAAAACATTTGCTCTGGATTCTGGATTCCAGTTCAGAATTTGGATTTTACTTCAGGCTACTTCATGATTATTTGGGAATAAAAACATCTTTGATAACACATTTTCTGAAATGGATTCTAAAGTATCTTTGGAACATAAACATGTTTGATAAACATTATCTCCCAAATTGAAATCTAAAAAAGTGATGGTGGCAATGGTGGGTGGTGGTGGTGGTGTGGATGGTGGTGGCTGGTGGTCATGGTTGGTAGGTGGTGGGTAATGGCAGTGGTGGTGGCGGTGGCGGTGGCAGTGGCAATGGTGACAGCGGCGGCAGAGGTGGTGGTGGTGGTGGTAGTGGGTGGTGGCAGCAGTGGTAGTGGTGGTGGGTGGTGGCGGTAGTGCTGGTGGTGGTCAAGTGAGAGTCAAGTGAGAATCAGACTATTTTTCTTCTCCGAAAAACTTGCTCCAACACATTGGAGCAAGTATAATTAGTTACTCTAAAATTTTGGATTCTGAAGTCATTTTAAATCCGGTTTACTTGTGGGAACTCGAATCCTACCGGGCTTATCAAATGCGCTTCTACTCCAAAGTGGTTCACTGGGAACCAGAATCCGTAGAATAAAACAGGCCCTAAGGGGCTGTTTTATTTTGGAGATTGATTCATAGAAACCTATTGGACCATAGGGGGTGAATACAATCTTAAGGAGTGTTTTTTCAACACAACTCGGCCCATTTGATTTCCTAATACCATCTCCAAACTGTGAGTACAACTAACTAATTTTATGGCTATTTAATTATATGTGTTATTATTGCATAATCATATGACCGTGATTTAGTGTTTTACATATACCTAGAAAAAAGATTAAATGTCAAATTATATATATATATTGCTGTATTATTTTTCATATAATTCCTAAAATTGTATTCACCCCCTATGGTGCAGTGGGTTCTTGAGAAGTCCAAGGGTTAGCAAACTATGCCTTGAGACAAAATTTTTTTACTGTGCCTTGAGATCAAATTTATTTGATCCGGTTAGGCACCACATGTGAAGTGGTGTGTTTAATAAGACACACAAGTCTCCTTGTGTGAGTATTGGTGTCTTTCGGAGACAGCACTCCTTAAGAATAGTTCCAACGGATTTGTCGTGGTATATATGCAACGGTTTTGTCATGCATGGATTTAAAACAGATTTGTTCTATTCAATAAAATGAAATTAAAAGATTAAGAGATTAGTGACTACCTAATACAGACAAATATAGATTTCACATCTCACTTATTGTATAAGGTGGTTTTTGTAAATATTGTTTTTCATATTATTTGGACAAGCGTACCGTTATGATATGGTGCTCAATCCTAACCCATAGATTGGACTATCTAGTAATAAGGAACATAACCCAAAGATATAACTGGACCTAGAAATATGTTGATATTGAATTTAGGGTTATATCTTGATTCTAATTGACAAGCAATGAAAGCCAGTAATGGATTTTGTTTTTGTGTTATCATTTTAAATAACATGATTAATGGTTTGCTTGGATCATGATTTTGTTGTCACATAGTTGTGAGGTGCACTAATTATATAAACAATTTAATTGTCAAGTAAAGAATACTATTCCATGTAATTTGAAGTTAAATTTAAGAAACCCTAAAGATATGTAAAAGGTCTAATATCTCTCACTCAATGTCTTCATTACATCCAATTATCCATATCAATATTTTACAATTCTACAATTCAAGGACTACAAATCCGATTCTACTTCCCCACACAATCTTTTTCTCTCCAAACCTTATATATATCATTAAAATGGTTTTAACGATTTCAATCCTAATGGTTCAAAGTATTTATTTTTTCTTTTGGTGGAAAAAAATAAAGGTTATGTTCTTATAATCCGTTGTGGAGTCTGGACCCGCAATATAGCAGCAATTAATACTATCAATATAGTGGTGAATGTTTCGGTGATATAAAGCTGCATTGGAAATGTGAAATGCAGTTCACTTCCCTCATCTGGTAACGATCTTGCATACTGTACCCGGAAAAAAAAAAATTTGCATCTTGGGAATCATGGATGGAGTATAAACTTACCTTTGGAACATAAGATTCTCATCCATCAGCAATTCCTAAGAGTGTAGGGTGGTGATTACCATGTGGAGAGAGGATGTGGACTCAAAAATGTGTCACATTGAGTGCAATCTGGTCCCTAGAAGTTGAGATAGACTCCACATAGAAGACGATCTTAATTCAACGCCCAATTGGATCATTTTCTTCTCATCCAGGCTTACACGACATCTACAACTGAGGTCCTTAACTGTCATTGGAATCCAAAATGATTTCTCCATAGAAAATTATACTCTATTTGTATTTGCATCCAATGACTCTGGGAGTGTTAAACAATATGGTTTTGATGATTTAATGATTTAAATGGTTTCAAAATGTTTACTAAAACTTATTATTTATGGACTTGATCGGTTATTCAATGTTTAAAAGAGGAAGGAATAGAGAGGTAAGAATAAGGGGGAGGCGAGAGAGGAAGAAGAGAGAAAAAAAAATAAAAAAATTTAAGTTATATTTGTTTCCAATGATTTAGAAGTATTAGGCTATGAGAAAAATATTAAAATAATTTAATTTATTCTTATGAATAAAAAAATAAGAAATTAAAGTAAAAGTTTAATCAATTTTATCGATTCCAAGTCATAACAAAGAACAATCGAACCCTTGTGCGGATTGCAAGTGGACTTACCTCTATCATGTCCCATCAGATAACCGGCATGCACTAGGATTTGCAGACGCTTTATCCATATCTTTTGTTCAACCTTATCTTCAGAGAGCGGACAAAGGTTCCTGTTTAAACTATAAATGAGAAAACCCACCGAAATCTAGTTACGTCCACACAGAGAAAAAGTCTGTCACACAAGATCTGCCACACACACATGCACGCCGTAATGTGGTGTTTACATTGGCAAAAATATCCTCTCCCATGCGTCAGCCCACCAGCCAACCATCTGACGGGCTGGAATACACCGGCACACATACCCTATGTATTCCAGCCCGTCAGATGGTTGGCTCGCGGGCTGACGCACGGGAGAGCTAGCGGGCTGACGCACGGGAGAGGATTTCAGTCCGTTTACATTGGAATAGGAGTCTACAACTTTTAAACCGAAAACCAAGATGTTGCATAATCGTTTGTCACTTCCACCCATTACGGTAGTCTGTACTTGTTTCCTTTTGCCACATTTCTCATCAACCAGCCCAATCTAAGATGTAACGGTCATTTTGTAGATAATCTTCAAATGATAAAATATTGAGGTGATGTAATACATAGGTTTTGTTTGATTGCAAGAGAAATTAAATGATGAAATTTTATTTTATTTTATTTTTAATTTTAAATGAAAATTTTTGTAATGATTATAATATATTCTTTCACAATACTATGAAATTAATTCTAAATTATTCTAAATTATTTCATATTTAATTATTAATTTGTACTTCACTTTACATCCAAATCTCTCCCATTTGAAAAAGAAAATAAATTTTACATCTTATAAGTATCATTACTACATATGTAAAGAAGTTTATGTAATTTGTATCATTACAATTATAAAAGTTTTCATTTAAAATTAAAAAAATTTCATTTCTCTTCTCTTTAATTCCCCTTGCAACCAAACAAAACCATAGATCACACCTACAAATACTCCATCTCCTTCTGTTAATTTTGATTTCAAATTTTTCCATGTATTGGAATGTTAAGAAAGATATTGACCACTGGTTCTTTGAATGTTTTTTTTTTTCTGAGAGTTGGCGGGAATGGTGTTTTTCATAAAAATAATCATTCTCGTCAATCTCAGCTTTTTTTGATTCGGAATGGAGATGGATCAAGAAGTCTAGGGACAACATGGTCAGTGATTCCATCAGTTCTCAAACTGGTTTTCATCGCTTCCATTTATTATGTTTGATGGAAAAAACAACCGCAGATGGACATCATCTTCCCCCACCTGGAGCCAAATTATGAACAATTGATTTTGCAAAGAACGGTTCTATTGTGTGCTCTTGGGGCCTAAATATTAGGTTTCTCTAAGTTTGGTCTAAGCCTCTTGGATTACTTTCTACATTCCCTTGGGGTATATATTCATGTATAATACTTGTATATTCTTTGGGTCTTAATAAATTTCTGTTCATAAAAGAGAAAGAAAAGAAAAGAAGAAAATCTATATCTACTCAGAGGTGGAGGGAAATGACACGGAAAGGGATCATAAATGACCTACCTATAATATAGTGGAACAAATCCCGATAAAGACCTTTCATTATTTTTGAATTATAATTTAACCCTTAACGGAAGCCAAAGGTGAAGATATTCCTCTCCAACAAAAAACTAAGTCAAACCAGGTGGGATTGTATGTATAAAGTCTCTCTCACAAGACAATGTTTCTTTTCAATGGACCAGGTTAGATTCAAAGAGTGAAAAGTGCTAAGCAAGTGGAAGAATACAATTCATGATTCCAGTAAGATGGTTTGTTAATTGGGAGTGTCTTTTCAAATTATTCTTAATTAAAGAGTGTCAATTCAATGTATGAGTGGTCCTGCTTAGCACCTCCAAACCTATGAGTGGTCCTGCTTTTCACTTCCAAACCGCCCACCCTTTTGTTTCCCCTTATTTCCTCTTTGCATTATGTGGTTTGTTTATGTTTTTTAAGAACAATAATAATTTAACCAAAGTTTAGGTTTGTCGAAGATGTCTCCTACAATGGGCTCATGTACCTTTTTGCACGGTAATGATCTTCTTAAAAGCCCCCCAACTTTGAGAAAAGTGTTACAGTACACAATCCTAAGATAAAGTAGTATTCAAATAAATAAAAGATTAAACAATTTGCCCCGTTGAATATGACCATTTCCCCACTAATTTTTTGATCAAATAAATAAAAGATTAAACAAATTTTTTTTTGGTAAGAAAAGATTAAATAATTTAGTCGGTTGAATATGCCCATTTTTCCCCCTATTTTTTTGGCCAATGGATGGTTTATTCTTCATCAATAGTAATATACGCATCTAATTTTATTTATAACATATTTTTCTATGTCAATGTCACCTTATTTCCAGTATTCCGGATGTATGACTGGGTCACTCATGTATAGAAATCGTCTCCCGCCTGAGTTTGGGCAAGAGACTTGGTGGCCTGGATGGATGGCCACCACCTGGCTCTCGGGTGGATCCGAGCCCTCCATCCGAGCCGACACCCCTGTCGGTTTAGCTTGTCGACTCGGGTGTCGGCTCGGATGGAGGTCTCGGATCCACCCGAGAGCAATGTGGTGGCCATCCATCAGGGCCGCCAAGTCTCCCGCCCAAACTCATACAGGAGAGGATGTGGATCCGTTACTCATGAGTTACCCGGTCCAACCTGAGAATTAGTTCATAACCGACTACAGCATATACCGAACTATAGGTTATCTACACATGCATCAACCATAATCGGCCGGGAATAATAAAGTAGTGGAAGCATGTGTATTAACAAATTGAGGTATAATGATAAATAATTTAATATTTGAGTTTTTACATCAATGTATCATGACATAATAAACTAATTGTCAAACTATAAATCCAATAATATGCAAAATATAAACTAGGATCGCGGCCTCTAATCGTCTCATAAATATAACTAAGGAAAACTATGCTAACTGGAGCTGGTGTCCACTCAAAGACACATGTATCACACTCGCACGCGTTACCATGGAAGTCCTCCTCCGTTACCGTTCTGTTTAAATGAGCGAGACTAGCAATGACTATTGACTCCACATAATCTACCACTGTAGTACCTGCAACATCATCTAAAAAAGAGACATATACATGGGATGAGCTCAATAACACGAGTTCAGTGAGAGAAAGAACATGCAAGCAACCAAATAATGCATGAAATGACATTCACTTGGGTCTGATAATGATGCTATGCATTAAGGTAGAGAACTGCCACACCACAATGAGGGCAGAAACTCCCCATACGCGAGAAGGGAGAAGGCATTATCTTAATTATACTGCTGCACCCACCACCTCCTTCAAGTAGGTTCCCTTTGGGATAGGGCTGAACAAGGACGATGCCTCCAAGGCAGAAACCAATGTTTCCCTTATCCATGAACTTACACAAGTATTTAACCTCTACTGGCTAGGGTTGCAGAGCATAGGGATTTGTCACTAACCCATCCTAGCATGTTAATCAATGCTACTATGTCCATACCCCAACAGGGATCATGTCCATTCGCCCCCACTGAACCCATCCAAATACCCTCTGCCCTGGATATGTCCCCTCGCTAGGATAATGGAGATGCAAAAGCAGTGTCCACATAGTACCTATAAGAACCGCACGCCACGAATCCGATTTAACATTATGTTTT
This sequence comes from Protea cynaroides, assembly GCA_028583415.1. Lineage (NCBI taxonomy): Eukaryota > Viridiplantae > Streptophyta > Magnoliopsida > Proteales > Proteaceae > Protea > Protea cynaroides. The sequence continues at coordinate 75,222,292 of CM053276.1, read as the reverse complement.
CATGTCGTGATCGGTCTTCCCATCATAATTGACTCAAGTGAACCAATTGTATGAAGAAACCACAAGATGAGGTAAGCAATAAGTCCAATTTAGTTGGTATGGTTGACTGTTTAAGTTTGTGTGGAAGAAACCAGTCAAAAACTAAAAACCAATAAATTTTGGGCCTATGGTGGCAGTTTTGAGGGCTACGGTCGCACTTATGGTCGACCGTAGTGAGACCGTATGACCTATGGTCGCATGTTTTGGTGGTATGGACAATGGTTTATGCGACCTTATGATCAACCGTACGAACCCATACCGACTTCGTGTTTAGGAAACTTTCCTAATTTGAGGAGGACTCTTTCCTAATTAAAGTGGAACTCTATATGGAGGTTTTCCTCCATATAAGGGATGTTCCTTAGCCTCTCTCACTCTTTTAGAACCCATATTGAAACTTTAAACCTAAGAGAGAAAGAGAGAGAGGAACAGAAGGAGAAAGAGATTTGGAGAAGAAGGCTGAGAGGAAGGTTTTGCAGAGAAGAGTTCTATCTCTCTACAACAAGCTTAAGGTATGGACTTGACTCTGTAGGATAGTTGTCACACCCGAATTCTGAACCAACCAGAATAGTGTGATGAACCGTCTATGAACCAACGGTTCCACCAGGATCTCGTATAGGCCGTGCCCATTTGACCAAATCAGATACAACCACAATCATAATCAGAGTAAATAAACAATAGCAGAAGTCTTTAATATTAATGAACTGAGTATCTAACAGTGATAACATGATTAATTATCCAATTATCTCCAAATGACTCAAGACATAAAATAAAATAAAGTAATCAATTACATGTTCTGATAATCTAACAACTAAATCTAATCGAAAACACATGAGTTGCACTCGCACGACGAATCATGCAACTCCACCATAGTTTCCACATCCATCGCAGCAGCATGTCTGTACATTGGTGCATTAATATAATCTTTCACGGTAGGACCTGCATCATCAACTAAAAATATTCGATGTCGAAAGGGTGAGCACACATCATGGCTCAGTGAGCAAACAAAACAATGCAACAAACATATGCATGCATTCAATTCATATCTTTGGTCTGGTTTATAAGTTTATAATGTGCTATAGAAAGGATTGGTGGCCGCCGCACCTCTATACACGAGTGTGTGAAGCCGCCCAATGGATCAAACACCATTGTCGTCCCACATGCACCCATCATGGAATAGAGATAGAGCTAAAGTGCCCGGATCAAACACCGCATAACACTTCCCTTGATGCCCTACCCATACCAACATGTAAGCCCTTATTGGTGAGGGCTTGCAAACTGGGCTCGCAACTAACCAATCCTAAAGCCCAATAGTGTATCCAAGGCCTCACCCCAGCATCCCTTAATACATCCATAGAGATAGAGCTAAGCCCCCCCCGCAGAGTCAAAGACTATACGGTCCGAGACCACCTCCCCTGATGTCCTACGACGTAATAGTTCTGCTAAGGTAATGGTGATACGACGATGTTAGTGGGCAAAACTTGAGTAGAGATAGAGCTAGAGTCTGGTGACCAGGATGAACCATAATGTCACATCCTCCCCCTGATGCTCTACTCTCATCAAACACACTAACCACAGACATACACTCACATGCTTATTCCTAGCATCATCATTATCATCATGTTATAAATAAACAAAATTAAATATGCATGAGCAATAATAACAAGAATATTGGATGACATGTGAAATATACATTACAAGCATGCAAGCATAGAATCAATCATGGCATTGGACTCAATAAATCAAACAGTTTGTTATTATCCAATTAGTTTAGGTCATGTTCCTTCACCTTTGGTCGATGGTTGTTCCTCGTCCAAGCTTTGTAAATCACTTTTAGACCACTTGGACAACCTAACAAATTTATAGATTTTAAATTAAAATTTATTTCCATTAATTCAGACTTCCAGAAGCTGAGTGGTCGCAGGTGCGGCTGCACCTGTGGTCTCAGTTTCTGCGACCACAGGCTGTGTGGTTGTAAGGTGTGGTCGCATATCATGCGACCATACATGCAACCACACCCTCCTTGAAACTTCCCCGAGGGTGTGTGGTCGACATGTGTGGTCGTATATCATGCGACCATACATGCGACCACACCCTCCCTGAAACGTTCAATAGGGCGTGTGGTCGCTATGTGTGGTCGCATACCATGCGACCATACATGTGACCACACCCTTCCTGGAACTTTTTCGAGGGCTTGTGGTCGATATGTGTGTCTCGTGTGGTCGCTTATCATGCGACCACACATGTGACCACACCCTCCCTGAAATTTTTCCGAGGGTGTGTGGTCGATCATATGTGCCTTGTGTGGTCGCATATCATACGACCACACATGTGACTACACATGTGATGGTCGACTTTTCCACTCCCAACTCAATTCCTTCATGTTTTGATTCCTTGGCTTATCATCATGATCATTCCTATGATTGTTTTATGGTTTAAAATTCATATTTTACACAATCCATCATCATAATAGATTCCCTCCATGGATCTCTTAGAATTTGTCCATGTTTGATGATTGGGGTCTCACTTTGAATCACTATCTCCTCCATGATCTATTATGGGTATTCAACTGATGTGGGGAACGTTTTTATACCTTAAACTTGTTGAAGATTCAGAGTTCTGTCTGAAATTCCTCCTTTTAGTCTTCCTCTTCAATTCTCCTTCTCTTCCTCTTCTTCTCTTTCTCTCTCTTTTAGTTTGAGTTCTAAAAGGATGAAAGAGGCTAAGGAATGTTCTATATATAGAGGAAAACCCTCCATATAGAGTCCTATTTAGATTAGGAAAGAATCCCCTTCGGATTAGGAAGGTTTCCTAATCACGGAGTCTGTTTGACTTCATGTGGTTGCACGTGGGGTGGCAGAACCCGTCGACCACACAGCTAAAAACTGTTGCCACACGTCCCAGACTCCAGTGGACGTAATATTCTGAGTGTGGTCGACCACACCTGTTTAGGTATGTGACCACACACTCCTAAATAGGTGATTTTGGGTTCAATTTCATACCTAGCCTTGTGGTTTCTTCACGCACTTGGTCCGCTTGGCCCGACAATGATATGAAGACCTAATACAAGGTGGTAAAATCGGTTAGTACGATACGGGTCTTACAACTCCCCCTCTCTTATTATAAATTTTGTCCTTGAAATTTGCACATAGCTTTCGAGTCGAAAAGGTGAGGATATTGCTTTCGCATAGCATTCTCTTCTTCCCATGTGATCTCTTCTACATCTTGGCTCCTCCAAGTAACCTTATCATAATAAATGTCACGATTGCGTAGACGTTGAACCTTTCGGCTGGTAATTTCAGTTGGTGCTACTTCGAATGTCAAATAATCAGTTAGACCTGGTGGATCCGCTGTTATCACATGTGTTGGATCTTTGACGTACTTCTTCAGTAATAAGATATGAAATACATCATGCACACTTGACATAGATGGGGGTAGTGCTAACTGATACGTCACTTCCCACATTTAGCTAGAATCTCATATAGCCCGACATATCTCGGACTTAGTTTCCCTTTCTGTCCGAACCTTTTCAAACCATGCATAGGAGATATTTTCAGAAATACTTTATCACCTACTACAAATTCAAGGTCTCAACGTTGATTATCTGCATACTGTTTTTGACGGTTCTGAGCTGTTCTAACTCTTTCCTTGATAATGTCGACTACTCGACAAGTCTCTTCAACAAACTCTGGTCCAACAATACTCCGTTCTCCAATTTCATTCCAAAACAAGGAGTTCGACACTTTCTACCATACAGTGCTTCATAGGGTGACATTTGTATAGTAGCCTAATATTTGTTGTTATAGGAAAACTTGATCAATGGTAGTTTTTCATCCCATGATCCTTTGAAATCAATAACACAGGCTCGAAGCATGTCTTCTAAAATCTGAATGGTACGCTTCGACTGTCCGTCTATCTAAGGATGGAATGCAGTACTGAACTTGAACGTTGTACCCATAGCCTTCTGTAATCCTTCCCAAAACTTAGAGGTAAAGTGTGGGTCTCTGTTGGACACAATGCTTTCAGGTATACCATGCAATCTGACAATATTATCCACATATAGCTTGGCTAACCTCTTTAGGGTATACTGAGGTCGTATAGCTATGAAACAAGCTGTCTTAGTCAAATGATCCACAATCACCCAGACCGCGTTAACTACTCGGGGAGTTAATGGTAACCCTGTGACGAAGTCTATAGTGATGCAGTCCCATTTTCATGCTGGTTTTGGCAGTGGCTGCAACAATCCTATAGGTCTTTGCCTTTCAGCCTTTACCCTCTGACAATTTAGGCATTGAGACACAAATTTAGCTACATCCGCTTTCATTCCTCTCCACCAATATAGTTTCTTCAGATCATGATACATCTTCGTATTTTCAGGATGTAAAAGCAGTGGTGTGAGCTTCCTTCATTAGTTTGTGTCTAATATCCAAGTCTTCATTTTTAGGAACACATACTCTTCCTTTGTATTTTAGTACCTTTTCAACGTCCAAGGTGAACTCAGGAGTAGTCCTACCTTTTTCAAGATCTTCTTGTACTGTTCTCAGATAAGGGTCTGATTTAATAGCTGTTTTTACTTCGTCTATCAGATCAAGTATAATCTTCAATGTGACAAATATATTTGAAAACCGATGAATAAACCCTTGGTTGGTTGATCCATCCGGTGTATCTATCACGAACTGCTCATTACCATAATTGAATACATTTCCTGTAACACACATTGCCGCAGTCGTGTTAACTTCTCCTTGGGATTTTATCATTGCTTTTCTACTTAGCGCATCAGCAACTATATTAGCCTTCCCTGGATGATACTGGATATCGCATTCATAATCTTTTAGCAACTCCAGCCATCTCCTCTGTCGCATGTTCAATTCCTTTTGATTGAAAAAATAAGTAAGACTCTTATGATCTGATTTAATCTAAAATTTCTCACCATAAAAATAATGTCTCCATATCTAGACAGCATATACTACTACTGCTAATTCCAAGTCATGAGTGGGGTAGTTCTTCTCATGTGTCTTCAGTTGTCTTGAGGCATACGTAACTATTTGTTCTCCTTGCATAAGCACACATCCAAAACCCAACCCAGACGCATCAGTATACAAGGTAAATGGTTGTCCTGGGATAAGAATAGTCAAGATGGGAGCTAATATCAATCTAGCCTTCAATGTTTGAAAACCCTCCTCACATTTGTCGATCCAAATAAATTTTTCTCCTTTCTTAGTCAAACTGGTGAGAGGTACGACGATTTTAGAGTAATCTTCCACGAATCATCGATAATACCCAGCTAAACCTAAGAAACTTATGATTTTTGCAACATTCTTAGGTGTTTCCCATTTTATAATGGCTTCAATCTTGCTAGGATCCACTTTAATTTCCTCAGCGGATACTACATGGCCTAAGAAATCAACTTCATTTAACTAGAACTCACACATTTTAAATTTAGCATAAAGCTTCTCTTTTCTTAGTCGTTGCAGAGTGGCTCTTAGATTTGTGACATGAGTTTCTTTGTCCTTTGAGTAGAGTAATATGTTGTCAATAAATACAATGACTGACGTATCCAACATATCATGGAATACCCGATTCATGAGTTCCATAAAAGTTGCAGGTGCGTTAGTCAATCCAAAAGACATGACTAAAAATTCATAATGTCCATATCTTGTTCTAAATGCTGTCTTCAGAATATCACCTTCTTTAATCTTCAACTGATGGTATCCTGACTGAAGATCAATTTTGGAGAACACTTTGATACCTTGCAACTGATCGAACAAGTCATCGATCCGAGGTAATGGGTATTGATTCTTGATTGTAAGCTTATTCAATTCTGGATAGTCTATACACAGTTGAACGCTACCGTTCTTCTTTTTCACAAACAATACTAGCGCTCCCCATGGTAATATGCTGGGTCTGATATAACCCTTGTCCAGTAATTCCTGTAATTGTACCTTTAGTTCCTTCAGTTTAGTAGGAGCCATTCGATAAGGTGCTTTAAATACTGGTGCGACTCCGGGTATAAGATCTATAATGAACACTGTCGTTCGGTCAGGTGGTAGCCCTGGTAATTCCTTAGAAAATACATCCGAAAAGTCACGCACAACATCAATATCTTTCATTCGTGGTGCTTCTTTGGTAAGGTCGACCACAAATACTAGATACCCAATTCCTCCTTTCTTGAAGCATTTTCTAGCCTTCAATGCAAAGAGAATGAGTTTTCATTTACGGGGAAGTTTGGTTCCCGCAAAACTAAACTCTGCTCCTTCCTTGTCTTTAAATGTCAATTTCTTTGCCATCTCGAGTTGAATTAAGGTTGCATCCAAAATCTTTTCGCCGATAAGAACTGGACATGGTCCATAACCTTTTTCTAGTTCCAATTCTAATCTCATAGGTGAACGTATAAGCAATTTGTAGTCTAAAAGTATGAGTAGTAGATTTAGCTTCTTTTCAAATGACACAGATATAAAAGAATGAGTAGCTCCAGAATCAAAGAGTACTCTGGCGGGTATGCCATTAATAGGTACGATACCTGTGATTTGATTTAATTTAGTCTACATGCTCACACAAGGTAGTACAAAATGAAAGGTTCAGATCATACTTGTGACCACATCAAGCGATGCGGCAGGATCCTTAGATGTAACTGCATAAACCTTTCCTTGCTGTAGCTGCTTCCTTGGCTTAGGACACTCCTTTGAATAATGTCCTATTTGATTACAGTTAAAGCATTTTACTCCTTCACTACTTTGCTTCTGTTGAGGTTGGGCTGTCGGAGTAGTCTTGGATGTAGCATTGAAGCCTTGAGTACGGAAGGGTTTAAATGTCTTTGTGTTCCCTCTATTATATGAATTTCCATTAGGCCTTTTGATACCTCTGTTCTGAGCAAAATAACTTTCCCTCTGGCTCGATTCCAATACTCGAGCAATCTGTACAGCTTCATTATAAATCTTCTTTTCCAGTCCCAATACATGCTCACGGATGCTTCCCCTAAGTCCCATGACGAACCTTCGGGTTTCGGTATTTTCCTCCTGCATGCTAGAGGGAGCAAAGAAAAATAGCTCTTCGTAATGCTATTGATACGCCTCCACAATCATCTGTCCCTGATATAGACTCAGAAACTCTCTTTCCATCACATCTCTGAAACTTTTGAGAAAATACTTCTCGAAGAATGCTTCTTTATAGATAGCCCAGGTCAATTGGGAATGCTTCATTAATAGATAACTTCAAGTAGACTTCCACCAATGGTGTGCATCGCCCTTCAGCATGAATGTGGCACATAGCACTTTTTTCTCTTCATTTACAGTCATCATCTTGAAGTTCCTTTCCATCTTGTCGATCCAGTGAGCTGGCCACAAAGGATCTGATGGCTTGCCATTGAATTCCTTAGGCTTCATCTTCAGGAAATGCTCGATCAGTCGAGAATGGTCCAACTGATACTGAGCATATGATCCATATATAGGCGGTTGATACTGATAGTTGCCTTGGTTGTACACGCCTTGAACTACTTCAGGGTTTTGTACTTGAGCTTGTACAAATGGTGTTTGAGGTGCTTGAGGTACTGTATTATTCATAGTCGATGCTTGGGGCACGGTGTTGCCACCCCCTGGTACAGTACTAGCTTGTCCCGCCGGTAAAGGTGTAGTGTTTGCAACTGGGAAAGCCATTCCCATAGAAGCTTGCATGTTGACTTGTACTTGCTATATTTGCTGCAACTGTTGTGCTAGATTCATCACCGCAATAGCCAAATCTGTAGGTGGGGCGGGCAAGTTTGTGGGGTTGGCTTGGTCATTAACTCTTGGCGGTATCACATTCTGGTTCTCCTGTTCCTCAGGGATTTCATGGCTATTTTCCTCCACAAGTGGTAGTGGAGGTGGAATTGGTCTCTCCTGGTTATTCTTCGCCCAGCCATTTCCTGTTTTCGGAGGTGGTAGTACCTGAAAGTCAAGGAACATATGAGGCAATCATAATATACGTCATTCTCATGTCAAAATCCCAATAAACAAGGCCAAATTTCAATCTTTAAAGTCATTCAGTCAAAATAAGGCATTTTTCATTGTGGGGTCGATGGTGGGGTCGCAGTATATGCGACCACACAAACCCTGTCAGCTCACCGAGAGCCTATGGTCGATCGTGTGGTCGCACTATATGCGACCACAGGGTTGCGACCACACAAAACCTGTCAGCTCATCGAGAGCCTGTGGTCGATAGTGTAGTCGCACTATATGCGACCACAGGGTTGCAACCACACAAACCCTGTCTACTCACCGAGAGCCTGTGGTCGATCGTGGGGTCGTATTTTTGGTCGAATTCTGCGACCACACGATCCCAAATCAGGTTTTTAAACCTAATTTTTGAGCCATTCTCTATAATTCTCTTTTGTCTTCAACTCAACTCGCCACCATTGAGTTGCTACAGTGTTGACCATATAAATTTGGTGATTCTTTCATCGATCTATGACCTACGTTCCATTCTTCTAGGTATGTTTCCTACTCTTTCTCCTTTTTAAGTTTTCATACCTAGGTTTTGCCCCATTTATAGGGTTTTCTTCTGATTAATATTTTTTTGACTGTAAAAATTTGATTTTTATTGGGGGTTATTACTATTGGCCACCCAATGGATGAAAGTCCTCAAGAAAATTCAAGTTTCATCAGTTAGTTTAATAAAAACTTGAAAATTCTCATTTTTGACCTAAATTTTGGGGTTTTTTCAATTTGTTAAATTTTTTTCAAATTCGACCAAGCTAGTTTAAATTTCCAATTGTATGAGCCTTGCCGGATGGTTTGGGACCTATGTAAGTCCTCCTGCCCAAATGTTTGAGTGAAAAGTGAGGCTTTTGGCCAAATTACGCAGTTATAATGCCAAAATTTTGAATTTTTACTATATCTGATATGTTGCTTGTTGGTCTATACTCTTGCAGACAACATGGCTCGCACAAAAGTCCCCAGAGTTCATGATCACTATCGCTTCCGATCTATTGAAACAAAAGCACAGTATGCTCGGTACGAGCGTAAGAAGGTGGAAGGGGGTCGTTGTGTCAACTTGGCCAACCTAGCCCTATTTGATGTGGAGGGTGCATTCGGTGATATGAGCTGGCTCCCTGTGATTCTTTATGAGGGTTGCACCTATCTTGAGTTGGTGAAATAGTTTTACTATAATTTACAGGTGGAGGGTGACCCAGAGGACATAAATAGGGGTAGAGAGTTCAAGATCACCAGTTTAGTTAAAGGGGTGGAGATCTCCTTTAACTGCCAGGAGTTGGCTGATCTCCTGGGTATCTCAAATGATGGTCCCTTGGTATACTGCGCACCCAAGGAACCCCAGTTCCTGTCAGTGAGAATGCGCGCAGAGATTGACCACCAGATTCTTAGGGACAACCGATGGCAGATGAAGGCAATCAACCTACGACCGGAACCCCGAGTGTATTGCAAGATCATCTAGCACAACCTGTAAGACCCGTATCGAACTAACCAGTCTTACCACCTTATATCAGGTCTTCCTATCATGGTCGAGCCAAGTGGACCAAATGCGTGAAGAAACCACAAGACCAGGTATGAAATCAACCCAAAAACAGTCAATTATGAGCATGTGGTCGCATACCTAAACAGGTGTGACCGACCACACCTCAAAATAGTGCAACCACATGAATTTTGGTCGTGTGGTCGCACGTTTCAGAAGGTGTGGTCGACGGATTCTGTGACCCCACCTCCGACCATACGAACCCAGTCAGAAATCAAAATTAGGAAACCTTCCTAATCCGAAGGGGGTTCTTTCCTAAACTCAGTAGGGCTTATTATGGAGGGTTTTCCTCTACAAATAGGACGTCCCTTAGTTTCTTTCACCCTTTTAGAACTCAAACTGAAAGCGAGAGAAAGAGAAGAGAAGAAAGAGAAGGAGAATTGAAGAGGAAGACTAAGGAGGAAGAAAATTCAGAGAAAACTTTGAATCTTCAACAAGCTTAAGGTATGAAAACATTCCCCATGTTAAATTGAGAGCCTAGAATAGTTCATGAAAGAGATAGGATTTAGGGGAAACCCAAATCATCAATCCAAGGATAAATTCCATGTGAATCCATGGAAGAAAATTATGTAGACAATGGATTCTGTATAAAATACTAGTTCTGAGCCATAGAACAATCATAGGAAGGACCATGATGATAAGCCAAGGGATCCAAACATGAAGGAATGAAGTTGAGGATGAAAAGTAGACCATCACACGTGTGGTTGCACGTGTGGTCGCATGATGTGTAACCACACGAGACACACATGTCCGACTACATGCCTTCGGAAAGTTTCCAGGGAGGGTGTGGTCGCACGTGTGGTCGCAGGATATGTGACCACACCCTGCGACCACACACCCGGTGGTCACAGAAACTGAGACCATAGGTGCTGCCACACCTGCGACCCCTCAGTTCTGTTAGTCTAAATTCATGAGAATTAGTTCTAATTTAAAATCTACAAATTTATTAGGTTTTCAAGTGGTTTAAGAGTGAATTACAAAGCTTGAACGAGGATCTATTATCGACCAAAGGTAAGGGAACAAGACCTAAATTAATTGGCTAATAATAAACTATTTTTATTTATTGAGTCCAATGCCATGAATGATTCTACGCTTGTATGCGTGTATTGTGCATTTCACCTGCCATCTAATATTTCTGTTATTACTGTTCATGCATATTTAATTCAGTTTATTTATAACATGATGATGATGATGATGCTAGGAATAGGCATGTGAATGTATGTGTGTGGTTAGTGTACTTGATGCGAGTGGGGCATCAGGGGGAGGATGTCACACCCCAATTCCGATCCAACCAGAATGGTGTGAGTGAACCGTCATTGAACCAACGGTTCACACCAGGATCTCGAATAGGCCGTGTCCGCTCATACAAACCATTACAAATAACCACAATCAGATATAAATATACAGCGGAAGACTTAAAATAAAATGAAATGAGTATCTATGGATAATTTAAATAAATATCCAATTATCTAAATTCAAACACATAAAATAATATCCGTACATCCATTTAATCCAACCGAAAATAAATGAAAGAAATAAATAAAATCTGATCAAAGGTACACGCAGAAAGGGCACTCGCATGAAGCGTCATGCTCGTCCGTTCCTGCCTGCACATCCAGAGTAGCTACACCACCATACGTCAGAGCGTTCATGTAGTCATCAACAGTATAACCTGCATCAACATCTAAAACATGTATATATACAAAGGGTGAGCTCACAACACAGCTCAGTAAGACAATCAGACAGTTTTACAATATTATGCATGAGTAACAATCAGTTTTATGTTGGGGTCTGGTTTTAAGTTTGCAAATGTGCTATAGAAAGGTTTGGTGGCCCCCGCACCTCTATACACGAGTGTGTGGCACCTCATGGATCACACCCTCATTGGCCCACATGCACCCATCATGGAATAGAGATAGAGCTAAGATACCCCCGTACCTCCCCTGATACTCTACCCATACCAGTACCTAAGCCCCTACTGGCCAGGGCTCGCAAACTGGGCTCGCAACTAACTAATCTTATATGTCATCAATGTATGCTCTATCCCAGCACAACCATCTACGGCATAGAGATAGAGCTAAGGCATTCCCACACCTCCCCTGATGCCCTATCCGCAAGTAACCCACTAGGATAGAAACAATACGCAGGTAGACCCTATCCCAACATAACTCCCTACGGCATAGAGATAGAGCTAAAGCATCGTGGACAAGCCAACGTCGACTCGGAGACCACAGTGCCACATAACCATGGCCAGGCTAACATCAATAGCGGGGACCACCGTACCACGACCTTCCCCTGATGCCCCACCCGTACCAAGCATGTTAAGACAGAATACTACAAAAAGGTGCTAATGTGAAGAGCGATCCCAGGCCCATGCCCCTCTCCACACACTAATGAAAACAATCACATGCCTAACAATCACATCCTATCAATGCATGAACAGTAATAACAACTGAAAGTAAAGGATGGCATGTGAATATGCACAAACAACACATCTCATATAATCAGGTGATTAACAACAATTTACTGTCCTTTAATTATTAGGTTTAGGTCAGATTCCCTTACCTGACGCTCGTTCGATAACTTGCTCTACGTCGCAAGATCTAAACGATAAGTCACAAAGTCCTACAATATTATTTGGGTTTCATTAGAATATACTGCTTAGGGTTTCATGTTGGTCGAAAACCAACATGGTTACAAAATACCCTCACAGAGCTGACCGGTGGCAACATACCGGTCGCAGCTCTGTGGGGCAGACTGGCGACCGGTATGGTCTGCCGGTCCCCACAGACCAGCCTCCCGAGGGATACCGGTGGCAACATACCGGTCACACTATGTGCCACCGGTATAGTCGACCGGTATGACTCCGGAAGACCATACATGGGTTTTTCGACTGCCGTCGATCATCCTCCATGGATTTCCAAGGTTTCTCCTATCCATTCTAAGTCTAATCATTGAGTTAGAGTTATCCCCAACTCATTCAAGTCTCGTTTCGACGAATATCATCTCGAAACTCGAATCTAGGGTTTGACGGCAACTTAGGGTTTATTGGTCAATTTAGGGTTTTAGATCAATATCCACTTGCATGGTATTGATCCACCCATACAACTTTCCTAGAGTCATAGAGTAAGAAGAATGATTAAAACACTTACCGTTGACTGGCGTAGAGTGAGCGTCGTCGAATGGTAATGGCGGCACCTCCTTCTTCTTCCTAACTCCTTCTCCTTTCCCACCTCTTTCTCTTCTCTAGGGTTTGTGAGAGATAATGGAAAGGATTTGAGGAGGTTTAAGGGTGTATTTATAGGCTAAAAATAGGGTTTAGTAACCCTACTAGGATTAGGAAACTTCTAGGATTCGAAATCAGGAAAGTGGGACCCTCAGAAGTCAATTTCCGGATCTTCGCACTTAGCTGTGCAGACCATACCGGTCGATCGGTACCAAGACCGGTAGCATCGATCGGTCAACATAAAATAATGACTTTTTGGTCGTCTTGGTCCGATTTCATACCTGTTTGTCATATGCTCGTCCCGTCTGGCCCGGTGATGATCGAAAGACCTGCTACGACATAAAACCAAGGTTTAGACCGGGTTTACGGAGTGCGGGTCTTACAACTCCCCCACCCTTAAAAGAAATTTCATCCCGAAATTGGCATGTAGGTTTCACAACTCCCCCACCCTTAGAAGAAATTTTGGCCTTGAAATTTGAACGTACCTTGATCGTCGAAAAGGTTAGGGTACTCCTTCTTCATTGCGCTCTCTTCTTCCCAAGTAATTTCTTCGACATCTTGGCTCCTCCAATGCACTTTCACATAATGGATATCTTTGGTTCGAAGTTGCTGAACTTTTCAACTTGAGAGCATTACAGGCACCACTTCAAAAGTTAAGTCTTCAGTCAAGTCTGGGGGATCAGCGGTCAAGATGTGCGATGGGTCTCTGACATACTTCTTCAGTAATGATACGTGGAACACATTATGAACACTGGACATAGATGATGGTAGAGCCAATTGATATGCTACATTACCACGTCGGGTCAATATCTCATATGGTCCCACATACCTGGGGCATAGCTTCCCCTTCTTACCAAACCGTTTCAGACCTCCCACCGGTGATACCTTCAAGAATACCTTGTCACCCACTGCAAACTCTAGATCTCAACGTTGATTATCCGCATAGTGCTTCTGTCGGACTTGAGCTGTCTTTAATCTCTCTTTGATCTGATCAATCACTCGACAAGTTTCTTCCACAAACTCCGGTCCTACAATTCTTCTTTCTCCCACCTCGTTCCATAACAGAGGTGTACGACACTTCTTCCCAAAGAGTGCTTCATATGGGGCCATCTGAATTGTAGCCTGATAGCTGTTGTTGTAAGCAAACTCGATAAGTGATAGCTTCTCATCCCAAGCTCCCTTGAAATCTAATGCACAAGCTCGGAGCATATCTTCTAAAATTTGAATAGTTCGCTCTGACTGTCCGTCCGTCTGAGGGTGAAAAGCTGTACTGAACTTCAACTTTGTTCCCATAGCTTTCTGTAATCCTTCCCAGAACTTTGATGTAAAACGGGGATCTCTGTCAGATACTATACTCTCTAGAACGCCATGAAGTCTGACTATATTATCCACATATAACTTGGCCAGTTTCTCCATGGTATACTGAGGTCTGACCGTAATAAATTGAGCTGTCTTGGTGAGTCGATCTACTATAACCCAAACTGCATCCACTGACCTTGGTGTCAAAGGTAAGCCAGTGACGAAATCCATGGTGATACAATCCCACTTCCACGCAGGTTCCGGTAATGGCTGTAGTAAACCTACGGGTCTCTACCTTTCCGCTTTAACTTGTTGGCAATTCAAACACTGGAACACGAAGCGAGCTATATCAGCTTTCATACCCCTCCACCAATATAATCTTCTCAAGTCATGGTACATTTTGGTACTTCCTGGATGTACCGAATATGGAGTGTAATGAGCTTCGATCATGACTCGGTCTCTGATATCGCAGTCTTCACTCTCAGGTATACATAACCTTCCGCGATACCTGAGTACCTTGTCTGAATCCAAGGTAAAGTCAGGACTGCTCGTACCCTTCTCTAAGTCTTCTTCCACTGTCTTGAGATATGGATCCTGTAGGATTGCTACCTTGAGTTCATCAACTAGATCCGGTGAGATCTTCAAAGCTGCGAACATCATGGTGAACTTATGAATTAAGCCTTGCTCGACTGGATCTTCTGCAGTTTCTATAATATGCTCTTCATCACCTTTGATTGAACTTGAGGCTGCGGCACATAATGCAGCATTTGTACTTGGTCCTGCCTCAGGTTTCGATGCCCACTTTCTGCTTAAGGTGTCAGCCACAACATTTGCTTTACCCGGATGGTACTGGATGTCACAGTCATAATCTTTTAACAATTCTAGCCATCTCCTCTGTCTCATATTCAGATCCTTCTGAGTGAAAAGGTAAGTTAAGCTCTTGTGATCTGACTTAATCTGAAACTTCTTACCGTACAAGTAGTGTCTCCAAGTCTTGATTGCATGTATAACCGCTGCTAACTCCAAATCATGCGTAGGATAGTTCTTTTCATGCTCCTTTAACTGTCTTGATACGTAAGCAATCACCTGTTCTCCTTGCATCAATACACACCCAATACCCAACCCTGAAGCATCCGTATATAAAGTAAACGGTACACTTGGTTCTGGGATGGTCAAGATAGGTGCAGAGACTAGTCTTGACTTCAAGGTCTGAAAGCACTTCTCACACTCATCTGTCCATATGAATTTCTCTCCCTTCTTAGTCAATCTGGTGAGTGGAACAACGATCCTGGAGTAATCTTCCACGAATCTTCTATAATAACCAGCTAACCCATGGAAACTACGAATCTCCGCAATAGACTTTGGTGCTTCCCATCCTACTATAGAAGCTATCTTACTTGGATCAACCTTGATACTGTCTTCAAATACAACATGGCCCAAGAAGGCCACTTCCTTCAACCAAAACTCACACTTCTTGAATTTAGCATAAAGCTTCTCCTGTCTCAGTTGTTGTAGGGCTGCTCTCAAGTGTGCTATATGAGTCTCCATGTCCTTAGAGTAGATCAATATGTCATCGATGAATACGATGACCAAAGTGTCCAACATATCATGAAACACTCGGTTCATCAGTTCCATGAACGACGTTGGAGCATTGGTCAACCCGAAAGACATAACTACAAACTCATAATGCCCATACCTCGTCCTGAAAGCAGTCTTCGGAATATCTCCGGCCTTGATCTTCAGTTGGTGATACCCCGATCGGAGATCAATCTTCGAGAAAACCTTTGCACCCTGAAACTGGTCAAACAAATCATCGATCCTAGGCAAAGGATACCGATTCTTGATCATCAACTTGTTTAGTTCACGGTAGTCAATACATAGCCGTACACTTCCATCTTTCCTCTTGACAAATAATACCGGTGCTCCCCAAGGCGATATACTAGGTCGTATGAAGCCCTTATCCAATAATTCTTGTAACTGGGTCTTCAACTCCTTTAACTCAGTCGGGGCCATTCTGTATGGTGCTTTAGACACCGGCGCCGAACCTGGCAAAAGGTCTATCACAAATTCTGTAGCCCTGTCTGGTGGTAAACCTGGGAGATCTTCTGGAAATACATCTGGAAACTCTCGTACCACTTCTAGATCTTCCATCTTTGGCACCTCGGCAGTGATGTCGACTACATATACTAGATACCCCACTCCCCCTTTCTCCAAGCATCTCTTAGCTTTTAGGGCGGAGAGAATCAGCTTCCGCTTCCTAGATAGCTTGTTCCCAGCGAAGCTATACTCCCTTCCCTCTTTGTCAGTAAGCATAAGCTTCCTTTCACCACATAATAGGACGGCTAAATGACGGCCTAGCCAATCCATTCCCAGGATGACATCAAAGTCTGCCATCTCGAGTATTACTAGGCTTGCTTCTAAGTCTCGACCCTCAATACATACAGTACATGGTCCATAGTAATCGGTCAAAGCCACTTCGACTCCTAGTGGAGAGCGAACTATCAAGCTTGGGTTCAAGTGCTTGATTGGTAACTCCATTCGCTTCCCAAAAGAAATAGAAACAAAGGAGTGCGTGGCCCCAGAGTCAAATAGTACTCTGGCAGGTATACCAGCTACATTTACAATTCCTGGAATTTTTATCATCCCTTAGTTCTATATGCGCATACACACAATGATAATGATAAACCAAATAGTAAGGGATAGAGTCATACCAGTGACCACATCAGGTGATGCAGCTGCCTCTTCAGTGGTGACCGCATAAACTCTTCCTTGCTGGGAAGGTTGCTTCTTAGGTAGAGTGCAGGTCCTTGCAATATGACCCACTTGTTGGCAGTTGAAACACTTGATATTTGGGTTGAATCCAGCATTCGATGGCACAGGTGGTGCCACATTGTCCCTTGCAGGCACTGCAGCGGTCTGAGCCCTGTATGGGCAAAAGGGTCTATTGTTACCGCCACCCGAACTCTCACTAGCAGGTCTCTTCACTCCCTTGTTCTGAGCAAAGAAGCTGTCCCTCTGACTGGACTCTATCACCCTCGCAACCTGCACAGCCTCATTGTAGATCTTCTTGTCCAAACCCAATATGTGCTCTCTGATGCTCCCACGTAGTCCCATGGTGAACCTACGTGTCTTGGTCTCTTCTTCTTACAGACTTGCCGGTGCGAAGAAGAATAGCTCTTCGTACCTCTGCTGATAAGCATCCACGGTCGACTGAGATTGCTGTAGGTTGAGGAATCCTTCTCCATTTGATCTCTGAAACTCTTCGGAAAGTATTTATCGAAGAAGGCAGCTTTAAACACTTCCCAATCCACCAGTGTATACTTAGTCTCCAGATATGCCCGTGTAGAATTCCACCAAGCATTTGCATCTTCTTTCAGCATATTAGTGGCAAATAAAACCTTTTCCTCCTCTGTACATGTCATCAGACGGAAATTATTCTCCAAATCTGCAACCCACTGTGCTGGCCACAATGGCTTCCCTGTTCTACCAGTGAATGATGAAGGCTTCAACTTCAGGAATCTGTCCACCGCTCTGCCCAGATCATGCTGTCCCTGAGTGTTCATCCCGTACCATTGTGGTGGATACGGATAGGCTCCTGGGTACGCAGAAGGTGACGGAAACTGATGCAGTGGTGGTACATTCTGAGCTTCGCCCATCGGTCTTGGGCTACCCTGCATCGGTTGTGAAGAAATTTTCTCTCCAGATTCAGGCGTATCTCTAGTGGGAACAGAACCCGATGGCCTGAGCATCTTCAGTATCTCGCTCAGGAATTCCTTCTGTTGAGCTTCCAACTGATAAACCAATTTCATCAGAATTGTTTTCGAGTTTGTGTGAGGAGGGCCTAGCACATGCAACGAGACCATCTCAGCCTCCTCCCGATACCGTGATGAGTATGATTATGGAGATTAGGGACACTCAGTGTGAGATGAGCCGCGACTTGGCGTAGTTGGCACGTAGTCTCAGAGTCACACAGGATCAGGTGCACTGGCTCAGGGTTGCTTACGAGCGAGACTATAATATAGCAGACCCTATTCCTCATAGGCCCCCTACCCCATGATTGTCCCTCTTTATTTTCTTCTCTTTTGCATATGACTGTTTATATAACAGGGTAACTGTCCGGTTTGTGGACTGTACCCTGTAGCACTATTTCATTTGATACTCATTTTCTTGTTTAATGAAAATTTTCATGTTTCACCTAACTAGTGTGTGTGCACATGTTAAGTTTCATATTTAGAGTAGTACATTATTCTCTTTCTTAATCAGTATCAAGTATCAAACAATGCTTAGGGTGTGTTTGTATTAAGATTTTTAAATTTACTAACTCAGTTCATCGACTTAGCTAGGTGCAATATGGTCCGTTGGACAGAGCCCGAGAGCTCTGATACCAAGTTATCACACCCCAATTCTGATCCAACCAGAATGGTGTGAGTGAACCGTCATTGAACCAACGGTTCACACCAGGATCTCGAATAGGCCGTGTCCGCTCATACAAACCATTACACATAACCACAATCAGAATATAAATATACAGCGGAAGACTTAAAATAGAATGAACTGAGTATCTATTGACAATTTAAATAAATATCCAATTATCCAAATTCAAACACATAAAATAATATCCGTACATCCATTTGATCCAACTGAAAATAAATGAAAGAAATAAATAAAATTCGATCAAAGGTACACGCAGAAAGGGCACTCGCATGAAGCGTCATGCTCGTCCTCTCCTGCCTGCACATCCAGAGCAGCTACACCTACATACGTCGGAGCGTTCATGTAGTCATCAATAGTATAACCTGCATCAACATCTAAAACATGTATATATACAAAGGGCAAGCTCACAACACAGCTCAGTAAGACAATCAGATAGTTTCATAATATTAAGCATGAGTAACAATCAGTTTTATGCTGGGGTCTGGTTTTAAGTTTGCAAATGTTCTATAGAAAGGTTTGGTGGCCCCCGCACCTCTCTATACACGAGTGTGTGACACCTCATGGATCACACCCCCATTGGCCCACATGCACCCATCATGGAATAGAGATAGAGCTAAGATACCCCCGTACCTCCCATGATACTCTACCCATACCAGTACCTAAGCCCCTACTGGCCAGGGCTCGCAAACTGGGCTCGCAACAAACCAATCCTATATGTCATCAATGTATGCTCTATCCCAGCACATCCATCTACGGCATAGAGATAGAGCTAAGGCATTCCCACACCTCCCCTGATGCCCTATCCGTAACTAACCCACTAGGATAGAAATAATACGCAGGTAGACCCTATCCCAACATAACTCCCTACGGCATAGAGATAGAGCAAAAGCATCGTGGACAAGCCAACGTCGACTCGGAGACCACAGTGCCACATAACCATGGCCAGGCCAACATCAATATCGGAGACCACCGTACCACGACCTTCCCCTAATGCCCCACCCGTACCAAGCATGTTAAGACAGAATATTACAAAAAGGTGCTAATGTGAAGAGCGATCCCAGGCCCATGCCCCTCTCCACACACTAATGAAAACAATCACATGCCTAACAATCACATCCTATCAATGCATGAACAGTAATAACAACTGAAAGTAAAGGATGGCATGTGAATATGCACAAACAACACATCTCATATAATCAGGTGATTAACAACAATTTACTGTCCATTAATTATTAGGTTTAGGTCAGATTCCCTTACCTGACGCTCGTTCGATAACTTCCTCTACGTCGCAAGATCCAAACGATAAGTCACAAAGTCCTACAATATTATTTGGGTTTCATTAGAATATACTGCTTAGGGTTTCATGTTGGTCGAAAACCAACATGGTTACAAAATACCCTTACAGAGCTGACCGGTGGCAACATACCTGTCGCAGCTCTGTGGGGAAGACTGGCGACCGGGATGGTCTATCGGTCCCCACAGACCAGCCTCCCGAGGGATACCGGTGGCAACATAACGGTCGCACTAGGTGCAACCGGTATAGTCGACCGATATGTCTCTGGAAGACCATACATGGGTTTTTCGACGGCTGTCGATCATCCTCCATGGATTTCCAAGGTTTCTCCTATCCATTCTAAGTCTAATCATTGAGTTAGAGTTATCCCCAACTCATTCAAGTCTCGTTTCGACGAATATCATCTCGAAACTCGAATCTAGGGTTTGACGGCAACTTATGGTTTATTGGTCAATTTAGGGTTCTAGATCAATATCCACTTGCATGGTATTGATCCACCCATACAACTTTCCTAGAGTCATAGAGTAAGAAGAATGATTAAAACACTTACCGTTGACTGGCGTAGAGTGAGCGTCGTCGAACGGTAATGGCGGCACCTCCTTCTTCTTCTTAACTCCTTCTCCTTTCCCACCTCTTTCTCTTCTCTAGGGTTTGTGAGAGATAATGGAAAGGATTTGAGGAGGTTTAAGGGTGTATTTATAGGCTAAAAATAGGGTTTAGTAACCCTACTAGGATTAGGAAACTTCTAGGATTCGAAATCAGGAAAGTGGGACCCTCAGAAGTTAATTTCCGGATCTTCGCACTTAGCTGCGCAGACCATACCGGTCGACCGGTACCAAGACCGGTACCATCGACCGGGCAACAGAAAATGATGACTTTTTGGTCGTCTTTGGTCCGATTTCATACCTGTTTGTCATCCGCTCGTCCCGTCTGGCCCGGTGATGATCGGAAGACCTGCTACGACACAAAACCAAGGTTTAGACCGGGTTTACGGAGTGTGGGTCTTACAACTCCCCCACCCTTAAAAGAAATTTCGTCCCGAAATTTGCATGTAGGTTTCACAACTCCCCCACCCTTAGAAGAAATTTTGGCCTTGAAATTTGAACGTTCCTTGATTGTCGAAAAGGTTAGGGTACTCCTTCCTCATTGCGCTCTCTTCTTCCCAAGTAATTTCTTCGACATCTTGGCTCCTCCAATGCATTTTCACATAATGGATATCTTTGGTTCGAAGTTGCTGAACTTTCCGACTTGAGAGCATTACAGGCACCACTTCGAAAGTTAAGTCTTCAGTCAAGTCTGGGGGATCAGCGGTCAAGATGTGCGATGGGTCTCTGACATACTTCTTCAGTAATGATACGTGGAACACATTATGAACACTGGAGATAGATGATGGTAGAGCCAATTGATATGCTACATTACCACGTCGGGTCAATATCTCATATGGTCCCACATACCTGGGGCATAGCTTCCCCTTCTTACCAAACCGTTTCAGACCTCCCACCGGTGATACCTTCAAGAATACCTTGTCACCCACTGCAAACTCTAGATCTCAACGTTGATTATCCGCATAGTGCTTCTGTCGGACTTGAGCTGTCTTTAATCTCTCTTTGATCTGATCAATCACTCGACAAGTTTCTTCCACAAACTCCGGTCCTACAATTCTTCTTTCTCCCACCTCGTTCCATAACAGAGGTGTACGACACTTCTTCCCATAGAGTGCTTCATATGGGGCCATCTGAATTGTAGCCTGATAGCTGTTGTTGTAAGCAAACTCGATAAGTGATAGTTTCTCATCCCAAGCTCCCTTGAAATCTAATGCACAAGCTCGGAGCATATCTTCTAAAATTTGAATAGTTCGCTCTGACTGTCCGTCCGTCTGAGGGTGAAAAGCTGTACTGAACTTCAACTTTGTTCCCATAGCTTTCTGTAATCCTTCCCAGAACTTTGATGTAAAACGGGGATCCCTGTCAGATACTATACTCTCTAGAACGCCATGAAGTCTGACTATATTATCCACATATAACTTGGCCAGTTTCTCCATGGTATACTGAGGTCTGACCGTAATAAATCGAGCTGTCTTGGTGAGTCGATCTACTATAACCCAAACTGCATCCACTGACCTTGGTGTCAAAGGTTAGCCAGTGACGAAATCCATGGTGATACAATCCCACTTCCACGCAGGTTCCGATAATGGCTGTAGTAAACCTGCGGGTCTCTGCCTTTCCACTTTAACTTGTTGGCAATTCAAACACTGGAACACGAAGCGAGCTATATCAGCTTTCATACCCCTCCACCAATATAATCTTCTCAAGTCATGGTACATTTTGGTACTTCCTGGATGTACCGAATATGGAGTGTAATGAGCTTCGGTCATGACTCGATTTTTGATATCGCAGTCTTCACTCTCAGGTATACATAACCTTCCGCGATACCTGAGTACCTTGTCTGAATCCAAGGTAAAGTCAGGATTGCTCGTACCCTTCTCTAAGTCTTCTTGCACTGTCTTGAGATATGGATCCTGTAGGATTGCTACCTTGACTTCATCAACTAGATCCGGTGAGATCTTCAAAGCTGCGAACATCATGGTGAACTTATGAATTAAGCCTTGCTCGACTGGATCTTCTGCAGTTTCTATAATATGCTCTTCATCACCTTCGATTGAACTTGAGGCTGCGGCACATAATGCAGCATTTGTACTTGGTCCTGCCTCAGGTTTTGATGCCCACTTTCTGCTTAAGGTGTCAGCCACAACATTTGCTTTACCCGGATGGTACTGGATGTCACAGTCATAATCTTTTAACAATTCTAGCCATCTCCTCTGTCTCATATTTAGATCCTTCTGAGTGAAAAGGTAAGTTAAGCTCTTGTGATCTGACTTAATCTGAAACTTCTTACCGTACAAGTAGTGTCTCCAAGTCTTGATTGCATGTATAACCACTGCTAACTCCAAATCATGCGTAGGATAGTTCTTTTCATGCTCCTTTAACTGTCTTGATACGTAAGCAATCACCTGTTCTCCTTGCATCAATACACACCCAATACCCAACCCTGAAGCATCTGTATATAAAGTAAACGGTACGCTTGGTTCTGGGATGGTCAAGATAGGTGCAGAGACTAGTCTTGACTTCAAGGTCTGAAAGCACTTCTCACACTCATCTGTCCATATGAATTTCTCTCCCTTCTTAGTCAATCTGGTGAGTGGAACAGCGATCTTGGTGTAATCTTCCACGAATCTTCTATAATAACCAGCCAACCCATGGAAACTACGAATCTCCGCAACAGACTTTGGTGCTTCCCATCCTACTATAGAAGCTATCTTACTTGGATCAACCTTTATACCGTCTTCAGATACAACATGGCCCAAGAAGGCCACTTCCTTCAACCAAAACTCGCACTTCTTGAATTTAGAATAAAGCTTCTCCTGTCTCAGTTGTTGTAGGGCTGTTCTCAAGTGTGCTGTATGAGTCTCCATGTCCTTAGAGTAGATCAATATGTCATCGATGAATACGATGACCAAAGTGTCTAACATATCATGAAACACTCGGTTCATCAGTTCCATGAACGACGTTGGAGCATTGGTCAACCCGAAAGACATAACTATAAACTCATAATGCCCATACCTCATCCTGAAAGCAGTCTTCGGAATATCTCCGGCCTTGATCTTCAGTTGGTGATACCCCGATCGAAGATCAATCTTCGAGAAAACCTTTGCACCCTGTAACTGGTCAAACAAATCATCGATCCTAGGCAAAGGATATCGATTCTTGATTGTCAACTTGTTTAGTTCACGGTAGTCAATACATAGCCGTACACTTCCGTCTTTCTTCTTGACAAATAATACCGGTGCTCCCCAAGGCGATATACTAGGTCGTATGAAGCCCTTATCCAATAATTCTTGTAACTGGGTCTTCAACTCCTTTAACTCAGTCGGGGCCATTCTGTATGGTGCTTTAGACACCGGCGCCAAACCTGGCATAAGGTCTATCACAAATTCTGTAGCCCTGTCTGGTGGTAAACCTGGGAGATCTTCTGGAAATACATCTGGAAACTCTCGTACCACCTCTAGATCTTCCATCTTTGGCACCTCGGCAGTGATGTCGACTACAGATACTAGATACCCCACTCCCCCTTTCTCCAAGCATCTCTTAGCTTTTAGGGCCGAGAGAATCAGCTTCCGCTTCCTAGATAGCTTGTTCCCAGCGAAGCTATACTCCCTTCCCTCTTTGTCAGTAAGCACAAGCTTCCTTTCACCACATAATAGGACGGCTAAATGACGGCCTAGCCAATCCATTCCCAGGATGACATCAAAGTCTGCCATCTCGAGTATTACTAGGCTTGCTTCTAAGTCTCGGCCCTCAATACATACAGTACATGGTCCATAGTAATCGGTCAAAGCCACTTCGACTCCTAGTGGAGAGCGAACTATCAAGCTTGGGTTCAAGTGCTTGATTGGTAACTCCATTCGCTTCCCAAAAGAAATAGAAACAAAGGAGTGCGTGGCCCCAGAGTCAAATAGTACTCTGGCAGGTATACCAGCTACATTTACAATTCCTGGAATTTTTATCATCCCTTAGTTCTTTATGCGCATACACACAATGATAATGATAAACCAAATAGTAAGGGATAGAGTCATACCAGTGACCAAATCAGGTGATGCAGCTGCCTCTTCTATGGTGACCGCATAAACTCATCCTTGCTGGGGAGGTTGCTTCTTAGGTAGAGTGCAGGTCCTTGCAATATGACCCACTTGCTGGCAGTTGAAACACTTGATATTTGGGTTGTATCCAGCATTCGGTGGCACAGGTGGTGCCGCATTGTCCCTTGCAGGCACTGCAGCGGTTTGAGCCCTGTATGGGCAAAAGGGTCTATTGTTACCGCCACCCGAACTCTCACTAGCAGGTCTCTTCACTCCCCTGTTCTGAGCAAAGAAGCTGTCCCTCTGACTGGACTCTATCACCCTCGCAACCTGCATAGCCTCATTGTAGATCTTCTTGTCCAAACCCAATATGTGCTCTCTGATGCTCCCACGTAGTCCCATGGTGAACCTACGTGTCTTGGTCTCTTCTTCTTGCATACTTGCCGGTGCGAAGAAGAATAGCTCTTTGTACCTCTGCTGATAAGCATCCACGGTCGACTGAGATTGCTGTAGGTTGAGGAATTCCTTCTCCATTTGATCTCTAAAACTCTTCAGAAAGTATTTATCGAAGAAGGCAGCTTTAAACACTTCCCAATCCACCAGTGTATACTTAGTCTCCAGATATGCCCGTGTAGAATTCCACCAAGCATTTGCGTCTTCTTTCAGCATATGAGTGGCAAATAAAACCTTTTCCTCCTCTGTACATGTCATCAGACGGAAATTCTTCTCCATCTCTGCAACCCACTGTGCTGGCCACAATGGCTTCCCTGTTCTACCAGTGAATGATGAAGGCTTCAACTTCAGGAATCTGTCCACCGCTCTGCCCAGATCATGCTGTCCCTGAGTGTTCATCCCGTACCATTGTGGTGGATACGGATAGGCTCCCGGGTATGCAGAAGGTGACGAAAACTGATGCAGTGGTCGTACATTCTGAGCTTGGCCCATCGGTCTTGGGCTACCCTGCATCGGTTGTGAAGAAATTTTCTCTCTAGATTCAGGCGTATCTCTAGTGGGAACAGAACCCGATGGCCTGAGCATCTTCAGTATCTCGCTCAGGAATTCCTTCTGTTGAGCTTCCAACTGATAAACCAATTTCATCACAATTGTTTCAGAGTTTGTGTGAGGAGGGCCTAGCACATGCAACGGGACCATCTTAGCCTCCTCCCGATACCGTGATGGGTATGATTATGGAGATCAGGGACACTCAGTGTGAGATGAGCCACGACATGGCGCAGTTGGCTCGCAGTCTCAGAGTCACACAGGATCAGGTGCACTAGCTCAGGGTTGCTTACGAGCGAGACTATGATATAGCAGACCCTATTCCTCCTAGGCCCTCTACCCCATGATTGTCCCTCTTTATTTTCTTCTCTTTTGCATATGACTGTTTATATAACAGGGTAACTGTCCGGTTTGTGGACTGTACCCTGTAGCACTATTTCATTTGATACTCATTTTCTTGTTTAATGAAAATTTTCATGTTTCACCTAACTAGTGTGTGTGCACATGTTAAGTTTCACATTTAGAGTAGTACATTATTCTCTTTCTTAAACAGTATCATGTATCAAACAATGCTTAGGGTGTGTTTGTATTAAGATTTTTAAATTTACTAACTCAGTTCATCGACTTAGCTAGGTGCAATATGGTCCGTTGGACAGAGCCCGAGAGCTCTGATACCAAGTTATCACACCCCAATTCTGATCCAACCAGAATGGTGTGAGTGAACCGTCATTGAACCAATAGTTCACACCAGGATCTCGAATAGGCCGTGTCCGATCATACAAACCATTACACATAACCACAATCAGAATATAAATATACAGCGGAAGACTTAAAATAGAATGAACTGAGTATCTATTGATAATTTAAATAAATATCCAATTATCCAAATTCAAATACATAAAATAATATCCGTACATCCATTTGACCCAACTGAAAATAAATGAAAGAAAGAAATAAAATCCGATCAAAGGTACACGCAGAAAGGGCACTCGCATGAAGCGTCATGCTCGTCCTCTCCTGCCTGCACATCCAGAGCAGCTACACCTCCATACGTCGGAGCGTTCATGTAGTCATCAATAGTATAACCTGCATCAACATCTAAAACATGTATATATACAAAGGGTAAGCTCACAACACAGCTCAGTAAGACAATCAGATAGTTTCATAACATTATGCATGAGTAACAATTAGTTTTATGCTGGGGTCTGATTTTAAGTTTGCAAACGTTCTATAGAAAGGTTTGGTGGCCCCCGCACCTCTATACACGAGTGTGTGGCACCTCATGGTTCACACCCCCATTGGCCCACATGCACCCATCATGGAATAGAGATAGAGCTAAGATACCCCCGTACCTCCCCTGATACTCTACCCATACCAGTACTTAAGCCCCTACTGGCCAGGGCTCGCAAACTGGGCTCGCAACTAACCAATCCTATATGTCATCAATGTATGCTCTATCCCAGCACAGCCATCTACGGCATAGAGATAGAGCTAAGGCATTCCCACACCTCCCCTGATGCCCTATCCGCAAGTAACCCACTAGGATAGAAACAATACGCAGGTAGACCCTATCCCAACATAACTCCCTACGACATAGAGATAGAGCTAAAGCATCGTGGACAAGCCAACGTTGACTCAGAGACCACAGTGCCACATAACCATGGCCAGGCCAACATCAATATCTGAGACCACCATACCACGACCATCCCCTGATGCCCCACCCGTACCAAGCATGTTAAGACAGGATACTACAAAAAGGTGCTAATGTGAAGAGCGATCCCAGGCCCATGCCCCTCTCCACACACTAATGAAAACAATCACATGCCTAACAATCACTTCCTATCAATGCATGTGTAAGCACCCCATTTTTGCCATCCCAGCTAAACAAAGCCCTGCGGGCGTGTGGACAACAAAAGGAGAAAGATGATCGAAAGTTTGGATTTTTGACTGCGAATTTGAGAAAGTTTTCAATGGGTCTGTGAATTTGAGGAAGTTTTCAATGGGTCCACAGCAAGGTCATGGGTTATAATTTTGCATGGATGCATAGGTCATAGAATTATCTTCGAAACGAGACCAGAATTGCTCGATTCTGACATCAAATGAGGAAGATATGACCATTTTAGTCAGATGATACATATGAGGGAGGTTTATGAAATTATTATAAATAATCCTAGGGGCCTTCATGCAAATTATCCTAAGTCGGATCGTTTGAATTTCAAATCATCATATCTTGATCATCCGACATCGGATTCAGATGATTCCAAGACCATTATTCTTCATTCATGATGTTCTACAAAGTGGACGTAAAAAATCCCGGGTAGAAGTCACCAATGGGTCCCATGCAAGCTTGCATGCAAAATTATCGTCAGAACTTCAAAGCTGCATATCTTTTCCGTTCTACATCGGATTCAGGTGATTCCAGTTCCTATATTCCTCATTTTTAATGTTCTACAAAATGAACGCAAAAATTTGGAATAGAGGCCATCGGAAAATTTCATGCGGGATGACAGCGAAAATGACCCATAAAATGACAAGGAGAGAAAACCCAGTTAATTCCAATTAATCCAGTCAACTCAGTTCAAGCCAGTTTTGGTCCAACCTAGCTCAACCCATATCAGTTTAACTCAGTCAACCTAAGTCAGTCTCAACCCGTTTCGAACCAGTTCATCCATGTGCATAGTATTTATATATTATATATATTGTATACTATACATATATGTATGTTATTAAATATATGTGTATATTATTATATATAAGAGATAAAATCTAAAAGATCTTGGAGAAGAAAAAGGAAAGAGGAGAGAGAGGAGACGTGAAAGAGAAGGAGGCTTTACGGTTGAGATGAAATCTAAAAGATCTTGGAGAAGAAAAAGGAAAGAGGAGAGAGAGGAGACGTGAAAGAGAAGGAGGCTTTAGGATTGAGATGAAATCTAAAAGATCTTGGAGAAGAAAAGGAAAGAGGAGAGAGAGAGACGTGAAAGAGAAGGAGGCTTTAGGGTTGAGATGAAATCTAAAAGATCTTGGAGAAGAAAAAGGAAAGAGGAGAGAGGGAGACGTGAAAGAGAAGGGGTTTTCTAGAAGAAGAATGAGAAAAAGGAAAGAAAGGAAGAAGAAAAAACGTGAGAGAGGAAGAAAAGAAAGGAAAGAAGAAAAAATGGAGAGAAAAAAAGATTTTCTAGAAAAAAGAAGAAAAGGAAAGAAGGATCTTCTAGAAAATGAGTGAAAAATTATAAATAGGAGAGAGGAGGGATCCTTTTCCATACAAGAGAGAGAGGGAAACGTGGGTGAGAGAGAGAAAGGTGAGTGAGAGAGAGAAAACGTGAGAGAGGAAGAAAGAAAGAGAGAAAAAAGAGAAAAGAAAGAAAAGAGAAGAAGAAAAGAGAGAAAGAGAAGAGAGAAAGAAGCAGAAGAAAGGAGAAGGAGGATTCACATTCAAAGGGGGTTGATACAACCTACAATCACCCTTCATCAATGGTTTCACTCAATTTGAGCCCAAGGTTAGTACTCTAAACAAATTTAGAGGTCGTTATAATGCCCGAATGCCAATTTTGCTTGAAAAAGGCTAATTTTCATGAAATCTCAATCATGAATGCTCTATTACATGCTTGTTAATGTTAGGATGCCTATGCCTAACATTTTTCATGAATGATAATTTGTCTAAGCTATTCAATGATGAATTTTTGATTGATATACAATGATGTTTGATGTTTTTTGTAAATTTCATAAAGTGATTTTCTGATCTGAAAATTCCAGATTTAGGGTTCAAACTTAGGACGTACATCATATGTATTTTTTCTAAGCTTTTGAAGCCCAAAATTTTATGGGAGTCTCTCTGATATGATAGAAGACTACCCTAAAAATTTCGTTCCATTTGGAATTGGGGAAATATATCAAAACATTTGTCTTTGACATTGCTATTTTTCTCGGATGTAATGCAATCCTCCATCGGAAAGTCTCTAGACAAAGGCCTTATGGCCATAATCAGAAATTCCACTTAACATGAACTTTTTAGACATGAAAGTCTTCTAAAAAATGGCACTGGTTTCATATTTTTTCCATTTTTTTTTGAATTGATATCAATTTTTAAGTGCATAGTGCTTTGATTTCAGATCTGTCATGATGTGCTGATTTGCATGATTGAAAAGAGTCATTTTTCACAAAGAAAATATACTGTTTTAACTTGTTTTTCTTAATGAAATTTTAGATCAGACAGTTATCTACATAGATATATGTCTGTATTTAATTTTCATTAAGAATTGAATTTTATTTGGAATTTATGGTGCAACTGGTCAAAAATCTGGAACAGACCTGACCAGTGTATTTGCCTGTACTTGGGGAATATTTTCGACCTGCCTATGGTCTCTTTTAGGATTAGCTTCCTTGAGACAAAATGTTGGCCTCTGAGTCTTCTTTCCAGGGATATCTTTTAAGAATTTTTTGAGTAAGTACAGTGCCCTATGTGCCCATTTTGGTCCAGCCTGACAAAGCTGTCATCTTGCTGCGTGTTCCATCATGTTTTGATTGATTCTCATATGCTTTGGTTGTTTCACACATGCCATATTTGATGCTATATTTGTTCACATGCTATGTTCGGATGCTCGTATGCATGCACTACTATAATTGGAATGGTCACACTGCCATAATTGGAATTGTCACACTGCCATGATTGGAATGCTACACATGCTTATTGCCATATTTGTCTGCTACACTTGCTCACATGCTATATTGGATGATTACTGTCATGTTTGGATGCACACTGCTATATTTTGAATACTACCACTGATATAGTTGGAATATTTTCATTTGTCATATTTGTCTTGGAAAGAGAAAAAATAAAAAAAAATAGCAATTAGGGCAAGATACACCCTGAAATAGAAAGAATTGAACAATTAGGGTAGAAAACCCTAAGATGGAAAGAATTGAACAATTAGGGTAGTAAAACCCTAAAAATGGAAAGAATAATTAGGGCAAAATAAACCCTAGAATAAAGAGAATAATTAGGGTATGAAACCCTAAAAAATGAAAATCACAATGAAAAGGGATAGGAAATCCTAGAAACCTAAAAATGGAAACAATAAAAATGGTAGGAATTTAGGTCTCATCCCTAGATCCTATTAACAAAAATAGAAAGAATTTGGTACACATCCCAAATAAAAATGGTAGGAATTTAGGTCTCATCCCTAGATCCTATTGACAAAGATAGAAAGAATTTGGTACACATCCCAAATAAAAATGGTAGGAATTTAGGTCTCATCCCTAGATCCTATTAACAAAAAATGGAAACAATAAAATGGTAGGAATTTAGGTCTCATCCCTAGATCCTATTGACAAAAATTGGAAGGATTTGGTACACATTCCAAATCCGACTCTCACAAATTTTCGAACTACGTCGTACCTGATTTCTAGGGCAAACCCTAGAATAGGTAGGCAATTTGGGAATCCCAAATACGGTACAAAGCCACCCATCAACCATACATCTAGCATAAACTTCAACTTGAACAACAAAGAATCTAATTGAAGCACATGCATAAATCACTTCCATAATCTTTAATCACACAAACCATTTCGAACTACGTTTTTGGACTTGATTTCCAGGATGGGAATACGTAGGCAGTTTGAGATGTCTTACACATCTCAGATTCAGTCCAAGACCGAACCATCTTTGGTCCGGTTCACTGTATAATATTGTACATTACATTTGCTTGTTTATTTACTTTAAAACATGATTGGCTGAACCCTAGGTTAGAATAACTTAGCAACTTGGTTTAGGACATCCCCCATTGAACCCTAGTCATCCAGTTGACCAAGCACAGTCAAAATTAAAATTTAAGGAAAGTTTAGGAGGCCGATATTGATCGGGCGGTTTGGGTGCCTAACACCTTCCCATAACCGTACCCTTGAATACTTACCCGATCTCTTGCGACCAAAGAACCGATACGTTGGGTCACGAGTCAATAGAAGTCTTACCTTAGGGTGAGGCTACATTTTTAGAGGTCCTAGACCTTAATCTAGGTGGCGACTCCAACAGAACAAATCGATCTTCATCGATACAGGATACACATTTCCATCCCGAGGAGGATCATCGTCGATTTTCCATTGTCCTCACAGTGGCGACTCCGCTGGGGATTAATATTCATACTCCTAGGATACTTTCCTTATATTGATTTGCTTGACATTTGATGCTAGATCTAGGGTACTATATTTATTGTTTGTACATATTGCTTTGGGGGGAATGGGTTCAGTCACACTTTCGTGCGAGTAGCCGAACCGGGTCCCATGCATGTGGGGCAGCCCGCTAGGAGAAACACACAGCCTTGGCCTGTACTTTGTGAGACCACGACCGGCGAGCAGCCTCTAACGAGCGTTTCTTGGGTCCGCCTGGGAATGCGTTATGCTACTCCACGTCGCTTGGATCCTTGCAACATAGTATATAAAGGGATTGGGGGCCCATTATTCATCGAGCATTCGGTGATAGGTTACCCCATCCTCGTCAAGGTGGCCTTTTCTGTCCTAACCCAGTTTGAGCCATATGTATGTTATTTTGGTCCATTATTGAACCAACATGGTAAAATCCACTCGATCATAATACTTACGTCCGAGACGTCGAAGTTCTGCCCGTTTTTGTCCTTGACTTGTCAACATGTTTGGATCCACACTTGAGTATTCTTGTCTCTCACTTGTTGGGAGCGTGAGGGTTACGTATACCCGCATACACATTAGTGTGGGCGGTCTGTACACGCCCTCCATCGTACAAAGCTCATTGTGTTGACCGTTCAATATTGATACGTCAATCTCAAAAAACGATCAGAAAATCTTCATCACGGTATAGATACTGTGATCAAGTAGAAATTTACCGGTTTTTTCAATCATGAACCGCTTTTGTCATCCATCATGAAAACTACAAATAAGAATATCCGTTTCAATTTTTTGAAATCTGATGAACCACATGGTCGAACCTTGGTGCTACAATGATCCATTCGGAATCTTGAGGCCCCAAGACCAATCATGGGGTTATTCAAATACAAATAAATTGTTACAGATGATGTCTAATGGTCGGTTTTCATGAAGGAGCTAACTTTGTTTGGTCGAGTCAGCTTGTATGTGTATGTATATTCTTTTCGTGTCCAGTCACTTCTGAGCCTTAACCTTCATTGTTTATAGGAAAAAAAAAAACAAAAAAAAAAAGAAAAGAAAAAAAAAGGTTGAACTAGGGAGGATAGGATTGTCTAGACTTAAGAGAACACCTGAGTGAGTAGACAAAGCATCCACTCTTATTACATCCACTCATAAGAAGGTCTCATCATCACCGGTTCATGTCTTGGTTCATGTTCATATGGAGGACTTTTGTACCTCAAAGTATTGGAATGGTTGGAAGACAGTATATTGAGAGCCCAAATATTACAGAGCGGAATTGAAATTTCCCAGATCGGAGCTGAGGAATCCAAGAGGTTAGAAAGCTGAATCATAGATTCTGAGAGATTACATGTTTCTTTCCCATGTTAGCATACCTACCAAATTTAAATGGAAAAACTAAGATTGGAAAGCATTTCGTTCACCCGATAGAGCCACTTTGACTGACAGAGTTGGTTCCTAAATCCGAAATTACTTTCATCATCCAAGGTGACCATGACTCAAAGGAGTAGTCCTTGAACCTTCAAGAATGGCCCACCCACCTCCCAAAATCCAGGATGAAAAGGAGACCATGTGGTCAATTATATCCCAAAATTAAGGTAGCCTGAAAATGAACTTCATGTGCAGCCTAAACTGGGGCAAAACCAAAATGTCAGTATACCCTAAATTGGGTCACAACAAAAATATCAGTGCACCCTAAACTGGGGCATAATTAAAATGTTAATGGATTCAAAGTGGGGCATACCAAAAAGGTGATGGACCAACAAGAGGATAGGTCAGAGTTTCATGACATCCAAACTGGGGCATAAGATTGGAATACATTTACCCCAAATTGAGGCATTGGCCAGGTGAATGTCAAACCCGAATTGGGGCATAAATCAAAATGGTAATAGACCCAAGAAGGGTTTATCTCAAGATGGAAAGGGTCAAACACATGTCGATAGATAGGCGTAATGAGCCTTACTAGCGAAAATCTGAACGGAAATTCGGTCCTACAACCGATCATAAGTTGACGTCAATGATGTCGTATCCAATTGGGGTAACTTGGTGAATTACTTATCTAAACTGGCTACCATTGGTATATGATAGGTCATCTATGTTTGGGCTTAAGTTTGATGTGTCTGTAGACGGTCCAGTCCAAAATGCTCTGAAAAAATGAACAATAATTATCTCATTTGAGACATCAACAACAGTGATTTACTACTTCCAATCAATTCCTTCCCAGTTTGATATTTCTTCCTCTTCCATGTCCGTTGCTAATTCTGACTCTGATGACGATTGAGATGAAGGACCACAACCTGAACTTCTACTCCACCAACCTTTAGAGAAATGAAAGTTCAACACATATGTGAAAGTTACAAATGATTAAGTTAAAGTCATGCAAGCATTCTCAAAGATACAAGTTGGTACATCAAAATGTCATCCCATTTGGTCAATTTACAGAAAGAATTTTTTATGGGATATTTCTACAGACAAGGACCATTCAAATGATTAAGTCTTCTACAAGTACATGACATCTACAGACATGAAGTGTGTTACGGATCAACCTCAAAGTCAAAGATGAGCTCGAAAAAAAAAAAAAAAAAAAGAGAAAAAAGGAAAAAAAAAAAAAAAAAAAAAAAAAAAAAAGAAAAAAAAAAAGAAAAAAAAAAAAAAAGAAAAAAAGAAAGAGCTATACAAAATAATGAGGTTGGTTAGCATACTACATTGGAACAATGATGGTGGAGAAGTTCAACTATGGTGCATAGACATGGAGCAACTACTTTGAAACACTAATGATGAGTGAGTTTGATTACAAGGCATATACATGGGGCAACTCCTTTGGAGCCCCGCTGATGGACGAGTTCAGTTATAGAGCAATAAGACAATTGGTACTCGTACAATGACATATAGACACCATTTCTTAGAACCTGATTGGAGAGCTGATCATTTGTTGTGATTCACGTTGTGTGTTGAGCTAGATTTTTGATATTGGTCACTACATCCCGCCCATACAGGGGGTGGTCTCATCACTTTGTTGTCATCTGAGGTTTTTCTTTTTCGGCTAAAGACTCTCTCTCCCGTCCATCAATCTGACGGTCTTCCACAGAGTCTACATTACATGCCCTTACTTCAAATGTCACAAAGTTTTATGGTATTGTTTCTTGTGAACATATCGTCTTGTTATGCATAAATATTGTTCAATAAATCTGACTGGAATATCTATCTGTCGTTCATCATTTCGACGGCGTCCAAGAATTCCATAGTCCTTTGTTGCTAGCCGATAAAATGGCATCGCCTAGTGGAGATCAAGCCATTCTACATAAACAACCAAACACTCTCCCAATGGCAGACCCATTGGACAGTTT
The DNA here is from genome assembly GCA_028583415.1 of Protea cynaroides. Classification (NCBI taxonomy): domain Eukaryota; kingdom Viridiplantae; phylum Streptophyta; class Magnoliopsida; order Proteales; family Proteaceae; genus Protea; species Protea cynaroides. Next base: position 75,187,385 of record CM053276.1, on the reverse strand, counting down.
CTTATCTGTCCATCTAGACCTTCATCGTCATACTTGTATACAGACTTAAAGGATTTGGGACCAAACATGGTTACAACTGATTCAGCATCTGAGCATAGCTTGTTGAAATTTGTTTTTTATCTGAATGATACCGAGAGGAGAAAGCATTCATTGACGTTTTTTCTAAAGATTAGTGTAGGGTTGCATCTTCTTAAGGTTATTTCTAGTGATGACTCAAAAGTCGTCTGTCTATCAATGTGCGCAGACTTGAACTTAGACACTGGGGCAAAATCACCCATTTATCCAAACATCATGAGTTTAGTTGAGCCCTCTGTTTGAAATTCTAGCTGAGTTCATTTGATTGTAAGAGAAAGATGACTCATACAAATTTGAAAAAAAATGAAATAAAATTGAGTCATTGTCATCATTTGCCCCTCATTAAAAAGACCTGATTGCCCTTTGATCAAAGTGAAACCCATATAAATTTGGTAGGAATGCAGAACATATCAAAATTTCCTTTTAAAGAAAAGAAACATGTTTCTCTCGGTCTAGATTAAGTCAAGTCAAGGAAAGTCGATCAAATCATGATCTCTAGTTCCTCTTGGATTCCGAGCAATGTTAGTGGACAAAGTGCAGATGCTGAGCCCATTGTGGCTACCTCAATATTTATGGAAAGTTCAACCCATTTTGGGAATGAAGAAAAATAAAGAAAGAAATTGAAAAGAACAAGAAAAAGAAAAAAGAAAAATGAAAGTACAGAGAAGAAAGAATACTGAATGAAAGCAGAATTAGAATGGAAAAGAGAACAAGATGCAAGCAAAGAGAAGAAAGAAAGAAAGATCATGGAAAGAGAGAAAAAGAACCAGCCCGAACTACGCGGAACCTGATTCCGGAGGGATGGAAATCCCAAAGGATACGTAGGCAATTTGGGACACCCCAAATTCGGTCCAAAGGCTACACATCCAAAGGCTACACATCCAAAGGCTACACATCCAAAGGCTACACAACCAAAGGCTATACATTCAGAGGTTACAAATTCAGAGCACAAAGCACATGCAGAATAATGCAAAAATGGGCTACTTTTATCTTCGGCCTCAATTGCTCACAATCTCGGTCGAAGAGGGGCATCTGTAAGCACCCCATTTTTGCCATCCCAGCTAAACAAAGCCCTGCGGGCGTGTGGACAACAAAAGGAGAAAGATGATCGAAAGTTTGGATTTTTGACTGCGAATTTGAGAAAGTTTTCAATGGGTCTGTGAATTTGAGGAAGTTTTCAATGGGTCCACAAAGAAGGTCATGGGTTATAATTTTGCATGGATGCATAGGTCATAGAATTATCTTCGAAACGAGACCGAATTGCTCGATTCTTGACATCAAATGAGGAAGATATGACCATTTTAGTCAGATGATACATATGAGGGAGGTTTATGAAATTATTATAAATAATCCTAGGGGCCTTCATGCAAATTATCCTAAGTCGGATCGTTTGAATTTCAAATCATCATATCTTGATCATCCGACATCGGATTCAGATGATTCCAAGACCATTATTCTTCATTCATGATGTTCTACAAAGTGGACGTAAAAAATCCCGGGTAGAAGTCACCAATGGGTCCCATGCAAGCTTGCATGCAAAATTATCGTCAGAACTTCAAAGCTGCATATCTTTTCCGTTCTACATCGGATTCAGGTGATTCCAGTTCCTATATTCCTCATTTTTAATGTTCTACAAAATGAACGCAAAAATTTGGAATAGAGGCCATCGGAAAATTTCATGCGGGATGACAGCGAAAATGACCCATAAAATGACAAGGAGAGAAAACCCAGTTAATTCCAATTAATCCAGTCAACTCAGTCCAAGCCGGTTTTGGTCCAACCTAGCTCAACCCATATCGGTTTAACTCGGCCAACCTAAGTCGGTCTCAACCCGTTTCGAACCGGTTCATCCATGTGCATAGTATTTATATATTATATATATTGTATACTATACATATATGTATGTTATTAAATATATGTGTATATTTATATTATATATAAGAGATAAAATCTAAAAGATCTTGGAGAAGAAAAAGGAAAGAGGAGAGAGAGGAGACGTGAAAGAGAAGGAGGCTTTACGGTTGAGATGAAATCTAAAAGATCTTGGAGAAGAAAAAGGAAAGAGGAGAGAGAGGAGACGTGAAAGAGAAGGAGGCTTTAGGATTGAGATGAAATCTAAAAGATCTTGGAGAAGAAAAGGAAAGAGGAGAGAGAGAGACGTGAAAGAGAAGGAGGCTTTAGGGTTGAGATGAAATCTAAAAGATCTTGGAGAAGAAAAAGGAAAGAGGAGAGAGGGAGACGTGAAAGAGAAGGGGTTTTCTAGAAGAAGAATGAGAAAAAGGAAAGAAAGGAAGAAGAAAAAACGTGAGAGAGGAAGAAAAGAAAGGAAAGAAGAAAAATGGAGAGAAAAAAAGATTTTCTAGAAAAAAGAAGAAAAGGAAAGAAGGATCTTCTAGAAAATGAGTGAAAAATTATAAATAGGAGAGAGGAGGGATCCTTTTCCATACAAGAGAGAGAGAGGGAAACGTGGGTGAGAGAGAGAAAGGTGAGTGAGAGAGAGAAAACGTGAGAGAGGAAGAAAGAAAGAGAGAAAAAAGAAAAAGAAAGAAAAGAGAAGAAGAAAAGAGAGAAAGAGAAGAGAGAAAGAAGCAGAAGAAAGGAGAAGGAGGATTCACATTCAAAGGGGGTTGATACAACCTACAATCACCCTTCATCAATGGTTTCACTCAATTTGAGCCCAAGGTTAGTACTCTAAACAAATTTAGAGGTCGTTATAATGCCCGAATGCCAATTTTGCTTGAAAAAGGCTAATTTTCATGAAATCTCAATCATGAATGCTCTATTACATGCTTGTTAATGTTAGGATGCCTATGCCTAACATTTTTCATGAATGATAATTTGTCTAAGCTATTCAATGATGAATTTTTGATTGATATACAATGATGTTTGATGTTTTTTGTAAATTTCATAAAGTGATTTTCTGATCTGAAAATTCCAGATTTAGGGTTCAAACTTAGGACGTACATCATATGTATTTTTTCTAAGCTTTTGAAGCCCAAAATTTTATGGGAGTCTCTCTGATATGATAGAAGACTACCCTAAAAATTTCGTTCCATTTGGAATTGGGGAAATATATCAAAACATTTGTCTTTGACATTGCTATTTTTCTCGGATGTAATGCAATCCTCCATCGGAAAGTCTCTAGACAAAGGCCTTATGGCCATAATCAGAAATTCCACTTAACATGAACTTTTTAGACATGAAAGTCTTCTAAAAAATGGCACTGGTTTCATATTTTTTCCATTTTTTTTGAATTGATATCAATTTTTAAGTGCATAGTGCTTTGATTTCAGATCTGTCATGATGTGCTGATTTGCATGATTGAAAAGAGTCATTTTTCACAAAGAAAATATACTGTTTTAACTTGTTTTTCTTAATGAAATTTTAGATCAGACAGTTATCTACATAGATATATGTCTGTATTTAATTTTCATTAAGAATAGAATTTTATTTGGAATTTATGGTGCAACTGGTCAAAAATCTGGAACAGACCTGACCAGTGTATTTGCCTGTACTTGGGGAATATTTTCGACCTGCCTATGGTCTCTTTTAGGATTAGCTTCCTTGAGACAAAATGTTGGCCTCTGAGTCTTCTTTCCAGGGATATCTTTTAAGAATTTTTTGAGTAAGTACAGTGCCCTATGTGCCCATTTTGGTCCAGCCTGACAAAGCTGTCATCTTGCTGCGTGTTCCATCATGTTTTGATTGATTCTCATATGCTTTGGTTGTTTCACACATGCCATATTTGATGCTATATTTGTTCACATGCTATGTTCGGATGCTCGTATGCATGCACTACTATAATTGGAATGGTCACACTGCCATAATTGGAATTGTCACACTGCCATGATTGGAATGCTACACATGCTTATTGCCATATTTGTCTGCTACACTTGCTCACATGCTATATTGGATGATTACTGTCATGTTTGGATGCACACTGCTATATTTTGAATACTACCACTGATATAGTTGGAATATTTTCATTTGTCATATTTGTCTTGGAAAGAGAAAAAATAAAAAAAATAGCAATTAGGGCAAGATACACCCTGAAATAGAAAGAATTGAACAATTAGGGTAGAAAACCCTAAGATGGAAAGAATTGAACAATTAGGGTAGTAAAACCCTAAAAATGGAAAGAATAATTAGGGCAAAATAAACCCTAGAATAAAGAGAATAATTAGGGTATGAAACCCTAAAAAATGAAAATCACAATGAAAAGGGATAGGAAATCCTAGAAACCTAAAAATGGAAACAATAAAAATGGTAGGAATTTAGGTCTCATCCCTAGATCCTATTAACAAAAATAGAAAGAATTTGGTACACATCCCAAATAAAAATGGTAGGAATTTAGGTCTCATCCCTAGATCCTATTGACAAAGATAGAAAGAATTTGGTACACATCCCAAATAAAAATGGTAGGAATTTAGGTCTCATCCCTAGATCCTATTAACAAAAAATGGAAACAATAAAATGGTAGGAATTTAGGTCTCATCCCTAGATCCTATTGACAAAAATGGGAAGGATTTGGTACACATTCCAAATCCGACTCTCACAAATTTTCGAACTACGTCGTACCTGATTTCTAGGGCAAACCCTAGAATACGTAGGCAATTTGGGAATCCCAAATACGGTACAAAGCCACCCATCAACCATACATCTAGCATAAACTTCAACTTGAACAACAAAGAATCTAATTGAAGCACATGCATAAATCACTTCCATAATCTTTAATCACACAAACCATTTCGAACTACGTTTTTGGACTTGATTTCCAGGATGGGAATACGTAGGCAGTTTGAGATGTCTTACACATCTCAGATTCAGTCCAAGACCGAACCATCTTTGGTCCGGTTCACTGTATAATATTGTACATTACATTTGCTTGTTTATTTACTTTAAAACATGATTGGCTGAACCCTAGGTTAGAATAACTTAGCAACTTGGTTTAGGACATCCCTCCATTGAACCCTAGTCATCCAGTTGACCAAGCACAGTCAAAATTAAAATTTAAGGAAAGTTTAGGAGGCCGATATTGATCGGGCGGTTTGGGTGCCTAACACCTTCCCATAACCGTACCCTGAATACTTACCCGATCTCTTGCAGACCAAAGAACCGATACGTTGGGTCACGAGTCAATAGAAGTCTTACCTTAGGGTGAGGCTACATTTTTAGAGGTCCTAGACCTTAATCTAGGTGGCGACTCCAACAGAACAAATCGATCTTCATCGATACAGGATACACATTTCCATCCCGAGGAGGATCATCGTCGATTTTCCATTGTCCTCACAGCATGAACAGTAATAACAACTGAAAGTAAAGGATGGCATGTGAATATGCACAAACAACACATCTCATATAATCAGGTGATTAACAACAATTTACTGTCCATTAATTATTAGGTTTAGGTCAGATTCCCTTACCTGACGCTCGTTCGATAACTTGCTCTACGTCGCAAGATCCAAACGATAAGTCACAAAGTCCTACAATATTATTTGGGTTTCATTAGAATATACTGCTTAGGGTTTCATGTTGGTCGAAAACCAACATGGTTACAAAATACCCTCACAGAGCTGACCGGTGGCAACATACCGGTCGCAGCTCTGTGGGGAAGACTGGCGACCGGTATGGTCTGCCGGTCCCCACAGACCAGCCTCCCGAGGGATACCGGTGGCAACATACCGGTCGCACTATGTGCAACCGGTATAGTCGACCGGTATGTCTCCGGAAGACCATACATGGGTTTTTCGACTGCCGTCGATCATCCTCCATGGATTTCCAAGGTTTCTCCTATCCATTCTAAGTCTAATCATTGAGTTAGAGTTATCCCCAACTCATTCAAGTCTCGTTTCGATGAATATCATCTCGAAACTCGAATCTAGGATTTGACAAAAACTTAGGGTTTATTGGCCAATTTAGGGTTTTAGATCAATACCCACTTGCATGGTATTGATCCACCCATACAACTTTCCTAGAGTCATAGAGTAAGAAGAATGATTAAAACACTTACCGTTGACTGGCGTAGAGTGAGCGTCGTCGAACGGTAATGGCGGCATCTCCTTCTTCTTCCTAACTCCTTCTCCTTTCCCACCTCTTTCTCTTCTCTAGGGTTTGTGAGAGATAATGGAAAGGATTTGAGGAGGTTTAAGGGTGTATTTATAGGCTAAAAATAGGGTTTAGTAACCCTACTAGGATTAGGAAACTTCTAGGATTCGAAATCAGGAAAGTGGGACCCTTAGAAGTCAATTTCTGGATCTCCGCAGTTAGCTGCGCAGACCATACCGGTCGACCGGTACCAAGACCGGTACCATCGACCGGTCAACATAAACTGATGACTTTTTGGTCATCTTTGGTCCGATTTCATACCTGTTTGTCATCCGCTCGTCCCATCTGGCCCGGTGATGATCGAAAGACCTGCTACGACACAAAACCAAGGTTTAGACCGGGTTTACGGAGTGCGGGTCTTACAGAGGACGTGACACTGTGGTTCATCCTGGTCACTAGACTCTAGTTCTATCTCTACTCAAGTCTTGTCCACTGACACAGTCGTATCGACATTACCTTAGCAGAACTATTACGTCGTAGGGCATCAGGGGAGGTGGTCTCGGACCGTGTAGTCTTTGACTCTGCTGGGGGGCCGTAGCTCTATCTCTATGGATGTATTGAGGGATGCTGGGGTAAGGCCTTGGATACACTGTTTGACATTTGGATTGGTTAGTTGCGAGCCCAGTTTGCAAGCCCTTGCCAATAGGGGCTTACTTGTTGGTATGGGTAGGGAATTAGGGGAAGTGTAATGCGGTGTTTGATCCGGACACTTTAGCTCTATCTCTAGTCCATGATGGGTTCATGTGGGACGACAATGGTGTTTGATCCATTAGGCGGCATCACACACTCGTGTATAGAGGTGTGGCGGCCACCTATCCTTTCTATTGCACATTGTAAACTTATGAACCAGACCAAAGATATGAATTGAATGCATGAATATGTTTGTTGTATTATTTTGTTTGGTCACTGAGCCATGATGTGTGCTCACCCTTTCGACGTTGAATATTTTTAGTTGATGATGCAGGTCCTACAGTAGAAGATTATATGAATGCTCCAATGTACGGGCATGTTACGGCGATGGATACCGAAGCTATGATGGAGTCGCATGAGTCGTCGTGCGAGTGCAACTCATGTGTCTTTGATTAGATTTATTTGTTGGATTATTTAGAACATGTAATTGATTAATTTATTTTATTTTATGTCTTCAGTTATTTGAGATAATTGGATACTTTACTTTTGATATCACTGTTAGATACTCAGTTCATTAATATTAAAGACTTCCTCTATTGTTTATTTACTCTGATTATGGTTGTGGATGTGTATGGTTTATGCAAAATGACACAGCTTATTCGAGATCCTAGTTGAACCGTTGGATTATAGATGGTTCATCATACCATTCTGGTTGGTGCAGAATTAGGGTGTGACAACTTGGTATCAGGGCTTTCGGGCCCTGTCTATTAAACCGGTATGCTTCCACCAAAGTTTGTGAACTGAGTTAGGATTAAACTTAAAAGCTGTAATAAGAACACACTATAAGCACCTGTGTTGTATGAGACAAAAATTAGGAAAGAAAATAATGCACTATTAAGATGAGAAACCAGTTTCATATACAGATTGAATAAAAACAATATATATATCCAGAGCAGAGTACAGCCCACAATCCGGACAGTTACTCTGTAGTACAAGGAAAAAGAAAAAAGAAATATGCATCTTGGAGTTAGAGGTGCTGGAGGAGGAGGTGCCTCAAGATCTCGGTCATAATCCTCAGCATACACCCTCATAAGCTAGGCTACCTGAGTCTGGGTCACTTGGAGACTAGCTGCCAGATCCGCCACTTGCTGATCAGTCGCACGCTGGGCCTCCCGAATCTCACGCAACAGCCCTATCACATCATCTGGTGGTGGGTGCGAAGGACCAGCTGAGTGGGAAGGAACCCAAGAAGGGCCAGGTCCAGTGGAATACGGTGGTGATGGAGGAGGTATGGCATCCACATCCATGTACATACGATCATCATCCTCAGCATCACCCCCATGGACTCCTGCTGTTGCTACTGCTGCCGCCTCAGTGTCTGCTATCTCGACCTGAGTATGGGGATGCACCATAGCGTTCCTCTCCTCGTCACTGACCTGCGCATCCCGCATCCCCATCTTGCAGATGGTCTCCCAGTCAAGGTCAGACGAGAAGGTGTCCTCATGGATCCTCTTATCAACTAAGTCGACATGCAGGTGAGTGAGCAGGGTAGTGATCAAACGCCCATAGGGCAGGTTGCCCATCTGACCAGGCATTGCAGCACGGCGCATCGTCCTGATAATAATGTACGGGAGGCAGACGGGCTGCCTAGTGCAAATGCAGTACAAGAGATACTGGGTCAATTGGGAAATCTTCTCATAGTGGCCACTCTTAGGAATCAGGTTGTGCTAAATAATCTTGCAGTACACCCGAGGTTTCGGTCGTAGGTTGATTGCCTTCATCTCCCAGCGATCATCCCTAAGAAGCTGGCGGTCAATCTCTGCATGCATCATCAAAGATAGGAACTGGGGTTCCTTAGGCACACAGTATACTAAGGGGCCATCGTTTGATATACCCAGGAGATCAGCCAACTCCTGATAGTTAAAGGAGATCTCTACCCCTTTAACATAACTGGTGATCCTGAGTTCCCTACCCCTGTTTGTATCATTTGGATCACCCACTACCTGAAGATTGCAATAAAACTGCTTCACCAGTGCAGGACAGGTGCAACCCTCATACAAGATCATAAGGAGCTAACCCATATCACCAAAGGCACCCTCCAAATTAAACAAGGTTAAATTAGCCAGGTTTACACAACGACCCCCTTCCACCTTTTTACGCTCATAACGAGCATACTGAGTCTCTGCTTCATTGGACCGAAAGCGAAGAGGATCATGAACTCTGGGAACCTTGGTGCGAGCCATGTTATCTACAAAGACACAGACAAATAAATAAAATATGAGTTATAGAGCAAAACTCAAAATTTTGGAATGCATGATTTGGCCAAAAGCCTCACTTTTCACCCAAACAGTTGGGCAGGAGGACTTACATATGTTCCAAACCATCCTGCAAGGATCATACAGTTGGAAATTTAAACTAGGAAGATCGAATTTGAAGAAATTTCAACAATTTAGAAAAATCCCAAAAATTAGGTCAAAAATGGAAAATTTCAAGTTTTTCAAAAACTAACTGATGAAACTCAAATTTTCTTGAGGGTTTTCATCCATTGAGTGGCCAATAGCAAAAGCCCCCAATAAAAATCAAATTTTTACAGTTAGAAAAATTTTAATTTGAAGAAAACGCTATAAAGAAAACCTAGTTTTGAAAGCTTAAAAATGAGGACCAGTAGAGAACATACCTGAAGGAATGGAGCGGAGGTCGTGAATGGAAGAAAGTATCACCAAACACGAGTGGTCGACACTGTAGCAACTCAGTGGAAGCAAGTTGAGTTGAAAGCAAAAGACAAAGTGGGAAATGACTCCAAAAATCAGTTTAAAACCTGATTTGGGGTCGTGTGGTCGCAAAATTCGACTAAATATGCGACCACATGATCGACCCCACGATCAACCACAGGCTCTCGGTGAGCTGACAGACTTCGTGTGGTCGGACCCTGTGGTCGCACATATTGCGACCACACGATCGACCATAGGCTCTCGGTGAGCAGACAGACTTCGTGTGGTCGGACCCTGTGGTCGCACATATTGCGGCCACATGATCTACCACAGGCTCTCGGTGAGTTGACAGGGTTTTGTGAGGTTGCATACCCTGTGGTCGGACATACTACAACCCCACCATCGACCCCATGATGGAAAATACTTTGTTTTGACTGAATGACTTTGAAAATTGAAACTCTACATTGATTAATTGGATTTTGACATGGGAATGATATATATTATGATTGCCTCACACGTTCTATGATTTTCAGACACTACCACCACCGAAAACAGGAAATGGCTGGGCGAAGAGTAACCAGCGATGACGTAATCCAATTCCACCACCACCACTTGTGGAGGAAAATAGCCATGAAAACCCTAAAGGACAAGAGAATCAGAATGTGGCACCACCAGGAGTTAATGACCAGGCTAATCCTACAAACTTGCCAGCCCCACCTACAGTTTTGGCTACGGCGGTAATGAACCTTGCACAACAGCTGCAGCAAATATAGCAAGTACAAGCCAATATGCAAGCTGCTATGAGAATGGTTTTTCCAGCTGTACATACTACACCTATACCAGTCAGACAAGCTAGCACCGTACCAGGGGGTAGCAATACGGTACCCTAATCACCTCATGTACAAGCTCCAGTACAAAACCCTGAGGTAGCCCAAGGCAGTTACCAGTATTAACCACCTATATATGGAGCCTATGCTCAGTATCAGTTGGACCATTCTCGACTGATGGAGCATTTCCTGAAAATGAAGCCTAAAGAATATAATGGTAAGCCAGCGGATTCTTTGTGGCCAGCTCACTAGATCGATGAGATGGAGAGGAATTTCATGATGATGACTGTTAATGAGGAGGAAAAAGTACTGTGTGCAACATTTATGTTGAAAGGTGATGCACACCACTGGTGGAAGTCTACTCGGAGTTATCTGTTAACAAAGCAATTGACTTGGGCTATCTATAAAGAGGCATTCTTCGAGAAATATTTTCCCAGAAGTTTCAGAGATGCTATGGAAAGAGAGTTCCTGAGTTTGTATCAGGGACAGATGATTGTAGATGCATATCAACAGCTTTATGAAGAGTTGTTTTTTTTGCACCCTCTAGCATGCAGGAGGAAAATACTAAAACCCAAAGGTTCGTCATGGGACTTAGGGGAAGCATTCGGGAGCATGTTTTAGGGCTAGAAAAAAAATTTATAATGAAGCCATACAGATTGCTCGAGTGCTAGAATCGAGCCAGAAAGAGAGCTACTTTGCTCATAATAGAGGTATCAAAAGGCCTAATGGGAATTCATATAACGGAGGGAACACAAAGACCTTTAAACCCTTTCGTACTCAAGGCTTTAATGCTGCAGCCAAGACTACCCCAACAGTTTAACCTCAACAGAAGCAAAACAGCGAAGGAGTAAAATGCTATAACTGTAATCAAATGGGACATTATTCAAGGGAGTGTCCTAAGCCCAGGAAGCAGCTACAACAAGGAAAGGTTTATGCAGTTACATCTGAGGATGCTGCAACAATCAATTCCTTAAGATATTCTGTTATCTCTTTCAAGAATAACAAATTATGCCTGTATTAATCCTTCATCTACTTTCGTGTTTGCAGGATTCTAATACAAACTCATTACGTTCATTAGAATTAAAACAAAGATCACAATGGTGAGCCCTTATTTCTAAGAAAATACTCAACCAATGACTGATATTTTATGAACTAATATCAATCTTGCGCTTTTTCTCCTTCAATTAATACCTTGAGATATGCAATTAGTGATCAATTAATCACTTGTAATTTTTTAAAATACCAGATTGCATAAAACATAATCATTCAAAAGTGAAGGATTTAATGAACACAATTTCAATGAATCCATCCTAATTCTAGAATAAGAAATCTAGCAATTCATCATTGACAATTCTAAAACATAAATAAAGGGATCACAGAGGAAAGGGAAGAACTCGTAATGGGAATAGATGAAGCTTGAATCCAGGTGTAAGCACCCCATTTTTGCCGTCCCAATTAAACAAAGTCCTACTGGTATATGGACAACAAAAGGAAGAAAGATGATTGAAAGTTTGGATTTTTTACTGTGAATTTGAGAAAGTTTTCAATGGGTCCCATAGTAAGGTCACGGGTTATAATTTTGCATGGATGCCTAGGTCATGGAATTATCTTCGAAATGAGACCAGAATTGCTCGATTCTGACATCAAATGAAGAAGATATGATCATTTTAGTCGGATGATACGTACAAGGGAGGCTTATGAAATTATCATAAATAATCCCAGGGGCTTTCATGTAAATTATCGTAAGTTGGATTGTTTGAATCTCAAATCATCATATCTTGATCATCCGACATCTGAATCATATGGTTTAAGTACCATTATTCCTTATTTTTAGTCCTCTTCAAAGTGGACGTAAAGGATTTTCGGTAGAAGTCACCAGCGGGCCCCATGCAAGCTTGCATGCAAAGTTATCTTGAGAACTTCAAAGCTTCATATCTTTTCCGTTCTACGTCAGATTCAGACGATTCCAAGGCCATTGTTCTTCATTTGTGATGTCCTACAAAGTGGACGTGGAAAATCTCGGGTAGAAGTCTCCGGAGGGTCCCATGCAAAATTACATATGGAAATGGTCATTTAATCTTCAAAAATTCATATTTTGATCATCCCATATCCAAATCAGGTGATTTCAGTCTCATTATGTTCCATTTTTAGTGCTCTACAAAGTGGACGTAAAATATTTCCGGTAGAAGCTTCTGAAGGATCTCATGCAGAATGGTTAGCCAAATTATCGATAATTGGCCTGCTTAAACTTCAGAAAGTCATAAGTTGGCCATTTTATTTCCAAATGAAGTGATTCAAGTTCCAATATCCCTCATTTTTAATGTTTTACAAAGTGAACGTAGAAAATTTGGAATAAAGATTATCGAAAAATTCCATGCGGGATGACAGCGAAAATGGTCCATGAAATAATAGAGAGAAAATCCAATTAATTCTAATCCATCCAGTCAACTCAGTTCAAGCCCGTTCTAGTCCAACCTAGCTCAACCCATATCAGTTTAACTCAGTCAACCCAAGCCAGTCTCAACCTATTTTCGAATCAGTTCATCCATGTGCATAATATTTATGTATTATATATATATATATTGTATACTATATATATATGTATGTTATTAAATATATGTGTATATATGTATATAATATATATTATTATATATAAATGATAAAATCCAAAAGGAGATTGAGAAGAAAAAGGAAAGAGGAGACGTGAGAGAGGGAGAGATTTCAGTTTTGGAGTAAATCCAAAAGATTTTGAGAATAAAAAAGGAAAGAAAAAAGAGAGGAGACGTGAAAGAGAGAGGGATTTAGGGTTTTGAGATAATACAAAAGAGAAGAAGGAAAGAAGGGAGAGAGAAGACGTGAAAGAGAGTGGTTTTGAGATAATCCAAAAGATTTTTTGGAAAAAAAAAAGAAAAGAAAGAGAGGGAGAGAGAGAAGAAAAAAAAGGAAAGAAAGATGGGAAATCCGACATGAGGGAGAGAGAGAAAAAAAAAAGAGGAAAGAAATATGGGGAGAAGAGACGTGAGATTGAGAGAGAGATGGAGAGAAAAAAAGGAAAGAAAGATGGGAAGAATCCGAGTAGATTTAGGAGGAGAGTAGACGTGAAAAGAGAAGGGGATTTAGGGTTTCTAGAAGGGATTCCAAAAAGAGAAGATTTAGGAAGAGAGCAGATGTGAAAAGAGAAGGGGATTTAGGATTTCTAGAGGGGATTCCAAAAAAGAGAAAAAAAAGGGAGAGGTTGGAATCGACCCGAGGAGAGGAGAAGAGGAGAGAGAGAGAGATCGTAGGAGAATAAAAAGAAAAGGAAAAAAAAAACAAAAAGGAGGATGGAGAAGAGGGGGTCTTGTTCGATTTTGGAGAAAAAACAAAGGGAGAAGAGAGGAAGTGAGAGAGGGCGTTGAAAGAAAAAAAAATATAATAAAAGAAGGAAGAACCGAGAAGAAAAAGGAGGAGGAGGGAAAAAAGGAGAAGAAAATGGAGAGCTGCGGGAAAGAGAAGAATGAACGGGGAAGAGCAGAAAAGAAGAAGAAGTAGAGAATAACATAGAGAGAGAAGGAGGTAAGTCGGTTTGTTTTTGTCTTTCTATTAAGTTTTTTTTTTATGCATATGTTGTTCATTCCACTTGCTACCCATATCTTCAATTACCCAGTCATCCTGTCCAAAACCAAGCCACCTGGCCATCCACCATTCCCATATAAACCCAGCAACACCTAATCTACTCCAATCGACACACTCCCATGCCTTCCTAGCCACCCAAGCTTGCAACCTATAATCCTCATGCACCCGGCTACCTGGCCATGGAGAAATCATCATCACCGCAACTCCATCTCCGTGATTCCCCACCGTGTCATACCCATTGCTGCTTTAGCCCCACCAAGCACCAAACCCAAGCTTCCATTCACATAATCATCTAAACACCTATCCAGCTACACTCACAATCCCATCTCTTCACTCTTGTCTAGCCTGCATCATTAATCAAAACCCAGCCACGACCAGGCAGCTTGCTATCATTTGCAGTACCAATTCCATCCCACAACACCTTATCGAATCCCTCAGCTTACACCTGCTCACCACCATATCACTCATCACCCAATATACATCCAATCACCAAATCCCAACAGTAATGCACCACTCCTCACGATCTGTCCATAGCCATACAAATCAGATTGCAACCATCAACAACTACCATCTCCATTTCTGATTTTCCAATAACCAATCTATACAGCTGCTCCCGAATTACCTTCATCATCTTCATTGTGATTAATTTAAGCGAATCTGAATATCATGCATACAAGTTGTTTTGATACATATGATGCCACATAATTGCCATATTTGATGCTTACACTCTCACATGCCATACTTGGAATGCTTTCACATGTTATCTTTGGATGCTTCTATTTTTGGATCGCACACTTACCATGTTTGTATTGATTCACATGCTCACTTGCCATCTTTGACTGATTTGTTGCTAAATTTGAATATATTTCCAACATGCTATATTTAAATGCTTACACTTCTATATTTAAGCTCACATTGCTATGTTAGATTGTTTATATTGTACAACAACTAGGGCAAGATACACCCTAAAATGGAAAGAATTGAACAATTAGGATGCAAGATAAACCCTAAAAATGAAAAGAATAATTAGGGCAAGATAAACCCTAAAATAAAGAGAATAATTAGGGTATAAAACCCTAAAAAATGAAAATCACAATGAAAAGGGATAGGAAACCTTAAAAACCTAAAAATAAAAATAACAAAAATAGAAAGAATTTGGTATACATCCCAAATCTGAATGATAGGAATCTAGGTCTCATCCCTAGATCCTATTGACAAAAATGGAAACAATAAAAATGGTAGGAATCTAGGTCTCATCCCTAGATCCTATTGACAAAAATAGAAACAAATAAAATGGTAGGAATTCAGGTCTCATCCCTAGATCCTATTGACAAAAATAGAAAGAATTTGGTACACATCCCAAATAAAAATGGTAGGAATTTAGAAAGAATTTGTTACACATCCCAAATAAAAATGGTAGGAATTTAGGTCTCATCCCTAGATCCTATTAACAAAAATAGAAAGAATTTGGTATACATCCCAAATAAAATGGTAGGAATTTAGGTCTCATCCCTAGATCTTATTGACAAAAATAGAAGGAATTTGGTACACATTCCAAATCCGACTCTCACAAATTTCAAACTACGTCGGACCTGATTTCTAGGGCACACCCTAAAATACGTAGGCAATTTGGGAATCCCAAATATGGTACAAAGCCACCAATCAATCATACATCCAGCATAAACTTCAACTTGAACAAAAAAATCTAATTGAAGCACATGCATAAATCACTTCCATAATCATTAATCACAAAACCCATTTGCGAACTACGTTTTGGACTTGATTTCCAGGATTGGAATACGTAGGCAGTTTGAGATGTCTTACACGTCTCAGATTCAGTCCAAGACCGAACCATCTTTGGTCCGGTTCACTGTATAATATTGTACATTACATTTGCTTGTTTATTTGTTTTAAAACATGATTGGCTGAACCCTAGGTTAGAATAACTTAGCAACTTGGTTTAGGACATCCCCCATTGAACCCTAGTCATCCAGTTGACCAAGCACATGTCAAAATTAGAGTTTAAGGAAAGTTTAGGAGGCCGATATTAATCGGGCGGTTTGGGTGCCTAACACCTTCCCATAATCGTACCCTGAATACTTACCCGATCTCTTGCAGACCAAAGAACTGATACATTGGGTCATGAGTCAATAGAAGTCTTACCTTAGGGTGAGGTTACATTTTTCAAGGTCCTAGACCTTAACCTAGGTGGCGACTCCAACAGATACAATCGATCTTCATCGATACATGATATACATTCATCCCGAGGAGGATCACATCGATTTCCCATGGTCCTCACACCAGGATTTCTCTCTAGTCTTCTAGCTCCATCCCTCTAGAACTCTCCACCTCCTTGTAGCCCCTTCTATGAACAGCTCCTCTTGCTCTCTGTATTTTTCTTTTCTTCTTCTTCTTAATTTATAAGCTTACAGTCCCATAAAATCAGTCTTTTACAATCTTGCAACTTACCCAATTTGTTGGAGAATGCTGATTTTAAGGCAGATTTTGGTCAATTATCTTCCAAATCATTTAGGAATGTAACACCAAGCTTTGAGCTGTCTTGACACCTCTTATTTAGTCCTTATCTAATTCAAAAACCTACCAAATAACCAAAAATAACTAAGAATTAAATAAATTAATAAAATACTTAAAACATTAATTAAATTAAACTAAATGTCCAAGAAAAATTCTAAAATTAAACTGAATATGATCAAGAATGTACTAATTAATTTCACGTATCAGAGCTGCTGCATCGCCTGATGTGGTCACAGGTATGACCTAAACCTTTCATTTTGTATTACCTTGTGTGAGCATGTAGACTAAATTAAAACAAATCATAGGTATCGTACCTATAAATGGCATACATGCCTGAGTACTCTTTGATTTTGGAGCTACTCATTCTTTTATATCTGCGTCATTTGGAAAGAAGCTAAATCTACCCCTCAGATCTTTAGACTACAAATTGCTTGTACGATAGCCTATGGGATTAGAAGTGGAACTAGAGAAAGGTTATGGACCATGTCCAGTTCTTATAGGCGAGAAGATTTTGGATGCAACCTTAATTCAACTTGAGATGGCAGACTTCGACATTATCTTGGGAATGGATTAGTTAGCTCGATTCTACAAACCTATTATATGCAAAAAAGAAACTGACATTTAAAGACAAGGAAAGAGCAGAGTTTAGTTTTGCGGGACCAAACTTCTCTATAGACGAAAACTCATCCTCTTTGCATTAAAGGCTAAAAAATGCCTCGAGAAAGGAGGAGTTGGGTATCTAGTATTCGTGGTTGATCTCACCAAGGAAGCACCACGAATGGAGGATATTGATGTTGTGCATGACTTTCCAGATGTATTTTCTAAGGAACTACCAGGACTACCACCCGACTGAGCGACGGAGTTCGTTAGAGATCTGATACCCGAAGCTGCACCAGTATCTAAAGCACCCTATCGAATGGCTCCTACTGAACTGAAGGAACTAAAGGTACAATTACAGAAATTATTGGACAAGGGTTATATCAGACCCAGCATATCACCATGGGGAGCGCCAGTTTTGTTTGTGAAGAAGAAGGACGGTAGTGTTCGACTGTGTATAGACTATCGGGAATTGAATAAGCTTATAATCAAGAATCGATACCCGTTGCCTCGGATCGATGACTTGTTCAATCAGTTGCAAGGTGCCAAGGTGTTCTCCAAGATTAATCTTCGGTCAGGATACCATCAATTGAAGATTAAGGAAGGTGATATTCCAAAGACAACATTCAGAACAAGATATGGACATTATGAATTTTTAGTCATGTCTTTTGGATTAACTAACGCACCCGCGACTTTTATGGAACTCATGAATCGGGTATTCCATGATATGTTGGATACGTCAGTCATTGTGTTTATTGACGATATATTGGTCTATTCCAAGGACAAGGAAACTCATGTCCTGAATCTAAGAGCCTCTCTGTAGCGACTAAGAAAAGAGAAGCTTTATGCCAAATTTACAAAGTGTGAGTTTTGGCTAAATGAGGTCGCTTTCTTAGGCCATGTTGTATCCGCTGAAGGAATTAAAGTGGATCCTAGCAAGATTTAAGCCATTGTGAAATGGGAAACACCTAAGAGTGTTGCAAAAATCAGAAGTTTCCTAGGTCTAGCTAGGTATTACTGACGATTTCTGGAAGACTACTCTATAATCGCTGTACCTCTCACTAGTTTGACTAAGAAAGGAGAAAAGTTTGTTTGGACCGACAAATGTGAAGAAGGTTTTCAAACATTGAAGGCTAGATTGATATCAGCTCCCATCATGACTATTCCTATTCCAGGACAACCATTTACCTTGTACACTGATGTGTCTGGGTTGGGTTTAGGATGAGTGCTTATGCAAGGAGAACAAGTAGTTGCGTATGCCTCAAGATAACTAAAAACACATGAGAAGAACTATCCTACTCATGACTTGGAATTAGCAGTAGTAGTGCATGCTGTCAAGATACGGAGATATTATTTGTATGGAGAGAAATTTCAGATTAAGTCAGATCACAAGAGTCTCACTTATTTTTTTAATCAGAAGGAGTTGAACATGAGACAAAGAAGATGGCTGAAATTATTGGAAGATTATGATTGCGATATCCAGTATCATCTAGGGAAGGCTAATGTAGTTGCTAATGCGCAAAGCAGAAAAGCAGTGATAAAATCCTAAGGAGAGGTTAACACGACTGCGGCAATGTGTGTTACAGGAAAAGTATTCAATCATGGTAATGAGCAGTTCATGATAGATGCACCGGGTGGATCAACCAACTAAGGGTTTATTCATCGGTTTTCAAATATGTTCGCAACATTGAAGATTGTACCTGATTTATTAGATGAGGTGAAAGCCGCTATTAAATTAGACCCTTATCTGAGAACGGTGCAAGAAGACATCAAAAAAGGTAGGACTATCCCTGATTCACCTCGGACATTGAAAAGGTACGGAAGTACAAAGAAAAAGAATGTGTTCCTAAAACGGAAAACTTGGACATTAGACACAGACTAATGAAGGAAGCTCACACCACCACTTATTTGGTACATCCGGGAAGTACAAAGATGTATCACGATTTGAAGAAATTATATTGGTGGAGAGGAATGAAAGCAGATGTAGCTAAATTTATGTCTCAATGCTTAAATTGTCAGAGGGTAAAGGCTGAAAGGCAAAGACCCGCAGGATTATTGCAGCCACTGCCAGAACCAGCATGGAAATGGGACTGCATTACTATGGACTTCGTCACCGGGTTACCATTGACTCCCAGAGTAGTTGACGCGGTCTGGGTGATTGTAGATCATCTGACTAAGACAGCTCGCTTCATAGCTATATGACCTCAGTATACCCTAGAGAGGTTAGCCAAGCTATATGTGGATAATATTGTCAGATTACATGATGTACCTGAAAGCATTGTGTTCGATAGAAACCCACGCTTTACCTCAAAGTTTTGGAAAGGATTACAGAAGGCTATGGGTACAACGTTGAAATTTAGTACTGCATTCCATCCTCAGATAGACGGACAGTCGGAGCGTACCATTCAGATTTTAGAAGACATGCTTCGAGCCTGTGTTATTGATTTCAAGGGATCATGGGATGAGAAACTACCATTGATTGAGTTCGCTTATAACAACAGTTATCAGGCTACTATACAGATGTCACCATATGAAGCACTATATGGTAGGAAGTGTCGAACTCCTTTGTTTTGGAATGAAGTTAGTGAACGGAGTATCATTGGACCCAAATTTATTGAAGAGACTTTTCAGTAGTCGATATTATCAAGGAAAGAGTTAGAACAGCTCAGAATCGTCAGAAACAATATGCAGATACTCGACGTCGAGACCTTGAATTTGTTGTAGGTGATAAGGTCTTCTTGAAAGTATCACCTATGCGAGGCTAAAAATGATTCGGACAGAAAGGGAAGCTAAGTCCAAGATATGTCGAGCCATATGAGATTCTCGTTAAACGTGAAAAAGTAGCGTATCAGTTAGTACTACCCCCATCTATGTCAAGTGTGCATGATGTATTTCATATCTCATTACTGAAGAAGTACGTCAGAGATCCAACACACGTTATAACAGTGGATCCACCGAGTCTAACTGATTATTTGACATTCGAAGAAGCACCAACTAAAATCATCAGCCAAAATGTTCAATGTCTACGCAACCGTGACATTTATTATGTTAAGGTTACTTGGAGGAGCCAAGATATAGAAGAGATCACATGGGAAGAAGAGAATGCTATGCGAAAGCAATATCCTCACTTTTTCAACTAGAAAGGTATGTGCAAATTTTGAGGATGAAATTTTTAATAAGAGGGGGCGAGTTGTAAGACCTGTATCGAACTACCTGGTCTTATGACCTTGTATTAGGTCTTTCTATCATGGTCGAGCCAAGTGGACCAAGTGCGTAAAGAAACCACAAGACCAGGTATGAAATCAACCCAAAAATAGTTAATTATGAGCGTGTGGTCGCATACCTAAATAGGTGTGACCGACCACACCTCAAAATAGTGTAACCACATGAATTTTGGTCATGTGGTCGCACGTTTCAAAAGGTGTGGTCGACAGATTCTGTAACCCCACCTCCAACCACACGAACCCAGTCAGAAACCGAAATTAGGAAACCTTCCTAATCCAAAAGGGGTTCTTTCCTAAACTCAGTAGGGCTTATTATGGAGGGTTTTCCTCTATAAATAGGATGTCCCTTAGCCTCTTTCACCCTTTTAGAACTCAAACTGAAAGCGAGAGAAAGAGAAGAGAAGAAAGAGAAGGAGAATTGAAGAGAAAGACTAAGGAGGAAGAAAATTCAGAGAAAACTCTGAATCTTCAACAAGCTTAAGGTATGAAAACATTTTCCATGTTTAATTGAGAGCCTAGATTAGTTCATGAAAGAGATAGGATTTAGGTGATACCCAAATCATCAATCCATGGATTCCAAGTGAATCCATGGAAGAAAATTATGTGGACAATGGATTATGTATAAAATACTAGTTCTGAGCCATAGAACAATCATAGGAAGGACCATGATGATAAGTCAAGGGATCCAAACATGAAGGAATAAAGTTGAGGATGAAAAATTGACCATCACACGTGCGGTTGCACGTGTGGTCGCATGATGTGTGACCACACGAGACACACATGTCTGACCACATGCCCTCGGGATATTTCCAGGGAGGGTGTGGTCGCATGTATGGTAATAGGATATGTGACCACACCCTGCGACCACACACCCTGTGATCGCAGAAACTGAGACCACAGGTGCTGCCACCAACGACCCCTCAGTTATATTATTCTAAATTCATGGGAATTAGTTCTAATTTAAAATCTATAAATTTTTTAAGTTTTCAAGTAGTCTAAGAGTGAATTATAAAGCTTGAACGAGGATCTATTATCGATCAAAGGTGAGGGAACAAGACCTAAATTAATTGGCTAATAATAAACTGTTTTTATTTATTGAGTCCAATGCCATGAATGATTCTATGCTTGTATGCGTGTATTGTGCATTTCAAATGTCATCCAATATTTCTATTATTAATGTTCATGTAAATTTAATTCAGTTTATTTATAACATGATGATGATGATGATGATGCTAGGAATAGGCATGTGAATGTATGTGTGTGGTTAGTGTACTTGATGCGAGTGGTGCATCAGGGGGAGGACGTGACACTGTGGTTCATCCTAGTCACCAAACTCTAGCTCTATCTCTACTCAAATCTTGTCCACTGACAGCGTCGTATCGCCCTTACCTTAGCAGAACTATTACGTCGTAGGGCATCCGGGGAGGTGGTCTTGAATCATGTAGTCTCTGACTCTATCGGGGGGCCTTAGCTCTATCTCTATGGATGTATTGCAGGATGCTGGGGTGAGACCTTGGATACACTGTTTGACATTAGGATTGGTTAGTTGCGAGCCTAGTTTGCCAGCCCTCGTCAATAGGGGCTTACGTGTTGGTATGGGTAGGGCATCAGGGGAAGTTTCATGTGGTGTTTGATCCGGGCACATTAGTTCTATCTCTATTCCATGATTGGTGCATGTGGGAGGGCAATGGTGTTTGATCCATTGGGCGGCTTTACACACTCTTGTATAGAGGTGCGGCGGCCCCCTATCCTTTTTATTGCACATTGCAAACTTATGAACCAGACCAAAGATATGTATTGAATGCATGCATATGTTTGTTGCATTATTTTGTTTGGTCACTGAGCCATGATGTGTGCTCACCCTTTCGACGTCGAATATTTTTAGTTGATGATGCAGGTCCTATAGTAGAAGATTATATAAATGCTCCAATGTACGGGTATGTTACCGCGATGGATATTGAAGCTATGATGGAGTTGCATGAGTCGTCATGCGAGTGCAACTCATGTGTCTTTGATTAGATTTATTTGTTGGATTATTCAGAACATGTAATTGATTAATTTATTTTATTTTATGTCTTCAGTTATTTGAGATAATTGGATACTTTACTTATGATATCACTGTTAGATACTCAGTTCATTAATATTAAAGACTTTCGCTATTGTTTATTTACTCTGATTATGGTTGTGGATGTGTATGGTTTAAGCAAAATGATACAACTTATTCGAGATCCTGGTTGAACCGTTGGATCATAGATGGTTCATCACACCATTCTGGTTGGTGCAGAATTGGGGTGTGACACAACCTGATTCCCTAGAGTGGACACTATGAGAAGGTTTCACAGTTGACCCAGTACCTTCGGTACTCCATCTGCACTAGGCAACCTGTCTGCCTTCCTTATATCATTATCAGGACCTTGCTCCGTGCCACGACGCCTAGTCTGGTGGGTAACCTACCCTATGGGCGTTTGATCACCACTCTGCTCACTTGCTTGCAGGTAGACTTGGTCGATGAGAGGATTTACGAGGACACTTTTTCGACTGACCTTGACTGGGAGGCTGTAAGACCCGTATCGAACTAACCGGTCTTATGACCTTGTACCAGGTCTACCTATCATGGTCGAGCCACATGGACCAAGTGCGTGAAGGAAATCACAAGACCAGGTATGAAATTGACCCAAAAACAATAAAATGGATGGTAGGGTCGTATGCCTAAACAGGTAGGGTCGACCCCACCTCAACAGGATCCAATCCATGGTTTTCAGGTCCTAGGGTTGGATGACTTGAGACCCTAGGGTCGACGGATTCTGCAACCCTAGCATCGACCCTAGGCAAACTGACAGAAACCAGAAATTAGGAGACTTTCCTAATTCAAAGGGGACCTTTCCTAAACTCGTTGGGATGGATTTTGAGAGGTTTTCCTCTATAAATAGGACGTCCCTTAGCCTCTTTCACTCCTTTTGAAACCCTAATTGATAGTGAGAGAAAGAGAAGAGAAGGAGGAGAAGAAGAAGAGAAGGAGAATTTGAGAAGACAACCAAAGAGAAGGAATTCAGAGGAATCTCTGAATCTCAGCAACCCTAAGGTATGGATACATTCTCCATGAACTATGTAAGACCCTAAGAATAGTTTATGAAGAAGTTAGGGTTGGGAGAAACCCAAATCATCTACCCATGGATGAGTTTCGGAGGAATCCATGAAGGTAATCATCATAGGTGATGGAAAGTGTGAAAAAACATAGCTATGAGCCATAGAACATTCTTAGGATGGACCTACAAGACTATATGATCGACCCCATGCTCTCGGGAAGTCCAGGGGGGCTATGGTCGCACATAGGGTCGATGGGTAACTGACCCTATGACCGACCCTACACCCTGGGGTCTCAGATACCTGCGACCCATCCTGCGACCCTAGCTTTACAACAAGCTTAAAACTGTTGGAATTAATTCTAATTAAAATCTTTCGACTTGTTAGGTTTTCCTAGTGATTTAAAGGTGATTCTTAAAGCTTAAAAGAGAATCTACACTCAAGCAAAGGTGAGGGAACAAGACCTAAACTAATTGGCTAATAATAAACTGTTTTCGTTTATTGAGTCCAATGCTATGTATGATTTTATGATTTTATGATTGTAATGTGCATTCAACATGTCATCTTCTATTCCTGCTATTATTGTTCATGCATATTTAATTTCATATGTTTATAAATTGATGATGATGGTGATGTTAGGAATAGGCATGTGAATGTTTATATATGGTTAGTGTATTTGATGCGAGTAGGGCATCAGGGGGAGGACGTGATATCGAGGTATGTCCTGGTCACCAGACTCTAGCTCTATCTTTACTCAAGTTTTGTCCACTAACATCGTCGTATCGCCATTACCTTAGTAGAACTAATACATCGTAGGACATCAGGGGGGACTTGACATTGTGGTGTGTCTTGGTCACCAGACCCTTGCTCTATATCTATGGATGTATTGAGGGATGCAGGGGTGAGGCCTTGGATACATTGTTTGACATTAGGATTGGCTAATTGCGAACCTAGTTTACAAGCCCTCGCCAATAGGGGCTTACGTGTTGGTATGGGCAGCCAGTACAACAATGCCATTTTCATTGGGTGTATACTTGTCATTATGGGTGCATGTGGGATGTCAATGCCGATATTCATTGGGCGGCTCCACACACTCATGTATAGAGGTGAGGCGGCCTCCGAACCTTTCTATAGAACATTGCAAACTTATATACCAGACCATAGTTATGAATTAAATGCATGCATATGTTTGTTGCATTGTTTTGTTTGCTCACTGAGCCGTGATGTGTGCTCACCCTTTTCGAATTCGAATATTTTAGTTGATGATGCAGGTATGACTGTGGAAGATTATATGAGTGCTTCCGCATACGGACATGTTGCGGCGATGGACGCAGAAGATATAGTGGAGATGCATGACTCGTCATGCGAGTGCAATTCATGCATTTTCGATTAGATTTTTATTTGGATTATTGAGGAAATATAATTTGATATTTTATTTTATTTACTTATGTCTCAGTCAATACAAGATAATTGGATATTTTATTTATGATTATCACATTTAGATTCTTAGTTCATTTAATATTAAGACTTCCGCTATTGTGTATTTACTCTGATTATGATTGTGGGAGTGTATGGTTTAAACGAAACGGACACAGCCTATTCGAGATCCTGGTTGAACCATTGGTTATTAGCGGTTTATCATACCATTTTGAACAGTGTGGAATTGGGGTGTGACAGAGGCCATCTGCAGGATGGGGATGCGAGATGTGCAGGTCAGTGATGAGGAGAGAAACGCTATGGTGCATCCCCGTACTCGAGTAGAGGTAGCAGACGCGGAGGCGGCAACAGCAACACCGAGATCTACGAGGATGATGATGAGGAGGATGATGATAGGATGTTCATGGACATGGATGTCATTCCTCCTCCATCACCTTAGCATTCCACTGGAGATGGCCCTTCTCGGGTTCCTTCCCACTCAACTGGTCCTTCGCACCCACCACCAGATGACATGATGGGGCTACTGCTTGAGATTCGGGAGGCCCAGCTGTGAGGACGAAGAGAAACGATGATCCTTCTCGGGATGAAATGTGGATCCGTATCGATGAAGATCAATTGTTCTATTGGAGTCACTACCTAGATTAAGCTCTAGGACCTCTAAAAATGTAGCCTCACCCTAAGGTAAGACTTCTATTGACTCGTGACCCAACGTATCAGTTCTTTGGTTTGCAAGAGATCGGGTAAGTATTCAGGGTACGGTTATGGGAAGGTGTTAGGCACCCAAACCACCCGATCAATATCGGCCTCCTAAACTTTCCTTAAACTCTAATTTTGACAGTGCTTGGTCAACTGGATGACTAGGGTTTAATGGGGGATGTCCTAAACCAAGTTGCTAAGTTATTCTAACCTCGGGTTCAGCCAATCATGTTTTGAAACAAATAAACAAGCAATGAGTATAGTATTATATTATACAGTGAACCGAACCAAAGATGGTTCGGTCTTGGACTGAATCTGAGACGTGTAAGACATCTCAAACTGCCTACGTATTCTAATCCTATAAATAAAGTCCAAAACGTAGTTCGAAAATGGTTTGTGAGATTAAAGATTATGGAAGTGATTTATGCATGTGCTTCAATTAGATTCTTTGTTCAAGTTGAAGTTTATGCTGGATTGAAGGTTGATGGGTGGCTTTGTACCGCATTTGGGATTCCCAAATTGCCTATGTATTTTAGGGTTTGCCCTAGAAATCAGGTACGACGTAGTTCAAAAATATTTGTGAGAGTCGGATTTGGAATGTGTACGAAATCCTACCACTTTTGTCAATAGAAACTAGGGATGAGACCTAAATTCCTATCATTTTTATTTGGGATGTGTACTAAATTCTTTCTATTTTTGTCAATAGGATCTAGGGATGAGACCAAAATTCCTATTATTCAGATTTGGGATGTGTACCAAATTCTTTCTATTTTTGTCAATAGGATCTAGGGATGAGACCTAAATTCCTACCATTTTTATTGTTTCCATTTTTGTCAATAGGATCTAGGGATGAGACCTAAATTCCTACCATTTTTATTGTTTTCATTTTTAGGTTTCTAGGGTTTCCTATCCCTTTTCATTGTGATTTTCATTTTTTAGGGTTTCATACCCTAATTATTCTCTTTATTCTAGGGTTTATCTTGCCCTAATTATTCTTTCCATTTTTACGGTTTCACTTTCCCTAATTATTGTTTTCTTTCCATTTTTAGGGTTTCCT
The DNA here is from genome assembly GCA_028583415.1 of Protea cynaroides. Classification (NCBI taxonomy): domain Eukaryota; kingdom Viridiplantae; phylum Streptophyta; class Magnoliopsida; order Proteales; family Proteaceae; genus Protea; species Protea cynaroides. The sequence goes on along the minus strand of CM053276.1, from coordinate 75,160,792 downwards.
ACCCTAATTGTTGTATTCTTTCCATTTTTAGGGTTTCCTACCCTAATTGCTTTGTTTCCAATTTTTTCTCTTTCCAAGACAAATATGGCAAATGAAAATATTACAATAATAGCAGTGGTAGTATTCCAAATATAGAAGTGTGCATCTAAACATAATAGTAAGCATCTAAATATGGAAGTAAGCATGTGGCAGACAGATATAACAATAACCATGTGTAGCAGATAGATATAGCAATGAGCATGTATAGCAGACAAATATAGCAAGCCTGTGTAGCAGACAGATATATCAATAAGCATTCCAAACATAACAAATGAACATCTAAAAACATAGCAATATGTGAGTATGTGAGTTGTCAATCACATGGTGACGATGGTGATGATGGTGATGATGATCTGATGGTGTAGATGATGATTAAATGGGGTGATGGGCAGATCAGATGGTGTAGATGATGATTAGATAGTGTGAGATAGAGTTGTGATGATGATCTAATTTGACGGTGATGATAATCTGATCTGGTGGTGGGGATGATCTGATAGGATGATGGCTTGATCAGATGGTGAGGATGATGATTTGATCTGATGGTGATGATGGTGGCTTGACCTGATCAAATGGTTGTGTAGATGCTGACCGGATGGTAGGGATCATGATCAAACGGATAAGGATGAAATCAGGTGGTAAAGATCATGATCAGATGGGTAAGGATCAAATCAGATGGATCAATGGTTCAGATTGAGCATTAAAATTAGCATGATCAAATGATCAAGATCAATACATTAAAATTATCATGATTGACGGTCAAGATCAACACATTAAAATTATCATGATCAATGGTCAAGTTCAACACATTAAAATTATCATGATTGACGGTCAAGATCAACGCATTAAAATTATCATGATTGACGGTTCACAAGTAATATTATCATATGATCAAAATTAGAAAATTCAATCATCCAATGGTCTTTATTTTCATATCATCACATGATCAAAATGCATGGTCAATGGCTTGGTTTTCAACTCATCAAAAGCTCCAAATTAAAGGGCCATATTAATTTCACATCGAAATTCTAAATCAAATGGTCATATTTTATTTTCATGAAATCCAAGATCAAATACCAGATTTTAATCTCATTAAAGATTCCATGATCAATGGCTTGATTGTCATCATATTGAATTCTCAATTAATATCAAATGATTAGAATAAAGAAACTCAATTTAATATCAGATTTACATTGGATCAAGGGTTTAATTTTAAATCATACTACAATTCATGATCAAAGTTCAGATGAGGTGGATAATGACATGTGAAGATGAAAGATGAGGGTAATTTGGATTCGGTGATAGTAGGGGTAAAGTGCAGGTGTTTGTGGGTTTGATGGTAAGTCGGTGGGGGATTAGATTCAGTGGAGCAGGAGTTGAAGAAGATGGGGGTTATTGAGGATCATGATTGGTGAATGGTTTGGTTTGATGGAGGGAACCGATTGAAAAATGGTTTGGTGGCAGAGTTGAGATGCAGGTTATGGAGGTTTGCAGGTCTCGTCGGGTATCGAGATAGGTAGGTACACAGATTAGAAAAAAAAATTACATAAAGAATCAATAACGAAAGCTGAAGCAATCATGAAAGCAGAGCTTACCTGCCTCTGCTACTCCTTTTTCCTCTCTTCTCCTTCATTATCTTTGCTGCTCCTCTTCTCTTCTCCTCGTCAATGCTATCTCTCTTTTCCCGTCTCTCTCTCTTTCTCTCTGGTTTTCTTTTTTTCCCTATTTTTTTTCCTCCCTCTCAGCCCTCTCTTTTATCTCGTTCTTCTTTCCTTTTTTTTTCTTCCCAATCTCTCTCTTTCTTTCCTTTTCTTCTCTTCTTCTCTCTCTTTCCTTTTCTTCTCTTCTTCTCTTTCTTTCCTTTTCTTTTCTTCTTCTCTTTCTTTCCTTTTCTTCTCTTTTCTTTCTTTTTCCTTTTCTTCTCTTCTTCTCTCTCTTTCCTTTTCTTCTCTTCTTCTCTTTCTTTCTTTTTCTTCTCTTCTTCTCTTTCTTTCCTTTTCTTGTCTTTTCTTTCTTTTTTCCTTTTCTTCTCTTCTTCTCTCTCTTTCCTTTTCTTCTCTTCTTTTCTTTATTTCCTTTTCTTCTGTTTTCTTTCTTTTTCCTTTTCTTCTTTCCTTTTCTTCTCTTTTCTTTCTTTCCTTTTCTTCTCTTCTTCTCTTTCTTTCCTTTTTTTCTCTTATTCTCTCTCTCTTTCACGTTTTCTTTCTAGAAAACGTGAAAGTTCCTTCTTTTTTTTTCTTTACCTTTTTTCTTTTATTTCTTTCTCTTTCTCTTATTCTCTCTCTCTCTTTCTCTTATTCTCTCAGATTCTCTCTTTTCTTTTTTTTTTCTTTTTCCCAATCTCTCTTGGATTTCCCTCAATCTCTCTCCGATTCTCTATTTTACGTCCCCTCCCCCTTCTCTCTTTTCTTTTCCTTTTATTTTTCTCCACAATCTCTATTCAATCTTTTTTTGGATCTCTTTCATAGCCTAACCGAACCATTAACCAGCTATCTCCTCCAATAAATATATATACATATATTCAATCCATAAAAAATTAATTTAATACCTAAACAATACATAATCTAATAATATGTATAATATACATAATATGCATGCACATGGGTCCAATAGATTTGGTCTGGATTGACTAGGTTGGACCAAGATTGGCTTAGGTTGAGATGAGTTGACTGGATTGACTGGGTTGGGCCAAGACTGGCTTGGGTTGAGATGAGTTGACTGGATTAACTGGGTTTCTCTCTCTGTCATTTCATGGGCTATTTCCGTTGCCATTCCGCATGGAATTTTTTGATAGCCTCTATTCCAAATTTTCTACGTTCACTTTGTAGAACACTAAAAATGAGAAATATTGGAGTTTGAATCACCTCATTTGGAAATAAAATGGCCAACTTATGAATTTCTGAAGTTTAAGCAGGCCAATTATAGATAATTTGACTGACCCTTCTGCATGGGATCCTTCGGGGACTTCTACCAGAAATTCTTTATGTCTACTTTGTAGAATACTAAAAATGGAACATAATAAAACTGAAATTACCTAATTTGGATATGGTGTGACCAAAATATGAATTTTCAAAGATTAAATGACCATTTTCATATGTAATTTTGCATGGGACCCTCCGGAGACTTCTACCCAATATTTTCCACGTCCACTTTGTAGGACATTACAAATGAAGAATAATGGCCTTGGAATCATCTGAATTCGATATAGAACGACAAAGATATGAAGCTTTGAAGTTCTAACGATAATTTTGTATGAAAGCTTGTATGGGGCCCACCGGTGACTTATACCTGGGATTTTTCACATCCACTTTGAAGGAGACTAAAAATAAGGAATAATGGTACTTAAATCATATGATTCGGATGTCGGATGATTAAGATATGATGATTTGAAATTCAAACAATCCAACTTACGATAATTTGCATGAAAGCCCCTGGGATTATTTATGATAATTTTAGAAACCTCCCTTGTACGTATCATCCGACTAAAATGATTATATCTTCTTCATTTGATATCAGAATTGAGCAATTCTGGTATCATTTCGAAGATAATTCCTAGACCTATGCATCCATGTAGATTACAGCCTGTGATCTTGTTGTGGGACCCACCAAAAAACTATCTCAAGGTCATAGTAAAAATCAAAATTTTTACTTATCTCTTTTCCTTTGTTGTCCACACACTAGTAGGGCTTTGTCCAGTTTGAAATGGCAAAAATAGGGTGCTTACAGATGCCCCTCTTCGGCCGAGATTGTAAACAATTGAGGCCGAAGACAAAGTGGCCCATTTTTGTATTATTTTGCACTTGATATGGATTCTACCATTGAACGACAAACAACTGTAGATGTTAAGCTCCTTGAGTAGCGACCTCATAGGGTCTGTGACTTTGGCTTAAGACCGCTCATGATGTGACTGTAACTGTCAAGCTTCTTGAGTAGCGACCTTATCAGGTCTGTGACTTTATCTCACGACCGCTCATGATGTAACTGTAACTGTCAAGCTTCTTGAGTAGCGACCTTATCAGGTCTATGACTTTAGCTCAAGATCGCTCATGATGTAAGTGTAACTGTGCTTTGTGCTCTGGATTTGTAACCTCTGAATGTATAGCCTTTGGCTGTGTAGCCTTTGGATATGTAGCCTTTGAATGTGTAGCCTCTGGATGTACAACCTCTAGATGTATAGCCTCTGGAACGAATTTGGTGTGTCCCAAATTGCCTATGTATCCTTTGGGACTTCTGCCCCTCCAAAATCAGGTTCCACGTAGTTCGGGCGTCTTGCTGATCTGAGGATAGGATCTAGGGACACTTCAACCTATACTCCTATCATTATGCACTGTGGCTTGCTGTAGTGGTTGGATATGGACATTTCCACTCCTTCCCTACCAATGTGTGCTGTACTCTTTTCTTGTCTTTCCTTTCTCTTTGTGCTTTCCTCTTTTGTGCTCTCTTCTTTGTGCTTTCTCTTTCTTTCCTTGATCTTTCATTCTTTCTTTTCTTTGCCTGCATCTTGTTCTCTTTTCCATTCTTATTATGCTTTCATTCATTCTTTTTTGTTCTCTGTACTTTCACCTTTCTTTCCTTTTCTCTTTTATTCTTTTTTTATTTTTATTTTTATTTTTTTATGTTCTTTTCTATTCCTGTCTTTCTTCATTTCCAAAACGGGTTGAACTTTCCATAAATATTGAGGTAGCCGCAATGGGGCTTAGAATCTAGATTTTATCCACTAACATTGCTCGGAATCCAAGAGGAACTAGAGATCATGATTTGATCGACTTTCCTTGACTTGACTTAATCTAGATTGAGAGAAACATGTTTCTTTTCTTTAAAAGGCAATCTTGATATGTTCTGCATTCCTGCCAAATTTATATGGATTTCACTTTGATCAAAGGGAAATCAGGTCTTTTTAATGAGGGGCAAATGATGACAAGGACTCAATTTTATTTCATTTTTTTTAAAATTTGTATGGGTCTTTCTCTTACATTCAAATAAACTCAGCTAGAGTTTCAAATAGGGGGCTCAACGAAACTCATGATGTTTGGATAAATGGGTGATTTTGCCCCAATGTCTAAGTTCAAGCCTACACACATTGATAGGCAAGCGACTTTTGAGTCATCACTAGAGATAACCTTAAGGAGAAGCAACCCTACACTAATCTTTGGAAAGATGCCAAACAACGTTTTCTCCTCTTGGTGACATTCAGATAAAAAAAAATTTCAACAAGCTATGCTCGGATGCCGAATCGATTACAACCATGGCTAGGCCTAAATTCCTTAAGTCTATAGACAAGTATGATGATGAAGGTCCAGATGGATAGATAAGAAACTGTCCAATGGGGCTGCCATGGAGAGAGTGTTTGGTTGTTTGTGTAGAATGACTTGATCTCCACTAGGTGATGCCATTTTATTGGATAGCAACAATGGACTATGGAATTCTTGGACGCCGTCGAAATGATGAACGACAGATAGATATTCTAGTCAGATTTATTGAACAAAATTTATATATCAAAAGATGACACATTCACAAGAGACGATGCCATAAAATTTTGTGATATTTGAAGGAAGGGCATGTAATGTAGACTCTTTGGAATTCGGTCAGATTGATGGATAGGAGAGAGAGTCCTTAGCCGATAAGAAATCATCCTCTGATTACAACAAAGTGATGAGACCACCCCCTATATGGTCTGGATGTAATGACCAATATCGAAAATCCAACTCAGCACATAATGTGAATCACAACAAATGATCAGGTCTCCAATCAAGTTCCAAGAAATGGTGTCTATAAGTCACTGTACGAGAACCAATTGTCTTATTGCTCTATAACTGAACTCGTCCATCAGCAGGGCTCCAAAGGAGTTGCCCCATGTATATGCCTTGTAATCGAACTCATTCATCATTAGTGTTTCAAAGTAGTTACCCCATGTCTATGCATCGTAGTTGGATTTGTCCACCATCACTGTTCCAATGGAGTTTGTAAACCAACCTCATTATTTGTATAGCTCTTTTATATTCCCTTTTTTTTTTGTTTTTTTTTTTTGAGCTCATCTTTGACTTTGAGGTTGATCTGTAACACACTTCATGTCTGCAGATGTCATGTACTTGTAGAAAACTTAATCACTTGCATGGTCCTTGTCTATAGACCCATTTTTACAAAACTAAATGAACCACCTTTATGAGTATATAAATGTTCTCCACTTTTAAGGAAATATCCCAAAAAAAATTCTTTCTGTAAATTGACCAAATGGGATGACATTTTGATGTACCAACTTGTATCTTTGAGAATGCTTGCATGACTTCAACTTAATCATCTATAACTTTCACGTGTGTGTTGAGCTTTCATTTCTCTAAAGGTCGATGAAGTAGAAGTTCAGCTTGCTGCTCATCATCTCAATCGTCATCAGAATCAAAATTAGCAATGGACATGGAAGAGGAAGAAATATCAAACTGGAAAGGAATGGATTGGAAGTAGTAAAGCGCTATTGTTGATGTCTCAAATGAGATGATTATTGTTCATTTTTTCGAAGCATTTGGACTGGACCGTCTACAGACATATCGAGCTTAAGCCCAAACATAGATGACCTATCAGATACCAATGGTAGCCAGTTTAGACAAGTAATTCACCAAGTTATCCCAATTGGATACGATATCATTGATGCCAACTTATGATTGGTTGTAAGACCGAATCTCCGTTTAGACTTTCGCTAGTAAGGCTCATTACGCCTATCTATTGACATGTGTTTGACCCTTTCCGTCTTGAGCTAAACCCCTCTTGAGTCTATTACCATTTTGATTTATGCCCCAGTTCGGGTTTGGCATTCACTTGGTCTATGCCTCAGTCTGGTTTGGTGTATCCCAATCTTATGCCCCAGTTTGGATGTCATGAAACTTTGACCTATACCCCAGTTGGTCCATCGCCTTTTAGGTTTGCCCCACTTTGAATCCATTAACATTTTAATTATGCCCCAGTTTAGGGTGCACTGACATTTTTGTTGTGCCCCAATTTAGGGTACACTGACATTTTGGTTGTGCCCCAGTTTAGGGTGCACATGAAGTTCATTTTCAGGCTACCTTAATTTTGGGATACAATTGACCACATGGTCTTCCTTTTCATCCTGGATTTTGGGAGGTGGGTGGGACATTCTTGAAGGTTCGAGAGCTATTCCTTTAAGTTTGGGTCACCTTGGATGATGAAAGTAATTTCAGAGTCAGAAACCAACTTCGTCAGTCAAAGTGGCTCAATCGCCAAGGGTGAACGAAATGCTTTCCAATCTTAGTTTTTTTTATTTAAAATTGGCAGATATGCTAACATGGGAAAGAAACATGTAATCTCTCAGAATTTATGGTTCAGCTTTCTAACTTCTTGGATTCCTCAACTCCGATCTTGGAATTTTAATTCCGCTCTGAATTATTCGGGCTCTCAATATACTGTATTCCAGCCATTCCAACACTTTGACGTACAAAATTCCTCCTTGTGAACATGAACCGAGACCTAAACTGGTGATGGTGAGACCTTCCTATGAGTGGATGTAATAAGAGTGGATGCTTTGTCTACTCACTCAAGTGTTCTCTTAAGTCTAGACAATCTTATCCTTCCTCGTTCAAACGTTGTTTTTTTTTTGTTTTTTTTCAATTTTTTGGTTTTTTTTTTTTTTTTGTTTTTTTATGTTTTTTTTTTCTCTTTTTTTTTTCTTTCTATACAAACAATGAATGAAGGTTAAGAATCAGAAGTGACTGGACACGAGAAGAATACACATACACATACAAGCTGACTCGACCAAACAAAGTTAGCTCCTTCATGAAAACCGACCATTAGACATCATCTGTAACAATTTATTTGTATTTGAATAACCCCATGATTGGTCTTAGGGCCTCAAGATTCCGAATAGATCATTGTAGCACCAAGGTTAGACCATATGGTTCATAAAATTCCAAGAAATTGAAACGGATATGCTTATTTATAGTTTTCATGAAGGATGACAAAAGTGGTTCATCATTGAACAAACCAGTAAATTTCGACTGGATCACAGTATCTATGTCGTGACAGGGATTTTCTGATAGTTTTTTGAGATTGATATATCAATATTGAACGGTCAACACAATGATCTTTTTACGATGGAGGGCGTGTATAGACCGCCCATACTAATGTGTATGTGGGTATACGTAACCCTCGCGCTCTCAACGAGTGAGAGACAAGAATACTCAAGTGTGGATCCAAACATGTTGACAAGTCAAGGACAAAAATGGACAGAACTTCGACGTCTCGGATATAAATATTATGATTGAGTAGACTTTACCATGTTGGTTCAAAGATGGACAAAAAATAACATACATGTGGGTCAAACTGGGTTAGGATAGAAAATACCACCTTGACAAGGACGGGGTAACCTATCACCGAATGCACGATGAATAATGGGCCCCCAATCCCTTTATATACTATGATGCAAGAATTAAGCAGCGTGGAGTAGCATAACGCATTCCCGGGCAGACCCGAGAAACACTCGTCAGAGGCTTCTAGTCGGTCGTGAACTTACAAAGTACAGACCAAGGTTGTGTGTTTCGCCTAGCGGGCTATCCCACATGCATGGGACCCGATTCGGCTACTCGCACGAAAGTGTAACTGAACCCATACCCCCTAAAGCAATATGTACAAACAATAAATATAGTACCCTAGATCTAGCAGCAAATGTCAAGAAAATCAATATAAGGAAAGTATCCTAGGAGTCTTAATATTATTCCCCAGTGAAGTCCCCACTGTGAGGACAATGAGAAATGATAATCCTCCTCGGGATGAAATGTGGATCCGTATCGATGAAGATCAATTGTTCTGTTGGAGTCGCCACCTAGATTAAGGTCTAGGACCTCTAAAAATGTAGCCTCACCCTAAGGTAAGACTTCTATTAACTCGTGACCCAATGTATCAGTTCTTTGGTCTGCAAGAGATCGGGTAAGTATTCAGGGTACGGTTATGGAAAGGTGTTAGGGACCCAAATCGCCTGATCAATATCGGCCTCCTAAACTTTTCTTAAACTCTAATTTTGACTGTGCTTGGTCAACTGGATGACTAGGGTTCAATGGGGGATGTCCTAAACCAAGTTGCTAAGTTATTCTAACCTAGGGTTCAGCCAATCATGTTTTGAAACAAATAAACAAGCAATGAGTACAGTATTATATTATACAGTTAATCGAACCAAAGATGGTTCGATCTTGGACTGAATCTGAGACGTATAAGACATCTCATTTTGCGTACGTATTCTAATCCTAGAAATCAAGTCTAAAACATAGTTCAAAAATGGTTTGTGTGATTAAAGATTATGGAAGTGATTTATGCATGTGCTTCAATTAGATTCTTTGTTGAAGTTAAAGTTTATGCTGGATGGATGGTTGATGGTGGCTTTCTACCGTATTTGGGATTCCCAAATTGCCTACGTATTCTAGGGTTTGCCCTAGAAATCAGGTATGATGTAGTTCGAAAATATTTGTGAGAGTCAGATTTGGAATGTGTACCAAAATCCTACCATTTTTGTCAGTTGGATCTAGGGATAAGACATAAATTCCTATCATTTTTATTTGGGATATGTACTAAATTCTTTCTATTTTTGTCAATAGGAACTAGGGATGAGACCTAAATTCCTATTATTCAGATTTGGGATGTGTACCAAATTCTTTCCATTTTTGTCAATAGGATCTAGGGATGAGACCTAAATTCCTACCATTTTTATTGTTTCCATTTTTCTCAATAGGATCTAGGGATGAGACCTAAATTCCTACCATTTTTATTGTTTTCATTTTTATCAATAGGATTTAGGGATGAGACCTAAATTCCTACCATTTTTATTGTTTTCATTTTTAGGTGTCTAGGGTTTCCAATCCCTTTTCATTGTGATTTTAATTTTTTAGGATTTCATACCCTAATTATTCTCTTTTTTCAAGGATTTATCTTGCCCTAATTATTCTTTCCATTTTTAGGGTTTTACTTTCCCTAATTATTGTTTTATTTCCATTTTTAGGGTTTCCTACCCTAATTGCTGTATTCTTTCCATTTTTAGGGTTTCCTACCCTAATTGCTATTTTTTCATTTTTTCTCTTTTCAAGACAAATATGGCAAATGAAAACATTCCAAGTATAGCAGTGGTAGTATTCCAAATATAGTAGTGTGCATCCAAACATGACACTAAGCATATAAATATGACAGTAAGCATGTGGCAGACAGATATAGCAATAAGCATGTGTAGCAGATAGATATAGCAATGAGCATGTATAGCAGACAAATATAGCAAGCATGTGTAGCGGACAGATATAGCAATAAGCATTCCAAACATAAACAAATGAACATCTAAAAACATAGCAATATGTGAGTATGTGAGTTGTCAATCACATGGTGACGATGGTGATGATGGTGATGACGATCAGATGGTGTAGATGATGATTAGATGGGGTGATGGGCAGATCAGATGGTGTAGATGATGATTAGATAGTGTGAGATAGAGTTGTAATGATGATCTAATTTGACGGTGATGATAATCTGATCTGGTGGTGGGGATGATCTGATAAGATGATGGCTTGATCAGATGGTGAGGATGATGGTTTGATCTGATGGTGATGATGGTGGCTTGACCTGATCAAATGGTTGTGTAGATGCTGACCGGATGGTAGGGATCATGATCAAACGGATAAGGATGAAATCAGGTGGTAAGGATCATGATCAGATGGGTAAGGATCAAATCAGATGGATCAATGGTTCAGATTGAGCATTAAAATTATCATGATCAAATGGTCAAGATCAATACAGTAAAATTATCATGATTGACGGTCAAGATCTACACATTAAAATTATCATGATCAATGGTCAAGATCAACACATTAAAATTATCATGATTGACGGTCAAGATCAACGCATTAAAATTATCATGATTGACGGTTCACAAGTAATATTTTCACATGATCAAAATTAGAAAATTCAATCATCCAATGGTCCTTATTTTCATATCATCACATGGTCAAAATGCATGGTCAATGGCTTGGTTTTCAACTCTTCAAAAGCTCCAAATTAAAGGGCCATATTAATTTCACATCGAAATTCTAAATTAAATGGCCATATTTTATTTTCATGAAATCCAGGATCAAATACCAGATTTTAATCTCATTGAAGACTCCATGATCAATGGCTTGTTTGTCATCCTATTGAATTCTCAATTAATATCAAATGGTTAGATTAAAGAAACTCAATTTAATATCAGATTCACATTGGATCAAAGGTTTAATTTTAAATCATACTACAATTCATGATCAAAGTTCAAATGAGGTGGAGACTGACATGTGGAGATGAAGGATGAGGGTAATTTGGATTCGGTGATAGTAGGGGTGAAGTGCAGGTGTTTGTAGGTTTGATGGTAAGTCGGTGAGGGATTAGATTCGGTGGAGCAGGAGTTGAAGAAGATGGGGTTTGTTGAGGGTCATGATTGGTGAATGGTTTGGTTTGATGGAGGGAACAGATTGAAAAATGATTTTGTGGTGGAGTTGAGATGCAGGTTATGGAGGTTTGCAGGTCTCGTCGGGTATCAAGATAGGTAGGTACACAGATTAGAAAAAAAAAATTACATAAAGAATCAATAACAAAAGCTGAAGCAATCACGAAAGTAGAGCTTACCTGCCTCTGCTACTCCTTCTTCCTCTCTTCTCCTTCATTATCTTTGCTGCTCCTCTTCTCTTCTCCTCGTCAATGCTACCTCTCTTTTCCCGTCTCTCTCTCTCTCTCTCTCTCTCTCTCGCTCTCTCTTTCTCTCTCTCTCTCTCTCTCTCTCTTTCTCTCTCTCTCTCTCGTTTTCTTTTTTTCCCTCTTTTTTTTCCCTCCCTCTCAGCCCTCTCTTTTATCCCGTTCTTCTTTCCCTTTTTTTTCTTCCCAGTCTCTCTCTTTCTTTCCTTTTCTTCTCTTCTTCTCTCTCTTTCCTTTTCTTCTCTTTTTCTTTTTCTTTCCTTTTCTTCTCTTCTTCTCTTTCTTTCCTTTTCTTCTCTTATTCTCTTTCTTTCCTTTTCTTCTCTTCTTCTCTCTCTTTCCTTTTCTTCTCTTCTTCTCTTTCTTTCCTTTTCTTCTCGTCTTCTCTCTCTTTCCTTTTCTTTTCTTTTCTTTCTTTTTTCCTTTTCTTCTCTTCTTCTCTCTCTTTCCTTTTCTTCTCTTCTTCTCTTTCTTTCCTTTTCTTCTCTTTTCATTCTTTTTCCTTTTCTTCTTTTCTTTTCTTCTCTTTTCTTTCTTTCCTTTTTTTCTTTTCTTCTCTTTCTTTCCTTTTCTTCTCTTCTTCTCTCTCTCTTTCACGTTTTCTTTCAAGAAAACATGAAAGTTCCTTCTTTTTTTTTTCTTTTTCTTTCTCTTATTCTCTCTCTTTCTCTTATTCTCTCAGATTCTCTCTTTTCTTTTTTTTTCTTTTTCCCAATCTCTCTCGGATTTCCCTCAATCTCTCTTCGATTATCTCTTTCACGTCCCCTCCCCCTTCTGTCTTTTCCTTTCCTTTTTTCTTCTCCACAATCTCTATTCATTTTTTTTTCGGATCTCTTTCCTTGCCTAATCGAACCATTAGCCAGCCATCTCCTCTGATAAATATATATACATATATTTAATCCATAAAAATATAATTTAATACCTAAAGAAATACATAATCCAATAATATGTATAATATACATAATATGCATGCACATGGGTCCAATAGATTTAGTCCGGATTGACAAGGATTGACTGGGTTGGGCCAAGATTGGCTTGGGTTGAGATGAGTTGACTGGACTGACTGGGTTGGGCCAAGACTGGCTTGGGTTGAGATGAGTTGACTGGATTGACTAGGTTTCTCTCTCTGTCATTTCATGGGCTATTTTCGTTGCCATTTCTCATGAAATTTTTCGATAGCCTCTATTCTAAATTTTCTACATTCACTTTGTAGAACACTAAAAATGAGGAATATTGGTACTTGAATCACCTCATTTGGAAATAAAATGACCAACTTATGAATTTCTGAAGTTTAAGCAGGCCAATTATCGATAATTTGGCTGACCCTTCTGCATGGGATCCTTCGGGGACTTCTATCAGAAATCCTTTACATCCACTTTGTAGAATACTAAAAATAGAACATAATGAAACTGAAATTACCTGATTTGGATATGGTGTGACCAAAATATGAATTTTCAAAGATTAAATGACCATTTCCTTATGTAATTTTGCATGGGACCCTCCGAAGACTTCTACCCAAGATTTTCCATGTCCACTTTGTAGGACATCACAAATGAATAATAATGGCCTTGGAATCATCTGAATTCGATCTAGAATGACAAAGATATGAAGCTTTGAAGTTTTAACAATAATTTTGCATGAAAGCTTGTATGGGGCCCACCGGTGACTTCTACCTAGGATTTTTCACGTCCACTTTGAAGGAGACTAAAAATAAGGAATAATGGTACTTAAACCATATGATTCGGATGTCGGATGATTAAGATATGATGATTTGAAATTCAAACAAACCAACTTAGAATAATTTGCATTAAAGCCCCTGGGATTATTTAATGATAATTTTAGAAACCTCTTTTGTACGTATCATCTGACTAAAATGATCATATCTTCTTCATTTGATATCAGAATTGAGCAATTCTGGTATCATTTCGAAGATAATTACAAGACCTATGCATCCATGCAGATTACAGCCTGTGACATTGTTGTGGGACCTATCAAAAAACTATCTCAAGGTCGTAGTAAAAACCAAATTTTTTACTCATCTCTCTTCTTTTGTTGTCCACACACCAGTAGGACTTTGTTCAGTTGAAAAGGACAAAAATGGGGTGCTTACACCAGCGTGCTACTGATCAGCGGGTGGCAGATCTGACAGCTAGTCTCCAGGTGACCCAGACTCAGATAGCCTGGCTTATGAGAGTATATGCTGAGGATTATGATCGAGATCGTGAGGCACCTCCTCCTCCAGCACCCCCAGCTCCATGATGTCTTTATTTCTTTTTACTTATACTATGGAGTAACTGTCCGGATTATGGACCGTACTCTGATTCGGATATACGTTAGTTTTATTCTCATTTGATATATACATAAAACTTGTTTCTCATTTTCATGTGTGCATTATTCTCTTTCTTGGTTATTGTCTCATACAACACAGGTGCTTATGGTGTGTTCTTATTAAAGCTTTTAAATTTTTTCCTAACTCAGTTCACAAACTATTGTGGAAGTATACAAGTTTGATAGACAGAGCTTGAGAGCTCTGATACCAAGTTGTCACACCCCAATTCTGAACCAATCAGAATAGTGTGATGAACCGTCTATGAACCAATGGTTCCACCAGAATCTCGTATAGGCCGTGCCCATTTGACCAAACCAGATACAATCACAACCATAATCAGAGTAAATAAACAATAACAGAAGTCTATGATATTAATGAACTGAGTATCTAACTGTGATAACATAATTAATTATCTAATTATCTCCAAATGACTTAAGACATAAAATAAAATAAAGTAATCAATTACATGTTCTGATAATCTAACAACTAAATCTAATCGAAAACACATGAGTTGCACTCGTACGATGAATCATGCGACTCTACCATAGTTTCCACATCCATCGCAGTAACATGTCCGTACATTGGTGCATTCATATAATCTTCCACGGTAGGACCTGCATCATCAACTAAAAATATTCGACATCGAAAGGGTGAGCACACATCATGGTTCAGTGAGCAAATAAAATAATGCAACAAACATAGGCATGCATTCAATTCATATCTTTGGTCTGGTTTTTAAGTTTACAATGTGCTATAGAAAGGATTGGTGGTCGCCGCACCTCTATACACGAGTGTGCGAAGTCACCCAATGGATCAAACACCATTGTCGTCCCACATGCACCCATCATGGAATAGAGATAGAGCTAAGTGTCCGGATCAAACACCGCATAACACTTCCCCTGATGCCCTACCCATACCTACACGTAACCCCTATTGGCGAGGGCTTGCAAACTGGGCTCACAACTAACCAATCCTAAAGCCAACCAGTGTATCCAAGGCCTTACCCCAACATCCCTCAAGACGTCCATAGAAATAGAGCTAAGGCCCCCCGACCGAGTCAGAGACTACACGGTCCGAGACCACCTCCCCTGATGCCCTACGTGGTAATAATTCTGCAAAGATAATGGTGATACGATGATGTTAGTGGGCAAAACTTGAGTAGAGATAGAGCTAGAGTCTGGTGACCAGGATGAACCACAATGTCACATCCTCCCCCTAATGCTCTACACGCATCAAGCACACTAACCACACACATACATTCACATGCCTATTCCTAGCATCATCATCATCATCATGTTATAAATAAATAGAATTAAATATGCATGAGCAGTAATAGCAGGAATATTGGATGACATGTGAAATGTACATTACAAGCATGCAAGCATAGATTCAATCATGGCATTGGACTCAATAAGTAAAATAGCTTGTTATTAGCCAATTAGTTTAGGTCTTATTCCCTCACCTTTGGTCGATGGTTGTTCCTCGTCCAAGCTTTGTAAATCACTTTTAGACCACTTGGAAACCTAAAAAATTTATAGATTTTAAATTAAAATTTATTTCTATTAATTCAGACTTCCAGAAGCTGAGTGGTCACAGGTGCGGCTGCACCTGTGGTCTCAGTTTCTACGACCACAGGGTGTGGTCGCAAGGTGTGGTCGCATATCATGCAACCACACCCTCCTTGAAACTTCCCCGAGGGCGTGTGGTCGACACGTGTGGTCGTATATCATGTGACCATACATGCGACCACTCCCTCCCTGAAACTTTCCCTAGGGCGTGTGGTCGCTATGTGTGGTCACATACCATGCGACCACACGCTCCCTGGAACTTTCCCGAGGGCGTGTGGTCGATATGTGTGTCTCGTGTGGTCACTTATCATGCGACCACACATGCGACCACACCCTCCCTGGAATGTTCCCGAGGGTGTGTGGTCGAGCATATGTGCCTTGTGTGGTCGCATATCAAGCGATCGCACATGCGACCACACATGCAACCACACATGTGATGGTCAATTTTTCCACTCCCAACTCAATTCCTTCATGTTTTGATTCCTTGGCTTATCATCATGATCCTTCCTTTAATTGTTTTATGGATTAAAATTCATATTTTACACAATCCATCATCCTAATAGATTCCCTACATGGATCTCTTAGAATTTGTCCATGGTTTGATGATTGGGGTATCACTTTGAATCACTATCTCCTCCATGATCTATTCTGGGTATTCAACTGATGTGGAGAACATTTTTATACCTTAAACATGTTGAAGATTCAGAGTTCTCTTTGAAATTCCTCCTCTTAGTCTTCCTCTTCAATTCTCCTTCTCTTCCTGTTCTTCTCTTTCTCTCTCTTTCAGTTTGAGTTCTAAAAGGATGAAAGAGGCTAAGAAATGTCCTATATATAGAGGAAAACCCTCCATATAGAGTCCTACTTAGATTAGGAAAGGACCCCCTTCGGATTAGGAAGGTTTCCTAGTCACGGAGTCTGTTTGACTTCATGTGGTCGCACGTGGGGTGGCAGAACCCGTCGACCACACAGCCAAAAACTACGACCACACATCCTAGACTCCAGTGGTTGCAATATTCTGAGGTGTGGTCGACCACACCTGTTTAGGTATGCGACCACACACTCCTAAATAGGTGATTTTGGGTTCAATTTCATACCTAGCCTTGTGGTTTCTTCACGCACTTGGTCCGCTTGGCCCAACCATGACAGGAAGACCTGATACAAGGTGGTAAGATTGGTTAGTATGATACGGGTCTTACAGATCATATAGGATAGGTTCCTTTCCATTAAATTGATGTGTTGAATCTAATGTAACGATTTCGATTATGGAATTTCTAAGCAAAACCATGAGAGAACAGGTTAGGGATAATTGATAAGGATAAACTGTGATCAAAGGCCATAGAATGATTTTATGATGAATCCCATTGATGATCCATGAGGAGAAACTCATTTGAGAAGTAAAAATTAACTTGACTACGTATGGTCGCAGCTATGGTCAACCTTAGGATGAGAAAAGAGTAGACTACAGCCATTCGAGAAGAATTCAGGAAACATACAGTCGGATGTAAAGCGACCATAGGGTATCGACCGTATGTCCTAGGGTGGTATATAGTGGGAGCATAGGATCGACCATAGCATCGACCGTAGGAAAACAACAAGCATATTTTAAGACCAAACAAGGTTTTTGACTACTGTAACTTTGTAAACTTGAATCCTAACTTACATACATTAAATGTTTAGGATCCTAATAGATTCAAAGTGACTTCCAAAGCTTGGGAGAGGAACAAGGAGAAGAACAAACATCGATCAAAGGTGAGGGGACAAGACCTAAACTAATTGGTTAATAACAAACTGTTTATTTTTATTGAGTCCAATGCCATGATTGATTCTATGCTTGTATGTTTATAATGTGCATTTCACATGTCATCTAATATTCCTATTATTATTGTTCATGCATATTTAATTTCGTTTATTTATAACATGATGATGATGATGATGCTAGGAATAGGTATGTGAATGTATGTGTGTGGTTGGTGTGTTGGATGCGAGTGAAGCATCAGGGGGAGGACGTGGTATGGTAGTCTTTGACCTCATCACCAGACTCTAGGTCTATCTTTACTCATGTCTTGCCCACTAACATCCTCGTATCACCATTACCTTAGCAAAACTATTACGTCGTAGGGCATCAGGGGAGGTGGTCTCGGACCGTGTGGTCTCTGACTCTGTCGGGGGGCCT
The DNA here is from genome assembly GCA_028583415.1 of Protea cynaroides. Classification (NCBI taxonomy): domain Eukaryota; kingdom Viridiplantae; phylum Streptophyta; class Magnoliopsida; order Proteales; family Proteaceae; genus Protea; species Protea cynaroides. The sequence goes on along the minus strand of CM053276.1, from coordinate 75,142,983 downwards.
TAGCTCTATCTCTATGGACGTATTGAGGGATGCTGGGGTGAGGCCTTGGATACACTGTTTGGCATTAGAATTGGTTAGTTGTGAGCCCAGTTTGTAAGCCCTCGCCAATAGGGGCTTACGTGTTGGTATGGGTAGGGCATCAAGGGAAGTGTTGGCGGTGTTTGATCCAGACACTTTAGCTCTATCTCTATTCCATGGTGGGTGCATGTGGGACGGCGATGGTGTTTGATCTATTGGACGGATTCACACACTCATGTGTAGAGGTGCGGGGACTACCGAACCTTTCTATAGCACATTGCAAACTTAAAAACCAGACCAAAGATATGAATTGAATGCATGCATATGTTTGTTACATTGTTTTGTTCACTCAGTGAGCTCAAGTTGGAGAGCTGACCCTTGCGCGTGCAATTATTTTTAGTTTTCGATGTTGTAGGTGTTACAATTGAAGATTATATGAATACGCCAACGTGTAAACATACAATGGCTATGGATGTGTAAGCTGTGGAGGACAAATATGGCTAATTAAGCTAGTGTTTCTACTATGTTTACGCTTAGTGGTTAACTTTCATATTGTAATACTTGTAATCAGTATTAATTATGTTTTGGTTACTTGAAGATAACTTGTTAAATTTTAATTAACATTGTAGACTCTCAGTTCATTAATAATAAGACTTTCGCTATTTATTTATTTACTTTGATTATTATTGTGGAATGTATTTTGGTTTAACATGGTTGGCATAGCCTATATGAGATCCTAATTTGAACCGTTGATTCTCGTGACGGTCCATCACACTACTGGTTAGTCTAGAATTGAGGTGTGACTGTACCGATGACCCCCTCCACTCATTCACGTGGTACCATATGGCATAACTTGACATCAGGTAGCCAAACATGTCACACCCCAATTTTGGACTAACCAGAATGGTGTGATGAACCGCTAATAAACCAACGGTTCAACCAGGATCTCAAATAGGCTATCCCCGCGTTATCTAAACTTACACACATCCGTAATCATAATCAGAGTAAATACACAATAGCGGAAGTCTTATAATAAGAAGAACTGAGAATCTATGTGATATTAAAATTTAAATAACAATTTATTCGGTTTCAACTGAGACATAAGTATTTAAATACCAAATACATGTCTTAATAAATCCAAATAAAGAAACCTATAAAATATCTAATCAAATACACACGAGTTGCACTCGCATGAGGAGTCGTGTGTATCCACTTCAGCTCCAACTTCCATTGCTGCCACGCTCCCGTACGCAGACGCATTCATATAATCCTCAACGGTATAACCTGCATCATCAACTAAAAATATTCGACGTCGAGGGGTGAGCACACATCACGGCTCAGTGAGTAGCCAAAACAATGCAACAATACATATGCATGCAATCAATTAATATCTTTGGTCCGGTTTAAAGTTTGCAGTATGCAATAGAAAGGTTTAGGTAGCCAAAGGTCGCGTTTATTGACCCCACCTCTATACACAAGTGTGTGACGTCACCCGAAGATCACGTTTATCGTCGACTCACATGCACCCAACCATGAACAGTATATAACAAAGGTTAACGTTTATTGCTATATATTGTCATACCAACACGTAAGCCCCTGTTGGCGAGGGTTGCAAACTGGGCTCGCAACTAACCAATCCTAATGCCAAAAGTGTATCCAAGGCCTCACCCCAGCATCCCTCAGAATGTCCAAAGAGATAGAGCTAAGGCCCCCCCGGTAGAGTCAGAGACTACAAGGACCGAGACTACCTCCCCTGATACTCTACAACATAATAGTTCTGCTAAAGTAATGGCGATACGATGATGCCAATGCACAAGACTTGAGTTAGAGATAGAGCTAAAGTACTGAGATCCACCAAAGGTTAACGTTTATTGACGTTCTCATCACACCTCCCCTGATACTCGCTCGCATCAAGTACACCAACCGCACACATACAATCACATGCCTATTCCTATCATCATCATCATCATCATGTTATAAACAATAAAGTAAATATGCATGAACAAATGATAGAAATATTGGATGACATGTTGTATGCACATTATAAACATATTCGCATAGAATCAAGCATGGCATAGGACTCAAGAAAATAGAAAATAGTTTTGTTATTAACCAATTAATTTGGAGTTCTGGTTCCTCACCTTAGCTTGATAATAGATACTTTTCCAAGCTTTAGAATCACCTTTATATTGTTATTATATTGCTAGAAGACCTAACAAAGTCGATAGAATTTAATTAGAATTAATTCCGAATTTAAAAACCATTCTGTTAACTGAGGGTCGGAGGTAGGGTCGGAGTCAAGATCGACCCTCGGTGCGACCCTCCCTTAACTCTGAACTTCCCGAACACTGAGGGTCGATGGTCAGAATCACCTAGGGTCGGATGGTCATCGACCCTCGGTGCGACCCTCGGTGCACTTTGGTTCAATTCCCTCTTTTTAATCCATTCTTCGTGCTTGGGATCCTATGTCTTGCTCCTACTTTCCATTCTACATTCATTCCATGATCTGAAATCATGTAAAACCCACCTAGATAGTTTTCATGCATTATCCTATGGTTTTCCATGAAAACCTAACCATAGATTGATGGTTTGGGTTTCTCCGAGATCACACTCTCAACAATAACTAACCTAAGGTCTGTAGAAACTCATGGAATTAGTATCCATACCTGAGAAGAATAATCTTTCTCTGCAACTCTTCTCTTTTGGCTTAATTCTCTTCCTTGTTTCTCTTCTTCTTCTTTTCCTTCTCTTCTCTTTCTCTCAATTCAATTAGGGTTGTGAAAGGAGTGAAAGTGGCTTAGGGACATCCTTTAAATAGAGTAGGAACATTCTAAAATAAGTCCCTTTGAGATTAGGAAAGAATCCCAATCGAAAATTTGGAAATTTCCTAATTCTATTTCCTACGGTAACCGAGGGTCGATGGGAGGGTCGATGATCCCGTCGACCCTAGGGTTCTAAGCTGTCTGACCCTCCCTTCAAAACTAAGGGTCTGACTTTCTGCTTTGGGAGGTCCGACCCTTCTTAGCTGGGTATGCGACCCTCCCTTCGAATTAAGTGTTTTTGGGTCGATTTGATACTTGGGTTCTCGATCTCCTTCACGCCCTTGGTCTATTTGACTCGACCATGATGGGTAAAACTGGTTCAAGGTGGTAAGACTGGGTTAGATTGACACGGGTCTTACAACTCCCCCCAACTTATAAAAATTTTGTCCTCGAAATTGTACGAACCTTCTGAATCAAATAAGTGAGGGTATTGCTTTCGCCTAGCATTCTCTTCTTCCCATGCAACTTCTTCCATGTCTCTACTTTTCCATGTGACCTTAACATAGTAGATATCTCTGTTGCGTAGACGTTGAACCTTACGACTAGTGATTTCTATTGGTGTTACTTCAAATGTCAAATCATCAGTCAATTTCGGCAAATCCACTGTCAAAACATGCGTTGGGTCTTTGACATACTTCTTCAATAGGGAAATGTGAAATACGTCATGCACACTTGACATAGATGGTGGTAGTGCTAACTGATTAGCCACTTTTCCACGCTTAGCTAGAATTTCATATGGCCCAACATATCTTGGACTTAGTTTCCCTTTCTGTCGAACCTTTTCAATCCTCGCATAGGCGATACCTTCAAAAATACTTTATCACCTACAGCGAACTCCAGATCTCTGCATCGAGTATCTGCATATTGCTTCTGACGGTTCTGAGCCGTTCTCACTCTTTCCTTGATAATGTCGACCATTCGACAAGTCTCTTCAACAAATTCCGGTCCAACAATACTACGTTCTCCAACTTCATTCCAAAACAAAGGAGTTCGACACTTCCTGCCATACAATGCTTCATAAGGTGACATCTGTATAGTAGCCTGATAGCTATTGTTATAAGCGAACTCGATCAATGGTAACTTTTCATCCCATGATCCTTTGAAATCAATTACACATGCTCGTAGCATATCTTCTAGAATCTGAATTGTACGCTCTGACTGTCCGTCTGTCTGTGGGTGGAATGCGGTACTGAACTTCAACGTTGTACCCATAGCCTTTTGCAATCCATCCCAAAACTTGGAAAAAAATCATGGATCTCTATTAGACACAATGCTTTCTGGTACGCCGTGTAACCGAACAATATTATCCACATACAACTTCGCTAACCTTTCCAGTGTATACTGAGGTCGTATAGGTATGAAACGAGCTATTTTAGTCAGACGGTCCACAATCACCCAAACTGCGTCAACTACTCGAGGAGTCAATGGTAGCCCTGTGACGAAGTCCATAGTGATGCAGTCCCATTTCCATGCTAGTTCCGGTAATGGTTGTAACAGTCCTGCGGGTCTTTGTCGTTCAGCCTTTACTTTCTGACAATTTAGGCATTGAGACACGAACTTGGCTACATCTGCTTTCATTCCCCTCCACCAATATAGTTTCTTTAGATCATGATACATTTTTGTACTTCCAGGATGTATCGAATAGATGGTGGTATGGGCTTCCTTCATCAGTCGGTGTCTAATGTCTACACTTTCTATTTCAGGTACACATATTCTTCCTTTGTATTTTAGTACTTTCTCGTCATCCAAGGTGAACTCAGGGTTAGTCCTACCTTTCTCGATATCTTCTTGTACTGTTCTCAAATAAGGATCTGCTTTGATAGCTGTCTTCACTTCATCCATTATGTCCGGTATAATCTTCAATGCCGCGAACATATTCGAAAACCGATGAATAAACCCTTGGTTGGCTGATCCATCCGTTGTATCTATCACATACTGCTCATTGCCGTGATTGAATACCCTTCTAGTTTTACACATTGCTGCAGTTGTGCTAACTTCTCCTTGCGATTTTATCATTGCCTTTCTGCTTAATGCATCTGCTACTACGTTCGCTTTTTTCGGATGATACTGGATATCACAATCATAGTCTTTCAATAGTTTCAGCCATCTTCTTTGTCTCATATTCAACTCCTTCTGATTAAATAGATAAGTAAGACTTTTATGGTCCGACTTAATCTGGAATTTCTCTCCGTATAGGTAATGTCTCCATATCTTGACTGCATGTACTACTACCGCTAACTCCAAATCATGAGTGGGGTAATTTTTCTCATGTACCTTCAACTGTCTTGAGGCATACGCAATTACTTGCTCTCCTTGCATAAGCATACATCCTAATCCCAATCTCGACGCATCAGTGTATAAGGTAAATGTCTGTCCTGGAATAGAAATAGTCAAAATCGGGGCGGATATCAATCTGAATTTCAATGTCTGGAAGCTCTTCTCACATTTATCCGTCCACACAAACTTTTCACCTTTCTTAGTCAAACTGGTGAGAGGTACGGAAATTCGAGAATAGTCTTCTACGAATATCTGATAATAACCAGCTAGACCCAGAAAACTTTTAATTTTTGACACGCTCTTTGGTGCTTCCCACTTTACAATAGCCTCGATCTTGCTGGGGTCCACTTTGATTCCTTTAGCGGATACTAAATGGCCTAGGAAGTCGACTTCACTTAGCCAAAACTCGCACTTTGAAAATTTGGCATATAACTTCTCTTTCCTTAAACGTCGTAGGGCTGCGTTTAGGTTCTTGATATGGGTTTCCTCGTCCTCGGAGTATACCAATATATCATCAATAAATACTATAATCGACGTATCCAACATATCATGGAAAACTCGGTTCATAAGTTCCATGAACGTTGCCGGTGCATTAGTTAATCCGAAAGACCTAACCAAAAATTCATAATGTCCATATTTGGTCCTGAATACTGTTTTCGGAATATCACCTTCTTTAATCTTCAGCTGATGATAGCCTGATCGAAGGTCAATCTTAGAAAATACTTTTGCTCCTTGTAACTGATCGAACAAGTCATCGATCCAAGGTAGTGGATATCGATTCTTGATTGTCAGCTTATTCAACTCTTGATAGTCGATGCATAATCGAACGCTACCATCCTTCTTCTTTACGAACAACACCGGTGCCCCCCATGGAGATATACTGGGTCGAATATAACCCTTGTCCAGCAGTTCTTGTAGTTGCACTTTTAATTCCTTCAGTTCAGTAGGAGCCATTCTATAAGGTGCTTTTGACACTGGTGCGGCTCCAAGTATAAGGTCTATCACAAACTCTGTGGCTCGGTCGGGTGGTAATCCGGGTAGTTCCTCTGAAAATATGTCAGGATAGTCCCGCACGACTTCAATATCTTCTATTCGTGGTGCTTCCTTGGTTAGGTCGACCACTGACACTAGATACCCGACTGCCCCCTTCTTAAGGCACTTCTTAGCCTTTAGTGCTGAAAGTATGAGCTTGCATCTCCGGGGAAGTTTGGTTCCCGAGAAACTGAATTCTGCTCCTTCTTTGTCTTTAAACGTTAGCTTCTTTTCGGCGCATAACAGATTTGCAGAATGCCGAGCTAACCAGTCCATTCCCAAGATGACATCAAAGTCTGCCATCTCAAGTTGTATCAAGGTTGCATCTAAGGTCTTCTCTCCAATGAGAACTGGACATGGTCCATAACCTTTCTCTAATTCTACTTCTAACCCCATCGGTGATCGTACAAGTAATTTGTAGTCTAATGTTTTGATGGGTAAGTTTATCTTCTTTCCGAATGACACAGATATAAATGAATGAGTAGCTCCTGAATCAAAGAGTACTCTGGCGGGTGCGCCATTTATTGGTACGATACCTGTGATTTATTTTAACTTAGTCTACATGCTCACACAGTGTAATTACAACTTCAAAAGTTTCGGTCATACCTGTGACCACATTGGGTGATGCGGCCGCATCCTCGGACGTAACAGCATATACCCGTCCCTGATGGAATTGCTTCTTGGGCTTAGGGCACTCCCTTGCCATATGTCCCGGTTGGTTGCAGTTAAAACCCTTTGGGCTTTCAGAATTTGGCTTTTGCTGAGGTTGAGCTGCTGAAGTAGTCTTGGTTGCAGTAGTAAAATTCTGAGGACGGAAAGGCTTATATGTCCTGTTATTGCCTCCGTTGTAAGAATTTCCGACTGGCCTTTTGATGCCTCTGTTCTGAGTAAAATAACTCTCCTTCTGGCTCGATTCAATAACTCGAGCAATCTGGACAGCTTCATTATAAATTTTCTTTTCTAAGCCCAGAACATGTTCTCTGATGTTTCCTCTCAGTCCCGTGACGAACCTACGGGTTTTGGTGTCTTCTTCTTGCATGCTAATTGGTGCAAAGAAAAACAGCTCTTCGTAGCGCTGTTGATATGCATCCACTGACATCTGCCCCTGATATAGACTCAGGAACTCCTTCTCCATAGAATCTCTGAAGCTCCGTAGAAAATATTTCTCAAAGAAGACTTCTTTATATATAGCCCAAGTTAGTAGGGCGTGCTTGGTCAGTAGATATGCCTTCGTGGATTTCCACCAATGATGTGCGTCGTCCTTGAGCATGAAGGTGGCACATAATACTTTCTCTTCCTCTGTGATAGTCATCATTAGGAAATTTCTCTCCATCTCGTCTATCCAGTGTGCAGGCCACAACGGATCAGACGGTTTGCCGTTGAATTCCTTGGGTTTCATCTTCAAGAATCTCTCCACTAGTCGAGAGTGGTCCAACTGATTTTGGGGGTTTGCCCCAAACACATGGGGTGGATACTGGTAATTACCCTGAGCTGCTTCCAGAACCTGCACTGAAATCTGTGCAGCAGGTTGTTGAGGTGTCTGAGGAGCTGGGTGGTTACTCACCGGTGCTGCACTGGCTTGTCCTGTGTGCATGGGTGCAGCCTGAGTGGCTTGAAACATAATGCCCATGGCAACTTGCATCTGAGCCTGTGCGTGTTGCATCTGCTGCAGCTGTTGTGCCAGATTCATCACCACGGTTGTTAGCTCTGGTTGTGGAGGTGGAAAATTTGTAGGGTTTGCCTGTTCTGAATTACCCGATGCATAATTATTTTCCTGACTAGTCTCCTCCACGGGTGGTGGTGGTGGAACTGCATTCCGGGTCTGTCGGGTTACTCTACGTCCAGACATAATTCCTTTATGTGATTGGTGGTGCCTGAAAATTATCCAAAATAGGTGAGAAGTCATTTATATTTCATGTGGGCACGCTAACCGATAATCAATTCCAATTCTAGCTCATTTTATAAAAAAAATACTGTCTTTTCTATGCAGGGTCGATGGTGAGGGTCGATGGTATGTCCGACCCTGGGAATGACCTGTTTTTCCCAAGAGCTGAGGGTTGATGCGAAGGTTGATGGGTATCCGACCCTCAGTTTCGACCCTTAGTTTTCTGTCAGATTCCTGAGAGCCGAGGGTCGATGGGAGAGTCGATTCAAGGGTCGATTGTTCTAGTCGAATTGTCCGACCCTTAGACTAAAAATCAGATTTTTAAGATCCGATTTTGGGTCATTTCTTATTATTTTCCTCCCGTTTCGACTCGCCTCTCCTCTCTGAGTTGCTACAGTGCTACTCCACTGTTGTGGGTCGATTTTAGTCCGAGTTTCGACGTCCACGTCATCTATACAGGTATGTTCTCTCATTTTTATCTGTTTTTAGGTTTCCATTTCTAGGTTTTTACCCATTTAACTTGTATTTTTCAAATTAAACTTTTTCCAACTGTAAAAATTCGATTTTTATTGGGGGATTTTGTTATTGGTGTCCCGAGGAACGAAAGCCCTAAAAAATTTCTGAGTTTCATCGGTTGGTTATCGAGAAACTTGAATTTTTCCCTTTTTGCCCTAATTTGTCGACATTTTCGATTTTTCTTGAATTTCTTCAAATTGGACATCGTCAGTTAAAATTTCCTACTGCATGTGGGTTGTAGGGTATGTTTAAACCTACGTAAGTTCTCATGCCCACTTGTATGGTGAAAAATGGGGCTTTATGGTCAACTTACGTCGTTATTAAATCAAATTTCGGATTTTTATCTTATTAATTCCTTATTTTCCTTCTCTTTCTTATTTTGCAGATACCATGGCTCGTACCAAGGTACCCAGAGTGCGTGATCCACTCCGCTTCCGTTCTAATGAAGCCAAGGCACAGTATGCCGACTATGCCCGTAAGAAAGTGGAAGGTGGTCGTATGGTGAACGTGGCTGAGCTAGCCTTGTTCAACGTAGAGAGGGCATTTGGTGATATGGGGTAGCTCCCTGTCATTACCTACGACGCATGCACATGTACGGACTTGGTGCGCCAGTTCAATTGTAATCTCCAGGTGGTGGGAAATTACAATGACGTTGAGCATGGTCAGGAGTTGCGCATCACCAGTTATGTTAAAGGGGTGCACATTTCTTTTGACTATCGGCAACTGGCCGATCTGCTGGGCATTCCTTATGATGGCCCCATGGTGTACTGTGCGCGTGGAGAGCCACAGTTTGTTTCTATGGAGATGAGGGCAGAGATCGACAACTAGCTGTTACGACCTGATCGCTGTCAGATGAGAGCTTGTTACCTGCGTCCAGCTCCACGGGTCTTCTGTAAGATTATCCAGCATAATCTGATTCCGCAGAGTGGGTACTATGAGAGGGTTTCTCAGCTGACCCAGTTTTTGATATACAGTATCTGCACCAGACAACCGGTCTTCCTTCCTTACATCATCATGCGGACCATGATTAGTGCTACATTGTCCGGTCATAGGGGTAATCTACCCTATGGACGCATGATTACAGTGCTAATGACCCGTCTGGGGGTTGACCTGGTAGATGAGAAGATCCAGAAGAAGACCTTCTCGTTGCCTCCAGATTGGGAGGCAATCTGCAAGATGGGTATGCAGGGTGCCCAAGTTAGTGATGAGGAGAGGAACACAATGGTGCGCCTTCACACTCGTATCGAGATGGCTGATGCCGAGGCTGCTGCTGCCGCTGCTAGAGCTCATGTGGATCCCGTCGACGATGATGACCGTATGTATATGGATGTTGACTCGATACCACCGCCTTCCCCTACACATGCGGCTGGAGTTGGACTTCTTCTGCGGCGGCTCCTGCACCTGAGGCTGGTCCTTCGCATGCGGCTGGTCCTTCACTCCCAACTTCTGACATGATGGAGATGCTGCAAGAGATCAGGGAGGCCCAACGTAGATCTGATCTGAGGATGGAGGAGTTGCTAGACGCTCAGCGTGTGAGAGTGGATGAGCTGTTAGCCGCCCAGCGCATATCAGACACAGATGGGAGAGCTTATAGAGGTACAACGTGCGACTGATCGGAGGGTAGCCGATCTCACAGCTAGTCTACAGACGACCCAGACTCAGATAGCCTGGTTGACTAGAGTCTATGCTGAGGACTATGATAGAGATCGTGAGGCCCCGCCTCCTCCTTCGCCTCCAGCTTTTTGATTGTACTTTATTTTCTTATACTACAGAGTAACTGTCCGGGTTGTGGACTGTACTCTGCTTTAGTTATGTATATACATTTTGTTTTTCTCACTCATTATATGTAACTTGTTTCCCCTTTAATAGATGCATTATTATCTTTTTAAATTTGGTCTCAATCATCACTTGTGCTTACAGTGTGTTAATATTACTGTTTTTACTTTTATCCTATCTCAGTTCACAATTGTCTCGAATGTATGTTAGTTTAGCGGACAAGGCCTGAGATGCTCTGATACCAAGTTGTCACACCCCAAATTTGGACTAACCAGAATGGTGTGATGAACCGCTAATAAACCAACGGTTCAACTAGGATCTCAAATAGGCTATCCCCGCGTTATCTAAACTTACACACATCCGTAATCATAATCAGAGTAAATACACAATAACAGAAGTCTTATAATAAGAAGAACTGAGAATCTATGTGATATTAAAATTTAAATAACAATTTATTCGGTTTCAACTGAGAGATAAATATTTAAATACCAAATACATGTCTTAATAAATCCAAATAAAGAAACCTATAAAATATCTAATAAAATACACATGAGTTGCACTCGCAAGAGGAGTCGTGTGTATCCACTTCAGCTCCAGCTTCCATTGCTGCCACGCTCCTGTACGCAGACACATTCATATAATCCTCAACGGTATAACCTGCATCATCAACTAAAAATATTCGACGTCGAGGGGTGAGCACACATCACGGCTCAGTGAGTAGCCAAAACAATGCAACAATACATATGCATGCAATCAATTTATATCTTTGGTCCGGTTTAAAGTTTGCAGTATGCAATAGAAAGGTTTAGGTAGCCAAATGTCACGTTTATTGACCCCGCCTCTATAAAAAAGTGTGTGACATCACCCGAAGATCACGTTTATCGTCGACTCACATGTACCCAACCATGAACAGTATATAACAAAGGTTAAGGTTTATTGCTATATATTGTCATACCAACACGTAAGCCCCTGTTGGCGAGGGCTGCAAACTGGGCTCGCTACTAACCAATCCTAATGCCAAAAGTGTATCCAAGACCTCACCCCAGCATCCCTCAGAATGTCCATAGAGATAGAGCTAAGGCCCCCCGGTAGAGTCAGAAACTAGAAGGACCGAGACCACCTCCCCTGATACTCTACAACATAATAGTTCTGCTAAAGTAATGGCAATACGACGATGCCAATGCACAAGACTTGAGTTAGAGAAAGAGCTAAAGTGCTGAGACCCGCCAAAGATTAACGTTTATTGGCGTTCTCATCACACCTCCTCTGATACTCGCTCGCATCAAGTACACCAACGACACACATACAATCACATGCCTATTCCTATCATCATCATCATCATCATGTTATAAAAAATAAAGTAAATATGCATGAACAAATGATAGAAATATTGGATGACATGTTGTAAGCACATTACAAACATATTCGCATAGAATCAAGCATTGCATAGGACTCAAGAAAATAGAAAACAGTTTTGTTATTAACCAATTAATTTGGAGTTCTGGTTCCTCACCTTAGCTTGATAATAGATACTTTTTCAAGCTTTAGAATCACCTTTATATTGTTATTATATTACTAGAAGACCTAACAAAGTCTATAGAATTTAATTAGAATTAATTCCGAATTTAAAAACCATTCTGTTAACTGAGGGTCAGAGGTAGGGTCGGAGTCAAGATCGACCCTCGGTGCGACCCTCCCTTAACTCTGAACTTTCCGAACACTGAGGGTCAATGGTCAGAATCACCTAGGGTCGGATGGTCATCGACCCTCGGTGCGACCCTCGGTGCACTTTAGTCCAATTCCCTCTTTTTAATCCATTCTTCGTGCTTGGGATCCTATGTCTTGCTCCTACTTTCCATTCTACATTCATTACATGGTCTGAAACCATGAACAACCCACCTAGATAGCTTTCATGCATTCTCCTATGGTTTTCCATGAAAACCTAACCATAGATTGATGGTTTGGGTTTCTCCGAGATCACACTCTCAACAATAACTAATCTAAGGTCTGTAGAAACTCATGGAATTAGTATCCATACCTGAGAAGAATAATCTTTCTCTGCAACTCTTCTCTTTTGGCTTAATTCTTTTCCTTGTTTTTCTTCTTTTTTTTTTCCTTGTCTTCTCTTTCTCTCAATTCAATTAGGGTTGTAAAAGGAGTGAAAGTGGCTTAGGGACGTCCTTCAAATAGAGTAGGAACATCCTAAAATAAGTCCCTTTGAGATTAGGAAAGAATCCCAATCGAAAATTAGGAAATTTCCTAATTCTATTTCCTACGGTAACCGAGGGTCGATGATCCCGTCGACCCTAGGGTTCTAAGCTGTCCGACCCTCCCTTCAAAACTGAGGGTTTGACTTTCTGCTTTGGGAGGTCCGACCCTGCTTAGCTGGGTATGCGACCCTCCCTTCAAATTAAGTATTTTTGGATCGATTTGATACCTGGGATCTCGATCTCCTTCACGCCCTTGGTCCATTTGACTCGACCATGACGGGTAAACTTGGTTCAAGGTGGTAAGACCGGGTTAGATTGACACGGGTTTTACAAAACATCAAACAATAGTATATAATGCAAATACATGAGAAATTATTACACATTATTGGAAGGCATATTATTAAATAAGATGCATCACAAACATACAAGGTTCATTAAAAACACTCTGTAAAATAAAGTCAATCTATCCCTCACCTGGTGGGTGAGAAATACTCACCTTTTGAGTGTCAGGGGCTTCCCCTTTTACGCTCTCGTTGGCACCTATAATAGAGTTCTAATTATTACCTTTTTGTTTGGTCTCGAATGGTTTTAACGGTGCTTTGCTCTCCTAATATCATCTTAAGTCAATGATAGAGGGTGGATGGCCCATCATTAAGACTTGGAATCGTTCCCTTCCCTTTTGGTTTTACCTAGTTGCAGGGGTTCTAGCTGTTATCAATAGTCAGTCCCAAATCCAGATCAATAGTGGGTCCTCTATTCGCATCTGGCTGTAGATCCGATCGCACTAGATGTGTGATCAGTTAGGCAGTTGTTGCTTTTAGAACCTCTCAGTGTTCACCTGGCTGCATTTACGATTGCAACAGACGTGTGATCGGATCCTTGACCGGGTGACTCCTGAGGGTATCTGTCAACCCTGCTGCCCTGGCCAGCTGCTCAAGTTGGACAGCCGGTTAGGAAGCCTATTGCCTTCTGCCAGAGTTTGTTGTCTATTTTATAGATTGTCATCCATCGTACTTTGTACCATTCTGGTTCCTAGAGGTTTGGTTACATTTAGGGTTCACAGCCATGTCCGTAATGCGTCTCTTCCCTAGGTTGGGCACTTGGTATGCCCTGTCTATTAACCATGTCTTTTAGGTTCTCATCAAACTATTGGATAGTGGCTGCAACTGACAACCATTAATGGCCAAAGGAGCTTTCCTTCATGCAGCCCTTTAAGGATGTATCATCCTTGGATGGGAGATCTTACTACTAAGGCTACATTACAACTTTACGCATACTTATTCGGTATTAGTTAATGGTGTGAGTAGTCAAAGACGATCACCGGTAAAACTATGTCATCTTTCTTCTGCTCTCCATCTCCCTTCTCCCCATAATGCGTTAGAACATTTTAGGGCTTTACTGGGGTTTGAGAGTTTATGTAGGGTTTTACAATGGATTCCCTAGAGATCTAGAGAAGTGGGAGTTTCCTTCTCCCGTTGGATATGCTTCTATCGGTAGGAGAGGCTCCCACGCGACATGTGTCAAGTTAGACACGCATAGGGACTCCCCACTACCCCACTTATTGGAAGAGGTTGGCAAGGGATGAGTTCCACACCAGTTCCAACTTCATTAGGATGTGGATTTAGTTAATTCTCAGTACGCACTCCATCTAACTGTAGAATCTAGTTGCACTTGGTATTGGGTTCTGCGATCGGATATGGCAGCCGGATAGGGTAATTTATTAGTTACACTATTCGAGATAGAGGGAAAGCTTAATTACCTATCTACCGTTCTGATGAAGATGGCTACACCGCCATTAATTTTATCCACATCTATGGTGGAAAGACCTGCCACGTCCAAAAATCCAAATTAGTACAAAATTTTAGGGTGTGGGTCTTACAACTCCCCCTTAAAATAATTTCATCATTGAAATTAACACAGTTGATTCGTTGAACAGATGGGGATACTTCTTTCACATAGTCTTCTCTTTTTCTCAGGATGCTTCCTCAATCGCATGATTCCTCTAGATAATCTTTACATAATGGATGACTCGGTTATGAAGCGTTTGCATTTTTTGGTCCACTATTTTTGTTGGTTCCACTTTATAAGTCAGATCCTCATTTATTTTGGGAGGATCTACACTTAGGACGTGGGACAGATCTGCGATGTACTTCTTTAACATCGAGATGTGGAACGCGTCATGGATGCCTGACAAGGATGGAGGTAGCACTTGCTGATATGCGATGGCTTTACACTTCTTCAAGATTTCATAGGGTCCCACATTCCTTGGTCTAAGTTTGCCCTTAATTCTGAACCTCTTAATGCCTCGAAGAGGGTACATTTTGAGGAAAACTTTATCCCTTATTTTGAACTCTAGATCCTACCTGTGTACATTGGAATAGATTTTCTGGCATGACTGAGTGACCTTGACTCTTTCTCTGATGAGGTTTACTACTTGACACATCTCTTGAATTATGTTTGGTCCTACTATTCTTATTTCTCTAACCTCGTTCTAGTATAACGGGGTCCAGCATCTCTTACCATAGATGTCCTCGTAAAGAGACATATGGATGATCGCCTGATAGCTATTATTATAGGCAAACTCCATTAAGGACCAGTGTTCATCCAAAGCAACCTTTGAAATCAATAGCACAGACTCTGAGCATGTTTTTTAATATCTAGATGGTCTTCTCCGACTGTCCGCCCATTTTAGGATGAAATGCAATACTGAACTTAAGTTGCATCCCATGGCATTTTGTAGTCCCTCCCAGAACTTGGAAGTAAAATAGGGGTTTTGGTCTGATACAATACTACAATACTGGAGGATACTCCATGAAGTCATATTATTTGGTCCATATAGAGTCTTCCCAACCTTTCCATGGTGATATGAGGTTACATAGCTATAAATCTTGCTATTTTGGTTAGCCTGTCCACCACTACCTAGGTTGCATTGACTCCTCTGGGCGTCAGTGGTAACCTGATTACGAAATCCATGGTAGTACAGTCCCATTTCCACTTGGGTATCGGTAAAGGTTGTAGCAACCCTGGTGGTCATTGTTGGACTATTTTAACCTACTGGCATGTTAGGAAATTATATACAAATCTGGCTACGTCAGCTTTTATTCCTCTCCACCATACCATTCTCTTGAGGTGATGGTACATCTTAGTGTTGCCCGAGTGCATTGAGTAAGGTGTGGAATGGGTCTCAGTGATTACCTTTTCCTTGAGGTTTGCTTCTATGTCGGGAATGCACAGCCTCCCCTGAAATCTAATTGTGCCATCTAGATAGATGGAGAAATATAGTTCTACCCTACCTTTTTCCATGTCATCTAGAGTGTTTTGAGGTGAGGATCCTTCCATGTTTTAGAAACCACATCCTTTATTAGTGTCGACTGTATTTGTAATGCTGCCATTAGACTTACCACTCCACTTATTAATTCCTGCATTAGTGGGTCTCCTAAGGCTTCTTCTTTCTCTGATGAGTGATTGAGCCTCAGACTCAGGTTTGATATGAAACTTGGCCCCAGATCTTCTGTTGGGGCTACCTCAAATGTGTTGACTCCTTTTCTACTAAGTGCATTAGCTATCACATTTGTCTTTCCTAGATGGTAACTATATATAGGAATTAAAGTGTCATACCCCAATTCTAATATGTATTTTAAAGTATGACCAGACCAATACTTAACCAAATGTAGTCCAACCAAAAACCACACTAAGCTTGTATACCTCCACCAACCCCAACTAGTCGAATGAAATGAAAACATTAGTTAAAGTACTTACAATAGCAAAAGATAATACTAAGTAAACTGAGCTACTATTGATAACCCATAAAATAATTTAAAGTTTATTTGTGGTTTATTCTGTTCAATCATCAATCCAACATCATCAACTATTCATAAAAATCCATATAACTTCTTAGTTTATATAAAAAATTCAAGTTCATAAAACTAAACTAAAGAGAGTGCTCAATGGCACTTCCACTACTCGAACATGCATGCATTGAATTCGCAATCCACGTTATGTACTTCCTCCTCCAGTGGCTGCACACCCAATTGGGCAAGGTTGGTGATAGCCAATGCGTTCACGTAATCAGCAACTGGTATACCACCACCATCATCTAAAAAGAAGGGTGTACACAAGGGTAAGCCCTCCTACATGAGCATAGTGAGAAATAGATAAATAGGCAAGCAATAATGCATGGTAGATTATTTACAAACAATAATGGTCTAGTATAGTGTCTGCGATGTGCTATGGTAAGGCCTGGGCATACTTACCAAATTTGACCATAACCTCCATCTACAGGAGAGAATGGATACTCACTTAGCCTGTTCCAACAGCACTGGTAAAGCTACATGTCTCCCACTATGGATAGTGATAGAGCAGAGGTCTGACCAGTGATGCTCCAATAAATACTACTAACACCTCTTTCTCATCCCACATCAAATACTAGTACCTAACCCCATATTGGCCAAGGTTGCTACATGGAATAATGCCACTAACCAATCCTACATGTCATCATATGCATCCCTACAATACCTTAGTAGGAATCCTAGGCCATTAATCTACCCCCTCTTAAATTCTGTCAACCTGCTAGGATATGAGGCAATAGATGGTAAGGTTTAGGTGGTGAGTTGGTTCAGTGGTCTTCGACCCCTTCCCAACTTCCCACTCAACTATTAGTCATGACACAGTCACAAAAGTTATATAAATGCAAATGCATGCAAGATATAAATATTGGATGGCATGTTATTCACCAAGATGCAACATAGATAGACAAGTGATTATAAACACTCTAAAATAAAGTCAGGGATCCCTCACCTGATGTCCTGTTGTTTCTATAATTCACACTACATGAGTCGATCTCATTTATGCACGTAACACTTAGTTTTAATATGTGAAGTCAATAGTCAATATTCATTAAAATGCACTGATCTCTAACCTTTCAGGGGTGTCCAGTTGCAGTCTCTGGTTGGAAACTATTTCCAGGTATTCCCTCCGGAGGAGTCGGGATCCCTTGGGGCTTTGTCCGGTTGCAGCTCTGGTTGCAATAGTAGTGTGACTGAACCTTCCTAGAGGTTTTGGTCTATTTATGGGCACAGGTTTTGCCTCCGAACTGCCTTCTGGACCTGCTTTTAGACTTCTACTGGGGAAGTCTATTGGCTGATCTCCTGGTCGAAGCTTCATCGATAACCACCAACTCTATTATAAGGCTCAATGTAGTTGGTCAAAGGTATACATCCTAGGTCTAAGAATTATAACCTTACTCCTTTTAACATCTAAGTTCAAGGTCTAGGCTGGGCTGACTTGGAAAGGGTTCTCTTTTTAGACCGAATGCAGTCACCTCTCTCTGCCAGTAATATAGAGTGAAGCTTCTTCTAGAGTAGAGGGTTATGGTCTCTATAATGGCACTACTTATCCTATTTGAGCCTATAACAATGTATTACAGGGCTTACCGGTGATCCATTTGAGTAGGAATGCAAGGGTGATGAGCAGTGTCGGAGATTCACCTAGGAAATCCTCCTACAATCTTTTACCTTCTACCTCAAACTCTTTTCCCTTATGAGAATGCATCAGAGCCTTAGAAATGAGTGTAGACTCTCCAGAAAGGGATTTGGGGAGAGTTAGATTAACTGAACTCTCCTTCTCAGGGTAAGACTCCTTTAGAAAGTAGAAAATTAGGGGAAACTTGACAAGTGGCAAGTTTGTGAGAAGGGTGAGGGATTCCCCTCCCTCATACATAGTTCGAGCAGTTAAAGGGGAGATGGGACCCACTAGATCTGTCAATGGGTCCAGGGAATATTCTTACTAAACCAGACTTATGGATTTGATAGGTGTTAATCAGTGGGTAGGCTTCTTAGCCTGTCCGATTGTATGGTCTGGTCCCACAGGGTTGGGAGTCATCCTACCGGATGAGCTATGACTGGACCCCATTCCAATTGTTGTCGGTCCAGACTATATCTAAATTCCCAATATTTCTGCACCTGGTCCAAATTTAAACCTTAGGCCACCATCACATTAGTTCCATTACGGGTGGAAAAGCCTAGTACGTGAAGAAGACCGAGTTAGGTCAGGTTTTTTGGGTGCGAGTTTTACAACTCCCCCCTTAATAAAATTATCCTAAATTTTTTTACTTACCCAAGGATTTAAATAGATGGAGGTATTTCTTTTTCATCGACTCCCCTTCCCCCTACGATAGGTCTTCCACGTGCTGGTTCCTCTACACCACCTTGACTCAATGAACATTTCGGTTCCTCAGGTGCTGAACCTTTCTGTCGAAAATTTTTTAAGGTTCTAGTTCGAAGGTTAAATATTCGTTTAGTTGAGGAGGATCTACTTTCAATATCTGGGATGGGTCTAAGACATACTTCTTCAGCATAGAGACGTAGAGCACGTTGTGTACTCCTGACAGGAAAGGTAGCATGGTTAGTTGATCGGCCACTGCTCTACATCCCTTTATGATCTCATAGGGTCCCACATATCTAGGGCTTAATTTCCCTTTCTTTCTAAAGTGTTTTAGTCCCTTCAAGGGTGAAATCTTTAGGAATACTTTATCCATTGTAGCAAACTCTAAGTCTTTTTGCATGATGTTAGAGTAACTTTTCTGGTAAGTCTGAGCCACCTTATTTTTCTCTCAAATCAGATCAACTTCCTGACAAATTTCTTGGACAAAGTCTGGTCCCACTATTCTCCTCTCACTAACTTCTTCCCAATATAGTGGCATTCGATATCTCCTTCTGTAAAAGGCTTCATATGTAGCCATGTCGATAGTGGATTGGTAACTGTTATTATTGGTGAGCTCCATCAAAGGTAGTTTCTCGTTCCATGCTCCTTTAATGTCAATGGCACAAGCACGAAGCATGTCTTCTAAAATCTCAATTGTCCTCTCTGACTAGCCCTTAGTCTAGGGATGGAAGGCTATACTAAATCTTAGCTCGATACCCATGGCTAATTTAGAAGTGAATTTGGGGTCTCTATTTGACACTTTGCTTTATGGCACACCGTGCAGACGAACTATATGATTTGCATACAATCGAGCTAGTTTATCCATAGTATATTGTGCCTTATTGATATAATCCTTGCTATCTTTGTAAGTCGATAAATAATTACCCAAATAACACCCATAGCTCTAGGTGTCAAGGGTAGGCTGGTGACGAAGTCCATGGTAATATAGCCCCGTTTCCATTCATGTACGGGTATTACTTATTGGAAAGTTAAGCACTTGTATATAAAGCTTGTCACATCTTCCTTCATCCCTCTCCACTATACAGTCTTTTTAAAGTCATGGTACATCTTTGTACTATCTGGATGAGGTGAATGGGAGCGTTATGAGCTTCCCTTAAGATTCTTTCTTTAACAGCGTCAATAGTCATGGGAATGCAAAGATTTCCTTGGAATCAGAGTGTACCATCTTTAGAAAGGGTGAAATCGGGGTCTGATCTCCCTCTTTGTAGGTCTTCCTTCATTGTTCTGAGATAAGAGTCCATAGGTAGCACTTTTATTGCCTCAGTAACCAGCTCTGCCTTAATTCAGAGTGTTACAAAAAGACTGACAAGTTTACAAATCACCTTGTTTCTTAGGGATCCTTCTATAACATATAGACTCTTTCACTTTCTCTTTTGAGTCCAGTTAATGTTTACTGAGCCAAAACTGGCCCAATCCCTTCCTTAGTCCTGAATAAACTTTTCCTACTTCAGGCATCCATTATGATGTTTTCCTTGCTTGGGTGATATAAGATCTCACAGTCATAAACCTTTTAATAATTCCACCCATCTCCGCTGTCTCATATTCTAGTCCTTTTGAATTAAACAAGTAAGTAAGACTCTTATGGTCGAACTTGTGTGAGGACAAGGATGGAAATTTTAGAAGTCGCCACCTAGATTAACGTCTAGGACCTTAGAAATGTGAAATCTCACCCCAAGGTAAGACTTCGATTGACTCATGACCCTTATATTTGACTTCTGGTCCATCAGAGATTGGGTAAGCGTCAAGTTACGATTATGGGAAGGGATTAGGCACGCAAACCGCCCGATCGAAATCGGTCTCCTATACCTTTCCAATGCTAAACTTTATTTATTAAACCAAACCAAACCAAGTGGTTTGATAGCATTGAACCGAATCTGTATCCATCAGATTGCCTATGTATTATGGAATTATTCTAAAAATCAGGTTCACCATCATAGTACAGGTGTGATTAAAGTTTATGGCTGTGATTTATGCTTGTGCATGATTAAGTTCTTTGTTCAAGTTGAAATTTATGCTTGAAAGGCTGAGAAACCCTATGGGTTAGGATCTGGATAGTTCATGTGGACTGATAGATAGTCCTAGTGGATCTAAGGATAACCCTATTTGGGTTGGATGTGGATAACCCTATCTGGGTTGAAATGTGGATAACCCTATGTGGGTTAAAATATGGGTAAATATCCTAGTGGATCTATGGATAGTCCAAGTGGACTAAGGTTTGGATCCGAATTTAGGTTTCTCCCAAATAGCCTACGTATCCTAGGGTTTTCCCTAGGAATCAGAATCCGCGTAGTTCAAAATTGGGTGGATGTCCTAGTAGATCTATGGATAGTCCGAGTGGAGTAAATGTGTGGATCCGAATTTGGATTTCTCCCAAATAGCCTACGTATCCTAGGGTTTGCCCTAGGAATCAGAATCTACGTAGTTCGAAATGGATAACCCTATTCCGGTTAAAATATGGGGGATATCCTAGTGGATTTATGGATGGTCCGAGTGGACTAAATTGTAGATCCAAATTTGGGTTTCTCCCAAATGGCCTACGTATCCTAGGGTTTGACTTAGGAATCAGAATCCTCATAGTGCGGGCATGGGTAACCTGTTCTAGGTTAGAATGTGAGAACCTGTTCTAGGTTTAAGATTGATAACCTTTTCTAGGTTTAGGGTTTAGAACCTATTCTAGGTTTAGGGTTTACTGAGGGGCAAAATCATCCTAAATTACCCTTTTCATCCTGAATTCTAATTTTGGAAGGTTTGGCAAAACATTTTTCTTTCCTTATTAATGTTTTTATTATTCCCATTATGCCTTTCCCAAGAATGTGGGTGCCTAAATGCACGTCTCCACACCTAATATGTTTGCTAGGTGTATAGATATGGCAGTTCGACTAGGGTGTTGCATAAATTAAATTATTGCCTAAAATAGAATATTCTATCTAAATATGGCATATAAAATATTTATGGCAAGAAATTCACATGTAGTAAGATTGTTTAAAATTTCTCAAATATGGCATGTATTGCAAATAAGGCAAGAGCCTAATATGGTAAGATCTAATATGGCAAGATCTAATATGCATCTATATATCAATATGATAAGTACCAATCATAGAATGTATACATGATATGAATTTTTCAAAAAAAGAAAGATCTTATATGCTATTTTCTAAGCATAGTAAGACTTAAAAAAAATTAAGATTTTGCTAAAATATGGTAAAAATTTATCTAATCTACCAAAAATAGCAATACATGGAATGTGAAAAACATGGTATGTATAATCCAAACAAAGCATATGAATGCTCTAAATATAGCCATTTATCCAAATATGGCAGAATTCATTTAAACAATCTTTGATGTTATAATGAATGAGACATCAATGAAACTTTTTTTTAAAAGTGCAAAATTATCAAAACAAACATATGTTCAATATTCTTTGAAAAATTATAATTTTTATGAAGAAATTTGGGAAGATTAATGACTCAATACTGTGAAAATTGTGACACAAGGTTCCAGATAATGGACAAAACTATGAACTGTATTCAGATTTGTCACATTATACAAGAATGACCATAAGTAGGTCTTTCGAAACTCAAATAAAGCTCTACTTTTTTCATAGAAATATGACTTAATATATTATATTTCATATGAAGGATTTGAATCTCAACAGAAAGTAAAAACAGGTCAAAGATATGCCCTAAGACCGAACATGTGCACTGGTCAAATCTGTTCCAGATTTTTAACCAGTTACACCATAAATTCCAAATAAAATTCTATTCTTAATGAAAATTAAATACAGATATATGTATATGTAAATAACTGTCTAATCTAAATTTCATTAAGAAAAACAAGTTAAAACAGTATATTTTCTTTGTGAAAAATGACTCTTTTCAATCATGCAAATCAGTACATCATGACAGATTTGAAATCCGAGAACTATGCACTTAAAAATTGATATCAATTCAAAACAAAATAGAACAAATATGAAACCAGTGCCCTTTTTTAGAAGACTTTCATGTCTAAAAAGTTCATGTTAAGTGAATTTTCTGATTATGGCCATAAAGCCTTTGTCTAGAGACTTTTTGATGGAGGATTGCATTACATCCGAGAAAAATAGCAATGTCAAAGACAAATTTTTTGATATATTTCCCCAATTCCAAATGGAACGAAATTTTTAGGGTAGTCTTATAACATATCAGAGAGACTTTCATAAAATTTTGGGCTTTAAAAGCTTAGAAAAAATACATATGATGTACGTTCTATGTTTGAACCCTAAATCTAAAATTTTCAGATTAGAAAACCACTTTATGAAATTTACAAAAAAATCAAACATCATTACATATCATTCAAAAATTCATCATTGAATAGCTTAGACAAATTATTATTCATGAAAAATATTAGACATAGGCATCCTAACATTAACAAGCATGTAATAGAGAATTCATGATTGGGATTTCATGGAAATTAGCTTTTTTCAAGCAAAATTGGCATTTGAGCATTCTAACGACCTCTAAATTTGTTTAGAGTACTAACCTTGGGCTCAAATCGAGCGAAACTGTTGATGAATGGTGATTGAAGGTTGTATCAACCCCCTTTGAATGTGAATCCTCCTTCTCCTCTCTTCTGCTTCTCTCTCTCTTCTCTTTCTCTCTTTTCTTCTTCTCTTTTCTTTCTTTTCTCTTTTCTCTTTTCTCTTTTCTCTCTCTTTCTTTCTCCCTCACTCACGTTTTCTCTCTCTCACTCATGTTTTCCTCTCCCTCACTCACGTTCTCCTCTCTCTATGGTTTGGAAAAAGAGACCCTCCTCTTTTTTCTCTTGCCTATTTATAATTTTTCTCTCCTTTTCTAGAAGATCCTTCTTTCCTTTCTTCTTTTTTCTAGAAAATCTTTTTTTCTTCCTTTTTCTTCTTTCCTTTCTTTTTTCCTTCCTTTTTCTATTCTCCTTCTCCATTCCACACGTTCTCTATCTCTCCCTCTTCTAGAAAATCCTCTCCTCCTCTTTCCTTTTTCTCTCTTCCTTCCTTTTCTTCTTTTTTCTAGAAAATCTTTTTTTTTTATTTTTTCTTCTTTCCTTTCTTTTATTCCATTCCACATTTTTTTCTTCTTCCTTTCTTTCCTTTTTCTCCTTCTTCTTCTAGAAAACCCCTTCTCTCTTTCCTTTCTCTCCTTCCTTCTTCTAGAAAAATCCTTCTTTCTTTCCTTTCTTTCTTCTTTCCTTTTCTTCTTCCTTCTTTTCCTTCTTTTTTTTTTCTCCCTCTCTTTTCACGTTTTCTTTCTTAGAAAACATTTCCTTTTTTTCTTTTTTTTTTCTTTTTCTCCTTTTTTCTTTTTTTCTCTTTCCTTTTTCTTTCCTTCCTTTTTTCTTTCTTTCTTTCTCCCTCTCTCTTTCACGTTTTCTTTCTAGAAAACGTGAAGGTGAATCTTTTTCCCTTTTTTTTTCTTTTCTTTTTTTCTTTTATTTCTCTTTCTTTCCTTTTTTTCTTTCTCCCATTTTCTTTCCTATGGCCTCTCTTATCTCTCTTTCCACGGCCTCACTTTCCTCTCTCTTTCCTAATATATATATATAAATGTATTAATACATATAATATATCCATAAGATATATATATATATGTATTATATACAATAATATATTATACATTATACATTATACATATGTAAAAGAAATGCATGCATATGGAGTGACATAACTTAGTCTGGATTGGTTTGAGCTGGGCCGAGCTAAGTTAGAGTAAGCTGGATTAAGCTGGTTTGGACTAAGGTTGACATTTCATAGTTCATTTCTGTCACCCTTCCATATGAAATTTTCTGATAACATCTGTTCCATATTTTCTACGTTCACTTTGTAGAACATTAAAAATAAGAAATATTAGAGCATGAATCATCTCATTTGGAAATGAAATGGCCAACTTATGAATTTTTGAAGATTAAATAACCATTTCCATGTGTAATCTTGCATGGGACCCACTGGTGACTTCTACCTGGGATTTTTTTACGTCCACTTTAAAGAGGACTGAAAATAAGGAATATTGGTCTTTGAATCATCTGATTCCAATATCAGATGACCAAGATATGATGTCTTGAAGTTTGAATGATAATGCATGCATGATATGATAATTACGTAAATACCCTTGCATTTTCAAACTACGATATCTTCCTTGTTTGACGTCAGAATTTGTTGATTCTGGTCTCATTTCGAAGATAATTTCATGACCTATTTATCCAAGTAGGTAATAGCCTATGACCCTACTGTGGGGTTCATTAGAGAATCACCAACCTTTGGGTTAAAGGTCGAAAACCTGCCATATTGGTTCACTTATGCAGAGGGTGGAAAAATGGGATGCTTACAGATGCCCCTCTTTAGCCGAGATTGTTACCAATTGAAGGTTGAAGATAAAAGAACCACATTTTTGGGATATGAGTGAGATTGTTTATTGGGCTGCACTTAGGGTAATTCATCCTAAACTGCCTACGTATTCTAAGGGTGTCCTAGAAATCAAGCCCAGAACATAGTTCGACTGGCAAGAAGGTTTGCTCTTCTTGGAAAATTGATGATTGTTCTTCTTGTATGAGGCTAAGCTGTGAATACAAGGCTCATTTGTAGGTTGGGAACCTCTTCTTGCTGAGGCGACTCATGATGCAAAGTATGTCCGGGCTTGAACCCACCTTGATCCAGTTGTAGGCTGATAAACCTCTTCTTATATGAAGCTAGGCTGTGAATACAATGCTCATTTGTAGGCTAGGAACCTCTTCTTGTTGAGGTGACTCATGATGCAAGGTACGTGCGGGCTTGGACCCAGCTTGATTCATTTGTAGGCTGATAAACCTCTTCTTGTATAGAGCTAGACTATGAATACAAGGCTCATTTGTAGGCTGGGAACCTCTTCTTGCTGAGGTGGAACTCAATGCAAGGTATGTGTGGGCTTGGACCCGGCTCGATCAATTTGTAGGCTGATAAACCTCTTCTTGTATGGAGCTAGGCTGTGAATACAAGGCTCATTTGTAGGCTGGGAACCTCTTCTTTCTGAGGTGGAATTCAATGCAAGGTATGTATGGGCTTGGACCCGGCTTGATCCATTTGTAGGCTGATAAACCTCTTCTTGTACGAAGCTAGGCTGTGAATACAAGGCTCATTTGTAGGCTGGGAACCTCTTCTTGCTGAGGTGGAACTCAATGCAAGGTATGTACGGGCTTGGACCCGGCTTGATCCATTTGTAGGCTGATAAACCTCTTCTTGTATGGAGCTAGGCTGTGAATACAAGGCTCATTTGTAGGCTGGGAACCTCTTCTTGCTGAGGTGGAACTCAATGCAAGGTATGTGCGGGTTTAGACCCAGCTTGATCCATTTGTAGGTTGATAAACCTCTTCTTGTATGAAGCTAGGCTGTGAATACAAGGCTGATTGCATGAGCTTGGGCTCGGCTTTGATTTGTTTGGATGGAAGACGTGATGTCTTCTCATTGATTGAACTGAGGCTCTTTTGATTGAGATTCTGAGATTATTTTTTCTAAATAAGCTAGGGCTCTGCATTTGATTCACTTATAGGCTGAGATTGAATTGATCTTTGAATGAGCTAGGGCTCTGCATTCACTTATAGGCTGAGATTGACTTGATCTTTGAATGAGCTAGGGCTCTGGATTCACTTATAGGCTGAGATTGACTTGATCTTTGAATGATCTAAGGCTCTACATTTGATTCACTAATAATCTAAAATTGATTTGATCTTTGGATGAGCTAGAGCTCTATATTTGATTTACTTATAGACTGAGATTGATTTGATCTTTGGATGAGCTAGGGCTCCGCATTCACTTATAGGCTGAGATTGACTTGATATTTGAATGAGCTAGGGCTCTACATTTGATTCACTAATAATCTGATATTGATTTGATCTTTGGATGAGCTAGGGCTCTACATTTGATTTACTTATAGACTGAGATTGATTTAAAATTTAGATGAGCTAGGGCTCTGCATTTGATTCACTAATAATCTGAGATTGATTTGATCTTTAGATGAGCTAGGGCTCTACATTTGATTCATTTATAGACTGAGATTGATTTGAACTTTGAATGAGCTAGGGCTCCACATTTGATTCTGAAATGAGTAAAAACTCAGAAGGTCACTTTTAGGGTGAGGAATTTACTATTGATTCTGAAATGAGCAAGAACTCAGAAGGTCACTTATTGGGTGAGGAATTTTCTATTGATTCTAAAATGAGCAAGAACTCAGAAGGTCACTTATAGGGTGATACTGAATGACTCATCTTGGCAGTTCCTACCATCTTTGGACCTTCGGGATTGAAAATAGGAATATCCTTCTTGGAAGCTCTATGGCTATGAACCTTTAGGAAGCTTGAAAGTGACCCATACAGGAAGGCTTTATTGACTTTGAACCTTTAGGGTTGAAGTCTGACCCATTTTGGAAGTCTCTTGACTTTGAACCTATAGAGTGCTGGACATGTTTGAAATGATGGTGAATTCCTTGGCAATTTTCCAAGGTTTTTGCCCCTGCTTTGTTGGTGAAGGCATAAAACATGGAATCAATGGAAATGGTGTCATAGACTTTGCTGACATGATTCCTAGATTTAAAATTTTCCATTTACGACTTGGTATTGAAAGTTTGACACAATTTCAGTATGGTAGTGATGACTTGGTTGCTCCCTTGGAAGGGTTCCATGTAATTTGAAGTTATGATTTTCTTCAGCCAACATTAGTGTTGTTGGATTTTGGATTGAAAGAAACTCTAGCGAGGATTTTGGACAAGAATGAGGGGAGCTTGACAGTCTCTAACCAAAGTGATTTTATTGATTGACCTTGGTGTTAAACTTTCGAGGGGCATCTGGTCAACTAAGTTCTTTGACTGTGCAATATGGTAGACCAAATTGGTGGAATAGCCAAGTGGCGATGAAATGTGACATGGGTTTGGCCCTTTATCTAGGCTCATGAAAAGCTCAGGACTCTGCAACATTGCTGTGCCTATTTTGAAAGATGAATGAACCATGGCCCCAAAGTAGGCACGAGGAGCAAAGGATTCGAAGTGTTCCTTCAGAGAATTTGGTGTCCAAATCCTAACAGGTGAGCGACCACATTGGATTTTCTTCATCAACATGATTGGGAGAACTGGGAAATTGGCAAAAACCAACTTAGACGGACCTACTTCTATTGACTAGGAAAGTTAATGACTTCTAGTAGTTGTGACAGACCGCTACTGTAGTGTGCTAGGGCAAGATAGAAGGAAACATACAATCTAACAGAGTTAGAACTAGGTTGAATCTGGATTGTATCCAGAATTTTACCATGCTTCCAAGGTCAAGGGAAGATTGTAGAAAGTGACTTCTTTGATAAACCCTTCTTGAATCTTTGAAAAAAAATAAAGGAACTGATGATTTGAATGAATTTGGCTACATCCGTAACCAGGCCATGAAAATTTGCTCTCTCCCTAACATGACCAACAGGATTTGAAGATAGAATTATGTTGAAAGGCAATGCTATGGAGCCCAACAGATGATGGTTTGTTCAACTCCTCTGAGTATGATTCACTGGAAAGCAAAAGAGAGGTTCCTTTCTTTATAAAGGGTAGACTGGGTATGACACTTGTCTACATGAACCACTGAATTTTTCTATGAAGGGCCAAAGAGGGCAATGCTGTAAGGTTGCATTAGATCGCCTATCCCCACTGAGATATTATGGGTTGCCCATTAAGGTTTCTCGGGTTGCCTTTCCCTTGCTGAGGTTTCTTTTCTTCCCTTTATTTATTTTTATTTTTTCTTTTTGCAAACCCCATCTTGGGTTGAATAAAGAGTCCTGATATGGTGAGGATATTGCCAAAATTATGGTCTTATCCAATGGTCTGAAACCCTTAGGGGAAGTCCGAACGGCATGACTTTCATGGCAAATGGGTAGTCTTACCCCACTGTTTAAGTTGACACCTACACGCATTGATAGGCGGGCAGCTATTTGAATCATCACTAAAAGTGACCTTAGGGAAATGCAGTCCCACACCAAAATTAAAAATGGTGCTGAATTATGTTTTCCTTTC
Organism: Protea cynaroides; assembly: GCA_028583415.1. NCBI lineage: Eukaryota > Viridiplantae > Streptophyta > Magnoliopsida > Proteales > Proteaceae > Protea > Protea cynaroides. The sequence continues at coordinate 75,114,209 of CM053276.1, read as the reverse complement.
TTGGAGATATTCAGATGGAACACGTGTCTCAACAAGCTACATCGAGATGCCGAATCAGTCGCGATCATATCTGGGCCTGAAACCTTTAAGTTTGTTGACAAGTATTGATGTTGAAGGTCCAAAAGGACTGATGTGAAACTGTCCACATGGGTCTACCATTGGGAGAGTGTTTGGTTGTTTATGTAGAATGGGTTTATCTTACCGAGAAGATCCCATTTTATTGGCTTAAAAAATGAAGGGCTTATAGGAACCTTGGGAAGCCGTCGGATGTAATGAACGACAGATGAGAGTTCCATCCAGATTCATGAATTTATACATAAGATGATGACATGATCATGAGATACAATGCCATAAAAATTGATAATCAAAAGAAGGGCTTGTGATAGAGACTCCTTGGAAGGCCATTAGATTGATAGACGGGAGAGAGAGTCTAATGCCGATGAGAAATCTTTCTCTGATGATGAAGAAGTGATGAGATCGTCTCTTATAAAGGCGGGATGTAATTGGCCAAAATCAAAAGTCCGGTCCAACATGCTGTGAATCTCGACGAACGATCGAACTTGCTATCAGGCTTTGATAGGAACTACCATCCTCTTGAAGTAAGAGGGACAATTGGCTTACTGTTGAGCTCCAATGCCACTCAACATCTTACTATTTCTTTTCTTCTTTTTTTTTTTTGTTTTTTTTTTGTTTTTTTGGATGTGGAGGCCACATAATGCAGTGCTTCGCTTGATCGCAAAGTTGAATCATGACTTTCAATATTGGATTTGAATCTTCTTATTCCAAACATTTCCAATCAGATAGAACGTCTTTGCCCCAGTTAGTACTCTGATCTTCTGTAAACTTGATGAACATTTGTGACTGCTCATTTAGTATCTGATTTTATCTGAATGGTGAATCTGTATGCTGTCCTCTGGAAGTTAATCATCTCCTTCTATCTGATGTGACTACCTCCCATTATTGATGTAGATAAAACATAGCTTGAATTTTTTTTGGGTACCCCAATGACCTCATTCTTTGATTTTGAGATGGATCATTCATCACATATCTCTTGCTTGCAGATGATGTACTTTGTAAGAACTTTGGTATTTCCATCTTTTTGGTGGCACATCTATCCTCCACTCATTTGTACTGACTGGCTGACCTGCTGATATGATCTGTTACTATCTAATGCTTTCCTTGGAACCTTTTCACAAGTAGAACAAATGGCAGCTTCTCCAATACATGTTTCTTGGGACTACTCTTATGTCTCCCAATTGATCATTTAAAGCTTTCCTAGACGGGTTGGACCTTTCTTTCTCAAGAGGCCAAGTGGCGTAGAAGTTCAAGAGACGGCTCATCATTTCAATCATCTTCAGAGTCAGAATTGACTGCGCACGTAGAATAGGAGGATGTATGAAACTGGGAGGAAATGTATGGAAGAGACAAAGCACAGAGTTTGAAATCCCAAACGGGGTGATTTTCTTTTACTTACAGGGTAGATTGGACTAGACTTGTCAATAAGCATATCAATCTTGGACCCAGACATGGATGACCTATCGAATATCGATAATAGAAATTTGAAACAACTAGGTCATCCAAGCGGCTCCAGTTGGCCATAACACCTTCGACGACCACCTTCAGTCGTTGTGGGAATAAATCTTCCTTCAGACCTCTAACAGCAGGAGTCATCATGCCCTTCTATCAATAGGTGCAAGATGCCAACCTTTCAAGGTTCCATACAATTCTTTACTTTTTTTTTTTCAGTTTAGGATCCATTCGTAACCGGACTATTGCTTTTTAAGCTCAAGGTTACTCTGGTTCATGCCTAGTTTGGGGTTCAGTGGATTCATCAATGAACCGCTTCTAGTTGAGTTCATAATCATTTTAGCCTGTGCCCCAACTTGGGGATCAAGGGGTATCGCCATTGCACTACACCATTTTGAGTCCAAGATTAGACTAGTTTATGCCTTGGCTTGAGGGGTTCAATGGATTTCTTCATTAGACTACTCTCAATTTGGGTCTAAAGTCAATTTGGTCCATGCCCCAGTTTAGGGCATAATGGCTTTCCTCATTAGACCGCATTCAATTTGGGTCCAAGGTCAATCTGGTTCATGCCCCAGTTCAGGGGTCATTGGCTTTCCTCATTGGACTGCATTCAATTCGGACCCAAGGTCAATCCGGTCCATGCCCAAATTAGGGGTCATTGGCTTTCTTCATTGGACCACACTCAATTTGGGTCCAAGTTCAATTTGTTTCATGCCCCAGTTTATGGGTTAAGGGTTTCATCATTGGACCATTCCCTAACTGTGATTCTGGTTCCCATCCTAGCCTGGGGCATATCGGATCTCATCTTTGGTCAACCATAATGCTCGAGAAAATTCTATTCCCTCTCTTTGAACAATGAGAAATATGAGGGCAACTCTTTGGATTCTAGTATTTTCTTGGCCAATGGGGCAGAAATGCCCAAGATGGGACAACACTATCATAGCTGAAGGTTCATGAATTCTTGATGACTCCAGAATCTAGAATTGATCTTTACTGACAAGCAATGAGGAATGCTTCTCATTCACCATTCTTGATGAGCTATCCTAACTTGTAGCAGTGGGCCATGGTAGACATGGATTGTGCTCTAATTGATAGAGCCAGAGATTGATTTTGAATCGGTCTCCGATTGATGGAGACAAGATTGACTTTAAATTGGTCTCTGATTGATAGAGATCAAGATTGACTTTGAATTGGTCTCTGATTGATAGAGATCAAGATTGACGTTGAATTGGTCTCTGATTGATAGAGATCAAGATTGACTTTGAATTGGTCTCTGATTGATAGAGATCAAGATTGACTTTGAACTGGTCTCTGATTGATAGAGATCAAGATTGACGTTGAATTGGTCTCTGATTGATAGAGATCAAGATTGACTTTGAATTGGTCTCTGATTGATAGAGATCAAGATTGACTTTGAATTGGTCTCTGATTGATAGAGATCAAGATTGACTTTGAATTGATCTCTGATTGATAAAGATCAAGATTGACTTTGAATTGATCTCTGATTGATAGAGATCAAGATTGACAGTCATGGACTGGGCTCTAATTGCTAGAGGCAAGGATTGCTTGAGTTGGGCTCCGATTGATAGAGGCCAAGGATGACAATCATGGATTGGACTCTAATTGTTAGAGATGATGGATTGATTGAGTTGAAATGACTAAAACTATCTTTGATTCCATCATGAAATGGAACAAGGACTAGAGGTAATGATTAAACAGGCCTAGAGGCTAACTCATGCTCACATTGAGCTCATATGAATGAAACCTTTCTTAGTTCCAACATGAATTAGAACCTGAATAGGAGTTGACGGTTGGACGAGCCTAGGGGCTAATTAAATTTAAATGAATGGAACTCTTCTTAGTTCTAACATGAATCAGAATCTAAACCAAAGTTGATGGTTGGACAAGCCTAGGGTTCTAATTAAATTCAAATGAATGGAACTCTTCTTAGTTCCAACATGAATTAGAACTTGAACCACAGTTGATGGTTGGATAAGCCTCGTGGCTAATTGAATTCAGATGAATGGAACTTTTCTTAGTTCCAACATGAATCAGAGCTTGAACCACAGTTGATGGTTGGATAAGCCTAGTGGCTAATTGAATTCAGATGAATGGAACTTTTCCTAGTTCTGACATGAATCAGAACCCTAACCAAAATTGATGGTTGGATAAGCCTAGTGGCTGATTGAATTCAGATGAATGAAACTTTTTCTAGTTCCGACATGAATCAAAATCCTAACCAAAATTGATGGTTGGATAAGCCTAGTGGCTAATTGAATTCAGATGAATGAAACTTTTCCTAATTCCGACATGAATCAGAACCCTTACCAAAGTTGATGGTTGGATAAGCCTAGTGGCTAAATGAATTCAAATGAATGGAACTTTTTCTAGTTCTGACATGAATTAGAACCTAAATAGGAGGCGAAGGGTGAGAAAGTCTAGGGGCTGAATGCCTTCTCCATTTTAACATGATCTGGGAGGTGATGATTGAACCTGCCTAGGGGTTAAACCTTTCTTCAGTTCTGAGATGAACTAGAAATGGTGGTTGAATCTGGGGCTGAATATTTCTTTGATTCTGAGACGAACTGGATGTGATTGAATCTGCCTAGGGGCTGAATCTTTCCTTAATTCTGGATGAACCAAAATGATGATTGGACCTGCCTAGGGGATGAATCTTTCCTTAATTCAAAGGTGAATAGGGAACAATGATTGGATTTTCCTAGGGGCTAAATCTTTCCTTAATTCAAAGGTGAATAGGGAACATTGATTAGATTTGCCTAGGGGCTGAATCTTTCCTTAATTCAAAGGTAAATCGAGACGGTGATTGGATTTACCTAGAGACTAAATCTTTTCATAATTCAAAGGTGAATAGGGAACAATAATTGGATTTGCCTAGGGGCTTAATCTTTCCTTAATTCAAAGATGAATCGAGAACTATGATTAGATATGCCTAGGGACTGAATCTTTCCTTAATTCAAAGGTGAATAGGGAACAATAATTGGATTTGCTTAGGGGCTAAATCTTTTCTTAATTCAGAGGTGAATGGAGAATGATGATTTGATTTGTCTAGGGACTAAAGCTTTCCTTAATTCTTAGGTACATTGAGAACTATGATTGGATTTTCCTAGGGGCTGAATCTTTCCTTAACTCTAAGGTAAATCAAGAACGGTGATTGCATTTTCCTAGGGGCTGAATCTTTCCTTATTTCAGAGGTGAATGGAGAATGGTGATTTGATTTTCCTAGGGATTAAATCTTTCCTTAATTCAGAGATGAATCGAGAACTATGATTGGATTTCCCTAGGGGCTGAATCTTTTCTTAATTCTGAGGTGAATCGAGAACTATGATTGGATTTGCCTAAGGGCTGAATCTCACATTGATTTTGAGATGAATTGAATATGATGTTTGAGTAGGCCCAGGGACTAACTGTACATGAATATTGTAAACTTTTCAAGTATAGGTGTTTATCGCTGCCTAAACTGAATGCTCTATTGGACTAGATTGACTGAGTTACTGATTGTGTTACCAAATCTGATTGTCTCCTTTCTTAAAAGATTTGATGTTCAATCTAGATCTAGATTCATTGACTTCCATTGAGTCATTTAGAAAGATAATATGGATGGATCTCAGGGTGGGAGATCAATTCCCTAGTTGTAGGGGCCACTCACCCTAAAAGGTTGGATATGGTTACAGATTGATTATCTTTTCCAAAGGCATTGAAATCCAATGGAGGAATATCGAGATTCTAGACATCTAGAGGAATGGAAGAAGTCAAATGCACAATCAAAGATGACTTAACCAAACAAAATTAGTTCCCTCATAAGGGCAATTGGGTAAACATTATCCAAGTCAATTTAATTGAATTTGATTAAGCCATGTGTTCAGTCTTGGGACCTCGTGATTCCAAAATGGATAATCAGTGGTACCAAGGTTTGGCCAATTGGATTACCAAATTTGATGAAATTAAAATGGATATATTAATCCGTCGTCCTTATTAGGGATGGTTAGCAAAAGTGGTTCATAAATGAACAAACAAGTAAATTTCTTCTTGACCATGGTATCTAAGTCTTGACAGAGATTTTCTGCTTGTTTTTTGAAATCGACGTGTTAACAATGAGAGATTCGACACATCGAGCTTACTTAATGGAGGGTGTATAGTGACCGTTTACTATGATGTAGAACAGGTGTATACGTACCTCATACTCCCAATGGGTGAGAGTTCAAGATGCTCATCGTGTAGATTCTAACATGTTGACCAATCGAGGACAAAAACAGGCAGAACTTCGACGTCTTGAACATGGATGTCATGGTTAAGCAGATTTTACTGGGTCGGTTCAGGGATGAACAAAAAATAACAAACATTGGGCTACAATCTGGGTTAGGACAGAAAAGGCCACCTTGACAAGGATGGGGTAACCTATCACCGAATGCTCGATGAATAATGGGCCCCCAATCCCTTTATATACTATGTTGCAAGGATCCAAGCGACGTGGAGTAGCATAACGCATTCTCAGGCAAACCCAAGAAATGCTCGTTAGAGGCTGCTCGTTGGTCGTGGTCTCACAAAGTACAGGCCAAGGCTGTGTGTTTCGCCTAGCGGGCTGCCCCATATGCATGGGACCCGGTTCGGCTACTCGCACGAATGTGTGACAGAACTCATTCCCCCCAAAGCAATAATATACAAGCATAAATATAGTATCCTAAAATCTAGCATCCAATTCACACAAGGAAAGTTTTCATTTAGGAGTTTGACATTTATTCCCGAGTGAAGTCGCCACTGTGAGGACAAAGATGGAAATTTTAGAAGTCGCCACCTAGATTAAGGTCTAGGACCTTAGAAATGTGAGATCTCACCCCAAGGTAAGACTTCGATTGACTCATGACCCTTAGATTGGACTTCTGGTCCATCAGAGATTGGGTAAGCGTCAGGTTACGATTATGGGATGGGGTTTGTCACCCAAACCGCCCGATCGAAATCAGTCTCCTATACCTTTCCTATGCTAGACTTTATTTATTAAACCAAACCAAACCAAGGGGTTTGATATCATTGAACCGAATCTGTATCCATCAGATTGTCTACGTATTACGGAATTATTTCGAAAATCAGGTTCACCATCGTAGTTCAGGTGTGATTAAAGTTTATAGCTGTGATTTATGCTTGTGCATGATTAAGTTCTTTGTTCAAGTTGAAATTTATGCTTGAAAGGCTGAGAAACCCTATGGGTTAGGATCTGGATAGTCCATGTGGACTGATAGATAGTCCTAGTAGATCTAAGGATAACCCTATTTGGGTTGGATGTGGATAACCCTATTTGGGTTGGATGTAGATAACCCTTTCTGGGATGAAATGTGGATAACCCTATGTGGGTTAAAATATGGGTAAATATCCTAGTGGATCTATGGATAGTCCAAGTGGACTAAGGTTTGGATCCGAATTTAGGTTTCTTCCAAATAGCCTATGTATCCTAAGGTTTGCCCTAGGAATCAGAATCCGCGTAGTTCAAAATTGGGTGGATGTCCTAGTAGATCTATGGATAGTCCGAGTGGACTAAATGTGTGGATCTAAATTTGGGTTTCTCACAAATAGCCTACGTATCCTAGGGTTTGCCCTAGGAATCAAAATTCACGTAGTTCGAATTGGATAACCCTATTCGGGTTAAAATATGGGGGATATCCTAGTGGATTTATGGATAGTCTGAGTGGACTAAATTGTGGATCCGAATTTGTGTTTCTCCCAAATGGCCTACGTATCCTAGGGTTTGACTTAGGAATCAGAATCCTCATAGTTCGGGCATGGGTAACCTGTTCTAGGTTAGAATGTGAGAACCTGTTCTAGGAATAAGATTGCGAACCTTTTCTAGGTTTAGGGTTTAGAACCTATTCTAGGTTTAGGGTTTACTGAGGGGCAAAATCATCCTAAATTACCCTTTTCATCCTGAATTCTAATTTTGGAAGGTTTGGCAAAGCATTTTTCTTTCCTTATTAAGGTTTTTATTATTCCCATTATGCCTTTCCCAAGAATGTGGGTGCCTAAATGCACGTCTCCACACCTAATATGTTTGCTAGGTGTATAGATATGGCAGTTCGACTAGGGTGTTTCATAAATTAAATTATTGTCTAAAATAGAATATTCTATCTAAATATGACATATAAAATATTTATGGCAAGAAATTCACATGTAGTAAGATTGTTTAAAATCTCTCAAAGATGGCATGTATTGCAAATAAGGTAAGAGCCTAATATGGTAAGATCTAATATGGCAAGATCTAATATGCATCTATATATCAATATGGTAAGTACCAATCATAGAATGCATATATGACATGAATTTTTTTAAAAAAAGGAAAGATCTTATATGCTATTTTCTAAGCATAGTAAGACTTAAAAAAAATTAAGATTTTACTAAAATATGGTAAAAATTTATCTATTCTACCAAAAATAGCATTACATAAAATGTGGAAAACATGGTATGCACAATCCAAACAAAGCATATGAATGCTCCAAATATAGCCATTTATCCAAATATGGCAGAATTCATTTAAACAATCATTGATGTTATAATGAATGAGACATCAATGAAACTTTTTTTGAAAAGTGCAAAATTATCAAAAAAAACATATGTTCAATGTTCTTTGAAAAATTGTAATTTTTATGAAGAAATTTGGGAAGATTAATGACTCAAAACTGTGAAAATTGTGACACAAGGTTCCAGATAATGGACAAAACTATGAACTGTATTCAGATTTGTCACATTATACAAGAATGACCATAGGTAGGTCTTTCGAAACTCAAATCAAGCTCAACTTTTTTTCATAGAAAGATGACTTAATATATTATATTTCATATGAAGGATTTGAATCCCAACAGAAAGAAAAAACAGGTCAAAGATATGACCTAAGACCGAACATGTGTACTGGTCAAATCTGTTCCAGATTTTTGACCAGTTGCACCATAAATTCCAAATAAATTCTATTCTTAATAAAAATTAAATACAGACATATTTCTATGTAGATAACTGTCTAATCTAAAATTTAGTTAAGAAAAATAAGTTAAAACAGTAAATTTTCTTTGTGAAAAATGACTCTTTTCAATCATGCAAATCAGTACATCATGACAGATTTAAAATCAGAGCACTATGCACTTAAAAATTGATATCAATTCAAAAAAAAAATGAAAAAAATATGAAACTAGTGCCATTGTTTAGAATACTTTCATGTATAAAATGTTCATGTTAAGTGAATTTTCTGATTATGGCCATAAGGTTTTGATCTAGAGACTTTCTGATGGAGGATTGCATTACATCCGAGAAAAATAGCAATGTCAAAGACAAATTTTTTGATATATTTCACCAATTCCAAATGGAACGAAATTTTTAGGATAGTCTTCTAACATATCAGAGAGATTCCCATAAAATATTTGGCTTCAAAATCTTAGAAAAAATACATATGGTGTACGTCCTCAGTTTGAATGCTAAATCTGAAATTTTCAGATCAGAAAACAACTTTATGAAATTTACAAAAAACATCAAACATCATTGTATATCATTCAAAAATTTATCATTGAATAGCTTAGACAAATTATTATTCATGAAAATGGTTAGACATATGCATCCTAACATTAACAAGCATGTAATAGAGCATTCATGACTGAGATTTCATGGAAATTAGCATTTTTCAAGCAAAATTGGCATTCGAGCATTCTAACGACATCTAAATTTGTTTAAGGTACTAACCTTGGGCTCAAATTGAGAGAAACCATTGATGAAGGGTGATTGGAGGTTGTATCAACCCCCTTTGAATGTGAATCCTCCTTCTCCTCTCTCCTGCTTCTCTCTCTCTTATCTTTCTCTCTTTTCTTCTTTTATTTTCTTTCTTTTTTTCTTTTGTCTCTCTTTCTTTCTCCCTCTCCCACATTTTCTCTCTCTCACTCACGTTTTCCTCTCCCTCACTCACGTTCTCCTCTCTCTATGGTCTGGAAAAAAAGACCCTCCTCTCTCTTCTCTTGCCTATTTATAATTTTTCTCTCATTTTCTAGAAGATCCTTCTTTCCTTTCTTCTTTTTTCTAGAAAATCTTTTTTTCTTCCTTTTTCTTCTTTCCTTTCTTCTTTTCCTTCCTTTTTCTCTTCTCCTTCTCCATTCCACACGTTCTCTATCTCTCCCTCTTCTAGAAAATCCTCTCCTCCTCTTTCCTTCTTCTCTCTTCCTTTCTTTCCTTCTTTTTTTCTAGAAAATCTTTTTTTTTTCCATTTTTTCTTCTTTCCTTTCTTTTCTTCCTTCCCACATTTTTTTTTCTTCTTCCTTTCTTTCCATATATATATAAATGTATTATATACAATAATATATTATACATTATACATATATAAAAGAAATGCATGCATATGGACTGAGATAACTTGGTCTGGATTGGTCTGAGCTGGGTCGAGCTAAGTTAGACTAAGCTGGATTAAGCTGGTTTGGACTAAGGTTGACATTTCATAGTCCATTTCTATCACCCTTTCATATGAAATTTTCTGATAGCATCTGTTCCAAATTTTCTACATTTACTTTGTAGAACATTAAAAATAAGGAATATTAGAGCTTGAATCATCTCATTTGGATATGAAATGGCCAACTTATGAATTTTTGAAGATTAAATAACCATTTCCATGTGTAATCTTGCATGGGACCCACTGGTGACTTCTACCTGAGATTTTTTTACGTCCCTTTTGAAGAGGACTGAAAATAAAAAATATTGGCCTTTGAATCATCTGATTCCGATATCAGATGACCAAGATATGATGTCTTGAAGTTTAAATGATAATGCATGCATGATACGATAATTACGTAAATGCCCTTGCATTTTCAAACTACGATATCTTCCTTGTTTGACGTCAGAATTTGATGATTCCGGTATCATTTTGAAGATAATTTTACGACCTATTCATCCAAGTAGATAATAGCCTATGACCCTACTCTGGGGTTTATTAGAGAATCACCAACCTTTGGGTTAAAGTTTGGAAACTTGTCATATTGGTTCCCTTATGCAGAGGGTGGCAAAAATGGGGTGCTTACAACTTGATTTGAAACTTTTCTCCATATAAGTAATGTCTCCACGACTTGAGAGTGAAGATTACCATTGCTAATTCCAAGTCATGAGTGGGGTAATTTTCCTTATGCTTCTTCAATTATCTTGAGGTGTAGGTTATCACCTGGTCTGTTTAAATGAGCACACATCCCAAACCTGGCCTAGAGGCATTTGTATACATAATGAATGGTTCGTCTGGCTTTGGAATTGCCAGTATAGGGCTGAGACAGAGCTATCCTTCAAGGTATGGAAACCCTTCTCACATTGCTCTAACCAAATGAATTTCCCCGCCTTCTTGGTCAGTTTAGTTAAAGGTACTACGATCCTAGAATAATCATTGACAAACCTATGGTAGTATCCAGCTAAACCCAAGAAACTGTAAACTTCTATAACTGTCTTGGGCACTCTACAGTTCATAATGGCACTGATTTTACTGGGATCTACCTTGATTCCTTCCACTAACACCATGCGGCCTAGGAATGCCACTTCGTTCTGCCAAAAATCACACTTTTTAAACTTTGCGTAGAGTATCTTTTCTCTTAACCTTTGTAATGCCTGATGCAAATGCATTTTATGGCCCTCTTCATTTTGAGAGTAAATCAGGATGTCATTAATAAAAACTATGATTGACATATCTAACATGTCATGCAACTCTCGGTTCATAAGTTCCATAAATGAGGCAGGGGCATTGGTCAGCTCAAAGGACATGACTGGGAACTCATAATGCTTATACCTGGTCTAGAAGGCCATCTTAGGAATATCGCCTTCCTTGATTTTCAGTTGGTGATACCCTGATTAGAGATTGATCTTTAAAAACACAAAAGCACCTTGAAGTTGGTCAAATAGGTTATCAATATGTGGTAGGGGATACCAATTCTTGATGGTGAGTCTGTTTAGCTTACGGTAATCTATGCATATACATACACTACCATCCTTCTTCTTCACAAATTACACTGGCGCATCCTAGGTAGAAATGCTAGGTTGAATAAAACCCTTGTCCAACAGTTCCTGTAACTATACCTTTAGTTCTTTCAGTTCGATAGGTGCCATTTGGTATGGAGCTTTGGACTCCGGTGCTGATCCTAGTAGTAGGTCTATCATGAATTCTATTGCTCGTCTGGTGGTAACCCTGGTAAGTCTTCAAGGAGGATGTTAAGAAATTCTTTCACTACTTCTAGGTCTTCTGGATAAGGTCATTCAACAGTGACATCTAGGACAAACACCAAAAATCCATTACCACCTTTTGTAGATAGCTACTGCCTTTAGTATAGAAAGGAATAATTTATTTTCTTGGGGTTCTTGTCCACTACAAATTCAAACACCTGACTGTTGCCTTCATCGAATGACAATCACTTTTCCGCACACCAGAGGCTGACTTTGTATTGGGACAGCCAGTCCATGCCCAAAATCATGTTGAAATCTGACGTATCCATTTGAATCAGGTTTGCCTCCAGATTTCTACCTTCGATGAGGACTAGGCATGGCCCCTGGTACTCATTAAGTACCACTTCTACACTAAGAGGCAATCAAAATATCAATAGCACTTCAAGAGGTTTTGTAGAACCTTTGATCTTCTTTTTGAAGGATGGAGACACGAATGAGTGGATGGCTCCTGAGTCAAAGAGTACCTTTGTTAGAACTCTCGCTACTTTAACAGTGCCAATAATTTTACTGCATTTAGTTTTATGCACAAAAATTTATCAATGCACTAATTAGAAGCATAGCTATTACCACATCGGGAGAAACCTCTGCTTCTTCAGCAGACACTACAAAGACCTTTCCAAGCTGATTTGATTTTTGATGCTGAGGGTAAGATCTAGAAAAATGCCCCGTCTGACCATAGTTGAAGCATTTAAGATTTGTAACCGCAGTAGTAGCTGTACGGCCCCCTACGAGTATGGCCTTAGTGGTTGCAGGTTTAATCGATGTTTGTGTGGCATAGAAAGTTTTGTTACTTGTCTTTCTACTAGCGAAGTGAGCTATTCTTTTGTTACCTCTCTTCTGGAGGAAGTAGCTATCTCTCAGACTAGCTTCAATTTCTTTGGTGGTTTGCATAGCTTTGGATTACACTTCTTTTTCAAAGGCATCGATGATAGTTCGGATGTTACCTCGCAGTCCCTTGGTAAACCTTTGAGCCTTAGTCGTCTCTTCCTTCATACTTGTCAGGGTGAAGTAAAAGAGTTCTTTAAATTGATAATGGTAGTCGTTCACTGACTGCTATCCTTGAGACACATTTAGACATTCAACTTTTATCTTATCCTTGAAGCTTTTTGGGAAATACTAGTCGAAGAACGCTTCCTTAAAAATATCCCAAGTTATCTAGGGGTGCTTAGCAGCTAGCAGTAGCTGGGTAGACTCCCACCACATGTTTGGCTTATCTTTAAGCATACAAGTGACACAGAGGATGTCACACCCCAATTCTGTTATATATATTTGAGGCATGAACGGATCGATACCAAATGCTATCCAACCCAGAACCACACTAAGCAATGTATACCTCCACTAACCCTAACCAGCCGAATGTAGAAAACATTAATAAGAGTAAATATAATAGCGGAAGATCATACTAGGTAAACTAAGTTGCTATTGATAATCAATAAAATAATTTAAACTTGTTTGTAACTTATTTTGTTCAATCCAAACCACATCAATAATTGTTCATAAAATAAACCATATAATAGTTCATATCCAAAAGTAAAATGTTTATAAAAATAAAATAAGATAAATGCTTAGCAGCGCTCCCTCTACTTGAACATGCAAGCATCGCATTTGCAATCCCCATCATGTACTTCCTCTTTTAGCAGCTACACTCCCAGTTGAGCAAGGTTGGTAACGACAGGTGCATTCACATAGTCCGAAACCATTGTACTTGCACCATCATTTAAAAAAAAGGCGTATGCAAGGTGAGCTGACCAACAGGAGCTCAGTGAAAAATAGACAAGCAAGCAAGCAATAATGTGGATAGATCATTAACACACCAAAATGGTCCGATATAATGCATGCCACGTGCTAAGGTAAGGCCTGGTCATGCTCAATGAAGTTGACCATAACCTCTATGCACAGGAAAGAATGGACACTCAACTAGCCTACTCCAACAATGCTGGTGAAACCATGCGTCTCCTACGATGGATAGTGATATAGCAAAGGTCTGACCAGTAACGCTCTGATGAACACTGCCGTTACTTCCCCTTCATCCTCCATCACATACCAATACCTAACCCCCTACTATCTAGGGTTGTATACATGGGATAATGCCACTAACCAATCCTACAAGTCGTCAAATGCAACTCTACGATACCCTAGCAGGAATCCCAGGCCATCTGTCTACCCCCTCTTAAATGCTGTCATCTCACTAGGATATGAAGTAATGCATGGCAAGGTCTGCATGGTAGGTTAGATCCAGTGGCCCTCAATAGTTTCATAACTTTTTACTCAGCCATAATTCATCACACAATCACAGTAGTCATATAAATGCAAATGCTTGTAAGATACAAATATTGGATGACATGTTTTCACCAAGCATGCAGCATAGACAGACAAGTGATTAGAAGCATTCTAAAATAAAGTCAGGGTTATGTCCATCACCTGAAGTCTTGCTATTTCTATCAATCATACCATGTCAGTCATTCTCGTTTACGTATGTAACTGCTAAAAGTGTTTGGGAGTTTGTTAATTAATTTGTTCATTAGGTCATACTGATCTCTAAACTTTTGAAGGTGTTCGATTACAATTTTTAGTTGGAGATTATCGCCATGTCCCCTCTCCAGAGAGATCAAGGTCCCCTCAGGTGTTGTCTAGTTGTAGCTCTGGTTGCAACAGACGTGCGACTTGTCTTGCTTCAAGTAACTCATCGAGGCCTTCTAGTTCTGTTCGGTTGCAGCTCTGGTTGCAATAGTAATACAACCAGTCTTGCGATTGGACCTTCCTAGAGGGATTGGTATGGTTGTTTGGTTGGTCCAGGGGCATGGGTTTCACCACTAGACCTCATTCTGAGGCTGCTTCCAGACCTCTATTGGAAAAGTCCATTGGCAGATCACTTGGTTTGAGTTTCATCGATATTGATCTTTGCTATTCTAAGGCTGAATGTAGATGGTTAAGGGCATACATCCTAGATTTAGGGATCATGGCCTTACCCTTCTCATGGCTAGGCTTAAGGTCTAGGTTGGGTGGAACTCGAAAGAGTTCTCCCTTGACTTCGATCATGGCCTTACCCTTCTCATGGCTAGGCATAAGGTCTAGGTTGGGAGGACCTCGAAAGAGTTCTCCCTTGACTTCGAATAAAGCCACCCCACTCTACCATTAAAATAGAGTGAAGCTTCTTTAAGGGTAGAGGGTCAAGGTCTCTTTAATCGCATCTACTTATCATATTTAAACCTACAACAACGCATTACAGAGCTTATCGTTTGTCCGTTGGAGTAGGGATGCAAGGGTGATGAGCGGTGCTGGAGATTTGCTAAGGAAACCCTCTTATAGTCCTTTACCTTCTTCCTCAAACTCTCCTCCCTTATGAGAAACGCATCAAAAATTTTGATGTAAATGCTTATCCTCCAGAGAGTGATTTGGGGAGAGTTAGACTATCTGGAGTCTTCTTTTCAAGGTAGGACTCCTTCGGGAGTAGGAGACTGAAGAGAACTTGATAAGTGGCAAGTTTTAGAGATGGGAGAGGTATTCCACTCCCTTAACTTAGTCTAAGTAGTTGAGAGTAAGATGGGACCCACTGGATCTATTCATGGGGCCAGGAAATATTCTCACTCAAACGCAACTATGGATTTGACAAGTATCGAATTGTGGGTGTTAGGGTAAATCTCCACATCACCAATGACATGGCGGCAGCTAAGATCCAACCATCCATGTCAACATCTCCAAAAGAGTCTAAGAGGACATTCTTATAAATCCAACAAATGGATAGGGGGCAAAAGAATCATTTTTATAGCTTTATAAGGATACTTTGGTCATCATATACAAAACAAGGGTAAAAGTGACATTTGCAAAGAGGAACAATTCACTATAAATACCACAAATCCTGAGATTTCAAGTACATTTCATTTAATACTCATTGCTATGGATTATCTGTAAGACATGCACTCCACTAACTCGATTTAATCGTGTCGTACCAGGTCTTCCCATCATTCCTAGACCAAGTGGACCGAGCGTGGGAAGATGGATCACAAACTAGGTTTAAAAATTGACTCAACACCCAAAACTATATGCATATGGTCGAATACCTAGGTAGGTATGGTCGACCATATGGTAAGAATGAAGATCACAAATCCAGGACCCCACGGTTGATGATTTTAACCCTATGGTCGATGGGTTCTGCGACTATAGCCATCGACCGTGAGACCATAGGTTAGACTCTGAGTTTTGGAAACATTCCTAAATTATGGGATTTCTTTTCTAATTGAAAAATGACTCTATATGGAGAGTTTTTCTCTACATAAAGGACGTCCCTCAGTCCTTTTTTACTCTTTTAGAATATTAGTAAACCCTAGAGAGAGAGAAGGAAAGAGAAGGAAGAGAAAGAGAAGAAGAAAAGGCTAAGGAGAGGATCTTGTTGAGAAGAGATTGGCTCTTTTTCACAAGCAAATGTATGAACCTAATCCCTGGAGATGTAAACTCTATGGAATAAAACATCTATGGGAGATAGGCAATATCAACCTATTATGATCCATGTGATTTCCTTGAGAAAATCCTAAGGAGAACCATGATGAGTGAGTTTGATGATTAGTATTGATAAGAAACTACTAATGATGGTCATGGGATGACCTTAGAATAAACCCAATTGAAGATCAGAAGACTTGACCCAGAAAGAACTCGAATTGCATGTAGTCTGTGATAAAAAATCCCAAGGTCACAGCTACGGTCGACCATAGCATGACCAGCCTGATTAAGGGATCGACCATAGGCATTTGGGAAGTTTCAGGAATCATATGGTCGTAGCTATGGTCGCACCATATGCGATCGTAAGGTATCAACCGTAGCCAGTCAGGTCATTAGAGTATGAGACCATAGGACCAATCAAACTCCTATCAGTGCTCTGTTTCAATTTCCTACTACTGTAACATGTTATATATGAACCCTAACTTAAATTCATATAACTTTTAGGTTGTTAAATTGATTGAAAGAAAATTTCAAGACTTGGAAAGAGATCGAGTATTGCTAATAGGTGAGGGAACAAGACCTAAACTAATTGGTTAATAACAAACTGTTTACTTTTATTGAGTCTAATGGCATACTTGATTCTATGCGTGTATGCTTGTAATGTGCATCTCATATGTCATCCAATATTCTTGCTATTACTGCTCATGCATATTTACTTCTATTTTATAACATGATGATGATGATGATATGAGGAATAGGCATGTGGTTGGTGTGTTTGATGCGAGTGGAGCATCAGGGGGAGGACGTGGCATAGTGGTCTCTGACCTCGTTACCAGACTCTAGCTCTATCTCTACTCAAGTCTTGCCCACTAACATCATCGTATCACCATTACCTTAGCAGAACTATTACGTCATAGGGCATCAAGGGAGGTGGTCTCGGACCATGTGGTCTCTGACTCTGTCAGGGGGCCTTAGCTCTATCTCAATGGACGTATTGAGGGATGCTGGGGGGAGGCCTTGGATACACTGTTTGGCATTAGGATTGGTTAGTTATGAGTCCAGTTTGCAAGACCTCGCCAGCAGGGGCTTACATGTTGGTATGGGAAGGGCATCAGGGGAAGTATTGGCGGTGTTAGATCCAGACACTTTAGCTCTATCTCTATTCCATGGTGGGTGCATGTGGGATGACAATGGTGTTTGATCCATTGGGCGGATTCACGCTCTCGTGTATAGAGGTGCGGGGGCCACTAAACCTTTGTATAACACATTGCACACTTAAAACCAGACCAAAGATATGAATTGAATGCATGCATATGTTTGTTGCGCTGATGTATAGAGGTCTTAATATTTAAGACTATGTGAATGCGCCGATGTATGGATACGTTGCGGCCATGGACGTAGAAGCTGTTGAAGATAAGATTGATTCATCATGCCAGTGCAACCAATGCATATTCAATTAGTTTAGCTATATTTTATTATTGAAATATGTAATGGATTAATTATTTTTATGTCTTTAGTTTTGGAAATAATCCGATTAATTATTTATTATCATTATAGAGACTCAGTTCATTATCTGTAAGACTTTCGTTTATTTGTTTTTTACCTCTGATTATTACTGTAGAATGTGTGTGTGGTTTGATATGGTGGGTACGACCTATACGTGATCCTGGTTGAACCGTTGGTTTATTGGCGGTTTATCACACTAATCTGGTTAGACCAGAATTAGGGTGTGACAACTTGGTATCAAAGCTCTTAGGGGTTCTACCCGTTGACCTAACTACTTCCACATGAGTCATGAACTAAGTTTGGATAAAAATTAAAAGCTGTAATAAGATCCCATCATAAGCACCTATATTGTATGAGACATAAACTAAGAAAGAGAATAATGCACATATGTAAATGGAAAACTAATTTTTTATATATATCCAAATGGGAGTAAGACAAGATACATCCGAATCAGAGTACAGTCCACAATCTAGATAGTTACTTTGTATTAAAAAAGGGAAAAAGAAATAAATGATATCATGGAGCTGGTGGTGCTGGAGGAAGAGGTGCTTCACGATCTCTATCATAGTCCTTAGCATGCACTCTCGCAAGCCAGGCTACCTGAGTCTGGGTCGCTCGGAGACTAGCCACCAGATCTACTACCCGTTGGTCAATAGCACGCTGAGCTTTGTGAATCTCACATAGTAGAGCCATTATGTCATCTGGCCAGCTAAGTGAGAAGTCTGAGAAGGACTAGGTCCAGTAGAATACTGTGGTGATGGCGGAGGTATGACATCCACATCCATGTACATCAGATCATCATCCTCCTCATCATCACTCACTTGTGCCTTTGCTACTGCCTCTGCTGCTGCTGCTGCTGCCGCCTCTGCATCTGCATCTGCTGCCGCTACCCAAGTGAGAGGATGTCTCATAGAATTCCTCTCATCATCACTGACCTGTATCTCTCTCATGCCCATCCTACTGATGGCCTCCCAATCAAGGTCAGCTGAGAAGGTGTCCTCAAAGATCCTCTCATCCACTAGTTCCACCTGTAGAAGAGCGAGTAGGGTGGAGATCAGCTGTCCATAGGGCAGGTTACCTCTTGAGTCAGGCGACGTAGCTCTGTGCATAGTCTAAAGAATAATATATGGGAGGCAGACTGGCTGCCTAGTACAGATATAGTGCAACAGGCACTGAGTTAGCTGTGAGACCATCTCGTAGTGTCCGCCCTGGGGAATATGATTATGCTGGATAATCTTACAGGAGACCCATGGCTCTAGACGCAGGTTGACTGCTTTCATCTCCCAGCCGTCATCCCAAAGAATTTTGTTATGTATTTCTGTACGCACTTGTTTAGAAAGAAACTATGGCTTCTTGGGTGCACAGTAAACCAACTGACCATCATTTGAGATTCCTAGAAGATCAACCAACTCCTGACAGTTGAAAGAGATCAGAACCCCTTTCACCCAGCTAGTAATTTGAAGCTTTCTACCCCTGTCCACATCTACTAAGTCACCCTCTACCAGTAGGTGATAGTAGAACTGCTTGACTAAGTCCGAACGAGTGCAAGCCTTGTACAGAATCACTAGAAGCCAGCCCATATCACTAAATGCCCTTTCCACATCAAACAGGGCTAAATGGGCTAAGTTAACACATCTACCCCCTTCCACCTTCTTTCGATTAAACCAAGGGAATTGTATTTCTGCTTCTACGGACCTCAAGCGACGTGGGTCATGAACTCGAGGAACTTTGGTGCAAACCATGATAGCTGTAAGAGACGAAAATAAGAAAAACAAGTTAGATAAATTTAAAAATTTGATAGCATAACGACGTAGAATGGGAAAAAACCTCACTTTTCACCAAAACTTTGGGCAGGAGGATTTACATAGGTCCCAAACCATCCTGCAAGGCATATTCGATTGGAAATTTTAACAAGGTAGGTCAAATTTAAGGAAATTTTGACAATTGGGAAAAACCCCCAAAATTTAGCTAAAAAAATGGGAATTTTCAAGTTTCTACTAAACTAACCGATGAAACTCGAATTTTCTTGAGGGATTTCATCCATTGGGTAGCCAATAGCAAATGCCCCCAATAAAAATCAAATTTTTACGATCAGAAAAATATTAATTTGCAGAAAACCCTATAAATGGAGCAAAACCTAGGTATGAAAGCTTAAAAAGGAGAAAGGGTAGAGAACAGACCTCGAGGAATGGAATGGAGATTATGGATCGATGAAAGAATCACCAAATTTGTATGTTAACACTATAGCTACTCAGTGGTAACGAGTTGAGTTGTGACCGTAGGAAAGGAAAGGAGAATGGGAGGGAAAAGTCTCGAAAATAGGTTTTAAAACCTGATTGGGATCTTACGGTCGCACAATTCGACCAAAACCATTGACCCTATGATCGACCATAGGGTCTCGCTAAGTTGCCAGCGATTTGATGGTCGCACCTATGGTCGTACAACATGTGACCGTAGGCCATTCACCGTATAATTGACTATTGTTTGCATTTTGATTCTGTTCAAACTTTTGCCTATTGATTTTGTTCTTCTCTCACCTTCCATTGTGAGACTAACCCAATACCACCACTCTATTTTGTCTCACATGTGTAGCTTTGCTAATAACACATCAACTAAGAGTTTAAATGGCTGGGCGTAGAGTAAGTAGAAGGAGACAGAATGCAAACCTCTCTCCACCACCTATGGAAACCAACGACAATGAAGGTCAGCAAGGGCAGGAAGGAAATATTGGAGTTCAGAATATTGCACCTCAGAATGATTACACCCAAGCCAACCCAACCAACTTACCTGCACCACCTATGGATTTGGCTACTGTGGTGATGAATTTGGCATAGCAAATGCATCATATACTGTAAATGCAAGCCAACATGCAAGCTGCTATGATAATTTCTTTCCCAGTTGCAAACACAACATCTCTACCTACACGACAAGCTAGTACGACACCTAGTGGTTGCAATACTGTACCCCAAGCACCGCAAACACTAGCAATACAAGGCCAAGTGCAAAACCCTGAAGCACCGCAAGGCAGGTACAAATAAGGTAATTATCAGTACCAACCGCCTATGTATGGGGCATATGCATAGTATCAGCTTGATCACTCTCTATTGATCGAGCGTTTCTTGAAGTTGAAGCCGAAGGAATTCACAGGCAAGCCATCAGATCCGTTGTGGCTAGCTCACTGGATCAATGAGATGGAAAGAAACTTTATGATGATAACTATAAATGAAGAAGAGAAGGTATTATGTGCCACATTTATGTTGAAAGGTGTCACACACCACTAGTGGAAATCAACTAGAAGTTATCTATTAACAAAGCATGCCCAACTGACATGGGTTATCTATAAAGAAGCTTTCTTCGAGAAGTATTTTCCAAGGAGTTTTAGAGATCAAATGGAAAAGGAGTTTTTGAGTCTGTATTAGGGACAGATGACTATAGACGCATATCAACACCGTTATGAAGAACTATTTTTCTTTGTTCCCTCTAGCATGCAGGAGGAAAATACCAAAACCCGAAGGTTTGTTATGGAACTTAGGGAAAGCATCCGTGAGCATGTATTGGGACTAGAAAAGAAAATATATAACAAAGCAGTACAGATTGCTCGAGCACTGGAATCGAGCTAGAGGGAAAGTTATTTTGCTCAGAACAGAGGTATAAAGAGGCCCAATGGAAACTCATACAATGGAGGAAACTCAAAGACATTTAAACCCTTCCATATACAAGGCTTCAATACTGCAGTCAAGACTACTCCGATAGCCCAACCTCAACAGAAGCAAAATAATGCTAGAGTCAAATGCTTCAATTGCGATCAAGTAGGACATTATTCAAGAGAGTGTCCTAAGCCAAGGAAGCAGCTACAGTAAGGAAAAGTTTATGCAGTTACTTCTGAGGATGCTATCGCATCGCCTGATGTGGTCACATGTATGACCTGAACCTTTCGTTTTGTACTACCTTGTGTGAGCATATAGATTAATATAAGAAGAAATTCATGGGTATCGTACCTATTAATGGCTTACCCGCCAGAGTACTCTTTGACTCTAAAGCTACTCAATTTTTTATATTTGTGTCATTTATAAAGAAGTTAAATTTATCCCTCAGACCTTTAGACTGCAAACTGCTTGTATGATCACCTATAGGATTAGAAGTGGAACTAGACAAAGGTTATAAACCATGCCCAGTTCTTATCGGCGAAAATATTTTAGAGGCAACCTTAATCCAATCGAGATGGCAGACTTCGACGTTATCTTGGGAATGGATTGGTTAGCTCGGCACTCCGCAAACCTATTATGTGCAAAAAAGAAGATGACATTTAAAGACAAGGAAGGAGCAGAGTTTGGTTTTACGGGAACCAAATTTTCTCGTAAATGAAAACTCATTCTCTCTGCATTAAAGGCTAGAAAATGCCTCGAGAAAGGAAGAATTGGGTATCTAGTATTCGTGGTTGACCTCACCTAGGAAGCACCATGAATGGAGGATATTGAAGTTGCGCGTAAATTTTTGAATGTATTTCTTGAGGAACTACCAGGACTACTACCTGATTGAGTGACAGAGTTTGTTATAGATCTTATACCTGAAGTCGCACTAGTATTGAAAGCACCCTATCGAATGGCTCCTACTGAACTGAAGGAACTGAAGGTATATGTACAAGAATTACTGGACAAGGGTTATATTAGACCCAGCATATCACCATGGGGAGTGCCAATATTGTTCGTGAAAAAGAAGGATAGTAGCGTTCGACTGTGTATAGATTATCAGGAATTGAATAAGCTTACAATCAAGAATCGATACCCATTGTCTTGGATCAATGACTTGTTCGATCCGTTGCAAGGTGCCAAAGTGTTCTCTAAAATTGATCTTCAGTTGGGATACCATCAATTGAAGATTAAGGAAGGCGATATTTCGAAGACAGTATTCAGAACCAGATATGGACATTATGAATTTTTAGTCATGTCTTTTGGATTGACTATGCACCCGTAACTTTTATGGAACTTATGAATCGGGTATTCCACAATATGTTGGATACGTCAGTCATCGTATTCATTGATGACATACTAGTCTACTCCATGGATACCGAAACTCATATCACAAATCATAGAGCTGCTCTGTAGCAACTAAGAAAAGAGAAGCTTTACGCTAAATTTATAAAGTGTAAATTCTGGCTGAATGAAGTCACTTTCTTAGGCCATGTTGTATCCACTGAAAGAATCAAAGTATATCCCAGCAACATTGAAGCCGTTGTAATATGAAAAGCACCTAAGAATGTTGCCGAAATCAGAAGTTTCTTAGGTTTAGCTGGTTACTATCGACGATCCATGGAAGATTGCTCTAGAATCACCATACCTCTCACCAGTCTGATAAGAAATGAGAAAAGTTTATTTGGATAGACAAATGTGAAGAGTGTTTTCAAACATTGAAGGCTAGATTGATATCAGTTCCCATCTTAACTATTTCGATCCCTGGACAACCATTTACCTTGTACATCGATGCGTCTGGGTTAGGTTTGGGATGTATGCTTATGCAAGGAGAACAAGTAATTATGTATGCTTAAAGACAACTGAAGGCACATGAGAAAAACTATCCCACTCATGACTTGGAATTAGCAGCGGTGGTACATGCTGTCAAGATATAGAGACATTATTCGTATGGAGAGAAATTTTAGATTAAATCAGATCATAAGAGTCTCACACACCTTTTTAATCAGAAGGACTTGAACATGAGATAGAGAAGATGGCTGAAATTACTGAAGGATTATGATTACGATATCCAGTATCATCCAAGAAAAGCTAATGTAGTTGCTGATGCACTAAGCAGAAAGGTAATGACAAAGTCTTAGGAAGAAGCTAGTATAAATGCTACAATGTGTGTCACAGGAAGAGTATTTAGTTACGGTAAAAAGCAGTTCATAATTGATATTCTAGATGAATCAACTGACCAAGGGTTTATTCATCTATTCTCAAACATGTTTGCTACATTGAAGATTGTACCTGATCTATTAGACGAAGTGAAAGCAACTATTCAATAAGACCCTTATCTGAGAACGGCGCAAGAAGACCTTGAAAAGGTAGGACTAATGTAAGACCCGTGTCAAACTAACCCGGTCTTACCACCTTGAACCAGGTTTACCCATCATGGTCGAGTCAAATGGACCAAGGGCATGAAGGAGATCGAGATCCCAGGTATAAAATCGACCCAAAAACACTTAATTCTAGGGGAGGGTCGCACACCCAGTTAAGCAGGGTCGGAAGTACAATGATGTATCATGATCTAAATTAAGTGTTTTTGGGAGGTCCGACCCTGCTTAGCTGGGTGTGCGACCCTCCCCTAGAATTAAGTGTTTTTGGGTCGATTTTATACCTGGGATCTCGATCTCCTTCATGCCCTTGGTCCATTTGACTCGACCATGATGGGTAAACCTGGTTCAAGGTGGTAAGACCGGGTTAGTTTGACACGGGTCTTACAAATGAGATTCTTCTTCAAATCAAGAATATACTTGAGATTAGATAATGTTTTGATGATGCCATCATGCATCTTAATTCGGATTATCCCCCTTCCAATGATGTATCATGATCTGAAGAAACTATATTAGTGGAGAGGAATGAAAGCGGATGTAGCTAAATTTATGTCCCAATGCCTGAATTATCACCGGGTAAAGGATAAAAGGCAAAGACCTGTAGGATTGTTCCATCCACTACCTGAGCCAGCATGGAAATTGAACTGCATCACTATAAACTTTGTCACTGGGTTACCATTGACTCCCCGAGTAGTTGACGCGGTTTGGGTGATTGTGGATCCTTTGACCAAGACAGCTCATTTCATAGCTATACGACCTCAGTATACCCTAGAGAGGTTAGCTAAGCGTTATGTAGATAATATTGTCAGATTGCATGCTGTACCTGAAAGCATCGTGTCCGACATAGACCCACGCTTTACCTCAAAGTTTTGGGAAGGATTACAGAAGGCTATGGGTACAACGTTGAAGTTTAGTACTGCATTCCATCCTCAGATAGACGGACAGTCGGAGCGTACTATTTAGATTTTAGAAGACATGCTTTGAGCTTGTGTCATTGATTTCAAAGGATCATGGGATGAGAAGTTACCATTGATCGAGTTCGCTTATAATAACAGCTATCAAGCTACAATACAGATGTCACCCTATGAAGCACTGTATGGTAGGAAATGTCAAACTCCTTTATTTTGGAACGAAGTTGGAGAATGGAGTATTGTTGGACTAGAGTTTGTTGAAGAGACTTATCTAGTGGTCGACATTATCAAGGAAAGGGTCTAAGTGGCTCAGAACCGTCAGAAGCAATATGCAGATAATCAATGAAAGGATCTCGAATTCACCATAGGTGATAAGGTATTTCTAAAAATATCCCCTATGCGTGGTTTGAAATGGTTCGAACAGAAGGAAAACCTCTGTCCCAGATATATTGGACCTTATGAAGTTCTAGATAGACGTGGAAGGGTAGCTTATCAATTAGAAATGCCACCATCAATGTCTAGTGTATATGATGTATTCCATGTCTTATAATTGAAAAAATACTTCAGAGATCCAACACACGTGTTAACAACGGATCCATCGGATTTGACTGAAGATTTGACGTTTGAAGTAGTACCTTTTAAGATCACTAGCCGAAAGGTGCAACGTCTTCGGAACCCCGACATTTATTACTTTAAGGTTACTTAGAAAAGCCAAAATGTGGAAGAAATTACATGGGAAGAAGAGAATGCTATGCGGATATTAATAATATCCTCACCTATTCGACTTGGAAGGTATGTGCAAATTTTGTGGACAAAATTTATATAAGAGGGGGGGAGTTGTAAGATCTGTACTCCACTAACCCAGTTTAACAGTGTCATGCCAGGTCTTTCCATAATTCCTGAACCAAGTGCACCGAGCGTGTGAAGATGGATCATAAACCAGGTATAAAAATCTACTCAACACCTAAAACTGTATGCATATGGCCGGACACCTGGGTAGGTATGGTCGACCATATGGTAAAGAATGAAGATCACAAATCTAGGACCCCATGGTCGATGATTTTGACCTTACGGTCGACGGGTTCTGCGACCATAGCCATCGACCGTAAGACCCCAGGTCAAGCTCTGAGTTTTGCAAACTTTCCTAAATTAAGGGATTTCTTTTCTAATTGAAAGAGGACTCTATATGGAGAGTTTTCTCTATATAAAGGATGTCCCTCAGCCCTTTTCTACTCTTTTAGAACATTAGTAAACCCTAGAAAAAGAAAGAAGGGATGAGAAGGAAGAGAAGGAGAAGAAGAAAAGGCTAAGGAGAGGATCTTGCTGAGAAGAGATTGGCTCTCTATCACAGCAAAGGTATGAACCTAATCCCTGGAGATGTAAACTCTATGGAATAAAACTTCTATGGGAGATAGGCAATATCAACCTATTATGATCCATGTGATTTTCTTGAGAAAATCCCAAGGAGAACCATGAGGAGTGAGTTTGATGATTAGGGTTGATAAGAAACTACTAATGATGGCCATAGAATGACCTTAGAATAAACCCAATTGAAGATCAAAGGACTTGACCCAAGAAGAACTCGAATTGCATGTAGTCTGTGACCAGAAATCCCAAGGTCGCAGCTATGACCGACCATAGCATGACCAGCTGATCAAAGGATCGACCATAGGCATTCGGAAAGATTCAGGAATCATATGGTCGTAGCTATGGTCGCACCATATGCGACCATAGGGTATCGACCGTAGGCAGTAAGGTCGATACTGTATGAGACCATAGGACCAATCAGATACCTATCAGTGCTCTGTTTCGATTTCCTACTACTGTAACATGTTACATATGAACCCTAACTTAAATTCATATAACTTTTAGGTTGTTAAATTGATTGAAAGAGAATTTCAAGACTTGGAAGGAGATCGAGTATTGCTAACAGGTGAGGGAACAAGACCTAAACTAACTGGTTAATAACAAACTATTTACTTTTATTGAGTCCAATGCCATGATTGATTCTATGTCTGTATGCTTGTAATGTGCATCTCAAATGTCATCCAATATTCTTGCTATTACTGCTCATGCATATTTACTTCTGTTTATTTATAACATGATGATGATGATGATGCTAGAAATAGACATGTGGTTGTATGTGTGTGGTTGGTGTGTTGGATGCAATTAGAACATCAGAGGGAGGACGTGGCATGGTGGTCTCTGACATTGTCACCAGACTCTAGCCATATCTCTACTCAAGTCTTGCCCACTAACATCGTCGTATCACCATTACCATAGCAAAACTATTACGTCGTAAGGCATCAGGGGAGGTGGTCTCGGATCGTGTGGTCTCTGACTCTGCCCGGGGGGGCCTTAGCCTATCTCTATGGACTTATTGACGGATGTCGAGGTGAGGCCTTGGATACCCAGTTTGGCATTTGAATTGGTTAGTTGTGAGCCCAGTTTGTAAGCCCTTGCTAGCAGGGGCTTACGTGTCGGTATGGGTTGGGCATCAGGGGAAGTGTTGGTGGTGTTTGATCCGGATACTTTAGCTCTATCTCTATTCCATGGTGGGCGCATATGGGACGACAATGGATTTTGATCCATTGGGTGGATTTACACACTCGTGTATAGAGGTGCGGGGGCCACCAAACCTTTTTATAGCACATTGCAAACTTAAAAACCAGACCAAAGATTTGAATTGAATGCATGCATATGTTTGTTGCATTGTTTTGTTTGCTCACTGAGCCGTGATGTGTGCTCATCATTTCAACGTTGAATATTTTTAGTTGGTGATGCAGGTCTTACTGTTGAAGACTATGTGAATGTGCCGATGTATGGACACATTGTGGCCATGGACGTAGAAGCTGTTGAAGATGCGCATGATTCATCATGTGAGTGCAATTAATGCATATTCGATTAGTTTAGCTATATTTGATGATTGAAATATATAATGGATTAATTATTTTTATGTCTTGAGTTTTAGAGAATTAGATTAATTATTTATTATCATTGTTAGACACTCAGTTCATTATCTGTAAGACTTCTGTTGATTTGTTTATTACCTCTGATTATTACTATAGAATGTATGTATGGCTTGATATGGTGGGTACGACCTATACGAGATCCTAGTTGAACCGTTGATTTATTGGCGGTTCATCATACTAATCTGGTTAGACCAGAATTGGGGTGTGATATTATCGCTCTCACACCTTAGACTGAAAATCTCTCACTTACTCCATTTAAATATTAAAGTTGGCTTGGACATCAGGCCCATTGACTGTTTACAGAGCCCTAACTTAGGCATCAAAGTGGACCTAGGGCCGTAGGCCCACGTCCCACTTTTCTTTTCTTGTGTCTTACAGGTCTAATCAGTGAGGTGGACCCCGGATATAGATTTCGACTTAAATAGTTTGGTGCCCATCGTGGGGTACAAGTGATTCAAAGTTTGAAGAAAACGTCAGAAGAAAATCTTAGAAAGATATGAGTCCTCAGAGAATGAGGAGTCACATGGTTAACCTCTACCTACAAGCCCTTGAGTCACCAGTGGTAAATCTATAAGAAACTAGTAGGCCGAACCCTCGGCAAACTAGGAAAAAAGGAAAAAGAACCGTGGAACCAGTCGCTACCTCGGAAGCATATGTCACATGTAAGCAATTTGACGCCGTAGTACAACAATTGGAAGCCATGAAAAGGGCCTTGCAGGGGATACAGTCCCTCGCCATGGGAGTCTCCCCTTGACTTCCCATTGGAGTTATTCTACCACTCAATCCAAATTCTAGGGCAGATCCTCATTTAGAGCCCCCTCAGACAAGGCATCCTATGAATCAGACAGTCAGAGCTGGGGCAGAGAGAGTAGCCGCCTTGCCAAAAAGTGAAACTGGTTCTACCACACGGCAGGGAAGGATACCTATCCGAGATCGGGCTCATACCTCTACCGAGGGTTGAAGTTAGACATAACGAAGAAATATTAGAAGAGCCCTTGATACCACAGAATGTACTGCTGCCAGAGGTCGACCCCAGCACAAATGACAAAGGAAAGGTGCCCATAGACCCAAAGGCAGCAGCAAAAATAGAGGACCAGCTGATACTCCTACAATAAAAGGTCGAGACCATGGAGAAAGCCGGCATCACGTTAAATGAAGAAAGAGATTATTCTACGGGCAACCTCCTCATTGACATTCTCATGAGAGTTCCTGTAAGACCCGCACGCCACGAACCCGGCCTAACCTTACATTTCATGTCGGGACCCGCCAACATATCATGGTCGAGCCAAATGGACCAAGTGTGTGAAGAAACCCAAGACCCAATATGAAAATTTATCAGAAAAATAGTCAAAATGAGGGTAGGGTCGCAGGTTATAACAGACAGGTCCGACCCTCCCATCGACCCTCACCATCGACCCTCGGCATTCGGGAAAAACAGCACGAACCGAAAATTGAGAAACCTTCCTAATTTCAATTGGAACCTTTCCTAAACTCAATGGGACTTATTTTGGGAGGTTTTTCCCTATAAATAGGACGTCCCTAAGCCTCTTTCACTCCTTTTACAACCCTAATTGGATTGAGAGAAAGAGAAGAGAAGGAAGAGAAGAAGAGAAGGAAAACTTGAAGAAAAGGCAAAAGAAGAAGAGGAAATTCAGAGGAACTCTGAATCTCAGCAAAACCTAAGGTATGAATACGTTTCCCATGATTTATTTAAGACTTTAGAATGGTTTATGAAGAAGGTATGACTTAGAAGAAACCCAAGTCATCCATCCATGGTTTCGTTTCAATGGAAACCATGGAGGAGATCATTAAAACCATGTAGGTGAATAAAGTATAGTTCTAAATCATAGAACATGTATAGAATGGATTTTGAAAGTAAGCCATAGGACCTAACCATGAAAGAGAGAACGAAATCTAATATTTTCGACTCAAACCATGGAGGGTCTCATCTAGGGTCGATGGCAGATCCGACCCTAGCATCGACCCTCAGTGTTCGGGAAGTTCAGAGTTAAGGGAGGGTCGCACCCAGGGTCGATCATGACTCCGACCCTACCTCCGACCCTCAGTTAACAGAATGGTTTTTAAATTCTGAATAAATTCTAATTAAATTTTATCGACTTTGTTAGGTCTTTTAGCAATATAATAACATTATAAAGGTGATTTCTAAAGCTTGAAAAAGTATCTATTAGCAAGCTAAGGTGAGGAACCTTAACTCCAAACTAAATTGGTTAAAAATAAATTGTTTTCTATTTCTTGAGTCTTGTGCTATGCTTGATTCTATGTGAATATGTTTGTAATGTGCATACAGCAAGCCATCCAATATTTCTATTACTTGTTCATGCATATTTACTTTATTGTTTATAACATGATGATGATGATGATGATAGGAATAGGCATGTGCTTTTATGTGTGTGGTTGATGTGCTTGATGCGAGCGAGTATCAGGGGAGGTGTGATGAGAACATCAATAAACGTTAACCTTTGGCGGGTCTCAGCACTTTAGCTCTATCTCTAACTCAAGTCTTGTCCATTGGCATCGTCGTATCGCCATTACTTTAGCAGAACTATTTTGTCGTAGAGTATCAGGGGAGGTGGTTTCGGTCCTTGTAGTCTCTGACTCTACCAGGGGGCCTTAGCTCTATCTCTATGGACATTCTGAGGGATGCTGGGGTGAGGCCTTGGATACACTGTTTGTCATTAGGATTGGTTAGTTGCGAGCCCAGTTTGCAGCCCTCGCCAACAGGGGCTTACGTGTTGGTATGACACTATATAGCAATAAATGTAACCTTTGTTATATATTGTTCATGATTGGGTGCATGTGAGTTGACGATAAACGTGATCTTCGGGTAACGTCACACACTCGTGTATAGAGGCGGAGTCAATAAATGCGACCTTTGGCTACCTAAACCTTTCTATTGCATACTGCAAACTTTAAACCGGACCAAAGATATAAATTGACTTTTTACATGCATATGTATTGTTGCATTGTTTTGGCTACTCACTGAGCTCAAGTTGGAGAGCTGACCCTCTCGCGCGTAAATCTTTTTAGTTTATGATATTGCAGGTACTATGATTGAAGACTATGTCTACATGCCAACATATGAACGGGTGGAGGCTACGAATGAGAAAGCTGTGGAGGACGAACATGGTTCTTTAAGCGAGCGTTTCAACAATGGATACGTTTAGTGTTTAGCTTTCGCATTTGGATATTGTAATATGTATTAATTATGTTTTGGTTACTTGGAAATAAATAGAATATTAATTATTTATCATGATTAGACCTCAGTTCATTATCTGTAAGACTTCCGCTATTTACTTTATTACCTCTGATTAATGTGGAATGTATTTTGGTTTATCGTATGTGGGATTGCCTATTTTGTGATCCTGGTTGAACCGTTGGTTTGTTGACGGTTCATCACACCACTCCGAATGGTGCGGAATTGGGATGTGACAACTTGGTATCAGAGCATCTCGTAGGCCTTACCCATTAAACCTGAATACTTCCACTGGAGTCCATGAACTGAGTTAGGATAAATTAAAAGCTTTAATACAAACAAACCATAAGCACCTGTGTTGGTTGAGACAAAACATAAACATGAAAATAATGTACATATTAAAGGTGAAATCATATATATACACTCATAAGAAAGATAAGACCAAAAATTATCCTAATAAACAAACAATTTAGGGTATTGTCTATAAGTTGGGTAGTTATCCAAGTATACAATGGATATAGTACAGTAACAAGAAGGAAGCATCTGTACAACAAAGAAAATTGGAATACCGAGTTGGTACTCACAAGATGTGAAACTTGATGTATGACAGAGAGAAGAAAAATGGCTAGTAATGCCAAAACCCCTGTAGAGATAAAGGAAAAGATCTCGGGCTAAATCCAACAGAGATAAGAGAATAATGGCCATACCTTAAGAATAAGAGCAACTATAAAGAAGCTTAAGCTATACTCCTGGGTGACGTGGAGACTCAGAGTGAGATCCACCACAAGCTGATCCATTACCGCTGAGCATCAAGAAGAAGTTGCAACTTGACCCCACCACTATCAGGGTCGAGAATGGATAATGAAAACTCATCTGAGTAGATAATCAGACTGTATCGAATTAAAAGAGTGAACAACCAGGCCCAGCCAACCACCTGGACTACCAAATACCTTGGCTATGGTTGTAATAAACTTAGCCCAATAAAATACAAGAGCAACAACAAATGAGACCGACTATGCAAGTTGCTATCCAAATTGCCAATGCTACATCAACACCTCTGGGTCGAACCAATTATGGTACCAATTGGTAGCATCACTGTACCCCAACACATGTTAGCTATAACACAGTGCTTACCATACAGTAAGTCCCAGTAATGCATACCCCAGTGCAGAAGTTTGGTGCACAACAAGCAGTATATCAAGGTGGTTAACATACCAGCCACCGATGTATGGGATAGTTGCAATGATCCGACCAAGGATTGAAGAATATTTTCTGATGACGAAGCCTTAAACGTTTTCAGTAGAGGAATAAGTCTAATTGTGGTCATATAACTGGATATGATTATATAGGATGCGGTGCATTATTGATTTACTCTTATGATTATAGAGGATGCACATACCAGATTTTAAATTCTTATGTCTTGACAGGATACCTTCTTGATTTAACCTGTCAATTGGAGTTACAGATATTGTTTCTTTAGTCTTAGTCCTGATTATACCAATCTGAACCACTCTCATGATCAACAACATGAACAGAGATATGAACTGAATGAACAGTTAAATGTTTAATCATGTTGAGCATACTTCTTCTGATTTATACCTGATTTATTGATGTACAAAAATTTTCTCCAGATTTATACCTGATATACTGATGTATGAAATCTTCTCCAGATTTATTCCTATAATGCCTTGACCAATGGCATTATATATACTCAATAGAACCTGTAACCATGAGGTCAAGAACTGTAGAACCTCTATTTTCATATATTTGGACCACCGTGCAATTTAATGATCTGTTGATGCCGGTTGGATTACCACAAATTTACTCCTGATCCTTGAAACCTAGATTCGCTAGATAAAGCAAGTGGTTGACATTATGATAATTGAAAGAAGGAAAAGAATTATTTTGGATGCACATTCTGATTCATAAACTCCCTGACCTTGTCGATAAAGAAGTTTAGTGATAATAGAATTATTGGAAGAAAGATGATTGGATTCAGATTAAATGCTATGACCAATGAACCTCAGATGAAGTAATGGAGGATCTATTTTGAGATTGCTAAATGGATGGATATGAATCATGTCTAAAAAAGTGTGCATGAGAAAATGTGGGCACTATTAAGAGTAGCCAGTAAAGAAATAGATAGCATTCAAGTAGAGTTTAGGATGGTTATATCGGTATAAATTTTGACAAGGTAGAAGATTCCTAAAGGCAAATTTAAGAGTGGATACAAGGATAAAGTCATGGCATAAGTAGTACTCGATTTAATACAATGATAATTGAGTTATGCCCAATGTTGAGGAATATGATTAAGTAAAGACCAAAATAGTTTGGCTGAATTAATAAAATTATAAGCATATACCCTAATGCTTATAAATAGACTTGGGATATGAAGTAACAATCACAAGATATTTTTCGAGGTATATGGAAGAGAGAGCAAGGTAGAACAGCAAGGATAAAAGAAATACAAGCTAATAAGTGAAATATGAGATTTTGACGATAGTCTTCGAGAA
Organism: Protea cynaroides; assembly: GCA_028583415.1. NCBI lineage: Eukaryota > Viridiplantae > Streptophyta > Magnoliopsida > Proteales > Proteaceae > Protea > Protea cynaroides. The sequence goes on along the minus strand of CM053276.1, from coordinate 75,080,835 downwards.
ATCATAAAAGATAAAGGAACTAGACAAGCTCCTTAGACCGTTTCACCAGATTTTGCTAGTTCAAGCCCTTTTTGGACTAGATGTTCAATTAGATGAGTGTTATGAACGCAGTCCAAATCGTATGGATGGATAAAATATGGACACAACCTAATTAGACTTGAGATGGCAAACCTTGACGTCATCTTGGGAATAGACTGGTTGTTTCAACACTCTACAAGTGATTATGTGCATAGAAGAGGTTATCATTTAAGAATAAAGATGGCATATAATTTGGTTTTATTGGAAGCATATTGCCTAGTAAGCAGAAGCTGATCCTCTCTATGCTAAAGGCGAAGAGTTGCTTTGAAGAGAAAGAAGTTGGATATACGGTATCTGCGGTATACGTTACCAAAGAAGCACCACAGATGGAAGGTATTGATATGATGCATAAGTTCTCGATGCATTCTAGGAGACTTACCTAGGTTACCATCTAATCGTGCGACCGAGTTCGTCATCGACTTGTTACCAAGGACGATACTTGTGTCAAAGGCACCTGTAGAGTAGCTCCTACAGAGTTGAAGAAACTGAGATTCAACTACAACAGTTATTAGGCAAAGGTTCTAATTGGCTAAGTATTGCATCATGGGAAGTGCCAATGCAATTCATGAAGAAGAAGGATGGTAGCATTGTTTGCGTATAGACTACCGGGAACTAAACAAGTTTAAGATCAAGAATCGATATCTACTACCTCAGATCGATGACTTGTTTAAATAGTTGCAAGGAGTAAAAGTATTTTCTAAGATTGACCTTCGATCAACATAGCATCAGCTGAAGAATTTCGATAGAAATATCTCGAAGATAGCTGTTAAAATCGGGATTGGACATTATGAGTTATCGATTTTGACATTTGGATTAACCAATGCCCTCACATCTTTTATGGAACTGATGAACTGGGTGTTTCATGACATGTTGGGCACGTCGGTCATAGTTTTCATAGATGATAATTGGTTGATTCCAAGAATGAAGCAACTCATACAACGGATTTTAGAACAGCTTCACAACAGCTGAGAAGTGAAAAGCTTATTGCCAATTCCAAGAAATATGAGACCCGATTAAACAAAGTGATCGTCTTAGATTACGTACCATCATAAAAAGGGATTAAAGTGGACCCTGTTAAGATAGAAGTAAACATATGGTGAGAAACACCTAGAGAATTTGCGAAGATCAGAAGTTTCTTGGGTTTAGCTGGTTATTACTGATAATTTTGGAGGACCACTCTAAGATCGCAATACCTCTTACCAATCTAACCAAGAAAGGAGATGATTTTAATTTGACTGACAAGGGTGAAAAATATTTCCAGATTCTAAAGTAAGATTGATATCAGCTCCCATCTTGATCGTTCTGGCACCAGAGGATCTAGGATGCGGGTTGATGTAAGGTAAATAAGCGATTTCATATGCTTTAAGAAAACTGAAAGAGCATGAGAAGAGTTATCCAACCCATGATTGGAGTAAACAATTGTGATTCATGCAATCAAGACTTGGAGACATTATTTAAACGGAGAAGAATTTTAGATTAGATCGGATTACAAGTGTTTTATTTATCTCTTCATTAGAAAGAGTTGAACACGAGGATAGGAAAAATGGTTTGAACATTGAAAGATTAAGACCGTGATATTCAAGGTTACTGAGCAAGGCTAATGTAGTAGCTAAGCCTTAAGCAAAAAAAAAAAAAAAAAAGAATTATGAAGTCCGAAGAAGGACCTAGTATAAATGCTGCATTATGTTTCGCAGCAACAGATTCAGATTTAAAAAAGAGTAACATATAATAAAAGCTAGTGATGATCCAATCGAGCGAGAACTTATCGATGAATTATGAAACAATAGTTCGGTTGCATTTATGGCATAAAAAAAAATCATCTCTGAATTGGTGGATGAAATAAAAGTAGTAATTTCGTTAAATCTGTATATAAGAATAATGTTAGGAGATTTAGAGAAAGAAAAACCTAACCCTGACTTACTTTGGATGCGGAGATAGTACTCAGATACAGAGGCAGATTCTGAATACATGAAGATAAAGACTTGGATACTATAAAGAGGATAATGATAAGAGTCCATTGTACTCAATATTCAGTACATACTAGAGTACCAATGTGAATCATGACATGAAGAGATTATTTTGGCAGAAAGGGAATGGAAGTGGTTGTGGATAGATGCATGTTTCAATAATTGAATTATCAGCAAGTAAAGGCTGAAAGACAAAGACCAACATGGCTTACTACAATAACTATCGGAGCCAGTCTGAAAGTGAAACTGCATTACAATGAACTATGTCACCAGTATACCACTGATCGGTTGACGCAGTTTGGGTGATTGTTGATCGCCTTATCAAGATAGCTCATTCCATTGCTATACGACCTCGGTATGCTTTCAAACGGCTAACTGAGCTATATATGGATAATATTGCCATACCGAATGGTAGGCATTAGAGCTTAGTGTCAGTCAGAGGCTTATGCTTTATTTCAAAGTTTTGGGAGGATCTACAGAAGATAATGGGAACAAAGTTGGAGTTTAGTACCGCATTTTACCTCAAACCGACGGAGAGTCAGAGCGGACTATATAGACCCTAAGAGATATGCTCCGAGCTTGTAAAAGTGATTTCAAAGAACTTGAGTTGAGAAGTTATCGTGAATTGAAGTTACTACTAAGCTACCATGTAAATGTCACCTATAAAGCATGGTACGGTAGAAATGTCAAACCCCTCAGTTTTGGAATGAAGTCGGTGAATGAAGAATTTTAAGACCTAAGTCTATGGAGGAAAACTATCGAGTGGTAGACAAGATCAAAGAAAAGGGCTAAGACAGCTCAGGATTGTCAGAAGAGACACCAAGACCATGAGTTCGCCATAAGTGACAAAGTGTTTTTGAAGATATCATTTATGCGTAGTTTGAAACGATTAGACAAGAAGGGAACGTCATAATTTATATATGTGTTGGATCTTATAAACTTTGGGGAGACGTAGAAAAGTTGCATATCAATTAGCGTTACCGTTGTCCATGTCTAGTGTACATGATGTATTTCGTGTGTCACTATTGAAGAAGTACATTAAAGATCCATATTAAAGGTATTGACCACGGAATCATTGGATTAGATAGAATGTTTAACTATCGAAGTGGTACCAGCCTAGTTCACTAGTTGGAAGGTATAATGTTTCCAAAGCTGGGATAATTATTATGTGAAGGTAACCTGGCAAAGACAAGACGTGGAGAAGAGTGCATAGGAGGAAGAAGATGTAATGCGAAAATAGAATTCCCACCTATTGATTCCGAAGTAAATTCAAAATTTTGAGGACAAAATTTAATTTAAGGATGGTTCGTTCAAATTTTGAGGACAAAATTCATTTAAGGATGAGGGAGTTGTAAGATCCGTACTTTCAAATTTCGAGGACGAAATTTCTTTTAAGGGTGGTGGAGTTGTAAGACCCGCACGCCATGAACCCGGCCTAACCTTACATTTCATGTCGGGACCCGTCTACATATCATGGTCGAGCCAAGTGGCAAGTGTGTGAAGAAACCCAAGACCCAATATGAAAATTTACCCAAAAAACAGTCAAAATGAGGGTAGGGTCGTAGGTTTTAACAGACAGGTCCGACCCTCCCATCGACCCTCACCATCGACCCTCAACCATGGGTCGCAGAGTCTATGAGTTGTCCGACCCTCCCATCGACCCTCACCATCGACCCTCGGCATTCGGGGAAAACAGCACGAACCGAAAATTGAGAAACCTTCCTAATTTCAATTGAAACCTTTCCTAAACTCAATGGGACTTATTTTGGGAGGTTTTGCCCTATAAATAGGACGTCCCTAAGCCTCTTTCACTCCTTTTACAACCCTAATTGGATTGAGAGAAAGAGAAGAGAAGGAAGAGAAGAAGAGAAGGAAAACTTGAAGAAAAGGCAAAAGAAGAAGAGGAAATTCAGAGGAACTCTGAATCTCAGCAAAACCTAAGGTATGAATACGTTTCCCATGATTTATTTAAGACTTTAGAATGGTTTATGAAGAGGGTATGACTTAGAAGAAACCCAAGTCATCCATCCATGGTTTCGTTTCAATGGAAACCATGGAGGAGATCATTAAAACCATGTAGGTGAATAAAGTATAGTTCTAAATCATAGAACATGTATAGAATGGATTTTGAAAGTAAGCCATAGGACCTAACCATGAAAGAGAGAACGAAATCTAATATTTTCGACTCAAACCATGGAGGGTCTCATCTAGGGTCGATGGCAGATCCGACCCTAGCATCGACCCTCAGTGTTCGGGAAGTTCAGAGTTAAGGGAGGGTCGCACCCAGGGTCGATCATGACTCCGACCCTACCTCCGACCCTCAGTTAACAGAATGGTTTTTAAATTCTGAATAAATTCTAATTAAATTTTATCGACTTTGTTAGGTCTTTTAGCAATATAATAACATTATAAAGGTGATTTCTAAAGCTTGAAAAAGTATCTATTAGCAAGCTAAGGTGAGGAACCTTAACTCCAAACTAAATTGGTTAATAATAAACTGCTTTCTATTTCTTGAGTCCTGTGCTATGCTTGATTCTATGTGAATATGTTTGTAATGTGCATACAGCATGCCATCCAATATTTCTATTACTTGTTCATGCATATTTACTTTATTGTTTATAACATGATGATGATGATGATGATAGGAATAGGCATGTGCTTTTATGTGTGTGGTTGATGTGCTTGATGCGAGCGAGTATCAGGGGAGGTGTGATGAGAACGTCAATAAAGGTTAACCTTTGGCGGGTCTCAGCACTTTAGCTCTATCTCTAACTCAAGTCTTGTGCATTGGCATCGTCGTATCACCATTACTTTAGCAGAACTATTATGTCGTAGAGTATCAGGGGAGGTGGTCTCGGTCCTTGTAGTCTCTGACTCTACCGGGGGGCCTTAGCTCTACCGGGGGGCCTTAGCTCTATCTCTATGGGCATTCTGAGGGATGCTGGGGTGAGGCCTTGGATACACTGTTTGGCATTAGGATTGGTTAGTTGCGAGCCCAGTTTGCAGCCCTCGCCAACAGGGGCTTACGTGTTGGTATGGCACTATATAGCAATAAACGTAACCTTTGTTATATATTGTTCATGATTGGGTGCATGTGAGTTGACGATAAACGTGATCTTCGGGTAACGTCACACACTCGTGTATAGAGGCGGAGTCAATAAACGCGACCTTTGGCTACCTAAACCTTTCTATTGCATACTGCAAACTTTAAACCGGACCAAAGATATAAATTGACTTTTTGCATGCATATGTATTGTTGCATTCTTTTGGCTACTCACTGAGCTCAAGTTGGAGAGTTGACCCTCGCGCGCGCAAATCTTTTTAGTTTATGATATTGCAGGTACTATGATTGAAGACTATGTCTACATGCCAACATACGAACGGGTGGAGGCTACGAATGAGAAAGCTGTAGAGGACGAACATGGTTCGTTAAGCGAGCGTTTCAACGATGGATACGTTTAGTGTTTAGCTTTCATATTTAAATTATGTTTTGGTTACTTGGAAATAAATGGAATATTAATTATTTATCATGATTAGACCTCAGTTCATTATCTGTAAGACTTTCGCTATTTATTTTATTACCTCTGATTAATGTGGAATGTGTTTTGGTTTATCATATGTGGGATTGCCTATTTTGAGATCCTGGTTGAACCGTTGGTTTGTTGACGGTTCATCACACCGTTCCGAATGGTGCGGAATTGGGGTGTGACAACTTGGTATCAGAGCATCTCGTAGGCCTTACCCATTAAACCTGAATACTTCCACTGGAGTCCATGAACTGAGTTAGGATAAATTAAAAGCTTTAATACAAACAAACCATAAGCACCTGTGTTGGTTGAGACAGAACTTAAACATGACAATAATGTACATATTAAAGGTGAAATCATATATATACACTCACACAGAAAGAGAAGACCAAAAATTATCCTAATAAACAAACAATTTAGGGTATTGTCTATAAGTTGGGTCGTTATCCAAGTATACAATGGATATAGTACAGTAACAAGAAGGAAGCATCTGTACAACAAAGAAAATTAGAATATCGAGTTGGTACTCACAAGATGTGAAACTCGATGTATGACAGAGAGAGAAGAAAAATGGCTAGTAATGCCAAAACCCCTGTAGAGATAAAGGAAAATATCTCGGGCTAAATCCAACAGAGATAAGAGAATAATGGCCATACCTTAAGAATAAGAGCAACTATAAAGAAGCTTAAGCTATACTCCTGGGTGACGTGGAGACTCAGAGTGAGATCCACCACAAGCTGATCCATTATCGCTGAGCATTAAGAAGAGGTTGCAACTTGACCCCACCACTATCAAGGTCGAGAATGGATAATGAAAACTCATCTGAGTAGATAATCAGACTGTATCGAATTAAAAGAGTGAACAACCAGGCCCAACCAACCACCTGGACTACCAAATACCTTGGCTATGGTTGTAATAAACTTGGCCCAATAAAATACAAGAGCAACAACAAATGAGATCGACTATGCAAGTTGCTATCCAAATTGCCAATGCTACATCAACACCTCTGGGTCGAACCAATTATGGTACCAATTGGTAGCATCACTGTACCCCAACACATGTTAGCTATAACACGGTGCTTACCATACAGTTAGTCCCAGTAATGCATACCCCAGTGCAGAAGTTTGGTGCACAACAAGCAGTATATCAAGGTGGTTAACCTTACTAGCCACCGATGTATGGGATAGTTGCAATGATCCGACCAAGGATTGAAGAATATTTTCTGAAGACGAAGCCTTAAACGTTTTCAGTAGAGGAACAAATCTAATTGTGGCCATATAACTGGATATGATTATATAGGATGCGGTGCATTATTGATTTACTCTTATGATTATAGAGGATGCTCATACCAGATTTTAAATTCTCGTGTCTTGACAGGATACCTTCTTGATTTAACCTGTCAATTGGAGTTACAAATATTGTTTCTTTAGTCTTAGTCCTGATTATACCAATCTGAACCACTCTCATGATCAACAACATGAACAGAGATATGAACTGAATGAACAGTTAAATGTTTAATCATGTTGAGCGTACATCTTCTGATTTATACCTGATTTATTGATGTACGAAATTTTTTTCCAGATTTATACCTGATATACTGATGTATGAAATCTTCTCCAGATTTATTCCTATAGTGCCTTGACCAATGGCATTATATATACTCAATAGAACCTGTAACCATGAGGTTAAGAACTGTAGAACCTCTATTTTCATATATTTGGACCACCGTGCAATTTAATGATCTGTTGATGCCGGTTGGATTACCACAAATTTACTCTTGATACTTGAAACCTAGATTCGCTAGATAAAGCAAGTGGTTGACATTATGATAATTGAAAGATGGAAAATAATTATTTTGGATGCACATTCTGATTCATAAACTCCATGACCTTGTCGATAAAGAAGTTTAGTGATAATAGAATTATTGGAAGAAAGATGATTGGATTCAGATTAAATGCTATGACCAATGAACCTCAGATGAAGTAATGGAGGATCTATTTTGAGATTGCTAAATGGATGGATATGAATCATGTCTATAAAAGAGTGCATGAGAAAATGTGGGAACTATTAAGAGTAGCCAGTAAAGAAATAGATAGCATTCAAGTAGAGTTTAGGATGGTTATATCGGTATGAATTTTGACAAGGTAGAAGATTCCTAAAGGCAAATTTAAGAGTGGATACAAGGATAAAATCATGGCATAAGTAGTACTCGATTTAATACAATGATAATTGAGTTATGCCCAATGTTGAGGAATATGATTAAGTAAAGACCAAAATAGTTTGGCTGAATTAATAAAATTATAAGCATATACCCTAATGCTTATAAATAGACTTGGGATATGAAGTAACAATCACAAGATATTTTTCGAGGTATATGGAAGAGAGAGCAAGGTAGAACAGCAAGGATAAAAGAAATACAAGCTAATAAGTGAAATATGAGATTTTGACGATAGTCTTCGAGAAATCATAAGAGATAAAGGAACTAGACAAGCTCCTTAGACCGTTTCACCAGATTTTGCTAGTTCAAGCCCTTTTTGAACTAGATGTTCAATTCGATGAGTGTTATGAACGATGTCCAAATCGTATGGATGGATAAAATATGGACACAACCTAATTAGACTTGAGATGGCAAACCTTGACGTCATCTTGGGAATAGACTGGTTGTTTCAACACTCTACAAGTGATTATGTGCATAGAAGAGGTTATCATTTAGGAATAAATATGACATATAATTTGGTTTTATTGGAAGCATATTGCCTAGTAAGCAGAAGCTGATCCTCTCTATGCTAAAGGCGAAGAGATGCTTTGAAGAGAAAGAAGTTGGATATACGGTATCTGCGGTATACATTACCAAAGAAGCACCACAGATGGAAGGTATTGATATGATGCATAAGTTCTCAATGCGTTCTAGGAGACTTACCTAGGTTACCATCTGATCGTGCGACCGAGTTCATCATCGACTTGTTACCAAGGACGATACTTGTGTCAAAGGCACCTGTAGAGTAGCTCCTACAGAGTTGAAGAAACTGAGATTGAACTACAACAGTTATTAGACAAAGGTCTAAATTGGCTAAGTATTGCATCATGGGAAGTGCCAATGCAATTCATGAAGAAGAAGGATGGTAGTGTTGTTTGCGTATAGACTATCGGGAACTAAACAAGTTCAAGATCAAGAATCGATATCTACTACCTCAGATCGATGACTTGTTTAAATAGTTTCAAGGAGTAAAAGTATTTTCTAAGATTGACCTTCGATCAAGATAGCATCAGCTGAAGAATTTGGACGGAAATATCTCGAAGATAGCTGTTAAAATCGGGATTGGACATTATGAGTTATCGATTTTGACGTTTGGATTAACCAATGACCTCACATATTTTATGGTACTGATGAACTTGGTGTTTCATGACATTTTGGGCACGTCGGTCATAGTTTTCATAGATGATAATGGGTTGATTCCAAGAATGAAGCCACTCATACAACGGATTTTAAAACAGCTTCACAACAGCTGAGAAGTGAAAAGCGTATTGCCAATTCCAAGAAATATGAGACCCGATTAAACAAAGTGATCCTCTTAGATTACGTACCATCAAAAAAAGGGATTAAAGTGGACCCTGTTAAGATAGAAGTAAACATATGGTAGTTCGACTAGGGTGTTGCATAAATAAAGTTATTGCCAAAAAAAGAATATTTTATCTAAATATGGCACATAAAACATTTTTGGCAAGAAATTCACATACAGTAAGATTGTTTAAAAATCATTCAAATATGGCATGTATTGCAAATAAGGCAAGAGCCTATATGGCATGATCTAGTAGGCTATCTTCTAAGCATGGCAAGACCCTAATTGCTATTTTCTTTCCATATTTAGGGTTTTCTACCCTAATTGCTATTTTCTTTCCATTTTTTAGGGTTTTCTACCCTAATTGTTACTTTCTTTCCATTTTAGGGTTTTCTACCCTAATTGTTATTTTCTTTCCATTTTTTAAGGTTTTCTACCCTAATTGTTACTTTCTTTCCATTTTAGGGTTTTCTATCCTAATTTTTATTTTCTTTCTATTTTTTAGGGTTTTCTTCCCTAATTGTTATTTTCTTTCCAAGACGAATATGATGAATGAAAACATTCCAACTATAGCAGTGGTAGTATTCCAAACATAGCAGTAAGCATCCAAACATGGCAGTAATCATCTAAATATGATAGTAAGCATGTGGCAGACAAATATGACAATAATCATGTGTAGCATTCCAAAATAGCAAGAATCATGCAAGCATCAAGTTGGTGGACATATCAACATGGAATCCAATGGTTCAGATTTAATGTCATCACATAATCAGAAATCAATTGATCATCTAATGGATCAAATTTATCAATCAATGGCTCAAGATCAAAGGTCATAATTAAATCATGTGAAAATAATTTAACATCAAATGGCCATATACAAATTTGTATTAAAAAGTTTCAAATCAATGGTCACAATTAATCACATCAAATTCCCAAGATCAGATCCAGATCAGATGACCATAATTTAATCATCCAAAATCCATATCAATGGTTCATATTTAATCACCTTAAATTTCAAACCAATGGGACCAATTTCATAAAATTCTAAGCATTTTCAGATCAATTTTGATCATATGAAATTCCTACATGTAATTGATCCAATTAATCACATCAAATTCCCAAGATCAGATCCAGATTAGATGGCCATAATTTAATCATCTAAAATCTATATCAACGGTCCATATTTAATCACCTTAATATCCAAAATCAAATGGCCCAAAAATTTCACTTAAAATTCCAAGATCAAGGGTCCATATTTATTTCACATCAAAATCCCAAGTTCAATGGTTCATAGAAATTTCAGTCATGGCTAAAATGATGATCAAGTTAATCACATGAAACTTCAAGCATATGATGGACCAATTTCATAAAAACTCCAAACAAGTGGTCGGACCCATTATCACCACAGATATTTCATGATCAAAACTATTATCATCATATAAAATTTCATGATCAAATGGCTGAAATTCAACATAAAAAATCCATGTAGTAGATCAAATTAAATTCATGCCGGTGACTAAAATTTAATTAAGATACATACAATGGCTTACATGGGATCAAGGGTTGTGATGGAATCATGGGCAAGACCGGTTTGTGCAGCGGAACTGGGTGATATGAGAGATGAGGTGTTCGGTTGAGGGTTTAGGGGAGCAGGTTTTGGTGATAGTTGAGTGGCAGCAAGGAACATCAATGGAGTTAAAAGTAGGAGGTTGCGATGCTTACCTCAGGTATGACCTTCTTCTTCTTCTTCTTTTTCTTCTTCTTTCTCTCTATTCTCCTTCTCGTTGCTCGATCTGATCTCCTCAGCTTTCTTTTGCTTCTTCCGATTCTCTCTCTCGATCAGTCCCCCCCTTTCTCCCCCATTTTGTTTTTTTCTCTCTTTCTTTTATTCTCCCACTCCCTCTCTCTCTATCTTCTCATTTCTCCCATCCTCTTCCCTTTTTTTTCTGTTTTTTAATCTCCCTCACTCACCGCTCTCTCTCCCTTTCTCGATTTCCCCTTCGGTTCCCTCTTTTTTTTGTCTTTTCTTTTTTTTTCTTCCTCGGTTCTCCCCCTCTCTTCCCCTCTTATCAATTCTCCTCTTTTTCTGGTTTTTTCTCTTTTTTATTCTCTCTCACCTTCTCTCGTTCTCTCCCCTTTTTATTATTTTTTCCTTTTTTTATTTCTCCTCGATTCTCTCTCGATCCTCCTCAATCTTCACCGCCCTCTCTCTTTTATTCTCGGATTCCTTCTTTCCTTTTCTCATTTTTTTCCTTTTTCTAATCTTTCGGCCTCTTTCTCTCAAATCTTCTCAATCTCTCTCTCTCCCTCTGATTTTTTGGATCTCTTCTCTCTCTTCCCGATCTTCTTCTTTATTCTCTTCCTTTTATTTTCTTTTTTTTATTCCTTTTCTCTCCACCGCCCTCCTCTCTTTCCCCTTTCGGTCTCTCTCTTCCCTTTCTCAAATCTTCTCGATCTTTCCTTTTTCGTTGAACCGAATGGATATATATTTATATATATAACTTTGATATATGCAATATCATAAAATTCTTGCACATGGATTAAACGGACTTAGTCCAGGCGGGTCTGACTTGAGTTGATTGGGCTGGACGGACTTGAACTGAGTTGGGTTGACTGGGTTGGGTCCAAACTAGCTTGGGTTGAGCTGAGTTGACTGGATTGATTGGAATTAACTGGGTTTTCTCTCCTTGTCATTTCACGGGTCATTTCCGTTGTTATCCCGCATGGAATTTTCCGATGGCCTCTATTCTAAATTTTTTACGTTCATTTTGTAGAACATTAAAAATGAGGAATATAGGAACTTGAATCACCTCATTTGGAAGTAAAATGGTCAACTTATGAATTTATGAAGTTTAAGCGAACCAATTATCAATAATTTGACTGACCATTCTGCATGAGATCCTTCGGAGGCTTCTACCGGAAACATTTTACTTCCACTTTGTAGAGCACTAAAAATGGAACATAATGAGACTAGAATCACCTGATTCGGATGTGGAATGATCAAAATATGAATTTTTGAATATTAAATGACCATTTCCATATGTAATTTTACGTGGGACCCTCCGGAGATTTTTACCCGAGATTTTCCACGTCCACTTTGTAGGACATCACAAATGAAGAACAATGGCATTGGAATCGTCTGAATCCGATGTAGAATGGAAAAGATATGAAGCTTTGAAGTTCTAACGATAATTTTGCATGCAAGCTTGCATGGGACCCACTGGTGACTTCTACCCAGGATTTTTTACGTCCACTTTGTAGAGCATCATGAATGAAAAATAATGGTCTCGGAATCATCGGAATCCGATGTAGAACGGAAAAGATATGAAGCTTTGAAGTTCTAACGATAATTTTGCATGCAAGCTTGCATGGGACCCACTGGTGACTTCTACCCGGGATTTTTTACATCCACTTTGTAGAACATCATGAATGAAGAATAATGGTCTTGGAATCATCTGAATCCGATGTCGGATGATCAAGATATGATGATTTGAAATTCAAACAATCCGACTTAGGATAATTTGCATGAAGGCCCCTAGGATTATTATTTATAATAATTTCAGAAACCTCCCTTATATGTATCATCCGACTAAAATGGTCGTGTCTTCCTCATTTGATATCAGAATTGAGCAATTCTGGTCTCGTTTCGAAGATAATTTTATGACCTATGCATCTATGCAGATAATAGCCCATGATCCTGCTGTGGGGATCAGTGGAGAATCACAAATCTTTGGGTTAAAGGTCAGAAACCTGCCATATTGGTTCACTTATGCCGAGGGTGGAAAAAATGGGGTGCTTACAGATGCCCCTCTTTAGCCGAGATTGTTATCAGTTGAAGGCTAAAGATAAAAGAACCATATTTTTGGGGTATGAGTGATATTGTTTATTGGGCTGCACTTAGGGTAATTCTTCCTAAACTGCCAACGTATTCTAAGGGTGTCCTAGAAATCAAGCCCAGAACATAGTTCGACTAGCAAGAAGGTTTGCTCTTCTTGGAAGATTGGTGACTGCTTTTCTTGTATGAAGCTAAGCTGTGAATGCAAGGCTCATTTGTAGGATGGGAACCTCTTCTTGCCGAGGTGGAACTCATGATGCAAGGTACGTACGGGCTTGACCTGGCTTGATCCATTTATAGGCTGATAAACCTCTTCTTGTATGAAGCTAGGCTGTGAATACAAGGCTCATTTGTAGGCTGGGAACCTCTCCTTGCTGAGATGGAACTCAATGCAAGGTATGTGCGGGCTTGGACCCGGCTTGATCCATTTGTAGGCTGATAAACCTCTTCTTGTATGAAGCTAGGCTGTGAATACAAGGCTCATTTGTAGGCTGGGAACCTCTTCTTGCTGAGATGGAACTCAATGCAAGGTATGTGCGGGCTTGGACCCGGCTTGATCCATTTGTAGGCTGATAAACCTCTTCTTGTATGGAGCTAGGCTATGAATACAAGGCTGATTGCATGAGCTTGGGCTTGGATTTGATTTGTTTGGATGAAAGACTTGATGTCTTCTCTAAGTCTCTTTTGATTGAGATTCTGAGATTGTTTTTTCTGAATAAGCTAGGGCTCTGCATTTGATTTTCTTATAGGCTGAGATTGATTTGAACTTTGGATGAGCTAGGGCTCTACATTTGATTCCCATATAGGCTGAGATTGACTTGATCTTTGAATGAGCTAGGGCTTTACATTTGATTCACTAATAGGCTGAGATTGATTTGAACTTTGGATGAGCTAGGGCTCTGCATTTGATTCCCATATAGGTTGAGATTGACTTGATCTTTGAATGAGCTAGGGCTCTACATTTGATTCACTAATAGGCTGAGATTGATTTGAACTTTGGATGAGCTAGGGCTCTGCATTTGATTCCCTTGTGGGCTGAGATTGACTTGATCTTTGAATGAGCTAGAGCTCTACATTTGATTATGAAATGAGCAAGAACTCGGAATATCACTTTTAGGGTGAGGAATTTGCTATTGATTCTGAAATGAACAGGAACTCAGAAGGTCACTTCTAGGGTGATACTGAATGACTCATCTTGGCAGTTCCTACCAGCTTTGGACCTTCGGAATTGAAAATAGGAATATCCTTCTTGCAAGCTGTATGGCTATGAACCTTTAGGATGCTTGAAAGTGACCCATACAGGAAGGCTTTGTTGACTTTGAACCTATAGAGTACTGGACATATTTGAAATGATGGTGAATTCCTTGGCAGTTTTCCAAGTTTTTTTTTTGCTCCTGCTTTAGGGTGAAGGCACAAAACATGACATCGATGGAAATGGTGTCATGGACTTTGCTGGCATGATACCTAGATTTGAAATTTTCCATTTATGACCTGGTACTGAAAGTTTGACTCAATTTCAGCACGGTAGGGATGACTTGGTTACTCCCTTTGAAGGGTTCCATGTAATTTGAAGATGATGATTTTCTTCAGCCAACATTGGTGTTTTTGGATTTTGGATTGAAAGAAACTCTAGCGAGGATTTTGGACAAGAATAAGGGGAGCTTGACAGTCTCTAACTAAAGTGATTTTATTGATTGACCTTGATGTTAGATTGTCGAGGGGCATCTGGTCAACTAAGTTCTTTGACTATGCATTATGGTAGACCAAATTGGTAGAATAGCCAAGCGGCGATGAAATGTGACATGGGTTTGGCCCTTGATCTAGGCTCATGAAAAGCTCAGGGCCTTGCAACATTGTTGTGCCAATTTTGAAAGATGAATGAACCATGGCCCCAAAGTAGGCACGAGGAGCAAAGGATTCGAAGTGTTCTTTCATTGAATTTGGTGACCAAATCCTAATAGGTGAGCGACCACATTGGATTTTCTTCATCAACATGATTGGGAGAACTGAGAAATTAGCAAAACCAACTTGGACGGACCTACTTCTATTGACTAGGAAAGTTTGTGACTTCAGACTAGACAATGGATCCTAGATGTAATGCTCCTAAACAAGTTCAATTCCTCTACATAGGGTATATCTATGCCCCAGTGTCTACATGTTGTGACAGACCACTACTGTAGTGTGCTAGGGCAAGATAGAAGGAAATAGGCAATCTAACAGAGTTAGAACTAGGTTGAACCTGGATTGCATCTAGAATTTGACCATGCTTCTAAGGTCAGGGGAAGATTGACAGATTGATTGTAGAAAGTGACTTCTTTGATAAACCCTTCCTGAATCTTGAAAAATGAGGGAGTTGATGATTTGATGAATTTGGCTACATCCGTAACCAGGCCATGAGAGTTTGCTCTCTCCCTAACATGACCAAAGGATTTGAAGATAGAATCCTGTTGAAAGGCAATGTTATGAAGCCCAACAGATGATGGTTTGTTCAACTCCTCCGATTATGATTCACTGGAGAGCAAGAGGGGTTCCTTTCCTTATGGAGGGTAGACTGGTATGACACTTGTCTACATGAACCACTGAATTTTTCTATGAAGGGCCAATGAGGGCGATGCTTTAGGGTTGCATCAGGTCGCCTATCCCCACTGAGGTATTATGGGTTGTCCATTGAGGTTTCTCGGGTTGCCTTTCCCTACTGAGGTTTCTTTTCTTCCCTTTATTATTTTTTTCATTTTCTTCTTTTTGCAAACCCCATCTTGGGTTGAATAAAGAGTCCTGATATGGTGAGGATATTGCCAAAATTATGGTCCTATCCAATGGTTTGAAACCCTTAGGGGAAATCTGAATGGCATGACCTTCTTGACAAATGGGTAGCCTTGCCCCACTGTTTAAGTTGACACCTACACGTATTGATAGGTGGGCAGCTATTTGAATCATCACTAAAAGTGATCTTAGGGAAATGCAGTCCCACACCATGATTAAAAATGGTGCCAAATTATGTTTTCCTTTCTTGGAGATGTTCAGATGGAACACGTGTCCCAACAAGCTATATCGAGATTCCGAATCAGTTACGATCATATCTGGGCCTGAAACCTTTAGGTTTGTTGACAAGTATTGATGTTGAAGGTCCAAGAGGACTGATGTGAAACTATCCACATGGGTCTACCATTGGGAGAGTGTTTTGTTGTTTATGTAGAATGGGTTTATCTTATCAAAAAGATCCCATTTTATTGGCTTGAGAAATGAAGGGCTTATAGGAATCTTGGGAAGCCGTCGGATGTAATGAATGACAGATAAGAGTTCCAGCTAGATTCATGAATTTGTACGTAAAATGATGACATGATCACGAGATACAATGCCATAAAAAATGATAATCAAAAGAAGGGCTTGTGATAGAGACTCCTTGGAAGGCCGTCGGATTGATGGACGGGAGAGAGAGTCTAATGCCGATGAGAAATCTTTCTCTGATGATGAAGAAGTGATGAGATCGTCTCTTGCAAAGGCGAGATGTAATTGGCCAAAATCAAAAGTCCGGTCCAACATGCTGTGAATCTTGAAGAATGATCGAACTTGCTATCAGGCTTTGATTGAAATTACCAATCTTCTTGAAGTGAGAGGGACAATTGGCCTACTGTCGAGCTCCAATGCCATTCAACATCTTGCTATTTTCTTTTCTTCTCTTTTTTTTTTCTTTTTTTTTTTTT
This sequence comes from Protea cynaroides, assembly GCA_028583415.1. Taxonomy (NCBI): domain Eukaryota; kingdom Viridiplantae; phylum Streptophyta; class Magnoliopsida; order Proteales; family Proteaceae; genus Protea; species Protea cynaroides. The sequence continues at coordinate 75,064,164 of CM053276.1, read as the reverse complement.
TTTTTTTTTTTTTGTATGTTAAGGCCACATAATGCAGTGCTTCGCTTGATCGCAAAATTGAATCATGACTTTCAATATTGGATTTGAATCTTCTTCTTCCAAACATTTCCAATCAGATAGAACATCTTTGCCCCAGTTAGTACTCTGATCTTCTGTATACTTTATGAACATTTGTGACTACTCATCTAGTATCTGATTTTATGGTGAATCTGTATGCTGTCCTCTGGAAGTTAATCATCACCTTCTGTCTAATGTGACCACCTCCCATTATTGATGTAGATAAAACATAGGCTTGAATTTTCTTTTTCTTTCCTGTTTTTTTTTTTTTTTTGGTATTCCAATGACCTCATTCTTGGATTTTGGGATTGACCATTCATCATGTATCTCTTGCTTGCAGATGATTTATTTTGTAAGAACTTTGAAGTTTCTATCCTTTTGGTGGCACATCTGTCCTCCACATTTGTACTGATTGGCTGATTTGTTGATCTAATGCTTTCCTTGGAATCTTTTCACAGGTAGAAGAAATGGCAGCTTCTCCAATACATGTTTCTTGAGACTACTCTTGTGTCTCTCAATTGATCATTTAAAGCTTTCCCAGACGGGTTGGACCTTTCTTTCTCAAGAGGCCGGGTGGCGTAGAAGTTCAGGAGACGGCTCATCGTTTCAATCATCTTCAGAGTCAGAATTGACTGCGCACGTAGAATAAGAAGATGTACGAAACTGGGAGGAAATGTATGGAAGAGACAAGGCACAAAGTTTGAAATCCCAAACGGGTGATTTTTTTTTACTTACAGGGCAGATTGGACTGGACTTGTCAACAAGCATATCAATCTTGGACCTAGACATGGATGACCTATCGAATATCTATAATATAAAGTTGAAACAACTAGTTCATCTAAGTGGCTCCAGTTGGGCATAACGCCTTCGACGACCACCTTCAGTCGTTGTAGGAATAAATCTTCCTTCAGACCTAACAGTAGGACTCATCATGCCCCTCTATCAATAGGTGCAAGATGCCTACCTTTCAGGGTTCCATACAATTCTCTCCTTGTTTTATCTTTTCTCTTTTTTCTTTCTCAGATTGGGATCCATTTCAGGAGACGGCTCATCGTTTCAATCATCTTCAGAGTCAGAATTGACTGCGCACGTAGAATAAGAAGATGTACGAAACTGGGAGGAAATGTATGGAAGAGACAAGGCACAAAGTTTGAAATCCCAAACGGGTGATTTTTTTTTACTTACAGGGCAGATTGGACTGGACTTGTCAACAAGCATATCAATCTTGGACCTAGACATGGATGACCTATCAAATATCTATAATAGAAAGTTGAAACAACTAGTTCATCTAAGTGGCTCCAGTTGGGCATAACGCCTTCGACGACCACCTTCAGTCGTTGTAGGAATAAATCTTCCTTCAGACCTAACAGTAAGACTCATCATGCCCCTCTATCAATAGGTGCAAGATGCCTACCTTTCAGGGTTCCATACAATTCTCTCCTTGTTTTATCTTTTCTCTTTTTTCTTTCTCAGATTGGGATCGATTCATAACCGGACTATTGCTTTTTTTTTTTTTTTTTTAAGCTCAAGGTTACATGCCCCAGTCTGGGGTTCAATGGATTTCTTCATTAGACCACTCTCAATTTGGGTCTAAGGTCAATTTGGTTCATGACCAGCTTAAAGCTTAATGGCTTTCCTCATTGGACCGCACTCAATTCGGGTCCAAGTTCAATTTGGTTCATGCCCAACTTAGGGCTCAAGGGCTTTCTTCATTGGACCATACTCAATTTGGGTCCAAGGTCAATTGGTTTATGCCCAACTTAAGGCTTAATGGCTTTCCTCATTGGACCGCACTCAATTCGGGTCCAAGGTTAATTTGGTTCAAGCCCCAGTTTAAGGCTTAATGGCTTTCCTCATTGGACCGCACTCAATTCGGGTCCAAGGTCAATTCGGTTCATGCCCCAGTTCAGGGGTTAAGGGTTTCATCATTGAACCACTCCCTAGCTGTGATTCTGGTTTTTTTTTATCCTAGCCTGGGGCATATCGGTCTCATCTTTGGTCTATCCTACTGCTTGGGAAAATTCTATTCCTTCTCTTTGAGCAATGAGATATATGAGGGCAACTCTTTGGATTCTGACATTTCCTTGGCTAATGGGGCAAAAATGCCCATGATGGAATAGCACTACTATAGCTGAAGGTTCATGATTTTTGATGACTCCAGAATCTAGAACTGATCTATATTGACAGGCAATGATGAATGCTTCTCATTCGTCATTCCTGACGAGCGATCCTAACTTGTAGCACTAGGCTATGATGGACATAGATCGGGCTCTAATTGATAGAGCCAGAGATTGATTTTGAATCGGTCTCCGATTGATAGAGATCAAGATTGACTTTGAACTGGTCTCCGATTGATGGAGATCAAGATTGACTTTGAATTGGTCTCTGATTGATAGAGATCAAGATTGACTTTGAATTGGTCTCTGATTGATAGAGATCAAGATTGACTTTGAGTTGGTCTCTGATTGATAGAGATCAAGATTGACTTTGAGTTGGTCTCTGATTGATAGAGATCAAGATTGACTTTGAATTGGTCTCTTATTGATAGAGATCAAGATTGACTTTGAATTGGTCTCTGATTGATAGAGATCAAGATTGACTTTGAATTGGTCTCTGATTGATAGAGATCAAGATTGACTTTGAATTGGTCTCTGATTGGTAGAGATCAAGATTGACTTTGAATTGGTTTCTGATTGATAGAGATCAAGATTGACTTTGAATTGGTCTCTGATTGATAGAGATCAAGATTGATTTTGAATTGGTCTCTGATTGATAGAGATCAAGATTGACTTTGAATTGGTCTCTGATTGATAGAGATCAAGATTGACTTTGAATTGGTCTCTGATTCATAGAGATAAAGATTGACTTTGAATTGATCTCTGATTGATAGAGATCAAGATTGACTTTGAATTGGTCTCTGATTCATAGAGATCAAGATTGACTTTGAATTGATCTTTGATTGATAGAGATCAAGATTGACTTTGAATTGATCTCTGATTGATAGAGATCAAGATTGACAGTCATGGACTGGGCTCTAGTTGCTAGAGATGATGGATTGACTGAAATTCTCTTTGATTCCTTTATGAAGTGGAACATGGACCAAAGGTAATGATTGAACAGGCCTAGAGGCTAACTCATGCTCACATTGAGTTCATATGAATGAAACTTTTCTTAGTTCCAACATGAATTAAACCTGAACTGGAGTTGATGATTGGACAAGCCTAGGGGCTAATTAAATTCAAATGAATGGAACTCTTCTTAGTTCCAACATGAATCAGAACTTGAACCACATAAATAAGCCTAGTGGCTGATTGAATTCAGATGAATGGAACTCTTCTTAGTTCCATCATGAATTAGAACCTGAACCAAAGTTGATGGTTGGACAAGCTTAGGGGCTAAATAAATTCAGATGAATGGAACATTTCCTAGTTCTGACATGAACTGGAACCCTAACCAAAGTTGATGGTTGGATAAGCCTAGTGGCTAATTGAATTCAGATGAATGGAATTTTTCCTAGTTCCAACATGAACCGGAATCCTAACCAAAGTTGATGGTTGGATAAGCCTAGTGGCTAATTGAATTCAGATGAATGAAATTTTCCCTAGTTTCGACTTGAATCAGAACCTAAACAGGAGGTGAAGGGTGAAAAAGCCTAGGGGCCGAATGCTTCTTCATTTTAGCATGATCTGGGAATGATGATTGAACCTGCCTAAAGATTAAACCCTTCTTTAATTCTGAGATGAACCAGAAATGGTGGTTGAATCTAGGGCTGAATATTTCTTTGATTCTGAGATGAACTGGATGTGATTGAATCTGCCTAGAGACTGAATCTTTCTTTAATTTTGGATGAACCAAAATGATGATTGGACCTGCCTAGGGGCTGAATCTTTCCTTCAGTTCTGAGATGAACTAGAAATGGTGGTTGGACTTGCTTAGGGGCTGAATATTTTTTTGATCCGGAGATGAACTGGATGTAATTGAATCTGCCTAGGGGCTGAATCTTTCCTTAATTCTAGATGAACCGAAATGATGATTAAACCTGCCTAGGGGCTGAACCTTTCTTCAGTTCAAAGGTGAATAGGGAATTATTAGATTTGCCAAGGGGCTAAATCTTTCCTTATGTCTGATGTGAATCGAGAACAATAATTGGATTTTCCTAGGGGCTGAATCTTTCCTTAATTCAAGGGTGAATCAAGAACTATGATTGGATTTGCCTAGGGGCTGAATCTTTCCTTGATTATGAGATGAATTGAGAATAGTGATTGGATTTGCCTAGGGGCTGAATCTTTCCTTAATTCAAAGGTGAATCAAGAACTATGATTGGATTTGCCTAGGGGCTGAGTCTTTCCTTAATTCTGAGGTACATTGAGAACTATGATTGGATTTGCCTAGGGGCTGAATCTTTCCTTAATTCAGAGATGAATCGGGAACTATGATTGGATTTGCCTAGGGGCTGAATCTTTCCATAATTCTGAGGTACATTGAGAATGGTGATTGGATTTACCTAGGGGCTGAATCTTTCCTTAATTCAGGGGTGCATTGAGAACCATGATTGGATTTCTCTAGGGGCTAAATCTCACATTGATTTTGAGATGAATTGAATATGATGTTCGAGTAGGCCCAAGGACTAACTGTACAAGAATATTGTAAACTTTTCAAGTATAGGTGCTTGACGCTGCCTAAACTGAATGCTCTATTGGACCAGATTGGTTGAGTTTTTTATTTTGTTTCCAAATCTGGTTGCCTCCTTTCTTACAAAATTTGATGTTCGATTAAGATCTAGATTCATGACTTCCATTGATTCATTTAGAAAGATAACATGTATGAATCTAAAAGTGGGAGATCAAGATAACATGTATGAATCTAAAGATTCCCTAATTGTAGGGGCCTCTCACACTAAAAGGGTGGATATGGTTGCAGATTGATTCCCTTTTCCAAAGGCATTGAAATCTAATGGGAAAATATCAAGATTCTAAACATCTAAAGGAGTAGAAGAAGTCACATGCACAATCAAGGATGACTCAACCAAACAAGAGTTAGCTCCCTCATAAGGGCGATTGGGTAAACATTATCCAAGTCAATTTAATTGAATTTGATTAAGCCATGTGTTCAGTTTTGGTACCTCATGATTCCAAAATGGATAATCAGTGGTACCAAGGTCTGGCCAATTGGATTACCGAATTCGATGAAATTGAAATGGATATATTAATCCATCGTCCTTATTAGGGATGATTAGCAAATGCGGTTCATAGATGAATAAACTAGTAAATTTCTTCTTGACCATGGTATCTATGTCTTGACAGGGATTTTCTATTCGTTTTTCAAAATCGACGTGTTAACAATGAGAGATTCGACACATCGAGCTTACTTAATGGAGGGTGTATAGTGACCATCTACTATGATGTAGAATAGGTGTATACACCCCTCATACTCCCAATGGGTGAGAGTTTAAGATGCTCATTGTGTAGATTCTAACATGTTGACCAATCGAGGACAAAAACGGGCAGAACTTCGACGTCTCGAACATGGATGTCATGGTTAAGCCGATTTTACCGGGTCGGTTCAGGGATGAACCAAAAAATAACAAACATTGGGCTACAATCTGGGTTTGGACAGAAAAGGCCACCTTGACGAGGATGGGGTAACCTATCACCGAATGCTCGATGAATAATGGGCCCCCAATCCCTTTATATACTATGTTGCAAGGATCCAAGCGACGTAGAGTAGCATAACGCATTCCCAGGCGGACCCAAGAAACGCTCGTTAGAGGCTGCTCACCGGTCGTGGTCTCACAAAGTACAGGCCAAGGCTGTGTGTTTCGCCTAGCGGGCTGCCGCATATGTATGGGACCCGGTTCGACTACTCGCACGAATGTGTGACTGAACCCATTCCCCCCAAAGCAATAATATACAAGCATAAATATAGTATCCTAAAATATAGCATCCAATTCACACAAGGAAAGTTTTCATTTAATAGTTTGACATTTATATCCCTAGTGGAGTTGCCACTGTGAGGACAAAGATGGAAATCTTTAGAAGTCGCCACCCTGATTTAGGTCTAGGACCTTATAAATGTGAAATCGCACCCCAAGGTAAGACTTGGATTGACTCATGACCCTTAGATTGGAATTCTGGTCCATCAGAGATTGGGTAAGCGTCAGGTTACGATTATGGGAAGCGGTTAGGCACCCAAACCGCCCGATCGAAATCGGTCTCCTATACCTTTCCTATGCTAGACTTTATTTGTTAAGCCTAACCAAACCAAGTGGTTTGATATCATTGAACCGAATCTGTATCCATCAGAATGCCTACGTATCACGGAATTATTCCGAAAATCAGGTTCACCATCGTAGTTCAGGTGTGATTAAAGTTTATGGCTGTGATTTATGCTTGTGCATGATTAAGTTCATTGTTCAAGTTGAAATTTATGCTTGAAAGGCTGAGAAATCCTATGGATTAGGATCTGGATAGTCCATGTGGACTGATAGATAGTCCTAGTGGATCTAAGAATAACCCTATTTGAGTTGAAATATGGATAACCGATTCTGGGTTGGAATGTGGATAACCCTATGTGGGTCAAAATGTGGACAAATATCTTAGTGGATCTATGGATAGTCCAAGTGGACTAAGGTTTGGATCCGAATTTGGGTTTCTCCCAAATAGCCTACGTATCCTAAGGTTTGACCTAGGAATCAGAATCCACGTAGTTCGAAACTGGATAATCCTATTTGGGTCAAAATATGGGTAAGTATCCTAGTGGTGGATAGTCCGAGTGGACTAAGGTGTGGATAAATATCCTAGTGGATCTATGGATAGTCCGAGTGGACTAAAGTGTGGATAACCCTATTTGGGTTAAAATATGGGAGATATCCTAGTGGATCTATGGATAGTCCGAGGGGACTAAATTATGGATCCGAATTTGGGTTTCTCCCAAATAGCCTACGTATCCTAGGGTTTGACCTAGGAATCAGAATCCACGTAGTTCGGGCTTGGGTGGATATCCTAGTGGATCTATGGATAGTCCAAGTGGACTAAATTGTGGATCCAAATTTGGGTTTCTCCCAAATGGCTACATATCCTAGGGTTTGACCTAGGAATCAGAATCCGCGTAGTTCGGGTTAGATAACCTGTTCTAGGTTAATGATTAAGAACCTATTATAGGTTTAGGGTTTAGAACCTATTCTAGGTTTAGGGTTTGTCGAGGGGCAAATCGTCTTAAATTACCCTTTTCATTCTGAATTCTAATTTTGGAAGGTTTGGCAAAGAATTCTCTTTCTTTATTAAGGTTTTATTATTCCCATTATGCCCTTCCCAAGAATGTGGGTGCCTAAATGCACGTCCCCACACCTATATTGTCTTCTAGAAGTGTGCATATATGGCAGTTCGACTAGGGTGTTGCATAAAATAAGTTGTTGCCAAAAAAAGAATATTCTATCTAAATATGGCACATAAAATATTTATGGCAAGAAATTCACATACAGTAAGATTGTTTAAAAATCTTTCAAATATGGCATGTATTGTAAATAAGGCAAGAGCCTATATGGCATGATCTAGTAGGCTATCTTCTAAGCATGGCAAGACCCTAGTTGCTATTTTCTTTCCATATTTAGGGTGTTCTACCCTAATTGCTATTTTCTTTTTATTTTTTAGGGTTTTCTTCCCTAATTGTTACTTTCTTTCCATTTTAGGGTTTTCTACCCTAATTGTTATTTTCTTTTCATTTTTAGGGTTTTCTACCCTAATTGTTACTTTCTTTCCATTTTAGGGTTTTCTACCCTAATTGTTATTTTTTTTCCATTTTTTAGGGTTTTCTACCATAATTGTTATTTTCTTTCCAAGACGAATATGATGAATGAAAACATTCCAACTATAGTAGTGGTAGTAATCCAAACATAGCAGTAAGCATCCAAACATGGCAGTAATCATCTAAATATGACAGTAAGCATGTGGCAGACAAATATGACAATAAGCATGTGTAGTATTCCAAAATAGCAAGAATCATGCAAGCATCAAGATGGTGGACATATCAACATGGAATCCAATGGTTCGGATTTAATGTCATCACATAATCAGAAATCAATTGATCATCTAATGGATCAAATTTATCAATTAATTGCTCAAGATCAAAGGCCATAATTAAATCATGTGAAAATAACTTAACATCAAATGGTCATATACAAATTTGCATTAAAAAGTTTCAAATCAATGGTCACAATTAATCACATCAAATTTCCAAGATCAGATCCAGATCAGATGACCATAATTTAATCATCCAAAATCCATATCAGTGGTTCATATTTAATGACCTTAAATTTCAAACCAATGGGACCAATTTCATAAAATTCTAAGCATTTTCAGATCAATTTTGATCATATGAAATTCCTACATGTAATTGATCCAATTAATCACATCAAATTCCCAAGATCAGATCCAGATTAGATGGCCATAATTTAATCATCCAAAATCCATATCAATGGTCCATATTTAATCACCTTAATATCCAAAATCAAATGGCCCAAAAATTTCACTTAAAATTCCAAGATCAATGGTCCATATTTATTTCACATCAAAATCCCAAGTTCAAAGGTTCATAAAAATTTCAGTCATGGCTAAAATGATGATCAAGTTAATCACATGAAACTTGAAGCATATGATGGACCAATTTCATAAAAACTCCAAACAAGTGGTCGGACCCATTATCACCACAGATATTTCATGATCAAAACTATTATCATCATATAAAATTTCATGATCAAATGGCTGAAATTCAAGCACATAAAAAATCCATGTAGTGGATCAAATTAAATTCATGCCGGTGACTATAATTTAATTAAGATACATACAATGGCTTACAAGGGATCAAGGGTTGTGATGGAATCATGGGCAAGACTGGTTTGTGCAGTGGAACTGGGTGATAGGAGAGATGAGGTGTTCGGTTGAGGGTTTAGGGGAGCAGGTTTTGGTGATAGTTGAGTGGCAGCAAGGAACATCAATGGAGTTAAAAGTAGGAGGTTGCGATGCTTACCTCAGGTATGACCTCCTTCTTCTTCTTCTTCTTCTTCTTCTTTCTCTCTATTCTCCTTCTCGTTGCTCGATCTGATCTCCTCAGCTTTCTTTTGCTTCTTCCGATTCTCTCTCTCGATCAGTCCCCCCCTTTCTCCCCCATTTTGTTTTTTTTTCTCTCTTTCTTTTATTCTCCCACTCCCTCTCTCTCTATCTTCTCGTTTCTCCCATCCTCTTCCCTTTTTTTCTATTTTTTTATTCTCCCTCACTCACCGCTCTCTCTCCCTTTCTCGATTTCCCTTTCGGTTCCCTCTTTTTTTTGTCTTTTCTTTTTTTTTTCTTCCTCGGTTCTCCCCCTCTCTTCCCCTCTTATCGATTCTCCTCTTTTTCTGTTTTTTCTCTCTTTTTTATTCTCTCTCACCTTCTCTCGTTCTCTCCCCTTTTTATTATTTTTTTCCTTTTTTATTTTCTCCTCGATTCTCTCTCGATCCTCCTCAATCTTTACCGCCCTCTCTCTTTTATTCTCGGATTCCTTCTTTCCTTTTCTCATTTTTTTCCTTTTTCTAATCTTTCGGCCTCTTTCTCTCAAATCTTCTCGATCTCTCTCTCTCCCTCTGATTTTTTGGATCTCTTCTCTCTCTTCCCGATCTTTTTCTTTATTCTCTTCCTTTTATTTTCTTTTTTTTATTCCTTTTCTCTCCACCGCCCTCCTCTCTTTCCCCTTTAGGTCTCTCTCTTCCCTCTCTCAAATCTTCTCAATCTTTCCTTTTTCGTTGAACCGAATGTATATATATATAACTTTGATATATGCAATATCATAAAATTCTTGCACATGGGTTAAACGGACTTGGTCCAGGCTGGTCTGACTTGAGTTGATTGGGCTGGACTGACTTGAACTGAGTTGGGTTGACTGGGTTAGGTCCAAACTAGCTTGGGTTGAGCTGAGTTGACTGGATTGATTGGAATTAACTGGGTTTTCTCTCCTTGTCATTTCACGGGTCATTTCCGCTGTTATCCCGCATTGAATTTTCCGATGGCCTCTATTCTAAATTTTTTGCGTTCATTTTGTAGAACATTAAAAATGAGGAATATAGGAACTTGAATCACCTCATTTGGAAGTAAAATTGTCAACTTATGAATTTTTGAAATTTAAGCGGACCAATTATCGATAATTTGACTGACCATTCTGCATGAGATCCTTCGGAGGCTTCTACCGGAAATATTTTACGTCCACTTTGTAGAGCACTAAAAATGGAACATGATGAGACTGGAATCACCTGATTCGGATGTGGAATGATCAAAATATGAATTTTTGAATATTAAATGACCATTTCCATATGTAATTTTTCATGGGACCCTCCGGAGATTTTTACCCGAGATTTTTCACGTCCACTTTGTAGGACATCACAAATGAAGAACAATGGCCTTGGAATCGTCTGAATCCGATGTAGAACGGAAAAGATATGAAGCTTTGAAGTTCTAACGATAATTTTGCATGCAAGCTTGCATGGGACCAATTGGTGACTTCTACCCGGGATTTTTTACGTCCACTTTGTAGAACATCATGAATGAAGAATAATGGTCTCAGAATCATCTGAATCCGATGTCGGATGATCAAGATATGATGATTTGAAATTCAAACAATCCGACTTAGGATAATTTGCATGAAGGCCCCTGGGATTATTATTTATAATAATTTCAGAAACCTCCCTTATATGTATCATCCGACTAAAATGGTCGTATCTTCCTCATTTGATATCAGAATTGAGCAATTCTGGTCTCGTTTCGAAGATAATTCTATGACCTATGCATCTATGCAGATAATAGCCCATGACCCTGCTGTGGGGATCAGTGGAGAATCACAAATCTTTGGGTTAAAGGTCAGAAACATGACATATTGGTTCACTTATGCCGAGGGTGGCAAAAATGGGGTGCTTACAGGTAACTAATGAGAACCTGCAATTCTCAATCGTTTAAAAGGAGCTAGCCGACCTTCAAGCACTATTGGCACGTTGTGAAAAACATGCAATTGGAAATGAAATATATGAGGCTAAACAAAGGTATGACCATTAAGAAAGTAGAGGAAAGAAGAAACCCCGCACATCTTGGAGAGCCCAAAAGGTCTCGGAGGGAAGAAGCTAGAGCCCAAGGGGCCATAAGAAGATTTGATGACTATAATTCATTGAACAGACCCCTTGGGGACATCTACACCCTCATTGCAAAAGATGGATGTCTCCAACGGTCTCCAAAGATCGTAACTGAAGCCCAAAGGATAAACCCCAATAAATTCTATCGATACCATCTTGACATTGGCCATACCACTGATGAATACTAGAATTTATAGATGGAGATTGAGGATCTAATCAGGAGGGGGTACTACGATCAGTATGTCGACCACACACCAAGAGTTCCAGCACCTCCGCTTGAAGATCGAAGGATGCATCCCCTACCGCCTCATGAAAGAACTCCCGCAAGGGTGCTAAGAATAGAAGAAAGAAGAGAGCCAAGAAGAGAAGACATAAGGGAAGAAAGGATGGATCCACCTAGGCAAGACAGGAGAAGGGAGAAACAGGATGAACCAGACCCTCAGGACCTGCGTCATTAGCAATTACTGCGACATAGTGAAGAAAGACGAGGAAGAGGTCCAACGTTAGCCAACAGGGATGTGGGGGTCATCCAATGTCAATTTGCATTCACACTTGACCCTACTCCCTAGCAAGTACATGAAAAGGGAAGAATACTTAACTCCCTAGAAACAAGAGGAGGATCCCTATGGAGAACTGACCCGAGGATCGCACGATTGTGCCAAGACCAGACTCGGCCTCCACCATCATTGCTAATCCTTGATCCACCACTATATGTGAATTTGCCCTATGATCAAGTAAATGCCCTCAGAGTCGCGGAACCAGGATATGTTTCACCAGTCAGGGCGCAGGCATTAAGAATGCTAGGTTCCAGGTCGGCCCAAAAAGAAGTTGTAAAAAATGACCACCACCCTTTGGCCAAGGCGGCCACCTTGGGCTTAGATGAAAGTCTGCAATATGACCCCTCAAAGAGGAAAGGAAAGTCTTGACCATCACTGGAGGACCAGTAGTAGGCAACACTTCCTCAAAGGCACAAAAAACCTATGTGAGGAGTGTAGAGGGCACACACAGGAGACTTTCTAACCTTTGGCGATGAAGATTTATGTGGCCTGAAAGTACCCCATGAAGATGCCATCATCATCACCATGTGAATTGAAGATAGTGATGTGCATAAGATAATGGTGGACACTAGTAGTTCCATAGATATCATATACTAGCAGGCTTTTTAGGGCATGGAAATCCCCCTAGAAAGCCTACTGTCTGTGAATTACCCTCTTGTCAGTTTTTCAGGTGATCTAGTCTCGGTGAAAGGCTCCATTTAACTACCCGTTAGAGCAGGAGCATTCCCTAGGGAGTCTAGGGTCATAATGGATCTTTTAGTAGTTGACATTCCATCTTCTTACAATGTGCTGTTAGGAAGGCTTGACATGGTCACACTCCGGTCAGTCCCGTTGCCCTACCATATGGTGATCAAGTTCCTACTCTTAGAGGAGTTAGTGAATGTAGAACTGACCAGCTGGTCTCACGAAAATGCTATGTGGCAGAACTCACCGGCTACGAAAAGGCAGCCCAAACCTTGCCTATTCATATTGAAGACTTGAGGAATGATCCCAAGCAGCAGAGGGGGACTCCTACCGAAGATTTAATTAAAGTGCCCCTGATTAAAGAAGACCCAAACAGAACGGTCCAGATAGGTTCGTCACTAACAGAGCCTCTAAGGATGGAATTGGTAATTTTTTTGAAGGGAAAATGCGGATTTTTTTGCATGGTCCACTGCTAACATGCCGACTCTTCAATGGGAGAAGCAAATTGGAAAACACTGTCTAAATGTTGACCCTCACCATTGCTCGGTGCGACAGAAGAAAAGAACCTTTGCCGCTCCTCGGCAGCTTGTGATTGATGAGGACCTCGAGAAGTTACGGAGAGCTAGTTTTATCAAAGAACTCAACTACCTAGAATGGCTCTCAAACGTGGTAATGGAACCCAAAAAGGAGGGCAAATGACGAATATGCATTGATTTTTTTGACCTAAACAAAGCTTGTCCCAAGGATAGTTTCCTACTCCCCTGGATCAACCAGTTAATTAATGCTACTGCTAGGCATGAGCAATTGAGCTTCATGGATGCATACTCTAGTTATAATCAAATCAAAATGCATAAGGTAAATGTAGAAAAAACAGCCTTTGTCACCAACCTCGGCCTCTTTTGTTACGATGTCATGCCTTTTGGCCATAAGAATGAGGGGGCTACATACCAGAGGTTGGCCAATTGGATTTTGAAGCACTGATCGAAAGAAATGTTGAGGTCTACGTCGATGACCTACTTGTAAAAAGCCTGGTTGGGCACAATCATGTAGAAGATCCAGAGGAAGCATTCGACGTACTATGGCAAAACCAAACGCAATTGAACCTAGCAAACTTGCATTTGGTGTTGTCTCAGGAAAATTTCTTTGGTTTATGGTCTCCAGCTGAGGTATTGAGGCAAATCCTATGAAAATCAAAGCAATTTTAAACATGCCAGCACCCACCAAGGTGAAGCAAGTACAAGAACTAATAGGACGAATCATGGCTCTTAGCAGGTTCATGTCGCGTTTGGTTGACAAGTGTCTTCCTTTCTTCCAAACCCTCAAAGGAAAGAAAACATTTGAATGGACAACTAAATGCTAGCAAGCATTTGAGGAATTAAAGACATATCTGGCATCCCCCCCACCGCTAGTCAAACCTGAGCCTAGGGACGTACTAGAGTTGTACTTAGTAGTTTCGTTGAAAGCGATCAGTGAGGTCCTCATTAAGGAAGTAGAGGGTGCATAGTGACCGATTTATTTTGTAAATAGCATGCTTCTAGATGCCAAGACTCGATACAAATTCATTGAAAAAATTTCTTTGGCATTGGTTATGGCAGCTAGAAAGCTCCACCCCTATTTTCAAGCACACTCCATTATTGTCTTAACAAACCAGCCATTAAAGAAGATCCTCGCTAGGCCAGATGTCTCTGGACGGGTCATCAATTGGGCAATCAAATTAGGGGAATTTGACATCATTTACAAGCCTTGTATTGCTATTAAGGCTCAGACATTGGCCAATTTTCTCGTTGAGACATCACTACCAGAAGAAGCCGAAGAAAATGAGGAAGAAAAGAGAGAGAGCGCACCATAGTTCCCGTGGATGGTATTTGTAGACAGAGCCTCCAACAAAGAGGAATGCAGTGCTCGACTCATACTCACAAGCCCAGAGGGCTTTCAAATTTAGTATGCCCTCCGATTCAAATTTCAAACATCCAATAACACAGCAGAATTTGAAGCCGAAATCAGCAGACTTCGCCTAGCCAATGTGGTGATGGCCTAAAAGATAGGGGCCTCTAGTGATTCCTTGTTAATAGTGTATCAAGTCACAGGTGAATACGAGGCAAAAAAGCCAAGCATTGTCTCATATTTACGCAAAGTATAGGAAGCAGCTTCGACCTTTGAGATTTTCATGCTCAAGCATACATTAAGCGACCAAAATACACAGGCCGACACCCTCTCCAAGTTGGCCACCTCGGGCTTTTCCGAACTCAGCTACTCGGTATATACCAAAACTCTGGTTAGAGCTACCATTGATTCAGAAAAAGGGATGATAATGCAATCCCAAGAAGAACCATCATGGATAGACCCAATCTATTCATACCTGAAGGACGGGACCCTCCCAGAGGAAAGAAAAGATGCAAGAAGAATACAATCCAAGGCTGCTCACTATGTCCTCCAACAGGACACACTCTACAAAAAGGCCTTCACTTTCCTGCTACTTCGGTGCCTACTGGAAGCAACTCTTACGATAAAAGATGTACACGAGGGAATTTGTGGAGCACACTTAGGTGGACGAGCTCTCGCCCACAAAATCCTCGGTCAAGGATACTATTGGCTGAAGATGAGGGAAGAATGCATAGACTATGTAAAGAAGTGTGCAAAATTCCAGTTAAACACTCTGGTTCCCCATCTCTTGGTAGCCCCTTTGAGATCAATTGAAGCATCTCCAATCCCCTTTGCCACCTAGGGAATGGACATCATGGGTCCTTTTCCCCCAACTCACTACCATAGAAAATTCAATGTGGTAGTGGTGGATTACTTCACCGATTGGGCTGAGGCAGAGGCCGTCTCTAGTATCCCTAAAAGTATAATCCGCGAGTTCTTTAAAAAATCAGTCCTTTATCAATACAGAATCCCCTGTGTATTGATTAGGAACAATGGGAAGCAGTTTGATAGTAAGGCTTTCTCCGAGTTTTGTGAAGAGACAACTATGGGCACAGTGCGGTCAAACATCCCCAAACCAGTGGGTAGACTAAATCAATGAACAAGATTCTACTCAAAGAGATCAAAACTCTGCTGGAGGGTGCCAAAGGGCATTAGTTGGACGAACTCCCCCACATCCTATCGGCAGATCGAACAACCCCCAAAATGGCCATGAGAGAATCGCCATTCATGTTAGCGTTTGGCACTGAGGCAGTCATTCCCATAGAAGTACATGTCCCCTCGCACAAGGTAGCCCATTATGACCCCATCTCCAATGAAGAAGGGTTGCGAGTGAACTTGGATGAAACCAAGGATTAGGCTCAGATCAGGATGGCTTCCCATCACCAATAATCCACCAGGCATTACAACAAACGCGTCCATGAACAATCATTTAGGGTTAATGATCTCGTCCTTAGAAGCACAATCACCTCAGACCTAACAAATCAGGGCAAGCTTACCCCAATTGGGAGGGGCCATATAGGAGGGTTACTTGAGCACCCCAGAATGGCTCCTACTACCTAGAGGACATGGAGGCCAAGCTGCTGCCACAAGCATGGAATGCAGAACATTTGTGCTAGTTTTACCAATAGGGTTAAAGCAGGACATGATGTATTCAGTCCAATGGGACTCCAGAATAGTGTTAATGAGCACCATCTTCAGTTCAGTGAAAAAGATATTCCCTAGTCCTCTTCAAAATTTGAATATTTCAACATTTATTGAGACCCATTTGGCCAAAAGAATTCATCAAAATACCTGTACACATTTGGCCTAGGAGGGTAGCTTGAGCTCTGACCTCTATTGTGATCCATTCGGACAAAAGAGTTCATCTAAACACTTGAACACATTTAGCCAAAGTGGGTAGATCGAGCTCCAACCTCTATTGTGACCCATTCGGCCAAAAGAGTTCATCTAAACACCTGAACACATTTGGCCGAAGAGGGTAAATCGAGCTCCAACCTCTATTGTGACCCATTTGGCTAAAAGAGTTCATCAAAATACCTGAACACATTTGGCCGAGGAGGATAGATTAAGCTCCAACCACTATTGTGACCCATTTGGCCAAAAGAGTTCATTGAAACACCTAAACACATTTGGCTGAGGAGGGTAGATCGAGCTCCAACCTCTATTTTGACCCATTTGGCCAAAAGAGTACATCGAAACATTCGAACACATTTGGCTGATGAGGGTAGATCAAGCTCCAACCTTTATGGTAACCCATTCGGCCAAAAGAGTTCATCGAAACACTTGAACGAATTTGGCTGAGGAGGGTAAATAGCCTGACAGTAATCACTGACCCTTACCGATAGAAGCGACCATATCAGACTCAGTAAAAAAAAAAGAAGGAAAAAATAACCTCGATGTAAAAGAAGTAGGGGAAGACACAAAACACCAAGTTCATTCATCCACAACAAGTCAAACTTGATTAAAAAGTAGCATATATTTCAAAGAGAATCTCCCGTTACAAAAAAAAAAAAATCCAAGGAGGATATCTCTGATGTACAAAAAAAAAAAAAAAGAAGAGGAAATTACATGTCAAAGCTCAAAAACGTCACCACACTTCAAAAAAAAAAAAAACTATGACATAAGGAAAAGTCACTCCTTACTTCTACGAGCCGAACTGTTACCACCACCAGAAGCTCCACGATCAGGAGAGAGGTTGATACAGTTGTCGGGAGTTATAGGAAGGAAAGTAGCGGAGGATATGCTGACCCAAGGAGTCAAAGGAGACCCCATTGGAGAATCCATCTCCTTGACATCAGGAGAAGGTGGGGTTCACCATTGAAAACATCTTCGAGTTGGCGGTAAATCACCAGATCATCCTCGTCCACTTCATCCATGGACACCTGAATAGGCTTCAAACAATCAGCCTCAGAATAGTCCACCCCTGGCATCCTTTGGTCCACATATTTTTTAAAAGCCTTTACCCCATTGTGTAGCTGGGTAGGGTATGTTTTCCCACCAATTCTTTGAAAGCCTCAAACTTCTTATAAAAGCGAATGGCCCCGGTAGAAATGGATCTGGCCTTTTGGAAGGTCTCTTTATATTTGGCGGCATGAGCCCGAAAAGTCTCAACGATAGACTTCAACTTTTCTATGTGGCTTTTAGAGGCTCTCTCAATTTCTCCTCGAGTAGTCCTTTCCTCATCCAAAGACTTCTTCAAATGATCGATCTTTGCTCTGAGATCAGCATTCTTTATAGGCACCGAGTTGATTTCTCTGTCTTTGATGCTAAGCTGAGACCTTGCCTCGTTCTGCTCCTGCTCGAATTTGTGAAGTCTTCGGTCGGTCTCTCCCAGTCTTTCGCGGTTTTATTCCTGTGCATCTTGAGGGATTCTACATAGGCTAAAAGCTGTAAAAAGTAAAAGAAAAAGGTCAGCATAGTACACAGGGTAAAAAGAACAGGAAGAAGAAAAGTCACCCCAGACATCACAGTGTCGGCCCCCGAGATCACAGAAGGGGTCGGAAGACCCTCTACCAATTTTTGGTCTCATAGAAGCAAGCAACCCTTCATTAGTTCGCAAGCCACCCGAATATCCCCCATAGTAGTATCACTTTCGGTTATTGCCCAGTCTGGGTAGAAAGGCGGCTCATCATTGGTTTTGGTCCTCGAAAGGGGACCCATCAGGGGAATATGCCTTATATCACTCAGATTGCCACCCATGGAAATATACTCCCCTGCCCGCAGGGGAGATTGATGAACAGGTGCATCGGCCACGGTCCCTGGGAGGGCCAACACAGCATCAGGGGCAGTACTCAGAGACCCCTTGCCTGAAAAATCAAGAACATGATCCAGGGGAATCAAGGCCTTGGCATAAATACGTGCAGCATCAGCGAGAGCCGTATCAAGAGAAGCCTTATGTGATCTCTTAGTCTTTTTTGATGGGCCACCCTCATCCTCGCCTCCTGGCATAGCCTGGTTGGTCATCTCTTATCGCTTCAGTCTCTCTAAAAGCTTGGCCCTCTTTGCCTCGGCCTTGAGCTCTTTGGCATCTTCCTTTCTCCACAACTCCTCCAGATACTCCTTAGTCAGTATTACTGTAACAAAACAAGAGAATCAGCCAGTTGCTAGAGATAAGATATTTGGAGTAAAATGATAGGACACTCACAAAGTTTATTTTCATGTAAAAAGAAGGAGTTCCTAAGGTCAGCCACTCGGATTGTTGTGCCCTGAGATGACTGAGCAAACTTCAGTTGCTCGGATTCTTGAGGTAATAGCAGCACATTAGAGTTAAGGGAGTTGGAATCAACCTTCGCCCAAGCATTTTTAAGGCTACCTTGTCACCTAGGATATAAAAGAATTTGTTCTTCCACAAATTTTATGGAAGGGGGCTTATCGGCCAGAATTTCATCATACTCTAGGCGTTTTGCAAAATAATACCAGCCAAACTACTGGTAGTCGTAGAAGGTAAACATAGCTCGGAACATGTTCAGAGTGGGTTTTCCACCCATCCGCCGAAAGAAGGCAATAAACCCTACGATATTTTTCCATGAGTTCAGCATTATCTCTGGTGCAACTTTATAATGATCAATGATCTCATAGACCAGCCACAGTATTGGTACTCGGAACCCTGCCCTAAACATCTCCATAGTGATGCACAATTCTGATTGCCTGGTCCAGTAGGCCCTTTCGGCCAGTTTGGGCATCTGGATGACAATATCAATTGGAATTTGATATCGATCCCATAATTAGAGAATTCGCTTCTGGTCAATAAGAAAATTTGCTCTATTGCATCGTACTCAGGGCAAACGTCAGCATCCTCTATGGTGTCATGTATAACCTCAGTCCCTAGCCCTTGCAGAGATGTGTTTTTATCAGATACTTTCACCCTAGGCTGTTTCTTTCTCGAGGCTTGGGTGGAGGAAGTTACATTAGGCACCTCCCTAGCCCTCAGGTTGTCCTTAGAATCACCCTCTGCCTCATGCCATGATGACTTACTCATGGCAGAGGATGACGAGCTCCTACTCATATCGCTATCAGAGGATGAAGAAGACGACGACGGACAGGTACTCAGAATATCTAGGTCCTGAGCTTTTATGGTCTCTACGTCCACCATTTCCACATCAATGTCCCCACCTATACCAGACATCTTCTACAAGAAAGGAAAGTAAGAAAAAAAGAACTTACTGATTAAGAAGGAAGAACAGCCGATGTGGTTAAGGTCGACGAGGCCGAGCTGATAACTCCCAAAGATGAACAGATAGCAAAGATGAATAGATACTTCAAAAATTCACAGCAAGGTAAAAATTGTGCTGAAGAATCCTATATATAAGGAAAAAAGGGGGTGCTTCGAGAGAAGTCAAAAAAGGTGCCACGTGGCAGATCATTACAGGTAAAAGTATCGTCGGTAATAAAAAAAATGGGTCTGTCGATCGGGTCCCGCCAAGCGGTATCCAGCTATAGGACCCGAGTCCGATAAAATTGGAGCCATACCCATATTTAAAAGTCACATGAAAATCCCGTAACTCACATCGAAAGTTCTCCAAAAAATGACCGATGTGTATTGGCTGAAGCGTCCACATCAGTCAACTCGCATCGGAAGATGCATTCATCAAGAATGATACAGTCACATGAAAATCCAATGACTCACATAAGAAGTTCTATTGAAACTAACTGACGCGTATTGGCCAAGGTTTCCACATCGATCAACTTGCATCAGAAGATCTGTTCATCAAGAATGATATAGTCATGTGAAAATCCCGTGACTCACATCGAAAGTTTTCCATAAAATTACCGACACGTACTGGCTGAGGCATCCACATAGGTCAACTCGCATCGAAAAATCCATTCATCAGGAATGATACAATCATGTAAAAATCTTATTACTCACGTCAGAAGTTCTATTAAAAATAACTGACGTGCATTAGCCGAGGCCTCCACATTGGTAAACTTGCATCAGAAGATCTGTTCATCAAGAATGATACAGTCACATGAAAATCCCGAGCCTCACATCAGAAGTATTATTGAAAATGATCGATGTGTACTGGTCGAGGCATCTACATCTATCATCTCGCATCGGAAGATCTGCTCATCAAGAATGATAAAGTCATGTGAAAATCCCGTGACTCACATAAGAAGTTCTATTAAAATAACCGACATGTATTGGCCGAGGCATCAACATCGGTCAAATTGCATTGGAAGATCTATTCATCAAGAATGATATAGTCACATGAAATCCCGTGCCTCACATAAGAAGTTCTATTGAAAATAACCGACGCGTATTGGTCGAGGTGTCTACATCCATCAACTCACATTGGAAGATCTGTTCATCAAGAATGATAAAGTCATGTGAAAATCCCATGCCTCTCATCAAAAGTTCTATTGAAAATGACCAACGTATATTGGCCGAGGCATCCAAATCGGTCAATTTGCACTGGATGATCCATTGATCAAGAATGATACAGTCATGTGAAAATCCCATGCTTCATATCAGAAGTTCTATTGAAAATGATCGATAGGTATTGGCTAAGGGGTCCACATCGGTCAACTCGCATCGAAAGATCCGTTCATTAAGAATGATGCAGTCACGTAAAAATCCCGTGACTCACATTGGAATTTTTTGACAAAATGACCAATGCGTATTGGCTGAGGCGTCCACATCAGTCAACTCGCATTGGTAAATTTATTGAACACATTGGTCAACTTGCATTGGTAAATCTATTAACCAAGACCCAAACCGTTATGTGAAAGTCTTGTGACCCACATTAGAAATTTTTGATGAAATGACTAATGAGTATTGGCCGAGCCGTCCACATTGGTCAACTCGCATCGGCAAAATTGTTGACCAAGATCCCTACCATCACGTGAAAGTCCAGTCACCCACATCAGAATTTAACGAAGAAATGGCCGATATGTATGGGCCAAGGCATGCACATCGACCAAACTCGCATCGAAAGCCCAATCATAAAAAGATTGATACCAATGTGTAAGAAACTTTGCATAAATGAATCAAGACAGATATCAGACCATCTCCCTCAAACCAACGAAGGTAAATGGCCTCAAGGGCTCGTTTCAATTGCAAAAACATATTTCAGACCATCTCCATGGACCAACCATGGCAAATGGCCTCAAGGGCTAGTATCAACTTCAAAACATATTTCAGACCATCTCCCTCGAACCAGCAAAGGCAAATGGTTTCAATGGCTAGTGTAAACTTTAAAACATATTTCAGACCATATTCCTCAAACCAACCAAGGAAAATGGCCTCAAGGGCTAGTATTAACTTTAAAATCCCTATCCTTACTCCGCTAAACCTTGCAGATTCGACAGAGTAATGAGGTAAGTATTAGGGGAACTTCTATTTTTTCTTACTTACTCAATCGAACCTTATAGATCTAGTAGAGCAATGAGGCAAGTATTAGGGGAATTCTCCACATCACCAATGACATGAAGACAGCTACGATCCAACCATCAATGTCAACATCTCCAAAAGAGTTTAAGAGAACATTCCTATAAATCCAATCAATGGATGGGGGCAAAAGTGCCATTTCTACAGCTTATAAGGATATTTGGTCATCATATACAAAACAAGGGTAAAAGTGACATTTTTGTAAAGAGGTATTATTCACTATAAATACCATGAATCTTGAGATTTTAGGTACATTGCATTTAATACTCCTTCCTAGGGATTGTCGCTCTGACACCTCGGATTAAGAATCTCTCACTTACTCCAATTAAATAGTGAAGTGGGCTCAGACATCAGGCCCATTGACTGTTCATAGAGCCCTAACTTAGGCATCAGAGTGGGCTTAGGGCCATAGGCCCACCACCCCTTGTCTTTTCTTGTGTCTTACAGATATAATCAACGAGGTAGACCTTGGATACAGATTTAGGCTGAAACAGTGGGTAGTCTTCTTAGCCTATTCGGTTGGAATGTCTGATTGAGAGTCATCCAATTGGACTAGCTATGATCGGATCACTTCTTTAGGTGGTTATTAATCAAAGCCTTAATTAAAGTTTCATTATTTTACACACCCTATTTAAGCTGAATCCTTGGGCTACCATCATATCGGTTCCATCAATAGTGGAAAACCCTAGCACAGGAAGAAAACAGAGTTAAGCCAGGTTTTTTGGGTATCTGTTTTATAAAGGATCTTTTCATCTTCGGTACAGTTCCTCATCCAAAAAGTCTTCTCAATTAACTTGATCCAAATAGTCGGTTGTAACGAGTTAGTACCTACCCCAATGACTTCTTAGGTTTTATCTTCATGAACCTCTCAATAGTCCGCACTGGATCAAACTGCTGCATCACGGGCATGACTAGTGGTTGATTTTGAGCAGCCATTTCGGTTTGGTTTGTTTCAGCCATAAGCCTGACCTAGGTCATTGATGTTCTCGTAGTGTTAGTAGCATTGACTTCCGATAAGGGAATTGCAGTACTGGTCGTTCTTTGATTGCCTGCTGATGGGGGCAAACATGTTGGCTTTAGAATGACCATCAAGTCATCTACGAAGTGCTGCTGTTGAGCTTTGTTACACCCCATTCCCTACATATCGATACTATGGAATGCAACGAGATCTCTCCATCCTATCAGGGCATAAGAAATCCCCTTCTAGGATCGCACATCACAGTTCTCCACTAATCAATCTAGATAAAGAATTATCAGAGTAAAACTTACAATCTTATATTTAAACAATCATTCTTACTAAGAAAGTAAATTAATGAAAGACTTAAAACTTAAGACCAATTATCAATAGCTGAAGTATTACTAATTAAAACTTATTTATTTAAGTTTCATCCATAAATAAATTTATTATCTAATTATTCTAAAACAAATAATTCAAAGTAAAGTAAATTGTTCAAAGTTGATTTCCAATGTAAATCCAAAATAAAATAGATAATCTACTAAAGAGAAGAGCCATGGGCATAGCCTAAACCCACACACAACACTACATATCACATCAAGAATCAGGGATATCTTCCTTAGGTTCATAGTCCTCATCCTCCACATCAGATGGATTGCAATCCGAAGCATCACGTGAAGATCCTGCAACATCTAAAATAATTTGTGTGAACAAGAAAAGCTCAACCACCTAGCTTAGCAAGAAAACTAAACATACAACAAACAAAATGCATGCAACTAGCAACTATGGTTTGGTAAATAACCGTACGTACCAGCTTAAGACAACCCAAACATGAAGTCTCCAGTCTTCATAGGTCTCCTTCCATCAGATGATACCACCTCACTCGGCGTACAGTATCACCCCTAAGTATGGGTACATCGCTATGGAATAAACCCATATTACGTCAGTCACTTGCCCACTACTCATCCCAAGTCCACACTACATCAGGAACTTGAGGAGATGGTAATCCCACTAGTCGACTCACCCATCCATCCACACTACGTCGGGTATGAAAAGCATCACAATTATGTTGATACCACTTTTTTATTGCACCCATGCCATTACATAACCCCCTAATGGATAGGGGTACAACTATAAGGATAATTATGTTCGATAAGCCATGTCTACCTAATTAATCATATTACTGGACTGTAACATTGCCAAGCTTCCGACCCCATCCATCCTCTTACCTAGGATGTTGTGACTTGGCTAGGTTATATATAGTCAATGCAAAGCAACATTAGTAAGAAGTAGTGCAAGCGTCCCATTCCACCGACCTTCTTCCTTACCGACTTAACTAGACATCCTAAATCAAACATGGATCAGTCATTTTTGGGGAAAGGTAGCCGGTGTCCCATTTTACTAGCCCTCTAATCCTTATCGACTCTTCTGATCCCAAACATAAGAATGCATATGCATGATCATAGGTAAGGATTAAGATCATAGACAATAATATTTGTTAATGTGTTATTCAATCGAATTAGTCAAGTTTCTCTTTAAGTTCATTATTTTGGTGCTCATAGCGTCAATAGCTTATCTGATAACTTATGTCCATTGTTTATTGTTTGTTTATCATGACATAGCCTCACAGGGTTTACTATTCCTTTCATTCGTTACCGTTCGTAACCTTAGGATATGTCTAAACTTTGCAGTAAGCCTGCTGGCCATAGGAGGTAGGTAAAATGAATACTAATTTTCCAAAAGATGATACATTCGCTAGCCAAAATTTCTTTTTAAGTGCTTTAATACTAAGAAGGACTTCTTATACAAAATCAGGGGTTCTAGCATCATACGGAGAGTTGGGTTACTAATCCCTAATGTTTCACACTTGTCCAAGGGTTTTTTGCCATTTAAATTAGTAATCAGCAAGCTATACAAATAATTATAGGGTAATTAGTTAAAACAACACAAGGAATGCTTATCAACAATTAAATTCAGAGATCTAAACCTTAAGTAGACTTACAAAAATTTTAAAAGCTACTGACCAAGGTTGCTCAACAACAAAGACCAAAATCACGTGCGGCACATAGTCGATCGCACCGTTTGGCCACCAGGCATGCGACACATGTCAAAACATGGTCGATTGATAGTGCCGGCACCCTAGAAGGATTGCTAAGCTTCTACAGGGTTGGTTTCAGGTCTCACAATAGAGAGGTAAGGTACGGTTGGTCGTTTCGTGGAGTAAAGAAAAACTTATCTCAGGTATACACGATACACAAGGGGTTTTGCATCATGCGATGGTCAAAACTGGGTTCTAAGGCCTTTATAAGTTTCAAATAAAAATATAAGGAATCATTGGCCAAGTTTGGCCGACATACGCCATCAGAATGGTGTTTGGTTGAAGTTCAACTGCATGTCACGATGATTGGGTAGTACGGCTTGTCCCATTGGCCACACGTTGAAACATGGTCCAATTGTTGCCATTCTTCTCTGACACGTTTTACATATTTTTCTTTCCCAGATTATGAAGTTTTGAGTTCCTGGTCACTATTTTGATTCGTTAGAATAATGAGATACCCGATCTGGTTTTAAACTCTAGATCCGATCTCTAAGCATTTGGATCCCATTTATTGATCCATGATCTAAGTCTCCTAGGGTCAACTCAAGATCCCTAAAGTCATCCTACAGCTGCCAGTATCCATGGATTATTTATCTATATTTTCGACTATTCGATCTCACCATTCTGATAAACCATGCATGCTACTGTCCACGTTTTGTCTTCGTGAACAGTGGGCTGCATGTTCATGGCTCCACCATGGATGGTGCTTCACTACTTCTTCTTCTAGATTTGCCATAGAGATCTCATTATGATGGCATAATTATCAGACAAGAGATGTCATCTCTTTAAATCATTAAATCTCTCATTACTCTGATGCTCATTAACCGAATCCGATCTTAAAGTGAAGAGGGTACTTACAAAAGGATTTGATTCCCTTTCAAGTTCTTAGCAATGAAGTTTCTTATCCAGAGGCTAGTCTCCTTCCCTCTCTCTCTTCCTTTCCTTCCTTCCTGCTGGGGCGGTAATGAGAGAAGAGCTTTTCTCTTCTTCTTCTTCTCTCTCCCTAGGCGGTAATTAGAGGAAAATTAAAATTTCTTCCTCATTTCTTCTTCCTTCTTTCTTTCTTTTCTTTTCTCTTTTCTCTCTTAGTTCATGCGTCAGGCTTTTCCTCCCTCTCGATCCTTCGGTTTGATAGACTGAATGGGAGAATAGAGAGGGATACGATCTCCTTCTCACAAAATCGGTTAGAAAGATCACCAATTTGGTAATGGGAAAAACTTCCCCCATTCTTCTTCCTTATTTGGCTCAATTATGGTCAGCCTACCATGAATAGGGGAGAAGGCTAAATTTAAACTGTGGTCCCGCTTTCAGTTGGCCGCCATTCGAGTTCGCACTCTGGGAATGCTGCTGGAACGTGTGTCTGGTGTTCGACCATAACTCCTTGGTCACGAGCCGGACCTCCTTTTGGTCGGCCAGCTTAGGTGCACACCTACTAGACTCTTGGGAGTTGCTTGGTTTAGGTCTGAGGTTTCTTCTAGTGTTATTCCGCGCACTCTAGTGATGCAAGAGGCTTAAGGTAGCGGCTTTGTGTCACCTCATGAGTACGTTATTACCTTTAATCATGTCGATTTTATACGATTACACGTAGGAAGACCCGACACATGCCCAAAATGATCAGATCCTAACGGGGTTTGGGCATGGGTCTTACAAGCTTGGTTCTCATGACGTTGCTCCCTCAATAGTTCGCGTTGCTCCTAACCCATAGCATGGGCCAAATTCCTCACCATTGCTTGGACATCCCTAGGGGTGGAAACTGGTGGTGGCGGCGGTATGGGTACACCCTAAGTAGTCCCTTCAAGGGGTGTGATAAGTGATAGCAATCTGGTAGGGTCAAATTCATCACTTACGCCATCTTCGGATGAAGCGTCGCTGTTTACATTACTGCGGAGTGTGGAACGGGTACTAGGTGTCACTTGCATCCAGTAACGATTCATGTAACATTACCTCAGCATGGCTAGTAACTTGTCCGAATTAAACCTATGACAGGCGGTATGAAGGTTATTAATGGAATATAGAACAGATACGAAATGGCACCAAGCACAAGCAATAACCAATTTCTATGATTCAAAATTTATTCAAGTCACAGAGTGTCCTATTGCAATGTCTGGAGTCGGTAAATAGAGATTATACACTACGACTGTAAGACCCGCACTCTGAAAACCAGGTCTAAACCTTGGTTTTGTGTCGTGACAGGTCTTCCGATCATCACCGAGCCAGACGGGGCAAGCGGATAACAAACAGGTACAAAATCGGACCAAAGTCGACCAATTATATCTGAGTTTAGGTATACCGGTCGATGGTACCGGTCTTGGTACCGGTCGACCAGTATGGCCTGCACAGCTATGTGCGGGAAGCTAGAAATTGGTCTCTGCGGGTCCTGCTTTCCTGATTTTGAATTCTAGAAGTTTCCTAATCCTAGTAGGGTTACTAAACCCTATTTTTAGCCTATAAATACACCCTTAAGCCTCCTCAAATCCTTTCCATTATCTCTCACAAACCCTAGAGAAGAGCTTGGAAAGGAGAAGGAGCTAGGAAGAAGAAGGAGGTGCCGCCATTATCGTTCGACGACGCTCTCATTACGCCTATCAACGGTAAGTGTTTGAATCCATCTTCTTACCCTATGTTAGTTGTGTGGGTGGATCAATACCATGCAAAGTAGGTATTGATCTAAAACCCTAAATTGGCCAATAAACCCTAAGTTGCCGTCAAACCCTAGATTTGAGTTTCGAGATGATATTCATCGAAACGAGACTTGAATGAGTTGGGGATAACTCTAACTCAAAGCCCAGACTTAGAATGGATAAGAGAAACCCTGAAAATCCATGGAGGATGATCGACGACAGTCGAAAAACCCATGTATGGTCTTCCGGAGACATACCGGTCGACTATACCGGTTGCACATAGTGCGACCGGTATGTTGCGACCACTACCTCTCGGGAGGTTATCTGTGGGGACCGGCTGACCATACCGGTCGCCAGTCTTCCCCACAGAGCTGCGACCGGTACATGCCACCGGTCAGCTTTGTGAGGGTGTTTTGTAACCGTGTTGGTTTTCGACCAACATGAAACCCTAAACAATATATTTTAATGAGACTCTAATAATATTGTAGGACTTTGTGACTTATCGTTTGGATCTTGCGACGTGGAGCAAGTTAACCAACGAGCGTCAGGTAAGGGAATTTGACCTAAACCTAATAATTAATGGACAGTAAATCGTTGTTAATCATTGAATATCTATGATGTGATGTTTGTGCATATTCACATGCCATCCTTTACTTTCAGTTATTATTACTGTTCATGCATTGATAGGATGTGATTCTTAGGCATGTGATTGTTTTCGTTAGTATGTGGAGCGGGGCATGGGCCTGGGATCGCTCTTCACACTAGCACCTTTTGTAGTATTCTGTCTTAACATGCTTGGTACGGGTGGGGTATCAGGGGAAGGTTGTGGTACGGTGGTCTCCAATATTGATGTTGTCCCAGCCATTGTTATGTGGTACTGAGGATTCCGAGTCGACGCTGGCTTGTCCACGATGCTTTAGCTCTATCTCTATGCCGTAGGGAGTTATGTTGGGATAGGGTCTACCTGCGTATTGTTCTATCCTAGTGGGTTAGTTACGGATAGGGTATCAGGGGGAGGTGAGGTATTGTGGTCTCCGGCCTGGCCTGCACGCTCTAGCTCTATCTCTATGCCGTAGACGGCTGTGCTGGGATAGAGCATACATTGTTGACATATAGGATTGGTTAGTTGCGAGCCCAGTTTGCGAGCCCTGGCCAGTAGAGGCTTAGGTACTGGTATGGGTAGAGTATCAGGGGAGGTGCGGGTACACCTTAGCTCTATCTCTATTCCATGATGGGTGCATGTGGGTTGGTGGTAGTGTGATCTACTGTGCGATGCCACACACTCGTGTATAGAGGTGCAGGGGCCACCAAACCTTTCTATAGCACATTGCAAACTTTAAAACAGACCACAGCATAAAATAATTGTTACTCATGCATAATATTGTGAAACTGTCTGATTGTCTTACTGAGCTGTGTTGTGAGCTCACCCTTTGTGCACATTTTGTTTTAGATCTGGATGCAGGTTATACTGTGGACGATTATGTGAATGCTCCGGCGTACGGTGGTGTAGCTGCTCTGGATGTACAAGCAGGGGAGGACGAGCATGATGCTTCATGCGAGTGCCCTTTCTGCGTGTACCTATGATGGATTTTTATTCATTTGTTTCAGTTATTTTTGGTTGGATTAAAGTGATGTAAGAGATATTATATTTTATGTATGAATTTGGATAATTGGATATTTATTTAAATTATCAATAGATACTCAGTTCATTCTATTAAAGTCTTCCGCTGTATATTTATATTCTGATTGTGGTTATGTGTAATGGTTTGTATGGGTGGACACGGCCTATTCGAGATCCTGGTGTGAACCGTTGGTTCAATGACGGTTGACTCACACCGTTCTGGTTGGATCAGAATTGGGGTGTGACAACTTGGTATCAGAGCTCTCGGGCTCTGTCTACAGACTATATTACACTTAACTGGGTCGATGAACTGAGTTAGGAGAAAATTAAAAATCTTAATACAAACGCACCTTAAGCATTGTTTGATACCTGAGACTGATTAAGAAAGAGAATAATGTACTATTCTAATTATGAAACTTAACATGTGCACATACACTAGTTAGGTGAAACCATGAAACTTTCATTAACAAGGAAAAATTGTAGCAAATGAAATAGTGCTACAGGGTACAGTCCACAAACCGGACAGTTACCCTGTTATATATACATCAGTCATAAGAAAGAGAAAGTAAAAGGGGGAAATCATGGGGTAGGGGGCCTAGGAGGTATGGGGTCTGCTATATCATAGTCTCTCTCGTAAGCGACCCTGAGCCAGTGCACCTGATCCTGTGTGACTCGGAGGCTGCGAGTCAACTGTGCTAAGTCACGGCTCATCTCCCGCTGAGCGTCCCTGAGCTCCATAAACATACCCATCACTGAGTCGGGAGGAGGCTGAGATGGTCCAGCTGTGGGGACAGATGGTGGTGGTGCAGGTGCAGGCTGTGGGGCAGGCACTGGTGCTTCCCCAGCCATATCGTCATCATCGTCATCACCCATCTCTGCCGCATAGGCCGCATTAGCCACGGCTGCTACTGCTGCTGCTGCTGCTACTCTCCCAAGTGGACGAGGGCGAGCCTCTAACTCGTCGTCATTAACCGGCAGATCGACCATCTACATCCTCTGTATAGCATCCCAGTCGATGTCGGAGGTCATGGTGTCCTCGACGGCTACCTCTCCTCTGAAACTCACGCCCAGACGGTGAAGAAGGAAAGTGACGAGACGGCCATAGGGAAGGTTGCTGGCCCGATCGGCCACGGCCGTTCGATGCATAGTCCGGATGATGAGGTAGGGAAGTGAGATCCGCTCCCCTGTGCAGACGCAATAGGTGACGTACTGGGTGAGCTGGGACAACTCACTGTAGTGGCCGCTCTGTGGCACTATGTCGTGCTGAATAATGCGACTATATACCCGAGGTATAGGCCTCAGGCTAGCCGCCTTCATAGGGGCTCCAGGGTTTAAGATCTGATGCGCTATCTCCCGGCGCAAATCATCAGTCAAGTAACCTTTCGCCTTGGGGGCGCAGTACACCAAATCTCCATCATTGGGAACCCCAAGAAGATCGGCCAACTGGTGGGTGTTGAATGAAATATGTACACCCCGAACGTAGCTGGTAATGCGTAGATCCCTACACTGGTTCGGATCTTCGACATCCCCATCGAGTTCCAAGTTTGCATAGAAGTGCTTGACCAGGTTAGGGTGTGTGGTTTCCGTGTATGAAATAACCGACAACCAACCTAGAGCGCCAAAAGCCGTCTCCACATTGAACCGGTGCAGTTGTTCCACGTTGACCCGGCGCCCTGACTCAATACTTTTGTTATCAAACCATGGAAACCGAGCTTGAGCTTCCAAGGAGCGAAACCATAGCTCATCTAGCTGTGGAACTGGCGGAGAGGGAACCCGAGAACTAGAACCATGTGAGCGTTTCCCGAGAGTGCGTCTGGGAGCCATTTAAAATCTGCAAAACAAAAGAAAACAAAATAAAAAAATTAGAAATTTCGAAATTTCGGCAGCATAACGACAGCATTTTGGGAAAAAGCCTCGAACTCACCCAAAAACATGGGGAGGAGGACTTACGTAACCCCCACACTCTTCAACAAACCAATCAGAAGCAATTACAACATGAAATTTCAAGAAATTTAGAAAAATCAAGAAATTTCGAATTTTTGTTGAAAACCTAGGTTAAAAAGTGTAAAAATTTGATTTTTATCAAAACCTTTCGGTGGAACCCCAAATTGGTTGAGGTATTTTGCTCTTGGGGGTCCCTAAACCCTTTCCAAGCCGAAGGAAAAGAATTCCTACGGTTAAAACATCTCGAACAAAGAAAAACCTAAATTTCTACATATAGACGATATGGAAAATATCTAAAAACTTGAAAGAGAAGGAAGAGACCTACCTGGAGACGATGTTCTACGCTTGGAATGGAAGGAATTGGCTTCAAATGGCACCGGTCGGACTATAGCAACTCGAAACCCAGAGGAAAATCGCCACAGGAGAAGAAAGAATTGGAAAAAGTGAGAAAAATCTCACTTTTTCGCGATTTTAAAGCCAATTTGGGCATACCGGTCGACGGTTTTGCCTATACCGGTCAACCGGTATCACCCCAGGTGTGAGACTGCTATGTCTCGGTCAGAAAATTTTTTCTGACAGGTCGACTATACCGGTCGCAACACTGTATACAGAGTGTCGACCGGTATCTCCTAGACATGCTACCGCTATGTCTCGGCCAGAATTTTAATTCTGACCGGTCGACTATACCGGTCGCTGTACATTCCACAGGGGTGCGACCGGTATGTTGCGACCGGTACGCCCCAAAGAGCCAGAAAAATTGAATTTAAAATTTTTAAAATTGTGTAAATTGAAATGTTACTTCTCGACTATTTTCCCTTGCATTATTCAAGACTAACACTACAATTATTGATGTGCTCACGTGTTATGTCTTCTTCTCAGATCCAAATAAATAGTCTGAGATGGCAGGTGGAAACGGTCGAAGGGGTCGGAAGCGTCATCAGGCCAGGATGCGCCTAGAAGAAGAGCAAGCTGAACAAGACCAGGTTAGAGAACCCAGTCCTGAAGTAGAGGAGGAACAGGTCCCGGAAGTACCGACAAATTTACCTGGCCCACCTCACAAGAATTCTGAGACCATTGTTACAAACTTGGTCTATCAGATGCAGGCTCAACAGAAGGAATTTCTGAGCGAAGTACTGAAGATGCTCAGGCCAACAGGTTCTGTTCCCGCTGGAAACACGCCTGAGTCAGGAGGAATTAATACTACCCAACCGATGCAGAGTAGCCCAAGGCCGAGGGGCCAAGCACAGAACATACCACCACCGCATCGGTTTCCGTCGCCTTCTGCTTACCCGGGGGCTTATCCGTATCCACCACCATGGTACGGAGCAGACACGCAGGGACAGCATGATCTGAGCAGGTCAGTGGACAGATTCTTGAAGTTGAAACCTTCATCGTTTACGGGCAGGACATGGAAACCATTGTGGCCAGCACAGTGGGTTGCTAAAATGGAAAAGAACTTCTAACTGATGACTTGTACTGAGGAGGAAAAGGTTCTGTTCGCCACTCATATGCTGAGAGAAGACGCCAATGCTTGGTGGAATTCTACTCGGGCATATCTGGAAAATAAGTATACTCTGGTTGATTGGGAAGTGTTTAAAGCGGCTTTCTTCGACAAATACTTTCCGAAGAGCTTCAGAGATCAAATGGAGAGAGAGTTTCTCAATCTACAGCAATCTCAGTCGACCGTAGATGCTTATCAGCAGAGGTACGAAGAGCTATTCTTCTTCGCACCAGCCAGTATGCAGGAAGAGGAGACCAAGACACGTAGGTTCACCATGGGACTACGTGGAAGCATCAGAGAGCACCTTTTGGGTCTGGACAAGAAAACCCACAACGAGGCTGTGCAGGTTGCGAGGGTGATAGAGTCCAGTCAGAGGGACAGCTTCTTCGCTCAGAACAGGGGAGTGAAGAGATCCGCTGGTAAGAGCTCGGGTGGCGGTAATACTAGACCATTCCGCCCATACAGGGCACAGACCGCTACAGCACCTGCAAGAAACAACCTGGCACCACCTGTGCCATAGTTCGCTAGACCCAACCCAAATATCAAATGTTATAACTGTCAGCAGCTGGGACATGTTGCAAGGAACTGCACTCTACCTAAAAGAAGCAAGCTCCCCAGCAAGGAAGAGTTTATGCGGTCACTACTGAAGAGGCAGCCGCATCACCTGATGTGGTAACTGGTATGACTTTATCCCTTACTATTTGGTGTATTCTTTCAGTTGCATGACCATGTAGAACTAAGGGGCAGTATATTCCAGGAATTGTAAATGTAGCTGGTTTATCCGCCAGAGTATTATTTGACTCTGGGGCCACGCACTCCTTTGTTTCTGTGTCTTTTGGGAAGCGAATGGAGTTACCAATCAAGCATTTGAACCCAAGCTTGATAGTTCGCTCTCCACTAGGAGTTGAAGTGGCTTTGACCAAGTATTATGGACCATGTACTGTAAGCATTGAGGGCCGAGACTTAGAAGCAAGTCTAGTAATACTTGAGATGGCAGACTTTGATGTCATTTTGGGGATGGATTGGCTGGGCCATCATTCGGCCGTCCTTTTATGTGGTGAAAGGAAGCTTGTGCTTACTGACAAAGAGGGAAGGGAATATAGTTTCACGGGGATTAAGCTATCTAGGAAGCGGAAGCTGATCCTCTCCACCCTAAAAACTAAGAGATGCTTGGAGAAAGGGGGAGTGGGTTATCTCGTATCTGTAGTCGATCTCACGACAGAGTCACTCAAGATGGAAGATATAGATGTGGTTCGGGAGTTTCCAGATGTATTTCCAGAAGATCTTCCAGGTTTACCACTGGACAGGGCTACAGAATTTGTGATAGACCTTATGCCAGGTTCGGCGCCGGTGTCTAAAGCACCATACAGGATGGCCCGACCGAGTTAAAGGAGTTGAAGACCCAACTACAAGAATTACTGGATAAGGGCTTCATACGACCTAGTATATCGCCTTGGGGAGCACCTGTATTATTCGTCAAGAAGAAGGATAGAAGTGTACGGCTATGTATTGACTACCGTGAGTTGAACAAGTTGACGATCAAGAATCGGTATCCTTTGCTGAGAATCGATGATCTGTTCGATCAGCTGCAGGGTGCAAAGGTTTTCTCGAAGATCGATCTCCGATCGGGGTATCACCAATTGAAGATCAAGGTCGGAGATATTTCGAAGACTGCTTTCAGGACGCGGTATGGGCATTATGAGTTTCTGGTTATGTCTTTCGTGTTGACCAATGCTCCAGCGTCGTTTATGGAACTGATGAACCGAGTGTTCCATGATATGTTGGACACTTCGGTCATCGTATTCATCGATGACATATTGATTTACTCTAAGGACATGGAGACTCATACAGCGCATTTGAGGGCAGCCCTACAACGGCTGAGGGATGTGAGGCTTTATGAAAAATTCAAGAAGTGCGAGTTTTGGCTAAAGGAAGTGGCTTTCTTGGGCCATGTTGTATCTGAAGATGGTATCAAGGTTGATCCAAGTAAGATAGCTGCTATAGTAGGATGGGAAGCACCAAAATTTGTTACGGAGATTCGTAGTTTCCTTGGGTTGGCTGGTTATTATAGAAGATTCGTGGAAGAT
Source organism: Protea cynaroides (assembly GCA_028583415.1). Classification (NCBI taxonomy): domain Eukaryota; kingdom Viridiplantae; phylum Streptophyta; class Magnoliopsida; order Proteales; family Proteaceae; genus Protea; species Protea cynaroides. The sequence continues at coordinate 75,029,583 of CM053276.1, read as the reverse complement.
TACTCCAGGATCGCTGTTTCACTCACCAGATTGACCAAGAAGGGAGAGAAATTCATATGGACAGATGAGTGCGAGAAGTGCTTTCAGACTTTGAAGTCAAAACTAGTCTCTGCACCTATCTTGACCATCCCAGAACCAAGCGTACCGTTTACTCTATATACGGATGCTTTAGGGTTGGGAATCGGGTGTGTTCTGATGCAAGGAGAACAAGTGATTGCTTACGCATCAAGACAGTTAAAAGAGCATGAGAAGAACTATCCTACACATGACTTGGAGCTGGCAGCGGTTATACATGCAATCAAGACTTGGAGACACTACTTGTACGGTGAGAAGTTTCAGATCAAGTCAGATCACAAGAGCTTAACTTATCTCTTCACTCAGAAGGATCTGAATATGAGACAGAGGAGATGGCTGGAATTGTTAAAAGATTATGACTGTGACATCCAGTACCATCCGGGTAAAGCAAATGTGGTGGCTGACGCCTTAAGCAGAAAGTGGGCATCGAAGCCTGAGGCAGGACCAAGTACAAATGCTGCATTGTGTGCTGCAGCCTCGAGTTCAATGGAAATTGATGAAGATCATATTATCAAAACTGCAGAAGATCCAGTTGAGCAAGGCTTGATTTATAAGTTCACTATGATGTTCGCCGCATTGAAGATCTCACCGGGTCTAATTGATGAAGTCAAGGTGGAAATCCTACAGGATCCATATCTCAAGACAGTGCAGGAAGACTTAGAAAAGGGTACGTGCAATCCTGACTTTACCTTGGAATCAGACAAGGTACTCAAGTATCGCGGACGGTTATGTATACCTGAGAGTGAAGACTGCGATATCAGAGGTCGAGTTATAACTGAAGCTCATTACACTCCATATTCGGTACATCCAGGAAGTACCAAGATGTACCATGATCTAAGAAGACTATATTGGTGGAGGGGTATGAAAGCAGATATAGCTCGTTTCGTGTTCCAATGTCTGAATTGTCAACAAGTGAAAGCGGAAAGGCAAAGACCCGCGGGTTTACTACAACCATTACCAGAACCTGAATGGAAGTGGGATTGTATCACTATGGATTTCGTCACTGGCCTACCTTTGACACCAAGGTCAGTGGATGCAGTTTGGGTTATAGTAGATCGACTCACCAAGACAGCTCGATTTATTGCGGTCAGACCTCAGTATACCATGGAGAAACTGGACAAGTTATATGTTGATAATATAGTCAGACTTCATGGAGTTCCAAAGAGTATAGTATCTGATAGAGATCCCCGTTTTACCTCAAAGTTCTGGGAAGGATTACAGAAAGCTATGGGAACCAAGTTGAAGTTCAGTACAGCTTTTCACCCTCAGACGGACGGACAGTCAGAGCGAACTATTCAAATTTTGGAAGATATGCTCCGAGCTTGTGCTTTAGATTTCAAAGGAGCTTGGGATGAGAAGTTATCACTTATCGAGTTTGCTTACAACAACAGCTATCAGGCTACAATTCAGATGGCCCCATATGAAGCTCTCTATGGAAAGAAGTGTCGTACACCTCTGTTATGGAATGAAGTGGGGGAAAGAAGAATTGTAGGACTGGAGTTTGTTGAAGAAACTTGCCGAGTGATTGATCAGATCAAAGAGAGAGTAAAGACAGCTCAAGTCCGACAGAAGCATTATGCGGATAATCGACGTCGAGATCTGGAGTTTGTAGTGGGTGACAAAGTATTCTTGAAGGTGTCACCGGTGCGAGGTCTGAAACGGTTTGGTAAAAAGGGGAAGCTATGCCCCAGGTATGTGGGACCATATGAGATATTGAATCGATGTGGTAATGTAGCATATCAATTGTCTCTACCACCATCTATGTCTAGCATTCATAATGTGTTCCATGTATCATTACTGAAGAAGTATGTCAGAGATCCATCGCATATCTTGATCGCTGATCCTCCAGACTTGACTGAAGACTTAACTTTCGAAGTGGTGCCTGTAATGCTCTCAAACCGAAAAGTTCAGAAACTTCAAACCAAGGATATCCACTATGTGAAGGTGCATTGGAGAAGCCAAAATGTGGAGGAAGTTACTTGGGAAGAAGAGAGCGCGATGAGGAAGGAGTACCCTAACCTTTTTGACGATCAAGGTACGTTCAAATTTTGAGGCTGGAATTTCTTTTAAGGGTGGGGGAGTTGTAGAACCTACATGCAAATTTCGGGACGAAATTTCTTTTAAGGGTGGTGGAGTTGTAAGACCCGCACTCTGAAAACCCGGTCTAAACCTTGGTTTTTTGCCGTGACAGGTCTTCCGATCATCACCGAGCCAGACGGGGCAAGCGGATAACAAACAGGTACAAAATCGGACCAAAGTCGACCAATTATATCTGAGTTTAGGTATACCGGTCGATGGTACCGGTCTTGGTACCGGTCGACCGGTACGGCCTGCACAGCTATGTGCGGGAATCTGGAAATTGGTCTCTGCGGGTCCCGCTTTCCCGATTTCAAATCCTAGAAGTTTTCTAATCCTAGTAGGGTTACTAAACCCTATTTCTAGCCTATAAATACACCCTTAAGCCTCCTCAAATCCTTTCCATTGTCTCTCACAAACCCTAGAGAAGAGAAAGAGCTTGGAAAGGAGAAGGAGCTAGGAAGAAGAAGGAGGTGCCGCCATTACCGTTCGACGACGCTCTCATTACGCCTGTCAATGGTAAGTGTTTGAATCCATCTTCTTTCCCTATGTTAATTGAGTGGGTGGATCAATACCATGCAAAGTAGGTATTGATCTAAAACCCTAAATTAGCCAATAAACCCTAAGTTGCCGTCAAACCCTAGATTTGAGTTTCGAGATGATATTCATCAAAACGAGACTTGAATGACTTGGGGATAACTCTAACTCAAAGCCTAGACTTAGAATGGATAGGAGAAACCCTAAAAATCCATGGAGGATGATCGACGGCAGTCGAAAAACCCATGTATGGTCTTCCGGAGACATACCGGTCGACTATACCGGTTGCACATAGTGCGACCGGTATGTTGCGACCACTACCTCTCGGGAGGTTATTTGTGGGGACCGGCTGACCATACCGGTCGCCAGTCTTCCCCACAGAGCTGCGACTGGTACATGCCACCGGTCAGCTCTGTGAGGGTGTTTTGTAACTGTGTTGGTTTTCGTCCAACATGAAACCCTAAACAATATATTTTAATGAGACCCTAATAATATTGTAGGACTTTGTGACTTATCATTTGGATCTTGCGACGTGGAGCAAGTTAACCAACGAGCGTCAGGTAAGGGAATCTGACCTAAACCTAATAATTAATGGATAGTAAATCGTTGTTAATCATTGAATATCTATGATGTGATGTTTGTGCATATTCACATGCCATCCTTTACTTTCAGTTATTATTACTGTTCATGCATTGATAGGATGTGATTGTTAGGCATGTGATTGTTTTCGTTAGTGTGTGGAGTGGGGCATGGGCCTGGGATCGCTCTTCACACTAGCACCTTTTGTAGTATTCTGTCTTAACATGCTTGGTACGGGTGGGGTATCAGGGGAAGATCGTGGTACGGTGGTCTCCGATATTGATGTTGTCCCGGCCATTGTTATGTGGTACTGAGGATTCTGAGTCGACGCTGGCTTGTCCATGATGCTTTAGCTCTATCTCTATGCCGTAGGGAGTTATGTTGGGATAGGGTCTACCTGCGTATTGTTCTATCCTAGTGGGTTAGTTGCGGATAGGGTATCAGGGGGAGGTGAGGTATTGTGGTCTCCGTCCCGGCCTGCACGCTCTAGCTCTATCTCTATGCCGTAGACGGCTGTGCTAGGATAGAGCATACATTGTTGACATATAGGATTGGTTAGTTGCGAGCCCAGTTTGCGAGCCCTGGCCAGTAGGGGCTTAGGTACTGGTATGGGTAGAGTATCAGGGGAGGTGCAGGTATACCTTAGCTCTATCTCTATTCCATGATGGGTGCATGTGGGTTGGTGGTAGTGTAATCTACTGTGCGATGCCACACACTCGTGTATAGAGGTGTGGGGGCCACCAAACCTTTCTATAGCACATTGTAAACTTTAAACCAGACCACAGCATAAAATGATTGTTACTCATGCATAATATTGTCAAACTGTCTGATTGTCTTACTGTGCTGTGTTGTGAGCTCACCCTTTGTGCACATTTTGTTTTAGATCTGGATGCAGGTTATATTGTGGACGATTACGTGAACACTCCGGCGTACGGTGGTGTAGCTGCTCTGGATGTACAAGCAGGGGAGGACGAGCATGATGCTTCATGCGAGTGCCCTTTCTGCGTGTACCTGTGATGGATTTTTATTCATTTGTTTCAGTTATTTTTGGTTGGATTAAAGTGATGTAAGAGATATTATATTTTATGTATGAATTTGGATAATTGGATATTTATTTAAATTATCAGTAGATAGTCAGTTCATTCTATTTAAAGTCTTCCACTGTATATTTATATTCTGATTGTGGTTATGTGTAATGGTTTGTATGGGTGGACACGGCCTATTCGAGATCCTGGTGTGAACTGTTGGTTCAATGACGGTTCACTCACACCGTTCTGGTTGGATCAGAATTTGGGGTGTGACAACGACCGCACTCTATTTAAGGTCTTTGGGATTTATTCGGTCACAACATCATTTGCAATAGTAGCATGACCAGTGCATCCAACCAGACATTTCTCAAGAGCTCAAAGCTCAATCACAAGTGGCTTTGGTCGTAGCTCCGGCTGCAACTAAAAAAGCACCATGCAACAGGACGAAGAAATTTCTCCCTCTTATAAATTAAATTATGAGTTTCAAATTTCAAAACTCATCCTTTAGTTTGGCTGGAGCTCTCATTTTGCCTCCGGAGACCAAACTCTTGCGTCTGGTGCTTCGCAAGGTGATCAAACTCCCTTAAATCTTCCACCACACCAATGAAAGGTAAGAATCTCTCATTCTTCTCAGTAAATCCCCTTTTTAGGATATGGAAAACAAAAGAGGCAAATCCTAGGTTATTATTTCTTAAAGTTTTACTACCAAAACTCTCTCCATGTTATTCTACAAGTTCAAATACCATTATGGGGACTTTTGCATTATCATACAATAATCGAAGTGGTTTTTCTTGCATTTCCCATGACTTCATATGTAGAAATCAAATTTTCCTTTCTTGCATAGGTATGACTCTATCAAAAATTTTCTTATTCAATTTCCTGGCACTACCAAGCCGTTTATAGTGACTTGGGCCCTACTACAGCCTTGGTATCCCATCCCTATGATTATACATGCCTTTTTGCATTCTCATAAATTATTTTTATGAAATGTCTCTTTGATGATTTGCAATTATTGTATTGTTATCCAAGTAGTAATCTTCATTTGCATCGATACTTATTGTAGACAAATGGCTCCAAGAAAAACTACTTCAACTAAGCAATCGAGAGTTCGTACTCCCCCGGTACTTAATGAGACACATTTCTGCTCTTTCGAAAAGCAAGACTGGTTCTCGTGGTTTGAAAACAAACTAGTAAAGGCTAGCCGGTTCATGTTATTCGACGAACTGGAGAGGCTCGATGTATGAGCAGCTTTTGATGCTATGGGTTGGTTTACCATTCTTCAATATGAGATAGTCATGAGGCCCGACTATAAGACCCGCACACCACGAATCCAGTCTAACCTTAAGATCATGTGTCATGACTGGTCTTCCCATCATAATCGACTCAAGTGAACCAATTGTATGAAGAAACCACAAGATGAGTTAAACCACAAGTCAAATTTAGTTGGTGTGGTTGACTGTTTAAGTTTGTGTGGAAACAACCAATCAAAAATTAAAAACCAGTAAATTTTGAACGTATACGATTGCATGTATGGTCGACCATATTGAGACCGTACAATGTATGGTCGACTGTTTTGAAAACGTATGGTCGACGGATTATGCGACCGCAAGATCGACCGTATGAACCTAGAACCAACTCCGTGTTTAGGAAACTTTTCTAATTCGAGGATGACTCTTTACTAATTGAAAGAGGACTCTATATGGAGGTTTTTCTCTATATGAAGGACGTCCCTTAGCCTCTCTCACTCTTTTAGAATCTAAATTGAAACTCTAAACTTAAAAGAGAAAGAGAGAGAAGAAGAGAAGGGGAAGGAGATTTAGAGAAGAAAGCTGAGAGGAAGGTTTTGCAGAGAAGAGTTCTATCTCTCTACAACAAGCTTAAGGTTTAAACTTGACTCTATAGGATAGATCAGATAGAATATGTTTTTTTCAAAAAATTGATATATGGAACCTAATACAATGATTCAGTTTTAGGTTTTCTATGGGAAATCATAGAGAGTAGGGTAGGGATAATTGAAAAGGATAAACAGTGATTAAAGGCCATAGAATGTTTTTAGGATGAATCTCATTGATGAGCCAAGAGGAGGAACTTGTATTAGAAGTAAAAATTAACCTGACTACATATGGTCGCAGCTATGGTCGCCATAGGATGAGAAGAGAGTCGACTACAGTCAATCGGGAAGAATTTAGGAAATGTATGGTCTCAGGTACGATCGCATATAGTGCGACCATAGGGTATCGACCGTACATCGTATGGTCGCATATATTGAGACCATAGGATTGACCATAGGGTATCGACCATGTGATAACAACATGTATATTTTGAGATGAAACAAGGTTTTCGAGTACTGTAACTTGGTACAATCGAACCCTAACTTAAATATAGTAATTGTTTAGGTTCCCAATAGAATCAAAATGACTTCCAAAGCTTGGTAGAGGAATAAACATCAATCAAAGGTGAGGGAACAAAACAAAAACTAATTAGATAATAACAAACTAGTTTACTTTATTTGTCCAATGAAATGCTTGATTCAATGTTTCTATGCTTGTAATGTGCATCGCACATGTCATCCAATATTTTTGTTATTACGGCTTACACATATTTATTTTCTATCTATTTAAGGCATGATGATGATGATGCGAGGAATAGGCATGTGATTGTGTGTGTGTGGTTAGTGTGCTTGGTACGAGTGGAGCATCAGGGGGAGGACGTCACATTATGATTCAGCTTGGTCACTAGACTCTTGTTCTATCTCTACTCAAGTCTTTCCCAATGGCATCGTCGTATCGCCATTACCTTAGTAGAACTATTAAGTCGTAGGGCATCAAGGGAGGTGATCTCGGATCGTGTGGTCCTTGACTTTGTCCACGGGCCTTAGCTCTATCTTTATGGATGTATTGAGGGATACTGGGGTGAGACCTTGGATACATAAGACGGCATTCGGATTAGTTAGTTGCAAGCCCAGTTTGTAAGCCCTCACCAATAGGGGCTTATGTGTTGGTAAGGGTAGGGCATCAGGGGAAGTGTTGGCGGTGTGTAATCCAGACAGTTCTATCTCTATTCCATGGTGGGGTGAATGTGGACGACAATGGTGTTTGATCCATTGGGTAGGCTTATACATTATATAGAGGTGCGGTGGTCGCCAAACCTTTATATAGCACATTGCAAACTTAAAAAATAGACCAAAGATATAAATTGAATGCATGCATATGTTTATTGCATTGTTTTATTTACTCACTGAGCTTAAGTTGCTCGCATGTGTAATTCTTTTTAGTTTATGATGTTGCAGGTGTTACCATTGAAGATTATATCGATGCGCCAACGTATGGACATGTGGCGGTTATGGACGCGTAAGCTGTGGAGGATGAATATCACTCGTGAAGCGAGTATTTTAACTATGATTACGCTTTGTGTTAAACTTTCGTAATTGGTATTTGTAATAGTTTATTATATTTGTGTTTTGATTACTTGGAGATAACTGAATTATTTAATTATTTATCATGTTAGACCTCAGTTCATTATTAATAAAACTTTCACTATTTACTTTATTATCTCTGATTATTACTGTGGAATGTGTTTTGGTTTAACATGGTTGGCACAGCTTATACGAGATTCTGGTTTGAACAGTTAGTTCTCATGATGATTCATCACACCACTGGTTAGTCCAGAATTGGGGTGTGACAACTTAGTATCAGAGCTCTAAGGCTTTGCCATCAAACCTGAATACTTCTACAAGAGTCATGAGCTAAGTCAGGATAAACTTTAAAGCTTTAATACAAACACACCATAAGCACCTGTGTTGGTTGAGACAGAACTTAAATAAGATAATAATGTACATATAGAAGGTGAAACCATATGTGTGTACAGACTTAAGAAAAAGAAAATCTAAACGTATCCTGATAAAAAAATAACATAGGGTATGGTCTGTAAGTCGGGCAGTTGCTTGAGTACACAAAGGATATAGTCTGGTAGAAAAAAGGGAGCATCTGTAAGAAAAAAATTAAAATATCGAGTTGACACTTACAAGATGTGAAACTCGATGTATGATAAAGGAAGAAGGAAAATGGCCAATAACGCCTAAATACCTGCCGAGGTCAAGGGAAAAATCTCAAGCCAAATCCAACAGAAAAAGTAAAACAATGGCCATATGCCAAAATAAGAGTAACTTTAAAAGAAGATAAAGCTATACACTTGGGTGACGTAGAGACTCAGAGTGAGATCCTCTACACACTGATCCATTGCCTGTTGAGCATTAACAAGAGATTGTAACCTGACCCCACCATTAACTGGGTCGAGAACAGGTAATAAAAATCCATCTGAGCAGATGCCAAATAATGATAATCAAACTAGAGCGAATCAAAATGATGAACAAACTGGTTACTCCAGCCAATCTACCTGGACTACCAAGCACCTTGGCTATGATTATAATGAACTTAGCCCGACAAAAGGTAAAAGCAACAACAAATGATTCTGACTATGAAAGTTGCCATGGGAATTACTACCCAAGTTGCCAATGTTACATCGATACCTCCAGGTCAGACCAAGTATGGTACCAGTTAATAGCAACACTGTACCTCTAGCACCTGTTAGCCATAACATAGTGATTACCATACAGCAGGTCCCAGTAACGCTCATCCCCGTACAGAAGCATGGTGCACAACAAGTAGTGTATGAAGGTGGTTACCCTTATTAGCCACCAATGTATGGGATAGCTGCCCCATGGAAGAATGATTCGACAAGGGTCGAGGAATATTTTCTGAAGATAAAGCCTTAAACGTTTTCAACAAGGGATCAAGTCTATTGTGACCATATAACTAGCTAGGTGTATATATGACGCAGTGCATCGTTGACTTACCCTTATGATTATAGAGGATGCACATACCTGATTTTAAATTATCGTACCTTGATAGGGTACCTTCTCAATTCAACCAGTTAATTGGAGTTATAGATATTGTTTCCTTAGAATTAGTCTTGATTTTACCAATCTAAACTACTCCTATAATCGACATCATGAATAGAGATATAAATTGAATGAACAGTTAAAGGTTTAATAATGTTGAACGTACATATTTCTGATTTATACCTGATTTATTGATGTAACAAAACTTTCTCTAGATTTACTCCTATAGTGCCTTGACCAATGACATTATATACTCGATAGAACCTGTAACCATGAGGTTAAGAGATATAGAACCTCTATTTCTATGTATTATGACCGTCGTGCAACCTAATGACCTTTAGACGCCGGTTGGATTTCCATAGATTTACTCCTGATCATTTAAACCCAAGTTCACTAGATAAAACAAAAGCTCATCATCATATTGAATTTGAATTAAAGAAATGAATTACTTTTGGATAAACATTTTGATTCTTACATTCCTTGACCACAGTTGATAAGATACCTAGTTAATAAGGTAATTATTAGAGGAAAGACGATTGAATTCAGAATAATCTCTATAGCCCAGAAACCTAAGATGAAGTAGTGAAGAATCTATTCTGAGATTACTGGATGGATATGAGTCATGTCTATAAAAGAGTGCATGAGCAAGAAGTGTGAACTACTAAGAGTAGATAGCACTCAAGTAGAGTTACAGATGGCTATATCGGTATGAATCTTGATAAGACAAAAAATTTCTAAAGGCATATCCTATAGTGGATACAAAGATGAAATAAAAAATCATGGCATTGATAGTACTCTGTTTAGTACAATTACTATTGAGTTATTCCCAAGATCAAATGAGATGATTGAGTAAAGACTAAGAGAGTTTGGCAGAATTAATGAAATTATAAGCATATTCCCTAATTCTTATAGGTATACTTGGGATATGTAGAGAGTAACTAATCCAAAGATGCTATTCGGGATGTATGAAAGAGAGATCAGGGTAGAGCAGCAGTGATAAAAAAATGTAAGCTAATTAATACAGTATGAGATTATTGTTATAAGCTAACGAGCTTTTCAGGATGTGAGATTATTGACGATAGTCGTTGAAAAGCTAAGAAGTAAAAAGGAGCCTGATGTGCTCTTAAGATCTTTATACCAGATTTTGCTAGTTTAAGCTTTTTTAGACTAGATGGTATTAAATGAGTGTTGTAAACAATGTCCGAATCATATGGAAGGACGAAACTTGGACGCAACCTAATTCGACTTGAGATGACAGACTTTGACGTCATCTTGGGGATGAACTGGTTGTCTCAACACTTTACAAAGTTGTTATGTGCATAGAAGAGGTTGTCATGTAAGAGCTATGATAGCACATAATTTGATTTTATTGGAAGTATATATCTTAGGAAGCAGAAGCTCATCCTTTCTGCACTAGAGGCAAAGAGATATTACGAAAGAAGCACCACGGATAGAGGATATAAGAGTAGTGCGTAAATTCCCTGACTTGTTTCCAAGAGACTTACTCTGGTTGCCACATGATCGTGTAACCGAGTTCGTTATCGACTTGTTACTAGGGACGACACCTATGTCCAAGGCACCCTAAAAGAATAGCTCCTACAGAGTTGAAGGAACTGAAGACTCAACCACAGGAGTTATTCAACAAAGGTTCTAATCGGCCAAGTATTTCATCACAGGGAGCGCTAGTGCAATTCGTGAAGAAAATGGATGGTAGTGTTCGGCTATATATAAACTACCAGGAATTAAATAAGCTCACGATCAAGAACCGAAATCTACTACTTCAGATCGATGACTTATTTAATCAGCTGCAAGATGCAAAGGTATTTTCTAAGATTGATCTTTGGTCAAGATATCATCAAGTGAAGAATTTAGACAACGGTATTTTGAAGATAGCTTTTAAAATCAGGAATGGGCATTAGGAGTTTCTGGTTATGTCTTTTGGTTTGACTAATGCCCTTACATCTTTTATAGAGCTGATGAACCGGGTATTTTATGACATGTTGGACACATCGGTCATAGTTTTTGTAGACTACATATTAGTTTATTCCAAAGACGAAGAAAGTTTTGTAACGGACTTAGAGCAGCCTTACAACGGCTAAGAATGGAGAAATTTTATGTCAAGTTCATGAAGTGTAAGTTATGGTTAAGCGACATTGATTTCTCGAGGTCACATAGTGTCATCAGAAGGGATAAAAGTGGATCCCAATAAGATAGAAGCAATCGTATGGTGAGAAACACCTAAGAACATTACAAAGATCAGAAGTTTCTTCGATTTAGCTGGTTATTACGGACGATTCATGGAGGATTATTCTAGAATTGTAGTAACCCTTAGCAAGCTAACCAGGAAGGGATAAAAATTTATTTGGATTGACAAGTGTAAAGAATGTTTCCAAATTTTGAAAGCAAGGTTGATATCAGCTCCCATCTTGATCATTCCGGCACCATGGGAACCTTTTACCATGCACGCCGAGGCTTCCGGATTAGGTCTAAGATGCGGGTTGATGTAAGGTAAACAAGCGATTGCATATGCTTCAAGATAACTAAATGAGCATCAGAAGAGTTACCTTACTCATGACTTAGAGTTACCGGTAATGAATTAGGCAATCAAGACTCGGAGACATTATCATACGGAGAAGAATTTCAGATTAAATGGGATTACAAGAGTTTTATTTATGTCCTTATCTAGAAAGAGTTGAATATGGAGTAGAGGAGATGGTTGGAACACCTAAAGGATTAAGACTGTGATATTCAGTGTCATTTAGGCAAGGCTAATGTGGTAGCTGAAGCTTTGTACAAAAAGAGCAATAATGAAGCCAAAAGGAGGACCTAGTACAAACATTGTCTTGTGTTTTGCAGCAACATATTCAAATTTAGAAGAAGAGCAACATATAATAGAAACTCGTGATGATCCAATTGAGCGAGAACTTATGGAGAAATAGTTCCTTGCTTACATTCGTAGATTTAATGATCGTCTCTAATTTGATGTACAAAGTAAAAGCAGTAATTTTGTTAGATCCATATCTAAGAAAGATGCAAGAAGATTTAAAGAAAGGAAAACCTAACCTTGACTTAATTTGGATGCATAGAAGATCCTGTGATATAGAAGATGATTATGCATACCTGAAAGTAAAAAACTTGGATCTTAGATACAAAATAATGCTAAAATCTCATTCCATTATGTATTGGGTACATCCTAGAAATACAAAAATGTACCAAAACTTGAAGAGATTATTTTAGTGGAAGAGAATTGAAGTAATTGTGGCTAGATACGTGTTCCAGTGTCTGAACTACCCACATGTAATGACTGAAAGAGAAAGACCAGCAGACTTACTATAACCACTATCGGAGCCAGCTTGGAAGTGAAACTACATTACAATGGACTATGTCATCGATTTACCACTGACTCCCAGATACGTTGACGTAGTTTGGGTGATTGTTGATCGCTTTATGAAGATAGCTTGTTTCATTGCTATATGACCTTGGTGTGCTTTTTAATGGCTAGCTAAGCTATATGTGGATAATATTATTTGATTGAATACTATGTCTGAGAGCATGGTGTCGGATAGAGGCTTACGCTTTACTTCAAAGTTTTGGGAGGGACTACAGAAAGTGATGGGAACAAAGTTGAAGTTTAGTATCACATTTCACTTTCAAACCGATGGATAGTCAGAGCAGACTATATTGATCCTAGGAGATATTCTCTGAGCATGTGAGGTTTATTTTAAAGGAGCTTGAGTTGAGAAGTTGTCAGTGATTGAATTTGCTACCAAGCCACCATATAGATGTTACCTATGAAGCATGGTATGGTAAAAATGTTGAACTCCTTTGTTTTGGAATGAAGCTGGAGAAGTGGAATTGTAAAACCTGAGTCTATTGAAGAAACCTGTCGAGCAATAGATAAGATCAAAGAAAAAGGGCCAAGATAGCTCAGGATTGTCTGAAGAGATGCCAAGACCTCGAGTTCGCCATAAGTGAAAAAGTGTTCTTGAAGATATCACTTATGTGTTATTCGAAACAATTCGACAATAAGAGAAAGTTGTATTATAAGACCCATATCAAACTAACCAGTCTTACCACCTTGTATCAGGTTTGCCTATCATGGTCGAGCCAAGTGGACCAAGTGTGTGAAGAAAATCACAAGACCAGGTATGAGTCTAACCCAAAAATAGTAAATGTGAGGGTAGGGTCGCATACCTAAATAGGTAGGGTCGACCCCACCTCACAGAAGTCCAACCTATGATTTTCTAGTCGTAGGGTCGCATGACTAGAAAAATGTAGGGTCGATGGATCCTGCGACCCTACGTCCGACCCTACGATGACAGACAGAAACCGTAAATTAGGAAACTTTCCTAACTCCAAGGGGTTCGTTCCTAAACTGAATGGGACTTATTTTGGAGGGTTTTTCTCTATAAATAGGATGTCCCTTAGCCTCTTTCACTCCTTTTAGAACCCTAATTGAAAGTGAGAAAAGAGAAATAGAAGGAAAAGAAGAAGAGAAGGAAAATTAAAGAAAAGGCTAAGGAAGAAGAGGAAGTTCGGAGAAACCTCTGAATCTCAGCCAACTTCAGGTATGAATCTAAGTCCCTTCATAAATTAAGAGCCTAGAATAGATTAGGAAGAAGTTACGATTAAGAGAAACCCAAATCATCCATCCATGGACAAGTTCCAAAGGAATCCATGGAAGTAATTATCATAGGCAATGGAAAGTGTGTAAAAAATCATAGTTATGAGTCATAAAAGAATCTTAGAATGGACCTACAAGACCCCAAGATCGACCACATGCTCTCAGGAAGTTCCAGGGAGGGTGTGGTCGCACGTAGGGTCGATTGGTAACCGACCCTAGGTGCTGCCCTACCTGCGATCCTATGATTTCAGCTAGTCAAAATTTGTTGGAATTAATTCTAATTAAAATCTATCAACTTGTTAGGCTTTTCTAGTGATTTAAAGGTGATTCATAAAGCTTGAACGATGATCTACATTAAATCAAAGGTGAGGGAACAAGACCTAAACTAATTGGCTAATAATAAACTATTTTTGATTATTGAGTCCAATACCATGTATGATTCTATGATTGTATGATTGTAATGTGCATATCACATGTCAACTACTATTTCTGTTATTACTGTTCATGCATATTTAATTCAATTATTTACAACGTGATGATGATGATGATGCTAGGAATAGGCATGTGAATGTTTATGTGTGGTTAGTGTACTCGATGAGAGTGGGGCATCAGGGGATGTTTGATGCGGTGCGCTCCTAGGAACTTTAGCCCTATCTCTACTCAAGTCTTGTCCACTGACATCATGGTATCGCCATTACATTAGCAGAACTATTACGTCGTAGGGCATCAGGGGAGGTGGTCTCGGACCGTGTAGTCTCTGACTCTGTCGGGGGGCCTTAGCTCTATCTCTATGGACGTATTGAGGGACGCTGGGGTGAGGCCTTGGATACACTGTTTGACATTAGGATTGGTTAGTTGCGAGCTGAGTTTGCAGGCCCTCGCCAATAGGGGCTTATGTGTTGGTTTGGGTAGAGCATCAGGGGAAGTGTGATGCGGTGCGGTCCTAAGCACTTTAGCTCTATCTCTATTCCATGGTGGGGTGGATGTGGACGACAATGGTATTTGATCCATTGGGTGGGCTTACACACCCTGTGTATAGAGGCGAAGAGGCCACCGAACCTTTCTATAGCACATTGCAAACTTATGAACCAGACCAAAGATATGAATTGAATGCATGCATAAGTTTGTTGCAATGTTTTGTTTGCTCACTGAGCCGTGATGTGTGCTCACCCTTTTGACGTTGAATGCTTTTAGTTGTTGATGCAGGCATCACGGTTGAAGACTATATGAATGCTCCTATGTATGGACATGTGGCGGCGATGGACACTGAAGTTATGGTGGAGTCGCATGATTCGTCATGCGAGTGCAACTCTTGTATTTTCGATTAGAATTTTATTCAATTTATATAGACGATGTAATTGATTAAATATTTTTTTATGTCTTAGTCAATAGAGAATAATTGGATAATTTATTATTTTATAATTGTTAGACTCTCAGTTCATTGGAATAAAGATTTCCGCTATTGTGTATTTACTCTAATTATTGTTGTGGATGTGTATGGTTTAAGAAAACAGACACAGCGTATTCGAGATCCTGGTTGAACTATTTGTTAATTAGCAGTTCATCACACCATTCTGAATAGTACGAAATTGGGGTGTGACAACTTGGTATCAGAGCTCTCAGGCCCTGTCTATTAAACTAGTATATTTCCACCAAGGTTCGTGAACTGAGTTAGGACAAAAATTTAATACCTTTAATAAGAACACACTGTAAACACCTGTGTTGTTTGAGACAAAAATTAAGAAAGGGAATAATGCATATATAAATAGGAGAAATAAGCTTTTTATAAATTAAATGAAAAGCACGTTTATACATATCCAAAGCAGAGTACAGTCCACACAGTTACTCTGTAGTACAAAAGAAAA
The DNA here is from genome assembly GCA_028583415.1 of Protea cynaroides. Lineage (NCBI taxonomy): Eukaryota > Viridiplantae > Streptophyta > Magnoliopsida > Proteales > Proteaceae > Protea > Protea cynaroides. The sequence goes on along the minus strand of CM053276.1, from coordinate 75,013,899 downwards.
AGATAAAAAGAAAATATACATTATGGAGCTGGAGGTGATGGAGGAGGAGGTGCCTTGCGATCTCTATCGCAGTCCTCAGCATATACTCTAGTCAACCAGGCTACCTGAGTCTGGGTCGTCTGGAGACTAGCTGTCAACTCGGTCATCCGCTGATCAGACGCACACTGAGCATTTAGACTCTTTCCCACTCTCAGGTCCGTCAGGCGCTGAGCCTCCCTGATCTCACGCATTAATCCCATCATATCATCAGATGGTGGGTGTGAAGGACCAGCCATGTGTGAAGGAGCCCAAAATGGACCAGCTCCAGTAGAATGTGGAGGTGATGGAGGAGGTATAGCGTCTACATCCATATACATGCGATCTTCATCCTCAGCATCACCCCCGTGAACCCCTGCTCTGGCTGCTACTACTGCTGCCGCATCAGCATCTGCTACCTCTACCCGAGTATGAGGACGCACCAGAGCACTCCTCTCATCATCACTGACCTGAGCATTCCGCATACCCATCCTACAGATGGCCTCTCATTCCAGAACCGATGAGAAGGTCTTCTCCTGAATCCTCTCATCCACTAAATCAACGCCTAGGTGGGTGAGCAGAGTAGTGATCAGACGTCCGTAGGGTAGGTTGCCTATCTGACTAGGCAGCGTAGCATGGATCATCGTCCTTAGGATAATGTAAGGTAGGCAGACAGGCTGCCTAGTGCAAATGCAGTAGAGGACATACTGGGTCAATTGGGAGATCCTCTCATAGTGTCCACTCTGGGGTATCAGGTTGTGCTGGATGATCTTGCAGTACACCCGAGGCTCTGGATGTAGGTTGATCGCTTTCATCTCCCAGCGATCATCTCTGATAAGCTGACTGTCAATCTCAGCACGCATCTCCAAGGAAAGGAACTGGGGCTCCCTGGGAGCATGTCCAAAAGATCAGCTAACTGCTGGCAGTCAAAGGAAACCTCTACCCCTTTGACGTAGCTCGTGATCCTGAGCTCCCTACTCCTCTGTGTCATTGCGATCCCCTACTACCTGGAGATTGCAATAAAACTGTCTCACCAAATCCGGATGGGTACAAGCCTCATAGGTAATCATAGGGAGCCAGCCCATGTCACCAAATGCCCCATCTACATTGAACAAGGCTAGACTAGCCAAGTCCACACAGCAACCCCCCTCTACTTTCTTATGCTCATAGCGAGCATACTGAGCTTCAGCCTCGTTAGAGCGGAAATGAATTGGGTCATGAGCCCTAGGCACCTTCGTACGAGCCATGTTATCTGCCAAAATAAAGAAAAATAAATAATAAATCAGTAATGGTGAAAAACCCAAAAATTTTGGCATTATAACGGCATAAATTGATCAAAAGCCTCACTTTCACCCATACACTTGGGTACGAGGACTTAAATAGGTTCTAAACCATCCTGCAAGGCTCATACAGTTGGAAATTTAATTTTGAAAGATCAAAGTTTAAGAAATTTCAATAAATGCAAAAAATCTCAAAAATTAGGTCAAAAGAGGAAAATTTCAAGTTTCTCGATAAGCAACTGATGAAACTCAAATATTTTTGAAGGCTTTCGTCCATTGGGTGACCAAGAGCAATAGCTCCAAATAAAAATTAAATTTTTACGGTTAGAAAAAATTTAATTTGAAGAAAACGATGTAAATAGACAAAAACCTAGTTTAGAAAGCTTTAAAAATGTGAAACAGTAGAGAGCATACCTGAAGAGAAGGAGTGGGAGTCACGAACGGAAGATATGATCACTAAACAGGTAGGGGTTGATACTGTAGCAACTCAGAGAAACGAGTTGAGTTGGAAGAAAGGAGAAAGAATGGGAAATGAATCCAAAATCGGGTTTAAAAAGCTGATTCTGGATTGTAGGGTCGCAGAATTCGACCAAAATATGCGATCCTACGTCAGACCCTACCATCGACCCTAGCCTCTCGGGGATCTGATAGAGAACCAGGGGTTGGACCTAGGGTCGGACAACTACCAACCCTACCATCGACCCTAGGCTCTCGGTGATCTGACATAGAACCATGGGTCGGACATAGGGTCGGCAATATACCGACCCTACCATCGACCCTAGGCTCTCGGTAAGCTGACAGTGTTATTCAGGGTCGCATACCCTGGGGTCGCATAAGGACTGACCCTACCATCGACCCTACGATGGAAAATACAGTATTTTGTCAGAATGATCTGAAAAATTGGAAATTTATATTGATTAGTTGGATTGGTACTTGAGAACAAATTATATTGATTGCCTCACATGTGCTATGATTGTTTACATACACTACCACCACCAGAACAGGAAATGGCTGGGCGAAGAGTGACCAGACAAAGCCGTCATCCAATTCCACCACCACCAGCACCTATGGAGGAATATAGCCATGTAAACCCTGAAGCACAGGAGAATCTGAATACGCACCACTAGTAGCTAGTGGCCAGGCAAATCCAACAAACTTGCCAGCCCCACCTATGGATTTGGCTACAGCCGTAATAAACTTGGCACAACAGCTGCAGCAAATACAGTAGGTGCAAGTCAATATGCAAGCTGCTATAGGGATAGCTTTCCAGCTGCCCATACAACACCTACGCCAGCAGGGCAGGCCAGCACAGTACCGGGGGGAAGTAACACGGTATCCCATGCACCTCAAACACCAGTCATGCAGGCCCAAGTGCAGAATCATGAGGTAGCTCAAGGCAGTTACTAGTATCAACCACCTATGTATGGGGCCTTTGCTCCGTATCAGCTGGACCACTACCGACTGATCGAGCATTTTCTGAAGATGAAGCCCAAAGAATATAATGGTAAACAAGCAGATCCTTTGTGGCCAACACACTAGATTGATGAAATGGAAAATAATTTTATGATGATGACGGTAAATGAGGAGGAGAAAGTACTTTGTGCAACCTTTATGCTGAAAGGCAATGCACACCACTAGTGGAAGTCCACTCGGACTTATCTATTAACTAAGCACGCCCAACTGACCTGGGCTATATATAAAGAGGCATTCTTTGAGAAGTATTTCCCTAGAAGTTTTAGAGATTCTATGGAAAGAGAGTTCCTGAGTTTATATTAGGGGCAAATGACCGTGGATGCATACCAACAACGTTATGAGGAGCTGTTTCTCTTTGCACTCACAAGCATGCAAGAGGAAAATACTAAGACCCGAAGGTTCGTCATGGGACTCAGGGGGAGCATCCGTGAGCATGTTCTGGGCTTGGAAAAGAAAGTTTACAACGAAGCAGTACAAACTGCTCGAGTAATAGAGTCGAGCCAGAAGGAGAGCTACTTTGCTCAAAATAGGGGTATTAAAAGGCCAAATGGAAATTCATACAACGGAGGGAATACAAGGACATTCAAACCTTTCCGTACTCAAGGCTTTAATGCTGCGGCCAAGACTACTCCCGTAGCTCAACTGCAACAAAAGCAAAATAATGAAGGAGTAAAATGCTATAACTACAATCAAGTGGGACATTATTCCAGAGAATGTCCTAAGACCAGGAAGCAACTACAGCAAAGAAGAGTTTATGCTGTTACATCTGAGGATGCTGCCGCATCGCCTGATGTGGTCACAGGTATGACCTGAACCTTTCATTTTGTGTTATATTGTGTGAGCATGTATACTAAATTAAAATAAATCACAGGTATCGTATCTATTAATGGCATACCCGCTAGAGTACTCTTTGATTCTAGAGCTACTCATTCTTTTATATCTATGTCATTTGGAAAGAAGCTGAATCTACCCCTCAAATCTTTAGACTATAAACTGCTTGTATGATTGCCTATGGGATTAGAAGTGGAATTAAAAAAGGGTTATGGACCATGTCCAGTTCTTATCGACGAGAAGACTCTGGATGGAACCTTGATTCAACTCGAGATGGCAGACTTTGACGTCATCTTGGGAATGGACTGGTTAGCTCAGCATTCTGCAAACCTATTATGTGCAGAAAAGAAGCTGACATTTAAAGAAAGGAAGGAGCAGAGTTTAGTTTTGCGGGAACCAAACTTCCTCGTAAACGAAAACTCATCCTCTCTGCATTAAAGGCTAGGAAATGCCTCGAGAAAGAAATAGTTAGGTATTTAGTATCCGTGGTCAACCTCACCAAGGAAGCACCACGAATGGAGGATATTGATGTTGTGCATGACTTTCTAGATGTATTTCCTGAAGAACTACCAGGACTACCACCCGACCGAGCGACAGAGTTCGTTAAAGATCTGATACCCAGAGCCGCACCAGTATCTAACGCACCATATCGAATGACTCCTACTAAATTGAAGGACTTAAAAGTACAGTTACAGGAATTACTGGACAAGGGTTACATCAGACCTTACATATCACCATGGGGAGCGCCAGTAGTATTTGTAAAGAAGAAGGACGGTAGTGTTCGACTGTGTATAGACTATCAGGAACTGAATAAGTTGACAATCAAGAATCGGTACCCATTGCCTCAGATCGATGACTTGTTCGATCAGTTGCAAGGTGCCAAAGTGTTCTCCAAGATCGATCTTCGGTCAAGATACCATCAGTTGAAGATTAAGGATGGTGATATTCCAAAGACAGTATTTAGAACAAGATATGGACATTATGAATGTTTAGTCATGTCATTTGGATTGACTAACGCACCCGCAACCTTTATGGAACTCATGAATCGGGTATTCCATGATATGTTGGATATGTCAGTCATTGTGTTTATTGATGATATATTGGTCTACTCCAAGGACAAGGAAACTCATGTCATGAATCTAAGAGCCGCTCTGCAGTGATTAAGGAAAGAGAAGCTTTACACCAAATTTACAAAGTGTGAGTTTTGGTTAAAGGAGGTCACTTTCTTAGGCCATGTTGTATCCGCTGAAGGAATTAAAGTGGATCCTAGCATGATTGAAGCCATTGTGAAGTGGGAAGAACCAAAGAGCATGGCAGAAATTAAAAGTTTTCTAGGTCTAGCTGGGTATTATCGACGATTCGTGGAAGACTATTCTAGAATTGCCGTACCTCTCACCAGTTTGACTAAGAAGGGCAAAAAGTTTGTTTGGACTGATAAATGTGAGAAGAGTTTCCAAACATTGAAGGCTAGATTGATATCTGCTCCGATCTTGACTATTCCTATTACAAGACATCCATTTATCTTGTATACAGATGCGTCGGGCTTGGGTTTAGGATATGTACCTATGCAAGGAGAACAAGTAATTACGTATGCCTCAAGACAACTGAAGACACATGAGAAGAACTATCCCACTCATGACTTGGAATTAGCGGTAGTAGTACATGCTGTTAAGATATGGAGACAATACTGTACGGAGAGAAATTTTAGATTAAATCAGATCATAAGAGTCTCAGTTATCTTTTTAATCAGAAGGAGTTGAACATACGACAAAGAAGATGGCTGGAATTATTAAAGGATTATGATTGTGATATCCAGTATCATCCAGGAAAGGCTAATGTAGTTGCTGATGCGCTAAGCAGAAAAGCAATGATAAAATCTCAAGGAGAGGTTAACACAACTGCAGCAATGTGTACTACAAGAAAAATGTTCGATTACGGTAATGAGCAGTTTGTGATAGATGCACCGGGTGAATCAACCAAACATGGGTTTATTCATCGGTTTTTAAATATGTTCGCAATGTTGAAGATTGTACCTGATATAATTGATGAAGTGAAATCAGCTATTAGATCAGATCCTTATCTGAGGACGGTACAAGAAGACATCGAAAAAGGTAGGACAATTCCTGAGTTCACCTTAGATGATGAAAATGTATTGAAGTACAAAGGAAGAATATCTGTTCCTGAAATAGAAAATTTAGACATTAGACATCGACTAATGAAGGAAGCTCATACCACCGCCTATTCGGGGTATCCTGAAAGTACAATGATGTATAATGATTTGAAGAAATTATATTGGTGGAGAGGGATGAAAGCAGATGTAGCTAAATTCGTGTCTCAATGCCTAAATTGTCAGAGGGTGAAGGCTGAACGACAAAGACCTACAGGACTATTGCAGCCGCTGCCAGAACCAGCATGGAAATGGGACTGCATCACTATGGACTTTGTCATCGGGATTACCATTGACTCCTCGAGTAGTTGACGCGGTCTGGGTGATTGTAGATCATATGATTAAGACAGCTCACTTTATAGCTATACGACCATAGTATACCCTGGAGAGGTTAACCAAGTTATATGTGGATAACATTGTCAGATTACATGGTGTACCTGAAAGCATTGTGTCCGATAGAGACCCACGCTTTATTTCAAAGTTTTGGGAAGGATTGCAAAAGGCTATGGGTACAATGTTGAAGTTCAGTACTGCATTCCATCCTCAGACAGACGGACAGTCGGAGCATACCATTCAGATTTTAGAAGACATGCTTTGAGCCTATGTAATTGATTTTAAAGGATCATGGGATGAAAAATTACCATTAATCGAGTTCGCCTATAACAACAGCTATCAGGCTACTATACTGATGTCACCTTATGAAGCACTGTGTGGGAGGAAGTGTCGAACTCCTTTGTTTTGGAATGGAGTTGGAGAGCGTAGCATCGTTGGACCGGAATTTATTGAAGAAACTTGTCGAGTAGTCGACATCATCAAGGAAAGAGTTAGAACGGCTCAAAATCGTCAGAAACAGTATGCAGATACTCGATGCAGAGACCTTGAATTTGTCATAGGTGATAAGGTATTCTTGAAAGTATCACCTATGCGGGGTTTAAAACGATTCAGATAGAAAGGGAAGCTGAATCCGAGATATGTTGGGCCATATGAGATTCTAGTCAAACGTAGAAAAGTGGCTTACCAGTTAGCACTACCACCATCTATGTCAAGTGTGCATGATGTATTTTATATCTCCTTATTAAAGAAGTACGTCAGAGATCCAATGCACGTTTTGACAGTAGATCCACCAGATTTAACTGATGATTTGACATTCGAAGTAGCACCAACTGAAATCAGTAGTCGAAAGGTTTAACGTCTATGTAACCGTGACATATACTATGTTAAAGTCACCTGGATGAGCCGAGATATAAAAGAGATTACAAGGGAAGAAGAGAATGCTATGCGAAAGCAATATCCTCACCTTTTCGACTCGGAAGGTATGTACAAATTTCGAGGACAAAATTTTTAATAAGAAGGGGGGAGTTGTAAGACCCGTATCAAACTAACTGATCTTACAACCTTGTACCAAGTCTACCTATCATGGTCGAGCTAAGTGGACCAAGTGCGTGAAGAAAATCCCAAGACCAAGTATGAGTCTGACCCAAAAAACAGTAAATGTGAGGGTAGGGTCGCATGCCTAAATAGGTAGGGTCAACCTCACCTCAACAGAAGTCCAACCTATAATTTTCTAGTCGTAGGGTCGCATTACTAGAAAAACATAGGGTCGACGGATTCTGCAACCTACGTCCGACCCTACGATGACAGACAGAAATTGTAAATTAGGAAACTTTTCTAATTCCAAGGGGTTCTTTCCAAAACTCAATGGGACTTATTTTGGAGGGTTTTCCTCTATAAATAGGACATCCCTTAGACTCTTTCACTCCTTTTAGAACCCTAATTGAAAGTGAGAAAAGAGAAAGAGAAGGAAAAGAATAAGATAAGGAAAATTAAAGAAAAGGCTATGGAAGAGGAGGAAGTTCAGAGAAACTACTGAATCTCAACCAACTTCAGGTATGAATCTAAGTCCCTTCATAAATTAAGAGCCTAGAATAGATTAGGAAGAAGTTAGGATTAAGAGAAACCCTAATCATCCATCCATGGACAAGTTCCAAAGGAATCCATGGAAGTAATCATCATAGGCAATGGAAAGTATGTAAAAAAAATCATAGTTATGAGCCATAGAACAATCTTAAAATGGACCTACAAGACTCCAGGATCGACCACATGCTCTCGGGAAGTTCTAGGGAGGGTGTGGTCACACATAGGGTCGATTGGTAACCGACCCCACGTCCGACCCTACCCCTAGGGTCGATAGGTAACCGACCCTAGGTGCTGCCCTACCTACGACCCTATGATTTCAGCTACTCTAAATTTATTGGAATTAATTCTAAATAAAATCTATCGACTTGTTAGGCTTTTCTAGTGATTTAAAGCTGATTCATAAAGCTTGAACGAGGATCTACACTCAATCAAAGGTGAGGGAACATGACCTAAACTAATTGGCTAATAATAAACTATTTTTGTTTATTGAGTCCAATACCATGTATGATTCTATGATTGTATGATTGTAATGTGCATATCACATGTCATCTACTATTCCTGTTATTACTGTCCATGCATATTTAATTCAGTTTATTTACAACATGATGTTGATGATGATGCTAGGAATAGGCATGTGAATGTTTGAGTGTGGTTAGTGTACTTGATGCGAGTGGGGCATCCAGGAAAGTGTGATGCGGTGCGGTCCTAAACACTTTAGCCCTATCCCTACTCAAGTCTTGTCCACTAACATCGTGGTATCGCCATTACCTTAGCATAACTATTACGTCGTAGGGCATCAGGGGAGGTGGTCTCGGACCGTGTAGTCTCTGACTCTGCCGGGGGGCCTTAGCTCTATCTCTATGGACGTATTGAGGGATACTAGGGTGAGGCCTTGGATACACTGTTTGACATTAGGATTGGTTAGTTGCGAGCCCAGTTTGCAAGCCCTCGCCAATAGGGGCTTACATGTTGGTATGGGTAGAGCATCAGGGGAAGTGTGATGCGGAGTGCTCCTAAGCACTTTAGCTCTATCTCTATTCCATGGTGGGGTGGATGTGGACGACAATGGTGTTTGATCCATTGGGTGGGCTCACACACCCTATGTATAGAGGCGAGGCGGCCACCGAACCTTTCTATAGTATATTGTAAACTTATGAACCAGACCAAAGATATGAATTGAATGCATGCATATGTTTGTTGCATTGTTTTGTTTGCTCACTGAGCCATGATGTGTGCTCACCCTTTCGACGTCGAATGCTTTTAGTTGATGATGCAGGTACCACGGTTGAAGACTATATGAATGCTCCTATGTGCGGACATGCGGCGGCGATGGACGCTGAAGTTATGGTAGAGTCGCATGATTCGTCATGTGAGTGCAACTCTTATGCTTTCGATTAGAATTTTATTCAATTTATATAGACGATGAAATTAATTAAATATTTTATTTTATGTCTTAGTCAATGGAGAATAATTGGATAATTTATTATTTTATAATTGTTAGACTCTCAGTTCATTGGTATAAAGATTTATGTTATTGTGTATTTACTCTAATTATTGTTGTGGATGTGTATGGTTTAAGCAAACAGACACAGCCTATTCGAGATCCTGGTTGAACCGTTGGTTAATTAACGGTTCATCACACCATTCTGAATAGTACAGAATTGGGGTGTGACATGTATCCTATATATGTTTTGGACCTTATAAATTTTTTGAGAGACGTGGAAAAATTACATATCAACTAGCTTTACTGCCATCCATGTCTAGTATGCACGATGTATTTCAGGTGTCTCTATTGAAGAAGTACGTTAGAATCCATCACAGGTATTGACTGTGGATCCACCAAATTTGATAGAAGAATTGACCTTTGAAGTGGTACCAGCCTAGATCACCAATTGGAAGGTACAACATCTCCAGAGTTGGGATATTTATTATGTGAAAGTAACCAGACAAAGACGTGGAAGAGGTTGCATGGGAAGAGGAAAATGTAATGTCAAAACAGTATTCCCACCTTTTCGACTCCAAAGGTATATTTAAATTTCAAGGACAAAATTTCTTTCAAGGGTTGGGTAGTTGTAAGATCAGTGCATGCAAATTTTGAGGATGAAATTTCTGTTAAGGGTAGTAGAGTTGTAAGACCCACACCCCATGAACCTAGTCTAACCTTACGTTCTTGTGTCGTGGTCGGTCTTCCCATCATAATCGATTCAAGTGAACCAATTGTATGAAGAAACTACTAGATGAGGTAAACCATAAGTCAAATTTAGTAGGTGTGGTTGACTGATTAAGTTTGCCTGGAAACAACCAGTCAAAAACTAAAAATCAGTAAATTTTGGACATTCGGTGGTATTTTTTTAGGGTACGGTCGCATGTATGGTCGACCATATTGATACCGTATAACGTATGGTCAACTGTTTTGAAAACGTATGGTCGACGGATTATGCGACCGCACGATCGACCGTATGAACCTAGAACTGACTCCGTGTTTAGGAAACTTTCCTAATTCGAGGAGGACTCTTTCCTAATTGAAAGAGGACTCTATATGGAGGTTTTTATCTATATAAAAGATGTCCCTTAGCCTCTCTCACTATTTTAGAACCTAAATTGAAACTCTAAACCTAGGAGAGAAAGAGAGAGAAGAAGAGAAGGAGAAAGAGATTTAGAGAAGAAAGTTGATAGGAAGGTTTTGTAGAGAAAAGTTTTATCTCTCTACAATAAGCTTAAGGTATGGACTTGACTTTGTCGGATAGATCAGATAGAATAGGTTCTTTTCAAATCGATATATGGAACCTAATACAATGATTTGGCTATAGGTTTTCTATGGGAAATCATAGAGAGTAGGGTCGGGATAATTGATAAGGATAAATTGTGATTAAAGGCCATAGAATGAATTTAGGATGAATCCCATTGTTGAGCCAAGAGGAGGAACACGTATGAAAAGTAAAAATTAACTTGACTATGTATGGTTGCAGCTATGGTCGCCATAGGATGAGAAGATAGTCGACCACAGTCGATCGGGAAGAATTCAGGAAATGTATGGTCGCAGGTACGATTGCATATAGTGCGACCATAGGGTATCGACCATACGCCATATGGTCGCATATATTGTGACCATAGGATCTACCATAAGGTATCAACCATACGATAACAACATGTATATTTTGAGATGAAATAATGTTTTCGATTACTATAACTTGGTACAATCGAACCCTAACTTAAATACATTAATTTTTTAGGTTTTCAATAGATTTAAAGTGACTTCCAATGGTTGGGAGGAACAAACATCAATCAAAGGTGAGGGAACAAGACCAGAACTAATTGGATAATAACAAACTATTTTACTTTATTTATCCATTGAAATGCTTGATTCTATGTTTGTATGCTTGTAATGTGCATCTCACATGTCATCCAATATTTCTGTTATTACAGCTTATGCTTATTTATTTCCTATCTATTTATAACATGATGATGATGATGTGAGAAATAGACATGTAATTGTGTGTGTGTGGTTAGTGTGCTTGATGCGAGTGGAGCATCAGGGGGTAGACGTGACATTATGGTTCATCTTGGTCACCAGGCTCTTGCTCTATCTCTACTCAAGTCTTGCCTACTGACATCGTCATATTGCCATTACCTTAGGAGAACTATTACATCGTAGGACACCAGGGGAGGGGGTCTTGGATCGTGTAGTCTTTGACTTTGTTAGAGGGCCTTAGCTCTATCTCTATGGATCTATTGAGGGATGCTGGGTGAGGCATTGGATATATTGGATGGCATTCGGATTAGTTAGTTGCGAGCCTAGTTTGTAAGCACCCACTAATAGGGGCTTATGTGTTTGTATGGGTAGGGTATCAGGGAAAGTGTTGGCGGTGTGTGATCCAGACACTTTAACTCTATCTCTATTCCATGGTGGGGTGGATGTGGGACGATAATGGTGTTTGTTCCATTGGGTGGGCTTATACACCCGTATATAGAGGTGCAGAGGCTGCCAAACCTTTCTATAGCACATTATAAACATAAAAAATAGACTAAATATATGAATTGAATGCATGCATATGTTTGTTGCATTGTTTTGTTTACTCGCTGAGATCAAGTTGGAGAGCTGACCCTCGTATGCACAATTCTTTTTAGTTTCTGATGTTGCAGGTGTTGCCGTTGAAGATTATATCGATGCACCAATGTATGGACATGCGGCGGTTACAAACGAGTAAGCTGTGGAGGACGAATATCACTCGTCAAGCGAATGTTTCAACTATGATTACACTTAGGGTTTAACTTTTGTATTTGGTATTTGTAATGGTTTATTATATTTATGTCTTGGTTACTTGGAGATAACTGGATTATTTAATTATTTATCATGTTAGACCTCAGTTCATTGTTAATAAAACTTTCGTTATTTACTTTATTATCTCTGATTATTATTGTTGAATGTTTTTTGGTTTAACATGGTTGGCACAACCTATACGAGATCCTGGTTTGAACCATTGGTTCTCATGACGGTTCATCACACTACTGGTTAGTCCAGAATTAGGGTGTGACAACTTGGTGTCAAAGCTCTAAGGCTTGCCCAATGGCATCATCGTATCGCCATTACCTTAGGAGAACTATTAAGTCATAGGGCATCAAGGGAGGCGGCCTCAAATCGTGTGGTCTTTGACTTTGTTAGAGGGCCTTAGCTCTATCTTTATGGATGTATTGAGGAAAACTGGGGTGAGGCCTTGGATACATAAGACGACATTCGGATTAGTTAGTTGCGAGCCCAGTTTTCAAGCCCTCACCATTAGGGGCTTACGTGTTGGTAAGGGTAGGGCATCAGGGGAAGGGTTGGCGGTGTGTGATCCAGACAGCTCTATCTCTATTCCATGGTGGGGTGAATGTGGACAACAATGGTGTTTGATCCATTGGGTGGGCTTATACATCCGTATATAGAGGTGCGGTGTCACACCCCAATTCCATACTATTCAGAATGGTGTGATGAACCGCTAACAAACCAATGGTTCAACCAGGATCTCAAGTAGGCTGTATCCGTGTTATCTAAACTCCATACATCCACATTCATAATCAGAGTAAATATATAATAGCGAAAGTCTTATAGTAAAATGAACTAAGAATCTACTGTGATATTAATATTTAAATAGCAAATTATTCTGTAACAACTGAGACATAAGTAAATATCAAATACATGTCCATAATAAATCCAAGTAAAGAAAACTAAGAAAATATCTAATCAAATACACATGAGTTGCACTCGCAAGAGGAGTCATGTGTATCCACTTCAGCTTGAACTTCCATCGCCACTACATTCCCGTACGCTGGAGCATTTACATAATCTTCAATGGTATAACCTGCATCATCAACTAAAAATATTCGACGTCGAAGGGTGAGCACACATCATGGCTCAGTGAGCGAACAAAACAATGCAACAGTACATATGCATGCAATCAATTCATATATTTGGTCTGGTTTATAGTTTGCAATGCGCAATAGAAAGGTTGGGTGGTCAAAGGATAAAGTTTATTGACCCCGCCTCTATACAGGGTGTGGAAGTCTGCCCAAAGGTTAACGTTTATTGTCGTCCCCATCCACCCTAATCATGAACATTATACAACAAAGGTTAACATTTATTGCTGTATAGTGCCATACCAACACGTAAGCCCCTGCTGGTGAGGGCTTGCAAACTGGGCTCGCAACTAACCAATCCTAATGCCAAACAGTGTATCCAAGGCCTCACCCCAGCATCCCTCAGAATGTCCATAGAGATAGAGCTAAGGCCTCCCGGTAGAGTCAGAGACTACAAGGACCGAGACCACCTCCCCTGATACTCTACGACATAATAGTTCTGCTAAAGTAATGGCGATACGATGATGCTAATGCACAAGACTCGAGTTAGAGATAGAGCTAAAGTTCTGAGACCCGTCAAAGGTTAACATTTATTGACGTTCTCATCACACCTCCCCTGATACTCGCTCGCATCAAGTACACCAACCACACACATACAATCACATGCCTATTCCTATCATCATCATCAGCACCATGTTATAAACAATAAAGTAAATATGCATGAACAAGTAATAGAAATATTAGATGACATGTTGTATGCACATTACAAACATAGTCGCATAGAATCAAGCATGGCATTGGACTCAAGAAAAGTGAAAACAGTTTGTTATTAACCAATTAGTTTAGGGTTTCGTTTCCTCACCTTAGCTTGCTAATAGATACTCTTCCAACCTTTAGAATCACCTTTATAATGTTATTATATTACTAGAAGACCTAACAAAGTCGATAAAATTTAATTAGAATTTATTCTAATTTTTAAAAACCATTATGTTAACTGAGGGTCGGAGGTAGGGTCGGAGTCATGATCAACCCTGGGTGCGACCCTGCCCAAATCTGGACTTCCAGAACCCTGAGGGTCGATACTCAGGATCACATAGGGTCGGATGGTCATCGACCCTCTGTGTGACCCTCGGTGGGTTTTGGGAAATTTTTCTCTTTTTAATCCATTCATCGTGTTTGGGGTCCTATGGCTTGCTCCTACAGTCCATTCAACATGCATTCCATGGTCTAGAACCATGAATCATCCACTTAAATAGCTTTCATGTATTCTCCTATGGTTTTCCATGAAAACCTAACCATGGGTTGATGGTTTGGGTTTCTCCGAGATCACACTCTCATCATTATCTAACCTAAGGCCTGTAGAAACTCATGGAATTAGTATCCATACCTGAGAAGAACACTCCTTCTCTGCAACTCTTCTCCTTTTGATTTATTCTCTACCTTGTTTCTCTTCTTCTTCTCTTCTTTCTCTTCTCTTTCTGTCAATTCAATTAGGGTTGTAAATGGAGTGAAAGAGGCTTAGGGACGTCCTTTAAATAGAGTGGAAACATCCTAAAATAAGTCCCTTTGAGATTAGGAAAGAATCCTAATCGAAATTATGGAAATTTCCTAATTTCAGTTTCGGCGGCAACTGAGGGTCGATGGGAGGGTCGATGATCCCGTCGACCGTAGATTTCCTAATGTGTCTGACCCTCCCTGTAAAACAGAGGGTCTGACTTTCTGTCTTGGGGGGTCCGATCCTCCCTTGCTAGGTATGCGACCCTCCTCCTAATTTAAGTATTTTTGGGTCGATTTGATACCTGGGATCAGGAACTCCTTCACGCCCTTGATCCATTTGACTCAACCATGATGGGTAAACCTGGTACAAGGTGGTAAGACCGGGTTGGTTTGATACGGGTCTTACAACTCCCCCCTACTTATAAAAATTTTATCCTCGAAATTGTACGTACCTTCTGAAACAAATAAGTGAGGGTATGGCTTTCGCATAGCATTTTCTTCTTCCCATGTAATTTATTCCATGTCTCTACTTTTCCAGGTGATCTTAACATAATAGATATCTCGATTGCGTAGTCGTTGAACCTTTCGGCTGATGATTTCTGTTGGTGTTACTTCGAATGTCAAATCATCAGTCAATTCTGGTAAATCTACTATTAAAACGTACATTGGATCCTTGACATACTTCTTCAATAGGGAAATATGAAATACGTCATGCACACTTGACATAGATGGTGGTAGTGCAAACTGATAAGCCACTTTCCCACGCTTAGCTAAAATATCATACGGCCCAACATATCTTGGACTTAGTTTCCCTTTCTGTCCGAACCTTTTCAATCCTCGCATAGGTGATACCTTCAAAAATACTTTATCACCTATAACGAACTCAAGATCTCTGCGTCGAGTATCTGCATACTGCTTCTGACGGTTCTGAGTTGTTCTCACTCTTTCCTTGATAATGTCGACCACTCGATAAGTCTCTTCAACAAACTCCAGTCCAACAATACTATGTTCTCCAACTTCATTCCAAAATAAAGGAGTTCGACACTTTCTGCCATAAAGTGCTTCATAGGGTGACATCTGTATAGTAGCTTGATAGCTATTGTTATAAGCGAACTCGATCAGTGGTAATCTTTCATCCCACGATCCCTTGAAGTCAATTACACATGCTCGTAGCATATCTTCTAAAATCTGGATTGTAGGCTCTGACTGTCCATCTGTCTGTGGGTGGAATGCAGTACTGAACTTCAATGTTGTACCCATAGCCTTTTGCAACCCCTCCCAAAACTTGGAAGTAAATCGTAGATCTCTATCGGACGCAATGCTCTCTGGTACACCGTGTAACCAAACAATATTATCCACATGCAGCTTTGCTAACCTTTCGAGTGTATACTGAGGTCTTAGCGGTATGAAGCGAGCTGTTTTAGTCAGACGGTCTACAATCACCCAAACTGTGTCAACTACTCGAGGAGTCAGTGGTAACCCCGTGATGAAGTCCATAGTGATGCAGTCCCATTTCCATGCTGGTTCCAGTAACAGCTGTAACAGTCCTGCGGGTCTTTGTCGTTCAGCCTTTACTTTCTGACAATTTAGGCATTGAGACATGAACTTAGCCACATCTGCTTTCATTCTTCTCCACCAATATAGTTTCTTTAGATCATGATACATTTTTGTACTTCCAAGATGTATCGAATAGATGGTGGTATGGGCTTCTTTCATCAGTCGGTGTCTAATGTCCACATTTTCTGTTTTGGGTACACATATTCTTCCTTTGTACTTCAGTACCTTTTTTTCATCCAAGGTGAACTCAGGGTTAGTCCTACCTTTCTCGATATCTTCTTGTACTGTTCTCAGATAAGGATCTAATTTGATAGCTGTCTTTACTTCATCCATTACGTCCGGTATAATTTTTAATGCCGCGAACATATTTGAAAACCGATGAATAAACACTTGGTTGGTTGATCCATCCGTTGTATCTATCATATATTGCTCATCGCCATGATTGAATACCATTCCGGTAGTACATATAGCTGCAGTTGTACTAATCTCCCCTTGAGATTTTATCATCGCCATTCTTCTCAACGCATCCGCTACTACATTAGCTTTCCCCGGATGATACTGGATATCACAATCATAGTCTTTCAATAGTTCCAGCCATCTTCTTTGCCTCATATTCAACTCCTTCTGATTAAATAAATAAGTAAGACTTTTATGGTCCGATTTGATCTGAAACTTCTCTCCGTGTAGGTAATGTTTCCATCTCTTGACAGCTTGTACTACTGCTGCTAACTCCAAATCATGAGTGGGACAATTTTTCTCATGTGTCTTCAACTGTCTTGAGGCATAAGCAATTACTTATTCTCCTTGCATAAGCACGCATCCTAATCCCAGTCCTGACACATCAGTGTATAGGGTAAATGGCTGTCCGGGAATGGGAATAGTCAAAATCGGAGCGGATATCAATCTGGTCTTCAATGTTTGGAAGCTCTTCTCACATTTATCCGTCCACATAAACTTTTCACCTTTCTTAGTCAAACTGGTGAGAGGTATGGCAATCCGGGAATAGTCTTCCACAAATCTCCGATGATAACCAGCGATACCCAGAAAACTTCTAATTTCTGCAACGCTCTTTGGTGCTTCCCACTTTACAATAGCCTCGATCTTGCTCGGGTCCACTTTGATTCCTTCAGCGGATACTACATGGCCTAGGAAGGCGACTTCACTTAGCCAAAACTCACACTTGGTAAATTTGGCATATAACTTCTCTTTCCTTAAATGCTGTAGGGCGGCGTTTAGGTTCTTGATATGGGTTCTTTGTCCTTGGAATATACCAATATATCATTAATAAATACAATAACCGACGTATCCAACATATCGTGGAAGACCCAGTTCATAAGTTCCATGAAAGTTGCTGGTGCGTTTGTTAATCCAAACGACATGACCAAGAACTCATAATGTCCATATCTGGTCCTGAAAGTTGTTTTAGGAATATCACCATCTTTAATCTTCAACTGATGATAGCCTGACCGAAGATCGATCTTAGAAAATACTTTTGCTCCTTGCAACTGATCGAACAAGTCGTCGATCCGAGGTAGTGGATATGGATTCTTGATTATCAGTTTATTCAACTCTCGATAGTTGATACATAATCGAACGCTACCGTCCTTCTTCTTTACGAATAATACCGGTGCTCCCCATGGTGATATACTGGGTCGAATATAACCCTTGTCCAGCAGTTCCTGTAGTTGCACTTTCAATTCCTTCAGTTCTGTAGGAGCCATTCTATAAGGTGCTTTTGATACTGGTGTGGCTCCGGGTATAAGATCTATCACAAACTCTGTGGCTCGGTCGGGTGGTAATCCTGGTAGTTCCTCCGGAAATACGTCGGGATAGTCCCGCACGACATCAATATCTTTCATTCGTGGTGCTTTCTTGGTTAGGTCGACTACTGATACTAGATACCCGACTGCCCCCTTCTCAAGGCACTTCTTAGCCTTTAGTGCTGAGAGTATGAGCTTGCATTTACGGGGCAGTTTGGTTCCCGCAAAACTAAATTCTACTCCTTCTTTGTCTTTAAATGTTAGCTTCTTTTCGGTGCATAATAGGTTCACAGAATGCCGAGCTAACCAGTCCATTTCCAAGATGACGTCAAAGTCTGCCATCTCCAGTTGGATCAAGACTGCAACTAAGGTTTTCTCGCCAATGAGAACTAGACATGGTCCATAACCTTTCTCTAATTCCACTTCTAACCCCATCGGTGACCGTACAAGTATTTTGTAGTCCAATGTTTTGATGGGTAATTTCAGCTTCTTTCCGAATGACACAGATATAAAGGAATGAGAAGCTCCTGAATCAAAGAGTACTCTGGCGGGTACGCCATTTATAGGTACGATACTTGTGATTTATTTTACTTAGTCTACATGCTCATACAATGTAATTACAAATTAAAAAGGTTTCAGTCATACCAGTGACCACATCGAGTGATGCGGCAGCATCCTCGGTTGTAACCACATATACTCGTCCTTGATGTAACTGCTTCTTGGGCTTAGGACACTCCCTTGCCATATGTCCTGCTTGGTTGCAGTTATAACATTTCGGACCTTCAGGATTTGGCTTTGGCTGATGTTGAGCTACTGGAGTAGTCTTGGGTGCAGTAGTAAAGCCTTGAGCACGGAAGGGTTTAAATGTCTTGTTGTTCCCTCCGTTATAAGCATTTCTGGCTGGCCTTTTTATACCTCTGTTCTGTGTAAAATAACTCTCCTTCTAGCTCGATTCTATAACTCGAGCAATTTGAACAGCTTCGTTATATACCTTCTTTTCCAAGCCTAGAACATGCTCTCTGATGCTTCCTCTAAGCCCCGTGACAAACCTACGTGTCTTAGTGTCTTCTTCTTGCATACTAAGTGGTGCAAAGAAAAACAGCTCCTCATAACGCTGTTGATATGCATCCACCGACATCTGGCCCTGATATAAACTCAGGAATTCCTTCTCCATAGCTTCTCTGAAGCTTCGGGGAAAATATTTCTCAAAGAATGCTTCTTTATAAATAGCCCAAGTCAATAGGGCGTGCTTGGTCAGTAGATATGCCCTGGTAGATTTTCACCAATGATGTGCATCGCCTTTCAGCATGACGGTGGCACATAACACCTTTTCTTCTTCTGTGACAGTCATCATGAGAAAGTTTCTCTCCATCTCGTCGGTCCAGTATGCTGGCCATAACGGATCAGACGGTTTACCAAAATTCCTTGGGCTTCATCTTCAAAAATCTCTCAAACAGTCGAGAGTGATCCATCTGATTGTGGGGGTATGCCCCAAACATAGGTTGTGGATACTGATAATTAACCTGAGATGCTTCCGAATCTGGTACTGGAATTTGTGTAGCTGGTGGTTGAGGTGTTTGAGGTACTGGGTGGTTACCCACCGGTGCTGCAATGGCTTGTCCGGTCTACATGGGTGTAGCATGTGCGGCCTGGAACATAATCCCCATTGCAACTTGCATTTGAGCCTGTGCGTGTTGCATTTGTTGCAGCTGCTGTGCTAGATTCATTACCCCGGTTGCTAACTCCAGGGGTAGAGGTGGCAAGTTGGCAGGATTTGCCTAGTCTAGATTTCCTGGGGGTACAACCTGTGGATTTCCCTGGGCGTATATCTTCTTGGCTAGTTTCCTCCACAGGTGGTGGTGGAACTGCATTTCAGCTTTGCCTGGTTACTCTACGCCCAGACATATTTTCTTCTGAGATTGGTGGTGCCTGAAAATCATCAAAATAGGTGAGACAATCATTTATACTACATGTAGGCACGTTAACCGATGTAAAATTTCAAAATTTTCAGCTCATTCTATGAAAACTACTCTATTTTCTATGCAGGGTCGATAGTATGTCCGACCCTCAGTATCCGACCCTAGGAATGACCTGTTCTTCCCGAGAGCTGAGGGTCGATGGGTATTCGACCCTAGGAATGACCTGTTCTTCCTGAGAGCTGAGGGTCGATGGGAGGGTCGATGATCCTGGTGAAATTGTCCGACCCTCAGACCAAAAATCAGACATTTAAGATCCGATTCTGGGTTAATTCTCTATTATTTCTCTCCCATTTCGACTCGTCTCTCACCTCTGAGTTGCTACAGTGCCACTACGCTATTTTGGTCAGTTTGGATCCGTGTTTTGTCGTCTACATCATCCCTACAGGTATACTTTCTCGTTTTTACCTGTTTTTAGGTTTCCATTTCTAGGTTTTTGTCCCTTCAACTTGTATTTTTCAAATTAAACTTTTTCCAACCGTAAAAATTTAATTTTTATTGGGGGCTTTCGTTATTGTTGTCTCGAGGAACGAAAGCCCTCAAAATTTTTTGAGTTTCATCGGTTGGTTATCGAGAAACTTGAATTTTTGCTCTTTTTGACCTAATTTGTCAAAATTTTTGATTTCTCGCAATTTCTTCAAATTGGACTTCATTAGCTAGAATTTTCTACTGTCTGAGTGTTTTAGAATATGTTGGAACCTACGTAAGTCCTCCTGCCCACGTGTATGGGTGACAAGTGAGGCTTTAGGCCAACTTACGTCGTTATAATGTCAAATTTCAGATTTTTATCCTATTAACTCATTATCTGTTTTTCTTTCCTATTTGACAGATACCATTGCTCGTACCAAGGTACCCAGAGTTCTTGATCCCCTTCGCTTCCGCTCCAACGTAGCCGAGGCACAGTATTCCCACTACGCTCGTAAGAAGGTAAAGGGTGGTTGTATGGTGAACTTGGCTGAGTTAGCCTTGTTCAACGTGGAGAGGGCCTTTGGTGATATGGGGTGGCTCCCTGTCATCACTTACGACGCTTGCACATGCCCGGATTTAGTGCGACAATTTTACTGTAATCTCCAGGTGGTGGGGGATTACAATGATGTGGATAGGGGTTACCAGCTACGCATCACAAGCTATGTCAAGGGGTTGAACATTTCATTCGATTATCGGCAACTGGCTGACCTACTGGGCATTCCCTATGATGGCCCCATGGTTTACTGTGTCCTGGAGAGCCCCAGTTCGTTTCCACAGAGATGAGGGCTGAGATTTATAGTCAGCTACTAGGACCTGATCGCTGGCAGATGAGACCTTGCTATATGCGTCCGGCTCCACGGGTCTTTTGCAGGATTATCCAGCATAATCTGATTCCGCAGAGTGGCCATTACGAGAGGGTTTCTCAGCTGACCCAGTATCTCCTGTACAGTATTTGCACTAGACAGCCCGTCTGCCTTCCATACATCATCATGCGGACTATGGCCAGTGCCACATTGCCCAGTCATAGGGGTAATCTACCCTATGGATGTATGATCACTGTTCTGCTTACCCGCCAGGGGGTTGATTTAGTGGATGAGAAGACTCAGGAGACAACCTTCTCGTCGCCTCTAGATTGGGACGCTATCTGCAAGATGGGTATGCGGGATGCCCAAGTCAGTGATGAGGAGAGGAACGAGAAGGTGTGCCCTCACACTCGCATCGAGATTGCTAATGCTGAGGCAGCTGCTGCCGCTGCTAGAGTTCATGCGGATCCTGTCGATGACGATGACCGCATGTATATGGATGTTGACTCGATACCACCGCCTTCACCTACGCATGCGGCTGGAGCTGGTACTTCCTCTGCGACGGGTCCTGCCCCTGAGACTGGTCCTTCTCATGCGGCTGGTCCTTTACGCCCACCTTCTGATATGATGGAGATGTTGCATGAGATCAGAGAGGCTCAGCACAGATCTGATCTGAGGATGGAGGAGCTTCTAGTCGCCCAGCGCCGGACTGATTAGCGGGTGGCTGATCTCACAGCTAGTCTTCAGGCGACTCAGACTCAGGTGGTCTGGTTTACTAGAGTCTATGCCGAGGACTATGACAGAGATCGTGAGGCACCGCCTCCTCCTTCACCTCCAGCTTCTTGATTGTATTTATTTTCTTTGTACTACAGAGTAACTGTCTGGGTTGTGGCCTGTACTCTGCTTTAGTTTAGTTATGTATATACGTTTGTTGCTCTTTCCTTGTATGTAAAATTGTTTTCCCTTTAATAAATGCATTATTCTCTTTTTAAATTAGTCTCAAACATCATTTGTGCTTATAATGTATTAAAATTACTGTTTTTACTTTTATCCTATCTCAGTTCACAATTGTCTTGAATGTATGCTAGTTCAGCGGACAGGGCCTGAGATGCTCTGATACCAAGTTGTCACACCCCAATTCCGTACTATTCAGAATGGTGTGATGAACCGCTAACAAACCAACGGTTCAACCAAGATCTCAAGTAGGCTGTATCCGTGTTATCTAAACTCCATACATCCACATTCATAATCAGAGTAAATATATAATAGCGAAAGTCTTATAGTAAAATGAACTGAGAATCTACTATGATATTAATATTTAAATAATAAATTATTCTGTATCAACTGAGACATAAGTAAATATCAAATACATCTCCATAATAAATTCAAGTAAAGAAAACTAAGAAAATATCTAATCAAATACACATGAGTTGCACTCGCAAGAGGAGTCATGTGTATCCACTTCAGCTTCAACTTCCATCGCCGCTACGTTCCCGTACGCTGGAGCATTTACATAATCTTCAACGGTATAACCTGCATCATCAACTAAAAATATTCGACGTCGAGGGGTGAGCACACATCATGGCTCAGCGAGCAAACAAAACAATGCAACAGTACATATGCATGCAATCAATTCATGTCTTTGGTCTGGTTTATAGTTTGCAATGCGCAATAGAAAGGTTGGGTGGTCAAAGGTTAACGTTTATTGATCCCGCCTCTATACACAGGGTGTGAAAGTCCGCCCAAAGGTTAACGTTTATTGTCGTCCGCATCCACCTTAATCATGAACATTATACAACAAAGGTTAACGTTTATTGTTGTATAGTGCCATACCAACACGTAAGCCCCTGCTGGCGAGGGCTTGCAAACTGGGCTCGCAACTAACTAATCTTAATGCCAAACAGTGTATCCAAGGCCTCAATCCAGCATCCCTCAGAATGTCCATAGAGATAGAACTATGGCCCCCCGGTAGAGTCTGAGACTACAAGGACCGAGACCACCTCCCCTGATACTCTACGACATAATAGTTCTGCTAAAGTAATGGCGATACGACGATGCTAATGCACAAGACTCGAGTTAGTGATAGAGCAAAAGTGCTGAGACCCGTCAAAGGTTAACGTTTATTGACGTTCTCATCACACCTCCCCTGATACTCGCTTGCATCAAGTACACCAACCACACACATACAATCACATGCCTATTCCTATCATCATCATTAGCACCATGTTATAAACAATAAAGTAAATATGCATGAACAAGTAATAGAAATACTGGATGACATGTTGTATGCACATTACAAACATAGTCGCATAGAATCAAGCATGGCATTGGACTCAAGAAAAAAAAAATAGTTTGTTGTTAACCAATTAGTTTAGAGTTCTGTTTCCTCACCTTAGCTTGCTAATAGATACTCTTTCAAGCTTTAGAATCACCTTTATAATGTTATTATATTGCTAGAAGACCTAACAAAGTCGATAAAATTTAATTAAAATTTATTCTAATTTTTAAAAACCATTCTGTTAACTGAGGGTCTGAGGTAGGGTCAGAGTCATGATCGACCCTAGGTGCGACCCTCCCCAAATCAGGACTTCCAGAACCCTGAGGGTCGATACTCAGGATCACATAGGGTCGGATGGTCATCGACCCTCTGTGTGACCCTCGGTGGGTTTTGGTCAATTTTCTTCTTTTTAATCCATTCTTCGTGTTTGGGGTCCTATGGCTTGCTCCTACAGTCCATTCAACATGCATTCCATGGTCTAGAACCATGAATCATCCACCTAAATAGCTTTCATGTATTTCCCATGGTTTTCCATGAAAACCTAACCATGGGTTGATGGTTTGGGTTTCTCCGAGATCACACTCTCATCATTATCTAACCTAAGGCTTGTAGAAACTCATGGAATTAGTATCCATACCTGAGAAGAACACTCCTTCTCTGCAACTCTTCTCCTTTTGCTTTCTTCTCTACCTTTTTCTCTTCTTCTTCTCTTCCTTCTCTTCTCTTTCTCTCAATTCAATTAGGGTTGTAAAAGGAGTGAAAGAGGCTTAGGGACGTCCTTTAAATATAGTAGAAACATCCTAAATTAAGTCCCTTTGAGATTAGGAAAGAATCCTAATCGAAATTATGAAAATTTCTGAATTTCAGTTTCGGCGGCAACTGAGGGTCGATGGGAGGGTCGATGATCCCGTCGACCCTAGGTTTCCTAATGTATCCGACCGTCCATATAAAATAGAGGGTCTGACTTTCTATCTTGGGGGGTCCGACCCTCCCTTGCTGGGTATGCGACCCTCCCCCTAATTTAAGTGTTTTTGGGTCGATTTGATACTTGGGATCACGATCTCCTTCACGCCCTTGGTCTATTTGACTCAACCATGATGGGTAAACCTGGTTCAAGGTGGTAAGACTGGATTAGTTTGATACGTTTCTTACATGCGGTGGCCACCAAACCTTTCTATAGCACATTGCAAACTTAAAAAATAGACCAAAGATATGAATTAAATGCATGCATATGTTTGTTGCATTGTTTTATTTACTCACTGGGCTCAAGTTGCTCGTGTGTGTAATTTTTTTTAGCTTCTGATGTTGCAGGTGTTACCGTTGAAGATTATATCGATGTGCCAACGTATGGACATGTGGCGGTTATGGACGAGTAAGCTGTGGAGGATGAATATCACTCGTCAAGCGAGTATTTTAACTATGATTACGCTTTGTGTTTAACTTTTGTAATTGGTATTTGTAATAGTTTATTATATTTATGTTTTGGTTACTTTGAGATAACTGAATTATTTAATTATTTATGATGTTAGACCTCAGTTCATTATTAATAAAACTTTCACTATGTATTTTATTATCTCTGATTATTACTGTGGAATGTGTTTTGGTTTAACATGGTTGGCACAGCTCGAGATCCTGGTTTGAACAATTAGTTCTCATGATGATTCATCACACCATTGGTTAGTCCAAAATTGGGGTGTGACAACTTGGTATCAGAGCTCTAAGGCTTTGCCCATCAAACTTGAATACTTCTACAAGAGTCATGAGCTAAGTTAGGATAAACTTAAAAGCTTTAATACAAACACACCATAAGCACCGGTGTTGGTTGAGACAGAACTTAAATAAGACAATAATGTACATAAAAAAGGTGAAACCATATGTGTATACAGACATAAGAAAAAGAAAATCTAAACGTATCCTGATAAACAAATAACATAGGATATGGTCTGTAAGTCAGGCAGTTGCTTGAGTACACAAAGGATATAGTATGGTAGCAATAAGGAAGCATCTATAAGTGGAAAATTAGAATACCGAATTGACACTTACAAGATGGGAAACTCGATGTATGATAAAGGAAGAAGGAAAAATGCCAGTAACGCCTAAATCCCTGCTAAGGTAAAGGGAAAAATCTCGGGCCAAATCCAACAGAGAAAGTAGAACAATGCCCATATGCAAAAATAAGAGTAACTTTAAAAGTAGATAAAACTATACATCGGGGTGACGTCGAGACTCAAAGTGAGATCCTCTACACACTGATCCATCGCCCGCTGAGCATTAACAAGAGGTTGTAACCTGACCCTACCACTACCAGGGTCAAGAATAGGTATAGAGAACTGTAAGACCCACACTCCACTAACCTGGTCTAACTGTGTCGTGCTATGTCTTCCCATCATTTCTGGACTAAGTGGACCGATCTTTTAAAGATGGATCACAAGTTAGGTATGAGAATCAAGTTAAAAACACTGAAAACATACCTATGGTCGAATACCTGGGTAGCTCTGGTCGACCATATGGTAAGAATGAAAATCTCAAACCAAGAACCCCACGGTTGATGATTTTGACCTTACGGTCGATGGGTTCTGTGACCGTAGCCATCGATCGTACGTCAGCCCTTTTTCACTCTTTTAGATCATTAGTAAACCCTAGAGAAAGAGAAGAAAGAGAAGGAGAAGAAAAAAAGGCTAAAGAGAGGATTTGCTGATAAGAGATTGGCTCTCTATCACAGGCAAAAGTATGAACCTAATCTCTAAAGATGTTAAAAATTATAGACTCAGGATTCTATAGAGGATTGGGGATGTCAACCTATCATAATCCATGTGATTCCTTGAGTAATTTCGAAGGATAACCATGGGGGATGAGTTTGGTGATTAGGGTTGATGAGAAACTACTAAAGATGACCAAAGGATGACCTTTGAATAAATCCAATTAAAGAGTAGAGGATTTTACCCAGGAAGAACTCGAATTGAATATAGTCTGTGACTAAATATCTCAAGGTCGCAGGTACGGTCAACCATAGCATGACCAACTTGACCAAAGGATCGACCATAGGCATTCGGGAAGATCCAGAAACCATATGGTCGCAACTACAGTCGCACCATATGCGACTGTAGGGGATCGACCGTAGGCAGTAAGGTCGATATAGTATGAGACCATAGGACCAATAAGACACCTATCAGTGCTCTGTTTTGATTTTCTACTACTGTAACATGTTATATATGAACCGTAACTTAAATTCATATAACTTTTAGGTTGTTAAATTGATTGAAAGAGAATTTCAAGACTTGGAAGGAGATCAAGTATTGCTAACAAGTGAGGAAACAAGACCTAAACTAATTGGATAGTAACAAACTGTTTATTTTTATTGAGTCCAATGCCTTGATTGATTCTATGCTTGTATGCTTGTAATTTTTATCTCACATGTCATCCAATATTTCTGCTATTATTATTCATGCATATTTAATTCTATTTATTTATAACATGATGATGATGATGATGTTAGGAATAGTCATGTGAATGTATGTGTGTGGTTGGTGTGTTGGATGCGAGTGGAGCATCAGGGGGAGGACATGGCATGGTGGTCTTTGACCTCGTCACCATACTCAAGCTCTATCTCTACTCAAGTCTTGTCCACTAATATCATCGTATCGTCATTACCTTAGTAGAACTATTATGTTGTAGGGCATCTAGGGAGGTGGTCTCGGACCATGTGGTCTCTGACTCTATCGAGGGGCCTTAGCTCTATCTCTTTGAATGTATTGAGGGATGCTGGGGTCAGGCCTTGGATACATTGTTTGGCATTAGAATTGGTTAGTTGCGAGTCTAATTTGTAAGCCCTCGCCAATAGGGGCTTACGTGTTGGTATGGGTAGGTCATCAGAGGAATTATTGGCGGTGTTTGATCTGGACACTTTAGCTCTATCTCTATTCCATGGTAGGTGCATGTGGGGTGGCAATGGTGTTTGATCCATTGGACAGATTCACACAGTCGTGTATAGAGGTGCGGGAGCCATCAAACCTTTCTATAGCACACTGCAAACTTAAAAACCCAACCAATGATATGAATTGAATGCATGCATATGTTTATTGTATTATTTTGGTTGCTCACTGAGCCATGATATGTGCTCACCCTTTCGACGTCGAATATTTTTCGTTGATGATGCAGGTCATACTATTGAAGATTATATGAATGCGCCGACGTATGGATACGTTGCCGCCATGGACGTAGAAGCTATTGAAGATGCGCATGATTCATCATGCGTGTGCAATCAGTGCATATTTGATTAGTTTAGCTATATTTAATTAATGGAACATGTAATGGATTATTTACTTTTATGTATTGAGTTTTAGAGATATTCGGATTAATTATTAATTATCAATGTTAGATACTCTGTTCATTATCTGTAAGACTTCTGCTTATTTGTTTATTACCTCTGATTATTAATGTGGAATCTGTATGTGGTTTGATATGGTGGGTATGACCTATACAAGATCCTGATTGAACCGTTGATTTATTGGCGGTTCATCACACCATTCTGGTTAGAACAAAATTGGGGTGTGACAACTTACTATTAGAGCATCTCAGGTTCTACCCATCTACCTAACTACTTCCACATGAGTCATGAACTAAGTTAGGATAAAAAATTAAAAGCTATAATAAGAACACACCATAAGCACCTGTGTTTTATGAGACATAAACTAAGAAAGAGAATAATGCATATAAGTAAATGGGAAACCAATTATATATATATATATATCCAAATGGGAGTAAGACAAGATACATTGGAATCAGAGTACAGTCCAAAACCTGGATAGTTACTCTATATTATAAAAAGGGAAAAAGAAATAAATAATATCATGGAGCTAGAAGTGCTGGAGGAGGAGGTGCCTCACGATCTCTATCATAGTCCTCAGCATATACTCTCGCGAGCTAGGCCACTTGAGTCTGAGTCTCTCAGAGACTAGCTGTCAGATCTGCTATCTGCTGGTTTGTAGAGCGCTGGGCATCTGGAAGCTCTCCTACTCTCCAATCAGTCACGCGCTGAGCCTCCTGAATCTCATGAAATAGCCCCATCTTGTTAGGTGGTTGTGGGCATGAAGGGCCAACTGAATGAGAAGCCCGAGAAGGGTCAGCTCTAGTAGAATTATGTGGTGATGGAGGAAGGATGGCATCAACATCCATGTACATCCAATCATCATCCTCCTCATCATCACTCACGTGTGCCTCTACTGCTGCCTCTGCTACTGCTGCTACTGCTACCTTTGCATCTGCTGCCGCTACTCAAGTGAGAGGATGTCTCATAGCATTCCTCTCAACATCACTGACCTGTATCTCACTTATGCCCATCCTACTGATGGCCTCCCAATCAAGGTCAGTTGAGAATGTGCCCTCAAGGATCCTCTCATCTACTAGGTCCACCTGTAGACGAGCGAATAGGGTAGAGATCAACCACCCATAGTGCAAGTTACCTCTCGAGTCAGGCAACATAGCTTTGTGCAAAGTCCAAAGAATAATATATTGGAGGCAGATAGGCTGCCTAGTACGAATATAGTATAGTAGGTACTGGGTCAGCTGTGGGACCATCTCGTAATGTCTACCCTGGGAAATAAGATTATGCTAGATGATCTTGCAGTAGACCCATGGCTCTGGATGCATGTTGACTACTTTCATCTCCCAGTGGTCTTCCCATTGAATTTGGTTATCTATTTCTGCACACACCTGTGTAGATAGAAACTGTGGCTCCCTGAGAGCACAGTAAACCAACTGACCATTATTTGAGATGCCTAAGAGATTAGCCAACTCCTGACAGTTGAGATAGATCGGAATCCCTTTCACCCAACTGGTGATCCGAAGCTCTCTACCCCTGTCAACATCCTCTAAATCACCCTCTACCTCTAGGTCACAATAGAACTGCTGGACCAAGTTTGGGCGAGTGCAAGCCTCGTACTGAATCACTGGAAGCCAGCCCATATCACCAAATTCCCTCTCCACATCAAACAGGGTTAAGTGGACTAAGTTCACACACCGACCCCTTTCCACTTTCTTTCAATTAAACCAAGGGTATTATGTTTCTACTTCCACGAACTGGAAGTGTCTTGGGTTATGAACTCGAGGAACCTTAGTGCGAACCACGATAACTGCAAGAGAAAAAAATAAGGAAAACAAGTTAGATAAATTTGAAAATTTGACAGCATAACAACGTAAAGTGGGCAAAAGCCTCACTTTTTACCCAAACATTTGGGTAGGAGGACTTACATAGATCCAAACCATCCTGCAAGGCTCATACAATCAGAAATTTAAACTAGGTAGGTAGAATTTGAAGAAATTTTGACAATTGGGAAAAACCCCTAAAATTTAGATAAAAAATGAAAATTTTCAAGTTTCTACTAAACTAACCGATGAAACTCGAATTTTCATGGGGGCTTTCATCCATTGGGTAGCCAATAGCAATAACCCCCAATAAAAATCAAATTTTTACGATCAGAAAAATATTAATTTGAAGAAAACCCTATAAATGGTGCAAAACCTAGGTATGAAAGCTTAAAAATGGAGAAAAGTAGAGAACATACCTCAAGGAATGGAATGGAGATCGTGGATCAATGGAAAAATCACCAAGTTCGTACGGTAGACACTGTAGCAACTCAGTGGTTGCGAGTTGAGTTGTGACCGTAGGAAGGGAAAGAAGAATGAGAGGGAAAAATCTCTAAAACAGGTTTAAAAACCTAATTTTGAGCCATACGGTCGCACAATTCGACCAAAACCATCGACCGTATGATCGACCATAGGGTCTTGGTAAGTTGCCAGGATTTTGAAGGTCGCCCCTATGGTCGCACAACATGCGACCGTAGGCCATCGACCGTATGACTGACTGTTGTCTACATCTTGATTTTGTTCGAACTTTTTCCTATTAATGTTGTTCTTCTCTCACTTTCCATTGTGAGACTAACCTAATACTACTATTTTATTTTGTCTCACATGTGTAGCTTTGCCAATAACATACCACCCAAGAGTTTAAATGGCTGGGTGCAAAGTAAGCAGAAGGAGATAGAATGTAAACCCATCTCCACCACCTATGGAGACTAATGACAATGAAGGTCAGCAAGGATAGGGAGGAAATATTGAGGCTCAAAATGCTGCACCTCAGAATGTTCACACCCAAGCCAATCCAACCAACTTACCTGCACCACCTACCGATTTGGCTACTGTGGTGATGAATTTGGCATAGCAAATGCAACATATACAACAAATGCAAGCCAAGATGCAAACTGGTGGTAGCAACACTGTACGCTAAGCACCGCAAACATGAGTAGTAGAAGGCCAAGTGTAAAACCCTGAAGCACCGCAAGGCGGGTATAACTAAGGTAATTATCACTACCAACCACTTATGTATGGGGCATATGCATAGTATCAGCTTGATCACTCTCAATTAATCGAGCGTTTTCTGAAGTTGAAGCCAAAGGAATTCATGGGCAAGCCATCAGATCCGTTGTGGCCAGCTCACTAGATCGATGAGATGGAAAGAAACTTTATGATGATGACTATAAATGAAGAGGAAAAAGTATTATGTGCCACTTTTATGCTGAAAGGTGATGCACACCATTGGTGGAAATCTACTCGGAGTTATCTGTTAATGAAGCACGCCCAATTGACCTGGGCTATCTATAAAGAAGCATTCTTTGAGAAGTATTTTCCCAGGAGTTTCATAGACCAAATGGAAGAGGAGTTCTTGAGTCTGTATCAAAGACAAATGTCAGTAGACGCTTATCAGCAGCGTTATGAAGAACTATTCTTTTTTGCTCCCTCTAGCATGCAGGAGGAAAATTCCAAAACCCAAAGGTTCGTCATGGGACTTAGGGGAAGTATCCGTGAGCATGTACTGGGATTGGAAAAGAAGATTTATAATGAAGCTGTACAGATTGCTCGAGTAATGGAATCAAGCCAGAGGAAAAGTTATTTTGCTCAGAGTAGAGGTATAAAGAGGCCCAATGGAAACTCATACAATGGAGGAAACCCAAAGATATTTAAACCCTTCCGTATTCAAGGCTTCAATGCTGCAGCCAAGACTACTCCGATAGCCCAACTTCAATAGAAGCAAAGTAATGTTGGAGTCAAATGTTACAATTGCAATCAAGTAGGACATTATTCAAGAGTGTGTCCTAAGCCAAGGAAGTAGCTACAACAAGGGAAAGTTTATGCAGTTACTTCTGAGGATGCTGTTGCATTGCCTGATGTGGTCTCAGGTATGACCTGAACCTTTCATTTGTACTACCTTGTATGAGCATATAGATTAATATAAGAAGAAATTCACAGGTATCGTATTAATGGCTTACCCACCAGAGTACTCGTTGACTCTTGAGCTACTCATTCTTTTATATCTGTGTCATTTGGAAAGAAGTTAAATCTACCCCTTAGACCTTTAGACTGCAAACTGATTCTACGATTACCTATGGGATTAGAAGTGGAACTAGACAAAGGTTATGGACCATGTCTAGTTCTTATCGACGAATCGAGTATTGCTAACAGGTGAGGGAATAAGACCTAAACTAATTGGATAATAACAAACTGTTTATTTTTATTGAGTCCAATGCCATGATTGATTCTATGCTTGTATGCTTGTAATGTGTATCTCACATGTCATCCAATATTCCTGCTATTACTATTCATGCATATTTTATTCTGTTTATTTATAACATGATGATGATGATGATGCTAGGAATAGGCATGTAAATGTATGTGTATGGTTGGTGTGTTGGATGCGAGTGGAGCATCAGGGGGAGGACATGGCATGAGGGTCTTTGACCTTGTCACTAGACTCTAGCTCTATCTCTACTCAAGTCTTGCCCACTAATATTGTCGTATCATCATTACCTTCGCAGAACTATTACATCATAGGGAATCAGGGGAGGTGGTCTCGGACCGTGTGGTCTCTGACTCTGTCGGGGGACCATAGCTCAATCTCTATGGACTTATTGGGAGATGCTAGGGTGAGGCCTTAGATACATAGTTTGGCATTAGGATTGGTTAGTTGTAAGCCCAGTTTGCAAGCCCTCGCCAATAGGGACTTACATGTTGGTATGGGTAGGGCATCAGGGAAAGTATTGGGGTGTCACACCCCAATTTTGCACTATTCAGAATGGTGTGATGAACCGCTAGCGAACCAATGGTTCAACCAGGATCTCGGATAGACGATATCCGTTTTATCTAAACCTCATATATCTACATTCATAATCAGAATAAATACACAATAGCGGAAGTCTTATAGTAAAATGAACTGAGAATCTACTGTGATATTAATATTTAATTAACAAATTATTCTGTGTCAACTAAGACATAAATAAATATCAAATACATGTCTTTACTAAATCTAAATAATGAAAATAACATCTAATCGAATACACATGACTTGCACTCGCAAGAGGAGTCATGCGTATCCACTTCATCTTCAACTTCCATCGCCGTCATGTGCCCGTACACTAGAGCATTGACATAATCTTCGATGGTAGTACTTGCATCATAAACTAAAAATATTCGACGTCGAGGGGGTGAGCACACATTATGGCTCAGTGAGCCAACAAAACAATGCAACAATACATATGCATGCAATCAATTCATATCTTTGGTCTGGTTTAAAGTTTGCAATATGCAATAGAAAAGTTTGGGTGGTCAAAGGTTAACGTTTATTGACCCCTCCTCTATACATAAGTGTGTGACGCCGCCCGAAGGTAACGTTTATCGTTGACGCACAAGCACTCAATTCATGAACAATTTACAACAAAGGTTAACATTTATTGTTGTACATTGCCATACCAACACGTAAGCCCCTGCTGGCGAGGGCTTGCAAACTTGGCTCGCAACTAACCAATCCTATGCCAAACAGTGTGTCCAAGGCCTCACCCCAGCATCCCTCAGAACGTCCATAGAGATAGAGCTAAGGCCCCCCGGTAGAGTCAAAGACTACAAGGACTGAGACCACCTCCCCTGATACTCTATGACGTAATAGTTCTGCTAAAGTAATGGCGATACGATGATGCTAATGCACAAGACTTGAGTTAGAGATAGAGCTAAAGTGCTGAGGCCCAGCCTATGACACCCCCCTGATACTCACTCGCATCAAGTACACCAACCACACACATACATTCACATGCCTATTCTTATCATCATCATCATTATCATGTTATAAACAATAAAGTAAATATTCATGAACATTAAATAGAAATATCGGATGACATGTTGAATGCACATTACAAGCATGTTCGCATAGAATCAACCATATCATTGAACTCAAGAAATAAAATAGTTTATTATTAACCAATTAGTTAAGAGTCTTGTTTCCTCAACTTAGCTTGTTAGTGGATCCTCTTTCAAGCTTTAAAATCACCTTTATATTGTTATTATATTGCTAGAGGACCTATCAAAGTCGATATAATTTAATTAGAATTAATTTTGAATTTAAAAACCATGCTGTTAATTGGGGGTCGGAGCTAGGGTCTGAGTTATGATCGACCCTGGGTGTGACTACCTCTATTCTGGGCTTCCTGAACACTGGGGGTCGATGCTCAGGGTCTGGTAGGGTCCATTGGCCATCGACCCCCATGCAACCCCCTGTGGGTTTTGTCGATTTTTCTTCCTTCAGCCCATTCTTCGTGTTTGGGGTCCTATGGCTTGCTCCTATAGTCCATTCCACACATGTTCTATGGCCTAGAACCATGATTCATTCACCTATATGGCTTTCATGATTTCTCCCATGGTTTTCCATGAAAACCTAACCATGGGTTGATGGTTTGGGTTTCTCCGAGATCATACCCTCTTCATTATCTACTCTAAGGTCTTTAGAAACTCATGGAAATAGTATCCATAATTGAGAAGATTACTCCTTCTCTGCAACTCTTCTCCTTTTGCTTTCTTCTCTTCTTTCCTTCTCTTCTTCTTCTCTTCCTTTTCTTCTCTTTCTCTCAATTCAATTAGGGTTCTAAAAGGAGTGAAAGAGGCTTAGGTACATCCTATTTATAGTGTAGAAACTCCTAAAATAAGTCCCATTGAGATTAGGAAGGAATCCCATTGAAATTAGGAAAGTTTCCTAATTTCTCTTTTTACCGAGTACCGGGGGTTCGATAGGGGGGGTCGGAGATCCCGTCGACCCCTGATCCTTAAAATGTCTGACCCCCCATATAAAACTAGGGGTCCGACTTCTATACTAGGGGGGTCCGACCCTCCCTTGCTAGGTATGCGACCCTCCCCTTATTTTAGTATTTTTGGGTCAGTTTAATACTTGGGATCGTGATCTCCTTCATGCACTTCGTCCATTTGGCTCAACCATGATGGGTAGACCTGGTTCAAGGTGGTAAGACCGGGTTAGTTTGATACGGGTCTTAAAACTCCCCCTACTTATAAAAAATTTTATCCCCGAAATTGTTCATACCTTCAGAGTCAAATAGATGAGGGTATTGCTTTCGCATAGCATTCTCTTCTTCCCTTGTAATTTTTTTCATGTCTCTACTTCTCCAAGTGACCTTAACATAATAGATATCTCGATTGCGTAGTCGTTGAACCTTTCGGCTGGTGATTTCAGTTGGTGTTACTTTAAAGGTCAAATCATCAGTCAAATCAGGTGGATCTACTGTCAGAACATGCGTTGGATCCTTGACATACTTCTTCAATAAGGAAATATGAAATACGTCATGCACACTAGACATAGATGGTGGTAGTGCTAACTGGTTAGACACTTTCCCACGTTTAGCTAAAATCTCAAATGGTCTGACATATCTTGGACTTCGTTTCCCTTCCGAACCGTTTCAGACCTCGCATAGGCGATACCTTCAAGAATACTTTATCACCCACGACGAACTCAAGATCTCTGCGTCGAGTATCTGCATATTGTTTCTGACGATTCTGAGCTGTTCTCACTCTTTCCTTGATAATGTCGACCACTCGACAAGTCTCCTCAACAAATTCAGGTCCAACGATACTACGTTCCCCAACTTCATTCCAAAACAACGGAGTTCGACACTTTCTATCATACAGTGATTCATAGGGTCACATCTGTATGGTAGCCTGATAGCTGTTGTTATAAGCGAACTCGATCAGTGGTAACTTTTCATCCCATGATCCTTTAAAATCAATTACACATGCTCGTAGCATATCTTCTAGAATCTGAATTGTACGCTCTGACTGTCCATCTGTCTATGGATGGGATGCAGTACTAAACTTCAATGTTGTACCCATAGCCTTTTGCAATCCTTCCCAAAACTTGAAAGTAAATCATGGATCTCTATTGGACACAATGCCCTCTGGCACACCGTGTAATCGAACAATATTATCCACATACAGCTTTGCTAACCTTTCTAGTGTATACTGAGGTTGTATCGGTATAAAGTGAGCTATTTTGATCAGGCGGTCTACAATCACCCAAACTGCGTCAACTACTCGAGGAGTCAATGGTAACCCTGTGACGAAGTCCATAGTGATGCAGTCCCATTTCCATGCTGGTTCGGGTAACGACTGTAACAGTCCCTTTACTTTCTGACAATTTAGGCATTGAGACACGAACTTAGCTACGTCTGCTTTCATTCCTCTCCACCAGTATAATTTCTTTAGATCATGATACACTTTTGTACTTCCCGGGTGTATCGAATAGATGGTGGTATGGGCTTCTTTCATCAGTCGGTGTCTAATGTCCACACTTTCTATTTTGGGTACACATATTCTTCCTTTGTACTTCAATACCTTCTCTTCGTCCAAGGTGAACTCAGGGTTAGTTCTACCTTTTTCGATGTAGTCCTGTACCGTTCTCAGGTAAGGGTCTGATTTGATAGCTGTCTTCACTTCATCAATTATATTCGGTATAATCTTCAATGCAGCGAACATATTGGAAAACCGATGAATGAAGCCTTGGTTGGCTGATCCATCCGTTGTATCTATCACATACTGCTCATTGCCGTGATTGAATACCATCCCAGTAGTACACATTGCTGCAGTTGTGCTAACCTCTCCTTGAGATTTTATCATTGCCTTTCTGCTCAATGCATCCGCTACTACATTAGCTTTCCCCGGATGATATTGGATATCACAATCATAGTCTTTCAATAGTTCCAGCCATCTTCTTTGTCTCATATTCAACTCCTTTTGATTAAATAAATAAGTAAGACTTTTATGGTCCGATTTAATCTGGAACTTCTCTCCGTATAGGTAATGTCTCCATATCTTGGCAGCATGTACTACTGCCGCTAACTCCAAATCATGAGTGGGATAATTTTTCTCATGTGTCTTTAACTGTCTTGAAGCATATGCAATTACTTGTTCTCTTTGCATAAGCACACATCCTAATCCCAGTCCTGACGGATTTGTGTATAGGGTAAATGGCTGTCCAGGAACAGGAATAGTCAAAATCGGAGCGGATATCAATCTGGTCTTTAAGGTTTGGAAGCCCTTCTCGTATTTATCCGTCCACACAAACTTTTCATCTTTCTTGGTCAGACTGGTGAGAGGTACGATAATCCGGGAATAGTCTTCCACAAATCGCCGATAATAACCAGGGAGACCCAGAAAACTTCTAATTTCTGCAACGCTCTTTGGTGCTTCCCACTTTACAATAGCCTCGATCTTGCTGGGATCCACTTTGATTCCTTCAGCGGATACTACATGGCCTAGGAAGGCGACTTCACTTAGCCAAACTCACATTTGGTAAATTTGGCATATAGCTTATCTTTCCTTAAATGCTGTAGAGTGGCGTTTAGATTCTTAATATGGGTTTCCTTGTCCTTGGAATATACCAATATATCGTCAATAAATACAATAACCGACGTATCCAACATATCGTGGAAAACCCGATTCATAAGTTCCATGAAAGTTGCTGGTGCGTTTGTTAATCCAAAAGACATGACCAAGAATTCATAATGTCCATATCTGGTCTTGAAAGCTGTCTTAGGAATATCACCTTCTTTAATCTTCAACTGATGGTAGCCTGATTGAAGATCGATCTTAGAAAATAATTTTTCTCCTTGCAACTGATCGACCAAGTCATCGATCCGAGGTAGTGGATATCGATTCTTGATTGTCAGTATGTTCAGCTCCCGGTAGTCGATACATAATCGCACGCTACCGTCCTTCTTCTTTCCGAATAATACTGGCGCTCCCCATGGTGATATACTGGGTCGAATATAACCCTTGTCTAGTAGTTCTTGTAGTTGTACTTTCAATTCCATTAGTTCAGTAGGAGCCATTCGATAAGGTGCTTTTGATATTGGTGCGGCTCCAGGTATAAGATCTATCACAAACTCCGTGGCTCGGTTGGGTGGTAATCCTGGTAGTTCCTCAGGAAATACGTCAGGGTAGTCCCGCACGACATCAATATCTTCCATCCGTGGTGCTTCTTTGGTGAGGTCGACCACTGATACTAGATATTTGACTGCTCCCTTCTCAAGGCACTTCTTAGCCTTTAGTGCTGAGAGTATAAGCTTGCATTTACGGGGAAGTTTGGTTCCCACAAAATTGAATTCTGCTCCTTCTTTGTCTTTAAATGTTAGCTTATTTTTGACGCATAATAGGTTCGCAGAATGCCGAGCTAACCAGTCCATTCCCAAGATGACGTCAAAGTCTGCCATCCCAAGTTGGATCAAGGTTGCATCTAAGGTTTTCTCGCCAATGAGAACTGGACATTGCCCATAACCTTTTTCTAAATCCACTTCTAACCCCATCGGTGACCGTACAAGTAGTATGTAGTCTAATGTTTTAATGGGTAAATTCAGCTTCTTTCCAAATGACACAGATATAAAAGAATGAGTAGCTCCTGAGTCGAATAGTAATCTGGCGGGTAGGTCATTTATAGGTACGATACCTGTGATTTATTTTAACTTAGTCTACATGCTCACACAATGTAATACAACTTAAAAGGTTTCAGTCATACCTGTGACCACATCGGGTGATGCGGCAACATCCTCGGATGTAACAGCATAAACTCGTCCTTGATGTAGCTGCTTCCTGGGCTTGGGACACTCCCTTTCCATATGCCCCGCTTGATTGCAGTTAAAACATTTTGGGCCTTCAGTATTTGGCTTTGGCTGATGTTGGGCTACTGGGGTAGTCTTGGGTGCAGTAGTAAAGCCTTGAGCACGGAAGGGTTTGAATGTCTTATTATTCCCTCCGTTATAAGCATTTCCAGCTGGCCTTTTCATACCTCTGTTCTGCGTAAAATAACTCTCCTTCTGTCTCGATTCTATAACTCGAGCAATTTGCACAGCTTCATTATATATTTTTCTTTTCCAAACCTAGAACATGCTCTCTGATGCTCCCTCTAAGTCTCGTGATAAACCTACGGGTCTTAGTATCTTCTTCTTGCATGCTGAGTGGTGCAAAGAAAAACAGCTCCTCAAAACGTTGTTGATATGCATCCACGAACATCTGTCCCTGATATAAACTCAGGAACTCCTTCTCCGTAGAATCTTTGAAGCTTTGGGGAAAGTACTTCTTGAAGAAATCTTCTTTTTATATAGCCCAGGTCAATAGGGCGTGCTTGGTCAATAGGTAGGCCATGGTAGATTTCCACCAATGATGTGCATCACCTTTTAGAATGATGGTGGCACATAATACCTTCTCTTCTACTGTAATAGTCATCATCAGAAAATTTCTCTCCATTTCGTCGATCCAGTGAGCCGGCCAGAGCGGATCAGACGGTTTTTCGTTAAAGTCCATGGGCTTCATCTTTAAGAATCACTCCACTAGTCGGGAGTGGTCCATCTGATTCTGAGGGTATGCCCCAAACATAGGTTCTAGATCCTGGTAATTAACCTGAACTGCTTTCAGACCTGGTACTGGAATCTATGCAGCTGGTGGTTGGGGTGTTTGAGGTGCTGGGTGGTTACCCACCAGTGCTGCACTTGTTTGTCCAGTCGGCATTGGTGTAGCATGTGCTGCCTGAAACATAATTCCCATTGCTGCTTGCATTTGAGCCTGTGCGTGTTGCATTTGTTGCAGCTGTTGCACTAGGTTCATAACCACGGTTGCCAGCTCCGGTGGTGGAGGTGGCAAGTTTGTAGGATTTGCCTAACCCGGATTTACTGGTGGTGCAACCTGCGGATTATCTTGTGCATATATATTTTCTTGGCTGACTTCCTCCACGGGTGGTGGTGGTGGAACTGCGTTTTGGCTTTGCCTGGTTACTCTACGCCCAGCCATATTTTCCTCTGAGATTGGTGGTGCCTGAAAAATCATTAAAATACGTGAGACAATCATTTATACTTCATGTAGATACGCTAACCGATGTTATTTTCAAAATTTGTAGATCATTCTGTGAAAAAATACAGTCCTTTCTATGTAGGGTCGATGGTGGGGGTCGATGGTATGTTCGAACCTCAGTGTCCGACCCTGGGAAATCACTTATTTTTCCCGAGAGCCGGGGGTCGATATGGGGGTCGATATGGGAGTCGATGGTCCTGGTCGAATTCTCCGACCCCCGGACCAATAATCAGATTTTTATGGTCCGATTTTGAGCTCATTTCCCATTCTTCCTCCTCCGTTTCGACTCGTTTCCTTCCCCTGAGTTGCTACAGTGCCAACTCCGCTACATTGGTCATTTTGGTTCCGTGTTTCAACGTCTACATCATTCCTACAGGTATGTATTCTTACCTTTACCTATTTTTAGGTTTTCTTTTCTAGGTTTTTACCCGTATATCTTGTTTTCATCAAATTAAACTTTTTCCAGCCGTAAAAATTTGATTTTTATTGGGGGCTTTTGTTATTGGTGACTCGAGGAACGAAAGCCCTCAAAAATATTTGGGTTTCATCGGTTGGTTATCGAGGAACTCGAATTTTGCTCTTTTTGCCCTAATTTGTCAAAATTTTCGATTTCTCGCAATTTCTTCAAATTGGATTCCATTAGCTAGGATTTCTTACTGTGTGAGTATTGCAGGATATCTTAGAACCTATGTAAGTCCTCCTGCCCACGTGTATGGGTGAAAAGTGAGGCTTTTAGCCAACTTACGTCGTTATAATGTCTGAATTTTGGATTTTTCTACCCTACTAACATATTATCTGTTTTTCTTTCTTATTTGTAGATACCATGGCTCATACCAAAGTACCCAGAGTTTGCGATCCTCTTCATTTCCGTTGCAACGAATCCGAGGCACAGTATCCTCACTACGCTCGCAAGAAAGTAGAGGGACGTCGTAAGGTGAATTTGGCTGAGTTAGCCCTGTTCAATGTGGAAAGAGCATTTGGTGATAAGGGATGGCTCCCTGTCATCACTTACGACGCGTGTACCCGTCCGGATTTGGTACGCCAGTTCTATTGTAACCTCCAGGTGGTGGGGGATTACAATGATGTTGAGTGGGGAAATGAGCTTCGCATCACGAGCTACGTCAAGGGAGTTGACATCTCGTTTGATTATCGGCAGCTAGCCGACCTACTGGGCATTTCCTATGTTGGCCCCATGGTTTTCTGTGCTCCTGGAGAGCCCCAGTTTTTCTCTCTTCAGATGAGAGCCGAGATCGATAGTCAGCTCATCCGACCTGATCGCTGGCAGATGAGAGCGTGCTATCTGCGTTCAGATCCACGGGTATATTGCAAGATCATACAGCATAACGTGATACCGCAGAGTGGTCATTACGAGAGGGTCTCCCAGCTGATCCAGTATCTCTTATATTGTATATGCACTCGACAGCCCGTCTGCCTTCCATACATCATTATGCGTACCATGATCACTGCTACATTGCCCAGTCACACCGGTAACCTTCCTTACGGTCGCATGATCACTACCTTGCTTACTCGCCTGGGGGTTGATTTAGTGGATGAGAAGATTCAGGAGAAATCCTTCTCATCGCCTCTAGATTGGGAGGCTATTTGCAAGATGGGCATGCAGGATGCCCAGGTCAGCGATGAGGAGAGGAACGCGATGGTGCGCCCTCACACTCGCGTAGAGATAGCTGACGCTGAGGCAGCTGTCGCTGCTGCTGGAGTTCATATGGAGCCTGCTGGTAATGATGACCGTCTGTTCATGGATGTGGACTCCATACCACCTCCTTCACCTACACATGCTGCTGGAGCTAGTACTTCTTATGCGACTGATCCTTCACACCCACCTTCTGATATGATGGAGGTATTGCATGAGATCAGAGAGGCGCAGCGCAGGTCTGATCTGAGGATGGGGGAGTTACTAGACGCTCAGCGTGTGAGAGTGGATGAGCTATTAGACGCCCAGCGCATA
The DNA here is from genome assembly GCA_028583415.1 of Protea cynaroides. Lineage (NCBI taxonomy): Eukaryota > Viridiplantae > Streptophyta > Magnoliopsida > Proteales > Proteaceae > Protea > Protea cynaroides. Next base: position 74,972,350 of record CM053276.1, on the reverse strand, counting down.
TCAGACATGAGGATGGGAGAGCTTATAGATGCTCAGCGCCAGTCAGATATGCGGATGGAGGAGCTTTTGGGCACTCAGCGTGGGACTGATCAGTGGGTAGCTGATCTTACAGCTAGTCTTCAGACGACCCAGACTCAGATAGCCTAGTTGACTAAAGTCTACGCTAAGGATTATGACAGAGATCGTGAGGCACCGCCTCCTCCTTCACCTCCAGCTTCATGATTGTATTTATTTCCTTTCATTGTTCTACAGAGTAACTGTCCGGGTTGTGGACTGTACTCTGCTTTAGCTATTTATTTACGTTTGTTTCTCTCTCATTGTATTTAATATTATTCCCCCTTTAATAGATGCATTATTCTCTTCTCAAATTGGTCTCAAACATCACTTGTGCTTAGAGTGTGTTAATATTACAGTTTTTACTTTTATCCTATCTCAGTTTACAATTCGACGTGAAAGTATGCTAGGTTAGCAGACACGGCCTGAGATGCCCTAATACCAAGTTGTCACACCCCAATTCTACACTATTCAGAATGGTGTGATGAACCGCTAGCGAACCAACGGTTCAACCAGGATCTCGGACAGACGATATCTGTTTTATTTAAACCTCATACATCTACATTCATAATCAGAATAAATACACAATAGCATAAGTCTTATAGTAAAATGAACTGAGAATCTACTGTGATATTATTATTTAAATAGCAAATTATTCTGTGTCAACTAAGATATAAATAAATATCAAATACATGTCTTTACTAAATCCAAATAATGAAAATAACATCTAATCGAATACACATGAGTTGCACTCGCAAGAGGAGTCATGCGTATCCACTTCATCTTCAACTTCCATCGCCGCCATGTGCTCGTACGCTGGAGCATTGACATAATCTTCGACGGTAGTACCTGCATCATCAACTAAAAATATTCGACGTCGAGGGGGTGAGCACACATCATGGCTCAGTGAGCAAACAAAACAATGAAACAATACATATGCATACAATCAATTCATATCTTTGGTCTGGTTTAAAGTTTGCAATATGCAATAGAAAGGTTTGGGTGGTCAAAGGTTAACGTTTATTGACCCCTCCTCTATACACAAGTGTGTGACGCTGCCTGAAGGTAACATTTATCGTCGACTCACAAGCACCCAATTCATGAACATTGTACAACAAAGGTTAACGTTTATTGTTGTACATTGCCATACCAACACGTAAGCCCCTGTTGGCGAGGGCTTGCAAACTGGGCTCGCAACTAACCAATCCTAATGCCAAACAGTGTATCCAAGGCCTCACCCCAGCATCCTTCAGAACGTCCATAGAGATAAATCTAAGGCCCCCCGGTAGAGTCAGAGACTACAAGGACCGAGACCACCTCCCCTGATACTGTACGACGTAATAGTTCTGCTAAAGTAATGGCGTTACGACGATGCTAATGCACAAGACTTAAGTTAGAGATAGAGCTAAAGTGCTGAGGCCCAGCCTATGACACCCCCCAAATACTCACTCATCAAGTACACCAACCAAACACATACATTCACATGCCTATTCATATCATCATCATCATTATCATGTTATAAACAATAAAGTAAGTATGCATGATCATTAAATAGAAATATCGGATGACATGTTGAATGCACATTACAAGCATGTTCGCATAGAATCAAGGATAGCATTGGACTCAAGAAATAAAATAGTTTATTATTAACCAATTAGTTAAGAGTCTTGTTTCCTCACCTTAGCTTGTTAGTGGATCCTCTTTCAAGCTTTGAATCACCTTTATATTGTTATTATATTGCTTGAGGATCTAATAAAGTCGATAGAATTTAATTAGAATTAATTCTAAATTTAAAAATCATGCTGTTAACTGGGGGTCGGAGATAGGGTCTGAGTTATGATCGACCCTGGGTGCGACCACCCCAATTTTGGGCTTCCCGAACACTGGGGGTCGATGATCAGGGTCTGGTAGGGTCCATTGGCCATCCACCCCCATGCGACCCCCTGTGGGTTTTATCGATTATTTTTCCTTCAGCCCATTCTTCGTGTTTGGGGTCCTATGGCTTGCTCCTACAGTCCATTCCACACATGTTCTATGGCCTAGAACCATGATTCATTCACCTATATGGCTTTCATGATTTCCCCCATGGTTTTTCATGAAAACCTAACCATGGGTTGATGGTTTGGGTTTCTCCGAGATCATACCCTCTTCATTATCTACTCTAAGGTCTTTAGAAACTCATGAAAATTGTATCCATACCTGAGAAGATGACTCCTTCTCTGCAACTCTTCTCCTTTTGCTTTCTTATCTTCTTTCCTTCTCTTCTTCTTCTCTTCCTTCTCTTCTCTTTCTCTCAATTCAATTAGGGTTCTAAAAGGAGTGAAAGAGGCTTAAGGATGTCCTATTTATAGAGTAAAAACTCCTAAAATAAGTCCCATTGAGATTAGGAAGGAATCCCATTGAAATTAGGAAAGTTTCCTAATTTCTCGACCTTCCCTCGAGCTACGAGCACGAGTAGTGTTTTTACCGAGTACCGGGGGTCGATAGGGGGGTCAGAGATCCCGTCGACCCCTGGTCCTTAAAATGTCTGACCCCCCGTATAAAACTAGGGGTCTGACTTCTATACTGGGGTCCGGACCCTCCCTTGCTGGGTATGCGACCCTCCCCTTATTTAAGTGTTTTTGCGTCAGTTTAATACCTGGGATCGTGATCTCCTTCACGTACTTGGTCCATTTGGCTCAACCATGATGGGTTGACCTGGTTCAAGGTGGTAAGACCGAGTTAGTTTGATACGGGTCTTACATGGGGTATTTGATCTGGACACTTTAGATCTATCTCTATTCCATGGTGGGTGTATGTAGGACGGTAATTGTATTTAATCCATTGGGCGGATTCACACACTCGTGTATAGAGGTGTGGGGGCCACCAAACCTTTCTATAGCACACTGCAAACTTAAAAACTAGACCAAAGATATGAATTGAATGCATGCATATGTTAATTGCATTATTTTGTTTGCTCACTGTGCCATGATGTGCGCTCACCCTTTCGACGTCGAATATTTTTTGCTGATGATGCAGGTCCTACTATTAAAGATTATATGAATGTGCCGACGTATGGAAACATTGCCACCATGGACGTAGAAGCTGTTGAAGATGCGCATGATTCATCATGCGAGTGCTACCAATGCATATTTGATTAATGGAACATGTAATAGATTATTTACTTTTATGTCTTGAGTTTTGGAGATAATCGGATTAATTATTTATTATTATTGTTAGAGACTCAGTTCATTATTTATAAGACTTCCGCTTATTTGTTTATTATCTCTGATTGTTAATGTGGAATGTTTGTGTGGTTTGATATGGTGGGTACGACCTATAGGAGATCTTGGTTGAACCGTTGGTTTATTGGAGATTCATCACACCATTCTGGTTAAACCAAAATTGGGGTGTGACATGAACACATATGAGCAGATTCTAAATAATGATAATCGAACTAGAGCAAATCAAAAGGATGAACTACTAGGCCACCCCAGCCAATCTCCCTGGACTACCAAGTACCTTCGCTATGATTATAATGAACTTGGCCCGACAAAAAGTAAGAGCAACAACAAATGATTCCGGCTATGCAAGTTGCCATGGGAATTAGTACCCAAGTTGCCAATGTTACAACGATACCTCCAGGTCAGACCAAGTACAGTACCAGTTAATAGCAACACTGTACCTTCAGCACCTGTTAACCATAACACAGTGATTACCATACAACAGGTCTCAATAATGCTCATCTCCATACAGAAGCATGGTGCACAACAAGTAGTGTATCAAGGTGGTTACCCTTATTAGCCACCAATGTATGGGATAGCTGCCCCATTGGAGAATGATCCGACAAGGGTCGAGGAATGTTTTCTGAAGATAAAGCCTTAAACATTTTCAACAAGGGATCAAATCTATTGTGACCATATAACTAGCTAGGTGTATATATGATGCGGTGCATCATTGACTTAACCTTATGATTATAGAGGATGCACATACCTGATTCTAACTTATCGTAGCTTGACAGGGTACCTTCTCAATTCAACCTGTTAATTGGAGTTATAGATATTATTTCCTTAGAATTAGTCTTGATTTTACCAATCTAAATTACTCCTATGATCGACATCATGAATAGAGATATGAACTGAATGAACAGTTAAAGGTTTAATAATGTTGAGCATACATCTTTCTGATTTATACCTGATTTATTGATGTACCAAAACTTTCTCTAGATTTACTCCTATAGTGCATTGACCAATGGCATTATATACTCGATAGAACCTATAACCATGAGGTTAAGAGCTATAGAACCTCTATTTCCATGTATTATGACCGTCGTGCAACCTAATGCCCTTTTGATGCCGGTTGGATTTCCATAGATTTACTCCTGATCATTTAAACCCAAGTTCACTAGATAAAACAAAAGCTCGTCATCATATTGAATTTGAATTAAAGAAAAAAATTGCTTTTGGATAAACATTTTGATTCTTACATTCCTTGACCTCCGTTGATAAGATACTTAGTTAATGATGAAATTACTAGAGGAAAGACAATTGAATTCAGAATAATCTCTATAGCCCAGAAACCTCAGATGAAGTAGTGAAGAATCTATTCTGAGATTGCTAAATAGATATGAGTCATGTCTATAAAAGAGTGCATGAGAAAGAAGTGTGAACTACAAAGAGTAGATAGCACTCAAGTAGGGTTACAGATGGCTATATCGGTATGAATCTTGATCAGACAAAAAATTTCTAAAGGCATATCTAAGAGTAGATACAAGGATGAAATAAAAAAATTACAGCATTGATAGTACTCTATTTAGTATAATTACTATTGAGTTATTCCCAAGGTCAAATGAGATGATTGAGTAAAGACCAAGAGAGTTTGGCAGAATTAATGAAATTATAAGCATATACGTATATGCTTATAGGTAGACTTGTGATATGTAGAGAGTAACTAATCAAAATAAACTGTTCAGGATGTATGAAAGAGAGACCAGGGTAGAGCAGCAATGATAAAAGAGATGTAAGCTAATGAATACATTATGAGATTATTGTTGTAAGCTAATGAGATTTTTAGGATGTGAGATTATTGACGATAAACTAAGAGGTAAAAAAGAGCTAGATGTGCTCTTAAGATCTTTATATCAGATTTTGCTAGTTTAAGCCTTTTTGGATTAGATGGCATAAAATGAGTGTTATGAACAATGTCTGAATCATATGGAAGGACGGAACTTGGATGCAACCTAATTCGACTTGAGATGGTAGACTTTGATGTCATCTCAGGGATAGACTGGTTCTCTTAACACTCTACAAAGTTGTTATGTGCATAAAAGAGGTTAACATTTAAGAGCTAAGATGGCACATAATTTGATTTTATTGGAAGCATATTGCTTAGGAAGCGGAAGCTCATCCTCTCTGCAGTAAAGGCAAAGAGATGCTTTGAAAAGAAAGGAGTTAGATATAGGTTATCTATGGTAGACATTACTAAAGAAGCACTACGGATAGAAGATATAGGAGTAGTGCGTAAATTCCCTGACATGTTTCCAAGAGACTTACCCTGGTTGCCACCTGATTGTGCAATCGAGTTCATTATCGATTTATTACCAAGGACGACACCTATGTCTAAGGCACCCTATAGAATAGCTCCTATAGAGTTGGAGGAACTGAAGACTCAACCATAGGAGTTATTAAACAAAGGTTTTAATTGGTCGAGTATTTCATCACAGGGAGCGCTAATGCTATTCGTGAAGAAAAAGGACAGTAGTGTTCAACTATGTATAAACTACCAGGAATTGAACAAGCTCACGATCAATAACTGATATCCATTACCTTAGATCGATCACTTGTTTAATCAGTTGCAAGGTGTAAAGATATTTTTTAAGATTGATCTTTGGTCAAGATATCATCAACTAAAGAATTTGGACAACGATATTTCAAAGATAGCTTTTAAAATCAAGAATGAGCATTATGAGTTCCTGGTTATGTCTTTTCGTTTGACCAATGCCCTTACATCTTTTATGGAGGTGATGAACCGGGTGTTTTATGACATGTTGGACACATTGGTCATAGTTTTCATAGAATATATATTGGTTTATTCCAAAGACGAAGAAAGTCTTATAACTGACCTTAGAGCAGCCTTACAACGGCTAAGAATGGAGAAGTTTTATGCCAAGTTCATGAAGTGTAAGTTATGGTTAAGCGAGATTGATTTCTCGGGGTCACATAGTGTCATCAGATGGGATAAAAGTAGATCCCAATAAGATAGAAGCAATCGTATGGTGAGAAATGTTTAGGAACATTGCAGAGATCAGAAGTTTCTTCGGTTTAGCTGGTTATTACGAATGATTCAGGGAGGACTACTCTAGAATCGTAGTAACTCTTAGCAAGCTAACCAGGAAGGGATAAAAGATTATTTGGACTGATAAGTGTAAAGAATATTTCCAGACTCTGAAAGCAAGGTTGATATAAGTTCCCATCTTGATCGTTTCGAACAAGGGGAACCTTTTACCCTACACATCGATGCTTCCGAATTGGGTCTAGGATGAAAGTTGATGTAATGTTAACAAGCGATTGCATATGCTTCAAGATAACTAAAGGAGCATCGAGAGAGTTACCTTACTCATGATTGGGAGTTATTGGTGATGAATTATGCAATCAAGACATGGATACATTATCTATATGGAGAAGAATTTCATATTAAATGGGATTACAAGAGTTTTATTTATCTCTTCACCTAGAAAGAGTTGAATATGGAGTAGAGGAGATGGTTGGAACACTTGAAGGACTAAGATTGTGATATTTAGTGTCATCCAGGCAAGGCTAATGTGGTAGCTGAAGCTTCGTGCAAAAAGGGGAATAATGAAGCCAAAAGGAAGACCTAGTACAAACGCTGTCTTGTGTTCTGCAGCAACATATTTAGATTTAGAAGAAGAGCAACATATAATAGAAACTTGTGATGATCCAATTGAGCGAGAACTTATGGATGAACTTATGGAGGAATAGTTCCTTGCTTACATTTAGAACGCTAAAGATCGTTTATAATTTGATGGATGAAGTAAAAGCAATAATTTTGTTAGATCTGTATCTAAGAAAGATGAAAGAAGATTTAGAGAAAGGAAAACCTAACCCTGACTTACTTTGGATGCAGAGAAGATCCTGAGATACAGAGGATGATTATGCATACCTGAAAGTGAAAAACTCGGATCATAGATACAAAATAACGCTAAAATTCTATTCCATCCCGTGTTGGGTACATCCTAGAAATGCAAAAATGTACCAAAACCTGAAGAGATTATTTTGGTGGAAGGGAATGAAGTAGTTGTGGATAGATATGTGTTCCAGTGTCCGAACTATCGACAAGTAACGACTGAAAGAGAAAGACCAACAGGCTTACTACAACCACTATGAGAGTCAGCTTGGAAGTGGAACTGCATTACAATGGACTATGTCATCGATTTACCACTAACTCCTAGATCGGTTGATGTAGTTTGGGTGATTGTTGATCGCCTTATGAAGATAACTTGTTTCATTGCTATATGGCCTCGGTGTGCTTTAAAATGGCTAGCTAAGCTATATATGGATAATATTATCTGATTGAATGCTATTAGTGAGAGCATGGTGTCGAAAAAGGCTCACGCTTTACCTCAAAGTTTTGGGAGGGACTACAAAAAGCGATGGGAACAAAGTTAAAATTTAGTACCACATTTCACTCTCAAATCGATGGACAGTCAGAGCAGACTATATAGATCCTAGGAGATATTCTCTGAGCCTGTGTGATTGATTTTAAAGGAGCTTGAGTTAAGAAGTTATCGCTGATTGATTTTTCTACCAAGCTACCATATAGATGTCACCTATGAAGCATGGTACGGTAGAAATGTTGAACTCCTTTATTTAAGAATAAAGCTGGAAAAGAGGAATTGTAAGAACTGAGTTGGTTGAAGAAACATGTTGAGTAATAGACAAGATCAAAGAAAAAGGGCCAAGACAGCTCAGGATTGTCAAAAAAGATGCCAAGACCTCGAGTTCGCCATAAGTGACAAAGTGTTCTTGAAGATATCACTCATGTGTAGTTTGAAATGGTTCGACAATAAGAGAAAGTTGTATCCTATATTTGTTTTCGACCTTATAAAATTTTAGAGAGATATGAAAAACTTTCATATCAACTAGCTTTACCGCCATCCATGTCTAGTGTGCACGACATATTTCACGTGTCTCTATTAAAGAAGTATGTTAGAAATCCATCACGAGTATTGACTGTGGATCCACCGAATTTGACAGAAGAATTGACCTTTCAAGTGGTACCAGCCTAGATCACCAGTTGGAAAATATAACTTCTCTGAAGCTGGGATATTTATTATGTGAAAGTAACCTGGCCAAGACATAGAAGAGGATGCATGGGAAGAGAAAAATATAATGTGGAAACATGATTCCTACCTTTTCGACTCAAAAGGTACATCTAAATTTTAAGGATGAAATTTCTTTTGAGGGTGGGAGAGTTGTATGATTAGTGTGTGCAAATTTTGAGGACGAAATTTCTGTTAAGGGTGGTGGAGTTGTAAGACCAGAACCCCACGAATCCAGTCTAATCTTACGTTCTCATGTCATGATTGATCTTACCATCATAATCGACTCAATGAACCAATTGTAGGAAGAAACCACAAGATGAGGTAAGCCATAAGTCAAATTTAGTTGATGTGGTTGAGTGTTTAAGTTTGTGTGGAAGCAATCAGTCAAAAATTTAAACTCCGTAAATTTTGGATGTATGGTGGAATTTTTTTTAGGGGTACGATCGCACGTATGGTTGACCATATTGAGACCATACAACGTATGGTTGATAGTTTTGAAAACGTATGGTCGACGGATTATGCGACTGCACGATGGACCTTAGAAACTCAAAACCGACTCCGTGTTTAGGAAACTTTCTTAATTTGAGGAGGACTCTTTTACTAATTGAATGAGGACTCCATATGGAGGTTTTCCTCTATATAATGGACATCCCTTAACCTCTCTCACTCTTTTAGAACCTAAATTAAAACTTTAAACCTAAGAGAGAAAGAGAGAGAGGAAGAGAAAGAGAAGGAAATTTAGAGAAGAAGGTTGAGAGGAAGGTTTTGCACAGAAAAGTTCTATCTCTCTATAGCAAGCTTAAGATATGGACTTGACTCTGTAGGATAGATCTAATAGAATATGTAAGATCCATACATGTAAATTTTGAGGACAAAATTTCATTTAAGGGTGGTGGAGTTGTAAGACCTGGACGCCACGAACCCGATCTAACCTTACGATCTCGTGTCGTGATCGGTTTTTCCATCATAATCGGCTTAAGTGAACCAATTGTATAAAGAAACCACAATGCTAGGTAAGTAATTCGAACCAAAATCATCTAATTAGGAGTGTGTGGTCGCATATCTAAATAGGTGTGGTTGACCACACCTTAGAATATTGAGACCACTCAAGTCTGGGATGTATGGTCGTAGTTTTGAGACGTGTGGTCCATGGATTCTAGGACCCCGCATGTGACCACACCATGTTGATCTGACACCGAGTTTTGGAAACTTTCCAAAACTTAAGGGATCTCTTTCCTAATTAAAGTGGGACTTTATATGGAGGTTTTTCTCTATATAAGGGATGTCCCTTAGCCTTTCTCACTCTTTTAAAACCCAAATTGAAACTCTAATCCTAAGAGGAAAAGAGAGAGAGGAAGAGAAGGAGAAGAAGAAGATTTGGAGAAGAATGCTGAGATGAAGGTTTTGCAAGAGAAGGTTCTAGCTCCCTACAATAAGCTTACGGTATGGACTTGACTCTGAAGGCTAGATCAGATAGGATAGGTTCCTTTTATCAAGTTGATGTATTGAATCGAATGTAACGATTTCAGTTAGGATTTTTCTAAGGAAAACCATGAAAGAATAGGTTGGGAATAATGGTTAATGAGAAACTGTAAATAATGACCATAGGACAATCATAGGATAAACCCAAGTAATGAGCCAAGGAATCGACTCAAGAAGAATTCGGATTGAAGATGAAAAATTGACCAAACATTATGTGGTCGCAGCCTGTAGTCGACCATAGGGTGATCAGAGGATCGACCACAGCTATTTGGGAAGTTCCCAAGAAAGGTGTGGTTATAGGGTGTGGTCGCATAAAATGCTAACACAGGGTCGACCACACAGCGTGTGGTTGCATATATTTCTACTACAGTCAGACCATACGTCCGACCATATGATAATAGTAAGCATATTATGAGACCAAACAAGGTTTTGACTACTGTAACTGGGGAAACTTGAACCCTAACTTAAATACATTAATTGTTTAGGTCCCCAATAGATTCAAAGTGATTTCTAAAGATTGGGAGAGGAATAAACATCAATCAATGGTGAGAGAATAAAACCTAAACTAACTGGCTAATAATGAACTGTTTACTTTTATTGAGTCCAATGCCATGATTGATTCTATGCTTGTATCCTTATAATGTGCAGCTCACATGTCATTTAATATTTCTATTATTACTGCTCATGCATATTTATTTTTATCTATTTATAATATGATGATGATGATGATGCTATGAATAGGCATGTGATTGTGTATGTGTGGTTAGTATACTTGATGCGAGTGGAGCATCAGGGGAAGGACATGACATTGTGGTTTATCCTGGTCACCAGACTCTAGCTCTATCTCTACTCAAGTCTTGTTCGCTAACATCATTGTATCGCCATTACCTTAGCAGAACTATTACATCGTAGGGCATCAGGGGAGGTGATTTCAGACCATGTAGTCTTCGACTCTACCAGGGGGCCTTAGCTCTATCTCTATGGATGTATTGAGGGATGCTAGGGTGAGGCCTTGGATACACTGGATGAAATTAGGATTGGCTAGTTGTGAGCCCAGTTTGTAAGCCTTCGCTAGAAGGGACTTACTTGTTGGTATGGGTAGGGCATCAGGGGAAGTGTTGGCGCTGTGTGTGATCCAGACACCTTAGCACTATCTCTATTCCATGGTGGATGCATGTGGGATGGCAATGGTGTTTGATCCATTAGGCAGATTCACATACTCGTGTATAGAGGTGTGGGGGCCTCCAAACCTTTCTATAGCACATTGCAAACTTAAAAACCAAACCAAAGTTATGAATTGAATGCATGCATATGTTTGTTGCATTGTTTTGTTCACTCACTGAGCTCAAGTTGGAGAGCTAACCCTCCTGCGTGTAATTCTTTTTAGGTTTTGATGTTGCAAGAGTTACTATTGAAGACTTACATGGATATGCCAACATATGGACATGTAGTGGTTATGGATGTGCAAGCTATGGAGGACGAGCAAGACTCGTTAAGTGAGTGTTTTCACCTTGGTTACGCTTAATGTTTAACTTTCATATTTTGATACTTGTAATATGTATTAATTATGTTTTGATTAATTGAAGATAACTGGATTATTTAATTATTTATTATGTAGACCTCATTTCATTATTAATAAGACTTCCTCTATTTACTCAAATATCTCTGTTTATTACTGTGGAATGTACTTTGGTTTAACATGGTTGGCATAGCCTATACGAGATCCTGGTTTAAATCGTTGGTTTTCATGACGGTTCATCACACCGTTGGTTAGTCCAGAATTGGGGTGTGACAACTTGGTATCAGAGCAGTAAGGCTTTGTCAATCAAACCTGAATACATTTACTATTGTGTAAACTGAGTTAGGTTAAATTTAAAAGCTTTAATACAAACACACCATAAGCTCCTATGTTGGTTGAGACAGAACTTAAACAAGACGATAATGTACATATAAATGGTGGAACCATATGTCTAAAAGAAAATCTAAATGTATCCTTATAAATAAATAACATATGGTACGGTCTACAAGTTCGATAGTTACCTGAATATACAAAGGGTATAGTACAGTAACAATAAGGAAGCATATGTAAACAGAAAATTAGAATACGGAGTTGACACTCACAAGACGTGGAACTCGTTGTATGATAGAAAAAGAATAAAAATGGCTAGTAACGCCTAAATCCCTGCCGAAATAAAGGGAAAGTTCTCGGGCCAAATCCAACAGAGATAGGAGAGCCATGGCCATACACCAAAAATAAGAGTAGCTATAAAAGAAGATAAAACTATATTCTTGGGTGACGTGGAGACATGGAGTGAGATCCACCATACGTTGATACATCGCTCGTTGAGCATTAAGAAAAGGTTGTAATCCGACCCCACCACTATCTGGGTAAAAAACGAGTAATAAGAACCATATGAGCAGATGCCAAATAATGATAATTAGACTGGAGCAAGTTAAAGGACTGAACAACTAGGCCACTCTAGCCAATCTACTTGGACTACCAAGCACCTTGGCCATGGTTGTAATAAACTTGGCCCAGTAAAATGTAAGAACAACAACAGATGATACCAACTATGCAAGTTATCATGGGAATCGTTACCCAAGTTGCCAATTCTACACCAACACCTCTGAATCAATCCAAGTATGGTATTAGTAGTAGAAACACTGTATATCTACCACCAGTTAGCCATAGCACAGTGCCTACTAAACAGCAGGTCCAGTAATGCATACCCCAGTGCAGAAGCTTGGTATACAACAAGCAGTGTATCAAGGTGGTTACCCTTATCAGGCACAAATATATGTGATAGTTGCGTCATGGCAGAATGATCTGACAAGGGTTGTGGAATGTTTTATGAAGATGAAGCCTCAGATATTTTTAGTAAGGGATCAAATCTATTATGGCCATATGTTTAGACAAGTTTATATAGGATGCAGTGCATCATTGACTTACCTTTATGATTATAGAGGATGCACATACCTGATTTTAAATTCTTGTGCCTTGACAGGATACCTTCTCGATTTCATCGGTCAATTAGAGTTATAGATATTGTTTCCTTAGAATTAATCCTGATTATACCAATCTAAGCTACTCTCATGATCGACAACATGAATAGAAATATGAACCGAATGAACAGTTAAAGGTTTAATCTTTCTGAGCGTATCTTTCTGATTTATACCTGATTTATTAATGTACCAAAAGTTTCTCTAGATTTACTCCTGTAGTGCCTTGACCAATGGCATTATATACTCGATAGAATCTGTAACCATGAGGTTAAGAGCTGTAGAACCTCTATTTCCATGTATTATGACCATCATGCAACCTAACGACCTTTTGATGTCGGTTGGATTACTATAGATTTACTCTTGATCCTTTAAACCTAAGTTTACTAGATAAAACAAGTGTTCGTCATCATATTGAAATTGAAAGAAGGAAATGAATTGCTTTTGGATAAACATTATGATTCTTACATTTTCTGACTCCGTTGATAAGAGGCTTGATTAATAAGGAAAATTATGGAAGATGATTGGATTTAGATAAATCTCTATAGCCAAGAAACCTTAGATGAAGTAATGGATAATTTACTTTGAGATTGTTGGATATATGGATTTGAGTCATGATCTGTAAAAAAGTACATAAGCAGGAAGTAAGAATTACCATGAGTAGCTAGTAAGGAGTAGATAGCACTCGAACTGAGTTAAAGATGGCTATATCAGAATGAATTTTGACAAGGCAAAAGATTTCTAAAAGCATATCTAAAAGTGGATACAATGATGAAATTGAAAATGGAGGTATTGTTAGTACTCAATTTAGTATAATTACTATTGAGTTATTCCCATTGTTGGACAAGAGGATTAAGTAAAAACCAATAGAGTTTGGTGGAATTAATAAGAATATAAACATATATCCTAATGCTTATAAGTAGACTTGGGATATGTAATGAGTAAACAATCAAAAGATATTTTTTGGGATATATGATAGAGAGATCAAGATAAAGTAGCAGTGATAAAAGAGATGTAAGCTAATGAGTGCAATATGAGATTATCAGTGTAAGTTAAGGAGCTTTTCGGGATATGGGATTATTGACAATAGACTTTGAAAAACCATAACAAATGTAGGAGCTAGATGTGCTCTTAAGACCTTTATACCAGATTTCACTAGTTCAAGCTCTTTTGGACTAGATGTTGTATTGGGTAAGTGTTATGAACAATATTCGAATTATATGGAAGGACGAAATTTGGATGCAACCTAATTCGATTTGAGATGACAGACTTTGATGTCATCTTGGGGATAGACTATTTGTCTCAACACTCTACAAAGTTGTTATATGTATAGAAGAGGTTGTCATTCAAGAGCAAGAGGACACAAAATTTAGTTTTGTTGAAAACACATTGCCTTGGAAGCTAAAGTCGATCCTCCTTGCACTTAAGGCAAAGAAATGCCTTGAAAAGGAAAGAGTTGGATATCTGGTATCAGTGGTAGACATTACTAAAGAGGCACCACAGATGGAAGATACTGATGTGATGCATAAATTTCCTAATGTGTTTCCAGGAGACTTACCTAGGTTTCCACCTGATCGTGCGACCGAGTTCATTATCAACTAGGACAAGGGTTGGCACCTATGTTAAAGGCACCCTATAGAGTAACTCTTACAGAGTTGAAGGAACTGAAGACTTAACTACAAGAGTTATTAGACAAAGGTTCTATTTGACCAAGTACTTCATCACGGGAAGCGCCAGTACTATTCGTGAAGGAGAAGGATAGTAGTATCCGACTATGTATAGACTACCGAAAATTGAACAAGCTCACCATAAAGAATTGGGATCCATTGCTATGGATTGATGACTTGTTCGATCAGTTGCATGGTGCAAAGGTATTCTCCAGGTACGACCTTGGATGAAATATCATCAATTAAAGATTAAAGATAGTAATATTCTAATGATAGCTATTGGAACCAAAAATGGACATTATGAATTCCTAGTTATGTCATTTGGATTAACCAATGCCTTACATCTTTTATGGAGCTGATGAACCGAATGTTCATGACATGTTGGAGATATCGGTCATAGTTTTCGTAAACTATATATTGGTTTATTCTAAAGATGAAGAAAGTCTTGTAACTGACCTTAGTGCAACCCTACAATAGCTAAGAAGGGAGAAGCTTTATGCCAAACTCAAGAAGTGTGAGTTCTGGTTAAACATGTCACACCCCAATTCTATACCAACCAAAATGGTGTGATGAACCATCAATAAATCAACGGTTCAACCAGGATCTCGAATAGGCTATGCCCACGTTGTTAAACCAAAACACATTCCACATTAATCGGAGGTAATAAAGTAAATAGCGGAAGGCTTACAGATAATGAACTGAGGTCTAGTCATGATAAATAATTAATATTTCACTCATCTTCAAGTAACCAAAACATAATTTAATACATATTACAATATCCAAATATGGAAATTAAACACTAAGCGTATCCATAGTGAAACGCTCGCTTAACGAATCATAATAATCCTCAACAGCTTGCTTATCATAGCCGCCACATGTTCATATGTTGGCGTGTTGACATAATCTTCAATCGTAATACCTGCAACATCAAAAATTAAAAAGAATTACGCACGCGAGGGTCAGCTCTCTAACCTGAGCTCAGTGAGAAAACAAAACAATACAACAAACATATGCATGCATTCAATTCATGACTGTGGTCTGGTATATAAGTTTTCAATGTGCTATAGAAAGGGTCGGTGGCCACCTCACCTCTATACACGAGTGTGTAGAGCCGCCCAATGAATATTGGCACTATCGTCCCATATGCACCCACCATGGACAATATACACCCAATGAAAATGGCATTGCTGTACCGGTTGCCCATACCAACACGTAAGCCCCTGTTAGCGAGGGCTTGCAAATTGGGCTCGCAACTAACCAATCCTAATGTCAAACAGTGTATCCAAGGCCTCACCCTAGCATCCCTCAATACATCCATAGAGATAGAGCTAGGGTCTGGTGACCAGGCTGAACCATAATGTCACGTCCCCCCCCCGATGCCCTACGACGTATTAGCTCTGCTAAGGTAATGGTTATATGACGATGTTAGTGGACAAGACTTGAGTAGAGATAGAGCTAGAGTCTGGTGACCAGGTTGAACCACAATGTCATGTCCTCCCCTGATGCCCCACTCGCATCAAGTACACTAACCGCACACAAACATTCACATGCCTATTCCAAGCTTCATTATCACCATCATATTAAAAATAAGCAGAAATTAAATATGCATGAACAGTAATAACAGGAATAGTGGATGACATGTGATATGCACATTACAATCATACAAACATATAATCATTCACGGTATTGGACTCAATAAACAAAAACAGTTTATTATTAGCCAATTAGTTTAGGTATTGTTCCCTCACCTTTGCTTGAGTGTAGATCCTCTTTCAAGCTTTAAGAATCACTTTTATATCAATAGAAAAACCTAACAAGTCGATAAATTTTAGTTAGAATTCATTTCGACAATTTTAGGCTTGCTGTTAAGCTAGGGTCGCAGGATGGGTCGCAGGTAGGATAGCTATTTTCTGCGACCCCAGGGTGTAGGGTCGATGCTAGGGTCGGATGTTCCATCGACCCTAGGTGTGACCGCAGCTTCCCTGGACTTTCCGAAAGCTAGGGGTCGATCCTGTGGTCCCAATCGACCCTACGTGCGACCGCAAGTGGTTCGAGTCGACCTTTTCATTCTATAATCTATTCTTTCATGTTTGGGTCCTTTGGCTTACTTTTATAGTCCATTCTATGATTGTTCTATGGCTCAAAACTCCAAGTTACTCACTTTTCATAGTTTTCCATGATTTCCATTGGAATTCGTCCATGGATGGATGGTATTAGGGTTTCTCCTAACCTAACTTCATCATAATCTATTCTAAGCTTTCAATTCAGATAGGGATTGAGGTTCATACCTTCTGTAGTCTGAGTTTAAAAGATTTCTCTTTGCTTCTTCTTTTTTCCTTAGCCTTTTCTTCAAGTATTCTTTCTCTTCTTCTCTTACTTCTCTTCTCTTTATCTCACTTTCAATTAGGGTTCTAAAAGAAGTAAAAGAGGCTTAGGGACGTCCTATTTATAGAGTAAAACCTCCCAAAATAAGTCTCATTGAGTTTAGAAAAGGTTCCAATTGAAATTAGGAAAATTTCCTAATTTTTGGTTCATGCTGTTTTTGCTGTTTTCCTAGGGTCTATGCTTGGGGGTCGATGAGGGGGTCGGACAATCCGAGACCCCTGCGACCCCATGACCAAAAAGTCATGGGTTGGACTTCTTTTGAGGTGGGGTCGACCCTACCTGTTTAGGCATGCGATCCTACCTTCATTTTGACTATTTTTTAGTAAAATTTCTTATTGGGTCTTAGGTTTCTTCACACACTTGGTCCACTTGGCTCGACCATGATATGTAGACTGGTCACGACACGAAATGTAAGGTTAGACCAGGTTCGTGGTGTGCCGGTCTTACAAAACAAGATTGCATTCTTAGGTCAAGTAGTATCATCAGAAAGAATAAAGGTGGACCTGAACTAAATAGAAGCTATTATGGGGTGAAAAGCGCTTAAGAACATTGCAGAGATTTAAAGTTCTTTGGGTTTAGCTGGTTATTACAGACGATTCATGGAGGACTACTCTAGGATTGCAATACCTCTTACCAAGCCGACCAGGAAGGGAGAGAAGTTTATTTGGATTGACAAGAGTGAAGAATATTCCAGACTCTAAAAGCAAGGGTGATATCAACTACCATCATGACCATTTCGGCACCAGGGGAACCTTTTGCCCTGTATATCGATGCTTCCAGATTGGGTATAGGATGCGTACTGATATAAGAAGAATAATTGATTGCATATGCTTCAAGACAATTGAAAGAGCATGAAAATAATTACCCGACTCATGACTTGGAGCTAGAAGTGGTAATTTATGCAATTCAAACTTGGATACATTATCTATAAGAAGAAGAATTTTAGATTAAATCAGATTACAAGAGTTTTGTTTATCTCTTCACCTAAAAAGAGTTGAACATGAGGCAAGGAAGATGGTTGGAATGTCACACCCCAATTCCGTACTATTCAGAATGGTGTGATGAACCGCTAGCGAACCAACGGTTCAACCAGGATCTCGGACAGACGATATCTGTTTTATCTAAACCTCATACATCCACATTCATAATCAGAATAAATACACAATAGCGGAAGTCTTATAGTAAAATGAACTGAGAATCTACTGTGATATTAATATTTAAAGAGCAAATTATTCTGTGTCAATTAAGACATAAATAAATATCAAATACATGTCTTTACTAAATCCAAATAATGAAAATAACATATAATCGAATACACATGAGTTGCACTCGCAAGAGGAGTCATTCGTATCTACTTCATCTTCAACTTTCATTGCCGCCATGTGCCTGTACACTGGAGCATTGACATAATCTTCGACGGTAGTACCTGCATCATCAACTAAAAATATTCGACGTTGAGAGGGTGAGCACACATCATGGCTCAGTGAGCAAACAAAACAATGCAACAATACATATGCATGCAATCAATTCATATCTTTGGTCTGGTTTAATGTTTACAATATGCAATAGAAAGGTTTGAGTGGTCAAAGGTTATTGTTTATTGACCCCTCCTCTATACACAAGTGTGTGTGACACCGCTCGAAGGTAACGTTTATCATCGACTCACAAGCACCCAATTCATGAACATTGTACAACAAAAGTTAACGTTTATTGCTGTACATTGCCATACCAACACGTAAGCTCCTGTTGGCGAGGGCTTGCAAACTGGGCTCACAACTAACCAATCCTAATGCCAAATAGTGTATCCAAGGCCTCACCCTAGCATCCCTCAGAACGTCCATAGAGATAGAGCTAAGGCTCCCCGGTAGAGTCAGAGACTAGAAGGACCGACACCACCTCCCCTGATACTCTACGACGTAATAGTTCTGTTAAAGTAATGGCGATACGACGATGCTAACGCACAAGACTTGAGTTAGAGATAGAGCTAAAGTGCTGAGGCCCAGCCTATGACACCCCCCTGATACTCGCTCGCATCAAGTACACCAACCACACACATACATTCACATGCTTATTCATATCATCATCATCATCATCATGTTATAAATAATAAAATAAATATGCATGAACATTAAATAGAAATATCGGATGACATGTTGAATGCACATTACAAGTATGTTCGCATAGAATCAAGCATAGCATTGGACTCAAGAAATAAAACAGTTTATTATTAACCAATTAGTTAAGAGTTTTGTTTCCTCACATAGGATAAAAGTAAAAATATAAAAATAGTTTATTATTTAAAATAGTTTATTGGTTAATAATAAAATAATTTATTATTAACCAAAAAACTGAGATAGGATAAAAGTAAAAACTATAATATTAACATACTCTAAGCACAAGTGATGTTTGAGACCAAATTTGAAAAGAGAATAATGCATCTATTAAAGGGGGAATAATATTAAATACAATGAGAGAGAAACAGATGTATATAAATAGCTCAAGCAGAGTACAGTCCACAACCCGGACAGTTACTCTGTAGTACAATGAAAGAAAATAAATACAATCATGAAGCTGGAGGTGAAGGAGGAGGCGGTGCCTCACGATCTCTGTCATAATCCTCAGCGTAGACTCTAGTCAACTAGGCTATCTGAGTCTGGGTCGTTTGAAGACTAGCTGTAAGATCAGCTACCTGCTGATCAGTCCCGCGCTGAGCACCCAAAAGCTCCTCCATCCACATATCTGACTGGCGCTGAGCATCTATAAGCTCTCCCATCCTCATGTCTGATATGCGCTGGGCGTCTAGTAGCTCATCCACTCTCACACGCTGAGCGTCTACTAACTCCCCCATCCTCAGATCAGACCTACGTTGTGCCTCTCGGAGCTCATGCAATACCTCCATCATATCAGAAGGTGGGTGTGAAGGACCAGCTGCATGAGAAGGACCAGCTGCATAAGAAGTACTAGCTCCAGCAGCATGTGTAGGTGAAGGAGGTGGTATGGAGTCCACATCCATGAACAGACGGTCATCATCACCAGCAGGCTCCATATGAACTCCAGCGGCAGCTGCAGCTGCCTCAGCGTCAGCTATCTCTACGCGAGTGTGAGGGCACACTATCGCAATCCTCTCCTCATCACTTACCTGGGCATCCAGCATGCCCATCTTGCAAATAGCCTCCCAATCTAGAGGCGATGAGAAGGATTTCTCCTGAATCTTCTCATCCACTAAATCAACCCCCAGGCGAGTAAGCAAGGTAGTGATCACGCGACCGTAAGGAAGGTTGCCGGTGTGACTGGGCAATGTGGCAGTGATCATGGTACGCATAATGATGTAAGAAAGGTAGACGGGCTGACGAGTGCATATACAGTATAGGAGATATTGGGTCAGCTGGGAGATCCTCTCGTAATGACCACTCTGCGGTATCAGGTTATGCTGTATGATCTTGCAATATACGCGTGGATCTGAACGCAGATAGCACGCTCTCATCTGCCAGTGATCAGGTCGGATGAGCTGACTGTCGATCTCGGCCCACATCTAAAGAGAGAAAAACTGGGGCTCTCCTGGAGCACAGAAAACCATGGGGCCAGCATAGGAAATGCCCAGTAGGTCGGCCAGTTACCGATAATCAAACGAGATGTCAACTCCCTTGACGTAGCTCGTGATGCGAAGCTCATTGCCCCTCTCAACATCATTGTAATCCCCCACCACCTGGAGGTTACAATAGAACTGGCGTACCAAATCCAGACGGGTACACGCATCGTAAGTGATGACAGGGAACCATTCCATATCACCAAATGCTCTCTCCACATTGAACAGGGCTAACTCAGCCAAGTTCACCTTATGACCTCCCTCTACTTTCTTGCGAGCGTAGTGGGCATACTATGCCTCGGCTTCGTTGGAACGGAAACGAAGAGGATCGCGAACTCTGGGTACTTTGGTATGAGCCATGGTATCTACAAATAAGAAAGAAAAACAAATAATATGTTAGTAGGATAGAAAAATCCGAAATTTGAACATTATAACGACGTAAGTTGGCCAAAAGCGTCACTTTTCACCCATACACGTGGGCAGGAGGACTTACGTAGGTTCTAACATATCCTGCAACACTCACACAGTAGGAAATCCTAGCTAATGGAATCCAATTTGAAGAAATTGCAAGAAATCAAAATTTTTGACAAATTAGGGCAAAAAGAGAAAAATTTGAGTTCCTCGATAACCAACCGATGAAACCCAAATATTTTTTAGGGCTTTCGTTCCTCGAGTCACCAATAACAAAAGCCCTCAATAAAAATCGAATTTTTACGGCTGGAAAAAGTTTAATTTTAAGAAAACGAGATATACGGGTAAAAACCTAGAAAAAAAATCCTAAAAATAGGTAAAGGTAAGAAGACATACCTGTAGGAATGATGTAGACGTCGAAACACGGAACCAAAATGACCAATGTAGCGGAGTTGGCACTGTAGCTACTCAGGGGAAGGAGACGAGTCGAAATGGAGGAGGAAGAATGGGAATTGAACTCAGAATCGGACCTTAAAAATCTGATTTTTGGTCCGGGGGTCGGAGAATTCGACCAGGACCATCGACCCCCATATCGACCCCCAGCTCTCGAGAACCTGACAGAAAACCAGGGGTCGCACCAGGGGGTCGGACACCCATCGACCCGCATATCGACCCCCGGCTCTCGGGAAAAATAAGTGATTTCCCAGGGTCAGACACTGAGGGTCGAACATACCATTGACCTCGACCATCGACCTTGCATAGAAAGGACTGTATTTTTTCATAGAATGATCTGAAAATTTTGAAAATAACATCGGTTAGCGTATCTACATGAAGTATAAATGATTGCCTCACGATTTTAATGATTTTCAGGCACCACCAATCTCAGAGGAAAAATATGGTTGGGCATAGTGTAACTAGGCAAAGCCGAAACACAGTTCCCCCACCACCACCCGTGGAGGAAGTCTGCCAAGAAAATATATATGCATAGGGTAATCTGCAGGTTGCACCACCAGTAAATCCGGGTCAGGCAAATCCTACAAACTTGCCACCTCCACCACCGGAGCTGGCAACCGTGGTTATGAACCTAGCGCAACAGCTGTAACAAATGCAACACGCACAAGCTCAAATGCAAGCAGCAATGGGAATTATGTTTCAGGCAGCACATGCTACACCAATGCCGACTGGACAAACAAGTACAGCACTGGTGGGTAACCACCTAGCACCTCAAACACCCCAACCACCAGCTGCACAGATTCCAGTACCAGGTCCGGAAGCAGTTCAGGTTAATTACCAGGATCCACAACCTATGTTTGGGGCATACCCTCAGAATCAGATGGACTACTCCCGACTGGTGGAGCTATTCTTAAAGATGAAGCCCAAGGAGTTTAATGGAAAACCGTCTGATCCGCTCTGGCCGGCTCACTGGATCGACCAAATGGAGAGAAATTTTCTGATGATGACTATTACAGAAGAAGAGAAGGTATTATGTGCCACCTTCATGCGAAAAGGTGATGCACATCATTGGTGGAAATCTACCAGGGCCTACCTATTGACCAAGCACGCCCTATTGACCTGGGCTATATATAAAGAAGCTTTCTTCGAGAAGTAGTTTTCCCGAAGCTTCAAAGATTCTATGGAGAAGGAGTTCCTGAGTTTATATCAAGGACAGATGTCCGTGGATGCATATCAACAGCGTTTTGAGGAGATGTCTTTCTTTGCACCACTCAACATGCAAGAAGAAGATACTAAGACCCGTAGGTTTGTCACGGGGCTTAGAGGGAGCATCAGAGAGCACGTTCTAGGTTTGGAAAAGAAAATATATAATGAAGCTGTGCAAATTGCTCGAGTTATAGAATCGAGCCAGAAGGAGAGTTATTTTACGCAGAACAGAGGTATGAAAAGGCCAGCTGGAAATGCTTATAATGGAGGGAATAATAAGACATTCAAACCCTTCCGTGCTCAAGGCTTTACTACTGCACCCAAGACTACCCCAGTAGCCCAACATCAGCCAAAGCCAAATACTGAAGGCCCAAAATGTTTTAACTGCAATCAAGCGGGGCATATGGAAAGGGAGTGTCCCAAGCCCAGGAAGCAGCTACATCAAGGACGAGTTTATGCTGTTACATCCGAGGATGTTGCCGCATCACCCGATGTGGTCACAGGTATGACTGAAACCTTTTAAGTTGTATTACATTGTGTGAGCATGTAGACTAAGTTAAAATAAATCACAGGTATCGTACCTATAAATGACCTACCCGCCAGATTACTATTCGACTCAGGAGCTACTCATTCTTTTATATCTGTGTCATTTGGAAAGAAGCTGAATTTACCCATCAAAACATTAGACTACATACTACTTGTACGGTCACCGATGGGGTTAGAAGTGGATTTAGAAAAAGGTTATGGGCAATGTCCAGTTCTCATTGGCGAGAAAACCTTAGATGCAACCTTGATCCAACTTGGGATGGTAGACTTGGACGTCATCTTGGGAATGGACTGGTTAGCTCGGCATTTTGCGAACCTATTATGCGTCAAAAATAAGCTAACATTTAAAGACAAAGAAGGAGCAGAATTCAATTTTGTGGGAACCAAACTTCCCCGTAAATGCAAGCTTATACTCTCAGCACTAAAGGCTAAGAAGTGCCTTGAGAAGGGAGCAGTCAAATATCTAGTATCAGTGGTCGACCTCACCAAAGAAGCACCACGGATGGAAGATATTGATGTCGTGCGGGACTACCCTGACGTATTTCCTGAGGAACTACCAGGATTACCACCCGACCGAGCCACGGAGTTTGTGATAGATCTTATACCTGGAGCCGCACCAATATCAAAAGCACCTTATCGAATGGCTCCTACTGAACTAATGGAATTGAAAGTACAACTACAAGAACTACTAGACAAGGGTTATATTCGACCCAGTGTATCACCATGGGGAGCGCCAGTATTATTCGGAAAGAAGAAGGACGGTAGCGTGCGATTATGTATCGACTATCGGGAGCTGAACATACTGACAATCAAGAATCGATATCCACTACCTCGGATCGATGACTTGTTCGATCAGTTGCAAGGAGAAAAAGTATTTTCTAAGATCGATCTTCAGTCAGGCTACCATCAGTTGAAGATTAAAGAAGGTGATATTCCTAAGACAGCTTTCAGGACCAGATATGGACATTATAAATTCTTGGTCATGTCTTTTGGAGTTAACAAACGCGCTAGCAACTTTCATGGAACTTATGAACACGATATGTTGGATACGTCAGTTATTTTATTTATTGATGATATATTGGTATATTCCAAGGACAAGGAAACCCATATTAAGAATCTAAACGCGACTCTACTGCGTTTAAGGAAAGAGAAGCTATATGCCAAATTTACCAAATGTGAGTTTTGGCTAAGTGAAGTCGCCTTCCTAGGCCATGTAGTATCCGTTGAAGGAATCAAAGTGGATCCCAACAAGATCGAGGCTATTGTAAAGTGGGAAGCACCAAAGAGCGTTGCAGAAATTAGAAGTTTTTTGGGTCTCGCTGGTTATTATCGGCGATTTGTGGAAGACTATTCCCAGATTGCTGTACCTCTCACCAGTCTAACCAAGAAAGGTGAAAATTTTGTGTGGACGGATAAATGCGAGAAGAGCTTCCAAACCTTAAAGACCAAATTGATATCCGCTCCGATTTTGACTATTCCTGTTTTCAGACAACCAATTAACCTATACACTAATGTGTCAGGACTGGGATTAGGAAGTGTGCTTATGCAAGGAGAACAAGTAATTGCTTATGCTTCAAGACAGTTAAAGAGACATGAAAAAAATTATCCCACTCATGATTTGGAGTTAGCGGCAGTAGTACATGCTGTCAAGATATGGAGACATTACCTATACGGAGAGAAGTTTCAGATTAAATCGGACCATAAAAGTCTTACTTATTTATTTAATGAAAAGGAGTTGAATATTAGACAAAGAAGATGGCTGGAACTATTGAAAGACTATGATTGTGATATCCAATATCATCCGGGGAAAGCTAATGTAGTAACGGATGCATTGAGCAGAAAGGAAATGATAAAATCTCAAGGAGAGGTTAGCAAAACTGCAGCAATGTGTACTACTGGGACGATATTCAATCATCGCAATGAGCAGTATGTGATAGATACAACGGATGGATCAGCCAACCAAGGGT
Source organism: Protea cynaroides (assembly GCA_028583415.1). Lineage (NCBI taxonomy): Eukaryota > Viridiplantae > Streptophyta > Magnoliopsida > Proteales > Proteaceae > Protea > Protea cynaroides. The sequence continues at coordinate 74,947,273 of CM053276.1, read as the reverse complement.
TCATTCATCGGTTTTCCAATATGTTCGCTGCATTGAAGATTATACCGGATATAATTGATGAAGTGTAGACAGCTATCAAATCAGACCCTTACTTGAGAATGGTACAAGAAGACATTGAAAAAGGTAGAACTAACCCTGAGTTCACCTTGGACGAAGAGAAGGTATTGAAGTACAAAGGAAGAATATGTGTACCCGAAACCGAAAGTGTGGACATTAGACACCGACTGATGAAAGAAGCCCATACCACCATCTATTCGATACACCCGGGAAGTACAAAAATGTATCATGATCTAAAGAAATTATACTAGTGGAGAGGAATGAAAGCAGACGTAGCTAAGTTCGTGTCTCAATGCCTAAATTGTCAGAAAGTAAAGGCTGAACGACAAAGACCTGCAAGACTGTTACAACCATTACCGAAACCAGCATGGAAATGGGACTGCATCACTATGGACTTCGTCACAGGGTTACCATTGACTCCTCGAGTAGTTGACGCAGTTTGGGTGATTGTAGACCGCTTGACCAAAACAGATTGCTTTATACCGATACGACCTCAGTATACACTAGAAAGGTTAGCAAAGTTGTATGTGGATAATATTGTTCGATTACACGGTGTACCGGAGAGTATTGTGTCCGATAGAGATCCACGATTTATTTCTAAGTTTTAGGAAGGATTGCCAAAGGCTATGGGCACAACATTAAAGTTTAGTACTGCATTCCATCCACAGACAGATGGACAGTCAGAGCGTACAATTCAGATTCTAGAAGATATGCTACGAGCATGTGTAATTGATTTTAAAGGATCATGGGATGAAAAGTTACCACTGATTGAGTTTGCTTATAACAACAGCTATCAGGCTACCATACAGATGTCACCCTATGAAGCACTGTATGGCAGAAAGTGTCGAACTCCATTGTTTTGGAATGAAGTTGGGGAACGTAGTATCGTTGGACCAGAATTTTTTGAGGAGACTTGTCGAGTGGTCGACATTATCAAGGAAAGAGTGAGAACAACCCAGAATCGTTAGAAGCAATATGCAGATACTCAACGCAGAGATCTTGAGTTCGTCGTGGGTGATAAAGTATTCTTGAAGGTATCGCCTATGCGAGGTCTGAAACGGTTCGGACAAAAAGGGAAACTAAGTCCAAGATATGTCGGACCTATGAGATTTTAGCTAAGCGTGGGAAAGTGGCTTACTAGTTAGCACTACCACCATCTATGTCAAGTGTGCATGACGTATTTCATATTTTCTTATTGAAGAAGTATGTCAAGGATCCAACGTACGTTCTGACAGTAGATCCACCTGATTTGACTGATGATTTAACCTTTGAAGTAACACCAACTGAAATCACCAGCCAAAATGTTCAACGACTATGCAACCGAGATATCTATTATGTTAAGGTCACTTTGAGAAGTAGAGACATGGAAAAAATTACATGGGAAGAAGAGAATGCTATGCGAAAGCAATACCCTCATCTATTTGACTCTGCAGGTATGAACAATTTCAGGGACAAAATTTTTTATAAGTAGGGGGGAGTTGTAAGACCCGTATCAAACTAACCCAGTCTTACAACCTTGAACCAGGTCTACCCATCATGGTTGAGCCAAATGGACCAAGTGCGTGAAGGAGATCACGATCCCAGGTATTAAACTGACCCAAAAATACTTAAATAAGGGGAGGGTCGCATATCCAGCAAGGGAGGTTCGGACCCCCAGTATAGAAGTCAAACCCCCAGTTTTATATGGGGGGTCGGACATTTTAAGGACTATGGGTCGATGGGATCTCCGACCCCCCTATCGACCCCGGTACTCGGTAAAAACATAAATTAGAAAACTTTCCTAATTTCAATGGGATTCCTTCCTAATCTCAATGGGACTTATTTTAGGAGTTTCTACTCTATAAATAGGATGTTCCTAAGCCTCTTTCTCTCCTTTTAGAACCCTAATTGAATTAAGAGAAAGAGAAGAGAAGGAAGAGAAGAAAAAGAGAAGGAAAGAAGAGAAGAAAGCAAAAGGAGAAGGGTTGCAGAGAATGAGTAATCTTCTCAGGTATGGATACTATTTCCATGAGTTTCTGAAGACCGTAGAGTAGATAATGAAGAGGGTATGATCTCGGATAAACCCAAACCATCAACCCATGGTTAGATTTTCATGAAAAACCATGGGGGAAATCATGAAAGCCATATAGGTGAATGAATCATGGTTCTAGGCCATAGAACATGTGTGGAATGGACAATAGGAGCAAGCCATAGGACCCCAAACATCAAGAATGGGCTGAAGGAAGAAAAATCGATAAAATCCACTGGGGGTCGCGTGGGGGTCGATGGCCAATCGACCCTACCAGACCCTGAGCATTGACCCCCAGTGTTCGGGAAGCCCAGAATAGGGGTGGTCGCACCCAGGGTCGATCATAACTCAGACCCTAGCTCCGACCACCAGTTAACAACATGGTTTTTAAATTCAGAATTAATTCAAATTAAATTCTATCGACTTTGTTAGGTCCTCTAGCAATATAATAACAATATAAAAGTGATTTTAAAGCTTAAAAGAGGATCCACTAACAAGCTAAGGTGAGGAAACAAGACTCTTAACTAATTGGTTAGTAATAAACTATTTTATTTCTTGAGTCCAATGCTATGCTTGATTCTTTGCGAACATGCTTGTAATGTGCATTCAACATGTCATCCGATATTTCTATTTAATGTTCATGCATATTTACTTTATTGTTTATAACATGATAATGATGATGATGATCGGAATATGCATGTGAATGTATGTGTGTGGTTGGTGTACTTGATGCGAGTGAGTATCAGGGGGGTGTCATAGGCTGGGCCTCAGCACTTTAGCTCTATCTCTAACTCAAGTCTTGTGTGTTAGCATCGTTGTATCGCCATTACTTTAGCAAAACCATTACGTCGTAGAGTATCAGGGGAGGTGGTCTCGGTCCTTGTAGTCTCTAACTCTACCCGGGGGCCTTAGCTCTATCTCTACGGACGTTCTGAGGAATGCTGGGGTGAGGCCTTGGATACACTGTTTGGCATTAGGATTGGTTAGTTGTGAACCCAGTTTGCAAGCCCTCGCTAACAGGGGCTTACGTGTTGGTATGGCAATGTACAGCAATAAACGTTAACCTTTGTTGTACAATGTTCATGAATTGGGTGCTTGTGAGTTGACGATAAACGTTACCTTCGGGCAGCGTCACACACTTGTGTATAGAGGAGGGGTCAATAAACATTAACCTTTGACCACCCAAACCTTTCTATTGCATATTGCAAACTTTAAACCAGACCAAATATATGAATTGATTGCATGCATATGTATTGTTGCATTGTTTTGTTTGCTTACTGAGCCATGATGTGTGCTCACCCCCTCGACGTTGAATATTTTTAGTTGATGATGCAGGTACTACCGTCGAAGATTATGTCAATGCTCCAGTGTACGGGCACAAGGCGGCGATGGAAGTTGAAGATGAAGTGGATACGCATGACTCCTTTTGCGAGTGCAACTCATGTGAATTCGATTAGAAGTTATTTTCATTATTTGGATTTAGTAAAGACATGTATTTGATATTTATTTATGTCTTAGTTGACACAAAATAATTTGCTATTTAAATATTAATATCATAGTATATTCTCAGTTCATTTTACTATAAGACTTTCGCTATTGTTTATTCTGATTATGAATGTGGATGTATGAGGTTTAGATAAAATGGATATCGTCTGTCTGAGATCCTGGTTGAACCGTTGGTTCGTTAGCGGTTCATCACAACATTCTGAATAGTGTGGAATTGGGGTGTGACATGGAACACCTGAAAGATTAAGACCATGATATTCAGTATCATCTAGGCAAGGCCAATGTGGTAGCTGAATCTTTGACTAAAAAGGAGAATAATGAAGCTAAATGGAGGACCTAGTACAAACGTTGTCTTGTGTTCCTTAGCAACAAATTCAGATTTAGAAGAGGATCAACATATAATAAACTCATGATGATCCAATTGAGTGAGAACTTATGGATGATTTATGGAGCAATAATTCCTCGCTTGATTTGCAGTGTTAAAGATCATCTCAGATTTGATGGATGAAGTACTGGTAGCAATTCTGTTAGATCCGTATCTGAGAGCGGTACAAGAAGATTTAGAGAAAGAATAACCTAACCCTAATTTACTTTCGATGTAGAGAAGGTCTTGAGATACAGAGGATGATTATGCATACCTGAAAGTGAAAAGCTCGAATCTTAGATGCAAAATAGTGTAAGAAGCCCATTTTACTCTATATTCAGGACATCCTAGAGTACCAATATGTATCATGACCTGAAGAGATTGTACTGGTAAAGAGGAATGATAACATATGTGGCGTAGTGTGACTTTTAGTGTCTGAATTGTTGGCAAGTAATGACTGAAAGACAAAGACCAGCAGGCTTACTACAACTGCTAGAGGATCTATCTTGGAAGTAGAACTACATTACAATGGACTATGTCACCGGTTTATCACTGACTCCCAGATCAGTTGATGTAGTTTGGGTGATTGTTGATCACCTTATGAAGATAGCTCGTTTCATTACTATACGACCTTGGTGTGCTTTGGAATGGCTAGCTAAGCTGTATGTGGGTAATATTATCTGATTGAATGCTATGTCTGAGAGCATGGTGTCGGATAGAGGCTTACGTTTTATCTTAATGTTTTGAGAGGGACTACAGAAAACGAAGGGAACAATGTTTTACTATCGCATTTCACCCTCAAATCGACGGACAGTCGGAGCGTACTATATAGATCCTAGGAGGTATTCTCCAAGCCTATGAAACTATTTTTAAAGGAGCTTGAGTTGAGAAGTTTCCATTGATTAATTTTACGAGCAAGCTACCATATAGATGTCACCTATGAAGCATGGTATGGTAGAAATGTCAAACTCCTCTATTTTGGAATGAAGTTAGTGAACGAGGAATTGTAATACTTGAGTCTGTTAAAGAAACCTGTTGAGTGGCAATCAAGATCAAAAGGAAAGGGCAAAAACAGCTCAAGGTTGTCAAAAGAAACCAAGACCTCAAGTTCACCGTAAGTGACAAAGTATTCTTGATGATATCACTTATGCATGGTTTAAAACGGTATGTTAAGAAGGGAAAGTTATGTCCTATATATGTATTGGATATTATAAACTTTTATAGAGAAATAGAAAAGTTTCATATCAACTAGCGTTACCGCCATCCATGTCTAGTGTGCACAATGTATTTCATCTGTTTCTATTGAAAATGTACGTTAAAGATCCATCACAGGCATTGATCTTGGATCCACCGGATTTGATAAAAGACTTAACTTTTGAAGTAGTACCAGCCTAAATCACTAGTTAGAAGGTACAACATCTTTGGAGCTAGAATATCGATTATGTGAAAGTAATCTCGTGAAGCTAAAACGTCGAAAAGATTACATGAAAAGAATAAGATGCAATGCGAAAGTAGTATTCCCACCCATTGGACCCTGAAGTACATTTAAATTTGGAGGATGAAATTTGTTTAAGGATGGGGGAGTTGTAAGATCCGTACATGTAAATTTCGAGGATGAAATTTCTTTTAGGGTGGTGGAGTTGTAAGACCTGCACGCCACGAATCCGATCTAACCTTATGTTCTCTTGTCGTGATCGCTCTTCCCATTATAATCGGCTCAAGTGAACCAATTGTATGATGAAACCACAAGGGTAGGTATGTAATTTGAACCAAAATCATCTAATTAGGAGCATGTGGTCACATATCTAAATAGGTGTGGTCGACCACACCTTAGAATATTGAGATCACTCAAGTCTGGGACGTGTGGTCGCAGTTTTGAGACGTGTGGTCGAGGGATTTTGCAACCCCATGTGCGGCCACACGATGCTGAACCGACTTTGAGTTTTGGAAACTTTCCAAAACATAAGGGATCTCTTTCTTAATTAAAGTGGGACTCTATATGGAGGTTTTTCTCTATATAAGGGACGTCCCTTAGCCTCTCTCACTCTTTTAGAACCCAAATTGAAACTCTAAACCTAAGAGGAAAAGGGAGAGAGGAAGAGAAGGAGAAGAAGGATATTTGGAGAAAAAAGCTGAGATGAAGGTTTTGCAAGAGAAGATTCTAGCTCCCTACGGTAAGTTTAAGGTATGGACTTGACTCTATAGGCTAAATCAGATAGGATAGGTTCCTTTGATCAAGTTAATGTATTGAATCTAATGTAACGATTTCAATTAAGAAATTTCTAAGGAAAACCATAAAATAATAGGTTAGGGATAATGCTTAATGAGAAACTGTAAATAATGGCCATAGGAAAATCATAGGATGAACCCAAGTGATGAGCCAAGGAATCGACTCAGGAAGAATTCGGATTGAAGATGAAAAATTGACCAAACATCATGTGACGCAGCCTGTGGTGGACCACAGGGTGACTAGAGGATCAAAATGTGGTCGCAGGTTGTGGTCGCATAAAATGCCACCACAGGGTTCGACCACACAGTGTGTGGTTGCATATATTGCGACCACAGGTCCGACCACACGATAACAGTAAGCATATTATGAGACCAAACAAGGTTTTGACTATTGTAACTTGGTAAACTTGAACCCTAACTTAAATAAATTAATTGCTTAGGTTCCCAATAGATTCAAAGTGACTTCTAAAGCTTGGGAGAGGAACAAACATCAGATCTGAGAAGTGGTTATCATCAGATTAGAATCCGAGCGGGGGATGAATGGAAAACCGCCTTTCAGACGAGGGATGGGTTATTTTAATGGTTGGTGATGCCATTTGGCCTATCAAATGCCCCTATTACTTTCAAAAGGTGAGGGAACATAATCTAAACTAACTGGCTAATAATAAACTGTTTACTTTTATTGAGTCAAATGCCATGATTGATTCTATGCTTGTATGCTTGTAATGTGCATCTCACATGTCATCCAATATTCTTGTTATTACTACTCATGAATATTTATTTCTGTCTATTTACAATATAATGATGATGATGATGCTAGGAATTGGCATGTGATTGTATGTGCGTGGTTAGTGTACTTAATGCGAGTGGAGCATCAGGGAGAGGACATGACATTGTGGTTCATCCTGATCACCAGACTCTAGTTTTATCTCTACTCAAGTCTTATTTACTGACATCGTCATGTTGCCATTACCTTAGCATAACTATTACGTCACAGGGCTTCAGGGGAGGTGGTTCATGACCATACAGTCTTTGACTCTGTCGGGGGGCCTTAGCTCTATCTCTATGGACATATTGAGGGATGCTAGGGTGAGGCCTTGGATACACTGGATGAAATTAGGATTGGTTAGTTGCGAGCCCAGTTTGTAAAACCTCGCCAATAGGGGCTTACGTGTTGGTATGGTAGGGCATCAGGGGAAGTATTGATGGTGATTAATCCGGATACTTTAGCTCTATATCTATTTCATGGTGGGTGCATGTGGGATGGCATTGGTGTTTGATCCATTGGACAGATTCACACACTCATGTATAGAGGTGTGGCGGCCACCAAACCTTTCTATAGCATATTGCAAACTTATAAACTTGACCAAAGATATGAATTGAATGCATGCATATGTTTGTTGTATTGTTTTGTTAGCTCACTGAGCCGTGATGTGTGTTCACACTTTCAACGTCGAATATTTTTAGTTGATGTTGCAGGTCCTACTGTTGAAGAATATATGAATGCACCGACGTAGGGACACATTGCTGCGATAGATGTAGAAGCTGAAGAAGATGCGCATGATTCATCATGCGAGTGCAACCAATGTGTTTTTGCTTAAGTTTAGTTATAATTTGAACATCAGATATGTAATTGATTATTTATTTTTATGTCTTGTAGTTTAGAGATAATTGGATTAAATACTTATTTATCACTGTTAGACTCTCAGTTTGTTATCTGTAAGAATTCTGCTCAATTGTTTATTACCTCTGATTATTAATGTGGAATGTGTATGTGGTTTGATATGGTGGGTACGACATATACGAGATCCTAGGTGAACCGTTGGTTTATTGGTGTTTCATCACACCATTCTGGTTAGACCAGAATTGGGGTGTGACAACTTGGTATCAGAGTTTTTCAGGTTCTACCCATTGACCTAACTACTTCCACATGAGTCATGAACTGAGTTAGGATAAAATTAAAAGTTGTAATAAGAACACACCATAAGAACTTGTGTTGTATGAGTCATAAAATAAGAAAGAGAATAATGTACAAATGTAAAGGAAAAATCAAATTTTTTTAATATATATATATATCCAAATGGGAATAAGACAAATGTACATCCTAATCAGAGTACAGTCCACATTCTGGACAATTATTCTATAGTATAAAAGGGAAAAATAAATAAATGATATCTTAGAGCTAGCGGTGCTGGAGGAGGAGGTGCCTCACGATCTCTATCGTAGTCCTCAGCATAGACTCAAACGAGCTAGGCCTCCTAAGTCTGAGTCGCTCGTAGTCTAGCTATCAGATCCACTACCCGCTGGTCTGTAGAGCACTAGGCATCTAGAAGCTCTCCTACTCTCCGACCAGTCACGCGTTAAGCCTCCTGAATCTCACGTAACAGCCCCATCATGTCATCTGGTTGTGGGGGTGAAGGGCCAGTTGAATGAGAAGCCCTAGAAGGGCTAGCTCCAGCAGAATGCTGTGGCGATAGAGGAGGGATGGCATCTACATCCATGTACATCTGATCATCATCCTCCTCATCATCAACCTCATGTGCCTCTGTTGCTGCCTCTACTGCTACCTCTGTTGTTGCTGCTACAACCGTCTCTGCATCTACTGCTACTACCTGTGTGAAAGGACGTCTCATAGCATTCCTCTCGTCATCACTGACCTATATATCTCTCATGCCCATCCCGCTGATGGCCTCCCAATCAAGGACAGCTGAGAAGGTGTCTTCAAGGATTCTCTCATCCACTAGGTCCACCTGTAGACCAGCGAGCAAGGTAGAGATAAGCCGCTAATAGGGCAAGTTACCTTTTGAGTCATGCAACGTAGCTCTATGAATAGTCCGAAGAATAATATATGGGATGCAGACTGACTGCCTAGTACATATATAGTACAGTAGGTACTGAGTCACTTGTGAGACCATCTCGTAATGTCCACCCTGGGGAATAAGATTATACTGGATAATCATACAGTAGTGTCATACCCCAATTCTGAACCAACCAGATTGGGGTGATGAACCGTCTATGGACCAATGGTTCAACCAGGATCTCGTATAGGCCGTGCCCAGTCGATTAAACAAGATACAACTATAACCATAATCAGAGTAAATAAACAATAGTAGAAGTCATTAATAATAATGAACCGAGTATCTAACAGTGATAACGTAATTAATTATCCAATTATCTCCAAATGACTCAAGACATAAAATAAAATAAAGTAATCAATTATAGGTTCTGATAACCCAACAACTAAATCTAATTGAAAACACATGAGTTGCACTGCACGATGAATCATGCGACTCCACCATAGCTTCCACATCCATCGCAACAACATGTCTGTACATTGGTGTATTTATATAATCTTCCACGGTAGGACCTGCATCATCAACTAAAAATATTCGATGTCGAAAGGGTGGGCACACATCATGGCTCAGTGAGCAAACAAAACAATGCAACAAACATATGCATGCATTCACTTCATATCATTGGTCTGGTCTATAAGTTTGCAATATGCTATAGAAAGGTTTGGTGGCCGCCGCACCTCTATACATGAGTGTGTGAATCTCCCCAATGGATCAAACACCATTGTCATCCCACATGCACCCATCATTGAATTGAGATAGAGCTAAAGTATCCGGATCAAACACCGCATAACACTTCCCCTGAAGCCCTACCCTTACCAACACGTAAGCCCCTATTGGCGAAGGCTTGCAAACTGGGCTCACACTAACCATCCTAATGCCAGACAGTGTATCCAAGGCCACCACTATAATGCTATAGGGTCAGCCATACAAATTTGGTGATTCTTTCATCGATCTACGATCTACATTCTGTTCCCCCAGGTATGTTCCCTATTTTTAGTCATTTTTAAGCTTTCATACCTAGGTTTTGCTCCATTTATAGGGTTTTCTTCAAATTAATATTTTTCTGACCATAAAAACTTGATTTTTATTGGGGGTTATTGCTATTGGCCACCTACTGGATGAAAACCCTCAAGAAAATTCATGTTTCATCGGTTAGTTCAATAGAAACTTGAAAATTCTCATTTTTTGACCTAAATTTTGGGGTTTTACCTTAATTGTCAAAATTTCTTCAAATTCGACCTACCTAGTTTAAATTTTCGATTGTATGAGCCTTGCTGGATGGTTTGGGACCTATGTAAGTCCTCCTACCCAAATGTTTGGGTGAAAAGTGTGGCTTTTGTCCAATCACACCGTCATAATGCCAAAATTTTGAATTTTCACTATATTTGGTATGTTGCTTATTGGTTGATGCCCTTGCAGACAACATGGCTCGCACTAAAGTCCCTAGAGTTCATGATCCCCGTCGCTTCAGGTCTATTGAAACAGAGGCATAATATTCTCGATATAAGCATAAGAAGGTGGAAGGGGGTCGTTGTGTCAACTTGGCCAACCTAGGCCTATTCGATGTGGAGGGAGCATTCGGTGATATGGACTGGCTCCCTGTAATTCTATATGAGGGTTGCACCTGTCCTGAGTTGGTGAAATATTTTTATTGTAATTTATAGGTAGAGGGTAACCCAGAGGACATAAGTAAGGGTAGAGAGCTCAAGATCACCAGTTTAGTTAAAGGGGTGAAGATCTCATTTAATTGCCAGGAGTTGGCTGATATATCCTGGGTATCTTAAATGATGGTCCCTTGGTATACTGTGCACCCAAGGAACCCCAGTTCCTGTCAGTGAGAATGCACATAGAAATTGACCACCAGATTCTTCGGGGCAACCACTGGCAGATGAAGGCAATCAACTTACGATCGGAGCCCTGAGTGTATTGCAAGATCATTCAGCACAACCTGATTCCCCAAAGTGGACACTATCAGAAGGCTTCGCAGTTGACCCAGTACCTTCTATACTGCATTTACAGAACAAAGCAACCTGTCTGCCTTCCTTATATCATTATCAGGACCATTCATCGTGCCACGACGCCTGGTATGATGGGTAACCTACCCTATGGGCGTTTGTGATCACCACTGTGCTCACTTGCCTGCAGGTAGACTTGGTCGATGAGAGGATTCACGCGAAAACTTTTTTGACTGACCTTGACTGGGAGGCCATCTGCAGGATGGGGATGCGAGATGTGTAGGTCAGTGATGAGGAGAGATATGCTATGGTGCATCCTTGTACTCGAGTAGAGGTAGCAGACGCGGAGGTGGCAACAACAGCAGCAGAGGTCCACGAGAGCGATGATGAGGAGGATGTTCATGGATGTGGATGCTATACCTCCTCCATCACCATAGCATTCCACTAGAGCTGGCCCTTCTCGGGCTCCTTCCCACTCGACTGGTCCTTCGCACCCACCACCAGATGACGTGATGGGGCTGCTGCATGAGATTTGGGAGGCACAGCATGCAACTGATCGGCGGGTAGCGGATCTATCAGCTAATCCCCAGGTGACCCAGCCTCAGATAGCCTGGCTTACGAGAGTATATGCTGAGGACTATGATCGAGATCGTGAGGCACCTCCTCCTCCAGCACCCCCAGCTCCATGATGCCTTTCATTCTTTTTACTTTATACTACAGAGTAACTGTTTGGATTGTGGATCGTACTCTGATTCGGATATATGTTAGTTTTATTCTCGTTTTATAAATAAATAGAACTTGTTTCTTATTTTCATATGTGCATTATTCTCTTTGTTAGTTTATGTCTCATACAACAAAGGTGCTTATGGTGTGTTCTTATTAAATTTTTTAAGTTTATCCGAACTCAGTTCACGAACTCTTGTGGAAGTATACAGGTTTGATAGACCGAGCCTGAGTGATATGATACCAAGTTGTCACACCCCAATTCTGAACCAACCAGATTGGTGTGATGAACCATCTATGGACCAACGGTTCAACCAGGATCTTGTATAGGCCGTGCCCATTCTATTAAACCAGATACAACCACAACCATAATCAGAGTAAATAAACAATAGCGAAAGTCTTTAATATTAATGAACCGAGTATCTAAAAGTGATAACGTAATTAACTATCCAATTATCTCCAAATGACTCAAGACATAAACTAAAATAAAGTAATCAATTACATGTTCTGATAACCCAACAACTAAATCTAATAAAAAACACATGAGTTGCACTCGCACGACGAATCATGCGATTCCACCATAGCTTCCACATCCATCGCAGTAACATGTTCGTACATTGGTGCATTCATATAATCTTCCATGGTAGGACCTGCATCATCGACTAACAATATTCGACGTTGAAAGGGTGGGCACACGTCATGACTCACTGAGCAAACAAAACAATACAACAAACATATGCATGCATTTAATTCATATCTTTGGTCTGGTTTTTAAGTTTGCAATATGCTATAGAAAGGTTTGGTGGCCGTCGCACCTCTATACACGAGTATGTGAATCCGCCCAACGGATCAAACACCATTGTTGTCCCACATGCACCCATCATGGAATAGAGATAGAGATAAAGTGTTCAGATCAAACACCGTATAACTCTTCCCCTGATGCCCTAGTCATACCAACACGTAAGTCCCTATTGGAGAGGGCTTGCAAATTGGGCTCGCAGCTAACCAATCCTAATGCCAAACAGTGTATCCAAGGCCTCACCCTAGCATCCCTTAATACGTCCACAGAGATTGAGCTAAGGCCCCCTGACAGAGTCAGAGACTACACGGTCCGAGACCACCTCCCCGGATGCCCTACGACATAATAGTTCTGCTAAGGTAATGGCGATACGACAATGTTAGTGGGCAAGACTTAAGTAGAGATAGTGCTAGAGTCTGGTGACCAGGATGAACCACAATGTCACGTTCTCCCCCTGATGCTCTACTCGCATTAAGCACATTAACCACACGCATACATTCACATGCCTATTCCTAATATCATCATCATCATCATGTTATAAATAAATATATTAAATATGCATGAGCAGTAATAGCAGAAATATTGAATGACATGTGAAATGTACATTACAAGCATACAAGCATAGAATCATTCATGGCATTGGACTCAATAAGTAAAATAGTTTGTTATTAGCCAATTAGTTTAGGTCTTGTTCCCTCTCCTTTGTCGATGGTTGTTCCTCGTCCAAGCATTGTAAATCACTTTTAGACCACTTGGACAGCTAACAAATTTATAGATTCTAAATTAAAGTTTATTTCCATAAATCATAGTATTTAAATGTCCCATCTAGTATCATTCAGACCTCCAGAAGTTGAGTGGTCGCAGGTCTGGCTGTATCTGTGGTCTCAGTTTCTGTGACCATCGGGTGTGGGGTCGATATGTGTGGTTTCATATCTTGCGACCACACATGCGACCACACCCTCCCTGGAACTTTCCCGAGGGCCTGTGGTCGATCATATGTGCCTCGTGTGGTCGATCAAACTGCGACCACAGGAGCAATGGTCGACTTTTCCACTCTCAACTCAATTCCTTCATGTTTTGATTCCTTGGCTTATCATCATGATCCTTCCTATGATTGTTCTATGGCTTAAAATTCATATCTTTACATAATCCATCATCCTAATAGATTCCCTCCATGGATCTCTTAGAATTTGTCCATGGTTTTATGATTGAGATCTCACTTTGAATCACTATCTCCTCCATGATCTATTATAGGCATTCAACTGATGTGGGGGATGTTTTCATACCTTAAACTTGTTGAAGAATCAGAGTTCTCTCTGAAATTCCTTCTCTTAGTCTTCCTCTTCAATTCTCCTTCTCTTCCTCCTCCTCTCTTTCTCTCTCTTTTAGTTTGAGTTCAAAAAGAATGAAAGAAGCTAAAGGACGTCCTTTATATAGAGAAAAACCTCCATATAAAGTCCTACTTTGATTAGGAAAGAACCCCTCCCCAAGATTAGGAAGGTTTCTTTATCACGTAGTCAGATTGACATCATGTGGTCGTAGGTGGGGTCGCAGAACCCGTTGATCACACATCCAAAAATTGCGACCACAAGTCCCAGACTCCAGTGGTCTCATTATTCTGAGGTGTGGTTGACCCCACCTATTTAGGTATGGGACCACACGCTCCTAATTAGATAATTTTGGGTACAATTTCATACCTAGCCTTATGGTTTCTTCACGCACTTGGTCCGCTTGGTCCGACCATGATAGGAAGACTTGATACATGGTGGTAAGACCGGTTAGTATGATACGAGTCTTACAACTCCCCCCTCTTATTATAAATTTTGTCCTTAAAATTTACACATACCTTTCGAGTCGAAAAGGTAAGGATATTACTTTTGCATAACATTCTCTTCTTCCCATGTGATCTCTTCTACAACTTGGCTCCTCCAAGTAACCTTAACATAATAAATGTCATGGTTGTGTAGACATTGAACCTTTCGACTGGTAATTCTGATTGGTGCTACTTCGAATATCAAATCATCAGTTAGACCCGGTGGATCCACTGTTAACACGTATATTGGATCTCTGACGTACTTCTTCAGTAATGAGATATGAAATACATCATGCACACTTGACATAGATGGGGTAGTGCTAACTGATACGGCACTTTTCCACGTTTAGCCATAATCTCATATGGCCCGACATATCTCGGACTTAGCTTCCCTTTTTATCTGAACCATTTTAAGCCTCGCAAAAGTGATATTTTCAAGAATACCTTATCACCTACGACGAATTCAAGGTCTCGACGTCGATTATCTGCATACTGTTTCTGATGGTCATGAGCTATTCTAACTCTTTCCTTAATTATGACGACTACTTTGTAAGTTTCTTCCACAAATTTGGGGCCCACAGTTCTTCGCTCTCCGACTTCATTCCAAAACAAAGGAGTTCGACAATTCCTACCATATAGTGCTTCATAAGTTGACATCTGTATAGTAGCCTGATAGCTGTTGTTATAGGCAAACTCGATCAATGATAGTTTCTCATCCCATAATCCTTTGAAATCGATGACACAAGTTCGAAGCATGTCTTATAAAATCTGAATGGTATGCTCCGACTGTCCATCTGTTTAAGGATGGAATGCAATACTAAACTTCAACGTTGTACCCATAGCCTTTTGTAATCTTTCCCAAAACTTTGAGATAAAGCGTGGGTCTTTATCGGACATGATGCTTTCAGGTACACCATGCAATCTAACAATATTATCGACATATAGCTTGGCTAACGTCTCTAGGGTATACTGAGGTCGTATAGCTATGAAACAAGCTCTCTTAGTCAAACGATCCACAATCACCCAGACCGCGTCAACTACTCGAGGAGTCAATGGTAACCCGGTGACAAAGTCTATAGTGATGCAGTCTCATTTTTATGTTGGTTTCGGTAGTGGCTGCAACAATCCTGTAGGTTTTTACCTTTCAGCCTTTACCCTTTGACAATTTAGGCATTGACAGACAAATTTAGCTACACCCACTTTCATTCCCGTCCACCAATAGAGTTTCTTTAAATTAAAGTACATCTTCGTACTTCTAGGGTGTACCGAATACACAGTGGTGTGGGCTTCTTTCATAAGTCTTTGCCTGATATCCAAGTTTTCACTTTCAGGAACACACTCTCCCTTTATATCTGAACACCTTTTCAAGATCCAAAGTGAAATCAGGAGTAGTCCTACCTTTTTTGATATCTTCTTGCATTGTCCTCGCAAATAGGGGTATAATTGAATAGCTATTTTTACTTCGTCTATTAGATCAGGTACAATCTTCAATGTCGCAAACATATTTGAAAACCGATGAATAAACCTTTGGTTGGTTAATCCATCCGGTGTATCTATCACGAACTGCTCATTACCATAATTGAATACTTTTCCTATAACGCACATTGCCACATTCATGTTAACTTCTCCCTAGGATTTTGTCATTGCTTTTCTGCTTAGCGCATCAGCAACTGAATTAGCCTTCCCTAGATGATACTGGATATTGCAATCATAATCTTTTAGCAACTCCAGCCATCTCCTCTGTCGCATGTTCAATTCCTATTGATTGAAAAGATAAGTAAGACTCTTATGATCTAATTTAATCTGAAATTTCTCACCATACAAATAATGTCTTCATATCTTGACAGCATGTACTACTGCAGCTAATTCCAAGTCATGAGTGGGATAGTTCTTCTCATGTGTCTTCAATTGTCTTGACGCATATGCAAATACTTGTTCTCCTTGCATAAGTACACATCCTAAACCTAACCTAGACGCATCAGTGTACAAGGTAAATGGTTGTCCTGGGATTGGAATAGTCAAGATGGGAGCTGATATCAATCTCGCCTTTAATGTTTGAAAACCCTCCTCACATTTGTCGGTCCAAACAAACTTTTCTTCTTTCTTAGTCAAACTGCTGAGAGATACGACGATTTTAAAGTAATCTTCCATGAATCGTCGGTAATACCCAGCTAAACCTAAGAAACTTCTGATTTTTGTAACATTCTTAGGTTCTTCCCATTTCATAATGGCTTCAATCTTGCTAGGATCCATTTTAATTCCGATACTTCATGGCCTAAGAAAGCGACTTCATTTAGCCAAAACTCACACTTTTTAAATTTGGCGTAAAGCTTCTCTTTTCTTAGTCGCTGCAGAGCGGCTCTTAGATTTGTGACATGAGTTTCTTTGTCCTTGGAGTAGACTAATATGTCATCAATAAATATAATGACTGACGTATCCAACATATCATGGAATACCCGATTCATGAGTTCCATAAAAGTTGCAGGTGCATTAGTCAATCCAAAAGACATGACTAAAAATTCATAATGTCCATATCTTGCTCTAAATGTTGTCTTCGGAATATCACCTTTCTTAATCTTCAACTGATGGTATCCTGACCGAAGATCAATTTTGGAGAACACTTTGGCACCTTGCAACTGATCGAACAAATCATCGATCCGAGGCAATGGGTACCGATTCTTGATTGTAAGCTTATTCAATTCCCGATAGTCTATACACAATCGAATGCTACCGTCCTTCTCTTTCACAAACAATACTGGCACTCCCCATGGTGATATGCTGGGTCTGATATAAACCTTGTCTAGTAATTTATGTAATTGTATACCTTCAGTTCCTTCAGTTTAGTAGGAGTCACTCGATAAGGTGCTTTAGATACTGGTGCGGCTTCGGGTATAAGATTTATAATGAAATTTGTCGGTCGGTCGGATGGTAGCGCTGGTAATTCCTCAGGAAATACATTTGAAAATTCATGCACAACTTCAATATCTTCCATTCATGGTGCTTCCTTGGTGAGATTGACCACGGATACTAGATACCCAATTCCTCCTTTCTCGAGGCATTTTCTAGCCTTCAATGCAGAGAAAATGAGTTTTCATTTAAGGAGAAGTTTGGTTCCCATAAAACTAAACTCTACTCCTTCCTTATCTTTAAATGTCAATTTCTTTTCCGCACATAATTGGTTTGCGGAGTGCCGAGCTAACCAATCCATTCCCAAGATAATGTCAAAGTCTGCCATCTCAAACTGAATTAAGGTTGCATCCAAAATCTTCTCATCGATAAGAACTGGACATGGTCCATAACCTTTTTCTAGTTCCACTTCTAATCCCATAGGTAATCGTATAAGCAGTTTGTAGTCTAAAGATCTGAGGGATAAATTTAACTTCTTTCCAAACGATACAGATATAAAAGAATGAGTAGCTCCAGAATCAAAGAGTACTCTGGCGGGTAAGCCATTAATAGGTATGATACCTGTGATTTGATTTAATTTAGTCTACATGCTCATACAAGGTAGTACAAAATGAATAGTTCAGATCATACCTGTGACCACATCAGGCGATGCGGCAACATCCTTAGATGTAACTGCATAAACCTTTTCTTGTTGTAGCTGCTTCCTCGGCTTAGGACACTCCCTCGAATAATGTCCTATTTGATTACAGTTAAAGCATTTAACTCCATCACTACTTTGCTTCTGTTGAGGTTGGGCTGTCCGAGTAGTCTTGGCTCCAACATTGAAGCCTTGAGTACATAAGAGTTTAAATGTCTTTATGTTCCATCCGTTATATGAATTTCCATTAGGCCATCTAATACATCTGTTCTGAACAAAATAACTTTTCCTCTGGCTCGATTCTAGTACTCGAGCAATCTATACCGCTTCATTATAAATCTTCTTTTCCTATCCTAATACATGCTCACGGATCCCCTAAGTCCCATAACGAACCTTCAGATTTTGGTATTTTCTTCCTGCATGCTAGAGGGAGCAAAGAAAAACAGCTCTTCGTAACACTGCTGAAACGCATCCACAGTCATTTGTCCCTGATACAGACTCAGAAACTCTTTTTCCATCGCATATCTGAAACTCCTAGGAAAATACTTTTCGAAAAAAGCTTCTTTATAGATAGCCCAGGTTAATTTGGTGTGCTTCGTTAATAGATAACTTTGAGTAGACTTCCACCAATGGTGTGCATCGCCCTTCAGCATAAATGTGGCACATAGCACTTTTTCCTCTTCCTTTATAGTCATCATCATGAAGTTCATTTCCATCTCGTCGTTCCAGTGGGCTGGCCATAAAGGATCCAATGGCTTGCCATTGAATTCCTTAGGCTTCATCTTCAAGAAACGCTCGATTAGTCGAGAATGGTCCAGCTGATACTGAGCATATGCTCCATATATAGGCGGTTAATACTGGTAATTTCTTTGGTTGTATCCGCCTTGAGGTACTTCAGGGTTTTGTACTTGTGCTTGTACAAATGGCGTTTGAGGTGCTTGGGGTACCATGTTGTTCATAGACGATGCTTGGGGCATGGTGTTGCTACCCCCTGGTACGGTACTAGCTTGTCCCGCCGGTAAAGGTGTAGTGTTTGCAGCTGGGAAAGCCTTTCCCATAACAGTTTGCATGTTGGCTTGCACTTGCTATATTTGCTTCAATTGTTGTGCTAAATTCATCACCGCAGTAACCAAATCTGTAGGGGGTTGGCTTGGTCGTTGACTCCTGGTGGTATCATATTCTGATTCTCCTATTCCTCAGGGTTTTCATGGCCATTTTCCTCCACAGGTGGTGGTGGAGGTGGAATTGGGTTACGTCCTCTCCGGGTTATTCTTCGCCCAACCATTTCCTGTTTCTGATGGGGGTAGTGTCTGAAAGTCAAGGAACATATGAGGGAATAATAATATACGTCAATCTCATGTCAATATCCAAATAAACAAGGCAAAATTTCAATCTTTAAAGTCATTCAGTCAAACAGAGCATTTTTTATCATGGGGTCGATGGTGGGGTCGCACTATATGCAACCACAGGGTTGCGACCTCACAAACCCTGGCAGCTCACCTATAGCCTGTGGTCGATCATGGGGTCGATCATGGGGTCGCACTTTTGGTCGAATTTTGTGACCACACGATCCCAAATCAAAATTTTAAACGTGATTTTTGAGCCATTTTCTTTATTTCTCTTTTGTCCACAACTCAACTCGCCACCACTGAGTTACTACAGTGTCAACCGTACAAATTTGGTGATTCTTTCATCAATCTATGACCTACATTCTGTTCCTCTAGGTATGTTCCCTACTCTTTCTACTTTTTAAGCTTTCATACCTAGGTTTTGCTCCATTTATATGGTTTTCTTCAAATTAATATTTTCTGACCATAAAAATTTTAGTGGGGGTTATTGTTATTGGCCACCTAATGGATGAAAGCCCTCAAGTAAATTCAAGTTTCATCGGTTAGTTTAATAGAAACTTGAAAATGCCCATTTTTTGACCTAAATTTTGGGGTTTTACCACAATTGTCAAAATTTCTTCAAATTCGACCTACCTAGTTTAAATTTTCGACTGTATGAGCCTTGCAGGATGGTTTGGGACCTATGTAGGTCCTTCTGCCCAAATGTTTGTGTGAAAAGTGAGGCTTTTGGCCAATCACACCGTCATAATGCCAAAATTTTAAATTTTTACTATATTTAATATGTTCCTTGTTGATCTATGCCTTTGTAGACAACATGGCTCACACTAAAGTCCCCAGAGTTTATGATCCCCGTCGCTTCAGGTCTATTGAAACAGAGGCACAGTATTCCCGGTACCAGCATAAGAAGGTGGAAAGGGGTCGTTGTGTCAACTTGGCCAACCTAGCCCTATTCGATGTGGCAAGAGCATTCAGTGATATGGGCTGGCTCCCTGTAATTCTATATGAGGGTTGCACCTGTCCTGAGTTGGTGAAACAGTTTTGCTGTAATTTACAGGTGGAGGGTGACCCAGAGGACATAAGTAGGGGTAGAGAGCTCAGGATCACCAGTTTAGTTAAAGGAGTGGAGATCTCATTTAACTGCCAGGAGTTAGCTAATATCCTGGGTATCTCAAATGATGGTCCTTTGGTATACGGCGCACCCAAGGAACCCTAGTTCCTGTCAGTGAGAATGTGTACAGAAATTGACCATCAGATTCTTCGGGATGACGGCTGACATATGAAGGCAATCAACTTCCGATCGGAGCCCTGAGTGTATTGCAAGATCATTCAGCACAATTTGATTCCCCAGAATGGACACAGTTGACCCAGTACCTTCTGTACTGCATCTGCATTAGGCAACCTGTTTGCCTTCCTTATACCATTATCAGGACCACGCACTGTGCCATGATGTCTGGTCTAGTGGGTAACCTATCCTATGGACGTTTGATCACCACTCTGCTCACACGCCTACAGGTAAACTTGGTCGATGAGAGGATTCATGAGGATACTTTTTCGACTAACCTTGACTAGGAGGCCATCTGCAGGATAGGGATGTGAGATGTTCAGGTCAGTGACAATGAGAGAAACTCTATGGTGCATCCCCATACTCGAGTATAGGTAGTAGATGCGGAGGCGGCAGCAGCAGAGGTCCACGAGAGCGATGATGAGGAGGATGATGATCAGATGTTCATGGACGTGGATGCTATACCTCCTCCATCACCACATCATTTGTAAGACCCATATTAAACTAATCGGTCTTACTATCTTGTACTAGGTTTACCTATCACGGTCGAGCCAAGTGGACCAAGTGCGTGAAAGAAATCACAAAACCAGGTACAAATTTGACCCAAAAACATTAAATATGAAGGTAGGGTCGCATGCCTAAACTAGTAATGTCGACCCCACCTCAATAAAAGTCCAACCCATGACTTTTCAGTCGTAGGGTCGGATGACTTGAGAACCATAGGGTCGAAGGGTCCGGCGACCCTTCATGCGACCCTATGATGACAGACTGAAACGGTAAATTAGGAAACTTTCCTAATTTCAAGGGGCCCTTTTCTAATCTCGATGGGACTTATTTTGGAGGGTTTTCCTCTATAAATTGGACTCCCTTAGCCTCTTTCACTCCTGTTAGAACCCTAATTGAAAGTAAGAGAGAGAGAAAGAGAAGGAAGAGAAGAAGAGAAGGAAAATTAGAGAAAAGACTAAGGAAGAGGAGGAACTTCAGCGAAACCTCTGAATCTCAGCCAACTTCAGGTATGAGTCTAATTCCCTTCATAAATTAATATCCTAGAATGGAATATGAAGAAGTTAAGATTAGGAGAAACCCAAATCATCTATCCATGGATGAGTTTCGAAGGAATCCTTGGAAGTAATCATCATAGGCAATGGAAAGTGTATAAAAATCATAGTTATGAGCCATAGAACAATCTTAGAATGGACCTACGAGACCACAGGATCGATCACATACCCTCGAGAAGTCCCAGGGAGAGTGTGGTCGCACATAGGGTCGATTGGTAACCGACCCCATCTCAGAACCTACACCCTAGGGTCGATTGGGTAACCGACCCTAGGTGCTACCCTACCTGTGACCCTATGATTTCAGCTAGTCTAAATTTGTTGGAATTAATTCTAATTAGAATCTATTGACTTGTTAGGTTTTCCTAGTGATTTAAAAGTGATTCTTAAAGCTTGCACGAGGATCTACACTCAATCAAAGGTGAGGGAACAAGAGCTAAACTAATTGGTTAATAAAAAATTATTTTATTTATTGAGTCTGATACCATGATTGATTGATTCTATGCGTATATGCGTGTATTGTGCATTTAACATGCCATCCAATATTCCTACTATTACTGTTCATGCATATTTAATTTTGCTTATTTATAACATGATGACGATGATGAAGCTAGGAATAGGCATGTGAGTGTTTGTGTGTGGTTAGCGTACTTGATGCGAGTAGGGCATCAGGGGGAGGACGTGACACTGTGGTTTATCCTGGTCACCAGACTCTAGCTCTATCTCTACTCAAGTCTTGTCCACTAACATCGTCGTATCGCCATTACCTTAGTAGAGCTATTACGTCGTAGGGCATCAGGGGAGGTGGTCTCGGACCGTGTAGTCTCTGACTCTGCCGGGGGGCCTTAGCTCTATCTCTATGGACGTATTAAGGGATTCTGGGGTGAGACCTTGGATACACTGTTTGACATTAGGATTGGTTAGTTGCGAGTCCAGTTTGCAAGCCCTCGCCAACAAGGGCTTACGTGTTGGTATGGGAGCATGTGGTACAGCAATGCCGGTACCCATTGGGTACACTGTTTCCATGGTGGGTGCATGTGAGACGGCAATGCCGATATTCATTGGGCTGCTTTACACACTCGTGTATAGAGGTGAGGCAGCCTCCGAACCTTTCTATAGCACATTGCAAACTTATAAACCAGACCACAGATATAAATTGAGTGCATGCATATGTTTGTTGCATTATTTTGTTTGCTCACTGAGCCGTGATGTGTGCTCACCCTTTTCGACATCAAATATTATAGTTGATGATGCAGGTACCACGGTTGAAGACTACATGAATGCTCCTGTGTACGGGTAAGCGGCGGCGATGGACGCTAAATTGATGATAGAGTCGCATGATTCGACATCCGAGTGAAACTCCTGCATTTTCGATTAGACTTTTATTTAGATTATACAGACAATGTATTTAAATTAATTATTTAAGTTTATGTCTAAGTCCTTTTGGAAATAATTTATTAAATTATTTATTTTATCATATTTAGATTCTCAGTCCATTTAATATTTAAGACCTCCGCTATTGTGTATTTACTCTGATTATTGTTGTGGATGTGTATGGTTTAAGCAAACGGACACAACCTATTTGAGATCCTGATTGAACCATTGGTTTATGAGCGGTTCATCACACCATTTTGAATAGTACGGAATTGGGGTGTGACAACTTGGTATCAGAGCCCTCAGGCCCTGTATATTAAACCAGTATATATTTTCACAAAGTTCGTGACCTGAGTTAGGATAAAATTTTAAAGCTTTAATTAGAATACACTGTAAGCACCTGTGTTGTTTGAGACAAAATTAAGAAAGAGAATAATGCATATATAAAAAGGAGAAACAAGTTTTATATACATCAAATAAAAAGCACGTATATACATATCCAAAGCAGAGTACAGTCTACAATCCAGACAGTTACTCTGTAGTACAAAGAATGATAAAAAGAAAATAGACATCATGGAGCTGGAGGTGATGGAGGAGGAGGTGCCTTGCGATCTCTGTCATAGTCCTCAGCATACACTCTAATCAACCAGGCTAACTGAGTCTGGGTCCTCTGGAGACTAGCTGTCAACTCAGCCATCCGCTGATCTGACACACACTAATTCATGCCCACTGAGCATTAAGAAGAGGTTGCAACTTGACCCTACCACTATCTGGGTCGAGAACGGGTAGTGAAAACTCATTTGAGTAGATGCTAAATAATGATAATCAGATTGAAGTAAATCAAATGAGGTGAACAACACTACAGCCAATCACCTGGACTACCAAGTACCTTGGCCACGGTCGTAATAAATTTAGCCAGACAAAATACATGAGCAACAACAGATGAAACCGACTATGCAAGTTGCTATGTGAATCACTACCTAAGTTGCCAATGCTACATCAACACCTCCGGGTCAAACCAAATACGGTACCAATTGGTAGCAGCACTGTACCCCCAGCACTTGATAGCTATAACACAGTGTCTACCATATAGCAAGTCCCAATAATGCACACCCTAGTGCGAAAGCTTGGTACACAACAAGCAATGTATCAAGGTGGTGACCCTTATCAGGCACCGATATATAGGATAGCTGCATCATGGCAGAATGATCCAACAAGGATTGAGAAATATTTTTTGAAGATGAAGCTTAAACGTTTTCAGCAAAGGATCAAATCTATTATGGCCATATAACTAGATAGGTCTATATAGGATGCGATATATTATTGATTTACTCTTATGATTATATAGGATGCACATACCAGATTTTAATTTCTCGTATCTTGACAGGATGCCTTCTTGATTTAACCTGTCAATTGGAGTTATAGATATTGTTTCTTTAGTATTAGTCCTGATTATACCAAACTGAGCCACTCTCATGATCGACAACATGAACAGAGATGTGAACTGAATGAACAGTTAAATATTTAATCATGTTGAGTGTACATCTTTTCGATTTATACCTGATTTATTAATGTACCAAAACTTTCTCTGGATTTACTCCTGTAGTGCCTTGACCAATGGCATTATATACCCGATAGAACCTGTAACCATGAGGTTAAGAGCTGTAAAACCTTTATTTTCATGTATTTGGACCACTGTGCAACTTAACAATCTTTGATGCCGGTTGGATTACCATAGATTTACTCCTGATCCTTTAAAACTTAAGTTCATTAGATAAAGCAAGTGTTCGTCATTACCCTGAATTCGAAAGAAGAAAATGAATTGCTTTTGGATAAACATTCTGATTCTTACATTTCTCGACATCCATTGATAAGATGTTTAGTTAATAAGGAATTATGGGAAGTAAGATGATTAAATTCAAATTAGATTCTATAGCCAAGGAACCTCAGATGAAGAAATGGAGGATCTGTTTCGAGATTGCTGAATAGATGAATATGGCCATGTCTATAAAATAGTACATGAGCAAGAAAGTAAGTAACAATCACAAGATATTTTAAGAGGTATGAAAGAGAGATCAGGGTAGAACAACAATGTTAAAGAAGGTGTAAGCTAATGAGTTTTTTTTTTATTTTTTTGGGATATATGAAATTTTAAGCAATAGTCTTTGAAAAACTAAGAGATGAAGGGACTACACAAGCTCTTAAGACCTTATACCAGATTTTGCTAGTTCAAGCCCTTTTGAACTACATGTTGTATTAGATGAGTGTTATGAACAATGTTCGAATCATATGAATGGAAAGAATTTGGATGCAACCAAAATCGACTTGAGATGGCAGACTTTGACGTCATCTTGGGAATAGACTGGTTGTCTCAACACTCTACAAGTTATTATGTGCATAGAAGAGGTTATCATTCAAGAATAAAGACGACATATAATTTAGTATTATTGGAAGCATGTTGCCTAAGATGTGAAAGCTGATCCTCTCTATGCTAAAGGCAAAGAGATCCTTTAAAGAGAAAGAAGTTGGATATATGGTATCTGTGGTATACGTTACCAAAGAAGCAGCACAGATGGAAGATATTGATGTGATGCATGACTTTCCTGATGTATTTTTTGAAGGACTACCACCCGACCGAGCTACAGAGTTTGTTATAGATCTGATACCCAGAGCCGCACCAATATCTAAAGCACCCTATCGAAAGGCTCCTACTAAAATGAAGGAATTAAAAGTACAGTTACAGGAACTACTGGACAAGGGTTACATCAGACCTAGCATATCACCATGGGGAGCGCCAGTATTATTCGTAAAGAAGAAGGACGGTAGTGTTCGACTGTGTATAGACTATCGGGAACAGAATAAGCTGACAATCAAGAATCGATACCCATTGCCTCGGATCGATGACTTGTTCGATCAGTTGCAAGCTACCAAGGTGTTTTCCAAGATCAATCTTTGGTCAGGATACCATTAGTTGAAGTTTAAGGACGGTGATATTCCCAAGACAGCATTCAGGACGAGATATGGACATTATGAATTTTTGGTCATGTCTTTTGGATTGGCTAACGCACCAACAATTTTTATGGAACTTATGAATCGAGTATTCATGATATGTTGGATACGTCGGTCATTGTATTTATTGATGATTTATTGATCTACTCCAAGGACAAGGAAACTCTGTTATGAATCTAAGAGCCGCTCTACAGCAACTACGGAAAAGAAGCTTTATGCCAAATTTACAAAGTGTGAGTTTTGGCTAAATGAAATCGCTTTCTTAGGCCATGTTGTATCCGCTGAAGGAATTAAAGTGGACCCTAGCAAGATTGAGGCCATTGTGAAGTGGGAAGCACCGAAGAGTGTTGCAAAAATTATAAGTTTTCTAGGTCTAGCTGGGTATTACCGATGATTCGTGGAAGACTACTCCAAGATCGTCATACCGCTCACCAGTTTGACTAAGAAAGGAGAGAAGTTTGTTTGGATTGACAAATGTGAGAACAGTTTCCAATCATTGAAGGCAAGATTGATATCTACTCCAATCTTGACTTTCCAGGACAACCATTTGTTTTATACACTGATGCATCTAGATTGGGTTTGGGATGTGTACTTATGCAAGGAGAACAAGTAGTTGCTTATGCTTCAAGACAACTGAAAAAACATGAAAAGAACTATCCCACTCATGACTTGGAGTTAGCGGCAGCAGTACATGCTATAAAAATATGGAGACATTATTTGTGTGGAGAAAAATTTCAGATTAAATCAGATCATAAGAGTCTCACATATCTCTTTAATCAGAAGGAGTTCAATATGAGACAAAGAAGATGGCTGGAACTATTGAAAGATTATGATTGTGATATCCAGTATCATCCATGGAAAGTTAATGTAGTTACTGATGCGCTGAGTAGAAAAGCAATGATAAAATCTCAAGAGGGGGTTAACACGACTGCAGCAATGTGTGCTATAGGAAAAGTATTCAATCTTGGTAATGAGCAATTTATGATAGATGCACCAGGTGAATCAACCAACCAAGGGTTTGTTCATCGGATTTCAAATATGTTTGCAACACTGAAGATTGTACTTGATATAATAAATGAAGTGAAAGCAGCTATAAAATCAGAACCTTATCTAAGAACGGTACAAGAAGACATTGAAAAAGGTAGAACTATCCCTGAGTTCGCCTTGGACGATGAAAAGGTACTGAAGTACAAAGGAAGAGTATGTGTTCCTGAAACAAAAAATTTGGACATTAGACACCGATTAATGAAAGAAGCTCACACCACCATCTATTCGATACATCCTGGAAGTACAAAAATGTATGATGATTTAAAGAAATTATATTGGTGTAGAGGAATGAAAACAGATGTAGCTAAATTTGTATCTCAATGCCTAAACTGTTAGAGAGTAAAGGCTGAAAGGCAAAGACCTACAGGACTATTACAGCCGCTACCAGAACCAGCATGGAAATGGGACTACATCACTATGGACTTCGTCATTGGGTTACCATTGACTCCCCAAGTAGTTGATGCGGTTTGGGTGATTGTAGACCGTTTGACTAAAACAGCTCGATTTATAGCTATACGACCTCAGTATACACTGGAGAGGTTAGCTAAGTTCTATGTGGATAATATTGTCAGACTACACGGTGTACCTGAAAAAATTGTGTCCAATAGAGATCCATGATTTACATCAAAGTTTTGGGAAGGAATGCAAAAGGTTATGGGTACAACATTGAAATTTAGTACTGCATTCCATCCTCAGACAGACGGACAATCAGAGCGTACCATTCAGATTTTAGAAGACATGCTTCGAGCCTGTGTAATTGATTTTAAAGGATCATGGGATGAAAAACTACCATTGATCGAGTTCGCTTATAACAACAGCTATCAGGGTACCATACAGATGTCACCCTATGAAGCACTGTACGGTAGAAAGTGTCAAACTCCACTGTTTTGGAATGAAATTGGAGAACGTAGTATTATTGGACCAGAATTTGTTGAAGAGACATATCGAGTAGTCGACATTATCAAGGAAAGAGTAAGAACGGCTCAGAATCGTCAGAAATAGTATGCAGATACTCAACGCCGAGACCTTGAATTTTTTGTAGGTGATAAGGTATTCTTGAAAGTATCATCTATGCGAGGTTTAAAGCGGTTCGAACAGAAAGGGAAGCTTAGTCCGAGATATGTCGGGCCATATGAGATTCTAGCTAAACGTGGAAAGGTGGCTTATCAGCTAGCACTACCACCGTCTATGTCAAATGTGCATGATGTATTCCATGTTTAATTATTGAAGAAGTACGTCAGAGACCCAACACACATTTTAACAGTGGATCCACCTGATTTGACTGATGATTTGACATTTGAAGTAGCACCAATTGAAATCATCAGCCGAAAGGTTCAACGACTACGCAACCGTGATATCTACTATGTTATGGTCACCTGGTGAAGCCGAGATATAGAAGAAATCACATGGGAAGAAGAAAATGCTATTCGAAAGCAATACCCTTATCTTTTCGACTCGAAAGGTATGTACCAATTTAGAGGATGCAATTTTTAATAAAAGAGGGGGCAGTTTTAAGGCCCGTATTAAACTAACCGGTCTTAATACCTTGTACCAGGTCCACCTATCATGGTCGAGCCAAGTGGACCAAGTGTGTGAAGGAAATCACAAAATCAGGTATGAATTTGACCCAAAAATAGTAAATATGAGGGTAGGGTCGCATGCCTAAACAGGTAGGGTCGACCCCACCTCAATAGAAGTCCAATCCCTGACTTTTCAGTTGTAGGGTCGGATGAGTTGAGAACCATAGGGTCGATGGGTCCTGTGACCCTACGTGCGACCCTATGATGACAGACTGAAACCGTAAATTAGGAAATATTCCTAATTTCAAGGGGTCCTTTCTTAATCTCGATGGGACTTATTTTGGAGGGTTTTCCCCTATAAATAGGACGTCCCTTAGCCTTTTTCACTCCTTTTAGAACCCTAATTGAATGTGAGAGAGAGAGAAAGAGAAGGAAGAGAAGAAGATAAGGAAAATTAGAGAAAAGACTAAGGAAGAGGAGGAACTTCAAAGAAACCTTTGAATCTCAGCCAACTTCAGGTATGAGTCTAATTCCATTCATAAATTAAGAGCCTAGAATGGAATATGAAGAAGTTAGGATTAGGAGAAACCCAAATCATCTATCCATGGATGAGTTTCGAAGGAATCCATGGAAGTAATCATCATAGGCAATGGAAAGTGTGTAAAAATCATAGTTATGAGCCATAGAACAATCTTAGAATGGACCTACGAGACCACATGATTGATCACATACCCTCGGGAAGTCTTAGGGAGGGTGTGGTTGCACATAGGGTCGATTGGTAATCGACCCCATGTCCGACCCTACACCCTAGGGTCAATTGGGTAACCGACCTAGGTGCTACCCTACTTGCGACCTTATGATTTCAGCTAGTCTAAATTTGTTGGAATTAATTCTAATTAGAATCTATCGACTTGTTAGGTTTTCCTAGTGATTTAAAAGTGATTTTTAAAGCTTGAACGAGGATCTACACTCAATCAAAGGTGAGGGAACAAGACCTAAACTAATTGGTTAATAATAAACTGTTTTATTTATTGAGTCTGATACCATGATTGATTGATTCTGTGCGTGTATGCGAGTATTGTGCTTTTAACATGTCATCCAATATTTCTGCTATTACAGTTTATGCATATTTAATTTTGTTTATTTATAACATGACGATGATGATTATGAAGCTAGGAATAGGCATGTGAATGTTTGTGTGTGGTTAGCGTACTTGATGCGAGTAGGGCATTAGGGGGAGGACATGACACTGTGGTTTATCCTGGTCATCAGACTCTAGCTCTATCTCTACTCAAGTCTTGTCCACTAACATCGTAGTATCGCCATTACCTTTGCAGAGCTATTACGTCGTAGGGCATCAGGAGAGGTGGTCTCGGACCGTGTAGTCTCTGACTTTGCTAGGGGGCCTTAGCTCTATATCTATGGACGTATTGAGGGATGCTGGGGTGAGGCCTTGGATACACTGTTTGACATTAGGATTGGTTAGTTGCGAGCCCAGTTTGTAAGCCTTCGCTAATAGGGGCTTACGTGTTGGTATGGGATCATGTTGTACAGCAATGCCGATACCCATTGGGTACACTATTTCCATGGTGGGTGCATGTGGGATGGCAATGCCAATATTCATTGGGCGGCTTCACACACTCGTGTATAGAGGTGAGGCGGCCTCTGAACCTTTCTATAGCACATTGCAAACTTATAAACAAGACCACAGATATGAATTGAATGCATGCATATGTTTGTTGCATTGTTTTGTTTGTTCACTGAGCTGTGATGTGTGCTCACCCTGTTCGACGTTGAATATTTTAGTTGATGATGTAGGTACCATGGTTGAAAACTACATGAATGCTCCTGTGTATGGGCAAGCGGCTGCGATGGACGCTGAAGTTATGATGGAGTTGCATGATTCGACATGCGAGTGCAACTCCTGTGTTTTCAATTAGACTTTTATTTGGATTATACAGACAATGTATTTGAATTAATTATTTAAGTTTATGTCTTAGTCCTTTTGGAAATAATTGGTTAAATTATTTATTTTATCATATTTAGATTCTCAGTTCATTTAATATTTAAAACTTCTGCTATTGTGTATTTACTCTGATTATTGTTGTAGATGTGTATGGTTTACGCAAACGGACACAGCCTATTTGAGATCCTGGTTAAACCGTTGGTTTATGAGCGGTTCATCACACCATTCTGAATAGTGTGGAATTGGGGTGTGACATCATTCCACTAGAGCTGGTCCTTCGCACCGACCACCAGATGACGTGATGAGGCTGCTAAAAGAGATTCGGGTGACCCATCGTGCTACTAATCAGTGGGTAGCGGATGTGGCAGCTAGTCTCCAGGTGACCCAGACTCAGATAGCCTATCTTACGACAGTATATGCTGAGGACTATGATCGAGATCGTGAGGCACCTCCTCCTCCAGCACCCCGAGCTCCATGATGCCTTTAATTCTTTTTACTTTATACTACAAAGTAACTGTCTGCATTGTGGACGGTACTCTGATTCAGATATATTTTAGTTTTATTCTCGTTTGATAAATACATAGAACTTGTTTCTTATTTTCATATTGCATTATTCTCTTTCTTAGTTTATATCTCATACAACACAAGTGCTTATGGTGTGTTCTTATTAAAGCCTTTATGTTTATCCTAACTTAGTTCAAAAACTCTTGTAGAAGTATACAGGTTTGATAGACATAGACTGAGTGCTCTGATACCAAGTTGTCACACCCCAATTCTGAACCAACCAGATTGGTGTGATGAACCGTCTATGGACCAACGGTTCAACTAGGATCTCATATAGGTCGTGCCCATTCGATTTAACCATATTCAACCAAAACCATAATCAGAGTAAATAAACAATAGCAGAAGTCTTTAATATTAATGAATTGAGTATCTAACAGTGATAACGTAATTAATTATCGAATTATCTCCAAATGACTCAAGACATAAAATAAAATAAAGTAATTAATTACATGTTCTGATAACCCAACAACTAAATCTAATCGAAAACACATGAGTTGCACTTGAACGCCGAATCATGCGACTCCATCATAGCTTCCACATCCATCGCAGCAACATGTCCATACATTGGTGCATTCATATAATCTTCCACGGTAGATCTGCATTATCAACTAAAAATATTTGACGTTAAAAGGGTGAGCACACATCATGGCTCAGTGAGCAAACAAAATAATACAATAAACATATGCATGCATCAATTCATATCTTTGGTCTGGTTTATGAGTTTGCAATATGCTATAGAAAAGTTTGGTGGCCGCCGCACCTCTATACACGAGTGTGTGAATCCACCCAATGGATCAAACACCATTGCCATCCCACATGCACCCATCATGGAATAGAGATAGAGCTAAAGTATCCAGATCAAACACTGCATAACACTTCCCCAAGACTCGTATCAAAGTAACCGGTCTTACCACCTTGTACCAGGTCTACCTTTCATGGTCGAGCCAAGTGGACCAAGTGCGTGAAGAAAATCACAAGACCAGGTATGAAATTGACCAAAAACAGTAAAATTGAGGGTAGGGTCGCATGCCTAAACAGGTAGGGTCGACCCCACCTCAACAAAGTCCAACCCATGACTTTTCAGTCCTAGGGTCGGATGACTTGAGACCCTAGGGTCTACGGGTCCTGCCACCCTAGCATCGACCCTAGGATGACAGACTGAAATCGTAATTAGGAAATTTTCCTTATTTAGAGGGGATCCTTTTCTAATCTCGATGGGACTTATTTTGGTAGATTTTCCTCTATAAATAGGACTTGAACAGGGCTAACTCAGCCAAGTTCACCTTACGACCTCCCTTTACTTTCTTGCGAGCGTAGTGGGCATACTGTGCCTCGGCTTCGTTGGAACAGAAACGAAGAGGATCACGAACTCTGGGTAATTTGGTACGAGCCATAGTATCTGCAAATAAGAAAGATAAACCAATAATGGGTTAGTAGAGAGTAAAAACCAAAATTGGGACATTATAACGACGTAAGTTGGCTAAAAAGCCTCACTTGTCACCCATACACGTGGGAAGGAGGACTTACGTGAGTTCTAACAGATCCTACAACACTCACACAGTAGGAAATTCTAACTAATGGAATCCAATTTGAAGAAATTACGAGAAATCAAAAATTTTGACAAATTAGGGCAAAAATAGAAAAATCCAAGTTTCTTGATAACCAACCGATGAAACTCAAAAATTTTTGAGGGCTTTCATTCCTCGAGTCACCAATAACAAAAGCCCCCAATAAAAATTGAATATTTACGGTTGAAAAAAGCTTAATTTGAAAAATACAAGATAAACGGGCAAAAACCTAGAAATGAAAACCTAAAAAACAGGTAAAAAATGAGAAGACATACCTATAGGAATGATGTGGACGTCGAAACACGGAACCAAAATGACCAATATAGCAGAGTGGCACTGTAGCAACTTAGAGGTGGGAGACGAGTCGAAACGGCGAAGGAATAATGAGAAATGAACCCAGAATCGGACCTTAAAAATCAAATTTTTTGTCCGGGGGTCAGAGAATTCAACCAGGATAATCGACCCCCACATCGACCCCCATATATCGACCCCCAGCTCTCGGGAACCTGACAGAAAACTAGGGGTCGCACCTGGGGTCGGACATCCATCGTCCCCCACATCGACCCCCGGCTCTCGGGAATAATAGGTACATTCCCAGGGTCGGATACTGAGGGTCGGACATACCATCGACCCCCACCATCGACCCAGCATAGAAAAGATAGTACTTTCACAGAATGATCTAAAATTTTTAAAATAACATCGGTTAGCGTGCCTACATGAAGTATAAATGATTGTCTCACGTATTTTAATGATTTCAGGCATCACCATTATCAGAGAAAGATATGGCTGGACGTAGAGTAACCAGGCAAAGCCGAAATGTAGTTTCACCGCCACCACCTGTGGAGGAAACTAGTCAGGAAAATATATATGCACAAGGAAATCCACAGGTTGCAGCACCAGTAAATCCGGTTCAGGCAAATCCTACAAACTTGCCATCTCCACCACCGGAGTTAGCAACCGTGGTTATGAACTTAGCGCAACAGCTGCAACAAATGTAATATGCACAGGCTCAAATGCAAGCAGTAATGGGGATTATGTTCCAGACAGCACATGCTACACCAATGCCGACTGGACAAACCAGTGCAGCACCGGTGGGTAACCACCCAGCACCTCAAACACCTCAACCACCAGCTGCATAGATTCCAGTACCAGGTTCGAAAGCAGCTCAGGTTAATTATCAGTATCCACAACCTATGTTTGGGGCATACCCCCAAAATCAGATGGATCACTCTCGACTGGTTGAGAGATTCTTGATGATGAAGCCCAAGGAATTTAATGGTAAACCGTCTGATCCTTTATGGCCAGCTCATTGGATCGACGAGATGGAGAGAAATTTTCTTATGATGACTATTACAGAAGAAGAAAAGGTGTTATGTGCCACCTTCATGCTAAAAGGCGATGCACATCATTGGTGGAAATCGACCAGGACCTATCTATTAACCAAGCATGCCCTATTGACTTGGGCTATATATAAAGAAGATTTCTTTGAGAAGTACTTTCCCTGAAGCTTCAAAGAGTCTATGGAAAAGGAGTTCCTGAGTTTATATCAGGGACAGATGTCCGTGGATGCATATCGACAGTGTTTTGAGGAGTTGTTTTTCTTTGCACCACTCAGCATGCAAGAAGAAGACACTAAGACCCGTAGGTTTGCCACGGGGCTTAGAGGAAGCATCAGAGAGCATGTTCTAGGATTGGAGAAGAAAATATATAATGAAGCTGTGCAAATTGCTCGAGTTATTGAATCGAGCCAGAAGGAAAGCTATTTCACACAGAACAGAGGTATGAAAAGACCAGCCGGAAATGCTTATAACGGAGGGAATAATAAGACATTTAAACCCTTCCGTGCTCAAGGCTTTGCTATCGCACCCAAGACTATCCCAGTAGCTCAACATCAGCCAAAGCCAAATACGGAAGGCCCAAAATGTTTTAACTGCAACCAAGCGGGGCATATGGCAAGGGAGTGTCATAAGCCAAAGAAGCAGCTACATCAAGGATGAGTTTATGCTGTTACATCTGAGGATGCTGCCGCATTACCAGATGTGGTCGCAGGTATGACTGAAACCTTTTAAGTTGTATTACATTGTATGAGCATGTAGACTAAGTAAAATAAATCACAGGTATTGTACCTATAAATGGCATACCCGCCAGAGTACTCTTTGATTCAGGAGCTACTCATTCCTTTATATCTGTGTCATTTGGAAAGAAGCTGAATTTACCCATCAAAACATTAGACTACAAAAGACTTGTACGGTCACCGATAGGGTTAGAAGTGGAGTAAGGGAAAGGTTATGGGCCATGTCCAGTTCTCATTGGCGAGAAAACTTTAGATGCAACCTTGATCCAACTTGGGATGGCAGACTTTGACGTCATCTTGGGAATGGACTGGTTAGCTCGGCATTCGGAAAACCTATTATGCACCGAAAAGAATCTAACATTTAGAGACAAAGAAGGAGCAGAATTCAGTTTTGCGGGAAGCAAACTTCCTCGTAAACGTAAGCTCATACTATCAGCACTAAAGGAGAAGAAGTGCCTTGAGAAGGGAGCAGTCGGATATCTAGTATCAGTGGTCGACCTTACCAAAGAAGCACCACGGATGGAAGATATTGATGTCGTATGGGATTATCTCGACGCATTTCCTGAGGAACTACAAGGATTACCACCCGATCGAGCCACAGAGTTTGTGATAGATCTTATACCTGGAGCCGCACCAGTATCCAAAGCACCTTACCGAATGGCTCCTACTGAATTGAAGGAATTAAAAGTATGATTACAAGAACTACTGGACAAGGGTTATATTCGACCCAGTATATCACCATGGGGAGCGCCAGTATTGTTCGTAAAGAAGAAGGATGGTAGCGTTCGACTCTGTATAGACTATCGGGAATTGAACAAACTGACAATCAAGAATCGATATCCACTACCTCGGATCGATGACTTATTCGATCAGTTGCAAGGAGCAAAGGTATTTTCTAAGATCGATCTTCGGTCAGGCTACCATCAGTTGAAGATTAAAGATGGTGATATTCTTAAGACAGCTTTCAGGACCAAATATGGACATTATGAATTCTTGGTCATGTCTTTTGGATTAACAAACGCACTGGCAACTTTCATGGAACCTATGAACCGGGTTTTCCACGATATGTTGGATACGTCAGTTATTGTATTTGTTGATGATATATTGTTATATTCTAAGGACAAGGAAACTCATATTAAGAATCTAAACGCCGCTCTACAGTGTTTAAGGAAAGAGAAGCTATATGCCAAATTTACCAAGTGTGAGTTTTGGCTAAGTGAAGTCGCCTTCCTAGGCCATGTAGTATCCGCTGAAGGAATCAAAGTGGATCCCAGCAAAATCGAAGCTATTGTAAAGTTGGAAGCACCAAAGAGCATTGCAGAAATTAGAAGTTTTCTGGGTCTCGCTGGTTATTATCGGCGATTTGTCGAAGACTATTCTCGGATTGCCGTACCTCTCACCAGTCTGACTAAGAAAGGTGAAAAGTTTATGTGGACGGATAAATGCAAGAAGAGCTTCCAAACCCTGAAGACCAGATTGATATCCGCTCTGATTTTGACTATTCCTGTTCCTGGACAGCCATTTACCCTACACACTGATGCATCAGGACTGGGATTAAGATGTGTGCTTATGCAAGGAGAACAAGTAATTGATTATGCCTCAAGACAGTTAAAGACACATGAGAAGAATTATCCCACTCATGATCTGGAGTTAGCGGCAGTAGTACATGCTGTCATGATATGGAGACATTACCTATACGGAGAGAAATTCCAGATTAAATCAGACCATAAAAGTCTTACTTATTTATTTAATCAAAAAGAGTTAAATAAGAGACAAAGAAGATGGTTGAAACATTTGAAAGATTATGATTGTGATATCCAATATCTTCTGGGAAAAGCTAATGCAGTAGCGGATGCGTTGAGCAGAAAGGCAATGATAAAATCTCAAGGAGAGGTTAGCACAACTGCAGCAATGTGTACTACCAAAATGGTATTCAATCACGGCAATGAGCAGTATGTGATAGATATACCGGATGGATCAGCTAACCAAGGGTTTATTCATCAGTTTTCAAATATGTTCACCGCGTTGAATATTATATCAAATATAATTGATGAAGTGAAGACAGCCATCAAAGCAGACCCTTATCTGAGAACGGTACAAGAATACATTGAAAAAGGTAGAACTAACCCTGAGTTCACCTTGGATGAAGAAAAGATATTGAAGTACAAGGGAAGAATATGTGTATCCGAAACAGAAAGTGTGGACATTAGACACCGACTGATGAAAGAAGCCCATACCACCATCTATTCGATACATCATGGAAGTACAAAATTGTATCATGGTCTAAAGAAACTATATTGGTGCAGAGGAATGAAAGAAGATGTAGTGAAGTTCGTGTCTCAATGCCTAAATTGTCAGAAAGTAAAGGCTGAGCGACAAAGACCCGCAAGACTGTTACAGCCGTTATTGGAACCAGCATGGAAATGGGACTGCAACACTATGGACTTCGTCACAGGGTTACCATTGACTCCTCGAGTAGTTGACGCAGTTTGGGTGATTGTAGACCGCCTGACCAAAACAGCTCGCTTTATACCGATACGACCTCAGTATACACTAGAAAGGTTAGCAAAGCTGTATGTGGATAATATTGTTCGATTACATGGTGTACCAGAGAGCATTGTGTCCGATAGAGATCCACGATTTACTTCCAAGTTTTGGGAAGGATTGCAAAAGGCTATGGGTACAACACTGAAGTTTAGTAGTGCATTCCATCCACAGACAGATGGACCGTCAGAGTGTACAATTCAGATTTTAGAAGATATGCTACAAGCATGTGTAATTGATTTCAAAGGATCATGGGATGAAAAGTTACCACTGATCGAGTTTGCTTATAACAATAGCTATCAGGCTACTATACAGATGTCACCCTATGAAGCACTGTATGGCAGGAAGTGTCGAACTCCTTTATTTTGGAATGAAGTTGGGGAACGTAGTCTCATTCGACCAGAATTTGTTGAAGAGACTTGTCAAGTGGTCGACATATCAAGGAAAGAGTGAGAACAGCCTAGAATCTTCAGAAGCAATATGCAAATACTCGACGCAGAGATCTTGAGTTCGTCGTGGGTGATAAAGTATTCTTGAAGTATCGCCTATGCGAGGTCTGAAAAGGTTCAGTCAGAAAGGGAAACTAAGTCCAAGATATGTCGGACCATATGAGATTCTAGCTAAGCGTGGGACAGTGGCTTACGAGTTAGCGCTACCACCATCTATGTCAAGTGTGCATGACGTATTTCATATTTCCTTATTGAAGAAGTATGTCAAAGATCCAATGCACGTTCTGACAGTAGATCTACCTGATTTAACTGAAGATTTGACTTTTAAAGTAACACCAATGGAAATCACCAGCTGTAAGGTTCAACGACTACGCAACCGAGATATCTATTATGTCAAGGTCACTTGGAGAAGTAGAAACATGGAAGAAATTACATGGGAAGAAGAGAATGCTATGCGAAAGCAATACCCTCACTTATTCGACTCAGAAGGTATGAACAATTTCGGGGATGAAATTTTTATAAGTAGGGGGAGTTGTAAGACCCGTATCAAACTAACCCAGTCTTACCACCTTGAACCAGGTCTACCCATCATGGATGAGCCAAATGGACCAAGTGCGTGAAGGAGATCAAGATCCCAGGTATTAAACTAACCCAAAAACACTTAAATTAAGGGGAGGGTCGCATACCCAGCAAGGGAGGGTTGGACCCCCCAAGACAGAAGTCAGACCCTCAGTTTTACATGGGGGGTCGGACACTTTAGGAACCAGGAGTCGACGGGATCTCCGACCCCCCCCCCATCGACCCCTGATACTCGGTAAATCTGAAAATTAAGTTTCCTAATTTCGATGGGATTCCTTCCAAATATCAATGGGACTTATTTTAGGAGTTTCTACTCTATAAATAGGACGTTCCTAAGCCTCTTTTACTCCTTTTACAACCATAATTGTATTGAGAGAAAGAGAAGAGAAGAAAGAGAAGGAAAAGAGAAGGAAAGAAGAGAAGAAGGCCAAGGGAGAAGAGTTGCAGAGAAGGAGTATTCTTCTCAGGTATGGATACTAATTCCATGAATTGCTAAAGACCTTAGGATAGATAATGCAGAGAGTATGATCTCGGAGAAACCCAAACCATCAACCCATGATTAGGTTTTCATGGAAAACCATGGGGGAAAATCATTAAAGCCATATAGGTGGTAGAATCATGGTTCTAGATCATAGAACATGTGTAGAATGGATTATAGGAACAAGCCATAGGTCCCCAAACACGAAGAATGGATTTAAGGAAGAAAATCGACCAAAACCCACAGGGGGTCGCATGGGGGGTCGATGGCCAATCGACCCTACCAGACCCTGAGCATCGACCCCCAGTGTTCGGGAAGTCCATAATAGGGGTGGTCGCACCCAGGGTCAATCATTACTCTGACCCTACCTCCGACCCCCAGTTAACAGAATGGTTTTTAAATTCAGAATTAATTCTAATTAAATTCTATCGACTTTGTTAGGTCTTCTAGCAATATAATAACAATATAAAGGTGATCTTAAAGCTTGTAAGAGGATCTATTAGCAAGCTAAGGTGAGGAAACAAAACTCTAAACTAATTGGTTAATAACAAATTGTTTTCTCTTTTCTTGAGTCCAATGCCATGCTTGATTATATGCGAATATGTTTGTAATGTGCATACAACATGTCATCCAATATTTCTATTATTTGTTCATGCATATTTACTTTATTGTTTATAACATGCTAATGATGATGATGATAGGAATAGGCATGTGAATGTATGTGTGTGGTTGGTGTACTTAATGCGAGTGAGTATTAGGGGGGGGTGTCATAGGCTGGGCCTCAGCACTCTAGCTCTATCTCTAGCTCAAGTCTTGTGCATTAGCATTGTCGTATCGCCATTACTTTTGCAGAACTATTACGTTGTAGAGCATCAGGGGAGGTGGTCTCGGTCCTTGTAGTCTCTGACTCTACTAGGGGGCTTTAGCTCTATCTCTATGGACGTTCTGAGGAATGCTGGGGTGAGGCCTTGGATATACTTTTTGGCATTAGGATTGGTTAGTTGCGAGCCCAGTTTGCAGCCCTCGCCAGTAGGGGCTTAAGTATTGGTATGGCACTGTACAGCAATAAATGTTAACCTTTGTTGTACAATGTTCATGAATTGGGTGTTTGTGAGTCGACGTTAAACGTTACCTTCGGGTGGTGTCACACTCTTGTGTATAGAGGCGGGGTCAATAAACGTTAACCTTTGACTACCTAAACCTTTCTATTGCATATTGTAAACTTTAAACCAGACCAAAGATATGAATTGACTACATGCATATATATTGTTGCATTGTTTTGTTTGTTCACTGAGCCATGATGTGTGCTCACCCCTCGACGTCGAATATTTTTAGTTGATAATGCAGGTACTACCATCGAAGATTATGTAAATTCTCTAGTGTATGGTCACGTGGCGGCAATGGAAGTTGAAGATGAAGTGGATACACATGACTCCTCTTGCGAGTGCAACTCATGTGTATTCGATTAGATTTCTAGTATTCTATATTTAGATTTAATAAAGACATGTATTTGATATTTATTTATGTCTTAGTTGATACAGAATAATTTGCTATTTAAATATTAATATCACAGTAGATTCTCAGTTCATTTTACTATAAGACTTCCGCTATTGTGTATTTATTCTGATTATGAATGTGGATGTATGAGGTTTAAATAAAATAGATATCGTCTGTCTGAGATCCTGGTTGAACCGTTGGTTCGCTAGCGGTTCATCACACCATTCTGAATAATACAGAATTAGGGTGTGACATATTCTGTGCCCGTGAGACACCAGACCAGACTCCGAGTTGGAAACTTTGCTAATTTAAGGGGGATTTCGTTCCTAATGTTGGAGAACTCTATATGGGGAATTATTCTCTATATAAAGGACGTCCCTCAACCTTTTTCACTCTTTTAGAACATTAGTAAATCCTAGTGGAAGAAAAGGACAGGAAGGACCGCTAGCAAACCAATGGTTCAACCAGGATCTCGGACAAGCGGAATCCAATTTATCTAAGCCTCATACATCCACATTCATAATCGGAGTAAATACACAATAGCGGAAGTCTTATAGTAAAATGAACTGAGAATCTACTGTGATATTAATATTTAAATAAAAAATTATTCTGTGTCAACAAAGACACAAATAAATATCAAATACATGTCTTTACTAAATCCAAATAATGAAAATAACATCTAATCGAATACACATGAGTTGCACTCGCAAGAGGAGTCATGCGTATCCACTTCATCTTCAACTTCCATCGCCGCCATGTGCCCGTACACTGGAGCATTGACATAATCTTCGACGGTAGTACCTACATCATCAAGAAAAAATATTCGACGTCAAGGGGGTGAGCACACATCATGGCTCAGTGAGCAAAAAAAACAATGCAACAATACATATGCATGCAATCAATTCATATCTTTGGTCTAGTTTAAAGTTTGCAATATGCAATAGAAAGGTTTGGGTGGTCAAAGGTTAACGTTTATTGACCCCTCCTCTATACACAAGTGTGTGACGCTGCCCAAAGGTAACGTTTATCGTCGACTCACAAGCACCAAATTCATGAACATTGTACAACAAAGGTTAACGTTTATTGCTGTACATTGTCATACCAACACGTAAGCCCCTATTGGCGAGGGCTTACAAATTGGGCTCGCAACTAACAAATCCTAATGCCAAACAGTGTATCCAAGGCCTCACCCCAGCATCCCTCAGAACGTTCATAGAGATAGTGCTAAGGCCCCCCGGTAGAGTCAGAGACTACAAGGACCGAGACCACCTCCCCTGATAATCTACGACATAATAGTTCTGCTAAAGTAATGGCGATACGACGATGCTAATGTACAAGACTTGAGTTAGAGATAGAGCTAAAGTGCTCAGGCCCAGCCTATGACACCCCCCTGATACTCGCTCGCATCAAGTACACCAACCACACACATACATTCACATGCCTATTCCTATCATCATCATCACTATCATGTTATAAACAATAAAGTAAATATGCATGAACATTAAATAGAAATATCGGATGACAAGTTGAATGCACATTACAAGCATGTTCGCATAGAATCAAGCATAGCATTGGACTCAAGAAATGAAATAGTTTATTATTAACCAATTAGTTAAGTGTCTTGTTTCCTCTTAGCTTGTTAGTGGATCCTCTTTCACGCTTTAAAATCACCTTAATATTGTTATTATATTGCTAGAGGACCTAACAAAGTCGATAGAATTAAATTAGAATTAATTCTGAATTTAAAAACCATGCTGTTAACTGGGGGTCGG
Organism: Protea cynaroides; assembly: GCA_028583415.1. Taxonomy (NCBI): domain Eukaryota; kingdom Viridiplantae; phylum Streptophyta; class Magnoliopsida; order Proteales; family Proteaceae; genus Protea; species Protea cynaroides. Next base: position 74,905,293 of record CM053276.1, on the reverse strand, counting down.
AGCTAGGGTCTGAGTTATGATCGACCCTGGGTGCGACCACCCCTATTCTGGGCTTTTCGAACACTGGGGGTCGATGCTCAAGGTCTGGTAGGGTCGATTGGCCATCGACCCCCATGCGACCCCCTATGTGTTTTGTCGATTTTTCTTCCTTCAGCCCATTCTTCATGTTTGGGGTCCTATGGCTTGCTCCTACTGTCCATTCCACACATGTTCTATGGCCTAGAACCATGATTCATTCACCTATATGGCTTTCATGATTTCTCCCATGGTTTTCCATGAAAACCTAACCATGGGTTGATGGTTTGGGTTTCTCCGAGATCATACCCTCTTCATTATCTACTCTAAGGTCTTTAGAAACTCATGGAAATTATATCCATACCTGAGAAGATTACTCCTTTTCTACAACTCTTCTCCTTTTGTGTTCTTCTCTTTTTTCCTTCTCTTCTTCTCCTCTTCCTTCTCTTCTCTTTCTCTCAATTCAATTAGGGTTCTAAAGGAGTGAAAGAGGCTTAGGGACGTCCTATTTATAGAGTAGAAACTCCTAAAATAAGTCCCATTGAGATTAGGAAGGAATCCCATTGAAATTAGGAAAGTTTCCTAATTTCTGTTTTTATCGAGTATCAGGGGTCGATAGGGGGGTCGGAGATCCCGTCGATCCCTAGTCCTTTCAATGTCCGACCCCCCATATAAAACTGGGGGTCTGACTTCTATACTTGGGGGGGGGGTCCGACCCTCCCTTGCTGGGTATGCGACCCTCCCCTTATTTAAGTGTTTTTGCGTCAGTTTAATACCTGAGATCGTGATCTCCTTCACGGACTTGGTCCATTTGGCTCAACCATGATGGGTAGACCTGGTTCAAGGTGGTAAGACCGGGTTAGTTTGATACGGGTCTTACAACTTCCCCCTACTTATAAAAAATTTTGTCCCCAAAATTGTTCATACCTTCAGAGTCAAATAGATGAGGGTATTGCTTTCGCGTAGCATTCTCTTCTTCCCATGTAATTTCTTCCATGTCTCTACTTCTCCAAGTGACCTTAACATAATAGATATCTCCATTGCGTAGTCGTTAAACCTTTCGGCTGGTGATTTCAGTTGGTGTTACTTCAAAAGTTAAATCATCAGTCAAATCAGGTGGATCTACTGTCAGAACGTGCGTTGGATCCTTGACATACTTCTTCAATAAGGAAATATGAAATACGTCATGCACACTTGACATAGATGGTGGTAGTGCTAACTGGTAAGCCACTTTCCCACGCTTAGCTAAAATCTCATATGGTCCGACATATCTTGGACTTAGTTTCACTTTTTGTCCGAACCATTTCAGACCTCGCATAGGCTATACCTTCAAGAATACTTTATCACCCACGACGAACTCAAGATCTCTGCGTCGAGTATCTGCATATTGCTTCTGACGATTCTGAGCTGTTCTCACTCTTTCCTTGATAATGTCGACCACTCGATAAGTCTCCTCAACAAATTCTGGTCCAACGATACTACGTTCCCCAACTTCATTCCAAAACAACGGAGTTCGACACTTTCTGCCATACAGTGCTTCATAGGGTGACATCTGTATGGTAGCCTGATAGCTATTGTTATAAGTGAACTTGTTCAGTGGTAACTTTTCATCCCATGATCCTTTAAAATCAATTACACATGCTCGTAGCATATCTTCTTGAATCTGAATTGTATGCTCTGACTGTCCATCTGTCTATGGATGGAATGCAGTACTAAACTTCAATGATGTACCCATAGCCTTTTGCAATCTTTCTCAAAACTTGGAAGTAAATCGTGGATCTCTATCAGACACAATGCTCTCTGGTACACCGTATAATCGAACAATATTATCCACATACAGCTTTGTTAACCTTTCTAGTGTATACTGAGGTCGTATCAATATAAAGCGAGCTGTTTTGGTCAGGCGGTCTACAATCACCCAAACTGTGTCAACTACTCGAGGAGTCAATGGTAACCCTGTGATGAAGTCCATAGTGATGCAGTCCCATTTCCATGCTGGTTTCGATAACGGCTGTAACAGTCCTGCGGGTCTTTGTCATTCAGCCTTTACTTTCTGACAATTTAGGCATTGAGACACGAACTTAGCTACGTCTGCTTTCATTCCTCTCCACCAATATAATTTCTTTAGATCATGATACATTTTTGTACTTCCCGGGTGTATCGAATAGATGGTGGTATAGGCTTCTTTCATCAGTCGATGTCTAATGTCCACACTTTCTGTTTCGGGTACTCATATTCTTCATTTGTACTTCAATACCTTCTCTTCGTCCAAGGTGAACTCAGGGTTAGTTCTATCTTTTTCGATGTCTTCTTGTACCATTCTCAGGTAAGGGATTGATTTGATAGTTGTCTTCACTTCATCAATTATATCTGGTATAATCTTGAATACAGTGAACATATTGGAAAACCGATGAATGAACCGTTGGTTGGCTGATCCATCTGTTGTATCTATCACATATTGCTCATTACCGTGATTGAATACCGTCCCTGTAGTACACATTGCTGCGGTTGTGCTAACCTCTCCTTGAGATTTTATCATTGCCTTTCTGCTCAACGCATCCGCTACTACATTAGCTTTCCCCGGATGATACTGGATATCACAATCATAGTCTTTCAATAGTTCCAGCCATCTTCTTTGTCTCATATTTAACTCCTTTTGTTTAAATAAATAAGTAAGACTTTTATGGTCCGATTTAATTGGTCCGATTTAATCTGGAACTTCTCTCCATATAGGTAATGTCTCTATATCTTGACAGCATGTACTACTGCCGCTAACTCCAAATCATGAGTGGGATAATTTTTCTCATCTGTGTTTAACTGTCTTGAAGCATAAGTATTACTTGTTCTCCTTGCATAAGCACACATCCTAATCCCAGTCCTGACACATCAGTGTATAGGGTAAATGGCTGTCCAGGAACAGGAATAGTCAAAATCGGAGCAGATATCAATATGGTCTTTAAGGTTTGGAAGCTCTTCTCGCATTTATCCGTCCACACAAACTTTTCACCTTTCTTGGTCAGACTGGTGAGAGGTACGGCAATCCGGGAATAGTCTTCCACAAATCACCGATAATAACCAGCGAGACCCAGAAAACTTCTAATTTGTACAACGCTCTTTGGTGCTTCCCACTTTACAATAGCCTCGATCATGCTGGGATCCACTTTGATTCCTTCAACGGATACTACATGGCCTAGGAAGGTGACTTCACTTAGCCAAAACTCACATTTGGTAAATTTGGCATATAGCTTCCCTTTCCTTAAACGCTATAGAGTGGCATTTAGATTCTTAATATGGGTTTCCTTGTCCTTGGAAAATACCAATATATCATCAATAAATACAATAACCGACGTATCCAACATATCGTGGAAAACCCGGTTCATAAGTTCTATGAAAGTTGCTGGTGCGTTTGTTAATCCAAAAGACATGACCAAGAATTCATAATGTCCATATCTGGTCCTGAAAGCTGTCTTAGAAATATCACCTTCTTTAATCTTCAACTGATGGTAGCCTGACCGAAGATCGATCTTAGAAAAAACTTTTGCTCCTTGCAACTGATCGAACAAGTCATCGATCCGAGGTAGTGGATATCGATTCTTGATTGTCAGTTTGTTCAGCTCCCGATAGTCGAGACATAATTGCATGCTATCGTCCTTCTTATTTACGAATAATACTGGTGCTCCCCATGGTGATATACTGGGTCGAATATAACCCTTGTCCAGTAGTTCTTGTAGTTGTACTTTCAATTCCTTTAGTTCAGTAGGAGCCATTCGATAAGGTGCTTTTGATACTGGTGCGGCTCCAGGTATAAGATCTATCACAAACTCTGTGGCTCGATCGGGTGGTAATCCTGGTAGTTCCTCAGGAAATACGTCGGGGTAGTCCTGCACGACATCAATATCTTCCATCCGTAGTGCTTCTTTGGTGAGGTCGACCACTGATACTAGATATCTGAGTGCTCCCTTCTCAAGGCACTTCTTAGCCTTTAGTGCAGAGAGTATGAGCTTGCGTTTACAGGGAAGTTTGGTTCCCGCAAAACTGAATTCTGCTCCTTCTTTGTCTTTAAATGTTAGCTTCTTTTCGGCGCATAATAGGTTCACAGAATGCCGAGCTAACCAGTCCATTCCCAAGATGACGTCAAAGTCTGCCATCCCAAGTTGGATCAAGGTTGCATCTAAGGTTTTCTCACCAATGAGAACTGGACATGGTCCATAACCTTTTTTTAATTCCACTTCTAACCCCATCGGTGACCATACAAGTAGTTTATAGTTTAATGTTTTGATGGGTAAATTCAGCTTCTTTCCAAATGACACAGATATAAAAGAATGAGTAGCTCCTGAGTCGAAGAGTACTCTAGCGGGTATGTCATTTATAGGTACGATACCTGTGATTTATTTTAACTCAGTCTACATGCTCACACAATGTAATACAACTTAAAAGGTTTCAGTCATACCTATGACCACATCGGGTGATGCGGCAGCATCCTCGGATGTAACAGCATAAACTCGTCCTTGATGTAGCTACTTCCTGGGCTTGGGACACTCCCTTGCCATATGCCCCGCTTGGTTGCAGTTAAAACATATTGGGCCTTCAGTATTTGGCTTTGGCTGATGTTGGGCTACTGGGGTAGTCTTCGGTGCAGTAGTAAAGCCTTGAGCACGGAAGGGTTTGAATGTCTTATTATTCCCTCCGTTATAAGCATTTCCAGCTGGCCTTTTCAAACCTCTGTTCTGCGTAAAATAACTCTCCTTCTGGCTCGATTCTATAACTCGAGCAATTTGCATAGCTTCATTATATATTTTCTTTTCCAAACCTAGAACATGCTCTCTGATGCTCCCTCTAAGTCCCGTGACAAACCTACGGGTCTTAGTATCTTCTTCTTGCATGCTGAGTGGAGCAAAGAAAAACAGCTCCTCAAAACGCTGTTGATATGCATCCACGAACATCTGTCCCTGATATAAACTTAGGAACTCCTTCTCCATAGAATCTTTGAAGCTTTGGGGAAAGTACTTCTCGAAGAAAGCTTCTTTATATATAGCCTAGGTCAATAGGGCGTGGTTGGTCAATAGGTAGGCCCTGGTAGATTTTCACCAATGATGTGCATCACCTTTTAGCATGAAGGTGGCACATAATACCTTCTCTTCTTCTGTAATAGTCATCATCAGAAAATTTCTCTCCATTTCGTCGATCCAGTGAGCCGGCCAGAGCGGATCTGACGGTTTTCCGTTAAACTCCTTGGGCTTCATTTTTAAGAATTGCTCCACCATTCGGGAGTGGTCCATCTGATTCTGAGGGTAAAACATAGGTTGTGGATCCTGGTAATTAACCTGAACTGCTTCCGGACCTGGTACTGGAATCTGTGCAGCTGGTGGTTAGGGTGTATGAGGTGCTGGGTGGTTACCCACCGGTGCTGCACTTGTTTGTCCAGTCGGCATTGGTGTAGCATGTGCTGCCTGAAACATAATTCCCATTGCTGCTTGCATTTGAGCCTGTGCGTGTTACATTTGCTGCAGCTGTTGCGCTAGGTTCATAACCACGGTTGCCAGCTCCGGTGGTGGAGGTGGCAAGTTTGTAGGATTTTCCTGACCCGGATTTACTGGTGGTGCAACCTGCGGATTACCCTGTGCATATATATTTTCTTGGCTGACTTCCTCTACGGGTGGTGGTAGTGGAACTGCGTTTCGGCTTTGCCTTGTTACTCTATGCCCAGTCATATTTTCCTTTGAGATTGGTGGTGCCTGAAAATCATTAAAATACGTGAGGCAATCATTTATACTTCATGTAGATACGCTAACCGATGTTATTTTCAAAAATTTTAGATCATTTTGTGAAAAAATACAGTCTTTTCTATGCAGGTTCGATGGTGGGGGTCGATGGTATGTTCGACCCTCAGTGTCCGACCCTGGGAAATCACTTATTTTTTCCCGAGAGCCAGGGGTCGATATGGGGGTCGATGGTTGTCCGACCCTCAGGTGCGACCCTTGGTTTTTTGTCAGGTTCCCGAGAGCTGGGGGTCGACATGGGGGTCGATAGTCCTGGTCGAATTCTCCGACCCCCGGACCAAAAATCAGATTTTTAAGGTCCGATTCTGAGTTCATTTCCCATTCTTCCTCCTCCGTTTCGACTCGTCTCATTCCCCTGAGTTGCTACAGTGCCAACTCCGCTACATTGGTCATTTTGGTTCCGTGTTTCGACGTCTACATCATTCCTACAGGTATGTCTTCTTACCTTTAACTATTTTTAGTTTTTTTTTCTAGGTTTTTACCCGTATATCTCGTTTTCTTCAAATTAAACTTTTTCTAGCCGAAAAAATTCGATTTTTATTGGGGGCTTTTGTTATTGGTGACTCGAGGAACGAAAGCCCTCAAAAATATTTGGGTATGACCGGTTGGTTTTCGAGGAACTCGAATTTTGCACTTTTTGCCCTAATTTGTCAAAATTTTTGATTTCTCGTAATTTCTTCAAATTGGATTCCATTAGCTAGGATTTCCTACTGTGTGAGTGTTGCAGGATATGTTAGAACCTACTTAAGTCCTCCTGCCCACGTGTATGGGTGAAAAGTGAGGCTTTTGGCCAACTTACGTCATTATAATATCCAAATTTTGGATTTTTCTACCCTACTAACATATTATCTATTTTTCTTTCTTATTTGTAGATACCATGACTCTTACCAAAGTACCCGGAGTTCGGGATCCTCTTCGTTTCGGTTCCAACGAATCCGAGGCACAGTATGCCCACTACGCTCGCAAGAAAGTAGAGGAAGGTCGTAAGGTGAACTTGACTGAGTTAGCCCTATTCAATGTTGAGAGAGCATTTGGTGATATGGGATGGCTCCCTGTCATCACTTACGACGCGTGTACCCGTCCGGATTTGGTACCCCAGTTCTATTGTAACCTCCAGGTAGTGGGGGATTACAATGATGTTGAGAGGGGCAATGAGCTTCGCATCACAAGCTACGTCAAGGGAGTTGACATCTTGTTTGATTATCAGCAGCTGGCCGACCTACTGGGCATTTCCTATGCTGGCCCCATGGTTTTCTATGCTCCTGGTGAACCCCAGTTTTTCTCTCTTCAGATGAGTGCTGAGATCGACAGTCAGCTCATCCGACCTGATCGCTGGCAGATAAGAGCATGCTATCTGCATTCAGATCCACGGGTATATTGCAAGATCATACAACATAACCTGATACCGTAGAGTGGTCATTACGAGAGGGTCTCCCAGCTGACCCAGCATCTCCTATACTGTAGAAGCACTCGATAACCCGTCTGCCTTCCATACATCATTATGCGTACCATGATCACTGCCACATTGGCCAGTCACACCGTTAACCTTCCTTACGGTCCATGATCACTACCTTGCTTACTCGCCTGGGGGTTGATTTAGTGGATGAGAAGATTCAGGAGAAATCCTTCTCATCGCCTCTAGATTGGGAGGCTATTTGCAAGATGGGCATGCGGGATGCCCAGGTCAACGATGAGGAGAGGAACGCGATGGTGCGCCCTCACACTCGCGTAGAGATAGCTGACGCTGAGGCAGCTGCCACTGCTGCTGGAGTTCATATGGAGCCTGCTGGTGATGATGATCGTCTGTTCATGGATGTGGACTCCATACCACCTCCTTCACCTACGCATGTTGTTGGAGCTAGTACTTCTTATGCGGCTGGTCCTTCTCATGCGGCTGGTCCTTCACACCCACCTTCTGATATGATGGAGGTATTGCACGAGATCAGAGAGGCGTAGCGCAGGTCTGATCTGAGGATGGGGGAGTTACTAGACGCTCAGCGTGTGAGAGTGGATGAGCTACTAGACGCCCAGCGCATATCAGACATGAGGATGGGAGAGCTTATAGATGCTCAGCGCCAGTCAGATATGCGGATGGAGGAGCTTTTGGGTGCTCAGCGTGGGACTGATCAGCGGGTAGCTGATCTTACAACAAGTCTTCAGACGACCCAGACTCAGATAGCCTGGTTGACTAGAGTCTACGCTGAGGATTATGACAGAGATCGTGAGGCACCGCCTCCTCCTTCATCTCCAGCTTCATGATTATATTTATTTCCTTTCAATGTACTACAGAGTAACTGTCCGGGTTGTGGACTGTACTCTGCTTTAACTATTTATATACGTTTGTTTCTCTCTCATTGTATTTAATATTATTCCCCCTTTAATAGATGCATTATACTCTTTTTAAATTTGGTCTTAAACATCACTTGTGCTTAGAGTGTGTTAATATTACAATTTTTACTTTTATCCTATCTCAGTTCACAATTCGACGTGAAAGTATGCTAGGTTAGCGGACACGGCCTGAGATGCTCTGATACCAAGTTGTCACACCCCAATTCCGTACTATTCAGAATGGTGTGATGAACCGCTAACAAACCAACGGTTCAACTAGGATCTCGGACAGACGATATCCATTTTATCTAAACCTCATACATCCACATTCATAATCAAAATAAATACAAAATAGCAGAAGTCTTATTGTAAAATGAACTGAGAATCTACTGTGATATTAATATTTAAATAACAAATTATTCTGTGTCAACTAAGACATAAATAAATATCAAATACATGTCTTTACTAAATCCAAATAATGAAAATAACATCTAATCGAATACACATGAGTTGCACTCACAAGAGGAGTCATGCGTATCCACTTCATCTTCAACTTCCATCGCCGCCATGTGCCCGTACACTAGAGCATTGACATAATCTTCGATGGTAGTACCTGCATCATCAACTAAAAATATTCGACGTCGAGGGGGTGAGCACACATCGTGGCTCAGTGAGCAAACAAAACAATGCAACAATACATATACATGCAATCAATTCATATCTTTGGTCTGGTTTAAAGTTAGCAATATGCAATAGAAAGGTTTGGGTGGTCAAAGGTTAACGTTTATTGACCCCTCCTCTATACACAAGTGTGTGACGCCGTCCGAAGTAAGGTTTATCGTCGACTCACAAGCACCCAATTCATGAACATTGTACAACAAAGGTTAACGTTTATTGTTGTACATTGTCATACCAACACGTAAGCCCCTGTTGGAGAGGGCTTGCAAACTGGGCTCGCAACTAACAAATCCTAATGCCAAACAGTGTATCCAAGGCCTCACCCCAGCATCCCTCAGAACGTCCATAGAGATAGAGCTAAGGCCCCCCGGTAGAGTCAAAGACTACAAGGACTGAGACCATCTCCCCTGATAATCTACGACGTAATAGTTCTGCTAAAGTAATGGCGATACGACGATGCAAATGCACAAGACTTAAGTTAGAGATAGAGCTAAAGTGCTGAGGCCCAGCCTATGACACCCCCCCTGATACTCGCTCACATCAAGTGCACCAACCACACACATACATTCACATGCCTATTCCTATCATCATCATCATTATCATGTTAAAAATAATAAAGTAACTATGCATGAACATTAAATAGAAATATCGGATGACATGTTGAATGCACATTAAAGGCATGTTCGCATAGAATCAAGCATAGCATTGGACTCAAGAAATAAAATAGTTTATTATTAACCAATTAGTTAAGAGTTTTGTTTCCTCACCTTAGCTTGTTAGTGGATACTCTTTCAAGCTTTAAAATCACCTTTATATTGTTATTATATTGCTAGATGACCTAACAAAGTCGATAGAATTTAATTAGAATTAATTCTGAATTTAAAAACCATGTTGTTAACTGGGGGTCGGAGCTAGGGTCTGAGTTATGATCGACCCTGGGTGCGACCACCCCTATTCTGGGCTTCCCGAACACTGGGGGTCGATGCTCAGGGTCTGGTAGGGTCGATGGGCCATCGACCCCCCATGCGACCCCCTATGGGTTTTGTCGATTTTTCTTCCTTCAGCATATTCTTCGTATTTGGGGTCCTATGGTTTGCTCCTACAGTCCATTCCACACATGTTCTATGGCCTAGAACCATGATTCATTCACCTATATGGCTTTCATGATTTCCCCCATGATTTTCCATGAAAACCTAACCATGGGTTAATGGTTTGGGTTTCTCCGAGATCATACCCTCTTCATTATCTATTTAAAGGTCTTTAGAAACTCATGGAAATAGTATCCATACCTGAGAAGATTACTCCTTCTCTACAACTCTTCTCCTTTTGCTTTCTTCTCTTCTTCTTCTCTTCCTTCTCTTATCTTTCTCTCAATTCAATTAGGGTTCTAAAAGGAGTGAAAGAGGCTTAGGGACGTCCTATTTATAGTGTAGAAACTCCTAAAATATGTCCCATTGAGATTAGGAAGGAATCCCATTGAAATTAGGAAAGTTCCTAATTTCTGTTTTTACCCAGTACCGGGGGTCGATAGGGGGGTCGGAGATCCCGTCGACCCTTGGTCCTTCAAATGTCTGACCCCCCATATAAAACTGGGGGTCTGAATTCTATACTAGGGGGGTCCGACCCTCCCTTGCTGGGTATGCGACCCTCCCCTTATTTAAGTGTTTTTGGGTCAGTTTAATACCTGGGATCGTGATCTCCTTCACGCACTTGGTCCATTTGGCTCAACCATGATGGGTAGACCTGGTTCAAGGTAGTAAGACTGGGTTAGTTTGATATGAGTCTTACAGAATACGTCAACCGTAGGGTCGAAAACATCGACCGTAGGGTCATTGATCAGTGACCATTGTTTCTTTCCATATGGTCGATCGTACCTACCCAAGTATGCAACCCTACGTATACTTTTGAGCATTTTAACTCAATTCGTACCTGATTTTGTGATCCATCTTCACACGATCGGTCCACTTGGTCTAGCAATGATGGGAAAACTTGGCACGAAATGATTGGACCAAGTTAGTGGAGTGTGGGTCTTACAACGAGCCTAGTTGGCAAGCCCTTGCCAATAGGGGCTTCCGTGTTGGTATGGGTAGGGCATCAGGGGAAGTGTTGGCGGTGTTTAATCTGGACACTTTAGCTCTATCTCTATTCAATGGTGGATGCATGTGGGACGACAATGGTGTTTGATCCATTGGGTGGATTCACACACTCATGTATAGAGGTACGGTGGCTGCCAATCCTTTCTATAGCATATTACAAACTTAAAAACTAGACCAAAGATATGAATTGAATACATGCATATGTTTGTTGCATTATTTTGTTTGCTCACTAATCCGGGATGTGTGCTCACCCTTTCGACGAAGAATATTTTTAGTTGATGACCCAGGTCTTATTGTTGATGATTACGTAAATGTGTCGAAGTAAGGACACATCGCGGCGATGAACGTAGAAGCTGTTGAAGATGCACATGATCCTTAATGCGAGTGCAATCAATGCGTCTTTGATTAATTTAGTTATATTTTGGTTAACGGACATGTAATTGATTATTTTAATTTATGTCTTAAGTTACTTGAAGATAACTGGATTAACTATTTATTTAGCACTGTTAGATACTCAGTTCATTAATTATAAAGACTTCCACTTATTTGTTTATTATCTCTGATTATTTCTGTGGAAGGTGTGTGTGGTTGATATAGTGAGTACTACCTAACAGAGATCCTGATTGAGTTGTTGGTTTATTTACAATTCATCACACTATTCTGGTTAGTCTAGAATTGGGGTATGACACCAAACCATCATCTATCCACAGATAGCAAAATTTATAAAATCAAGGAGTTGACTCAGGTTCCGTAGATACAATCCCTACAGGTATAGCCCTTGACATGATCTCTGAAAGGAACCCTACCAAGAGAAGTATCCTCAGCATCAGCGGGATCCATAGCTACGTTGACATTTGTGGTACCTACAAAAAAAGCTAAAAAGATTCGATATCGAGCGGTGAGCACATCCCAGCTCAGCGAGAAGTTAGGTATACGATGTAATCCTAGGAAAAAATTTATGAATGCAGTACAAAAGAAAATTAACAAGCAATTGTGAGTGTCATACAAGTGTGTATTCAAATCATGGTCGATCTGTACCCTAGCGAGGATCTATCCGGTACCCCACCGCTTGAGCAATTGCCCTGTACCCCACCACTTGAGCATATATACCTGTACCCCATTGCTTGAGTGCTCCGTACCCCACCTCCTAGATGATTATACCTGTACCCCATCGCTTGTAATAAATTCCCCTCATTAAAGCATATATCACTTGACAAAGTTGATGCATGATGCATAAACATGTTATTAATAGGGTTACACCCCAGTAGAGATCCCCGTTTTACTTCCATGGATTGACTGTATCCCCACTAAGGTGTAACCGGACATATGGCTATGTATCGTGCCCCCACACATTACATGATCATATACCCAAATAATCATATCCAAACAATCAATCAATCATCATGGCATGTGACGCAGTAAGTAAAACTATACTCTAGTAGGAATCCCAGTTCTACTCCCATGGACTGACCATGTCCCCACTAGAGTATAGAGTCCCAACATGACACGTGTATCATACTCTTATACTTTATACTGCCATCATATATGGTCTCATCCAAACTGCACCAAGTAGAGGACCCCAACTCCCCACTCCCATGGTTCATTGTGCCTCTACTAAAGTACAACCACTCCCATCGCGATTCATGATGTTACTAGTTACATGAACCATTAAACATGGGTGGCATCCCAACGGAGAACCCTGCATCCCCACTCCCATGGTTCTCCATGTCTCCACTAGAACACTGGTACACCAACATGGTATGCATGCCCTTACTCCCATACATCACATGCACCATCATACATGGTTATGCACACAACAACAACATCAACAACCACTCCTTGTAGAGAACCTCGGATTGTCACTCCCATGGTTCACCGTGTCTCTACCAAGGTAACAAGAACCATCATCATACATAGTTATAGTTATATGCAAATGCATGAACAATTATATACATTTCATTGGATGGCATGTTATAAAAAAAAAACAACCATAAACAACCATCAAACATATGCTCAAACTCTATATGACCCAACCCCTTACCTGTAGACACCAGTGGTGCTGCTGAACCTTGAAGCCGACAGAAGGCTCCGTCTAGTACCCTAGGTGTTTTACCTAATTTAATTAAATAAACTTCATTAGGTTGGTGAGCATCTTTTAAACTAGCATAGACAGGTCCTAGAGTTCGTGTATAAGTCCCAAGATAAGCCGGGAACCAAAAGGATAGTCTTCCTAATAATTTCTAGGCTTATAAGTCAATACTGACTGAATCGATAGCTATAACAGGTTGTGTGTTCCACCGGTACATGGTGCCAGTTATTACTTAGCCGATTCTTATTTATAATGAACTGAAAGAAAAATCGGATGATTGGTCATCCGCTTCGTATACTGTTTATAGTAATGTGATTCCAGTGGGTCATTCAAATGATAAGCTGAGTGATCGGTCATCCGACAGTGGCTCTGCTTAGAATTAAGTCTACGCACAGGCATGGCCAAACGGTGTCATTCACATAACTGGTGTGATGCACCCAGTGGCTTGTTTTTTTCAGTACGTAATATTGATTACAATGGCATTGTATATTACTTAGTGTAATGGTTTAACTTATTTTCCCTAACGGTAGACTAGTTGTGAGTCAACCGGTATTAAGGCCACTACTAGTCTACTAGTTCGTGCTACCGTTCTAGGCCAGAAGCCAAACACGAACCAGAGAGGGTTTCCCTCTTTAAGAATGGTTTCCTACCATGATTTTCTCTCCTTTAAAATGGTGGGAAACTACTATCAACCATTATTAAACACAATGGGAGCCATTTAGGCTCCATTAACATCCCCATTCATGGAGAGGGTTAAAACCTAAGCTTTTAGGTTAAAGTTTGGTCTCCATTCATGGAAGCCATCAATGGTGGAGTTCGACCATGGTTTCTAGCTCACATCCTTACAAGAATGAAGAAGAAGAAGGGATGAGAACCTACCTGAAGGAAGATCGGTTCTTGAGCTTGAGTTCCGAGCTTGAGCTCTAAGGCTTCTTCCTCCGAAGCACTCTTACTATCCCACGGTTCAGCAAGAGGATAAAGGAGAGGGATCCCTCCTCTTATAGGACTCGTAGAGAGAAAGAGTGTCCTACTCTTTCTAAACTGATAGAAGTCAAATGGGAGAACGTCCCTCTGGTACATGCCTCTGGTTGAACTTAAAGCATATCTGGGCCTAGTTTCATGGGCCCAATTTAATGGTGATGCTTCCTAGATTTCAAGTATCTCTTCCTACATGGTCTAGTACTCCTATGTATTCCAAGGGGCTGACCCACATCATGTATAAGGTCCTAAGACAGTGTGCCAAATGTTGGCACAGTAAGACCTGGTATGGAGAGATCTAAATTATGAGGATTTCAGAGTGGGTCTTACAAGTCTTATGAGACCTCGGAAAGTGTTTACTTGGATACTCTGGTTGCAAGTCCATGATGCCACCAGACAACACCAGAAAGCTTCATTGTAGGAATGGTAATAGGGTTTGGTCACTAACTTGCTTTCAGACACTGCAACCGAACTAACTTATTGTTCAAATAACATATGTTAGTATGTATATTTGTGTGATGCTTTTAGTTCCATTTTCATAATAGTTATAACTTCTCGAAGTATCATCATTGATTTGACCTTTCAAAGGATACTAATTTTGACTTACTGTGACGTTTTAGGAATTGTTACTAGTAGCAATTACACGTAAGACAAGTTTGGCTACTCGTAACGAAAGTGACTGCTATGCTTTGTCTGATAAAGAAATGAATGGGGGACGGTTCCTACCACATCATTAGCCCTCATCATGCCTCTTGGGAGAAACACTTCGGGAGTGTCTATTTCGCCACCACAACTAGTGGCCACCCCTGGAAACGTCCCAACTATTATGAGAAATTTGGCTCATGTTATGGGTCAAGATTAGTGAGAGTTGTTCGGGGAGTAACACCATGAGAATCAAGAATAGCAGTGACAGTTCTTAGCTGATCTCATGGACGCACTGAGGCCAGCCCCTATGCTCCCGCTGATCACATTTCAGGGAACAATGAATGGAGTATGTCCTTTACCTGCATCATGACCTATGATCGTGACAACATCTACCTCATTTCAGGTCAGACCTATGCTGTGAATGAATCAAGTAGGGGAAATTACTCAAAATTAACCATTGGTTTTACCGGTGGCACCATAGCTTGACACAGCTAGGGCAATTGAAATGTTTAGAAGATGAAGCCAATCAAGTTAACTGGAATGGGTACAAATCGATTATAGCCTGCTATCTAGATCAAGTCAATTGAGAAAATGCTTCGGATGCTGGTGTATACTAAGGAAGAGAAGATTCTTTGTGCCACCAATATGTTAGAGGAGGATTCAAACACATAATAGGAGTCCACTTATGTAAGACCCGCACTCCACAAACCTGGTATAACCTTACACTATCGTGTTGTGACCGGTCTTCCCATCATAAGCGGCTCAAGTAAACCAATTGTATGAAGAAACGATAAGATAAGGTAAGCAACAAGTCAAATTTATTTGGTGTGGCTGACTGTTTAAGTTTGTGTAGAAGCAACCAGTCAAAAATTAAAAACCAATAAAATTTGATCGTGTGGTCGTATTTTTGAGGGGTGTGGTTGACCACATGAGACCATACACATGAGACCGCACACATGTCGTCGCATATTTGAGACTTTGGGTCAACGGATTCTACGACCACACGTGCCATCGCATGATGTTGAGACCGACTCCGAGTTTTGAAAACTTTCCTAAACTAAGGGATCTCTTTCCTAGTTAAGGGAGAACTCTATATGGAGGTTTTTCCTGTATATAAAGGATGTCTCTTAGCCTCTCTCACTCTTTTAGAACCCAAATTGAAACTCCAAACCTAAGAGAGAAAGAGAGAAAGGAAGAGAAGGAGAAGGAGATTTAGATAAGAAGCTTAGAGAAGGGTTTTGCAGAGAAGAATTTTATCTCTTTTACAGGAAGCGTAAGGCATAAACCTGTCTTTGTAAAGCTAGATCAGATAGGATAGGTTCATTTTCATTAAGTTAATGCGTTGAATCTAATGTAACTCTTTTGGTTATGGAATTGATAAGAAAAACCATGGGAGAATATGTTAGGGATAATCGATAAGGATAAACTCTGATTAAAGGCCATAGAATGATCTGAGGGTAAATCCCATTGATGAGTCATGAGGAGGAACTCGTATGAAAAATAAAAATCAACCAAACTTTATATGGTCGTATCTATAGTCGACCACAGGATGACTAGAGGATCGATCACAGCTATTCAGGTGGTTTCCAAGAATCGTGTGGTCACAAGGTGCAGTCGCATCAAGTGCGACCACAGGGTTCGACCACATAGTATGTGGTCACATATATTGAGACCACAGGGTCAACCATAGGGTTGACCACGCAATAATAATAAGTATATTTTGAAACCAGACAAGGTTGTTTACTACTGTAACTAAAGAAAATTAATCCCTAACTTAAATACATTAATTGTTTAGGTTCCTAATAGATTCAAAGTAACTTTCAAAGCTTGGAAGAGGAATAAACATCAATCGAAGGTGAGGGAACAAAATCTAAACTAATTGGATAATAATAAATTATTTTATTTTACTTATCCAATGCAATGAATGATTCTATGCTTATCTACTTGTAGTGTGCATCTTGCATGTCATCCAATATTACTGCTATTTCTGCTCATGCATATTTATTTCTATCTATTTATAACATGATAGTGATGATGCTAGGAATAGGCATGTGTTTGTGTGTGTGGTTAGTGTATTAGATGCGAGTGGGGCATTAGGGAGAAGATGTGGCACTATTGTCTATGGCCTGGTCACTAGACTCCAACTCTATCTTTACTTGAGTCTTACCTATTGATGTCATCGTATTGCCATTACCTTAGTAAAACTACTATGTTGTAGGGCATCAGGGGAGGTGGTCTCGGACCATGTGGTCTTTGATTCTATCGGGGGGCCTTAGCTCTATCTCTATGGATGTATTGAGGGATGCTAGGGTGAGGGCTTGGATACATTTGTATGGTATCAGGATTGGTTAGTTGCAAGTCTAGTTTACAAGTCTTCGCCAATAGTGGCTTATGTGTTGGTATGGGTAGGGCATCAGGGGAAGTGTTGGTGGTGTGTGATCTAGACACTTTAGTGGGATGACAATGGTGTTTGATTCATTGGGTGGATTCACACACACGTGTATAGAGGTGTGGTGGATGCCAAACCTTTCTATAGCATAGTTGCAAACTTAAAATCAGACCAAAGATATGAATTGAATGCATGCATATGCTTGTTGCATTGTTTTGTTTTCACATGGAGCTAGGTTGTGAGCTCACCCCATGGTACTATTTTTTTTAGTTTCTAATGATATAGATAATACCGTTGAATACTACATGAATGTACCAACGTATAGACACATGAAGATTATGGATGTACAAACTGTGGAGGACGAATATGACTCGTCAAGCGAATGTTTCCACCTAGGTTATGCTTAGTATTTTATTCTCGTATTTAGATACTTGTAAGAGGTATTAATTATGTTTTAATTACTTCGAGATAACTAGATTATTTAATTATTTATCATGTAGACTCTCAGTTCATTACTAATAAGACTTTTCGCTATTTACTTTATCATCTCTGATTGATGTGAAATGTATATTTGGTTTGGATTGTTGGCACGGTCTGATGAGATCTTGGCTTGAACCATTGGTTTTTATAACTGTTCATCACACTTCTAGTTAGTCTAAAATTGGGGTGTGGTAACTTGGTATCAGAGCATTAAGGCTTTGCCAGTCAAACCCGATTACATTCAAGATTGTATCTATGAACTGAGATAGGATAAACTTAAAAGTTTTAATACAAACACACCATAAGAACCTGTGCTGGTTGAGACAGAACTTAAACAAGACAATAATGTACATATAAAAGGTGGAATCATATGTATATACAAACATAAGAAAAGAAATTCTAAATGTATCCTGATAAATTAATAACATAGGGTATGGTCTATAAGTCAGATAGTTGCCTGAGTATACAAAAAATATAGTACAGTAGCAAGAAGAGAGCATCTGTAAGGCAGAAAATTGGAATACTGTATGGCCATTGTTTTTCTATCTCTACTGGATTTGGCCCGAGATCTTTCCCATTACCTCTATAGGGATTTAGACATTACTAGTCATTTTCTTTCTTCCTCTGACATACTTCGAGTTTCACATCTTATAAAAGAAGATAAAGCTATACTCCTGGGTGACATAGAGACTTAGAGTTAGATCCACCACATGTTGATCCGTCATTGCTGTACATTAAGAAGAGGTTGTAACTCGACCCCACCACTATCTGGGTCAAGAACGGTAATGAGAACCCATCTGAGCAAATGTCAAATAATGATAACCAGATTGGAGCAAATCAAAAGGGTGATCAACCAAGCTACTCCAATGAATCTATCTGAACTACCAAGCACCTTGACTAAGGATGTAAAGAACTTAGCCCAGTAAAATGCAAAAGCAATAACAGATGATACTGGCTATGCAAGTTTCCATGGGAATCACTACCCAAGTTACCAATGCTATACCAACACCTCCAGGTCAGACCATGTATGATACTAATTAGTAGCAACACTGTATCTCTAGCACCTGTTAGCCATAACATAGTGCCTACCATATAGTAGGCCCTAGTAACACATACCCCAGTAGATAATCTTGGTACATAACAAACAATATATCAAGGTGGTTACCCTTATCAGTCACTGATGTATGGGATAGCTACACTATGGCAGAATGATCAGATAAGAGTAGAGGAATATTTTCTGAAGATGAAGCCTTGAACGTCTTTAGCGAAGGATCAAATCTATTATGGTCATATAACTAGACATGTGTATGTAGGATGTGGTGCATTGTTGACTTACCCTTATGATTATAGAGGATGTATATACCTGATTCTAAATTATTGTGCCTTAATAGGATAACCTTATCAATTCCACCTATCAATTAGAGATAGATATTGTTTCCTTAGAATTAGTCTTGACTATACCAATCCAAGCTACTCTCATGATCGATAACATGAATAGAGATATGAATCGAATGAATAGTTAAAGGTTTAATCATTCCGAATGTACATCTTTTTGATTTTATACCAGATTTATTGATGTACCAAAACTTTCTCCAAAATTATTCTTGTAGTGCCTTAACCAATGGCATTATTGTAAGCACACCATTTTCGTCATCCGTAGTTGAACAAAGTCTTACTAGAAGTGTAGACAACAAAGTGGGAGAGACGAGAGAAAGTTTGAAAACTACAAGGGGGGCGAGTGAAACTCTCTCAAAAATGATAGTCAATCAGCCCCGACAGTGCTCTCTATATTCTTTTGAGAAGTGCTGAGATGGTCTCTAGTGTCCAGGAGCCTAAGTGAATACATATGGCAAGTTGGTGGATTTCAATACGAGGTTTGGATTTTGACTGCGACTTCTAGACGGTCTTCGATCTGTCGCACAGCAAGGTCATGAGCTGCAACTTGCATGGATGCGTAGGTCTTGGAAATACCTTAGAAAGGAGATCTGAATCACTCAGTTTTGATGTGAAACAAAGAAGATATGGTGATTTTTTTCTGAGAATAAGAATAAGGGTATTTTCTGAAGTTTAATAATATCCAAGGGCTTGCATGCAAATTATCGTAAGTTTAATTATTTAAACTTCATCTTCTCATATCTTGCTCATCCGACGTCTAAGTAAAGTTATTCCAGTGCCATTATTCGTCATTTTTGGTACTCTACAAAGTGGACGTAAAAAATTTGGGGCAGAGACCTTCAAAAGATTCCATACAGAATGACAACAGAAATGGTCGATGAAATGATAGAGAGAGAAAAACCAATCTTTGTCCAACCTAGCTTAACCCATATCAGTTTAACCTAGTCAACTCATGTTGGTCCAACCCAAACAAGTTAGTCTGGCTTAGTCAACCTTGAATAGATCAACTCAGCCCAAACCAGTCTAGATCAAACCATTTCAGTCCCAATTGCATATACTTTATACATGTGTTATTATATTGTCATTTATTATATAGTAATATATATGTATATTATCATATATATTATTTATATATTATATATATATACTTTGATGGAAATCTGAGAGGATGGAAAATAATAAAGAAATGGGCTGATTTCTAAATAGAAAGAATTGAGAAAAGGAAAAGAGAGAATCGGCCTTAAGGAAAGAGAGAGAATCGGCATTAAGGAACGAGAGAGAAAAAGACTGACTGGTTTAGGAAAGAAACAAAACAAAATGAAAAAGGAAAGAATTGAAAAGAAGAGACTCAGTGGAGAAGACTTGGAAAGAAATAAAAAAAAAAAACCAAAAGGGAAAGAATAGAAAAGGAGAGACTCGGTGGAAAAGACTTGGAAAAAAAACAAAAAAAAAAAGGAAAGAATAAAAAAGAGGAAGACCAAATAGAGAGAGAGAGAGAGAGAGAGAGAGAGAGAGAGAGAGAGAGAGAGTCTGAGAATTGGAGAAAATAAGAAAAAAATAGAAAAAGGAAAGAATAGAGAGAAAGGAAACATGGTGGAGATTTGGAAGAAAAGAAAGGAAAATTAAAACAAAAAAGAAAAAAAGAAAGAAAGAGAGTTAAGAAAACATAAAATAAAAAAAAAAGAGAGTTAAGAAAAAAGGAAAAAAAAACTCAAAAAAGAGAGAAGTGGGGGAGAACGAAAAGAGGAGAGCTTTGAGATTTAAAGGAAAGGGAATAAGGAAATAAATCAGGGGGGAGAGAATCTAAAAAGGAGAGACCCGAGGTAGATTAAGAAGGAGACTAAAAAAGAAATAGAAAAAAGAATTCATAAAGGTGAGAGAAGTAAAAAGAGAGGGAGCGAGAAGTAGGGAGAGAGAAGTAGAGAGAGAGAGGGGGAGGAGTAGAAGGAGAGAGAGAGAGGCAGAGATGTTGAAAGAGAGAGAGAAACAGGAAGAGAAAAAAGATAAACGAGAGAAGTAGAGAGAGAGGAAAAGAAAGAAAGAGAAAAAGAGAGAGGGGAGAGCAAAGAGCATGGATCTGGGACTGAAAAGGGAGTAGCAAACCGAGAGATTAGAGAGTGATTAGAGAAGCAAGAAAGGAGCTATGATAAGAAGAAAAAAAAAACTCCGAGGAAGAAGATGAAGACAGGGAGAAGAGACGTCTAGATCATAAGTAGGAGATCAGAGAAGAGAACGAGAAGAAGAAGAAGACAGAAGAGGTGAGTTTTTTATTACCTATTTGCTATTGCTTGCTTCCATTGAATCTTCCCATTAAACTCGACAATTTATTGGCTGCCCTTTGTAACCTATACCAACTTTCACCAGGTCTGTTACCATCTCACTAAACCCACCGACTACCATCACCATTAGTCCCCAATTCACCACTTGTCCATTTATCAAACCTTCATTCCACGGCACCATCACCAGTCCACCGTAACTTTTCCACAGCTGAAAACCCACTTGCCCATTACAACTGCTAAGCTCACTGAGCAACACCATATCTACCATCTTTGACACCTAACACAGAAGCCTCCACCACCTGTCCAACCACACGAGTTCAACTATCATCCATCCATCCCAACAGCTCCAAACCTTCCATTATCCCTACAAGCCACCTGTCCATGCAAACCCCAACCTACTGAAGCCAAAATATCTCACTCAACCCGACTCTCTGTTATGCCCAGGAACCAAATCCATAAAGTTTGAACCAGCCTCATCAATTGACCCTTAATTCAATGTGAGCCATTGCATGTATTTTCATTTGGTTAAATTCTAGCAATTGCATGAATTTTAATTAGATTAAAATCTGTCCATTGCATGGATTTTTAGGGTGATTGAATTATTGACATTTGATTATGAATTTTAATATGACCATCATATTGAGTTTTATTGAGATTGAGATTGAAATATGATTACTTGATCATGAATTATTTTATGTGTTGAAATTCTACTATGATCATGAATTATGAGATGAAATTGTACCTGGATTTAGAATTTTGATGAAATTGGTCTGATCACATGCATGGAATTGTTATGAAATTGATTGGTCCGACCACATCCTTGGAATTTTAATGAAATTGGTCTGACCACATGCTTGGAATTGTTATGAAATTGATTGATCCTATATCCTTGAAATTTTTTTATGAAATTGATCAATCCCATATGTTTGGAATTTTGATGAAATTGATCAATCCCATATGCATGGAATTATGATATAAATAAAATTGGACCATTGATCTCGGATTTTTTATGTGAATAAATCATGACCTTCGATTTAGGATTTTTAATGTGAATGAAATCTAGACAATAGATGATTGAATTCAATGTGATAAAAAATATGGCCATGTGATGTTGAACTTTTACATGAATAAATCTTGGCCATTGATCTTGGAATTTGATGTGATTAAAATTTAGCCATTGATCTAGAGTTTCTAATATGATTAATTTTTTAGCCATTGGAAGATTGATTTTATTTGGATCATGAGAGAATACTAATTGTGAGCCATTGGATGTTTAATTTTGATTTGGATCTTATAATGAAATGAATCTAGCTATTGATCATGAGTGATATGAAATATTGACCATTAAATCTTGATCATGAGCATCTTATTTGAATCTGAACCATTGGATTAACATCATGAGTGATATAAATGAATCTGGACCATCAGATTATCTTGATGATTGATGTAAAGGAATATGAACCGTTGGATCTTGATTATGAATGATTTAAAAGAATTTAAATGGATAGATTATCATTTGGAGGGAGTGATATGTACCGTTGGATCTTTATTGTGAGTAATTTTGATTGATCTGAATGATTGGATTCCCATCTTGAGTGATTTCAACTGTTAGATTTCCTTTTAAAGTAATTTAATTGAATTTGAACGGTTAGATTGGCCTCATGAATGTTTTTAGTGAATCTGAACCATCGATCATATATGATCTTGGTCACATTGATGATGATCGATTACATCAAATCTGAGTAGTCAATCAAATATGATCTTGGTCACATTGTTGATGATCGATGCTTGATCAATGCTCTCACATGTTTGCTACTATATTGATTCACATGCTATATTGCTATACTTGAGATGATATTGTTGTTACTTGCCATATTTGAATGATATTTATTATTGGCAATAAATTAATTTCTACAACACCCTAGTTGAATTGTCATATCTGTACACCTAGAAGACATATTAGGTGTGGGGACGTGCATGTAGGCACCCACATTCACTGGAGGGGTAAGAATGAAAAAAATGATAAATCTTAATCAAGAATTAGAAAACCTAGCCCAACACATGCCAAATTAGGGTTTCAGCTCAATGGTAGCTTAGGTGGATCCCTACCCCTTCAGCTCATATTCTCTAGGATACAGAGAACTAGATAGGTGTGATGTAAATCAAACCATATAGCATTTAGGTTCCACATTCTAATCTTAAAAGAAGAACATGAATTAATGAATCCGCATTCCAAACTACGTGGATCTTGATTCTTAGTACAGAACCCTTAGATACGTTGGCAGTTTGGTGAAACACGCAAACACAGTTCCTATATTTCAATCGGTATAGATTAATAAATCCTAGGCTTCCTTAGACCAAGGTAGAGTACAACTGAGTGGTTTTAGGTCAGTAAATTTTAGTATCCATAGACCAAGGTAGAGTACACCTGAGTGGTTTTGGGATAATAAACTCTATAGGCTTCCTAGACCAAGATAGAGGACACCTGAGTGATTTTGGGTTAGCAGATTTTAGTATTCCTAGACCAAGGTAGAGTACACCCGAGTGGTTTTTGGATAATAAATTCTAGCCTTCCTTAGACCAAGGTAGAGTACACCTGAATGGTTTTAGGATAATAAATTCTAAGCCTCCTTAGACCAAGGTAGAGTACACCTGTGTGATTTTAGGTTAGCAAATCTTAGTCTTCCTAAACTGAGGTAGAGTACACCTGAGCAGTTTTAGACTAACCATCTAGGCTTCCTAAACCGAGGTAGAGTACACCTCAACGATTTTAACCATCCCTTTTGTCTTTTTAGACCAAGGTAGTGTACACCTGAGTGGTCTTAGACATACCCTTTAGTCTTCTTAGATCAAGGTAGAGTACACCTGAGTAATCTTAGAATACTATCCATTTTAGCCTTCTTAGATCAAGGTAGAGTACACCTGAGTGATCTTAGAATACTATCCATTTTAGCCTTCTTAGATCAAGATAGAGTACACCTGAGTGGTCTTAGAATACTATCCATTTTAGCTTTCCTAAACCAAGGTAGAGTACACCTGAGTGGTTCTAGGAAATCTATATTCACAGCCCATCACAACGAACTACGTTGTACCTGATTTTTAGGACCTCTGAATACGTAGGCAACTTGGAAGACCATCAAAGTATGGTACCACATCTTAGTATCCTTAGGTCCTCCATATCAATGTCCATATTCATATCCATATCCATATTTACTTCGACCCACATAGGCTACCTCTAGATTTAATCTCAATCATCATCAAGCATAAACTTTAACTTGAACAATTGAATCTAAGAAAGCTTAAGCATAAATCACATCCATAAACCTTAATCATAATCTGTTTGAACTATACTATGGACTTGATTTCTAGGATTGGAATACGTAGGCAATTTGAGATGTCTTGGACTTCACAGATTTAGTCATTCACCGAACCATCTTAGGTTCGGTTCACTGTATATTATTTTGCTTATTTATTTATTATTGAGAACATGTTTGGCTAAACCTTGGTTAGAAGAACTTAGAAACTTGGCATAGGATCCCCCTGAGCCTTAGTCATCATCCATTGACCATGAACAATCAGAACCATAAAGTCTAAGGAAGGTAGAATCAAATCGGAGGCCAATTTTTGAATCAGGCAGTATTGGGTACCTAACTCCTTCCCAAACTGTACCTTGAATGCTTACCCATTCTCTGATAGATCAAAGGCAATATATTGGGTGAAATGAGTCAATAAAAGTCTTTTCTTATGATGAGACTGCATTTTTATAGGTCGTAGACCTTAATCTAGGTGGGGACTCCATAAATCTTTTTTTTCGTCTATCGAAGATGAGTAGAAGAGACCTTTGTCCTCACAGTGGTGACTCCGCTGGGGATTCTACGTTCAGACTCCAAATTTGCTTTCCTTACATTGATTGATTGACCTTGGATGCTAGATCTAGGGCTACTATTATTTATGTTTGTACATATTATTTTTGGGGGGTATGGATTCAGTCACACATCGTGCCGTTAGTTGACCCTGGTCCTCATGCAGATGAGATTGCCAGTTAGAAGAAAAGCACAACCTTGACACATACCTTGTAAAAGTTTCCACCAATGAGAGCCTCTGACGATTGTTTCTTGGGTCCGTCCGAGAAGGCGTCATACTACTCTAGGTCTTGACATTTTGGAAACTGATATATCGAAAGGAATTGAGGGGCCCATGATTCACTGTGTAGACGAGATAGGCCACTCCTCCTCGTCAAGGTAGCCTTGCCGGTCCTAACCCAGTTTGAGCCATATGTTTGTTAATTTTTTATCCATCTTTGAACCAACATGGTAAAGCCCGTTCAATCACGACATCTATGCCAGTGACGTCGAAGTTCTGCTTGTTTTTACTCTTGATTGGTTGACATGTTAGAATCCACATGATGAACATCTTGAACTCTCACTTGATGAGTGTAGGAGAAATGTATAAATTAGTCCCACGTCATAGTGGACGGCCACTGTACACACTCTATCAATGAGCACAGAGTGTTGGATGCATCATTGTTAATGCATCAGCTTCAAAAACTAGTAGAAATTCCTTGTAAAGACATAGGTGTTGTAATCAAGCTATTATTTACCAGTTTGTTCAGTCATGAACCACTTTTGCTAACTATCCCATATGAAAGCTAGGAATAAGTATATCAGTTTCAATCTCTTTGAATTTAATAAACCAAGTGGTTGGACCTTGTTTCCTAATGAACATTTGGGTCATGAAGCTCAAGACTAATCACGGGGTCAGTGGAAGCAACCAAATTGATCCAGATAATGCTTGTTTAACGGGTTTCATAAGGGAGCTAATATTTGTTTGGTCGAGTCAGCTTTATTTGTGCATGTAACTTCTTATTCCATTTTCCCACCATCTCAGATTCCTAATACTTGCTAGATTTGGTTTTTTTTTCTGATATAGAGTTCAGGAGTCAGCCTAAACCGTAACCATTTCTACCTCGTGGATAATAGATACCCTCACTGGGAGGTTGTCTAGTGTGTCCATACTTGAACCAGTTAGTCCTACCTCAACCACATCAACTGAACCAAAGACTGACGGATCAAACCAAGTTCCAAGCACTACAGAGACTAGAATTAAGAGGATAGTAAATATCATAGAGACGATGGTTATCACGATTCAGAGCCTACAAATGCAACTGTAATCCCAATCATCAACCATTGAGAAAATGAATGTGGCACCCTTACATGGATTGAGTAGCCCTAAACAAGCTGTGCCACAAATCCCCTCAGATCCCACCTTAGAAGACATAGATGAGGTTGTGTATCAGAAACCATTGGTCATCCAGAGAGCCCCCATAATACAAAATCCAAGAGAGGAGGCTGATCCTTATGGAGATAGATTGAACCGATCGAAGGAATTACTGAGAGCTATGAAGACATGGGATGATCAAATAATCCATCAAGGAGCATTCCCCCTTAATGAATTAGTAAATTGATCAGTGGGACAATTTGCCAACATTAATGCTCATCCATTAATCTCAAAGAATCCGAGCAACACTCTTAACTCACAAAGGTTGGGGAACAAAAGGAAATTCACGGAATTGGGTATGACCAGAAATAAATTTCTAAAAGTATTGGTACAAGCCGAAAAGCTGAAGGTACTTACACCTCGTCTACTATCATATCCTCTCCCGTTGAAATTTTGAATGGATTTATTCTGTAAATATCACAATCAATATGGTCACCACACTGAAAATTGTGAGGCTCTGAGGCATGCCATACAAGATCTAGTAGATGCGAGAAAAATTGAGATCAGACCAAGGCAAGTATCTATGGCAAACAACCCCCTTTCGCATCACACAGTTAACTTTATTGAATGGGGAGAAGTGTGTTCAAACAAAAGTGTTCAAATAGAATTAGTCCAAGTTAAAAGTAAAGGAAGCATCATGTCTGGTGATGAAGGAAACATGGTCTCAATCCAAGAAGTGGGGTATGAGCATGGGGTAAACTTTTCAAAAATCTCACAGCACATGATGGTGATTGGACAGAATGATAAAGGGATAGAAGGAGGTCTGCCACAAGATATCAATCTCAGAGGATTCCACATTGGCAACCTCATGGCAACCGTAGAACCAAATCCCCCAGGTATGCATTTGTCATTTCCACTTCCTCAATTACTTAACATGTCTTACTTTCTAGGAATGGGCCTCAGTTCCAACCAACGGGGTGATGTCAACATGTTGTCTATTTTGATCAATGAGTACAAATTTAGACTAGGAATGTTCCTACGGACTGAGATCTGAAACTAATAGAGGAGAAATAGAGGAGAGCCGATGATGCATTTTAGAGGCTCGAGAGGAGAAAATATAAGAGTAGCAATAGGAATCCAATAAAGGCAGCAGACAGGACTCACAGAAGATGGCAACCACAGAGGACAGATGAGCCGGTCTACCAAGCACAGTTTAGAGGTATATATGAGGATGAGCAGATCAACCCATATTTCAAGACTCTCATTGGTTACTTTGTCAAAGAAGGAGAGGACATTATATTTTGCGGATTCCTTAAACTGTGGCTAGATGGAAACCTCCAGAGACAAGTACCTAGTATTGAGATATTCTTTGATTGCACAATTGACTGGATGGAGCTGGAAGAGATCAAGAGTTAGAGGTTGAGCGAGGAGCAGAAGTCAGAGGCAGAGACGATTGATAGTAGTAATCTGTTCGATGAGGACCAAGTTCTGATGCTCACCATAGACAATTAAGATGGAGATCCCGATGTGCAACCAATCATCCTCCCCATCAACGGAATGATCCCAAACTAGAGTTGTCTAGATACCTTTGTCTACCCGAAAGGGTTGTCATGTAATCAGTATAGTATGGCCATGTCTGGGCCCAAAGTCTACGAGTCCTTAGGTAGTTTGAGTCTTTTGTACCTCTGTTTCCAAGCATTAATAAAGAAAGTTTTTCCAATTATACTGCACCTACTTCTTCCAATTCCTCTTCTTCTAACTCTAACTTTGATAATGATGAGAATGATGAACCACCTCTTGAAATCTTACAATCCATCAAAGCCTTGGAAGAGAAGAAAGCCCACCCTATTGGATAAGACTTTAAGACAATCAATCTTGGCACAGAAGAGCAGCCACAAGAGATCAAGGTTGGCATGATTGTGACAGAAGAAGGGACTGACTAGTTGACAAAGTTATTAAAGGAATTACAAGAGGTGTTCGCATGATCTTATGAAGATATGCCGGGCATAGATCCAGAAGTGGTACAACACAAGATACCTCTAATTCCCAATGCAAAGCCACACAAGTAGACGTTGAGATGGCTAAGGCATGAATGGACTTTAAAAGTTAAAGAGGATATAATGAAATAGTTCGACGTTTGATTCTTGGAAGTCTCGAAGTATCCAGAATGGCTAGCTAATGTGGTCATAGTACCTAAGAAGGATGGAAGGCTGAGAGAATGTGTGGATTACAGGAATCTGAATAAGGTTAGCCCCAATGATGATTTCTCACTACTAAAGAGAGACATCCTCGTTGATAACACCGCCAATCAGGCGCTTTTATTTTTCATGGATGGATTCTCAGGGTATAACCAAATCAAGATGGCACCAAAAGACAAAGAGAATACTACCTTTACAATAGACTGGGGTACCTATTAATACAAAGTAATGCCATTTGGACTAAAGAATATAAGAGCAACCTATCAGAGGATGGCTACTACAGTGTTGTATGATGTGATTCACAAGGAAGTTGAAGTATATGTAGATGATATGGTTGTGAAATCACTTTCCAGAGAGGACCATATTACAGCTTTGAGGAAATTCTTTAAGAGGATAAAGCAATACAAGCTTAGGCTTAACCCTTAGAAGTATGTATTTGGAGTAATAGCAAAAAAAATGCTAGGCTTCATGGTTAGTCAAAGGCAGATTGAAATAGACCCGGCCAAGATAAAAGTCATATTTGAGATGCCACCTCCCAAAATAGAGATAGAGATAAGAAGTTTTCTGGTAAGGCTCCAGTACATCAATTGATTTATCGTACACCTTACGACAGCATGTGATCCAATCTTCAAGTTATTAAGGATGAATCAACCCAAGGAGTGGAACCCTCAATGTCAGTTGGCTTTTGACAAGATCAAAACTTACCTATCAAATCCATTAGTGTTGGCTCCACCTGTTCCTGAAAGGCCATTGATCCTTTCCTTATCAGTGTTGGAAGATTCCATGGGATTAATGATAGCCCAACATGATGACGATGGACGTACAAAAAAAGTAATATATTACTTGAGCAAAAAAATTTACAGGCTATGAGTTAAACTATATACCCTTGGAGAAGACATGTGTGGCTCTAGTCTGGGTAACTAAAAGGTTGAGACATTACATGTTATCGTACCCCTTCATACTCATTTCAAGGATGGACCCATTGAAGTATTTATTTGAGAAGCCAGCGTTGACTAGAAGACTGGCTTGATGGCTACTAATATTGTCTAAATTTGATATTACATATGTCACACAGAAATCCATCAAGGGAAGTGCAATTACAAAGCATATGTCCACTCACCCAGTCAGAGATAATCTTAGAAACTTAGAAGATGTATTCCCCAATGAAGAGGTTCACATGGTCGAAGAGGAAAAGAAAGAAGATACATGGATGATGTTCTTTGAGAGTGCCACCAATCATAGAGGGTGCGGAGCTGGGGTATTACTTATAGTCCAGAAGGAATTCATATCATTTTCACTCCGATTAGAGTTTAAGTGTATAAACAATACTGTGAAATATGAAGCTTGTATCATGGGGCTCAAAGTTGCACTTGTAATAGGCATCAAGAAGTTGAAAGTGTATGGGGATTCATCCATCATCATATACCAAGTCAGAGGGAATTGGAAAACCAAGGATGAAAAATTGATACCTTATCAGCAGCATGCAATTAGTCTGGCTCATAACTTTATGGAGATAGAGTTTGACTATTCCCCAAGGGAAACAAACAAATACACTGACCCTTGATGATAGAAAGAAGAAGACAGCCGACATATGCAGAAATTGATGCATTGACAGTTGATGGAAGACCTTGGTTTGCACCCATAGTGGACTTTATTAAAGAAGGAAAATACCCTGTAGATGCTACAATAGGAGAGAAGAAGACACCGAGATGATATGCTTTGTAGTTCATCTTGTGTGAAGATATCCTATACAAGAGATCATACAATGGGGTACAATTGGTCTGTGTCAATGAAGAGCAAGCACAAACACTCATTGAACAAATACATCAAGGAGTTTGTGGACCGCACATGAATGCTAAGATGCTTGCAAAGAAAATCTTGAGAATGGGGTATTATTGGAACACGATGGAAATAGATTACGCGAAGTTCGTGAAGAAGTGCCACAAATGCCAGATCTTCGCCAACCTGATACATGTAACACCTACAGAATTGTACACTCTCAGTTCACCTTGGCCATTCTCAACTTGGGGTATAGATGTAATTGTGAAGATTCACCCAAAAACATCAAATGGATACGAATTCATCTTAGTAGCCATCGACTATTTTACCAAGCGGGTAGAAGCTCAGTCATATGCTAAACTCACGACAAATAAGGTAGCCAAATTCATCCAAGAGTATATCATCTGTCGGCATGGGATGCCTCATGCTCTAATCTTAGATCAAGGTCAACACTTTAAGGAAAAGTTACAAGAACTGTGTGAGAAGTTTAACATCTAAAGGCACTGTTCCTCCCCTTATCGTCCACAGACAAATGGAACAGTAGAGGCCGCCAACAAGAATGTCAAGGTCATCCTTCAGAAAATGGTAGAAACTCATGATGACTGGGCAGACAGGCTACCATATACATTATGGGCATACAGGACTTCTATAAGGACATCTACTGGAGCAGCACCTTACTCTTTAGTATATGGTATGGAAGCAGTACTCCCAGTAGAAAAGGAAGTACCATCACTGAGGATCTTAATAGAGTCCAAAATCACTAAAGCAGAATGGCTCCGATCTCGTTATGAAGAGTTGAACCTCATTGATGAAAGGAGAATGAAAGTGGCTGACAATGCAAAGAAGTACAAACAATGAATGGCCATTACTTTTAATAAGAAGGTCCGTATTCATTACTTGGCAGTGGAAGATCTAGTACTAAAGGAGCAAAGAGTGCCTATCCATGACCCTAGGGGTAAATGTAAGACCCATAATGAACTAACCAGTCTTACCACCTTGTACCAGGTCTACCCATCATGGCCGAGCCAAGTGGACCAAGTGCGTAAAGAAACCACAAGACCAGGTATGAAATTTAACTCAAAAAGAGTAAAAAATGAATGTGTGGTCGCATGCCTAAACAGGTAAGTCCAACCCCATCACAAAAGAGTCCAACCCATGGCTTTTTGGTCGTGGGGTCGCACGTCTTAAAAAACATAGGGTCGATGGATTCTGCGACCCTATATTCGACCATACGGAACCCAGTCAGAAACTAAATTTTTGGAAACCTTCCTAATCCGAAGGGGGTTCTATCTAAAACTCATTAGGACATATTTGGAGGGTTTTCCTCTATGAATAGATGTCCGTTAGCCTCTTCCACTCATTTAGAACCCTAATTGAAAGTGAGAGAGAGAGAAGAGAAGGAAGAGAAGGAGAATTGAAGAAGAAGACTAAGGAAGAGGAGGAAGTTCATAGAAACCTTTGAATCTCATTAAACCCAAGGTATGAACCTAAATCCCTACCTGAATTGAGATCCTAGAATAGTTTATGAAGAACATAGGATTAGGAAAAACCTAAATCATCCATCCATAGATAAATTCCAAGAGAATCCATGGAGGAAATCATTGTGGACAATGGATAGTGTATAAAAATTGTAGTTTGAGCCATAGAACGATCATAGGAAGGACCGTGATGGTAAGCCAAAGGATTCAAACATGAAAGAATGGACTTAAGAGTGAAAGGTCGACCAAAAACAGGAGTGGTCGCACGTAGGGTCGAATGATATCCGACCCCACGAGACCACATGATCGATTACATGCCCTCGGGAAATTCCAGGGAGGGTGTGGTCACACGTAGGGTCGAATAATATCCGACCCCACCTGTAACCCTACACCTTAGGGTCCCAGAAACTAAGACCCCAGGTGCTACCATACCCTACGACCCTACACCCGGTGGTCGCAGAAACTGAGACCCCAGGTGCTACCCCACCTATGAACCCTCAGCTTCTGTTAGTCTAGACGTATTGGAATTTATTTTCAATTAAAATCTATCGACTTGTTAGGTTTTTCAGTGACTTAAAAGTGAATTATATAGCCTTAACGAGGATCTACTAGCAACCAAAGGTGAGGGAACAAGACCTAAATTAATTGACTAATAATAAACTATTTTTATTTATTGAGCCCAATACCATGAATGATTCTATGCTTGTATGATTGTAATGTGCATTTAACATGTCATCTAATATTTCTGCTATTAATGTTCATGCATATTACATTCCGTTTATTTATAACATGATGATGATGATGATGCTAGGAATAGGCATGTGAATGTATGTGTGTGGTTAGTGTACTTAATGCGAGTGCAGCATCAGGGGGAGGACGTGATACTGTGGTTCATCCTGGTCAGCAGACTCTAGCTCTATCTCTACTCAAGTCTTGTCCACTTACATCATTGTATCGCCATTACCTTAGCATAACTATTACGTCATAGGGCATCAGGGGAGGTGGTCTCGGACCTTGTAGTCTCTGACTCTACCGGGGGGCCTTAGGTCTATCTCTATAGATGTATTGAGGGATGCTGGGGTGTGGCCTTGGATATACTGTTTGACATTAGGATTGGTTAGTTGCGAGCCCAGTTTGCAAGCCTTTGCTAATAGGGGTTTATGTGTTGGTATGGCTAGGGCATCTGGGGAAGTGTGATGCGGTGCAGTCCTAAGAACTTTAGCTCTATCCCTATTCCATGGTGGGTGCATGTGAGACGGCAATGGTGTTTGATCCATTGGGCGGCTTCACACACTCGTGTATAGAGGTGCGGTGGCCACCTATCCTTTCTATTGCACATTACAAACTTATGAACCAGACCAATGATTTGAATTGAATGCTTGCATATGTTTGTTGCATTGTTTTGTTTGCTCACTGAGCCATGATGTGTGCTCACCCTTTCGACGTCGAATATTTTTAGTTGATGATGTAGGTACCATAGTAGAAGATTATATGAATGCTCCGATGTACGGGCATGCTGTGGCGATGGATGCAGAAGTTATAATGGCATCGCATGATTTGTCATGCGAGTGCAACGCATGCGTCTTCGATTAGTTTTTCGTTGAATTATTCAGAAGATGTAATTGATTAAATTATTTTATTTTATGTCTTTGTTATTTGGAGATAATTGGATAATTTATTTACTTTATCACCGCTAGACTCTCAGTTTATTTAATATTAAAGACTTCCGCTATTGTTTATTTACTCTGATTATGGTTGTGGATGTGTATGGTTTAAGCAAACGGACACGGGCTATTCGAGATCCTGGTTGAACTGTTGGTTTATTGGTAGTTCATCACACCATTATGAATAGTGCAGAATTGGGGTGTGATAACTTGGTATCAGAGCTCTCAGGCCCTGTCTATTAAACCAGTTTACTTCCGCAAAAAGTTCGTGAACTGAGTTAGGATAAAATTTAAAAGCTGTAATAATAACACACTATAAGCACCTGTGTTGTATGAGACAAAAATTTAGAAAGAGAATAATACAATATTAAAAGGAGAAACAAATTTCATATATACATCGGATAAAAAGCAATAAATATATATATATATATATATATATATATATATATATATATATATATATATATCCAAATCAGTGTAAGGTCCACAATCCGAACAGTTACTCTGTAGTACAAGGAAAAACAAAAGAAAATATACATCATGGAGCTGGAGGTGCTGGAGGAGGAGGTGCCTTGCGATCTATATCGTAATCCTCAGCATACACTCTAGTCGACCAGGCTACCTGAGTCTGGGTCATTTGGAGACTAGCTGTCAACTCGGTCATCCGCTGATCAGACGCAAGCTGAGCATTTAGCTGAGCATCTAGAAGCTCTCCTACTCTCCCATCAGTCGTGCGTTGAGCATATAGAAGCTCTCTTACTCTCAAATCAGTCACGCATTAAGCCTCTTTAATTTCACGCAGTAGTCCTATCTTGTCATCAGATGGTTAGTGTAAAGGACAAATAGAGTGGGAATGAGCCCGAGATGGGCCAGCTCTAGTAGAATGTAGTGGTGATGGAGGAGGTATGACACCTACATCCATATACATACGATCATCATCCTCAAATCACCCCAATGGACCCCTACTGTTGCTGCTGCTGCTGCTGTCGCTTAGTGTCTACTATCTCTACCCGGGTACGAGGATGTACCAGAGCATTCCTCTCATCATCACTGACCTGAGCATCTCGCATACCCATCCTACAGATGGCCTCCCAGTCAAGGTCAGAAGAGAAAGTATCCTCATGAATCCTCTCATCTAATAAGTCGACGTGTAGGCATATGAGCAGAGTAGTGATCAGACGTTGGTAGGGCAGGTTGCCTATCTGACCAGGCAGCGTAGCACGGATCATCGTCCTGATGATAATATAAGGAAGGCAGACAGGCTGCCTAGTGATGATGCAGTACAAGACATACTAGGTCAGCTAAGAAATCCTATCATAATGGCCACTCTGGGGAATCAGGTTGTGCTGAATGATCTTGCAGTACACCCGAAGCTCTGGCCGTAAGTTGATCACCTTCATCTCCAGCGATCACCTCTAAGAAGCTGACTATCAATCTCAGCACGCATCATCAAGGATAGGAACTGGGGTTCCTTAGTTGCACAGTTCACCAAGGGGCCGTCATTTGATATGCCCAGGAGATCAGCCAACTGCTGGTAATTAAATAAAACTTCCACCCCTTCTACATAGCTGGTGATCCTGAGCTCCTTACCCCTCTCTGTATCATTGCGATCCCCTACTACCTAGAGGTTGCAATAGAACTACTTCACTAAAGCAGGATAGGTACAAGCCTCATATGTGATCACGGGAAGCCAACCCATGTCACCGAAGGCACCCTCTACGTTAAACAAGGCTAGACTAGCCAAGTTTACACAGTGACCCCCTTCCACCTTCTTACGCTCATAACGAGCATACTAAGCCTCTGCCTCTTTAAAGTAGAAATGAATGGGATCATGAGCTCAGGGAACCTTAGTATGAGCCATGCTATCTGCAAAGACACAGAAAAATAAACAAGATATTAGATATGGTGAAAATTTTAAAAATTCGACATCATAACAGGAAATGACTGGGCAAAGAGTGACCAGATGAGGCCATAACCCTATTCCACCACAACCACCTATGGAGGAAACTAGCCATGAAATTCTTGAAGAACAAGAGAATCAGAATATGGCAATACCAGGGGCTAATGGCTAGACAAATCCTACAAACTTGCCAGCTCTACCTACAGATTTGGCTACAGTCGTAATGAACCTGGCACAACAGCTGCAGCAAATACAGCAGGTGCAAGCCAATATGCAAGCTGCTATAGGAATGGTTTTTCCAGCTGCACATACGACACCTATGCCAGTCAGACAAGCTAGCACAGTACTAAGGGGAAGCAACATGGTGCCCCAAGCACCTCAAACACCAGTGGTACAAGCTCCAGTACAGAATCTTGAGGTAGCTCATGGCAGTTACCAGTATCAATCATCTAGTACAGGGCCTATGCTCAGTATCAATTGGACAACTCTCGACTGATCGAGCGCTTTCTAAAAATGAAGCCTAAAGAGTATAATGGTAAGCCAACAGATCCTTTGTGGCCAGCACACTGGATCGATGAAATTGAAAGAAATTTCATGATGAGGACGGTTAATGAGGAGGCAAAAGTACTGTGTGCAACATTTATGCTGAAAGGCGATGCACACCACTAGTGGAAGTCCACCCGAACTTATCTGTTAACCAAGCATGCCCAATTGACCTGGGCTATCTATAAAGAGGCATTCTTTGAGAAGTACTTTCCCAGAAGTTTCAGAGATGCTATGGAGAGAGAGTTCCTGAGTTTATATTAGGGACAGATGACTGTGGATGCATACCAACAACGTTATAAAGTACTATTTTTCTTTGCACCCGCTAACATGCAAGAGGAAAATACTAAGACCTGAAGGTTCGTCATGGGACTTAGGGGAAGCATTCGTGAGCATGTTCTGGGACTGGAAAAAAAAAGTTTACAATGAAGCAGTACAGATTGCTCGAGTGATAGAGTCGAGCCAGAAGGAGAGCTATTTTGCTTATAATAGAGGTATCAAGAGGCCAAATGAAAATTCTTATAACGGAGGGAACACAAGGACATTCAAACCCTTCCATACTCAAGGTTTTAATGCTGCAGCCAAGACTACTCCATCAGCCCAATAGCAACAAATGTAAAATAATGAAGGAGTAAAATGCTTTAAATGCAATCAAATAAGACATTATTCAAAGGAGTGTCCTAAGCCTAGGAAGAAACTACAACAAGGAATGGTTTATGCAGTTACATCTGAGGATGCTGCCGCATCGCCTGATGTGGTCACAGGTATGACCTAAACCTTTCATTTTGAATTACCTTGTGTGAGCATGTAGACTAAATTAAAACAAATCACAGGTATCGAACCTATTAATGGCATACCTGCTAGAGTACTCTTTGATTCTGGAGCTACTCATTCTTTTATATCTGTGTCATTTAGAAATAAGCTAAATCTACCCCTCAGATCTTTAAACTATAAATTGCTTGTACGATCGCCTATGGGATTAAAAGTGGAATTAGAAAAAGATTATGGACAATGCCCAGTTCTTATTAGCGAGAAGATTTTGGATGCAACCTTGATTTAACTCAAGATAGCAGACTTTGACGTTATCTTGGGAATGGATTTGTTAGCTCGGTATTCTGTAAACCTATTATGTGCAGAAAAGAAATTGACATTTAAAGACAAGGAAGGAGCAGAGTTTAGTTTTGCGGGAACTAAACAATCCCGTAAACGAAAACTCATACTCTCTGCATTAAAGGCTAGAAAATGCCTCGAGAAAGGAGGAGTTGGGTATCTAGTATCCGTGGTTGATCTCACCAAGGAAGCACCACGAATGAAGGATATTGATGTTGTGCGTGACTTTCTAGATGTATTTCCTGAGGAACTACCAGGACTACCACCCGATCGAGCTACAGAGTTCGTTATAGATCTGATACCCGGAGCCGCACCAGTATCTAAAGCACCCTATCGAATGGCTCCTACTGAACTGAAGGATCTAAAGGTACAGTTATAGGAATTAGTGGACAAGGGTTATATCACCATGGGGAGCGCCAATATTGTTTGTAAAGAAGAAGGACGGTAGCGGACAGAGAGGGCGGCGGGGTGGTCCCACTAACCCCGAAGAATTTCTGGACTTGCTTAATATGTGTATAGACTATCGAGAATTGAATAAGCTTACAATCAAGAATCGATACCCGTTGCCTCGGATCGATGACTTATTCAATCAGTGTCAAGGTACCAAGGTGTTCTCCAAGATCGATCTTCGGTCAGGATACCATCAGTTAATGATTAAGGACGGTGATATTTCAAAGACAGCATTCAGAACAAGATATGAACATTATAAATTTTTAGTCATGTCTTTTGGATTGACTAATGCACCCGTAACTTTTATGGAATTCATGAATTGGGTATTTCATGATATGTTGGATACGTCAGTCATTGTGTTTATTGATAATATATTGGTCTACTCCAAGGACATGGAAACTCATGTCATGAATTTAAGAGCCGCTTTGCAGCGACTGAAAAAAAAGAAGCTTTATGCCAAATTTACAAAGTGTGAGTTTTGGCTAAATGAGGTCGCTTTCTTAGGCCATGTTGTGTCCGCTGAAGGAATTAAAGTGGATCCTAGCAAGATTGAAGCCATGGTGAAGCGGGAAGCACCTAAGAGTGTTGTAGAAATTAGTTGTTTCCTCGGTCTAGCTGGGTATTATCGATGATTCGTGGAAGACTATTCCAGAATTGCCGTACCTCTCACCAGTTTGACTATGAAAGGAGAAAAGTTTGTTTGGACCGACAAATATGAGAAAAGTTTTCAAACATTAAAGGCTAGATTGATATCAGCTCCCATTTTGACTATTCCTATTCCAGGACAACCATTTACCTTATACACTGATGCGTCTGGATTGGGTTTAGGATGTATACTTATGCAAGGAGAACAAGTAGTTACGTATGCCTCAAGACAAATGAAGACACATGAGAAGAACTATCCCACTCATGACTTAGAATTAGCGGCAGTAGTACATGCTGTCAAAATATGGAGACATTATTTGTACAGAGAGAAATTTCATATTAAATCAGATCATAAGAGTCTCACTTATCTTTTTAATCAGAAGTAGTTGAACATGAGACAAAGAAGATGGCTAGAATTATTAAAGGATTATGATTGTGATATCCAGTATCATCCAAGAAAGGCTAATGTAGTTGCTGATGCGCTAAGCAGAAAATCAATGATAAAATCTCAAGGAGAAGTTAACACGACTGTGGCAATGTGTGTTACAGGAAAAGTATTCAATCATGGTAATGAGCAGTTCGTGATAGATGCACCTGGTGGATCAACCAACCAAGGGTTTATTCATCGATTTTCAAATATGTTTGCAACATTGAAGATTGTACCTGATATAATTGATGAAGTGAACGCCACTATTAAGTCAGACCCTTATCTGAGAATGGTACAAGAAGACATCAAAAAAGGTAGGACTATTCCTGAGTTCACCTTGAACAATGAAAAGATACTAAAGTACAAAGGAAGGGTATGTGTTCCTGAAACGGAGAACTTAGACATTAGACACAGACTAACGAAGGAAGCTCACACCACTGCTTATTCGGTACATCTTGAAAGTACAAAGATGTATCATGATTTGAAGAAATTATATTGGTCGAGAGGAATTAAAATAGATGTATCTAAATTCGTGTCTCAATGCCTAAATTGTCAGAGGGTAAAGGCTAAACGGCAAAGACCTACAAGATTGTTGCAGCCACTGCCAGAACTAACATGGAAATGGGACTGCATCACTATGGACTTCGTCACAGGGTTACCATTGACTCCCCGAGTAGTTGTCGCGGTCTGGGTGATTGTAGATCGTCTGACTAAGACAGCTTGCTTTATAGTTATATGACCACAGTATACCCTGGAGAGGTTAGCGAAGCTATATGTGGATAACATTATCAGATTACATGGAGTACCTGAAAGCATTCTATCTGATAGAGACCCACGCTTTACCTCAAAGTTTTGGGAAGGATTACAGAAGGCTATGGGTACAATGTTGAAATTCAGTACTGCATTTCATCCTCAGACAGACGAACAGTCAGAGCGTACCATTCAGATTTTAGAAGACATGCTTCGAGGCTGTTCTATTGATTTCAAGGGATCATGGGATGAGAAACTACCATTGATTGAGTTCGCCTATAACAACAGTTATCAGGCTACTATACAGATGTCACCCTATGAAGCACTGTATGGTAGGAAGTGTCAAACTCCTCTCTTTTGGAATGAAGTGGGTGAACGGAGTATCGTTGGAGCAGAGTTTATTGAAGAGACTTATCGTATAGTCGACATTATTAAGGAAAGAGTTAGAACAACTCAGAATCGTCAGAAACAGTATGCAGATACTCGACGTCGGGACCTTGAATTTATCGTAGGTGATAAGGTATTCTTGAAAGTATCACCTATGCGAGGTTTAAAAAGATTCGGACAGAAAGGGAAGCTAAGTCCGATATATGTCGGGCCATATGAGATTCTAGCTAAACGTGGAAAAGTGGCTTATCAGTTAGCACTACCACCGTCTATGTCAAGTGTGCATGACATATTTCATATCTCATTATTGAAGAAGTACGTCAAAGATCCAACAAACATTTTGACAGTGGATCCACCAGATCTAACTGATGATTTGACATTCGAAGTAGCATCAACTGAAATCACCAGCCGAAAGGTTCAACGTCTACGCAACCGTGATATTTATTATTTTAAGGCCACCTGAAGGAGCTGAGATATAGAAGAGATCACATGGGAAGAAGAGAATGCTATGCGAAAGCAATATCCTCACCTTTTCAACTCTGAAGGTATGTGTAATTTTTGAGGACAAAATTTCTAATAAGAGGGGGGGAGTTATAAGACCCGTATCGAACTAACCAGTCTTACCACCTTGTACCAAGTCTACCTATCATGGTCGAGCCAAGTGGACCAAGTACGTGAAGAAACCACAAGACCGTTATGAAATTTAACTCAAAAACAATAAAAAATGAGTGTGTGGTCGCATGCCTAAACAGGTATGTCCGAACCCACCCCCAAAGAGTCCAACCCATGAATTTTTGGTCGTAGGGTCGCATGTCTTAAAAAACGTAGGGTCGACAGGTTCTATGACCATACATTCGACCCTACGGAACCCAGTCAGAAATTGAATTTATGAAACCTTCCTAATCCGAAGGGGGTTCTTTCCTAAACTCATTAGGGCATATTTGGAGGGTTTTCCTCTATAAATAGGACGACCCTTAGCCTCTTCCACTCCTTTAGAACCCTAATTGAAAGTGAGAGAGAGAGAAGAGAAGGAAGAGAAGGAGAATTGAAGAAGAAGACTATAAAAGAGGAGGAAGTTCAGAGAAACCTCTGAATCTCAGTAAACCTAAGGCATGAACCTAAATCCCTACCTGAATTGAGAGCTTAGAATAGTTAATGAAGAACATAGGATTAGGAGAAACCCAAATCATCCATCTATGGATAAATTCCAAGAGAATCAATGGAGGAAATCTATGTGGACAATGGATAGTGTATAAAAATTATAGTTTGAGCCATAGAACGATCATAAGAAGGACCGTGATGATAAGCCAAAGGATTCAAACATGAAGGAATGGACTTAAGAGTGAAAGGTGGACCAAAAACATGTGTGGTCGCTCGTAGGGTCGAATGATATTCGACCCCACGAGACCACATGATCGACCACATGCCCTTGGGAAGTTCCAGGGAGGGTGTGGTCACATGTTGGGTCGAATAATATCCGACCCCACCTGCGACCCTACACCCTAGGGTCACAGAAACTGAGACCCCAGGTGCTACCCTACCCTGTGACCTTACACCCTGTGGTCTCAGAAACTGAGACCCCAGGTGCTACCCCACCTGCGACCCCTTAGCTTCTGTTAGTCTAAACGTATTGGAATTTATTTATAATTAAAATCTATCGACTTGTTAGGTTTTCTAGTGACTTAAAAGTAAATTATAAAGCCTGAATAAGGATCTACAAGCAATCAATGGTAAGGGAACAAGACCTAAATTAATTGACTAATAATAAACTATTTTTATTTATTGAGTCCAATACCATGAATGATTCTATGCTTTTATGATTGTATTGTGCATTTAACATGTCATCCAATATTCTTGCTATTAATGTTCATGCATATTTAATTCTGTTTATTTATAACATGATGAT
Source organism: Protea cynaroides (assembly GCA_028583415.1). Classification (NCBI taxonomy): domain Eukaryota; kingdom Viridiplantae; phylum Streptophyta; class Magnoliopsida; order Proteales; family Proteaceae; genus Protea; species Protea cynaroides. The sequence goes on along the minus strand of CM053276.1, from coordinate 74,863,687 downwards.
GATGATGATGATGCTGGGAATAGGCATGTGAATGTATGTGTGTGGTTAGTGTACTTGATGCGAGTGGAGCATCAGGGGGAGGACGTGACACTGTGGTTCATTCTGGTCACCAAACTCTAGCTCTATCTCTACTCAAGTCTTTTCCACTGACATCGTCGTATTGTCATTATTTTTGCAGAATTATTACATCATAGGGCATCAAGGGAGGTAGTCTCAGACCGTGTAGTCTCTGACTCTACCGGGGGGCTTAGCTCTATCTCTATGGACATATTGAGGGATGCTGGGGTGTGGCCTTGGATATACTATTTGACATTAGGATTGGTTAGTTGCGAGCCCAGTTTGCAAGCCTTCGCTAATAGGGGCTTACGTGTTGGTATGGGTAGGGCATCTGGGGAAGTGTGATGTGGTGCGGTCCTAAGCACTTTAGCTCTATCCCTATTCCATGGTGGGTGCATGTGAGATGGAAATGGTGTTTGATCCATTGGGCAGCTTCACACACTCGTGTATAAAGGTGCGGCGGCCACCTATCCTTTCTATTGCACATTGCAAACTTATGAACCAGACCAAAGATTTGAATTGAATGCTTGCATATGTTTGTTGCATTGTTTTGTTTGCTCACTGAGCCATGATGTGTGCTCACCCTTTCGACGTCGAATATTTTTAGTTGATGATGTAGGTACCACAGTAGAAGATTATATGAATGCTCCGATGTACGGGCATGCTGTGGCGATGGATGCAGAAGTTATAATGGAGTCGCATGATTTGTCATGCGAGTGCAACGCATGCGTCTTCAATTAGTTTTTCTTTGAATTATTCAGACGATGTAATTGATTAAATTATTTTATTTTATGTCTTTGTTATTTTGAGATAATTGGATAATTTATTTTTACTTTATCACCGCTAGACTCTCAGTTCATTTAATATTAAAGACTTCTACTATTGTTTTTACTCTGATTATGGTTGTGGATGTATATGGTTTAAGAAAACGGACATAGCCTATTTGAGATCCTGGTAGAACCGTTGGTTTATTGGCAGTTCATCACACCATTCTAAATAGTGTGGAATTGGGGTGTGATAGTAAATTTCATCCAAACTGGAGTAGGCCATTTTTAGTTAAAGAAATCCTACTTGGAAAGGCAGTTCGGTTGACAGATCTGGATGGTGAAGAGTTACAATACCTGACCAACCTTGATCAGGTGAAACAATATCATGTCTAGCCTCTGCACTCTCCAAAAAAAAAAAACCCTAAGACTGTAGTTGCTCTTTTTATTCATGGAAGCTAACAATGAAACGACATTTGGAGGACTTTACAATAGATTGGGTTGAATTCTCCAAAGAGGCTAACTATATCTCGCCACTTAGGAATGGTTTCATCATTTCATCATAATTAAAGGAAGAACTTCCTGCTTTCTGGCTAAGCTCTTTCATTTATTCACCTATCCAACGGATTTCTCAAGAGTCACATATCGAGCCCATCTTTTATATCTTTTGATATCGACCCTAGTGGGCATGTCAATCTGAAAATATTGACAATGATAAATCTGGCTAGAACTCTTATCTGTCATTCATTACATTCAATGGCATCGAAAGATTCCAAAGAGCCCTTCCTTTTCAAGCCCATAAAATGGTATCTCTTCGGAGGGATCGACCATTCTACATAAACAACCAAAAGATCCTTCTAATGGGAAACTCATCTAGATAGCTTCTTATCAGCTGAGTTTGACCTTATTCCTCACTCACCTATCTTTGATTTAGAAACTTAGGCCCAGACAAGGTCAAGCATATACACATATTTCATGAACAACTCACTAGGGTTTTCAATGTGTCTAACAATTACAGTGTATGAAAGTTCTAATGATTTCCCTACTAATTCTATTGTAGGTCGAGATTTTCTACAGGTCAACTTTGGTGAGCACTCTAGAGCTTTTACTCATAAAACAACAAGGTAAAGATGGATAAAGCCTTGAAGAATTGGAGTTGGCATATGGAATTCACTGAAAATCATTCATTTTTAGAAAAGATTCACTTAGACGTCCTCCTCTAAATGATGACAGTAAAATTATGCCCAGGTTTACTGAAAGCAGCTATTGAATGCTAGGATCCAATAGCTCATGTATTCAGGTTTGGTGAAGCCAAATTGTGCCCTACTATCGAAGAATTCAGAGCATGCCTCCTTTATCCACCAAAAAGAAAGATGTTTAGACCATCCCCTAAGAGAGATTATAAGCAGAGAATAAGAGACTTCTTCAGCTGGAATGAAGAAGAAGCAAGATTGTTTACTCAAGACCAGAGATTGAAATTGTAACCCATGATAGATACCTATGCATGGAAAGAACCTGAAGGTGATGAAGCAAAAACATGGAGGAGACAAGTCTATATATACTGCATCATTGCTCGAACATTACTGCAGAGTCAGGAAGCTACAGGATCTCGTATCATTGTTGATCTAATCAGGCATGCGGAGCGTCAAGAAGACATCATACCTACTGTGTTAGTAAAGACACTGAGAGGACTAGATCTTGCTGCAAATCTCCAAGGTAGGTGTCGTTTAGAGAAGTTTAATGGATCATTATATTTGCTTCAAATCTGGTTAGTTGAAAGGTTGGGTTTGGTAGAGGAACTCAGAGCACCAAGTCTTGACCGTTATCATCAAATAAAGAGGGTAGATCCTACTGTATATCAAGTTGACACAGATTGGCTGTCACGTCTTAAGCAAATGACCATTTCAGGCATTAGATGAAACTGTAGTTGGTGGAATGCAGAGAAAATTGTCACACACACCCCAGGTAGTGTAGATGTTCAGATCATGGGTTTGACACATACTTTATTTTATTCACCTGTAAGGCTATTCCATCAATATGGAGCATTGAGAGACATCAACAAGGAGGGAACAGGTTTTGAAGCACCTAAAAAACTAATCCACGACCTGGTCGAGGATAATGCTAGTGGATGGGATCAGCAAACTCTTTTGAGGATTCATTAGGTTTATCCAGATGTGTTGGAACACTCATTGAGTGTTTAGATCCAGTCATTTTCCTTAAAGCTATGCAATCAGACAAAGTTTATGACCCAATGAAAACCATTTTCCATTTCTAGCAGTCCTTTCTAATCCAATCAGAGTATGCATGCTAATAGTCATTTGTTTTGAATGTACATGATTTGTGTGATGATGGTTGCTAGTCCTAATGTGACTATGTTTGCCATGGTATGGGCATGAATGTTGAGTGGTTTGGTTTGATGATCTTACCTTTTTGAATTTTATCTCTCCTAGTATAGGGGGAGTTTGAAAAGTATAGGTGAGGCGAGTGAAACTCTCTAAGAAATGATAGTCAATCAGCCCCGGCAGTGCTCTCTATATTCTTTTGAGAAGAGCTGAGATGGTCCCTAGTGTCCAGGAGCCTAAGTGAATACATATGGCAAGTTGGTGGATCTCAATGTGAGGTTTGGATTTTTAACTATGACTTCGAGACATTCTTTGGTGGGCCCCACAGCAAGGCCATGAGCTGCAACCTACATGGATGTGTAGGTCTTGGAAATACATTCGAAATAAGATTTAAATTGCTCACTTCTATTGTCGAACGAAGAAGATATGGCGATTTTAGTCTGGGAATAACAATAAAGGTATTTTTTGAAGATTAATAATATGCAAGGGCTTGCATGCAAATTATCGTAAGTTTAATTATTTAAACTTCATCTTCTCATATCTTACTCATCCGACGTCCAAATAAAGTGATTACAGTGTCATTATTCCTCATTTTTTGGTACTCTACAAAGTGGACGTGAAAAATTTGGGACATAGACCGTCAAAAGATTCCATACAAAATGGCAGTGAAAATGGCCTATGAAATGATAGAGAGGGAAAAACCAATCTTGGCCCAACCCAGCTCAACCCATATCAGTTTAACCTAATAAGCTCTTGTCAGTCCAACCCAAACAAGTCAGTCCGGCTTAGTCAACCCTGAACAGATCAACTCAACCCAAACCAATTTGGATCAAACTAGTTTAGTCCCCATGTGCATATACTTTATACATGTGTTATTATATTGTCAATTATTATATAGTAATGTATATGTATATTATCATATATATTATTTATATATTATATATATACTTTGATGGAAATCTGAGAGGATGGAAAATAAGAAAGAAATGGGCTGATTTCTAAATAGAAAGAATTGAGAAAAGGAAAAGAGAGAATTGGCCTTAAGGAAAGAAAGAGAAAAGGTCTGACTGGTTTAGGAAAGAAACAAAAAATAAAAAAATAAAAAATAAAAGAATAGATAAGGAGAGACTTGGTGGAGATGACTTGGAAAGAAATAAAAAAATAAAAAGGAAAGAATAGAAAAGGAGAGACTCGGTGGAGAAGACTTGGAAAGAAACAAAAAGAAAAAGAAAGAATGAAAAAGAGGAAGACCGAATAGAGAGAGAGAGAGAGTCGGTGGGGAGAATTAGAGAAAATAAGGAAGAAAATAGAAAAAAGCAAAGAATATAAAAAAAAAGGAAACATGGTGCAGATTTGGAAGAAAAAAAGGAAAATTAAAACAGAAAAAAGAAAGAAAGAGAGTTAAGAAAACATAAAAAGAAAGAAAGAGAGTTAAGAAAAGAGAAAAAAAAACCTCAGAAAAGAGAGAAGTGGGGGAGAATGAGAAGAGGAGAGCAAGGAGATTTAGAGGAAAGGGATAAGGAAAGAAATCAGGGGGGAGAGAATTTAAAAAGGAGAGACCCTGAGGCAGATTAAGAAGGAGACTAAAAAAGAAACAGAAAAAAGAATTCAGAAAGGTGAGAGAAGTAAAAATAGAGGGAGCGAGAAGTAGGGAGAGAGAATCAGAGAGAGAGAGGGAGGAGTAGAACGAGAGAGAGAGAAGCAGGGATGTTGAAAGAGAGAGAGAAAGGAAGAGAAAAAAGAAAAAATGAGAGAAGTAGAGAGAGAGGGAAAGAAAGAAAGAGAAAAAGAGAGAGAGGAGACCTAAGAGCATGAATCTAGGACTGAAAATAGAGGAGCAAACCAAGAGATGAGAGAGTGATTAGAGAAGCAAGAAAGGAGCTGTGATAAGAAGAAAAACAAACTCCGAGGAAGAAGATGAAGACTGGGAAAAGAGAGGTCTAGATCATAAGTAGGAGATCAGAGAAGAGAACGAGAAGAAGAAGAAGAAGAGGTGAGTTTTTTATTACCTATTTGCTATTGCTTGCTTCCATTGAATCTTCCCAATAAACTCGACAATTTATTGGCTGACCTTTATAACCTGTACCGACTTTCACCCAGGTCTGTTACCATCTCACTAAACCCACCGACTACCATCACCATTAGTCCCCAGTTCACCACTTGTCCATTTATCAAACCTTCATTACATGGCACCATCACCAATCCACCGTAACTTTTCCACAGCTGGAAACCCACTTGCCCATTACATCTGCTAAGCTCACTGAGAAACACCATATCTACCATCTTTGACACCTAACACAGCAGCTTCGACCACCTGTCCAACCACACGAGTTCAACTATCATCCATCCATCCCAACAGCTCCAAACCTTCCATTTTCCCTATAAGCCACTTGTCCATGCAAACCCCAACCTGTTGAAACCGAAATATCTCACTCAACCTGATCTCTATTATGCCCAGGAACCAAGTCCCTCATGTCTGAACTAGCCCCATCAATTGACCATTAATTCAATGTGAGCCATTGCATGTATTTTTATATTGTTAATTCTAGCCATTGCATGAATTTTAATTAAATTAAAATCTATCCATTGCATGTATTTTTAGTGTGATTAAATTATAGCCATTTGATTATGAATTTTAATATGGCCATCATATTGAGTTTTATTCAGATTGAGATTGAAATATGATTACTTGATCATGAATTATTTTATGTGTTGAAATTCTACTATGATCATGAATTATGAGATGAAATTCTACCTGGATTTGGAATTTTGATGAAATTGGTCTGACCACATGCTTGGAATTATTACGAAATTGATTTGTCCGACCACATCCTTGGAATTTTTTATGAAATTGGTCCGACCACATGCTTGAAATTGTTATGAAATTGATTGATCCCATATCCATGGAATTTTTTATGAAATTGATCGATCCCATATGTTTGGAATTTTGATGAAATTGATCATTCCCATATGCTTGGAATTATGATATAAATAAAATTAGACCATTGATCACGGATTTTTTTTGTGAATAAATCATGGCCTTTGATTGAGGATTTTTAATGTGAATGAAATCTAGACAATTGATGATTGAATTCATTGTGATAAAAGATATGGCCATTTGATGTTGAATTTTTACATAATTAAATCTTGACCATTGATCTTGGAATTTGATGTGATTAAAATCTAGTCATTGATCTAGAGTTTCTAATATGATTAATTTTTGAGCCATTGAAAGATTGATTTCATTTGGATCATGAGAGAATACTAATTGTGAGCCATTGGATGTTTAATTTTGATTTGGATCTTATAATGAAATGAATCTAGCCATTGATCATCAGTGATATGAAATATAGACCATTAAATCTTGATCATGAGCATCTTATTTGAATTTGAACCATTGGATTAACATCATGAGTAATATAAATGAATCTGGACCATCAGATTATCTTGATGATTGATGTAAATGAATATGAACCGTTGGATCTTGATTAATAATGATTTAAAAGAATTTGAATGGATAGATTATCATTTGGAGGGAGTGATATATACTGTTGGATCTTTATTGTGAGTAATTTTGATTAATTTGAATGATTGGATTACAATCTTGAGTGATTTGAAGCGTTGAATTTCCTTTTTGAGTAATTTAATTGAATTTAAAGAGTTGGATTGACCTCATGAATGTTTTTAGTGAATCTGAACCATTGATCAAATATGATCTTGATCACATTGATGATGATCTATTACATCAAATCTGAGTAGTCAATCAAATATGATCTTGGTCACATTATTGATGATCGATGTCTAATCCATGCTCTCACATGTTTGCTGCAATATTGATTCACATGCTTTATTGTTATACTTGAGATGATATTATTGTTACTTGCCATATTTGAATGATATTTGTTATTGGCAATAACTTAATTTTTGCAACAACCTAGTCGAACTGCCATATCTGTACACCTATAAGACATATTAGGTGTGGGAACGTGTATGTAGGCACCCACATTCACTGGAGGGTTAAGATTGAAAAAATGATAAATCTTAATCAAGATTCAGAAAGCCTAGCCCAACACATGCCAAATTAGGGTTTCAGCTCAAGGGTACCTTAGGACGATCCCTAACCCTTCAGCTCATCTTCTCTAAGACATAGAGAACTAGATAGGTGTAATGTGAATCAAATCATGGAGCATTTAGGTTCACACTCTAATCTTAAAAGAAGAACATGAATGAATGAATCCGCATTCCAAACTACGTGGATCCTGATTCTTAGGACAGAACCCTAAGATAGGTGGGCAGTTTGGTAAGACACCCATACACAGTTCCCACATTTTAATTTACATAGATTAATAAATCCTAGGCTTCCTTAGACCAAGGTAGAGTACACCTGAGTTGTTTTACGTCAGGTAATTTTTCTATCCCTAGACCAAGGTAGAGTACACCTGAGTGGTTTTAGGATAATAAACTCTATAGGCTTCCTAGACTAAGGTAAAGGACACCTAAGTGGTTTTAGGTCAGAAAATTTTAGTATTCCTAGACCAAGGTAGAGTACACTTGAGTGGTTTTAGGGTAATAAATTCTAGCCTTCCTTAGACCAAGGTAGAGTACACCTGAGTGGTTTTAGGTTAGCAAATTTTAGTCTTCCTAAACTGAGGTTGGGTACACCTCAGCAGTTTTAGACTAACTATCTAGGCTTCCTAGACCGAGGTAGAGTACACCTGAGCGGTTTTAGCCATCCCTTTTGTCTTCTTAGACCAAGGTAGAGTACACCTGAGAGATCTTAGACATACCCTTTCGTTTTCATTGATCAAGGTAGAGTACACCTGATTGATCTTAGAATACTATCCATTTTAACCTTCTTAGATCAAGGTAGAGTACACCTGAGTGATTTTAGAATACTATCCATTTTAGCCTTCTTAGATCAAGGTAGAGTACACCTGGGTGGTCTTAGAATACGATCCATTTTAGCTTTCCTAAACCAAGGTAGAGTACACTTGAGTGGTTCTAGAAAATCCATATTTACAGTCCATCACAATAAACTACGTTATACCTGATTTTCAGGACCTCTAAAATACGTAGGCAACTTGGAGGACCTCTCCAAGTACGATACCACATCTTCGTTGTAGGACCCATACTCCACTTACTTGATCTAACCGTGTCGTGCCAGGTCTTCGCATCATTCCTGGACCAAGAGGACCGAGTATGTGAAGATTGATCACAAACTAGGTATGAGAATCGAGTTAAAAACACTAAAAACATACCTAAGGTCGCATACCTGGGTAGGTATGGTCGACCATAAGGAAGGGAACAAAAATCTCAAAACCAGAACCCTACGGTCGATGATTTTGACCCTACGGTCGACGGTTTATGTGACTGTATGATTGACAGTGAGAACCCAGATCAGACTCTGAGTTTTGGAAACTTTCCTAAACTAAGGGATTGCTTTCCTAAATGAAGGAGGTATGGAGAGTTTTCCTCTATACAAAAGATGTCCCCCAGCCTTTTTTCACTCTTTTAGAACATTAGTGAACCCTAGACAAAGAGAAGGAACAGAAGGAAGAGAAGGAGAAGAAGAAAAAGCTAAGGAGAAGAATTTACTGAGAAGAGATTGACTCTCTATCACAGGCAAAGGTATGAAACAAATCTCTGAAGATGTAAACTCTATGTATAAAACTTCTATGGAAGATAGACAATATCAACATATTATGATCTATGAGATTTCCTTAAGAAAATCCCAAGGAGAACCATGAGGAGTGAATTTGATGATTAGGGTTGATAAGAAATAACTAATGATGGCCATAGGATGACCTTCGAATAAACCCCATTGAAGATTAGAAGAATTGACCCAAGAAGAACTCAAATTACATGTAGACTGTGACCAAAAATCTCAAGGTCCCAGCTACGGTCGACCATAGCATGACCAGTATGACCAGAGGATCGACCATAGGCATTCGGGAAGTTTTCAGAAATCATATGGTCACAGCTACGGTCACACCATATTCGACCATAGGGTATCAACCGTAGACAGTAAGGTCGATACAGCATGAGACTATAGGACCAATCAAACACCTATTAGTGCATTGTTTTGATTTTTGACTATTGTAACATGTCACATATGAACCCTAACTTAAATTCATATAACTTTTAGGTTTTTAAATCAATTCAAAGAGAATTTCAAGGCTTGGAAGGACATCGATTATTGATAACAGGTGAGGGAACAAGACCTAAACTAATTAGTTAATAACAAACTGTTATTTTTATTGAGTCCAATGCCATGATTGATTCTATGCTTGTATGCTTGTAATGTGCATCTCATATGTCATCAAATATTCCTACTGTTACTGTTCATGTATATTTAATTCCTTTTATTTATAACATGATGATGATGACGATGCTAGGAATAGGCATGTGAATGTATGTGTGTGGTTGGTGTGTTGGATGCGAGTCGAGCATCAGGGGGAGGACATGGCATGGTGGTCTTTGACCTCGTAACCAGACTCTAGGTCTATCTCTACTCGAGTCTTTCCCACTAACATCATCGTATCGCCATTACCTTAGTAGAACTATTACGTCGTAGGGCATCAGGGGAGGTGGTCTCGGACCATGTGGTCTCTAACTCTGGCGGGGGGCCTTAGCTCTATCTCTATGGACGTATTGAGGGATTCTGGAGTGAGGCCTTGGGTATACTATTTGGCATTAGGATTGGTTAGTTGCGAGCCCAGTTTGCAAGCCCTAGACAATAGGGGCTTACGTATTGGTATGGGTAGGGCATTAGAGGAAGTGTTGGCGGTGTTTGATCCGGACACTTTAGCTCTATCTCTATTCTATGGTGGGTGCATGTGGGACGACAATGGTGTTTGATCCATTGGGAAGATTTACATACTTGTGTATAGAGGTGTGGCGGTCACCAAACCTTTCTATAGCATATTGTAAACTTATAAACCAGACGAAAGATATGAATTGAATGCATGCATATGTTTGTTGCATTGTTTTGTTTGCTTAATGAGCCGTGATGTGTGCTCACCCTTTCGACGTTGAATATTTTTAGTTGATGATGCAGGTCTTACTGTTGAAGAATATATGAATGCGCCGACGTATGGACATGTTGCTATGATGGACATAGAAGCTGAAGAAGATGTGTATGATTCATCATGCGAGTACAATCAATGTATTTTTGCTTAAGTTTAGTTATAATTTGAACATCAGATATCTAATTGATTATTTATTTTTATGTCTTGTGTTTTAGAGATAATTGGATTAAATACTTATTTATCACTATTAGACTCTCAGTTCATTATCTGTAAGACTTTCGCTTATTTCCTTATTACCTCTGATTATTAATGTGGAATGTGTGTGGTTTGATATGGTGGGTACGACCTATACAAGATCCTGGGTGAACCGTTGATTTATTGGCAGTTCATCACACCATTCTGGTTAGACCAAAATTAGGGTGTGTCATTAGTATCCTAAGGTCTTCCATGTCCACGTCCATATTCATATCTGTATCCATATTCACTTCGACCCACATAGGCTATCTCTAGATTTAATCTCAATCATCATCAGGCATAAACTTTAACTTGAACAATTGAATCTACGAAAGCTTAAGCATAAATCACATCCATAAACCTTAATCATAATCTGTTTGAACTATGCTATGGACTTGATTTCTAGGATTGGAATATGTAGGCAAGTTGAGATATCTTGGACTTTACAGATTTAGTCCTTCATCGAACCATCTTCGGTTCGATTCACTGTATATTATTTTACTTGTTTATTTATTTTTGAGAACATGTTTGGCTAAACCTAGGTTAGAAGAACTTAGAAACTTGGCATAGGATCCCCCATGAGCCTTAGTCATCATCTATTGACCATGAACAATCAGAACCATAAAGTCTAAGGAAAGTAAAATCACATAGGAGGCCAATTTTTGAATTGGGCAGTTTTGGGTACCTAACACCTTCCCAAACTGTACCTTGAATACTTACCCGTTCTCTGATAGATCAAAGGCAATATATTGAGTCAAATGAGTCAATAGAAGTTTTTTCTTATAATGGGACTACATTGACTACATTTTGATATGTCCTAGACCTTAATATAGATGGCGACTCCAAAAATCCTTTTCTTCGTCCATCGGAGATGGGTGGAAAAGACCTTTGTCCTTACAATTATATACTTGATAGAATCTAAAAACCATGAGGTTAAGAGCTGTGGAACCTCTATTTTTACATATTTGGGCCACCTTGCAATCGATAACCACAGGCCCATTTCATTTCGTATTTGGATTGGTTACCATATATTTACTCCTGATCATTTAAACCTAAGTTTACTTGATAAAACAAATGTTCGTCATCATATTGAATTCGAATTAAGGAAATGAATCACTTCTGGATAAACATCATGAATCCTATATTTCTCGACATCCATTGATAAGATGTTTATTTAATAATGAAATTAATAGAGGGAAGACGATTGAATTCAGAATAATCTCTACAGCCAAGGAACCTCAAATGAAGTAATGGAGAATCTATTTTGAGATTGCTGAATGGATAGATAGGAGTCATGGTCTATAAAATAGCACATGAGTAAGAAGTGAGAACTACCAAGAGCAGCTAGTAAATAGTAAATAGCGCTCGAATAGAGTTAAAGATGGCTATATCGGTATGAATTTTGACAAGGCAAAAGATTTCTAGAGCATATCTAAATGTGGGTACAAAGATGAAGTCAAAAATCATGGCATTGATAGTACTCGGATTAGTACAATTACTATTGAGTCATTTCCAATGACGAATAAGAGGATTGAGTAAAAACCAAGAGAGTTTAGTGGATTTGATAAGAATATAAATATATACCCTAATGCTTATAAGTATACTTGGGATATGTAGTAAGTAAACAATCAAAAGATCTTTTTGGGACATGCGAAGGAGAGATCAGGGTAAAATAGCAATGATAAAAGAGATGTGAGCTAATGAGTGCAATATGAGATTATTGGCGACAATATTTGAAAAAAAACTAAGAAGTAAAAGGGGTTAGACCTGCCATTAAAACCTTTATACCAGATTTTACTACTTTAAGTCCTTTTCAACTAGATATTGTATTAGGTGAGTGTTCTGAACAATATCTGAATCATATGGAAGGATTGAATTTGGATGCAACCTAATTCAACTTAAGATGACAGATGTTGACGTCGTCTTGGGGATAGACTGGTTGTCTCAATACTTTACAAAGCTATTATGTGCATAGAAGATGTTATCATTCAAGTGCAAAGATGGCACATAATTTACTTTTGTTGAAAGCACATTGCCTAGGAAGCGAAAGCTTATCCTCTCTGCACTTAAGGTGAGGAAATGTCTTGAAAAGAAAATAGTTGGATATGTGGTATCTATGGTGTACATAACCAAAAAAGCACGACGGATGAAAGATATATGAGTAGTGCGTAAATTTCCTGATGTGTTTTCAAGAGATTTACCAGGGTTGCCACCTGATTATACGACCGAGTTCATTATCAACTTGTTACCAGGGACAGTACCTATGTCTAAGGCACCCTATAGAATAGCTCCTACAGAGTTGAAGGAATTGAAGACTCAACTATGGGAGTTATTGGACAAAGGTTCTAATCAGCCAAGTATTTCATTATGAGGAGCACCAGTATGGTTCGTGAAGAAGGACGGTAGTGTTCGACTGTGTATAGACTACCAAGAATTGAAAAAGTTCGCGATCAAGAATCGATGTCCACTACCTCAAATCGATGACTTATTTAATTAGCTGCAAGGAGCAATGATATTTTTTTAAGATTAATCTTCGGTTAAGGTATCATCAGTTAAAGATCAAGGACAGTGACACGCTGAGGACGACTTTTAGAACCAAGTATGGGCACTATGAGTTTCCGGGTATATCCTTGAGATTAACCAATGCCCTTCATCTTTTATGGAGCTCATGAATCAGGTGTTCCATGACATGTTGGACACATAGATCATAGTTTCCATAGACGATAATTGGTCTATTCCAAAGAAGAAGAAAGTCCTATAACGGACCTTAGAGCAGCCTTACAATAGCTAAGAAAGAAGAAGCTTTATGTCAACTTCAAGAAATATGTGTTTGGGCTAAACCAGGTGCAGTTCTTAGGTTATGTGTCATAAGAAGGAATAAAGGTAGACCCCAGCTAGATAGAACCTATTATGGGGTGAGAAGCACCTAAGAACATTGTAGAGATCAGAAGTGTCGTGGGTTTAGCTGGTTATTACAGGAAATTCGGGGAGAACTACTTTAGTATCGCCATACCTCTTACCAAACTAAGTAGGAAAGGAGAGAAGTTTATTTGATTGATAAGTGTGAAGAAAGTTCCAAACTCTGAAAGCAAGGTTGATATCAACTCCCATCTTGATAGTTCTGGCACCAGGGGAACCTTTGACCCTACATACCGAGGCTTTCGGATTGGTTTTAGGATGCGGATTGATGGAAGGTGAACAAGTGATTTCATATGCTTTAAGACAACTGAAGGAGCATGAGGAGAGTTGCCCTACTTATGACTTGGAATTAGTGGTGGTGAATCATGCAATCGAGACATAGAGACTCTATACGATGAAGAATTTTAGATTAAATCGGATTACAAGAGTTTTATTTATCTCTTTACCTAGAAAGAGTTGAACATGAGGCTAAGGAGATGGTTGGAACTCCTAAAGGATTATGACTGTAATATTTAGTACCATCCAGGCAAGGCTAATGTAGTAGCTGAGGCTTTGAGAAAAAAAAAGGGGAAATTATGAAGTTAGAAGAAAGACTTAAGACCAACGCTGCCTTGTATTTCATAGCAATAGAAGATTTGGAGGAAGAGCACATAAAATAGAAACTCGTGATGATCTAATTGAGTGAGAACTTATGGATGATTTATGGAGTAATAATTCCTTGCTTGCATACGTAGCATTAAAGATTGTCTCTGATTTGATGGATAAAGTCAAGGCAGCAATTCTATTAGATCCATATCTCAAAAGGGTGTAAGAGATTTAGAGAAAGCAAAACCTAACCCTGACTTACTTTGGATGTGGAGAAGGTCCTGAGATATAAAGGATGATTATGTATACCTGAAAGTGAAAAACTCAAATCTTAGATACAAAAATAATGCTAGAAGCCCATTCTATTATGTATTTGGTACATCCTAGAAGTACAAAATATACCGAAACATGAAGATAATACATTGGTAGAAGGGAATGGAAGCAGATGTGGTTAGATACATGTTCTAGTGCCTGAATTACTAGCAAGTAAAGGCTGAAAAAGAAAGACTAGCAGGCTTACTGTAGCCACTATAGGAGCCAACTAGGAAGTGGAACTGCATTACAATGAACTATGTCGCTGATTTACCACTGATTCCCAGATCTATTGTGTAAGACCCGCACTCCACTAACTTGGTCTAACCATGTCGTGCCAGGTCTTCCCATCATTCCTAGACCAAGAGGACCGAGTATGTGATGATAGATCACAAACTAGGTATGAGAATCGAGTTAAAAACACTAAAAACATACGTAAGGTTGCATACCTGGGTAAGTATGGTCGACCATAAGGAAGGGAACAAAAATCTCAAATCCCGAACCCTACGATCGATGATTTTGACCCTACGGTCGACGGTTTATGCGACCGTATGATTGACCGTGAGAACCAAGATCGGACTCCGAGTTTTGGAAAATTTCCTAAACTAAGGGATTGCTTTCCTAATTGAAAGAGGATTCTATATGGAGAGTTTTCCTCTATATAAAGGACGTCCCTCAGCCCTTTTTCACTCTTTTAAAACATTAGTAAACCCTAGACAAGGAGAAGGAAGAGAAGGAAGAGAAGGAGAAGAAGAAAAAGCTAAGGAGAAGAATTTACTGAGAAGAGATTGGATCTCTATCATAGGCAAAGGTATGAAACAAATCTCTGAAGATGTAAACTCTAAGTATAAGACATCTATGGAAGATAGACAATATCAACCTATTATGATCTATGAGATTTCCTTAAGAAAATCCCAAGGAGAACCATGAGGAGTGAATTTGATGATTAAGGTTGACAAGAAATTACTAATGATGGCCATAGGATGACCTTCGAATAAACCCCATTGAAGATTAGAAGAATTGACCCAAGAAGAACTCAAATTACATGTAGACTGTGACCAAAAATCTCAAGGTCGCAACTACAGTCGACCATAGCATGACCAGTATAACCAGAGGATCTACCATAGGCATTCAGGAAGATTTCAGAAATCTTATGGTTGCAGCTACTGTCGCACCATATGCGATCATAGGGTATCGACCGTAGACAGTAAGGTCAATACAACATGAGACCGTAGGACCAATCGGGCACCAATCAGTATTCTGTTTTGATTTTTGACTACTGTAACATGTCACATATAAACCCTAACATAAGTTCATATAACTTTTAGGTTGTTAAATCAATTCAAAGAGAATTTTAAGGTTTGAAAGGACATCAAGAATTGCAAACAAGTAAGGGAACAAGACCTAAACTAATTGATTAATAACGAAATATTTATTTTATCAAGTCCAATGCCATGATTGAATCTATGCTTGTATGCTTGTAATACACATCTCACATGTCATCCAATATTTCTGCTATTACTATTCATGCATATTTAATTTTGTTTATTTATAACATGATGATTATGTTGATGCTAGGAATAGGCATGTGAATGTATGTGTGTGGTTGATGTGTTGGATGAGAGTCGAGCATCAGGGGGAGGATGTGGTATGGTGGTCTTCGATGTCGTCACCAGACTCTAGCTCTATCTCTACTCAAGTCTTTCCCACTAACATCGTCGTATCGCCATTACCTTAGCAGAACTATTATGTCGTAGGGCATCAGGGGAGGTGGTCTCGGACCGTGTGGTCTCTAACTTTACCGGGGGCATTAGCTCTATCTCTATGGACGTATTGAGGGATGCTGGGGTGAGGCCTTGGGTATACTATTTGGAATTAGGGTTGGTTAGTTGCGAGCCCAGTGTGCAAGCTCTCGCCAATAGGGGCTTACATGTTGGTATAGGTAGGGCATCAGGAGAAGTGTTGGCAGTATTTGATCCGGACACTTTAACTCTATCTCTATTGCATGGTGGGTGCATGTGGGACAGCAATGGTGTTTGATCCATTGGGCGGATTCACACACTCGTGTATAGAGGTGCAGAAGCCACTAAACCTTTCTATAGCACATTGTAAACTTGTAAACCAGACCAAAGATTTGAATTGAATGCATGCATATGTTTGTTGCATTGTTTTGTTTGCTCATTGAGCCATGATGTGTGCTCACCCTTTAGACGTCGAATATTTTTAGTTGATGATGCAGGTCCTACCATTGAAGATTATATGAATGCGCCGACGTATGGTCACATTGCTGCGATGGACGTAGAAGCTGAAGAAGATGCGCATGATTTGTCATGCGAGTGCAACCAATGTGTTTTTGCTTAGGTTTAGTTATAGTTTGAACATCGGACATGTAATTGATTATTTATTTTTATGTCTTGTGGTTTTGAGATAGTTGGATTAAATATTTATTTATCACTATTAGACTCTCAGTTCATTATCTGTAAGAGTTCTGCTTATTTGTTTATCACCTCTGATTATTAATGTGGAATGTGTGTGTGGTTTGATATGGTGGGTACGACCTATGCGAGATCCTGGGTGAACCATTGGTTTATTGGCGGTTCATCACACCATTTTAGTTAGACCAGAATTGGGGTGTGACAACTTGGTATCAGAGCACTCAGGTTCTATCCATTGACCTAACTACTTCCACATGATTCATGAACTGAGTTAGGATAAATTTAAAAGCTGTAATAAGAACACACCATAAGCTCTTGTATTGTATGAGACATAAACTAAGAAAGAGAATAATGCATATATGTAATGGAAAAACCAATTTTATATATATATTGAAACAAGACAAATGTACATCAAATCAGAGTACAGTCCACAATCTGGAGAGTTACTCTGTAGTATAAATGGAAAAAGATAAAAATAAAAATCATGGAGCTGGAGGTGCTGGAGGAGGAGGAGCTTCACGATCTCTATCGTAGTCCTCAGCATATACTTTCATGAGCCAGGCCACCTGAGTCTGAGTCGCTCAGAGACTAGCTGCCAGATCCGCTACTCGCTGGTTTATAGAGTGCTGGGCATCTAGAAGCTCTCCTACTCTCCAATCACTCATGCACTGAGCCTTTCTAATCTCACGTAACAGCCCCCATTATATCATCTGGTGGTTTACGTGAAGGGCCAACTGAATGAGAAGCCCTAGAAGGACCAGCTCCAGTAGAATGTTGTGGCGATGGAGGAGGGATGGCATCCACATCCATGTACATCTGATCATCATCCTCCTCATCACCACCCTCGTGTGCCTCTACTGCTACCTTTGCTACTGCTGCTGCTATGTCTGCTGCTGCCACTGCCACCTCTGCATCTACTGCCGCTACCCTAGTGAGAGGACGTCTCATAACATTTCTCTCATCATCACTGACCTGTATCTCTCGCATGCCCATCCTACTGATGGCCTCTTAGTCAAGGTCAGCTGAGAAGGTATCCTCAACGATCCTCTCATCCACTAGGTCTACATGTAGACGAACAAGCAAGGTGAAGATCAACCATCCATAGGGTAAGTTGCCTCTCGAGTTAGGCAATGTAGCTCGGTACATGGTCCGGAGAATAATGTACGGGAGGCAGAAAAACTGCCTAGTATAGATACAGTACAGCAGGTACTAAGTCAGCTGAGAGAACATCTCATAATGTCTGCCCTGGGAATCAGATTATGTTGGATAATCTTGTAGTAGACACATGGCTCTAGACGTAGGTTGACTGCTTTTACCTCCCAGTGGTCATCCCGAAGAATCTGACAATCGATCTCTGCACGCATCTGTGTGGAAAGTAATTATGGCTCTCTGGGTGCATAGTAAACCAACTGCCCGTCGTTGGACATACCTAGGAGATCAGCCAACTCCTGACAGTTGAAAGAAATCATAACCCCTTTCACCCACATGATGATCCGAAGCTCTCTGCCCCTCTCTATATCCAGGTCACCCTCCACCTGATAGTGACAGTAGAATTGCTTAACCAAATCTGGGCAAATTCAAGGCTCGTAAAGGATCACTGGAATCCAGCCCATATCACCAAATGCCTTATCCACATCAAATAGGGCCAAGTGGGCTAAGTTTACACATCTACCCCCTTCAACCTTCTTTCGGTCAAACCAAAGGTATCGCACTTCTGCTTCCACAGACCTGAAGCGAAGTGGGTCATGAAATCGAGGAACCTTGGTGCGAACCATGATAGCTATAAGAAAATAAAACAAGAAACAAGTTAGAAAATTTGGAAAAAATTTGACAGTATAATGACGTAAAACAAAAAAAAGCCTCACTTCTCACCCAAACATTGGGCAGGAGGACTTACATAGGTTCCAAACCATCCTGCAATGCATATCCAATCAGAAATTTTAACTAGGTAGGTCGAATTTGAAAATTTTTGACAATTGGGCAAAAACCCTAAATTTTAGGTCAAAATTGGAAATTTTGAAATTCTTACCAAACCAATCGATGAAACTCAAATTTTCTTGAGGACTTTCATCCATTGGGTGGCCAATACCAAAAGCCCAAATAAAAATCAAATTTTTACAGTTAGAAAAATATTAATTCAAAGAAAACCCTACAAATGATAAAAACCCTAGGTATGAAAGCTTAAAAATGAAAGAGAGTAGAGAACATACCTTATGGAACAGAATGTAGGTCGTAGATCGAATGAAAAATCACCAAGTTTGTATGGTCGACACTGTAGCAACTCACTAGAGGCGAGTTGAGTATAGACCGTAGGAGGAAGGAGAAGAATGAGAGGGAAACTCTCGAAAATAGGTTTTTAAAACTGATTATGGATCTTACGGTCGCACACTTTGACCAAAATCATCGACCGTATGATGGACCATAGGGTCTCGGTAAGTTGCCAGGGATGTGATGGTCGCACCTATGGTCGCACCACATGCGACCGTAGGCCATCGACCGTATGACCTACTGATTGTCTATATTTTGATTCTGATTGAACTTTTGCCTATTGATTTTGTTTTTCTCTCGCTTTCCATTGTGAGACTAACCCAATACTACCATCATATCTTGTCTCACATGTACAGCCTTTCCATGTACTATTTAACCAAGAGTTTAAATGGCTGGACGCAGAGTAAGTAGAAGGAGACAATGCAAACCCATCTCCACCACTTATGGGGACTAATGAAAATAAAGGTCAACAAGGACAAGAAGGGAATATTGGAACTCAAAATGCTGCACCTCAGAATGCACACACCCAAGCCAACCCAACCAACCTACCTGCATCACCTACAGATTTGGCTACTGCAGTGATGAATTTAGCAAAACAATTGCAGCAAATACAGCAACTGCAAGCCAACATGCAAGTTCCTATGGGAATGGCTTTCTTAGCTGCAACCACGACAGTTCTACCTGTAGGACAAGCTAGTACTGCACCTGGTGGTAGCAACACTATACCCCAAGCACCCCAAACACCAACAGTACAAGGCCAAGTGCAAAACCCTGAAGCACCGCAAGGCGGGTACAACCGAGGAAATTACCAGTACCAGCCACCTATGTATGGAGTATATACACAGTATCAGCTTGATCACTCCAGACTGATCGAGCATTTCTTGAAGTTAAAGCCGAAGGAATTTACATGCAAGCCATCAGATCCGTTATGGCCAGCTCACTAGATCGATGAGATGGAAAAAAACTTTATGA
Organism: Protea cynaroides; assembly: GCA_028583415.1. Taxonomy (NCBI): domain Eukaryota; kingdom Viridiplantae; phylum Streptophyta; class Magnoliopsida; order Proteales; family Proteaceae; genus Protea; species Protea cynaroides. Next base: position 74,843,771 of record CM053276.1, on the reverse strand, counting down.
TGATGACTATAAATGAAGAAGAGAAGGTGTTATGTGCCACTTTTATGTTGAAAGGTGATGCACACCACTGGTGGTAATCAACAAGAAGTTATCTGTTAACAAAGCACGCCCGACTGACCTGGGCTATCTATAAAGAAGCTTTTTTCGAAAAGTATTTTCCAAGGAGTTTTAGAGATCAAATGGAAAAGGAGTTTCTGAGTCTGTATCAGGGACAGATGACTGTAGACACATATCAACAATGTTATGAAGAACTATTTTTATTTTCACCCTCTAGCATTCAAGAGGAAAATACCAAAACCCGAAGGTTCGTCATGGGACTTAGGGGAAGCATCTGTAAGCATGTATTGGGACTGAAAAAGAAGATTTATAATGAAGCTGTACAGATTGCTCGAGTATTAGAATCGAGCCAGAGGGAAAGTTATTTTGCTCATAACAGAGGTATTAAAAGGCCAAATGGAAACACATACAGGGGAGGGAACTCAAAGAAGTTTAACCCCTTTCGTACTCAAGCCTTCAATGCAGCAGCCAAGACTACTCCGACAGCCAACCTTAACTGAAGCAAAGTAGTGATGGAGTTAAATGCTTTAACTGTAATCAAGTAGGACATTATTCAAGGGAGTGTCCTAAGCCATGGAAGCAGCTACAGCAAGGAAAGGTTTATGCAGTTACATCTGAAGATGCTGCCGTATCGCCTGATGTGGTCATAGGTATGACCTGAACTGTTCATTGTGTACTACCTTGGGTGAGCATGTAGACTAAATTAAATCAAATCGCAGGTATCGTACCTATTAATGCTGCCAGAGTACTCTTTGACTCTCAAGCTACTCATTCTTTTATATCTGTGTCATTTGGAAAGAAGTTAAATATACCCCTCAGACCTTTAGACTACAAACTGTTTTTACGATCACCTATGGGATTAGAAGTGAAACTAGACCAGAGTTATGGACTATGTCCAGTTCTTATCGGCGAGAAGATTTTGGATGCAACCTTAATTCAACTCTAGATGACAGACTTTGACGTTATCTTGGGAATGGATTGGTTAGCTCGGCTCTCTGCAAACCTATTATGTGTAGAAAAGAAATTAACATTTAAAGATAAGGAAGGAGTAGAGTCTAGTTTTGTGGGAACTAAACTTCCCCGTAAATGAAAACTCATTCTTTCTACATTGAAGGCTAGAAAATGCCTCGATAAAGGAGGAATTGGGTATCTAGTATCCATGGTTGACCTCACTAAGGACGCACCACGAATGGAAGATATTGAAGTTGTGCGTAAATTTCTGGATGTATTTCCTGAGGAACTACTAGGACTACCACCTGACCAAGCGACAATGTTTATTATAGATCTTATGCCCGGAGCTGCACCAGTATCGAAAGCACCCTATTGAATGGCTCCTACTGAACTGAAGGGACTGAAGGTATAATTACAAGAATTATTGGACAAGGATTATATTAGACCCAGCATATCACCATGGGGACCGCTAGTATTGTTCGTGAAAAAGAATGATGGTAGCGTTCGACTGTGTATAGATTATCGAGAATTGAATAAGCTTATAATCAAGAATTGATACCCGTTGCCTCGGATCGATGACTAGGTCGATCAGTTGCAAGGTATCAAAGTGTTCTCCAAAATTGATCTTCGGTCAGGATACCATCAGTTGAAAATTAAGGAAGGTGATATTCCAAAGACAGCATTCAGAACCAGATATGGACATTATGAATTTTTAGTTATGTCTTTTAGATTAACTAATGCACTCATAACCTTTATGGAACTCATGAATCGGGTATTCCATGATATATTGGATACCTCAGTCAATGTATTTATTGACGACATACTAGTATACTCCAAGGACAAAGAAACTCATGTCACAAATCTAAGAGCTGCTCTGCAGTGACTAAGAAAAGAGAAGCTTTACGCCAAATTTACAAAGTCAGTGTTCTGGCTAAATGAAGTCGCTTTCTTAGGTCATGTTGTATCCGCTGAAGGAATTAATGTGGATCCTAGCAAGATTGAAGCCATTGTGAAATGGAAAGCACCTAAGAATGTTGTAAAAAGAAGAAGTTTCCTAGGTTTAACTGGTTATTATTGACGATTCGTGGAAGATTACTCTAGAATCGCCATACCTCTCACCAGTCTGACAAAGAAGGACAAAAGTTTGTTTGGACCGATAAATGTGAAGAGTGTTTTCAAACATTGAAGGCTAGATTGATATCAGCTCCCATCTTGACTATTCTAATCACAGGACAACCATTTACCTTGTACACTGATGCGTCTGGGTTAGGTTTAGGATGTGTGCTTATGCAAGGAGAACAAGTAATTGTGTATGCCTTAAGACAAATGAAGACACATGAGAAGAACTATCCCACTCATGACTTGGAATTAGCAGCAGTAGTTCATGCTGTTAAGATATGGAGACATTATTTGTATGTAGAGAAATTTTAGATTAAATCAGATCATAAGAGTCTCACTCATTTTTTTAATCAGAAGGAGTTGAACATGAGATAAAGAAAATGGCTGGAATTATTAAAGGATTATGATTGTGATCCAGTATCATCCAGGAAAAGCTAATGTAGTTGCTGACGCACTAAGCAGGAATGCTATGACAGAATCCCAAGAAGAAGTTAGTGCAAATACTATGGCGTGTGTCACAGAGAAAGTATTTAATCACGATAAAGAGTAATTCGTGATTGATATTCCGAATGAATCAACTGACCAAGGGTTTATTCATCTATTCTCAAACATGTTTGCTACATTAAAGATTGTACCTGATCTATTAGACGAAGTGAAAGCCGCTATTAAATCAGGCCATTATCTGAGAACGGTGCAAGTAGACCTCGAAAAGGTAGGACTACTCCTGAGTTCACCTTGGACATTGAAAAGGTACTAAGATACAAAGGAAGGGTATGTGTTCCTGAAAATGAAGACTTGGATATTAGACACAGACTAATGAAGGAAGCTCACAAACTGCTTATTCGGTACATCCTGGAAGTACGAAGATGTATCATGATCTGAAGAAACTATATTGGTGGAGAGGAATGAAAGCAGACGTAGCTAAATTTGTATCTTAATGCTTGAATTGTCAGCAAGTAAAGGCTGAAAGGCAAAGACCTGCAGGTTTGATGCAACCACTGTCAGAACCAACATGGAAATGGGACTGCATCACTATAAACTTCGTCACCGGGTTACAATTGACTCCCCGAGTAGTTGACGCGGTCTGGATGATTTTGGATCGTTTGACCAAAATAGCTCATTTCATAGCTATACGACCTCAGTATACCCTAGAGAGGTTAGCTAAGCTTTATGTAGATAATATTGTCCGATTACATGATGTACCTGAAAGAATTATGTCTGACAGAGACCCACGCTTTACCTCAAAGTTTTGGGAAGGATTACAGAAGGCTATGGTTACAACATTGAAGTTTAGAGTAGCATTCCATCCTCAGATAGATGGACAGTCGGAGTGTATTATGCAGATTTTAGAAGACATGCTTCGAGCTTTTGTTATTGATTTCAAAGGATCATGGGATGAGAAATTACCATTGATTGAGTTCGCTTATAACAACAGCTATTAAGAGACTACACAGATATCACCCCATGAAGCACTGTATGGTAGGAAATGTCGAACTCCTTTGTTTTGGAATGAAGTTGGAGAACAGAGTATTATTGGATTAGAGTTTGTTAAAGAGACTTGTCGAGTAGTCGATATTATCAAGGAAAGAGTCAGAATAGCTCAGAACCGTCAGAAGGAATATACAGATAATCGACGTAGAGATCTCGAATTCACCATAGGTGATAAGGTATTTCTGAAAATATCTCCTATGAATGGTTTGAAAAGGTTTGGACAGAAGGGAAAGCTGTGTCCCAGATATATTAGACCTTATGAAGTTCTAGAAGACGTGGAAAAGTAGCATATCAGTTAGCACTACTATCGTCCATGTCAAGTGTGCATGATGTATTTCATATCTCATTACTGAAGAAGCATGTCAGAGATTCAACACACGTGTTAACAACGGATCCATCCATTGGATTTGACTGAAGATTTGAAGTTTGAAGTAGTACCTTTTGAGATCACTAGTCGAAAGGTGCAACGTCTTATCAACTGCGACATTTACTATGTTAAGGTTACTTAGAGAAGCTAAAATGTAGAAGAAGTTACATGGGAAAAAAATGCTATGCGAAAGCAATATCCTTACCCATTCGACTTGAAAGGTATGTGTAAATTTTGAGGACGAAATTTATATAAGAGGAGGGAGTTGTAAGGCCCGCACTCCACTAACTTGGTCTAACCGTGTCTTGCCAGGTCTTTCCATCATTTCTGGACCAAGTGGATCGAGCGTCTGAAGATAGATTACAAACCAGGTATGAGAATCGAGTTAAAAACACTAAAAACATACCTAAGGTCGCATGCCTGGAAGGGTATGGTCGACCATAAGGAAGGAAACCAAAAATCTCAAATCCAGAACCCCACGGCCGATGATTTTGACCTTACAGTCCATGGTTTATGCAATCGTATGATTGACCATGAGAAACCCAGATCAGACTCCGAGTTTTGGAAACTTTCCTAAACTCAGGGATTGCTTTCCTAATTGAAAGAGGACTCTATATGGAGAGTTTTACTCTATATAAAGGACATCCCTCAGCCCTTTTTCACTCTTTTAGAACATTAGTAAACCCTAGAGAAAGAGAAGGAAGAGAAGGAAGAGAAGGAGAAGAAGAAAAATCTAAGGAGAAGAGTTTGCTGAGAAGAGATTGGCTCTCTATTACAGGCAAAGGTATAAAACAAATCTCTAGAGATGTAAACTCCAAGGAATAAGACTTCTATGGAGGATAGGCCATATCAACCTATTATGATCAATGTGATTTCCTTGAGAAAATCCCAAGGAGAACCATGAGAAGTGAATTTGATGATTAGGGTTGATAAGAAATTACTAATGATGACCACAGGATGACCTTAGGATAAATCCCATTGAAGAACAGAAGAATTGACCTAAAGAGAACTTGAATTTCAGGTAAACTGTGATCAGAAATCTCAAGGTCGTAGCTACGGTCGACCATAGCGTGACCAGTTTGACCAAAGGATCTACCATAGGCATTCGAAAAGATTTCAGAAATCATATGGTCGTAGCTACGGTCACACCATATGCGACTATAAGTTATCACCCGTAGACAGTAAGGTCGATACAACATGAGACCATAGGACCAATCAGGCACCTATCAGAGCTCTGTTTCTATTTTCGACTACTGTAACTTATCACATATGAATCCTAACTTAAATTCATATAACTTTTAGGTTGTTAAATCAATCCAAAGAGAATTTCAAGGCTGAGAAGGACATCAAGAATTGCTAACAGGTGAGGGAACAAGACCTAAACTAATTGGTTAATAACAAACTATTTATTTTATTTAGTCCAATGCCATGATTGATTCTATGCTTGTATGCTTGTAATGTGCATCTCACTTATCATCCAATATTTCTGTTATTACTGTTCATGCATATTTAATTCCATTTTTTTATAACATGATGATGATGATGATGATAGGAATATACATGTGAATGTATATGTGTGGTTGGTATGTTGGATGCGAGTCGAGCATCAGGGGAAGGACGTGGCATGGTGGTATTCGACCTCGTCACCAGACTCTAGCTCTATCTCTACTCATATCTTGCCCACTAACATCATCGTATCGCCATTATCTTAGCAGAACTATTACGTCGTAGGGCATCAGAGGAGGTGGTCTTGGACCGTGTGGTCTCTGACTCTGTCGAGGGTCCTTAACTCTATTTCTATGGATGTATTGAGGGATGTTGGGGTGAGGCCTTGGGTCCACAATTTGGCATTAAGATTGGTTAGTTACGAGCCCAGTTTGCAAGCCCTGACCAATAGGAACTTACGTGTTGGTATAGGTAGGGCATCAGGGGATGTGTTATGCGGTGTTCGATCCGTACACTTTAGCTCTATCTCTATTCCATGATGGGTGCATGTGGGACGGCAATGGTATTTGATCTATTTCGAGGATTCACACACTCATGTATAGAGGTGCGGCGGTGACCAAACCTTTTTGTAGCACATTGTAAACTTATAAACCAGATCAAAGATTTGAATTGAATGCATGCATATGTTTGTTGTATTGTTTTGTTTGCTTACTGAGCCATGATGTGTGCTCACCCTTTCGACGTTGAATATTTTTAGTTGATGATGCAGGTCCTACCGTTGAAGATTATATGAATGCGTCGACGTATAGACACGTTGCTGCGATGGACGTAGAAGCTAAAGAAGATGCGCATGATTCATCATGCGAGTGAAACCAATATGTTTTTGCTTAGGTTTAATTATAGTTTGAACATCGAACATGTAATTGATTATTTATTTTTATGTCTTGTGGTTTTGAGATAATTGGATAAAATATTTATTTATCACTGTTAGACTCTCAGTTCATTATCTGTAAAACTTTCGCTTATTTATTTATTATCTCTGATTATTAATGTAGAATGTGTGTGTGGTTTGACATGGTGGGTACAACCTATGCTATATCCTGGGTGAATCGTTGGTTTGTTGGCCGTTCATCACACCATTTTGGTTAGACTAGAATTGGGGTGTGACAGGTTGATGAAGTTTGAGTAATTGATGATCGCCTTATAAAGACGGATCGTTTCATTGCTATACGACCTCGGAATGCTTTGGAGTGGCTAGCTAAGATATAAGTGGATAATATTGGCAGATTGAATGGTATGCCTGAGAGCATGGTGTCGGTAAGAGGCTCACTCTTTACTTCAAAGTTTTGAGAGGGACTATAGAAAGTGATGGGAACAAAGTTAAAGTTTAGTATTGTAATTTTCTCACAAACTGACAGATAGTCGGAGCCGACTATATAGATCCTAGGAGGTATTCTCCAAGCCTTTGAAATTATTTTCAAAAGAGCTTGAGATAAAAAGTCACCACTGATCGACGTCGCTACCAAGCTTCCATATAGATGTCATCTATGAAGTGTGGTACGGTAGAAAATGTCGAACTCCTTTATTTTGAAACAAAGTCAGAGGACGAAGAATAGTAAGACCTGAGTTTGTCAAAGAAACCTATCAAGTAGTAGACAATATCAAATAAAGGGCCAAGACACCTGAAGGTTGTCAAAAGAGACCAATACCACGAGTTGACTGTAAGTGACAAAGTATTCTTGATGATGTCACTTATGCGTAGTTTGAAACGGTTCATCAAGAAGGAAAAGTTATGTCCTATATATGTTTTAGACCTTATAAAATTTTAGGGAAATGTAGAAGAATAGTATATCAACTCGCGTTATCACCGTCTACTTTTAGTAAGCATGACGTATTTTTCGTATTTCTATTGAAGAAGTAGGTTAGAGAATCCATCACGGGTATTGACTGCGGATCCACTGGATTTGGTAGAAGACTTAACTTTTGATACCAGCCTAGATCACCAGTGGAAAGGTACAACATCTTCAGAGCCGGGATATTTATTTTGTGAAGGTAACCTGGTAAAGCTAAGACGTGGAAGAGGTTGCATGGGAAGAGGAAAATACAATGCAAAAATAGTATTCCCACCTATTCAACTCAGAAGGTACATCTAAATTTAGAGGATGAAATTTCCTTGAGAGTGGGGGAGTTGTGAGAACCGTACATGGAAATTTCGAGGATAAAATTTCTTTTAAGGGTGGTGGAGTTATAAAACCCACATGCCACAAACCCGGTCTAACCTTACGTTCTCGTGTCATGATCGCTCTTTCCATCATAACCTACTCAAGTAAACCAATTTTATGAAGAATAAACAAGATAAGGTAAGCAACAAATCAAATGTAGTTGGTGTGGTTGACTGTTTAGGTTTATGTAGAAGCAACCAGTCAAAACTAAAAACCAATAAATTTGCGTGGTCACATTTTTGAGTGGTGTGGTCAACCACATGAGACCACACACATGAGACCACACATGTGTGGTCACATATTTGGGATGTCTGGTCTATGGATTCTGTAACCACACACACGACCCCATGATGTTGAGACCGACTCTAAGTTTTAGAAAGTTTCCTAAACTAAGGGATCACTTTCTTAGTTGAGGAAAAACTCTATATGAAGGTTTTTATTCTATATAAAGGATGTCCCTTAGCCTCTCTCACTCTTTTATAACCCAAATTGAAACTCTAAACCTAAGAGAGAAAGAGAGAAAGGAAGAGAAGGATAAGGAGATTCAGAGATGAAGCTTAGAGAAGGGTTTTACAAAAAAGAATTTTATCTCTTTTACGGTTAGCTTAAGGTATACATATATCTTTGTAAAGTTATATCAAATAGGATATGTTCCCTTTCATCAAGTTAACGTGTTGAATCTAATATAACGGTTTTGGTTATGGAATTTCTAAGGCAAACCATGAGAGAATAGGTTAAGGATAATCGATAAGGATAAACTGTGATTAAAGGGCATAGATTGATCTTAGGGTGAATCCCATTGATGAGCCATGAGGGGGAACTCGTATGAGAAATAAAAATCAACCAAACTTCATATGGTCACAACTATGGTCGACCACAGGGTGACCAGAGGATCGACTACAACTATTCAGGTAGTTTCTAGGAATCGTGTGGTCGCAAGGTTCATGGGACCACATGGTTCAACCAAATAGTGTGACCACTGTAACTTGAAAAAATTAATCTCTAACTTAAATAAATTAATTGTTTAGATTCCCAATAGATTCAAAATGACTTCTAAAGCTTGAAAGAGGAACAAACATTAATCAAAGGTAAGGGAACAAGACCTAAACTAATTGAATAATAATAAACTATTTTAGTTTATTTGTGCAATGCAATGAATGATTCTATGCTTGTATGCTTGTAGTGTGCATCTCACATGTCATCTAATATTACTGCTAATTCTGCTCATGCATAGTTATTTTTGCCTATTTATAACATGATGGTGATGATGTTAGGAATAGGTATGTGTTTGTATGTGTGGTTAGTATGTTAGAAATGAGTGGGGCATCAGGGGGAGGACGTGGCATTGTGGTCTCTGGCCTAGTCACTAGACTCTAGCTCTCTCTACTCAAGTCTTGCCCATTGACTTCATTGTATTACATTATCTTCGTAGAACTATTACGTCGTAGGGCATCAGGGGAGGTAGTCTCAGATCGTGTGGTCTTTAACTCTGTCGAGGGGCCTTGGCTCTATCTCTATGGATGTATTGAGGGATGCTGGGTTGAGGTTTTGGATACATTTGGATGGCAATAGGATTGGTTAGTTGTGAGTCCAGTTTGCAAGCCCTCGTCAATAAGGGCTTACGTGTTGGTATGGGTAGGGCATCAAGGGGAGTGTTGGCGTTGGCGGTGTGTGATGCAAACACTTTAGATCTATCTCTATTCCATGGTGGGTGTATGTGAGACGGCAATAGTGTTTGATCCATTGGGTGGATTCACACACTCGTGTATAGAGGTGCGATTGGCGTCAAACCTTTCTATAGTATAGTTACAAACTTAAAATCAGACCAAAGATATGAATTAAATACATGCATATGTTTGTTGTATTGTTTTGTTTTATCATTGAGCTAGGTTGTGAGCTCACCATACGGTACCCTTTTTTTTATTGAGTTCAATGGTATGATTGATTCTATGATTGTATGCTTGTAATGTGCATCTCACATGTTATCCAATATTACTGTTATTACTGCTCATGCATATTTACTTTTATCAATTTATAATATGATGATGATGATGATGTTAGGAATAGGCATGTGATTATGTGTGTGGTTAGTGTATTGGATGCGAATGTAGCATCAGGGGGAGGACGTGACATTGTGGTTCATCCTAGTCATCAGACTCTAACTCTATCTTTACACAAGTCTTTCCCACTAACATCGTGGTATCGTCATTACCTTAGCAGAACTATTACTTCGTAGGGCATTAGGGGAGGTGGTCTCGGACCGTGTGGTCTTTGACTCTACTGGGGAGCCTTAGCTCTATCTCTATGGACGTATTGATGGATGCTGGGGTGAGGCCTTGGTTACACTGGATGGCATTAGGATTGGTTAGTTGTGAGCCCAATTTGCAAACCCTGGCCAATAGGGGCTTACGTGTTGGTATGGATAGGACATCAGGGGAAGTGTTGGCGGTGTATGATCTAGACACTTTAGCTCTATCTTTATTCTATGGTGGATGCATGTGGGATAGCAATGGTGTTTGATCCATTAGGTGGATTCATACACTCGTGTATAGAGGTACGGTAGCTGCCAAACCTTTCTATAGTATATTGCAAACTTAAGAACCAGACCAAAGATATTGAATTGAATGCATGCATATGTTTGCACGTTATTTTGTTTACTCATTGAGCCATGATGTGTGCTCACCCTTTTGATGTTGAATATTTTAGTTGATGATGTAGGACCCAATATAGAAGATTTCGTGCATGCGCCGTCGTATGGACACATGGCGGCTTTGGACGTAGAACCTGTAGAAGATGTGCATGATCGTTCATGCGAGTGCAATTAATGTCAGACCCAAATTACACACTATTCAGAATGGTGTGATGAACCGCTAATAAACCAACGGTTCAACTAGGATCTCTAATAGGTTGTGTCCATTAAAAATAAAATCATACACATCCACAACCATAATCAGAATAATACACAATAGCGGAAGTCTTATAGTAAATGAACTGAGAAATCTAACTGTGATAACCATAATAAAATATCAATTTATTATTGTATCAACTGAGACATAAATAAATAAAGTATCAATTACATTCCTTTAATAATTCAAACAAAAATCTAATCGAATACGCATGAGTTGCACTCGCATGAGAGATCATGCGTATCCTCTAAGTCTTCGGCTTCCATTGCAGCAACACGCCTGTACATCGAACCACTCATATAATCTTCGACAGTAGTACTTGCATCATCTACTAAAAATATTCGACGTTGAGAGGGTGTGCACACATCATGACACAGTGAGCAAACAAAACAATGCAACAAACATATGTGTGCATTCAATTCATATCCTTGGTCTAGTAAATAAGTTTACAATGTGCTATAGAAAGGATAGGTGGCCGCCGCACCTCTATACATGAGTGTGTGAAGCCGTCCAAAGGTAACGTTTATTGTCGTCCCACATGCACACTACCATGGAATAGAGATATAGCTAAAGTGCTGAGGCCCGGCCTATGACACTTCCCCTGATACTCTACCCATACCAACACGTAAGCCCCTGCTGGCGAGGGCTTGCAAACTGGGCTCACAACTAACCAATCCTAATGCCAATCAGTATATCCAAGGCCTCACCCCAGCATCCCTCAATACGTCCATAGAGATAGGGCTAAGGCCCCCCGGCAGAGTCAGAGACTACACGGTCCGAGACCACCTCCCCTCATACACTACGATGTAATAGTTCTGCTAAGATAATGGCGATACGACGATGTTAGTGGACAAGACTTGAGTTAGAGATAGAGCTAGAGTGCTGAGGCCCGGCCTATGACATCCCCCCTGATACTCGCTCGCATCAAGCACTCCAACCACACACATACATTCACATGTCTATTCCTATCATCATTATCATCATCATGTTATAAATAATAATTTAAATATGCATGTACAGTAATAAAAGAAAGATTGGATGACATGTTGAATGCACATAACAAGCATACATCCATAGAATCAATCATGGCATTGGACTCAAGAATAAAATAGTTTATTATTAACCAATTAGTTTAGGTCTTGTTCCCGCACCTTTGCTTGATCGTAGATCCTCTTTCAAGCTTTAAGAATCAAGTAAATATCACTATTATATCACTAGAAGACCTAATCAAGTCGATAGAATTTAATTAAAATTAATTTTGATTTTAAAAAGAATGCTGTTAACTGGGGGTTGATGCCAGGGTCGGAGGTTCCATCGAACCTGGGTGCTACCACCCAGATTCTAGACTTCCCAAACACTGGGGGTCGATTGTTAGGGTCTGGTAGAGTCGATTGGCCATCGACCCCCCGGGCGACCCCCCGTGGGTTTAGTCAAATTTTCATCCTATAGTTCATTCTTTCGTGTTTGGGTCCTATGGCTTGCTTCTACAATCCATTCCATACATGTTCTATGGTTTAGAACTATAGTTTATTTACCTACATGGTTTTAATGATCTCCCCCATGGTTTTCAATTGAAACCTAACCATGGGTGCATGATTTGGGTTTCTCCTAGAACATACCCTCTTCACTATCTATTTTAAGGTCTTTAGAATTACATGGAGATAGTATCCATACCTGAGAATTAGGCTTGTTTCTCTGAAGTCTTCTCTTTGATCTTCTTCTCCACTTTCCTTCTCTTCTCTTTCTCTTCTCCTTCTCTTCTCTTTCTCTCAATCCAATTAGGGTTTTAAAAGGAGTGAAAGAGGCTTAGGGATGTCCTATATATAGAGTAGAAACTCCCAAAATAAGTCCCATTGAGATTAGGAAAGAATCCCATTGAAATTTGGAAAGTTCCTAATTCAGGGATTCTGTCAGCAGACTGGGGGTCAATGAGGGGGTCGGAGATCGCGTCGACCCCTGGTTTTTTAATGTCCGACCCCCGGTTAAAAACTCAGGGTCTGACTTTTATACTGGGGGGTCCGACCCTGCCTTGCTGGGTATGCGACCCTCCCCCTAATTTTAGTGTTTTTGGGTCAGTTTAGTACCTGGGATCGTGATCTCCCTCACGCACTTGATCCATTTGGCTCGACCATGATGGGTAGACCTAGTTCAAGGTGATAAGACCGGGTTAGTTTGATATGGGTCTTACAACTCCCCCCTACTAATAAAAATTTCATCCTCGAAATTGTACATACTTTTCGAGTCGAATAGATGAGGGTATTGCTTTCGCATAGCATTCTCTTCTTCCCATGTGATTTCCTCCATATCTCTACTTCTCCAGGTGACCTTAACATAATAGATATCACGGTTGCATAGTCGTTGAACCTTCCGACTAGTGATTTTAGTCGGTGCCACTTCAAATGTCAAATCTTCAGTCAAATCTGGTAGGTCTACTGCCAAAACGTGCGTCGGATCCTAGACATATTTCTTCAATAAGGAAATATGAAATACCTCATGCACACTTGACATAGATGGTGGTAGTGCTAACTGGTAAGCCATTTTCCACGCTTAGCTAGAATCTCATATGGCCCGACATATCTTGGACTTAATTTTCCTTTCTGTCCGAACCGTTTCAATCCTCGCATAGGCGATACTTTTAAGAATACTTTATCACCCACGACGAAGTCAAGGTCTCGGCGTTGAGTATCTGAATATTGCTTTTGACGATTCTGAGCTGTCTTCACTCTTTCCTTGATAATGTCGACCACTCGACAAGTCTCTTCAATAAATTCCAGTCCAACAATAGTACGTTCCCCAACTTTATTCCAAAACAAAGGAGTTCGACACTTCCTGCCATACAGTGCTTCATAGGGTGACATCTGTAAAGTATCCTGATAGCTATTGTTATAAGCGAACTCAATCAATGGTAACTTTTCATCCCATGATCCTTTAAAATCAATTACACATGCTCAAAGCATATCTTTTAGAATATGAATTGTACGCTCTGACTGTCCATCTGTTTATGGATGGAATGCAGTACTAAACTTCAATGTTGTACCCATAGCCTTTTGCAATCGTTCCCAAAATTTTGAAGTAAATCGTGGATCTCTATCGGACACAATGCTTTCCGGTACACCGTGTAATCGCACAATGTTATCCATATACAGCTTAGCTAACCTCTCCAGTGTATACTGAGGTCGTATAGGTATAAAGTGAGCTGTTTTAGTCAGGCGGTCCACAATCACCCAAACTACGTCAACTACTCGAGGAGTCAATGGTAATCCTATGACGAAGTCCATAGTGAGGCAGTCCCATTTCCATGGTGGTTCCCGTAACGGTTGTAACAGTTCGGCCGGTCTTTGTCGCTCATCCTTTACTTTCTGAAAATTTAGGCATTGAGACACGAACTTAGCTACGTCTGCTTTAATTCCTCTCCACCAGTATAATTTCTTTAGATCATGATACATTTTTGTACTTCCAGGATGTATCGAATAAATGGTGGTATGGGCTTCTTTCATCAATCGGTGTCTATTGTCCAAGCTTTCTGTTTCAGGTACACATATTCTTCCTTTGTATTTCAGTACCTTTTCTTCGTCCATGGTGAACTCAGGGATAGTCCTACCTGTTTCGATGTCCTCTTGTACCATTCTTAGGTAAGGATCTGATTTTATAACTGTGTTTACTTCATCAATTACATCCGGTATAATCTTCAATGCGGCAAACATATTTGAAAACCGATGAATAAATACTTGTTTGGCTGATCCATCTGGTGCATCTATCACAAACTGTTCATTACCGTGACTGAATACCTTCCCGATAGTACACATTGCAGCAGTTGTACTAACCTCTCCCTGAGATTTTATCATTGCCTTTCTACTCAACACATCGGCTACTACATTAGCTTTCCCCGGATGATATTGGATATCACAATCATAGTCTTTCCATAGTTCCAGCCATCTTCTTTGTCTCATATTCAGCTCCTTCTGATTAAATAGATAAGTAAGACTTTTATGGTCTGATTTAATCTGAAACTTCTCCCCGTACAGATAATGTCTCCATATTTTGACAGCATGTACTACTGCCGCTAGTTCCAAATCATTAGTGGGATAGTTCTTCTCATGTGTCTTCAGTTGTCTTGAGGCATAAGCAATTACTTGTTCTCTTTGCATAAGTACACATCCTAATCCCATTCCTGACGCATCGGTGTACAGGATAAATGGTTGTCCTGGAATCGCGATGGTCAAGATTGGAACTGATATCAATGTCACACCTCAATTCCGCACTATTCAGATTGGTGTGATGAACCGCTAATAAACCAACGGTTCAACCAGGATCTCTAATAGGCTGTGTCCATTAAAAATAAAACCATACACATCCACAACCATAATCAGAATAATACACAACAGAGGAAGTTTTATAGTAAATGAACTCAGAAATCTAATTGTGATAACCATAATAAAATATCAAGTTATTGTTGTATCAACTGAGACATAAATAAAAAAAGTATCAATTACATTCCTTTAATAATTCAAACAAAAATCTAATCGAGTACGCATGAGTTACACTCGCTTGAGAGATCATTCGTATCCTCTATGTCTTCGGCTTCTATAGCAGCAACACGCCCGTACACCGGAGCACTCATACAATCTTTGACAGTGGTACCTGCATCATCAACTAAAAATATTCGAGATCGAGAGAGTGAGAACACATCATGGATCAGTGAGCAAACAAAACAATGCAACAAATATATGTATGCATTCAATTCATATCTTTGGTCTGGTAAATAAGTTTGCAATGTGCTATAGAAAGGATAGGTGGCCACCGCACCTCTATACACGAGTGTGAGAAGCTGCCCAAAGATAACGTTTATTGTCGTCCCACATGCACCCTACCATGGAATAGAGATAGAGTTAAAGTGCTGATGCTCGACCTATGACACTTCCCTTGATACTCTACCCATACCAACATGTAAGCCCCTGCTGGTGAGGGCTTGCAAACTGGGCTCGCAACTAACAAACATGTAAGCCCCTGCTGGTATGGGCTCGCAACTAACAAACATGTAAGCCCCTGCTGGTATGGGCTCGCAACCATACCAAAGGCCTCACCCCAGCATCCCTCAATACCTCCATAGAGATAGGGCTAAGGCCCCCCGACAGAGTCAGAGACTACACAGTCTGAGACAACCCCCCCTCATACACTACGATGTAATAGTTCTGCTAAGGTAATGGTGATACGACGATGTCAGTGGACAAGACTTGAGTTAGAGATAGAGCTAGAGTGCTGAGGCCCGGCCTATGACACCCCCCCTGATACTCGCTTGCATCAAGCACACCAACCACTCACATACATTCACATGTCTATTCCCATTATCATCATCATCATCATGTTATAAACAATATTTTAAATATGCATGAACAGTAATAATAGAAACATTGGATGACATGTTGAATGCACATACAAGCATACACGCATAGAATCAATCATGGCATTGGACTCAAGAATAAAACAGTTTATTTTTAACCAATTAGTTTAGGTCTTGTTCCCTCACCTTTGCTTGATCGTAGATCCTCTTTCAAGCTTTAAGAATCAAGTAAATATCACTATTATATCACTAGAAGACATAATCAAGTCGATAGAATTTAATTAGAATTAATTCTGATTTTAAAAAAAATGCTGTTAACTAGGGGGTCGATGCCAGGGTCGGAGGTTCCATCGACCCTGGGTATTACCACCCTGATTCTGGACTTCCCGAACACTGGGGGCCGATTGTTAGGGTATGGTAGGGTCGATTGGCCATCGACACCCCGTGCGACCCCCCGTGGGTTTAGTCAAATTTTCATCCTACAGTCCATTCTTTCGTGTTTGGGTCCTATGGCTTGCTTCTACAATCCATTCCATACATGTTTTATGATTTAGAAATATAGTTTATTCACCTACATGGTTTTAATGATCTCCCCCATGGTTTTCCATTGAAACCTAACCATGGGTGCATGACTTGGGTTTCTCCTAGATCATACCCTCTTCACTATCTATTCTAAGGTCTTTAGAATTACATGGAGATAGTATCCATACCTGAGATTTAGGCTTGTTTCTCTGAAGCCTTCTCTTTGATCTTCTTTTCCACTTTCTTTCTTTTCTCTTTCTCTCCTCCTTCTCTTCTCTATCTCTCAATCCAATTAGGGTTTTAAAGTGAGTGAAAGAGGCTTAGGGACGTCCTATTTATAGAGAGAAACTCCCAAATTAAGTCCCATTGAGATTAGGAAAGAATCCCATTGAAAAATAGAAAGTTCTTAATTTACGGTTTCTGTCGGCAGACTGGTGGTCGATGAGGGGGTCGGAGATCCCGTCGACCCCTGGTTCGAAAATGTTTGACCCCGGTTAAAAACTCAGGCTCTGACTTTTATACTGGGGGGGTCCGACCCTGCCTTGCTGGGTATGCGACCCTCCCCCTTATTTTAGTGTTTTTGGGTCAGTTTAATACCTGGGATCGTGATCTCCCTCACACACTTGATCCATTTGGCTCGACCATGATGGGTAGACCTGGTTTAAGGTGGTAAGACCGGGTTAGTTTGATAAGGGTCTTACAACTCCCCCCTACTTATAAAAATTTCATCCTCGAAATTGTACAAACCTTCTGAGTCGAATAGATGAGGGTATTACTTTCGCATAGCATTCTCTTCTTCCCATGTGATTTCTTCCATATCTCTACTTCTCCAGGTGACCTTAACATAATAGATATCACAGTTGCATAGTCGTTGAACCTTCTGACTAGTGATTTCAGTCGGTGCAACTTCTAATGTCAAATCTTCAATCAAATCAAGTAGGTCTACTGTCAAAACGTGGGTTGGATCCTTGACATACTTCTTCATTAAGGAAATATGAAATACATCATGCACACTTGACATAGATGGTGGTAGTGCTAACTGGTAAGCCACTTTTCCATGCTTAGCTAGAATCTCATATGGCCCGACATATCTTGGACTTAATTTCTCTTTCTGTCCGAACCATTTCAATCCTCGCATAGGCGATACTTTTAAGAATACTTTATCACACACGACAAATTCAAGGTCCTAGCGTCGAGTATCTACATATTGCTTCTGACGATTCTGAGCTGTCCTCACTATTTCCTTGATAATGTTGACCACTCGACAAGTCACTTCAACAAATTTCGGTCAAACAATACTACGTTTCCCAACTTCATTCCAAAACAAAGGAGTTCGACACTTCCTGCCATACAATGCTTTATAGGGTGACATCTGTATAGTAGCCTGATAGCTATTGTTATAAGCAAACTCAATCAATGGTAACTTTTCATCCCATGATCCTTTAAAATCAATTACACATGCTCGAAGCATATCTTCTAGAATCTGAATTGTACGCTCTGACTGTCCATCTGTCTGTGGATGGAATGCAGTACTAAACTTCAATGTTGTACCCATAGCCTTTTGTAATCCTTCCCAAAACATTGAAGTAAATCGTAGATCTCTATCGGACACAATGCTTTTAGGTACACCGTGTAATCGCACAATGTTATCCACATACAGCTTAGCTAACCTCTCCAGTGTATACTGAGGTCGTATAGGTATAAAGCGAGTTGTTTTAGTCAGGCGGTCTATAATCACCCAAACTGCGTCAACTACTAAAGGAGTCAATGGCAATCCTATGACGAAGTCCATAGTAATGCAGTCCCAATTTCATGCTGGTTCTGGTAACGGTTGTAAC
Source organism: Protea cynaroides (assembly GCA_028583415.1). Taxonomy (NCBI): domain Eukaryota; kingdom Viridiplantae; phylum Streptophyta; class Magnoliopsida; order Proteales; family Proteaceae; genus Protea; species Protea cynaroides. Next base: position 74,825,511 of record CM053276.1, on the reverse strand, counting down.
AGTCCGACCGGTCTTTGTCGTTCAGCCTTTACTTTCTGGTAATTTAGGCATTGAGACACGAACTTAGCTACGTCTGCTTTCATTCCTCTCCACCAATATAATTTCTTTAGATCATGATACATTTTTGTACTTCCAGGATGTATCGTATATATGGTGGTATGGGCTTCTTTCATCAATCGGTGTCTAATGTCCAAACTTTTTGTTTCAGGTACACATATTCTTCCTTTGTATTTCAGTACCTTTTCTTCGTCCAAGGTGAACTCAGGGATAGTCCTACCTTTTTCGATGTCCTCTTGTACCGTTCTTAAGTAAGGATCTGATTTGATTGCAGTCTTTACTTCATCAATTACATCTGGTATAATCTTCAATGCGGCGAACATATTTGAAAACCGATGAATAAACACTTGGTTGGCTGATCCATCCGATGCATCTATCACAAACTGCTCATTACCGTGACTGAATACCTTCCCGATAGTACACATTGCGGCAGTTGTGCTAACCTCTCCCTTAGATTTTATCATTACCTTTCTACTCAACGCATCGGCTACTACATTAGCTTTCCCCGGAAGATACTGGATATCACAATCATAGTCTTTCAATAGTTCTAGCCATCTTCTTTGTCTCATATTCAGCTCCATCTGATTAAATAGGTAAGTAAGACTTTTATGGTCTGATTTAATCTGAAACTTCTCCCCGTACAGATAATTTCTCCATATTTTGACGGCATGTACTACTGCCGCTAGTTCCAAATCATGAGTGGGATAGTTCTTCTCATGTGTCTTCAGTTGTCTTGAGACATAAGCAATTACTTGATCTCGTTGCATCAGTACACATCCTAATCCCAATCCTGACGCATCGGTGTACAAGATAAATGGTTGTCCTGGAATCGAGATGGTCAAGATTGGAGCTGATATCAATCTAGCCTTCAATGTTTGGAAACTCTTCTCGCTTTTATCAGTCCAAGCAAACTTCTCGCCCTTCTTAGTCAAGTTGGTGAGAGGTACGACAATTCGGGAATAATCTTCTACAAATCATCGATAATACCCATATAGACCTAAGAAACTTCTAATTTCTACAACGCTCTTCGGTGCTTCCCACTTTACAATAGCCTCGATCATGCTGGGATCCACTTTAATTCCTTCAGCGGATACTACATGGCCAAGAAAAGCGACTTCCTTTAGCCAAAACTCACACTTTGAAAATTTGGCGTAGAACTTCTCCTTACGTAGTCGCTGCAGAGCGGCGTTTAGATTCTTAATATGAGTTTCCTCGTCTTTGGAGTAGACCAATATATCATCAATGAATATAATAACCGACGTATCCAACATATCGTGGAATACCCGATTCATAAGTTCCATAAAGGTTGCTAGTGCATTTTTCAATCCAAAAGACTTGACCTAAAATTCATAATGTCCATATCTGGTCCTGAATGTTGTCTTGGGAATATCACCATCCTTAATCTTCAGCTGATGGTAGCCTGACCAAAGATCGATCTTGGAGAACACTTTGGCACCTTGCAACTGATCGAACATGTCATCGATCCGAGGCAATGGATACCGATTCTTAATTGTCAGTTTATTCAGTTCTCGATAATCTATACAGAAGCGAACGCTACCATCCTTCTTCTTCACGAATAATACTGGCGCTCCCCATGGTGATATACTAGGACGAATGTAACCCTTGTCCAGTAGTTCTTGTAGTTGTACTTTCAATTCCTTCAGTTCTGTAGGAGCCATTCTATAAGGTGCTTTCGATACTGGTGCGGCTCCAGGTATAAGATCTATAACTAACTCTGTAGCTCGGTCGGGTGGTAATCCTGGTAGTTCTTCAGGAAATACGTCTGGAAAGTCACGCACGACATCAATATCTTCCATTCGTAGTGCTTCCTTGGTAAGGTGGACCACAGATACTAAATACCCGACTGCTCCTTTTTCAAGGCACTTCTTAGTCTTTAGCGCAGAGAGTATGAGCTTTCGTTTATGGGGAAGTTTGGCTCTCAAAAAAATGAACTCTGCTCCTTCTTTGTCGTTAAATGTCAGCTTCTTTTCGACACACAATAGGTTTGTAGAATGTCGAACTAACCAGTCCATTCCCAAGATGACGTCAAAGTCTGCCATCTCAAGTTGGATCAAGGTTGCATCCAAGGTCTTTTCATCAATAAGAACTGGACATGGTCCATAATCTTTTTCTATCTCCACTTCTAATCCCATAGGTGATCGTACAAGTAGTTTGTAGTCTAATGTTTTGATGGATAAATTCAGCTTCTTTCCAAATGACACAGATATAAAAGAATGAGTAGCTCCTGAGACAAAGAGTACTCTGGCGGGAAAGCCATTAATAGGTACGATACCTGTGATTTGTTTTGGTTTAGTCTACATGCTCATACAATGTAATACAACTAACTAAAAATTTAAGTCATACCTGTAACCACATCAGGCGATGCGGTAGAATCCTCAAATGTAACCACGTAAACTCGTCCTTGATGTAGCTGCTTCTTGGGCTTAGGACATTCCGTTGCCATATGTCCCACTTGGTTGCAATTAAAATATTTTATCCCTTCAGTAATTGGCTTTTGTTGCTGTTGAGCTACGGGAGTAGTCTTGGTTGCAGCGGTAAAGCCTTGAGCACAGAAAGGTTTGAATGTCTTGTTATTCCCTCCGTTATAAGAATTTTCAGCTGGCCTTTTTATACCTCTATTTTGCATGAAATAACTCTCCTTCTGGCTCGATTCTATAACTCGAGCAATTTGTGCCGCTTCATTATAGATTTTCTTTTCATGTCGCAGAACGTGCTCGCAGATGCTTCCCCTAAGTCCCATGACGAACCTTCGGGTCTTTGTGTTTTCCTCCTGCATACTGGTGGGTGCAAAGAAGAACAGCTCTTCATAACGCTGTTGATACACATCCACTGTCATCTGCCCCTAATATAAACTCAGGAACTCTCTTTCCATAGAATCTCTGAAACTTCTCGGAAAGTACTTCTCAAAGAACACCTCCTTATAAATATCCCAAGTCAGTTGGGCGTGCTTTGTTGATAAATATGTCCTGGTAGACCTCCACCAATGGTGTGCATCTCCTTTCAGCATAAAGGTGGCACACAACACTTTTTCTTCTTCATTTAATGTCATCATCATAAAATTTCTTTGTATTTCGTCAACCTAGTGTGCCGGACATAAAGGATCTGCTGGCTTGCCATCAAATTCTTTGGGCTTCAGTTTCAGAAAATGTTCCACCAGTCTGGAGTTGTCTAGTTGTTGCGGGACATACGCCCCATACATAGGTGGTTGGTATTGATATCCACCTTGAGCTATCTCAGGATTTTGTACTTGAGCCTGCATGATAAGAGTCTGAGGTGCGTGGGGTACTGTGTTACTTCCCCCTGGTGCTGTGCTTGCCTGTCCTACTGGCATTGGAGGTGTCTGTGCAGCTGGAAGAGTTATGCCTATGGCAACTTGTATAATAGCTTGTGCCTGTTGCATTTGCTGCAGCTGTTGGGCCAAGTTCATTACCATGTGGCCAAGTCTGTAGGTGGAGCTGGTAGAATTATAGGATTTGTCTGCCCATTCATGACGGATGGTGCTGTGTTCATATTCCCCTATGCTTCCGGGTGTGTCTGGCTATTTTTCCCCTAGGTGGTGGTGGTGGGATAGAGTTACGGCTCTGTCTGGTTACTCTACGTCCAGCCATTAACTAATCTGATAGTTGGATTGCCTAAAAATCATTGGACACATGAGACAATCATTAAATACTTCATTCCCATATTTTAAAACCACTAACAAATGTAAATTTCAAAATTTTCAGATCATTCTGTCGAAAATGCTGTGTTTTCACTGTAGGGTCGATGGGTGTCCGACCCTCAGTATGCGACCCTGAGAAATCACCCATTCTTCCCGAGAGCCGGGGGTCGATGGGGGGGTAGGAGGATGTCCGACCCAGGGTGTGACCCCTGGTTCTCTGTCAGATTCCCGAGAGCCGAGGGTCGATGCGGGGGTCGATGGGTGGGTCGATTGTTTTAGTTGAATTTTCTGACCCCCGGACTAAAAATCAGATTTTTAAGTTCCGATTCAAAGTCCATTTCCCATTATTTCTTTTCCGCTTCCACTCGTCTCGTCCCTCTGAGTTGGTGGTTTGCACTTCTTGTTTCGTCGTCTACACCTCCGCTACAGGTAAATCTCCTATGTTTTCATGTTTTTAGGTTTCCATACCTAGGTTTTTGTTCGTATATCTCATTTTTTTCAAATTAAACTTTTCCATCAGTAAAAATTTGATTTTTATGCGGGGGTCGAGGAACGAAAGCCCTCAAAAATATTTGAGTTTCATCTGTTGGTTATCGAGAAACTCGAAATTTACTCTTTTTGCCCTAATTTTGTCGAGATTTTGAATTTCTTAAAATTTCTTCCAATTCAATCTCATTAGTTGAAATTTCTGATTGTATGAGTCTCACAGGATAGTTTAGGATCTATGTAAGTCCTCCTGCCCATGTGTATGGGTAAAAAGTGAGGCTTTTGACCAATTTACATCGTTATTATGTCGAAATTTTGGGTTTTTCCTCTCTAGTAAGCCATTATTTGTTTTTCTTTCTTATTTGCAGATACTATGGCTCATAACAAGGTACTTAGTGTTCGCGATCGTCTTCGCTTCCGTTCCCATGAAGTCGAGACGCTGTATGCCTGCTACGCTCGCAAGAAAGTATTGGGAGGCCGCAAAGTGGACTTGGCTAGCTTGGCCTTGTTTAATTGTGGAGGGGGCCTTTGGCGATATGGGATGGCTCCCTGTCATCACCTATGACGCCTGTACCTGTCCTGACCTGGTACGCCAGTTTTATTGTAATCTCCAAGTGGTGGGGGATTACAACGATGTTGAGAGAGGTTGTGAGCTTCGGATCACTAGCTATGTCAAGGGGTTGATATTTCTTTCGACTATCGACAGCTAGCAGACTTGCTCGGTATCTCCTATGGTGGCTCCTTCATATTTTGTGCTCCAGGAGAGCCCCAGTTCTTTTCATTACAGATGAGGGCTGAGATAGATCGTCAACTCATCAGACCTGATCGCTGGGAGATGAAAGCGAGTTATCTGCGTTCAGATCCACGGGTGAACTGCAAGATCATTCAGCACAACCTGATATCACAGAGTGGACACTACGAGAGGGTCTCCTAGTTGACCCAGTATCTGCTATACTGCATATGCACTAGGCAGCCCGTCTGCCTTCCCTATATCATCATGCGGACGATGATCAGTGCCACGTTGCCCAGTCATACTGGTAACCTTCTTTATAGACGTATGATCACTACATTGCTTACCCTCCTGGGGGTTCATTTGTTGGATGAGAAGATTCAGGAAAAATCCTTCTCATCGCCTCTGGATTGGGAGGCCATCTGCAAGATGGGCATGCAGGATGCCCAGGTCAGCGATGAGGAGAGGAACCCGATGGTGCGCCCTCGCACTCGAGTGGAGATGGCTGACGCTGAGGCAGCAGCAGCAGCCGCTGGAGCAGGGGTTCATGGGGATGATGACGATCGGCTATACATGGATGTGGATGCCATACCTCCTCCATCACCTACTTATGCTACTGGAGCTGGTCCATCTTCTTCAGCTGGTCTTTCGCATGCAGCTGGTCCTTCGTATGCTCCTCCTGATGACATGATGGGGATATTGTACGAGATACGAGAGGCTCAGCGTATGTCTGACTTGAGGATGGGAGAGCTTCTAGAGGCTCAGCGCTTGTCCGATCAGCAGGTGGGAGAGCTTAGGGATGCTTAGCGCGTGACTGACCAGCGGGTGGCTGATCTCACAGCTAGTCTCCAGATGACCCAGATGCAGATAGCTTGGTTGACTAGAGTCTACGCTGAGGACTATGATAGAGACCGTGAGGCACCGCCTCCCCCATCACCTCCAGCTTCTTGATGTATTTCTTTTATCTTTCTTTTGTACTTCAGAGTAACTATACGGGCTGTGGACTGTACTCTGCTTTAATCATATATATATAATGTTTGTTCTTCCTTTGGATGTATATAAAATTTGTTTCTCATTTAATAGATGAATTATTCTCTTTCAGTTTTGTTTAAAACAACACAGATACTTATGATGTGTTATTATTACATCTTTTAAATTTTTATCCTATCTCAGTTCACGACCTTTTGTGGAAGTATACGGGTTTCACAGACAGGGCCTGAGATGCTCTGATACTAAGTTGTCACACCCCAATTCCACACTATTCAGAATGGTGTGATGAACTGCTAATAAACCAACGGTTCAACCAGGATCTCTAATAGGCTGTGTCCATTAAAAATAAAACCATACACATCCATAACCATAATCAGAATAATACACAATAGTGGAAGTCTTATAGTAAATGAACTAAGAAATCTAACTGTGATAACCATAATAAAATATCAAGTTATTGTTGTATCAACTGAGACATAAATAAATAAAGTATCAATTACATTCCTTTAATAATTCAAACAAAAATCTAATCGAATACACATGAGTTGCACTCGCATGAGAGATCATGCGTATCCTTTAAGTCTTCGGCTTTCATTGCAGCAACACGCCCGTACACCGGAGCACTCATATAATCTTCGACATTGGTACCTACATCATCAACTAAAAATATTCGAGGTCGAGAGGGTGAGCACACATCATGGCTCAGTGAGCAAACAAAACAATGCAACAAACATATGCATGCATTCAATTCATATCTTTGGTCTGGTAAATAAGTTTGCAATGTGCTATAGAAAGGATAGGTGGTCGCCGCACCTCTATACACGAGTGTGTGAAGCCGCCCAAAGGTAACGTTTATTGTCGTCCCACATGCACCCTATAATGGAATAGAGATAGAGTTAAAGTGCTGAGGCCCGGCCTGTGACACTTCCCCTGATACTCTACCCATACCAACACGTAAGCCCCTGCTGGCGAGGGCTTGCAAACTGGACTTGCAACTAACCAATCCTAATGTCAATCAGTGTATCCAAGGCCTCACCCCAGCGTCCCTCAATACGTCCATAGAGATAGGGCTAAGGCCCCCTGGCAGAGTCAGAGACTACATGGTCCGAGACCACCTCCTCTCATACACTACGACGTAATAGTTCTGCTAAGGTATTGGCGATACGATGATGTCAGTGGACAAGACTTGAGTTAGAGATAGAGCTAGAGTGCTGAGGCCCGGCCTATGACACCCCCCTGATACTCGCTTGCATCAAGCACACCAACCACACACATACATTAACATGTCTATTCCTATCATCATCATCATCATCATGTTATAAATAATAATTTAAATATGCATGAACTGTAATAATAGAAATATTAGATGACATGTTGAATGCACAACAAGCATACACGCATAGAATCAATCATGGCATTGGACTCAAGAATAAAATAGTTTATTATTAACTAATTAGTTTAGATCTTGTTCCCTCACCTTTGCTTGATTTTAGATCCTCTTTCAAGCTTTAAGAATCAAGTAAATATCACTATTATATCACTAGAAGACGTAATCAAGTCGATAGAATTTAATTAGAATTAATTCTGATTTTAAAAAGCATGCTGTTAACTGGGGGTTAACGCCAGGGTCGGAGGTTCCATCGACCCTGGGTGCTACCACCCAGATTCTGGACTTCTCGAACACTAGGAGTCGATTGTTAGGGTCTGGTAGGGTCGATTGGCCATCGACCCCCGTGCGACCCCCCATTGGTTTAGTCGAATTTTCATCCTACAATCCATTCTTTCGTGTTTGGGTCCTATGACTTGCTTCTACAATCCATTCCATACATGTTCTATGGTTTAGAACTATAGTTTATTCACCTACATTGTTTTAATGATCTCCCCCATGATTTTCCATTGAAACCTAACCATGGGTTGATGATTTGGGTTTCTCCTAGATCATAGCCTCTTCACTATCTATTCTAAGGTCTATAGAATTACATGGAGATAGTATCCATACCTAAGAATTAGGCTTGTTTCTCTGAAGCCTTCTCTTTAATCTTCTTCTCCACTTTCCTTCTCTTCTCTTTATCTCCTCCTTCTCTTCTTTTTCTCTCAATCCAATTAGGGTTTTAAAAGGAGTGAAAGAGGCTTAGGGACGTCCTATATATAGAATAGAAACTCCCAAAATAAGTCTCATTGAGATTAAGAAAGAATCCCATTGAAATTTGGAAAGTTCCTAATTCACGGTTTCTGTCGACAGACTAGGGCTCGATGAGGGGGTCGAAGATCCCGTCGGCCCCTGGTTCTAAAATGTCTGAGCCCTGGTTAAAAACTCAGGGTCTAAATTTTATACTAGGAGGTCCGACCCTGCCTTGCTGGGTATGCGACCCTCCCCCTTATTTTAGTATTTTTGGGTCAGTTTAGTACCTGGGATCGTGATCTCCCTCACGCACTTGATCCATTTGGCTCGACCACGATGGGTAGACCTGGTTCAAGGTGGTAAGATCGGGTTAGTTTGATACGGGTCTTACAATTAATGTGTCTTTGGTTAGTATAGATATATTTTTGGTTACCCAACATGTATTTGATTATTTATTTTATGTCTTGAGTTATTTAGAGATAACAAGATTAATAATTATTTTATCACTGTTAGATTCTTAGTTTATTATTTATAAATACTTCCATTTATTTCTTATTATCTCTGATTATTTTCGGGGAATGTGTGTGTGATTTGATATGGTGGGTACGAACTATACGAGATCTTGGTTGAACAGTTAGTTTATTGACGGTTCATTACACTACTCTGGTTAGTCCAGAATTGGGGTATGACAATTTGGTATCTGAGCTCTCTTAGGTTCTATCCATTGACCTGACTACTTCCACATGAGTCGTGAACTGAGGTAGGAAATTAAAATTTATAATAAGAACACACTATAAGCATCTTGCTGTTTGAGACATAAACTAAGAAAGAGAATAATGCACTTATGTAAAGGAAAAACAAACTATATATATATATATCAAAGTACGATCCACAACCCAGACAGTTACTCTACAATATCAACATGAGAAAAATAAAGGGAGCAATCGTGGAGCAGGGGGCGCTGAAAAAGGAGGTTCCTTACGGTCTCCATCATAGGCTTCAGCATACACTCTCGTGACCAGGCTACCTGAGTTTGGATCGCTTGGAGACTAGCTGCCAGATCTGCTATCCGCTGGTCTGTAGAGCGATGAGCATCTAGGATCTCTCATATCCTCTGATCCGTAGCATGCTGGGCATCCTGAATCTCATGTAGTAACGCCATCATGCCATCTGATGGAGGACGCGAAGGGCCAGATGAATGAGAAGTCCAAAAAGGGTTGGCTGCTGTAAATGCTATGGTGATGGAGGAGGTGTCACACCCCAATTCTGGCTGAACCAGAAGTGTGAGTGAACCGTCTCTGAACTACGGCTTACACCAGGATCTCAATAGACCGTGTCAACAAATCATTCCAAGCAAACCAACCATAATCATAGAATAATAATTAGCAGTGGATTTAAATAAATAAATGAACTGTATTTTTTATTTGTAATTAAATAATTATCCAGTTATGCCATCATCCATAATCATAAATAATAATTTATTACATTGTCTATACCCAACTGAAAGAAAAAAATTAAATAAATAATCCCTGAACACACAGAAAGAGCACTCGCATGAGGCCTCATGCTCGTCCTCTATTGCATGTGTGTTAATAGCAGCTACTGTCCCGTACGCTGGGGCAGCCATAAAGTCTTCAATCGTATAACTTGCATCAAGATCTAAAAAAGAGAATATATATATTCGGATGAGCTCACAACTGAGCTCAGTAAAGTACAAGACCAATGTAACAAACAAAATGCATGAGATAACATTACAATTGGGTCAGGTATAACTTGCAAAATGCTATGGTAAGGTTTGGCGGCCATCGCACCTTCATGCACGAGAGTGTGAGCACACCCAACAGTCAGGCTTCAATCCATACTACTACTGTTGGTCCACATCACTCACTCTGGTATAGAGATAGATCTAGAGTCTGGCGGGTAGGCTGAGCCATCATCCCATGTCCTCCCCCTGATTCCCTACACCACACCAACACCTAAACCCCTTTTGGCAAGGGCTTGCAAGTGGGTTCCATTTCTAACCAATCTTATATGTCATTACAGTATCTATGGCCCTACCTAAGAATAGCTCCCTACGACATAGAGATAGGGTTCGAGTCTGGTGGGCAGGCGGAGCCACAATCCCATGTCCTCCCCCTGATACCCTATTTGCACCATGCCCACTAAGGTAGACGAAAATACAAAAAGGACTTAGTGTGAGGATATATCCAGGGCTTCACTCCCCTTCACATTTCACACACTAACGAAAAACAATCACATGCCTAAACAAACAACATCCTAGCATACGAATATGCATGAACAGATAATAAATTTTAAATAACTAGATGGCATGTAAAATGCACAAGCAACAACAATAATCATAGAAACAGATATGTTCACAATGGTTTACTATTATTTAGTTACTTAGGTTTTAGGGTCTTGTCCCTTACCTGACGCGTGATTGCAAGTTTGCTCTATGACACAGAGTCCACTCAAGCCGTCTACAGGTTGTAAGACCCGTATTGAACTAACCGGTCTTACCACCTTGTACCAGGTCTACCCATCATGGTCGAGCCAAATGGACCAAGTGTGTGAAGGAAATAGTGAGACCAGGTATTAAACTGACCAAAAAACAGTAAAATAGGGGGCAGGGTCGCATACCCAGATAGGCAGGGTCGCACCCCCCTCATTAGGAAGTCAGACCCCTAAAATTTTGATCGGGGGGTCAGACAATTTAGACCAGAGGGTCGACGGGATCTCCGACCCCCTCATCGACCCCCTCATTACCGACAGAAACCGTAAATAGGAAACTTTCCAAATTTTAAGGGGATTCTTTCCTAATCTCAATGGGACATATTTTGGGAGGTTCTCCTCTATAAATAGGACGTCCCTTGGCCTCTTTCACTCCTTTTGAAACCCTAAATGAAAGTGAGAGAAAGAGAAGAGAAGGAGAAGAAAAGGAAAGTTGGAGAAGAAGACTAAAGAGAAGAATTCAGAGAAACCTCTGAATCTCAGCAAACATAAGGTATGGGTATGTTTCCATTAATGATTTAAGACCTTAGAATAGTTCACGAAGAGGGTATGGTCTAGGAGAAACCCAAATCATCCATCCATGGGAGGATTTTGATGAAATCCATGGAGGAAATCATGGTAGGCAAAGTAAGGAAGAAACCTAGAGTTTTAAGCCATAGAACAAGCATATAATGGATTGTGGAAGTAAGCCATAGGACCCAAACATGAAAGAATGGACTGTAGGACGAAATTCTTAACTCAAACCATGGGGGGTCGCATGTGGGGTCGATTGAGAATCGACCCAACCAGACCACAGGATCGACCCCCAGCATTCGAGAAGTCTAGGGATGCGGTGGTCACACCGAGGGTCGATGGAACATCCGACCCTGGCATCGACCCTACCCCTGGGGGTCGCAGTAAATTGCTACCTTACCTGCAACCTGACCTGCGACCCTCGCTTAACAGCAAGCCTAAAATTGTTGGAATGACTTCTAATTAAAATCTATCAACTTGTTAGGTTCTTCTACTGATATAAAAGTGATTTTTAAAGCTTGGAAGAGGATCTACACTCAAGCAAAGGTGAGGGAACAAGACCTAAACTAATTGGCTAATAATAAACTATTTTATTTCTTGAGTCCAATGCCATGACTGATTCTATGCTTGTATGCTTGTAATGTGCATTCAACATGTCATCCAATATTTCTATTATTACTGTTCATGCATATTTACTACGTTGTTTATAACATGATGATGATGATGATGATAGGAATAGGCATGTGAATGTTTGTGTTTGGTTAGTTTACTTAATGCGGATAGGGGGTGGTATCAATCGGTATTTCAATGCCGTTTTCATTGGGTATATTATGCCATAGCTCTATACAAGTCTTGTCCACTGACATTGTCATATCGCCATTACCTTAGCAGAACTATTACATCGTAGAGTATCAGGGGAGGTGGTCTCATACCGTGTAGTCTTCGACTCTGCCGGGGGGCCTTATCTCTATCCCTATGGATGTATTGAGGGATGCTGGGGTGAGGCCTTGGATACACTGATTGACATTAGGATTTGTTAGTTGCGAGCTCAGTTTGCAAGCCTTCGCCAGCAGGGGCTTACGTGTTCGTATGAGGGAACCGGTACTGCCATGTCATTTTCATAGGGGTATATTGTGTCATAGTGGGTGCATGTGGGGTCGACAGTGCCGTTTTCATTGGGTGGTTTCACACACTCGTGTATAGAGGTGAGGCGGCCATCGAGTCTTTCTATAGCACATTGAAAACTTACATACCAGACCACAGATATAAAATGAATCATGCAGATGTTTGTTGCATTGTTTTGTTTGCTCACTAAGCCGTGTTGTGTGCTCACCCTTTCAACGTCGAATATTTTTAGTTGATGATGCAGGTACAACTGTGGAAGATTATATAAATGCTTCTGTGTATGGACACGTGGCTGCGATGGAGGCTGAAGACATAGTGGAGACGCATGACTCCTCATGCGAGTGCAACTCATGCATTTTTTATTAGATTTTTATTTGAACTATTAAGAAAATGTAATTGATATTTTACTTACTTATGTCTCAGTTGATACAACATAATTTGATACTTTATTTATGATTATCACAGTTAGATTCCTCAGTTCATTTAATATTAAGACTTCTGCTATTGTGTATTTATTCTGATTATGATTGTGGAGGTGTATGGTTTAGTTTACAAGGACACAGCCTATTAGAGATCCTGGTTGAACCGTTGGTTTATTTGCGGTTCATCACACTGTTCTGAATAGTACGGAATTGGGGTGTGACAACTTGGTATCAAAGCTCTCAGACCCTGTCTTTTAAACCAGTATACTACCACAAAAGTTTGTGAACTAAGATAGGATAAAAATTTAAAAGCTGTAATAATAACACACTATAAGCATCTATATTGTTTGAGACAAAAATTGAAAGAAAATAATACATCTATTAAATGAGAAACAAATTTATATACACTCGAAGGAAGAACAAACGTATATATACAAATCTGAAGCAGAGTACAGTCTACAACCCAGACAGTTACTCTGAAGTACAAAAAGAAAAATAAAAGAAAATACATCAGGAAGCTGCAGGTGATGGGGGAGGCGATGCCTCGCGGTCTCTGTCATATTCTCAGCATAGACTCTAGTTAACCAAGCTATCTGAGTCTGGGTTGTCTGAAGACTAGCTGTGAGATCAGCCACCCGCTGATCAGTCACGTGCTGAGCATCTAGAAGCTCTCCCACCCTTAGATCCGACATGCGCTGAGCATCTAGAAGCTCTCCCATCCTCAGATCAGACATGCACTGAGCCTCTCTAATCTCATGCAGTATCCCCATCATGTTATCAGAAGGTGGGTTTGAAGGACCATCTGCATGTGAAGGACCAGCTGCATAAGAAGGACCAGCTGCAGTAGTATGTGTAAGTGATGGAGGAGGTATGGAATCCACATTTATGTATAAACGATCATCATCACCCCCATGAACCCCTGCTCCAGCGGCTGCTACTGCTGCCTCAGCGTCAGCCATCTCCACTCGAGTACACGGACGCACCAGAGCGTTCCTCTCATCGTCGCTGACCTGAGCATCCCGTATGCCCATCTTACAGATGGCCTCCCAATCTAGAGGTGATGAGAAGGATTTCTCCTGAATCCTCTCATCCACCAAATCAACACCCAGGCAGGTAAGCAGTGTAGTGATCATGCGTCCATAAGGCAGGTTACCAGCATGACCGGGCAATGTGGCACTGATCATCGTGTGCATAATGATATAAGGGAGGTAGACAGGCTGCCTAGTGCAGATACAGTACAGCAAGAACTGGGTCAACTAGGAGATCCTCTCGTAGTGCCCACTCTGAGGTATCAGGTTGTGCTAAATAATGTTACAGTACACCCGAGGCTCTGGACGTAGGTAGATCACTTTCATCTCCCAGCGATCCTCTTTGATTATCTGACGGTCAATCTCAGCCCTCATCTCCAATGAAAAGAACTGGGGCTCTCCGAGAGCACAGAATACCAAGTGGTCGTCGTATGAAATGCCCAACAAGTTTGCTAGCTGCTAATAATAAAAGGAAATCTCGACTCCCTTGACGTAGCTAGTGATCCTGAGCTATCTACCCCTCTCAGTATCATTGTAATCCCCCACCACTTGGAGATTACAATAAAACTGTCTCACCAAATCTGGACGAGTACAGGCATCGTAAGTGATCACAGGAAGCCAGCCCTTGTCACCAAAAGCCCTCTCCACATCAAACAATGCCAGACTAGCGAAGTCCACCCGATGAGCTCCCTTTACCTTCTTACGAGCGTAGAGGGCATAGTGTGTCTCAGCCTCGTTAGAACGGAAGCGGACTGGGTCATGAACCCTGGGTACTTTTGTACGAGCCATACTATCTGCAAAAACAAAGAAAAATAGATACTGGCTTAGTAAAGATGAAAAAACTGAAAATTTCGACATTATAACGACATAAATTGGTCAAAAGCCTCATTTTTCACCCATACACGTGGGCAGGAGGACTTATATAGATTCTAAACGATCCTGTAAGACTCATACAGTTGGAAATTTTATCTAAAGAGATTAAATTTGAAGAAATTTCAAGAAATTCAAAAATATCAACAAATTAGGGCAAAAATGAGAAATTTCAAGTTTCTCGATAACCAACCGATGAAACTCAAATATTTTTGAGGGCTTTCATCCATTGAGTCACCAACAACAAAAGCCCCCAATAAAAATCAAATTTTTACGGTTGAAAAAAGTTTAATTTGAAGAAAATGATATAGACGAGTAAAAACCTAGTTAAGAAACCCCAAAAACATGAAACCGTAGAGAACATACCTGTAGACGAGGAGTAGACGTCGAAAAGAGAAGCAAAAATCACCAATGGGTTGGAGTTGTCACTATAGCAACTCAGAGGAACGAGCCGAGTCGGAAAGGAGGAGAAAGAATGAGAAATGGATTCAAAATCGGGATTTAAAAACCTGATTTTAGTCCGAGGGTCGGAGAATTCGACCAAAACATCCGATCCTCCCTCCGACCCCTCATCGACCCTCGGCTCTCGATGATCTAACAGAGAACCAGGGGTCGATCCCAGGTTCGGACATCCATCGACCCCCTCATCGACCCTCGGCTCTCGGTAAGTATAAGTGATTCTCAGGGTTGCATACCCTAGGGTCGGACATCCATCGACCCCCACCATCGACCTTGCGATGAAAAATACAGTATTTTTGACCGAATGATCTGAAAATTTTGAAAATATCATTGATTAGTGGATTTAAATATGAGAATGAAGTATATAATGATTGCCTCACGTATTCTATGATTTTCAGGCATCACCACTACCAAAACAGATAATGGCTGGACGTAGAGTGACCAGACAAAGCCGTAACTCTATTCCAGCACCACCACCTGTAGAGGAAAACAGCCATATACCCCCTGAAACACAGGAGAATCTGAGCACGGCACCGTCCGTAGTTAATGGGCAGGAAAATCCTACAAATCAGGCAGTGCCACCTACAGACCTGGCTATAGCCGTAATGAATTTGGCCCAACAGCTGTAGCAAATACAACAGGTACAAGCTACTATGCAAGTTGCCATAGGCATGGCTTTTGCAGCTGCACAGACGACCCCGATGCCAGCAGGATAGGCAAGCACAGTACTAGGGGGAAGTAACATAGTACCACACGCACCTCAAACTCCCATCATGCAGGCTCAAGTACAAAACCCTGAAGTAGCTCCTGGTGGATATCAAGACCAACCACCTATGTATGGGGCTTATGTTCCGCATCAACTAGACCACTCCAGACTGGTGGAGTATTTTCTGAAGATGAAGCCCAAGGAGTATAGTGGTAATCCAGCTGATCCGTTGTGGCCAGCACACTGGATCGATGAGATGGAGAGAAACTTCACGATGATGACGGTGAATGAGGAAGAGAAAGTATTGTGTGCAACATTTATGCTGAAAAGAGATGCACACCACTGGTGGAAGTCCACACAGACGTATCTGATGACAAAGCAAACCCAATTGACTTGGGATATATATAAGGAGGCATTCTTTGAGAAGTATTTTTCTAAGAGTTTCAGAGATTCCATGGAGAATGAGTTCCTGAGTTTATATCAGGGACAGGTGACTGTCGATGCTTATCAACAGCGTTATGAGGAGCTGTTTTCTTTTGTACCAGTCAGTATGCAAGTAGAAGATACAAAGACCCGAAGGTTGGTCATGGGACTTAGGGGAAGCATACGTGAAGATGTTCTGAGACTTCAAAAGAAAATCTACAACGAAGCTGTACAAATTGCTCGAGTGATAGAGTCGAGCCAGAAAGAGAGCTACTTTGCTCAAAATAGAGGAATCAAAAGGCCAAATGGAAATTCTTACAACGGAGGGAACACCAAGACATTCAAACCCTTCCGTACTCAAGGCTTTAATGCTGCAGCCAAGACTACTTCAGCAGCTCCACTGCAACCAAAGCAAAATGGGGAAGGAATAATATGCTTTAACTGCAATCAAGTAGGACATGTCGCAAGAGAGTGTACTAAGCCCAAAAAGCAACTACATCAAGGAAGAGTTTATGCTGTTACATCTAAGGATGCTGTCGCATCGCCTGATGTGGTCACAGGTATGACCTGAATTGTAAAACCCGTGTCAATCTATCCCGGTCTTACCACCTTGAACCAGGTTTACCCATTATGGTCGAGTCAAATGGACCAAGGGCATGAAGGAGATCGAGATCCTAGGTATCAAATCGACCCAAAAACACTAATTTTGAGGGGAGGGTCGCATACCCAGCTAATCAGGGTCGGACCTCCCAAAGCAGAAAGTCAGACCCTCAATTTTGAAGGGAGGGTCGGACATCTTAAGCCCTAGGGTCGACGGGATCATCGACCCTCCCATCGACCCTCGGATTCTGCCGAAATAGAAATTAAGAAGTTTCCTAATTTTTGATTGGGATTCTTTCCTAATCTCAGAGGGACTTATTTTAGGATGTTCCTACTCTATTTAAAGGACGTCCCTAAGCCACTTTCACTCCTTTCACAACCCTAATTGAATTGAGAGAAAGAGAGGAGAAGGAAAGAGGAAGAAGAAAGGGAAGGAAGAGAAATTAAGCCAAAATAGAAGAGTTGCAGAGAAAGATTATTCTTCTCAGGTATGGATACTAATTCCATGAGTTTCTACAGACTTTAGGTTAGTTAATGTTGAGAGTGTGATCTCGGAGAAACCCAAACCATCAATCTATGGTTAGGTTTTCATGGAAAACCATAGGAAAGTGCATGAAAGCAATCTAGGTGGGTTATACATGGTTTCAGACCATGGAATGAATGTAGAATGGAATGTAGGAACAAGCCATAGGATTCCAAGCACGAAGAATGGATTAAAAGAGGGAACTGGACCAAAGTGCACCGAGGGTCGCACCGAGGGTCGATGACCATCCGACCCTAGGTGTTCCTGACCATCGACCCTCAGTGTTCGGGAAGTTCAGAGTTAAGGGAGGGTCGCACCCAGGGTCGATCCTGACTCCGACCCTACCTCCGACCCTCTGTTAACAGAGTAGTTTTTTAATTTTGAATAAATTCTAATTAAATTCTATCGACTTTGTTAGGTCTTCTAGCAATACAATAACAATATAAAGGTGATTCTAAAGCTTGGAAAAGTATCTATTAGCAAGCTAAGGTGAGGAACCAGAACTCCAAACTAAATTGGTTGATAACAAAAACTGCTTTCTATTTCTTTAGTCCTATGCTATGCTTAATTCTATGCGAATATGTTTATAATGTGCATACAGCATACCATCCAATATTTCTATTACTTGTTCATCCATATTTACTTTATTGTTTATAACATGATGATGATGATGATGATAGGAATAGGCATTTGCTTGTATGTATGTGGATGATGTACTTGATGCGAGCGAGTATCAGGGGAGGTGTGATGAGAACGTCAATAAACGTTAAGCTTTGGCGGGTCTCAGCACTTTAGCTCTATCTCTAACTCAAGTCTTGTGCATTAGCATCATCGTATCGCCATTACTTTAGCAGAACTATTATGTCATAGAGTATCAGGGGAGGTGGTCTCGGTCCTTGTAGTCTCTAACTCTATCGGGGGGCCTAAGCTCTATCTTTATGGACATTCTGAGGGATGCTGGGGTGAGGCCTTGATACACTGTTTGGCATTAGGATTGGTTAGTTGCGAGCCTAGTTTGCAGCCCTCGCCAACAGGGGTTTACGTGTTGGTATGGCACTATATAGCAATAAACGTAACCTTTGTTATATAATGTTCATGATTGGGTGCATGTGAGTTGACGATAAACGTGATCTTCGGGTAACATCACACACTCGTGTATAGAGACGGGGTCAATAAACGCGACCTTTGGCTACCTAAACCTTTCTACTGCATACTGTAAACTTTAAACCGGACCAAAGATATAAATTGATTTGCATGCATATGTATTGTTGCATTGTTTTGGCTACTCACTGAGCCGTGATGTGTGCTCACCCCTCGACGTCGAATATTTTTAGTTGATGATGCAGGTTATACCGTTGAAGACTATGTGAATGCGTCTGCGTACGAGAACGTGGCAGCGGTGGAAGCTGAAGCTGAAGTGGATACACACGACTCCTCTTGCGAGTGCAACTCGTGTGTATTTGATTAGATATTTTATAGGTTTCTTTATTGGATTTATTAAGACATGTATTTGGTATTTAAATATTTATGTCTCAGTTGAAAACAGAATAATTTGCTATTAAATTAATGATATCATCTTAGTTTCTCAGTTCATGTTATTATAAGACTTCCGCTATTGTGTATTTACTCTGATTATGATTACGGATGTGTGTAAGTTTAGATAACGCGGGGATAGCCTATTTGAGATCCTGGTTAAACCGTTGGTTTGCTAGCGGTTCATCACACCATTCTGAATAGTGCGGAATTGGGGTGTGACATGAATCTTGTCATTTTGTGTTACATTATGTGAACATGTAGACTAAATCAAAACAAATCACAGGTATCGTACCTATTAATGGCATTCCCGCCAGAGTACTCTTTGATTCAGGAGCTACTCATTCTTTTATATCTGTGTCATTTGGAAAGAAGCTAAATCTACCCCTCAAATCCTTAGACTATAAACTGCTTGTACGATTACCTATGGGATTAGAAGTGGAATTAGAAAAAGGTTATGGACCATGTCCAGTTCTTATTGACTAAAAGACTTTGGATGCAACCTTGATTCAACTTGAGATGGCAGACTTTGACGTCATCTTGGGAATGGACTGGTTAGCTTGGCATTCTGTAAACCTATTGTGTGCCGAAAAGAAGCTGACATTTAAAGACAAGGAAGGAGCAGAGTTCAGTTTTGCGGGAACCAAACTTCCCCGTAAACGAAAGCTCATACTTTTTGGATTAAAGGCTAGGAAGTGCCTTGAGAAAGGAGCAGTTGCGTATCTAGTATTTGTGGTCGATCCTACCAAAGAAGCACCATGAATGGAGGATATTGATGTCGTGCGTGACTATCCATATGTATTTCCTGAAGAACTTCCAGGACTACTGTAAGACCCGTGTCAATCTAACCCGGTCTTACCACCTTGAACCAGGTTTACCCATCATGGTCGAGTCAAATGGACCAAGGGCGTGAAGGAGATCGAGATCCCAGGTATCAAATCGACCCAAAAACACTTAAAATAGGGGAAGGGTCACAGACCCAGCTAAGCAGGGTCAGACCTCCCAAAACAGAAAGTCAGACCCTCAGTTTTGAAGGGAGGGTCGGACAGCTTAGAACCCTAGGGTCGACGGGATCATCGACCCTCGGTTACAGTAGGAAATAGAATTAGAAAATTTCCTAATTTTCGATTGGGATTCTTTCCTAATCTCAAAAGGACTTATTTTAGGATGTTCCTACTCTATTTAAAGGACGTCCCTAAGCCACTTTCACTCCTTTCACAACCCTAATTGAATTGAGAGAAAGAGAAGAGAAGGAAAAGAAGAAGAAGAGGAACAAGGAAGAGAATTAAGCCAAAAGAGAAGAGTTGCAGAGAAGGATTATTCTTCTCAGGTATGGATACTAATTCCATGAGTTTCTACAGACCTTAGGTTAGTTATTGGTGAGAGTCTGATCTCGGAGAAACCCAAACCATCAATCTATGGTTAGGTTTTCATGGAAAACCATAGAAGAATGCATGAAAGCTATTTAGGTAGATGATTCATGGTTCTAGACCATGGAATGAATGTTGAATGGAATGTAGAAGCAAGCCATAGGACCCAAACACGAAGAATGGATTAAAAAGAGGGGATTGGACCAAAGTGCACCGAGGGTCGATGACCATCCGACCCTAGGTGATTTTGACCATCGACCCTCAGTGTTTGGGAAGTTCAGAGTTAAGGGAGGGTCGCACCCAGGGTCGATCAGGACTCCGACCCTACCTCCGACCCTCAGTTAACAAAGTGGTTTTTAAATCTGGAATTAATTCTAATTAAATTCTATCGACTTTGTTAGGTCTTTTAGCAATATAATAATATTGTAAAGGTCATTCTAAAGCTTGGAAAAGTATCTTTTAGCAAGCTAAGGTGAGGAACCAGAACTCCAAACTAATTGGTTAATAACAAAACTATTTTCTATTTTCTTGAGTCCTATGCCATGCTTGATTCTATGCGAATATGTTTGTAATGAGCATACTGCATGCCATCCAATATTTCTATTACTTGTTCATGCATATTTACTTTATTGTTTATAACATGATGATGATGATGATGATAGGAATAGGCATGTGCTTGTATGTGTGTGGTTGATGTACTTGATGCGAGCGAGTATCAGGGGGGGTGTGATGAGAATGTCAATAAACGTTAACCTTTGGCGGGTCTCAGCACTTTAGCTCTATCTCTAACTCAAGTCTTGTGCATTGGCATCGTCGTATCGCCATTACTTTAGCAGAACTATTATGTCGTAGAGTATCAGGGGAGGTGGTCTCGGTCCTTGTAGTCTCTGACTCTACCGGGGGGCCTTAGCTCTATCTCTATGGACATTCTGAGGGATGTTGGGGTGAGGCCTTGGATACACTTTTGGCATTAGGATTGGTTAGTTGCGAGCCCAGTTTGCAGCCCTCGCCAACAGGGGCTTACGTGTTGGTATGGCAATATATAGCAATAAACGTTAACCTTGTTATATATTGTTCATGGTTGGGTGCATGTGAGTCGACGATAAACGTGATCTTCGGGTGACGTCACACACTTGTGTATAGAGGCGGGGTCAATAAACGCGACCTTTGACTACCTAAAACTTTCTATTGCATACTGCAAACTTTAAACCGGACCAAAGATATAAATTGATTGCATGCATATGTATTGTTGCATTGTTTTGGCTACTCACTGAGCCATGATGTGTGCTCACCCCTCGACGTCGAATATTTTTAGTTAATGATGCAGGTTATACCATTGAAGATTATATGAATGCGTCTGCGTACGGGAACGTGGCAGCAATGGAAGCTGGAGCTGAAGTGGGTACACACGACTCCTCTTGCGAGTGCAACTCGTGTGTATTTGATTAGATATTTTATAGCTTTCTTTATTTGGATTTATTAAGACATGTATTTGGTATTTAAATATTTATGTCTCAGTTGAAACAGAATAAATTGTTATTTAAATTTTAATATCACATAGATTCTCAGTTCTTCTTATTACAAGACTTCCGCTATTGTGTATTTACTCTGATTATGATTACGGATGTGTGTAAGTTTAGATAACGCAGGGATAGCCTATTTGTGATCCTGGTTGAACCGTTGGTTTATTAGCGGTTCATCACACCATTCTGAATAGTGCAGAATTGGGGTGTGACAACTTGGTATCAGAGCATCTCAGGCCTTTCCCGGTGAACTAACATACATTCAAGACAATTGTGAACTGAGATAGGATAAAAATAAAAACAGTAATATTAACACATTATAAGCACCAGTGATGATTGAGACCAAATTTAAAAAGTGAATAATGCATCTATTAAAGGGGAAACAAGTTTACATACAATGAGAGCGAAACAAAATCTATATATATAACTAAAGCAGAGTACAGTCCACAACCCGGACAATTACTCTGTAGTACAAGGAAAATAAAGTACACTCAGGAAGCTGGAGGCGAAGGAGGAGGCGACGCCTTACGGTCTCTGTCGTAGTCCTCGGCATAGACTCTAGTCAACCATGCCACCTGAGTCTGAGTCGCCTACAGACTAGCTGTGAGATCAGCCACCCGCTGATCAGTCCGGCGCTGGGCGTCTAGAAGCTCCCCTATCCTCAGATCCGATGCGCGCTGAGCCTCTCTAATCTCGTGAAACATACTCAGCACGTCATCAGCAGGTGGGCGTGAAGGACCAGCCACATGAGAAGGACCGGTCTCCGGTACAGGATCCACCGCAGAAGAAGTACCAACACCAGCCGCATGCATAGGTGAAGGCGGTGGTATCGCGTCAACATCCATATACATATGGTCATCATCGTCGACGGGATCCACATGAGCTCTAGCAGCGGCAGCAGTAGCCTCAGCATCAGCCATCTCGATACGAGTGTGAGGGCGCACCATCGCGTTCCTCTCCGCATCACTAACCTGGGCATCGCGCATACCCATCTTGCAGATAGCCTCCCAATCTAGAGGCGACGAGAAGGTCTTCTCCTGGATCTTCTCATCTACCAGGTCAACCCCCAGACGGGTCAGTAGCACTGTAATCATGCGTCCATAGGGTAGATTACCCCTATGACCGAACAATGTAGCACTAATCATGGTCCGCATGATGATGTATGGAAGGCAGACTGGCTGTCTGGTGCAGATGCTATATATCAAGAACTGGGTCAGCTGAGAAACCCTCCCATAGTGCCCACTCTACGGGATCAGATTATGCTGGATAATCTTACAGAAGACCCATGGAACTGGACGCAGATAACAAGCTCTCATCTGCCAAGAGATTACAATAGAACTGGCGCACTAAATCCGGACATGTGCACGCGTCGTAGGTGATGACAGGGAGCCACCCCATATCACCAAATGCCCTCTCTACGTTGAACAAGGCTAGCTCAGCCAAGTTCACCATACGACCACCTTCCATTTTCTTACGGGCATAATCGCCATACTGTGCCTCGGCTTCATTAGAACGGAAGCGAAGTGGATCACACACTCTGGGTATCTTGGTACGAGCCATGGTATCTGCAGATAAGAAAGAGAAAGGGAGACAAGGGGTTAATAGGATAAAAATTCAAAATTTGATTTAATAACGACGTAAGTTGACTATAAAGCCCCATTTCTCACCATACAAGTGGGCATGAGAACTTACGTAGGTTTAAACATACCCTACAACCCACATGCAGTAGGAAATTTTAACTGACGATGTCCAATTTGAAGAAATTCAAGAAAAATAAAAAATTTCGACAAATTAGGGCAAAAAGGGAAAAATTCAAGTTTCTCGATAACCAACCGATGAAACTCAAAATTTTTTGAGGGCTTTCATTCCTCGAGACACCAATAACAAAACCCCCAATAAAAATCAAATTTTTACGATTGGAAAAAGTTTAATTTAAAAATTCAAGTTAAATGAACAAAAACCTAGAAAAGAAAACCTAAAAATAGGTAAAAATGAGAGAACATACCTGTATGGATGACGTAGACGTCGAAACCCGGAGTCAAACCGATAAAAAACAGTGGAGTAGCACTGTAGAAACTCAGAGGAGAGAGATGAGTCGAAACGGGAGGAAATAATAAGAAATGACCCAAAATCGGATCTTAAAAATCTGATTTTTAGTCTGAGGGTCGGATAATTCGACTAGAACAATCGACCCTCGAATCGACCCTCCCGTCGACCCTCGGCTCTCGGGAATCTGACAGAAAACTAAGGATCGGAACTAAGGGTCAGACACCCATCGACCCTCGCATCGACCCTCAGCTCTCGGGAAGAACAGGTCATTCCTAGGGTCGGATACCAAGGGTCGGACATACCATCGACCCTCACCATCGACCCTGCATAGAAAAGACAGTATTTTTCTTTAAAAATGAGCTAGAAATTGAAATTTTATATCAGTTAGCGTGCCTACGTGAAGTATAAATGACTTCTCACCTATTTTGATAATTTTTAGGCACCACCAATCACAGAAAGGAATTATGTCTGGACGTAGAGTGACCCGACAGACCCGGAATGCAGTTCCACCACTACCACCCGTGGAGGAGACTAGTCAGGAAAATAATTATGCACCGGGTAATCTAGAACAGGCAAACCCTACAAATTTGCCACCTCCACCACCAAAGCTAACAACCGTGGTGATGAATCTGGCTCAGCAGCTGCAGCAGATGCAACACGCACAGGCTCAGATGCAAGTTGCCATGGGCATTATGTTTCAAGCCACTCAGGCTGCACCCATGCACACAGGACAAGCCAGTGCAGCACCGGTAGGTAACCACCCAGCTCCTCAGACACCTCAACAACCTACTGCACAGATTCCAGTGCAGGTTCCGGAAGCAGCTCAAGGTAATTACCAGTATCCACCCCTTATGTTTGGGATAAATCCCCAAAATCAGTTGGACCACTCTCGACTAGTGGAGAGATTCTTGAAGATGAAACCCAAGGAATTCAACGACAAACCGTCTGATCCATTGTGGCCAGCACACTGGATAGACGAGATGGAGAGAAATATCCTCATGATGACTATCACAGAGGAAGAGAAAGTATTATGTGCCACATTCATGATCAAGGGCGACGCACATCATTGGTGGAAATCCACGAAGGCATATCTACTGACCAAGCACGCCCTACTAACTTGGGCTATATATAAAGAAGCCTTCTTTGAGAAATATTTTCCACGGAGCTTCGAGATTCTATGGAAAAAGAGTTCCCGAGTTTATATCGTGGGACGATGGCTGTGGACGCATATCAACAACGCTACGAAGAGCTGTTTTTCTTTGCACCAATTAGCATGCAAGAAGAAGACACCAAAACCCATAGGTTCGTCACGGACCGAGAGGAAACATCGGAGAACATGTTCCGGGCTTAGAAAAGAAAATTTATAATGAAGCCGTCCAGATTGCTCGAGTTATTGAATCGAGCCGTAAGGAGAGTTATTTTACTCGAACAGAGGCATCAAAAGGCCAGCCGAAAATTCTTACAACGGAGGCAATAACAGGACATATAAGCCTTTCCGTCCTCAGAATTTTACTGCTGCAACCAAGACTACTTCAGCAGCTCAACCTCAGCCAAAGCCAAATTCTAAAGGCCCGAAGTGTTTTAACTGCAACCAAGCGGGACATATGGCAAGGGAGTGCCCAAAGCCCAAGAAGCAGTTACATCAGGGACGGGTATATGTTGTTACATCCGAGGATGCTGCCGCATCACCCGATGTGGTCACAGGTATGACTAAAACTTTTTAAGTTGTATTTATATTGTATGAGCATGTAGACTAAGTAAAAATAAATCACAGGTATTGTACCTATAAATGGCATGCCCGCCGAGTACTCTTTGATTCCGGAGCTACTCATTCCTTTATATCTATGGCATTTGGAAAGAAGATAAATTTACCCATCAAAACATTAGACTACAAATTACTTGTACGATCACCGATGGGGTTAGAAGTGGAATTAGAGAAAGGTTATGGACCATGTCCAGTTCTCATTGGAGAGAAGACCTTAGATGCAACCTTGATACAACTTGAGATGGCAGACTTTGATGTCATCTTGGGAATGGACTGGTTAGTTCGGCATTCTGCAAATCTATTATGCACCGAAAAGAAGCTAACGTTCAAAGACAAAGAAAGAGCAGAATTCAATTTCTCGGGAACCAAATTTCCTCGGAGACGCAAGCTCATACTTTCAGCACTAAAGGCTAAGAAGTGCCTTGAGAAGGGGGCAATCGGGTATCTAGTATCAGTGGTCAACCTAACCAAGGAAGCACCACGAATGGAAGACATTGACGTCGTGCGATACTACCCTGGTTATATTCGACCCAAGATATCTCCATGGGGGGCACCGGTGTTGTTCGTAAAGAAGAAGGATGGTAGCGTTCGATTATGCATCGACTATCGGGAGTTGAATAAACCGACAATCAAGAATCGATATCCACTACCTCGGATCGATGACTTGTTCGATCGGTTACAAGGAGCAAAAGTATTTTCTAAGATCGACCTTCGATCAGGCTATCATCAGCTGAGATCAAAGAAGGTGATATTCCAAAGACAACATTCAGGACCAGATATGGACATTATGAATTTTTGGTTATGTCTTTCGGATTAACGAATGCACCGGCAACGTTCATGGAACTTATGAACAGAGTTTTCCACGATATGTTGGATACATCAGTTATAGTATTTATTGATGATATATTGGTATACTCCAAGGACAAGGAAACCCATATCAAGAACCTAAATGCAGCCCTACAGCGTTTAAAGAAAGAGAAGTTATATGCCAAATTTTCAAAGTGCGAGTTTTGGCTAAGTGAAGTCGCCTTCCTAGGCCATGTAGTATCCGCTGCAGGAATCAAAGTGGACCCCAACAAGATCGAGGCTATTGTGAAGTGGGAAGCACCAAAGAGCGTTTCAGAAATTAGAAGTTTTCTGGGTCTAGCTGGTTATTATCGGAGATTCGTAGAAGACTATTCTCGGATTGCCGTACCTCTCACCAGTTTGACTAAGAAAGGTGAAAAGTTTGTGTGGACGGATAAATGTGAGAAGAGCTTCCAGACATTGAAGTCCAGATTGATATCCGCCCCGATTTTGACTATTCCTATTCCAGGACAAACGTTTACCTTATACACTGATGCGTCGGGATTGGGATTAGGATGTATGCTTATGCAAGGAGAGCAAGTAATTGCCTATGCCTCGAGACAGTTGAAGGTACATGAGAAAAATTACCCCACTCATGATTTGGAGTTAGCGGCAGTAGTACATGCTGTCAAGATATGGAGACATTACTTATACGGAGAGAAATTCCAGATTAAGTCGGACCATAAAAGTCTTACTTATCTATTTAATCAAAAGGAGTTGAATATGAGACAAAAAAGATGGCTGGAACTATTGAAAGACTATGATTGTGATATCCGAAGATCATCCGGGAAAAGCGAACGTAGTAGCGGATGCATTAAGCAGAAAGGCAATGATAAAATCGCAAGGAGAAGTTAGCACGACTACAGCAATGTGTACTACCGGAAGGGTATTCAATCACGGCAACGAGCAGTATGTGATAGATACAACGGATGGATCAGCCAACCAAGGGTTTATTCATCGGTTTTCGAATATGTTCGCGGAATTGAAGATTATACCGGATATAGTGGATGAAGTGAAAACAGCTATCAAAGCAGATACTTATCTGAGAACAATACAAGAAGATATTGAGAAAGGTAGGACCAACCCTGAGTTCACCTTGGATGACGAGAAGGTACTGAAATACAAAGGAAGAATATGTGTACCTGAAACAGAAAGTGTAGACATTAGACACCGACTGATGAAGGAAGCCCACACCACCATCTATTCGATACATCCTTGAAGTACAAAAATGTATCATGACCTAAAGAAACTATATTGGTGGAGGGGAATGAAAGCGGATGTAGCCAAGTTCGTGGTCTCAATGCCTAAATTGTCGAAAAGTAAAGGCTGAACGACAAAGACCCGCAGGACTGTTACAGCCATTACCGGAACCAGCATGGAAATGAGACTGCATCACTATGGACTTCGTCACGGGACTACCACTGACTCCTCGAGTAGTTGACGCAAATTGGGTGATTGTGGACCATCTGACTAAAACAGCTTGCTTCATACCTATACGACCTCAGTATACACTGGAAAGGTTTGCGAAGCTGTATGTGGATAATATTGTTCGGTTACACGGTGTACCAGAAAGCATTGTGTCTGGTAGAGATCCACGATTTACTTCCAAGTTCTGGGAGGGATTGCAAAAGGCTATGGGTACAACATTAAAGTTCAGTACTACATTCCACCCACAGATAGATGGACAATCGGAGCGTACAATCTATATTCTAAAAGATATGCTACGAGCATGTGTAATTGATTTCAAAGGATCATGGGACGAAAAGTTACCATTGATCGAGTTCGCTTATAACAATAGCTATCAGGCTACTATACAGATGTCACCTTATGAAGCACTGTATGGCAGGAAGTGTCGAACTCCCTTGTTTTGGAATGAAGATGGAGAATGTAGTATTGTTGGACCGGAATTTATTGAAGAGACTTGCCGAGTGGTCGATATTATCAAGGAAAGAGTAAGAACAGCTCAAAACCTTCAGAAGTAATATGCAGACACTCGACGAAGAGATCTGGAGTTCGCCGTAGGTGATAAAGTATTTTTGAAGGTGTCGCCTATGCGAGGATTGAAGAGGTTCGGACATAAAGGGAAACTAAGTCCAAGATATGTCGGGCCATATGAAATTCTAGCTAAGCATGGAAAAGTGGCTTATCAGTTAGCACTACCACCATCTATGAGATATCTACTATGTTAAGGTCACATGGAAAAGTAGAGACATGGAAGAGATTACATGGGAAGAAGAGAATGCTATGCGAAAGCAATACCCTCACTTATTTGATGCAGAAGGTACGTACAATTTCGAGGATGAAATTTTTATAAGTTGGGGGGAGTTGTAAGACCCGTGTCAATCTAACCCGGTCTTACCACCTTAAACCAGGTTTACCCATCATGGTCGAGTCAAATGGACCAAGGGCATGAAGGAGATCGAGATCCCGTGTATCAAATCGACCCAAAAACACTTAAAATAGGGAAGGGTCGCATACCCGGCTAAGCGGGTCGGACCTCCCAAAACAGAAAAGTCGACCCTCGCTTTGAAGGGAGGGTCGGACAGCTTAGAACCCTAGGGTCGACGGGATCATCGACCCTCCCATCGACCCCCGGTTACCGTGGGAAATAGAATTAGGAAATTTCCAAATTTTTTATTGGGATTCCTTCCTAATCTCAAAGGGACTTATTTTAGGATGTTCCTACCCTATTTAAAGGACGTCCCTAAGCCACTTTCACTCCTCTTACAACCCTAATTGAATTGAGAGAAAGAGAAGAGAAGGAGAAGAGGAAGAAGAGAAACAAGGAAGAGAATTTAGCCAAAAGAGAAGATTTGCAGAGAAAGGAGTATTCTTCTCAGGTATGGATACTAATTCCATGAGTTTCTACAGACCTTAGGTTAGTTATTGGTGAGAGTGTGATCTCGGAGAAACCCAAACCATCAATCTATGGTTAGGTTTTCATGGAAAACCATAGAAGAATGCATGAAAGCTATTTAGGTGGATGATTCATGGTTCTAGACCATGGAATGAATGTTGAATGGAATGTAGAAGCAAGCCATAGGACCCAAACACGAAGAATGGATTAAAAAAAAGGGAATTGGACCAAAGTGCACAGGGTCGCACCAAGGGTCGATGACCATCCGACCCTAGGTGATTCCGACCATCGACCCTCGGTGTTCGGGAAGTTCGGAGTTAAGGGTGGGTCGCACCCGTGGTCGATCAAGACTCGACCCTACCTCCGACCCCCTCGGTTAACAGAATGGTTTTTAAATCTGGAATTAATTCTAATTAAATTCTATCGACTTTGTTAGGTCTTCTAGCAATATAATAACAATATAAAGGTGATTCTAAAGCTTGGAAAAGTATCTATTAGCAAGCTAAGGTGAGGAACTAGAACTCCAAACTAATTGGTTAATAACAAAACTGTTTTCTATTTTCTTGAGTCCTATGCCATGCTTGATTCTATGCGAATATGTTTGTAATGTGCATACAACATGCCATCCAATATTTCTATTACTTGTTCATGCATATTTACTTTATTGTTTATAACATGATGATGATGATGATGATAGGAATAGGCATGTGCTTGTATGTGTGTGGTTGATGTACTTGATGCGAGCGAGTATCAGGGGGGTGTGATGAGAACGTCAATAAACGTTAACCTTTGGCGGGTCTCAACACTTTAGCTCTATCTCTAACTCAAGTCTTGTGCATTGGCATCGTCGGATCGCCATTACTTTAGCGGAACTATTATGTCGTAGAGTATCAGGGGAGGTGGTCTCGGTCCTTGTCGTCTCTGACTCTACCGGGGGCCTTAGCTCTATCTCTATGGACATTCTGAGGGATGCTGGGGTGAGGCCTTGGATACACTTTTGGCATTAGGATTGGTTAGTTGCGAGCCAGTTTGCAGCCCTCGCCAACAGGGGCTTACGTGTTGGTATGGCAATATATAGCAATAAACGTTAATCTTTGTTATATAATGTTCATGGTGGGGTGCATGTGAGTCGACGATAAACGTGATCTTCGGGTGATGTCACACACTTGTGTATAGAGGCGGGGTCAATAAACGCGACCTTTGACTACCTAAACCTTTCTATTGCATACTGCAAACTTTAAACCGGACCAAAGATATAAATTGATTGCATGCATATGTATTGTTGCATTGTTTTGGCTACTCACTGAGCCGTGATGTGTGCTCACCCCTCGACGTTGAATATTTTTAGTTGATGATGCAGGTTATACCGTTGAAGAATATATGAATGCGTCGCGTGCGGAACGTGGCAGCAATGGAAGCTGGAGCTGAAGTGGATACACACGACTCCTCTTGCGAGTGTAACTCGTGTGTATTTGATTAGATATTTTATAGGTTTCTTTATTTGGATTTATTAAGACATGTATTTGGTAATTAAATATTTATGTCTCAGTTGAAATGTAATAAATTGTTATTTAAATTTTAATATCACATAGATTCTCAGTTCTTCTTATTAGAAGACTTCCGCTATTGTGTATTTACTCTGATTATGATTACGGATGTGTGTAAGTTTAGATAACGCAGGGATAGCCTATTTGAGATCCTGGTTGAACTGTTGGTTTATTAGCGGTTCATCACACCATTCTGAATAGTACAAGATTAGGGGTGCCCCCCCCCCCCCCTTTTTATTTTTTTTTTTTTTTTTTTTTTTTTTTTTTTAATCCCCCCTTTTTATATTTTTTTTTTTTTTTTTTTTTTTTTTTAAAAAAAAATTTTTTTTATTTATTATTAAATTTTTTTAATATATTAAATTAATACAAAAATTTATTTATTTTAAAAAAAAAATTTTTTTTTTTAAAAAAAAAAGAAATTTTTTTTTTTTTTTTTTTTTTATGGACATTATGAAATTTGGTCATGACTTTTAGATTGACGAACGCACCAGCAACCTTTATGGAACTTATGAATCGGGTATTCCACGATATGTTGGATACGTCGGTTATTGTATTCATCAATGATATATTGGTCTACTCCAAGGATAAGGAAACTTACATTAAGAATCTAAACGCCGCTCTACAGCGATTACGGAAGGAGAAGCTTTACGCCAAATTTACAAAGTGTGAGTTTTGGCTAAAGGAAGTCGCTTTTCTAGGCCATGTTGTATCTGCTAAAGGAATTAAAGTGGATCCTAGCAAGATCGATGCTATTGTGAAGTGGGAAGCACCGAAGAGCGTTGCAGAAATTAGAAGTTTCTTAGGTCTAGCTGGGGATTATCGACGATTTGTGGAAGACTATTCCCGAATTGCCGTACCTCTCACCAGTTTGACTAAGAAGGGTGAAAAGTTTGTTTGGACTGATAAATGCGAGAAGAGCTTCCTAACATTGAAGGCTAGATTGATATCTGCTCCAATCTTGACCATTCTGATTCCAGGACAGCCATTTATTCTGTTCACTGATGCGTCAGGATTGGGATTAGGATGTGTACTTATACAAGGAGAACTTGCTAATGCCTCAAGACAATTGAAGACATATGAGAAGAACTATCCCACTCATGATTTGGAATTAGCGTCAGTAGTACATGCTTTCAAAATATGGAGACATTACCTGTACGGAGAGAAATTTCAAATTAAATCAAATCATAAGAGTCTTACTTACCTCTTTAATCAGAAGGAGTTGAATATGAGACCAAGAAGATGGATGGAACTATTGAAAGACTATGATTGTGATATCTAGTATCATCCGGGGAAAGCTAATGTGGTTGCTGATGCGCTGAGTAGAAAGGCAATGATAAAATCTCAAGGGGAGGTTAGCACCACTGCTGCACTGTGTACTACCAGAAAAGTATTCAATTATGGTAATGAACAGTTTCTAATAGATGCACCGGGTGAATCAACCAACCAAGGGTTTATCCATCGGATTGCAAATATGTTCGCCACATTGAAGATTGTACCCGATATACATTATGAAGTGAAAACTGCGATTAAATCCGACCCTTATCTAATAACGGTACAAGAAGTCATCGAAAAAGGTAGGACTATTCCTGAGTTCATCTTAGATGATGAAAAGGTACTGAAGTACAAAGGAAGAATATGTGTACCTGAAACAGAAAGTTTGGACATTAGACACCGACTAATGAAGGAAGCCCATACCACCGCCTATTCGATACACCCTGGAAGTACAAAAATGTATCATGACCTAAAGAAATTATATTGGTAGAGAGGAATGAAAGCAGATATAGCCAAGTTCGTGTCTCAATGCCTAAATTGTCAGAAGGTGAAAGCTGAACGACAAAGACCAGCAGGACTGTTACAATCGTTACCGTAACCAGCATGGAAATTGGACTGCATCACTACGGACTTCGTCACAGGGTTACCATTGACTCCCCGAGTAGTTGACGTAGTTTGGGTGATTATAGACCGACAGACTAAAATGGCTCGATTTATAGCCATACGACCTCAGTATACACTGGAGAGGTTAGCTAAGTTGTATGTGGATAATATTGTCAGATTACACGGTGTACCTGAAAGCATTGTGTCCGACAGAGATCCACAATTTACTTTAAAGTTTTGGGAAGGATTGCAGAAGGCTATGGGTACAATATTGAAGTTCAGTACTACATTCCATCCTCAGACAGACGGACAATCGGAGTGCACCATTCAGATTCTAGAAGACATGCTCCGAGCTTGTGTAATTGATTTTAAAGGATCATGGGATGAAAAGTTACCACTGATTGAGTTCGCTTATAACAATAGCTATCAGGCTACTATACAGATGTCACCCTATGAAGCACTGTATGGCAGGAAGTGTCGAACTACTTTGCTTGGGAATGAAGTTGGAGAACGTAGTATTGTTGGACCGGAATTTGTTGAAGAGACATGTCAAGTAGTCGACATTATCAAGGAAAGAGTAAGAACGGCTCAGAATCGTCAGAAGCAATATGCAGATACTAGACGCCGAGACCTTGAATTCACCGTAGGTGATAAGGTATTCCTCAAAGTGTCACCTATGCGAGGTTTGAAACGATTTAGACAGAAAGGGAAACTAAGTCTGAGATATGTCGGATCATATGAGATTCTAGCTAAATGTGGGAAAGTGGCTTACAAGTTAGCACTACCACCATCTATGTCAAGTGTGCATGATGTATTTCATATCTCCTTATTGAAGAAATATGTCAGAGATCCAACGCAAGTTTTGACAGTAGATCTACCTGATTTGACTGATGATTTGACATTTGAAGTAGCACCAACTGAAATCACTAGCTGAAAGGTTCAACGACTACACAACCGTGACATATATTATGTTAAGGTCACCTGGAGAAGCAGAGATATAGAAGAAATCACATGGGAAGAAGAGAATGCTATGCGAAAGCAATACCCTCATCTATTCGACTCGAAAGGTATGTACAATTTCAAGGATGAAATTTTTATAAGCAAGGGGGAGTTGTAAGACCCGTATTGAACTAACCGGTCTTACTACCTTGTACCAGGTCTACCTATCATGGTCGAGCCAAATGGACCATGTGCGTGAAGGAATTAGCGAGACCAGGTATTAAACTGACCAAAAAATAGTAAAATAGGGGGCAGGGTCGCATACCCAGATAGGCAGGGTCGGACCCCCCTCATTAGAAAGTCAGACCCCTAAAATTTGACCGGGGCTCAAACAATTTAGACCTGAGGGTCGACGGGATCTCCGACCCCCTCATCGACCCCCTCTTTGCCGACAGAAACCGTAAATAGGAAACTTTCCAAATTTTAAGGGGATTCTTTTCTAATCTCAATGGGACTTATTTTAGGAGGTTCTCCTCTATAAATAGGAGGTCCCATAGCCTCTTTTACTCCTTTTGAAACCCTATTTGAAAGTGAGAGAAAGAGAACAGAACGAGAAGAGAAGGAAAGTTAGAGAAGAAAACTAAAGAGAAGAATTCAGAGAAACCTCTGAATCTCAGCAAACCTAAGGTATGGGTATGTTTCCATTAATGATTTAAGACCTTAGAATAGTTCTTGAAGAGGGTATGGTCTAGGAGAAACCCAAATCATCCATCTATGGGAGGATTTCAATGAAATCCATGGAGGAAATCATGGTAGGCAAAGTAAGGAAGAAACCTAGAGTTTTAAGTCCTAGAACAAGCATAGAATGGATTGTGGAAGTAAGCCATAGGACCAAAACATGAAAGAATGGACTGTAGGATGAAATTCTCCACTCAAACCACGGGGGGTTGCACATGGGGTCGATTGGGAATCGACCCTACCAGACCACAGGATCGACCCCCAGTATTTGAAAAGTCCAGGGATGCGGTGGTTGCACCCAGGGTCGTGTGAGGACAAAGATGGAAATCTTTAGAAGTCGCTACCTAGATTTAGGTCTAGGACCTTAGAAATGTGAAATCTCACCCCAAGGTAAGACTTCGATTGACTCATGACCCTTAGATTGGATTTCTGGTCCATCAGAGATTGGGTAAGTGTCAGGTTACGGTCATGGGAAGGGGTTAGGCACCCAAACCGCCCGATTGAAATCGGTCTCCTATACCTTTCCTATGCTAGACATTATTTGTTAAGCCAAACCAAACCAAGTGGTTTGATATCATTGAACCGAATCTGTATCCATCAGATTGCCTACGTATCACAGAATTATTCTGAAAATCAGGTTCACCATCGTAGTTCAGGTGTGATTAGAGTTTATGGATGTGATTTATGCTTGTGCATGATTAAGTTCATTGTTCAAGTTGAAATTTATGCTTGAAAGGTTGAGAAAACCCTATGGGTTAGGATCTGGATAGTCCATGTAAACTGATAGATAGTCCTAGTTGATCTAAGAATAACCCTACTTGGGTTTAAATATGGATAACCCATTCTGGGTTGGAATGTGGATAACCCTATGTGGGTCAAAATGTAGATAAATATCCTAGTGGATCTATGGATAGTCCAAGTAGACTAAGGTGTGGATAAATATCCTAGTGGATCTATGGATAGTGCGAGTGGACTAAGGTGTGGATAACCCTATTTGGGTTAAAATATGGGGGATATCCTAGTGGATCTATGGATAGTCCGAGTGGACTAAATTGTGGATCCGAATTTGGGTTTCTCTAAAATGGCCTACGTATCCTAGGGTTTGACCTAGGAATCAGAATCTGCGTAGTTCGGGCTCTGGGTTGAAATGGGAATGGTATCCTAGTGGATCTATGGATAGTCCGAGTGGACTAAATGTGTGGATCCGAATTTGGGTTTCTCTCAAATAGCCTACGTATCCTAGGGTTTGCCCTAGGAATCAGAATCCCCGTAGTTCGAACTGGATAACCTGTTCTAGGTTAATGATTGAGAACCTATTCTAGGTTTTGGGTTTAGAACCTATTCTAGGTTTAGGATTTGCCGAGGGGCAATCGTCCTAAATTACCCTTTTCATTCTGAATTCTAATTTTGGAAAGTTTGGCAAGGCATTCTCTTTCTTTATTAAGATTTTATCATTCCCATTATGCCCTTCCCAAGAATGTGGGTGCCTAAATGCACGTCCCCACACCTACAATGTCTTCTAGAAGTGTGCATATATGGCAGTTTAACTAGGGTGTTGCATAAAATAAGTTATTGCCAAAAAATAGAATATTCTATCTAAATATGGCACATAAAACATTTATGACAAGAAATTCACATACAGTAAGATTGTTTAAAAATCTTTCAAATATTGCATGTATTGCAAATAAGGCAAGAGCCTAATGGCATGATCTAGTATGCTATTTTCTACCCTAATTGTTATTTTCTTTCTGTTTTAGGGTTTTCTACCCTAATTATTATTTTATTTCCATTTTTTTAGGGTTTTCTGCCCTAATTGTTACATTCTTTCCATTTTAGGGTTTTCTACCCTAATTGTTATTTTATTTCCATTTTTTAAGGTTTTCTACCCTAATTGTTACATTCTTTCCATTTTAGGGTTTTCTACCCTAATTATTATTTTATTTCCATTTTTTAAGGTTTTCTACCCTAACTGTTACTTTCTTTCCATTTTAGGGTTTTCTACCCTAATTATTATTTTCTTTCAATCTTAGGGTTTTCTACCCTAAATGTTACTTTCTTTCTATTTTAGGGTTTTCTACCCTAATTATTTTTTTCTTTCCATCTTAGGATTTTCTACCCTAAATGTTACTTTCTTTCCATTTTAGGGTTTTCTACCCTAATTATTATTTTCTTTCCATCTTAGGGTTTTCTACCCTAAATGTTACTTTCTTTCCATTTTAGGGTTTTCTACCCTAATTATTATTTTATTTCCATTTTTTAGGGTTTTCTACCCTAACTGTTACTTTCTTTCCATTTTAGGGTTTTCTACCCTAATTATTATTTTATTTCTATTTTAGGGTTTTCTACCTTAATTATTATTTTGTTTCCATTTTTTAGGGTTTTCTATCCTAATTATGGCAATAAGCATCCAAATATGGCAATGAGCATTCAAACATGACAGTGTATCTAAAAAAAACACTCATGATGAAAAATTCAATGGTATAAATCACTATTAATGGTAATCTAATCGTTCAGATGCTTTGAAATCAATCATGATGATAATCTAATGGTTTAGATGCATTTAAAACATTTATAGTGAAGATCCGACGATTCAGATTCATTTAAGACACTCATAATGAAGATCCATTGGTTTGGATCAAGCATCAACATATCTAAAATCAATGGTCCAGATTTGCTAATTCAAACTTCCAAGATCAATGACCCAATTTTATCATTAAAGAATCCGAGATCGATGGACAAATTTTATCTCATAAAAATTCATAATCAGAGGCCATGATCAATCACTTAAGGAAAATCTAAATCAAAGGCTAGATCAATCACCTTAAGATTTCGAATCATATGGCTCACAATTGATCAAATTAAAATTCATTCAATATCAATGGCTCAAATTACATCCTCATCAGATTAACATCAATGACTCAAATCATATGACCATTTAATGGCATCATATGATCAAACAAAAATAATCATCCAAAAACCCAATTTCATGGGAGAGAAGATTAGGTGATAAATTTACGGATCAAGGGGGATTGCAATGGATATGGAGTAGCGAGTTGGGATAATGGTTGCAGGTGATAGGATGTTACGAGGGTACACTCGAATCGGGTAAGTGAATGGTGGTATTGATAATAAAAAGAATGAAAGAGGAGAGGGTTTACCTGGTTTGCAGATCCCTGAACCTTCTTCTCTTCTTCTTCTCCTCTCTTCAGCTTTCTTTAGCTTTCGGATTCCCAAAACCGAACCCCCCTAAGAAAGCCCACGTTTCCTCATTTTTTCTCTCTTCTTCCCTTCTTTTTCTCCCAAAAACGTGAGCCACAAAGGCCTTTCACGTTTTTTTTTCTTTCCCCTTTTTTTTTTCTCTCTTTTTCCCTTACTTTTCTCCCAAAAACGTGAGCCACAAAGCCCTTTCACGTTTTTTTTTCTTTCCCCCTTTTTTTTTTCTCTTCTTCCCTTACTTTTCTCCCAAAACTTAGCTCAAAAGCCTTTCCACGTTTTTTCTTTATCTTTTCCTTTTTTTTCTCCTTTTTTCTTTCTTTTCTTCCCTAAAACCGTCCCTCTTAAAAACCCCCACGTTTTCTCTTTCTTTTTTCCTTTTTTTTCTCCAAAAAAATCCTTTGGATTGTCTTAGAAAAAGTGACATTTTTCCTCTCTCCCTCTTTCCTTTTTTTTCTCAAAATCTTTTGGATTTATCCCCAAAATCGAAATCCCCATTCTCTTCCACGTTTTTTCTCTTCCCTCTTTCCTTTTTTTTTTCTCAAAATCTTTTGGATTTATCCCCAAAATCGAAATCCCCATTCTCTTCCGTGTTTTTTCTCTCCCCTCTTTCCTTTTTCTTCTCAAAAATCGTTTGGATTATCATTTACATATAATAATATATATTATACTCATATATTTAATAACATACATATATATATATATATATATATATTATACAATATATATAATATATAAATATTATGCACATAGATGAACTGATTCGAAATGGGTTGAGACTGACTTAGGTTGACAACTGATATGGGTTGAGCTAGGTTAGACGAAAACTGGTTTGAACTGAGTTTACTGGACTGATTGGAATTGACTGGGTTTTCTCTCCTTGTCATTTCACGGGTCATTTCCGCTGTCATCCCGCATGAAATTTTTTGATTACGTTCATTTTGTAGAACATTAAAAATGAGGAATATAGGAACTTGAATCACCTCATTTGGAAGTAAAATGGTGAACTTATGAATTTTTGAAGTTTAAGCGGACCAATTATCGATAATTTGGCTGACCATTCTGCATGAGATCCTTCGGAAACTTTTACCGGAAATATTTTACATCCACTTTGTAGAGCACTTAAAATGGAACATAATGAGACTGGAATCACCTGAATCCAATGTAGAACGAAAAAGATATGCAGCTTTGAAGTTTTGACGATAATTTTGCATGCAAGCTTGCATGGGACCCACTGGTGACTTCTACCCAGGATTTTTTACGTCCACTTTGTAGAACATCATGAATGAAGAATAATGGTCTTGGAATCATCTGAATCCAATGTAGAACGGGAAATATATGAAGCTTTGAAGTTCTAACGATTATTTTGTATGCAAGTTTGCATGGGACCCACTGGTGACTTCGACCCAGGATTTTTTTACGTCCACTTTGTAGAACATCATGAATGAAGAATAATGGTCTTTGGATCATCTGAATCCGATGTAGAACGGGAAAGATATGAAGCTTTGAAGTTCTAACGATCAT
This sequence comes from Protea cynaroides, assembly GCA_028583415.1. Lineage (NCBI taxonomy): Eukaryota > Viridiplantae > Streptophyta > Magnoliopsida > Proteales > Proteaceae > Protea > Protea cynaroides. The sequence goes on along the minus strand of CM053276.1, from coordinate 74,786,488 downwards.
TTTGCATGCAAGTTTGCATGGGACCCACTGGTGACTTCTACCCGGGATTTTTACGTCCACTTTGTAGAACAACATGAATAAAGAATAATGGTCTTGGAATCATCTGAATCCGATGTCGAGTGATCAAGATATGATGATTTGAAATTCAAACGATCCGACTTAGGATAATTTGCATGAAGGCCCCTGGAATTATTTATAATAATTTCAGAAACCTCCCTTATATGTATCATCCGACTAAAATGGTCATATCTTCCTCATTTGATATCGGAATTGAGCAATTCTAGTCTCGTTTCGAAGATAATTCTATGACCTATGCATCTGTGCAGATAATATCCCATGACCCTGCTATGGGGATCAGTGAAAAATCACAAATCGTTGGGTTAAAGGTCAGAAACCTGGCATATTGGTTCATTTATGCCGAGGGTGGAAAAATGGGGTGCTTACAGTTGCCCCTCTTTAGCCGAGATTGTTATCAGTTGAAGGCTAAAGATAAAAGAACCACATTTTTGGGGTATGAGTGATATTGTTTATTGGGCTGCCCTTAGGGTAATTCTTCCTAAACTGCCTAAGTATTCTAAGGGTGTCCTAGAAATCAAGCCCAGAACGTAGTTCGACTGGCAAGAAGGTTTGCCCTTCTTGGAAGATTGGTGACTGCTCTTCTTGTATGAAGCTAGGCACAAGGCTCATTTGTAGGCTGGGAACCTCTTCTTGCTAAGGTGGAACTCATGATGCAAGGTATGTACGGGCTTAGACCCGGCTTGATCCATTTGTAGGCTGATAAACCTCTTCTTGTATGGAGCTAGGCTGTGAATACAAGGCTCATTTGTAGGCTGGGAACCTCTTCTTGCTGAGGTGGAACTCAATGCAAGGTATATGCGGGCTTGGACCCGGCTTGATCCATTTGTAGGCTGTTAAACCTCTTCTTGTATGGAGCTAGGCTGTGAATACAAGGCTGATTGCATGAGCTTGGGCTCGGATTTGATTTGTTCGGATGGAAGACTTGATGTCTTCTCTTTGATTGAACTGAGGCTCTTTTGATTGAGATTCTGAGATTGATTTTCTGAATAAGCTAGGGCTCTGCATTTGATTCACTTATAGGCTGAGATTGACTTGATCTTTGGATGAGCTAGGGCTCTGCATTTAATTCACTTATAGATTGAGATTGATTTGAACTTTGGATGAGCTAGGGCTCTACATTTGATTCACTTATAAACTGAGATTGATTTGAACTTTGGATGAGCTAGGGCTCTGCATTTGATTCATTTATAGACTGAGATTGATTTGAACTTTGGATGAGCTAGGGCTCCACATTTGATTCTGTAATGAGTAAGAACTCAGAAGGTCACTTTTAGGGTGATACTGAATGACTCATCATGGCAGTTCCTACCAACTTTGGACCTTCGGGATTGAAAATAGGAATATCCTTCTTGGAAGCTCTATGGCTATGATCCTTTAGGATGCTTGAAAGTGACCCATACAGGAAGGCTTTGTTGACTTTGAACCGTTAGGGTGCTGGACATATTTGAAATGATGATGAATTTCTTGGTAGTTTTCCAAGTTTTTTTTGCTCCTGCTTTATTGGTGAAGGCACCAAACATGACATCAATGGAAATGGTGTCATGGACTTCGCTGGCATGATACCTAGATTTGAAATTTGCCATTTATGACCTGGTACTGAAAGTTTGACTCAATTTCAGCACGGTAGGGATGACTTGGTTACTCCCTTTGAAGGGTTCCATGTATTTCGAAGGTGATGATTTTCTTCAGCCAACATTGGTGTTGTTGGATTTTGGATTGAAAGAAACTCTAGCGAGGATTTTGGACAATAATGAGGGGAGCTTAACAGTCTCTAACCAATGTGATTTTATTGATTGACCTTGGTGTTAGACTGTCAAGGGACATCTGATCAACTAAGTTCTTTGATTGTGCACTATGGTAGACCAAATTGGTAGAATAGCCAAGTGGCGATGAAATGTGACATGGGTTTGGCCCTCAATCTAGGCTCATGAAAAGCTCAGGGCATTGCAACATTGTTGTGCCAATTTTGAAAGATGAATGAACCATGGCCCCAAAGTAGGCACGAGGAGCAAATGATTCGATGTGTTCCTTCAGAGAATTTGGTGATCAAATCCTAACAGGTGATCGACCACATTGGATTTTCTTCATCAACAGGATTGGGAGAACTGAGAAATTAGAAAAAATCAACTTGGATGGACCTACTTCTGTTGACTATGAAAGTAGTGACTTCAGACTAGACAATGGATCCTTGATGTAATGCTCATGATCAAGTTCGATTCCTCTACATAGGGTATATCTATGCCCCAATGTCTGCATGTTGTGACAGACCGCTACTATAGAAGGAAATGGGAAATCTAACAGAGTTAGAACAAGGTTGAATCTGGATTGCATTTAGAATTTGACCATGCTTCTGAGGTCAAGGGAAGATTGACAGATTGATTGCAGAAAATGATTTCTTAGATAAACCCTTGTTGAATCTTAAAAAATGAGGGAGCTGATGATTTGATGAATTTGGTTACATCCGTAACCAGGCCATGAGAATTTGCTCTCTCCCTAACATGACCAAAGGATTTGAAGATAGAATTATGTTGAAAGGCAATGCTATGGAGCCTAACAGATGATGGTTTGTTCAACTCCTCGAGTATGATTCACTGGGGAGCAAGAGGGGTTCCTTTCCTTATGGAGGGTAGACTGGTATGACACTTGTCTACATGGACCACTGAATTTTTTTCTTTGAAGGGCCAATGAGGGCAACGCTTTAGGGCTGCATCAGGTCGCCTATCCCCACTTAGGTATTATGGGTTGCCCATTGAGGTTTCTCGGGTTGCCTTTCCCTGCCGAGGTTTCTTTTCTTCCCATTATTATTTTTTTTCATTTTCTTCTTTTTGCAAATCCCATCTTGGGTTGAATAAAGAGTCCTGATATGGTGAGGATATTGCCAAAATTATGGTCCTATCCAATGGTCTGAAACCCTTAGGGGAAATCTGAACGGCATGACTTTTATGACAAATGGGTAGCCTTGCCCCACTGTTTAAGTTGACACCTACACGTATTGATAGGCGGACAGCTATTTGAATCATCACTAAAAGCGATCTTAGGGAAATGCAGTCCCACACCAAAATTGAAAATGGTGCCAAATTATATTTTCCTTTCTTGGAGATGTTCAGATGGAACATGTGTCCCAACAAGCTATATCGAGATTCTGAATCAGTCACGATCTTATCTGGGCCTGAAACCTTTAGGTTTGTTGACAAGTATTGATGTTGAAGGTCCAAGAGGACGGATGTGAAACTGTCCACATGGGTCTACCATTGGGAGAGTGTTTGGTTGTTTATGTAGAATGGGTTTATCTTACCGAGAAGATCCCATTTTATTGGCTTGAGAAATGAAAGGCTTATAGGAACCTTGGGAAGCCGTCGGATGTAATGAACGACAGATGAGAGTTCCAGCCAGATTTATGAATTTGTACATAAAATGATGACATGATCATGAGATACAATGCCATAAAAATTGATAATCAAAAGAAGGGCTTGTGATAGAGACTCCTTGGAAAGCCGTCAGATTGATAGATGGGAGAGAGAGTCTAATGCCGATGAGAAATGTTTCTCTGATAATGAAGAAGTGATGAGATCGTCTCCTGTAAAGGCGGGATGTAATTGGCCAAAATCAAAAGTCCGGTCCAACATGTTGTAAATCTCGACGAATGATCGAACTTGCTGTCAGGCTTTGGTTGGAACTATCATCCTCTTGAAGTGAGAGGGACAATTGGCTTACTGTCAAGCTCCAATGCCATTCAACATCTTACTATTTTCTTTTCTTCTCTTTTTATTTATTTATTTTTTTTTTTTGGATGTAAAGGCCACATAATGCAGTGCTTCGCTTGATCGCGAAATTGAATCCTAACTTTCAATATTAGATTTGAATCTTCTTCTTCCAAACATTTCCAATCAGATAGAACGTCTTTGCCCCAACTAGCACTCTGGTCTTCTGTAAACTTTATGAGCATTTTTGACTGCTCATATAGTATCTGATTTTATCTGAATGGTGAATCCGTATGCTATCCTCTGGAAGTTAATCATCACCTTCTATCTGATGTGACTGCCTTCCCATTATTGATGTAGATAAAATATAGGCTTGAATTTTTTATTTTTTTTTGGGTATCCCAATGACTTCATTCTTTGATTTTGAGATTGATCATTCATCATGTATCTCTTGCTTGCAGATGATATACTTTGTAAGAACTTTGGTATTTCCATCTTCTTGGTGGCACATCTGTTCTCCACTCATTTGTACTAATTGGCTGACCTGTTGATATGATCTGTTATTATATAATGCTTTCCTTGGAATCTTTTCACAGATAGAACAAATGGCAGCTTCTCCAATACATGTTTCTTGAGACTACTCTTGTGTCTCCCGATTGATCATTTAAAGCTTTCCCAGACGGGTTGGACCTTTCTTTCTCAAGAGGGCGGGTGGCATAGAAGTTCAGGAGATGGCTCATCATTTCAATCATCTTCAGAGTCAGAATTGACTGTGCTCGTAGAATAGGAGGATGTATGAAACTGGGAGGAAATGTATGGAAGAGACAAGGCACAAAGTTTGAAATCCCAAACGGGGTGATTTTATTTTACTTGCACGGCAGATTGGACTAGACTTGTCAACAAGCATATTGATCTTAGACCCAGACATGGATGACCTATCAAATACCGATAATAGAAAGTTGAAACAACTAGTTCGTCCAAGCGGCTCCAGTTGGGCATAACGCCTTCGACGACCACCTTAAGTCGTTGCGGGAATAAGTCTTCCTTCAGATCTCTAATAGCAGGACTCATCATGCCCCTCTATCAATAGGTGCAAGATACCTACCTATTCCATCTTTTTTTTTCAGTTTGGGATCCATTCAAAACCGGACTATTGCTTTTTAAGCTCAAGGTTACTCTGGTTCATGCCTCAGTTTGGGGTTTGATGGATTCATCAATGGACCACTTCTAGTTGAGTTCAAAATCATTCTAGCTTATGCCCCAGCTTATGGAGTAAGGGGTATCGCCATTGCACTACACCATTTTGAATCCAAGATTGGACTAATTTATACCTTGGCTTGGGGGGTTTATTGGATTTCTTTGTTAGACCACTCTCAATTTGGGTCTAAGGTCAATTTGGTCCATGCCCCAGTTTAGGGCATAATGGCTTTCCTCATTAGACCGCATTCAATTTGGGTCCAAAATCAATCTGGTTTATGACCAGCTTAGGGTTCATGACTTTCCTCATTGAACCATACCCAATTCAGGCCCAAGGTCAATCCGGTTCATGCCCCAGTTTGGGGGTCATTGGCTTTCCTCATCAGATCGCAATCAAATTGGGTCTAAGTTCAATCTGGTTCATGCCCCAGTTTATGGGTTAAGGCTTTCATCATTGGACCATTCTGGTTCTTATCCTTGCTTGGGGCACATTGGATCTCATCTTTGGTCTACCCTACTGCTTGGGAAAATTCCATTCCTCTCTTTGAATAATAAGAAATATGAGGGCAACTCTTTGGATTCTAGCATTTTCCTGACCAATGGGATAGCACTATCATAGCTGAAGGTTCATGATTTCCTGATGACTCCAAAATCTAGAATTGATCTTTATTGACAAGCAATGGGAAATCCTCCTCGTTCGCCATTCTTGATGAGTGATCCTAACTTGTAGCACTGGGCTATGATAGACATGGATCGGGCTCTAATTGATAGAGCCATAGATTGATTTTGAATCAGTCTCCGATTGATAGAGACAAGATTGACTTTGAATTGGTCTCTGATTGATAGAGACAGAGTTGACTTTGAATTGGTCTCTGATTGATAGAGATGAAGATTGATTTTGAATTGATCTCTGATTGATAGAGATCAAGATTGATTTTGAATTGGTCTCTGATTGATAGAGATCAAGATTGATTTTGAATTCGTCTCTGATTGATAGAGATCAAGATTGATTTTGAAATGGTCTCTGATTGAAAGAGATCAAGATTGATTTTGAATTGGTCTCTGATTGATAGAGATCAAGATTGATTTTGAATTGGTCTTTGATTGATAGAGATCAAGATTGATTTTGAATTGGTCTCTGATTGATAGAGATCAAGATTGACAATCGTGGACTGGGCTCTAGTTGCTAGAGGCAAGGATTGCTTGAGTTGGGCTCCGATTGATAGAGGCCAAGGAAGACAATCATGGATTGGACTCTAATTGCTAGAGATGATGGATTGACTAAAATTCTCTTTCATTCCTTTATGAAGTGGAACATGGACCAAAGGTAATGACTGAACAGGCCTAGAGGCTAACTCATGCTCACATTGAGTTCATATGAATGGAACCTTTCTTAGTTTCGACATGAATCAGAACCTGAACTGGAGTTGACGGTTGGACAAGCCGAGGGGCTAATTAAATTCAAATGAATGGAAGTCTTCTTAGTTCCAACATGAATCAGAATTTGAACCACAGTTGATGGTTGGATAAGCCTAGTGGCTAAATGAATTCAGATGAATGAGACTCTTCTTAATTCTAACATGAATCAGAACCTAAACCAAAATTGGTGGTTGGACAAGCCTAGGGGCTAAATAAATTCAGATGAATGGAACTTTTCCTAGTTTTGACATGAACTGTAACCCTAACCAAAATTGATGGTTAGATAAGCCTAGTGGCTAATTGAATTCAGATGAATGGAATTTTTCCTAGTTCCGACATGAATCAGAACCTAAACAAGAGGTGAAGGGTGAAAAAGCCTAGGGGCCGAATGCCTTCTTCATTTTAGCATGATCTGGGAGTGATGATTGAACCTACTTAAAGGTTAAACCCTTTTTTTATTCTGAGATGAACCAGAAATGGTAGTTGAATCTAGGGCTGAATATTTCTTTGATTCTGAGATGAACTGGATGGGATTGAATCTGCTTAGAGGCTCAATCTTTCCTTAATTCTGGATGAACTGAAATGATGATTGGACCTACCTAGGGGCTGAATCTTTCCTTCAGTTCTGAGATGAACCAAAAATGGTGGTTGGACCTGCCTAGGAGCTGAATACTTTTTTGATTCTGAGATGAACTGGATGTAATTGAATCTACCTAGGGGCTGAATCTTTCCTTAATTCTGGATGAACCAAAATGATGATTGAACCTGCCTAGGGGCTGAACCTTTCTTCAGTTCTGAGATGAACCAGAAATGGTGATTGAATCTGGGGCTGAATATTTCTTTGATACTGAGATGAACTGAATTTGATTGAATCTGCCTAGGGGCTGAATCTTACCTTAATTCTGGATGAGCCGAAATGATGATTGGACCTTCCTAGGGGCTGAACCTTTCCTTAATTCAAAGGTGAATAGGGAAAAATGATTGGATTTGCCTAGGGGCTGAATCTTTCCTTAATTCAAAGGTGAATAGGGAACAATGATTGGATAGGGGCTGGATCTCTACTTAATTCAGAGATGAATCGAGAACGGTGATTGGATTTGCCTAGGGGCTGAATCTTTTCTTAATTCTGAGGTGAATTGAGAACTATGATTGGATTTGCCTAGGGGCTGAATCTTTCCTTAATTCAAAGGTACATTGAGAACTATGATTGGATTTGCCTAGGGGCTGAATCTTTCCTTAATTCAGGGGTGCATTGAGAACCATGATTGGATTTGCCTAGGGGCTGAATCTTTCCTTAACTCTGAGGTAAATCGAGAACATTGATTGGATTTGCCTAGGGGCTGAATCTTTCCTTAATTCAAAGGTGAATCGGAAACTATTATTGGATTTGCCTAGGGGCTGAATCTTTCCTTCTTTCTTACAAAATTTGATGTTCAATCAAGATCTAGATTCATGACTTCCATTGATTCATTTAGAAAGATAATATGAATGGATCTCAAGGTGGGAGATCAAGACAATTCCCTAATTGTAGGGGCCTCTCACCCTAAAAGGGAAGATATGGTTGCAGTTTGATTTTCTTTTCCAAAGGCATTGAAATCCAATGGGGAAATATTGAGATTCTAGACATCTGGAGGAGTGGAAGAAGTCACATGCACAATCAAGGATGACTCAACCAATCGAGGACAAAAAAGGACAATCAGTAGTACCAAGGTCTGGCCAATTGGATTACCGAATTTGATGAAATTGAAATGGATATATTAATCCATCGTCCTTATTAGGGATGGTTAGCAAAAGCGGTTCATAGATGAACAAACTAGTAAATTTCTTCTTGACCATGGTATCTATGTCTTGACAGGGATTTTCTGCTCGTTTTTTGAAATCGACGTGTTAACAATGAGAGATTCGACACATCGAGCTTACTTAATGGAGGGTGTATAGTGACCATCTACTATGATGTAGAACAGGTGTATACACACCTCATACTCCCAATGGGTGAGAGTTCAAGATGCTCATCATGTAGTTTCTAACATGTTGACCAATCCAGGACAAAAACGGGCAGAACTTCGACGTCTCGAACATGGATGTCATGGTTAAGCCGATTTTATTGGGTCAGTTCAGAGATGAACCAAAAAATAACAAACATTGGGCTACAATCTGGGTTACGACAGAAAAGGCCACCTTGACGAGGATGGGGTAACCTATCACCGAATGCTCGATGAATAATGGGTCCCCAATCCCTTTATATACTATGTTGCAAGGATCCAAGCGACGTGGAGTAGCATAACGCATTCTCAGGCGGACCCAAGAAACGCTCGTTAGAGGCTGCTCGCCGATCGTGGTCTCACAAAGTACAGGCCAAGGCTGTGTGTTTCGCCTAGCTGGCTGCCCCATATGGATGCGACCCGGTTCGGCTACTCGCACGAATGTGTGATAGAACCCATTCCCCCCAAAGCAATATTATACAAGCATAAAAATAGTATCCAAAAATCTAGCATCCAATTCACACAAGGAAAGTTTTCATTTAAGAGTTTGACATTTATATCCCCAGTGGAGTCGCCACTGTGAAGACAAAGATGGAAATCTTTAGAAGTCGCCACCTAGATTTAGGTCGAGGACCTTAGAAATGTGAAATCTCACCCCATGGTAAGACTTCGATTGACTCATGACCCTTAGATTGGATTTCTGGTCCATCAGAGATTGGGTAAGCTTCAGGTTACGATTATGGGAAGGGGTTAGGCACCCAAACCGCCCGATCGAAATCGGTCTCCTATACCTTTCCTATGCTAGACTTTATTTGTTAAGCCAAACCAAACCAAGTGGTTTGATATCATTGAACCGAATCTGTATCCATCAGATTGCCTACGTATCACTGAATTATTCCGAAAATCAGGTTCACCACCATAGTTCAGGTGTGATTAAAGTTTATGGATGTGATTTATGCTTGTGCATGATTAAGTTCATTGTTTAAGTTGAAATTTATGCTTGAAAGGTTGAGAAAACCCTATGGGTTAGGATCTGGATAGTCCATGTAGACTGATAGATAGTCCTAGTAGATCTAAGAATAACCCTACTTGGGTTGAAATACGGATAACCCATTCTGGGTTGGAATGTGGATAACCCAATGTGGGTCAAAATGTAGATAAATATCCTAGTGGATCTATGGATAGTCCAAGTAGACTAAGCTGTGGATAAATATCCTAGTGGATCTATGGATAGTCCGAGTGGACTAAGGTGTGGATAACCCTATTTGGGTTAAAATATGAGAGATATCCTAGTGGATCTATGGATAGTCCGAGTGGACTAAATTGTGGATCCGAATTTGGGTTTCTCTCAAATGGCCTACGTATCCTAGGGTTTAACCTAGGAATCAGAATCTACGTAGTTCGGGCTCTGGGTTGAAATGGGAATGGATATCCTAGTGGATCTATGGATAGTCCGAGTGGACTAAATGTATAGATCCGAATTTAGGTTTCTCCCAAATAGCCTACGTATCCTAGGGTTTGCCCTAGGAATCAGAATCGGCGTAGTTCGAACTGGATAACCTGTTCTAGGTTAGTGACCATGAACCTATTCTAGGTTTAGGGTTTAGAACCTATTATAGGTTTAGGGTTTTTCGAGGGGCAATCGTCCTAAATTACCCTTTTCATTTTGAATTCTAATTTTAGAAAGTTTGGCAAGGCATTCTCTTTCTTTATTAAGATTTTATCATTCCCATTATGCCCTTCCCAAGAATGTGGGTGCCTAAATGCACGTCCCCACACCTACATTGTCTTCTAAAAGTGTGCATATATGGCAGTTTAACTAGGGTGTTGCATAAAATAAGTTATTGCCAAAAAATAGAATATTCTATCTAAATATGGAACATAAAACATTTATGACAAGAAATTCACATACAGTAAGATTATTTAAAAATCTTTCAAATATGGCATGTATTGCAAATAAGGCAAGAGCCTACATGGCATGATCTAGTATGCTATTTTCTACCCTAATTGTTATTTTCTTTCTATTTTAGGGTTTTCTACCCTAATTATTATTTTATTTCCATTTTTTTAGGGTTTTCTGCCCTAATTGTTACATTCTTTCCATTTTAGGGTTTTCTACCCTAATTGTTATTTTATTTCCATTTTTTAGGGTTTTTTACCCTAATTGTTACATTCTTTCCATTTTAGGGTTTTCTACCCTAATTATTATTTTATTTCTATTTTTTAGGGTTTTCTACCCTAACTGTTACTTTCTTTCCATTTTAGGGTTTTCTACCCTAATTATTATTTTCTTTCCATCTTATGGTTTTCTACCCTAAATGTTACTTTCTTTCCATTTTAGGGTTTTCTACCCTAATTATTATTTTCTTTTCATCTTAGGGTTTTCTACCCTAAATGTTACTTTCTTTCCATTTTAGGGTTTTCTACCCTAATTATTATTTTCTTTCCATCTTAGGGTTTTCTACCCTAAATGTTACTTTCTTTTCATTTTAGGGTTTTCCACCCTAATTATTATTTTATTTTCATTTTTTAGGGTTTTCTACCCTAACTGTTACTTTCTTTCCATTTTAGGATTTTCTACCCTAATTATTATTTTGTTTCCATTTTTTAGGGTTTTCTACCCTAATTATGGCAATAAGCATCCAACTATGGCAATGAGCATTCAAACATGGTAGTATATCTAAAAAAAACACTCATGATGAAAAATTCAATGGTATAAATCACTATTAATGGTAATCTAACCGTTCAGATGCTTTGAAATCAATCATGATGATAATCTAATGGTTTAAATGCATTTAAAACCTTCATAGTGAAGATCCGACGATTCAGATTCATTTAAGACACTCATAATGAAGATCCATTGGTTTGGATCAAGCATCAACATATCTAAAATCAATGGTCCAGATTTGCTAATTCAAAAACGTGAGCCACAAAGGCCTTTCACGTTTTTTTTTTCTTTCCCCCTTTTTTTTCTCTCTTTTTCCCTTACTTTTCTCCCAAAAACGTGAGCCACAAAGCCGTTTCACGTTTTTTTTTCTTTCCCCTTTTTTTTTTCTCTTCTTCCCTTACTTTTCTCCCAAAACTTAGCTCAAAAGCCTTTCCACGTTTTTTCTTTCTCTTTTCCTTTTTTTTTCTCCTTTTTTCTTTCTTTTCTTCCCTAAAACCATCCCTCTTAAAAACCCCCACGTTTTCTCTTTCTTCTTTCCTTTTTTTTCTCCAACAAAATCCTTTGGATTGTCTTAGAAAAAGTGACGTTTTTCCTCTCTCCCTCTTTCCTTTTGTTTCTCAAAATCTTTTGGATTTATCCCCAAAATCGAAATCCCCATTCTCTTCCATGTTTTTTCTCTTCCCTCTTTCCTTTTTTTTTCTCAAAATCTTTTGGATTTATCCTCAAAATCGAAATCCCCATTCTCTTCCGTGTTTTTTCTCTCCCCTCTTTCCTTTTTCTTCTCAAAAGTCTTTTGGATTATCATTTACATATAATAATATATATTATACTCATATATTTAATAACGTACATATATACATATATATTATACAATATATATAATATATAAATATTATGCGCATAGATGAACTGATTCGAAATGGGTTGAGACTGACTTAGGTTGACAACTGATATGGGTTGAGCTAGGTTAGACCAAAACTGGTTTGAACTGAGTTGACTGGACTGATTGGAATTAACTGGGTTTTCTCTTCTTGTCATTTCATGGGTCATTTTCGCTGTCATCCCGCATGGAATTTTTCGATGGCCTTTATTCCAAATTTTTTTGCGTTCATTTTGTAGAACATTAAAAATGAGGAATATAGGAACTTAAATCACCTCATTTGGAAGTAAAATTGTCAACTTATGAATTTTTGATGTTTAAGCGGACCAATTATCGATAATTTGGCTGACCATTCTACATGAGATCCTTCGGAGGCTTTTACCAAAAATATTTTACGTCCACTTTGTAGAGCACTAAAAATGGAACATAATGAGACTGGAATCACCTGAATCCGATGTAGAACGGAAAAGATATGCAGCTTTGAAGTTCTGATGATAATTTTGCATGTAAGCTTGCATGGGACCCACTGGTGACTTCTACCCGGGATTTTTTTTCGTCCACTTTGTGGAACATCATGAATGAAGAATAATGGTCTTGGAATCATCTGAATCCGATGTAGAACAGGAAAGATATGATGCTTTGAAGTTCTAACGATCATTTTGTATGCAAGTTTGCATGGGACCCACTGGTGACTTCTACCCGGGATTTTTTTACGTCCACTTTGTAGAACATCATGAATGAAGAATAATGGTCTTGGGATCATCTGAATCCGATGTAGAACGGGAAAGATATGAAGCTTTGAAGTTCTAACGATTATTTTGCATGCAAGTTTACATGGGACCCACTGATGACTTCTACCAGGGATTTTTTACGTTCACTTTGTAGAACATAATGAATGAAGAATAATGGTCTTGGAATCATCTGAATCCGATGTCGGATGATCAAAATATGATGATTTGAAATTCAAACGATCCGACTTAGGATAATTTGCATGAAGGCCCCTGGAATTATTTATAATAATTTTAGAAACCTCCCTTATATATATCATCCGACTAAAATGGTCATATCTTCCTCATTTGATATCGGAATAGAGCAATTCTGGTCTCGTTTCGAAGATAATTCTATGACCTATGCATCTATGCAGATAATAGCCCATGACCCTACTATGGGGATCAGTGAAAAATCACAAATCTTTGGGTTAAAGGTCAGAAACCTGCTATATTGGTTCATTTATGCCGAGGGTGGCAAAAATGGGGTGCTTACAGGTCGATGGAACATCCGACCCTAGCATCGACCCTACCCCTGGGGGTCACAGTAAACTGCTACCCTACCTGCGACTTGTCCTGCAACCCTCGCTTAACAACAAGCCTAAAATTGTCGGAATGACTTCTAATTAAAATCTATCGACATGTTAGGTTCTCCTATTGATATAAAAGTGATTTTTAAAGCTTGAAAGTGGATCTACGCTCAAGCAAAGGTGAGGGAACAAGACCTAAACTAATTGGCTAATAATAAACTGTTTTATTCCTTAAGTCCAATGCCATGACTGATTCTATGCGTGTATGCTTGTAATGTGCATTCAACATGTCATCCAATATTTATATTATTACTATTCATGCATATTTACTTCGTTGTTTATAGCATGATGATGATGATGATGATGATGATAGGAATAGGCATGTAAATGTTTGTGTTTGATTAGTGTACTTGATGCGGATAGGGGATGGTATCAATCGGTACTTCAATGCCATTTTCATTGGGTATATTGTGCCATAGCTCTACACAAGTCATGTCCACTGACATCATCGTATCGCCATTACCTTAGCAGAACTATTATGTCGTAGAGTATCAGGGGAGGTGGTCTCGGACCGTGTAGTCTTCGACTCTGTCGGGGGGCCTTAGCTCTATCTCTATGGATGTATTGAGGGATGCTGGGGTGAGGTCATGGATACAATGATTGACATTAGGATTGGTTAGTTGCGAGGCCAGTTTGCAAGCCCTCGCCAGCAAGGGCTTACGTGTTGGTATGAGGCAACCGGTACTGCCATGCCGTTTTCATGGGGGTATATTATGTCATAGTGGGTGCATATGGGGTCGACAGTGCCGTTTTCATTGGGTGGTTTCACACACTCGTGTATAGAGGTGAGGCGGCCACTGAACCTTTCTATAGCACATTGCAAACTTACATACCAGACCACAGATATTAATTGAATGCATGCATATGTTTGTTGCATTGTTTTGTTTGCTCACTGAGCCGTGATATGTGCTCACCGTTTCGACGTCGACTATTTTTAGTTGATGATGCAGGTACCACTGTGGAAGATTATATAAATGCTTCTGTGTACGGACATGGGGCTGCGATGGAGGCTGAAGACATAGTGGAGACGCATGACTCCTCATGCGAGTGCAACTCATGCGTTTTTTATTAGATTTTTATTTGAACTATTAAGGAAATGTAATTGATATTTTACTTACTTATGTCTCAGTTGATACAACATAATTTGATACATTATTTATAATTATCACTGTTAGATTCGTCAGTTCATTTAATATTAAGACTTCCACTATTGTGTATTTATTCTGATTATGGTTGTGGAGGTGTATGGTTTAGTTTACAAGGACACAGCCTATTAGAGATCCTGGTTGAACCGTTGGTTTATTAGTGGTTCATCACACCGTTCTGAGTAGGACGGAATTGGGGTGTGACACAAGTCCTACAAGATCATATTTATAGATTAGGATTTGATTGCTAGGGTTCTAATTGGTCGGAACCAAGTATGCCCAAGAAAACAGGCTTCGGTAAGCATACCGATTGTAGTATCAGTCTCATTATAGTGAGACCAGTATGTGCTGTGGTATATAGCGGTCTCGATACCGATCTCAGTACCTGTCTCAGTATCGGTCTCAGTACACTGTAGCCGGTATGTGCCTGTGGTATATACCATTAGACCATACCACAGGACTTATTGTCCAGCGGGTATGCCCGGCGGTATGGGTCTAAGTGCCCTATCTCGAACCTCCCTCTCCCGTTGATCATCGGCTTGGTTTTTAGGGTTCTTCCTAAACCATTCTAAGGTCCAAATACTTGTTTAGTCATCTAGGTTTCGACTATTTTGTCCCATCCTTCTCAGATTGGATCTGAATGAGAACTAGGGTTTTGGGGTTCTAGGATTTTGGATCGTTACGCCGTTTCACGGTTTTGATCCAAAATCCTAACATCAATATTGAGGTTGAGCACTTATCGATGTTTGTTGAATGGCAGTGCTCTCCTCTAATGGAAAAGTCTCCCTTCTTGCGCAGTCTCCTTCCTCCTTGCTCCTTCTTAGATCTCTTCCAGATGGTCTAGGGTATGAGAATGTTTGGAAAGGATCTAAGGAGAAGGAATGATGTGTATATATATAGTGGGAGACCATTCTAGGAAGGTCTCCTACATCTAAACGGTTTTCTATACTCGATTGAGAGTGTGGGACCCGTTGGAGTCTGTCTCCACTCAAGAAATACATACCGGTCGCACATACCGGTCTCACTCAGAGTAAGACCGGTATGTAAAAATTGCAGTTTTACACATCGTTTCTCATACCTAGATATCGTGGTTCGTCACCCGACCTCACCTTCCTATCCGGTTATGATTGGGAGACCTGTCACAATGTAAACCATGAGTTAAACTAGGTATTTAAAGTACAGTTCTTACAACTCTACCACCCTTAAAAGAAATTTCATCCCCGAAATTTGCATGTAAGTCTCATGATTCCCCCACCCTTAAGGAAATTTCGTCCTCGAAATTATATATACCTTCATAGTTGAAAAGATGAGGGTATTCTTTTTGCATAGCATCCTCCTTTTCCCAGGTGATTTCTTCTACATCCTGGCTCTTCCAATCTACCTTGACGTAGTATATAGCACGCCTTCGAAGCTATTGTATCTTTCGACTGATTAGCTTGATTGGTACTACCTTGAAGGTCAAGTCTTCTGTCAAATCTGGGGGGCCTGCAACAAGAATATACGAAGGGTCTCTTACGTACTTCTTCAGTAAAGACACGTAGAAGACATTATGGACACTGGACATCACTTGTAGCAATGCAAGTTGATAGGCCAAGTTGCCACATCAGGACAGAATCTCATATGGTCCCACATATCTAGAACATAATTTTCCTTTCTTCCCAAACCGCTTTAGGCCTCTTACTGGTGATACCTTCAAAAACACTTTATCACCAACAGTGAATTCGAGGTCTCGGCGCCTATTATCAACATAGTGTTTATGACGCACTTGAGCTGTCTTCACTCTGTTCTTGACCTGATCCACTGCTTTGCAAGTTTCCTCCACAAATTCTGGTCCTATAATCCGTCTTTCTCCAACCTCATTCCATAACAATGGTGTCCGACATTTCTTACCATACAAGGCCTCATATGGAGCCATCTGGATTGTAGCCTGGTAGCTATTGTTGTAGAAAAACTCAATGAGTGAAAGCTTTTCATCCCAAGCCCTCATAAAGTCAATAGCACATGCTCGAAGCATGTCTTCGAGGATCTGGATGGTCCTCTCTGACTGACCATCTATTTAAGGGTGAAAGGCTGTGCTGAACTTTAGTTTTGTCCCCATGGCCTTCTGTAGTCCCGCCCAGAACTTTGATGTGAAGCGTGGATCTCTGTCAGATACTATACTCTCTGGCACACCATGGAGTCTGACTATATTGTCCATATATAATTTTGCTAACCTGTCCATGATGTATTGCGGTCTGATAGGGATAAATCTTACGATCTTGGTGAGGCGATCTACAACTACCCAAACTGCATTCATTGACCTTGGAGTCATAGGTAGGCCACTGACGAAATCCATGGTATTACAATCTCATTTCCATGCTGGCTCATGTAATGGTTGCAATAAGCCTGTGGGCCTCTGTCTTTCCGCTTTAACTTGCTGGCAATTTAGACATTAAAAGACATATCTTGCCACATCTGCTTTCATACCCCTCCACTAATACAAACTCTTTAGGTCATGGTACATCTTAGTGCTTCCAGGATGTACTGAATATGGAGTGGAGTGAGCTTCCAACATGATTCGATTTTTGATTTCCAGATCCTCATTCTCAAGTATGCATAACCGTCCATGATACCTGAGTACCTTGTCTGCATCTAAGGTGAAATCAAGATTGGCTCGACCCTTTTCCAAATCTTCTTGCACTATCTTGAGGTATGGGTCCTGTAGGACTGTTGCTTTTACCTCCTCTTTCAGGTCAGGCAAAATCTTCAGTGCTGCAAACATATGGGTAAACTTGTGTATCAAACCTTGCTCTATTGGATTGTCTGCTGACTTTAATAAGAGTTGCTCCTCATTCTCTGATGAGCCAAAAACTGCAGCACACAAAGCAGCATTTGTACTCGACCCTGCTTCGGGGTTCGATGCACATTTCCTACTCAGAGCATCAGCTACAACATTTGCTTTACCTAGATGGTACTGAATGTCATAGTCGTAGTCTTTGAGTAAATCCATCCACCTCCTCTGCCTGATGTTCAGGTCTTTTTGGGTGAAAAGATATGTCTTGCTTTTGTGGTCAGACTTAATATGAAATTTCTCACCATACAAGTAGTGCCTCTAAGTCTTGATAGCATGAATTACTGCTGCCAATTCTAGGTCATGAGTAGGGTAGTTCTTCTCATGCTCCTTCAGTTGTCTTGAGGCACAGGTGATCACCTGTTCTCCTTGCATCAGCACACATCCTAGTCCCAAACCTGAAGCATCTGTATACAGTGTGAATGGAAGGCTTGGAGTAGGAATAGTCAATATAGGTGCTGAAACTAGTCTTGACTTCAGTGTCTGGAAGCATTTCTCACATTCTTCAGTTCATACGAACTTCTCCCCCTTCTTGGTCAACCTGGTGAGTGGAACGACAATTTTGGAATAATCTTCCATAAACCTTTTGTAATATCTTAATAAGCCCAGGAAGCTACGAATTTCAGCATCTGTCTTCGGCGCCTCCCATCCGACTATGGCTGTAATTTTGCTGGGATCCACCTTAATTCCTTCAGCAGATACCATGTAACCCAAGAAGGCCACTTCGTCTAGCCAAAATTCACACTTCTTGAACTTTGCATAGAGCTTCTCTCTTCTTAGTCTTTGTAATGCTGCTCTTAATTGCATGCATGCGTCTCCTTGTCCTTGGAGTATATTAAAATATCATCTATGAATACTATAACCGACGTGTCCAACATGTCATGGAATACTCGGTTCATTAATTCCATAAATGATGCAGATGCACTGGTCAACCCAAAGGACATCACAAGGAACTCGTAGTGTCCATATCTTGTTCTGAAAGCTATCTTGGGAATGTCTGCCTCCTTGATCTTGAGTTGATGATACCCTGACCTCAGATCAATCTTTGAGAATACACTTGAACCTTGTAGTTGATCAAACAAGTCATCTATTCTAGGTAATGGGTACCTATTTTTTATGGTGAGCTTGTTTAACTCTCGATAGTCCATACAAAGACGTACGCTATCATCTTTCTTCTTTACAAATAGCACAGGTGCTCCCCAAGGTGAGATACTTGGCCTTATGAATCCCTTGTCTAATAATTCTTGCAGCTGGATCTTCAACTCCTTCAACTCTATAGGAGCCATCCTGTAGGGTGCTCTAGACACAGGCGCTACCCCTGGTAGGAGATCTATCACAAACTCAGTCACCCTGTCTGGTGGTAATCCGGGTAGGTCTTCTGGGACCACATCAGGAAATTCCCATACTACCTCGATATCCTCTATTTTTGGCAAGTCAACGGTCACATCCACAACTGATACAAGGTATCCTACTCCCCCCTTCTCTAAGCACTTCTTTGCTTTTAGGGCTGAGAGTATAAGCTTTCCCTTCCTAGGCAACTTAGTCCATTTAAAGTTGAACTCCGTTCCTTCACTGTCCTTGAAAGCTAACTTCTTTTCAGCACATAACAGGTTTGCTGAATGCTGAGATAACCCGTTCATTCCCAAAATGACATCGAAATCTAACATCTCAAGCTGGACTAGAATGACTTCCAAATCTCGCCCTTCAATATGTATTGGACAAGGCACATAATACTCTTCTAATACCACTTCCATTCCCATGGGGGATCGAACTAACAGACTTGGTTCCAAAGTCTTAATGGGTTGATCTAGTCCTTTTCCAAATGATACTGACACAAAGGAATGGGTGGCCTCTAAGTCAAACAGGACTCTGGCGGGTACCCCTGCTATGTTTACTGTACCTAAGGTTTATAAATTTTTTTTTAGTTCTACATGCTTATACAATTAATGGGGTAACTAAAGGAGTGAGTATAGAATTATACCAATAACTACATTAGGTGATGCCGCTACTTCCTCCGTGGTAATGGCATACACTTTGCCTTGCTGCGGTTCCCTCTTTGGTAGTGGGCATGTTCTGGCATAGTGACCCACCTGTTGACAATTAATGCACTTCACACTGGTGTTATGTCCCATTGCCTGCTGTG
Organism: Protea cynaroides; assembly: GCA_028583415.1. NCBI lineage: Eukaryota > Viridiplantae > Streptophyta > Magnoliopsida > Proteales > Proteaceae > Protea > Protea cynaroides. The sequence continues at coordinate 74,767,088 of CM053276.1, read as the reverse complement.
TCACTGCATGAACAGATCTGGGTGGCACAGTGCTAGCTGGTGGCCTGAATGGACGATATGGTCTGTTGCTTTTTCCGCCATGGGCCTCAGGGTTGGGCCTCTTTAGACCCCTATTATGTGCAAAGAAACTATCTCTCTGGGTTGCTTCAATGACTCGAGCCACCTGTACTGCTTCATTATAGATCTTTAGTCCCCGCCCCAACACATGTTCTCTTATGACACTTCTAAGACCCATTGTGAAGCGACGGGTCTTAGTTTTTTCCTCCTACATACTGGTTGGAGCAAAGAAAAATAATTCCTCATACTTCTGTTGATATGCCTCTACAGTCATCTGAGACTACTGTAGATTGAAGAACTCCTCCATCTGGTCATGGAAACTCCTTGGAAAGTATTTTTCAAAGAAGGCCTCTTTAAATATGGCCCAAGTGATTATACGGTGCTTTGTTTCCAAATATGCTCTGGTTGAGTTCCACCATCCATTGGCTTCTTCCTTTAGCATATGGGTGGCATATAATACTTTCTCCTCATCAGAACACTCTAGCAAGTGGAAGTTCTTTTCCATCTCAGCTATCCACTGTACTGGCCATAGTGGTTTCCCTGGCTTTCTCGTAAAAGTTGATGGCTTTAACTTTAGAAATCCATCCTCCGCTCTAGAAAGACTACTCTGCCCATATGGTGCTTGTCCATATGGTGCCTGACCATACCATTGCGGCTGATATGAGTAACCACTCTGATATACTCCCTGATATTCACCATGATATGCACCCTGATATCCACCCTGATCCTGGTTAGGGGTGGGTGTCCCAGTAACCTGCTGGGGAAACGTGTTGTATTGGTTTTGTTGCTGTTGTTGTCCCTCAGTAGCTGTACTAACCCCCACTGGTACCATATTTGCATTTTCTATGTTTGTGGGTGGCATATTTACAGGTGCCGGTGCAGGCCCAGGCGGCCTAAACATCTTCAACATTTCGTCGAAGAACTTCTTCTGCTGTACCTCCATGTGGGTGATAAAATTTGCCACAATGGTCTCAGAGTTTGTCTGTGTTTGGCCCAGCAGTGGAGCTTCTTCATTGCTTCCCACCTGATTTCCACTCCCATTGAGAGGGTTGTGCTCTTCCCCATTTTCCCTCTCTTCATTTTCTTCAAAGTTTTATGTTCCTGGATCCCTTTCCATTGGAGGTGCTCTAGAGTGACGGCATCTGTGAAGAATTCTACGACCATTTCCTCTCACCATTGCAGTCTATTGGAATTTCTTACGATATCTAAATGCATTGAATACATATGAGACAAATGAAATAATTATTCAAAACAATATTATTCAGTCTCAATATATGCACTATAGAAAATTATTCATCAATAGAAAAGGATGGAAACAAATTTTTAATTTTCTTGGAATTTTCTAGGCAAAATTTCCTAGTCCGATCGTACCATACCGGTTTGGGGACCTGTAGGAATGGCTCGGCCGGTATGGGAAGCGTAATAAATTTTTAGCTTCCCGAGAGGTACTGGTCGAGGTACCGGTCTTACCTTGAGTGAGACCGGTATGCTTTGCAGTACGTACCAGTCTCGGTACCACAGGAGATACCGATCTGACTCCCCAAACCATGAGTGAGACCGGTACGACCAAAAAAACTTAAAAATCGTGATTTTGGCTTATTTCTCACTTTTCTCTTTCGATTTTCACTCCGGTGGTGATTCTTCTCCGAGTTGCTGAGTCTCTATAGTCCAACCGGTGTTCCTAGTAGCGATTCCTCTCGACTAAGTGTACCAAACTCGATTCCAAGGTGAGTTCCTCCTCTTTTTTCTCTATTTGAGAAAAATCTCATCGTCTTTCATACCCAAAACTTAATTTTTCTTGATTTGAGAATTTTCAACCATAAAAAACTTCTTTCTTTGTTTGAAAAGGATTCTTGGGGTCTCAATGAGCAAAACCCCTCACCCTATTCGAAGTTCCATCGGTTGGTTTGGGAGAAATCCCAAAATTTTGACTTTTTAACCTAGGTTTCTAGGTTTACAAATTTTTTTGAAAATTTGTTGATATGCATCTATTTTCCTTGTCTTATGTAAAATTGTTGATCATGTAATAGCATTGTGTCACTACGTAAGTCCTCCTACCCATATTTGGTGAGTTTGAGGCTTTTGTTCCATTTTCTGCCATTATGCTGCCGAAATTTTGAGAATTTTCCCTAACTTTTCACATATTTTCCTTTGCTTAACAGTTTACAACATGTTTGGGCATTGTGGTACGGGTAAACGATCTTTTACACTGGGTATGCACAGGCCACACCCTCCTCCCCGCTTCAATGATGAGAGATTATTTTTGTCTGAGGCTGTAGAGTCACACTTTCCATGGTTTCAAGGCAAAAGCATTGATTTTGGCCGCTTTGTGAACTTAGAGCACCTACACCGATTTGATGTTGAGGCCTCTTTTGGGGCGATGGGATGGTTACCCATTATTCAATATGAAAAACCACATGTCCCAATTTGGTAAAACAATTCAGAGGTAGAAGGGCATCCAAATGATTGGGAACATGCTAGGTGTCACACCCCAATTCCGCACTGTTCAGAATGGTGTGATGAACCGCTAGCAAACCAACGGTTCAACCAGGATCTCAAGTAGGCTATCCCCGCGTTATCTAAACTTACACACATCCGTAATCATAATCAAAGTAATTACACAATAGCGAAAATCTTAATAATAAATGAACTGATGATCTACTGTAATATAAATATTAAATAGCAAATTATTCTGTATCAACTAGGACATAAATAATTATAAAATACATGTCTTTATTAAATTCAAATAAAGAAACCTAAGAAAATATCTAATTGAATACACATGAGTTGCACTCGCAAGAGGAGTCATGTGTATCTACTTCAGCTTCAGCTTCCATCGCCGCCACGTTCCCATATGCTGGTGCATTCATATATTCTTCAACTGTATAACCTGCATCATCAACTAAAAATATTCGACGTCGAGGGGGTGAGCACACATCACGGCTCAGTGAGTAGACAAAACAATGCAAAAATACATATGCATGCAATCAATTCATATCTTTGGTCTGGTTTATAGTTTGCAATGCGCAATAGAAAGGTTGGGTGGTCAAAGGTTAACGTTTATTGACCCCGCCTCTATACACAGGGTGTGGAAGTCTGCCCGAAGGTTAACATTTATCATCGTCCCCATCCACCCTAATCATGACATTATACAACAAAGGTTAACGTTTATTGCTATATAATACCATACCAACACGTAAGCCCCTGTTAGCGAGGGCTTGCAAACTGGGCTCGCAACTAACCAATCCTAATGCCAAACAGTGTATCCAAGGCCTCACCCCAGCATCCCTCAGAATATCCATAGAGATAGAGCTAAGGCCCCCCGGTAGAGTCAGAGACTACAAGGACCGAGGCCACCTCCCCTAATACCCTACGACATAATAGTTCTGCTAAAGTAATGGCGATACGATGATGCTAATGCACAAGACTTGAGTTAGAGATAGAGCTTAAGTGCTAAGACCCGCCAAAGGTTAACGTTTACTGACGTCCTCATCACACCTCACCTGATACTCGCTCGCATCAAGTACACCAACCACACACATACAATCACATGCCTATTCCTATCATCATCATCGTCATCATGTTATAAACAATAAAATAAATATGCATGAACAAGTAATAGAAATATTGGATGGCATGTTGTATGCACATTACAAACATATTCGCATAGAATCAAGCATGGCATTGGACTCAAGAAAATAGAAAACAATTTTTTATTAACCAATTAGTTTAGAGTTCTGTTTCCTCACCTTAGCTTGCTAATAGATACTTTTCCATGCTTTAGAATCACCTTTATAATGTTATTATATTATTAGAAGACCTAACAAAGTCGATAGAATTTAATTAGAATTAATTCTGAATTTAAAAACCATTCTGTCAACTGAGGGTCGGAGGTAGGGTCTGAGTCATGATCGACCCTGGGTGCGACCCTCCCTAAACTCTGAACTTCACGAACACTGAGGGTCGATGGTCAGGATCACCTAGGGTCGGATGGTCATCGAACCTCGGTGCAACCCTCGGTGTACTTTGGTCAATTTTCCTCTTTTAGTCCATTCCTCGTGCTTGGGATCCTATGGATTGCTCCTATATTCTACATTCATTCCATGGTCTGAAACCATGTATAATCCATCTAAAATAGTTTTCATACTTTCTTCTATGGTTTCCATGAAAACCTAACCATGGTTGGTGGTTTGGGTTTCTCCGAGATCACATTCTCATCAATATCTAACCTAAGGTCTTTAGAAACTCATGGAATTAGTATCCATACCTAAGAAGAATACTCCTTCTCTGTAACTCTTCTCTTTCTCTTCTTCCTCTTTTCCTTCTCTTCTCTTTCTCTCAATTCAATTAGGATTGTAAAAGGAGTGAAAGAGGCTTAGGGACGTCCTTTAAATAGAGTAGGAACATCCTAAAATAAGTCCCTTTGAGATTAGGAAAGAATCCCACTCAAAAATTAGGAAATTTCCTAATTTCAGTTTTGGCAGAAACTGAGGGTCGATGGGAGGGTCGATGATCCCGTCGACCCTAGGATTCAAGATGTCCGACCCTCCCTTCAAATTTGAGGGTCTGACTTTCTGTTCTTGGGGGGTCCGACCCTCCTTGGCTGGGTATGTGACCCTCCCCTAAAATTAAGTGTTTTTGGGTCGATTTGATACCTGGGATCTCGATCTCCTTCACGCCCTTGGTCCATTTGACTCGACCATGATAGGTAAACCTGGTTCAAGGTGGTAAGACCGGGTTAGATTGACACGGGTCTTACAACTCCCCCTACTTATAAACATTTCGTTCTCAAAATTGTACATACCTTTCGAATCAAATAAGTGAGGGTATTGCTTTTGCGTAGCATTTTCTTCTTCCCAAGTAATTTCTTCCATGTCTCTACTTTTCCATCTGACCTTAACATAATAGATATCTAGGTTGCGTAGTCACTGAACCTTTCGACTGGTGATTTCTGTTGGTGTTACTTCAAATGTCAAATCATCGGTCAATTCTGGCAAATCTATTGTCAAAACGTGCGTTGGATCCTTGGCATACTTCTTCAATAGAGAAATGTGAAATACATCATGCACACTCGACATAGATGGTGGTAGTGCCAACTGATAAGCCACTTTACCACACTTAGCTAGAATCTCATATGGCCCGACATATCTTGGACTTAGTTTCCCTTTCTGTCTGAACCTTTTCAATCCTCGCATAGGCGATAACTTCAAAAATACTTTATCACCTATGGCGAACTGCAGATCTCTGCGTCGAGTATCTGCATATTGCTTCTGACGGTTCTGAGCTGTTCTTACTCTTTCCTTGATAATGTCGACCACTCGAAAAGTCTCTTCAACAAATTCCGGCCCAACAATACTACGTTCTCCAACTTCATTCCAAAACAAAGGAGTTCGACACTTTCTGCCATACAGTGCTTCATAAGGTGACATCTGTATAGTAGCCTGATAGCTATTGTTATAAGCGAACTCGATCAATGGTAACTTTTCATCCCATGATCCTTTGAAATCAATTACACATGCTCGTAGCATATCTTCTAGAATCTGAATTGTACGCTCTGACTATCCGTCTGTCTGTGGGTGGAATGCAATACTGAACTTCAATGTTATACCCATAGCCTTTTGCAATCCCTCCCAAAACTTGGAAGTAAATCGTGGATCTCTATCAGACACAATGCTTTCTGGAACACCATGTAATCGAACAATATTATCCACATACAGCTTTGCTAACCTCTCCAGTGTATACTGAGGTCGTATCGGTATGAAGCGAGCTGTTTTGGTCAGACGGTCCACAATCACCCAAACTGCGTCAACTACTCAAGGAGTCAGTGGTAGTCCCATGACAAAGTCCATAGTGATGCAGTCCCATTTCCATGCTAGTTCCGGTAATGGCTGCAACAGTCCTGCGGGTCTTTGTCGTTCAGCCTTTACTTTCTGAAAATTTAGGCATTGAAACACGAACTTGGCTACATCTGCTTTCATTCCCCTCCACTAATATAGTTTCTTTAGATCATGATACATTTTTGTACTTCCAGGATGTATCGAATAGATGGTGGTATGGGCTTCTTTCATCAGTCGGTGTCTAATGTCCATACTTTCTGTTTCCGGTGCACATACTCTTCCTTTGTATTTCAGTACTTTCTCTTCGTCCAAGGTGAACTCAGGGTTAGTCCTACCTTTCTCGATATCTTCTTATACTGTTCTCAAATAAGGATCTGATTTGATAGCTGTCTTCACTTCATCCATTATATCCGGTATAATCTTCAATGCAGTGAACATATTTGAAAGCCGATGAATGAACCCTTGGTTGGCTGACTCATCCGTTGCGTCTATCACATATTGCTCATTGCAGTGATTGAATACCATTCCGGTAGTACACATTGCTGCAGTTATGCTAACCTCTCCTTGCGATTTTATCATTGCTTTTCGGCTTAACGCATCCGCTACTACGTTCGCTTTTCCCAGATGATACTGAATATCACAATCATAGTCTTTCAGTAGTTCCAACCAACTTCTTTGTCTCATATTCAATTCCTTCTGATTAAATAGATAAGTAAGACTTTTATGGTCTGACTTAATCTGAAATTTCTCTCCGTATAGATAATGTCTCCATATCTTGACAGCATGTACTACTGCCGCTAGCTCCAGATCATGAGTAGGATAATTTTTCTCATGTACCTTTAACTGTCTTAAAGCATAAGCAATCACTTGCTCTCCTTGCATAAGCACACATCCCAATCCCAGTCCCGACGCATCAGTGTACATAGTAAATGTCTATCCTGGAACGGAAATAGTCAAAATCAGAACGGATATCAATCTGGTCTTCAGCGTTTGGAAACTCTTCTCACATTTATCGGTCCACACGAACTTTTCACCTTTCTTAGTCAAACTGGTGAGAGGTACGACAATCCGAGAATAGTCTTCCACGAATCTCCGATAATAACCAGCGAGACCCAGAAAACTTCTAATTTCTGAAACGCTCTTTGGTGCTTCCCACTTTACAATAGCCTCGATCTTGTTGGGGTCCACTTTGATTCCTTCAGCGGATACTACATGGCCTAAGAAGGCGACTTCACTTAGCCAAAACTCACACTTTGAAAATTTGGCATATAGCTTCTCTTTCCTTAAATGCTGTAGGGCAGCATTTAGGTTCTTGATATGAGTTTCTTCATCCTTGGAGTATACCAATATATCATCTACAAATATTATAACCGACGTATCCAACATGTCATGGAAAACCCGATTCATTAGTTCCATAAAAGTTGCTGGTGCGTTCGTTAATCCAAAAGACATGACCAAGAACTCATAATGTCCGTATCTGGTCCTGAAAGCTGTCTTAGGAATATCACCCTCTTTAATCTTCAATTAATGATAGCCCGATCGAAGATCGATCTTAGAAAATACCTTTGCTCCTTGCAACTGATCAAACAAGTCATCGATCTGTGGTAGTGGGTATCGATTCTTGATTGTCAGTTTATTCAACTCCCGATAGTCGATGCATAATCGAACACTACCGTCCTTCTTCTTCACGAATAACACCGGCGCTCCCCATGGTGATATACTGGGTCGAATATAACCCTTGTCCAATAGTTCTTGTAGTTGCACTTTCAGTTCCTTCAGTTCCGTAGGAGCCATTCTACAAGGTGCTTTTGATACGGGTGCGGCTCCAGGTACAAGATCTATCACAAACTCTGTGGCTCGGTCGGGTGGTAAACCTAGTAGTTCGTCTGGAAATACGTCGGGATAGTCCCGCACGACTTCAATATCTTCCATTCGTGGTGCTTCCTTGGTTAGGTCGACCACTGATACTAGATACCCGACTGCCCCTTTCTCAAGGCATCTCTTAACCTTTAGTGCTGAGAGTATGAGCTTGCGTCTACGGGGAAGTTTGGTTCCCGTAAAACTGAATTCTGCTCCTGCTTGGTCTTTAAATGTTAGCTTCTTTTCGGCGCATAGTAGGTTCGCCGAATGCCGAGCTAACCAGTCCATTCCCAAGATGACGTCAAAGTCGGCCATCTCAAGTTGTATCAAGGTTGCATCTAAGGTTTTCTCACCAATGCGGACTGGACATGGTCCATATCCTTTTTCTAATTCCACTTCTAACCCCATCGGTGACCGTACAAGTAAGTTGTAGTCTAATGTTTTGATGGGTAAGTTTATCTTCTTTCCGAATGACACAGATATAAATGAATGAGTAGCTCCTGAATCAAAGAGTACTCTGGCGGGTGCGCCATTTATAGGTACGATACCTGTGATTTATTTTTTTAGTCTACATGCTCACACAATGTAATTACAACTTCAAAAGTTTCAGTCATACCTGTGACCACATCGGGTTATGCGGCTGCATCCTGGGACGTAACAGCATATACCCGTCCCTGATGGAACTGCTTCTTGGGCTTAGGGCACTCCCTTGCCAAATGTCCCGATTGGTTGCAGTTGTAACACTTCGGGCTTTCAGAATTCGGCTTTGGCTGAGGTTGAGTCCCTGGAGTAGTCTTAGTTGCAGCATTAAAATTCTGAGGGCAGAAAGGCTTATATGTCTTGTTATTGCCTCCGTTATAAGAAATTCCAGCTGGCCTTTTGATACCCCGGTTCTGTGTGAAATAACTCTCCTTCTGGCTCGATTCAATGACTCGAGCTATTTGGACAGCTTCATTATAAATTTTCTTTTCTAAGCCCAGAACGTGCACTCTGATGCTTCCTCTCAGTCCCGTGACGAACCTACGGGTTTTGGTTTCTTCTTCCTGCATACTCAGTGGTGCGAAGAAAAACAGCTCTTTATAACATTGTTGGTATACATCCACTGACATCTGTCCCTGATATAGACTCAGAAACTCATTCTCCATAGAATCTCTGAAGCTTCGTGGAAAATATTTCTCGAAGAAAGCTTCTCTATAAACAGTCCAAGTCAGTTGGGCATGCTTGGTTAATAGATAGTCCCGAGTAGATTTCCACCAGTGATGTGCATCGCCTTTGAGCATGAAGGTGGCACATAATACTTTTTCATCCTCTGTAATAGTCATCATTAGGAAATTCCTCTCCATCTCGTCTATCCAGTGTGCTGGCCATAATGGATCAGACGGCTTGCCATTAAATTCTCTAGGCTTCATCTTCAAAAATCTCTCCACCAATCGAGAGTGATCCAACTGATTTTGGGGATATGCCCCAAACATATGGGGTGGATACTGGTAATTAACCTGAGCTGCTTCCGGAGCCTATACTGGAATCTGTGCAACAGGTTGTTGAGGTGTCTGAGGTGCTGGGTGGTTACCCACTGGTGCTGCACTGGCTTGTCCTGTCTGCATAGGTGCAGCTTGAGTGGCTTGAAACATAATACCCATCGCAACTTGCATCTGGGCCTGTGCGTGTTGCATCTGTTGCAGCTGCTGAGCCAGATTCATCACCACGGTTGTTAGCTCTGGTGGTGGAGGTGGAAAATTTGTAGGGTTTGCTGTTCTGGATTACCCGGTGCATAATTATTTTCCTGACTGGTCTCCTCTACGGGTGGTGGTGGTGGAACTGCATTTCGGTTCTGTCGGGTTACCCTACGTCCAGACATAATTCCTTCTGTGATTGGTGGTGCTTGAAAATTATCAAAATAGGTGAGAAGTCATTTATATTTCATGTATGCACGCTAACCGATATAAAATTCCAATTCCAACTCATTTTTAAAGAAAAATACTGTCTTTTCTATGCAGGGTCGATGGTGAGGGTCGATGGTATGTCCGACCCTTAGTTTCTGACCCTGGGAATGACATGTTCTTCCCGAGAGCTGAGGGTTGATGTGAGGGTCGATGGATGTCCGACCCTCAGTTCCGACCCTTGGTTTTCTATCAGATTCCCGAGAGCCGAGGGTCGATGGGAGGGTCGATTCGAGAGTCGATTGTTCTAGTCGAATTGTCCGACCCTCAGACTAAACATCAGATTTTTAAGATCCGATTTTGGGTCATTTCTTACTATTTCCCTCCCGTTTCGACTCGTCTCTCCCCTCTGAGTTGCTACAATGCCACTCCACTATTTTTAATCGGTTTGAGTCCGGGTTTCAACGTCCACGTCATCCATACAGGTATATTCTCCCATTTTTACCTGTTTTTATGTTTTCTTTTCTAGGTTTTTGTCCATTTAACTTGTATTTTTCAAATTAAACTTTTTCCAACCGTAAAAATTTGATTTTTATTGGGGGCTTTTGTTATTGGTATCTCGAGGAACGAAAGCCCTCAAAAATTTTTGAATTTCATCGGTTGGTTACTGAGAAACTCGAAAATTTGTCATTTTTGCCCTAATTTGTCAAAAATTTTGATTTCTTGAAATTTCTTCAAATTGGACTTCGTGGGTTTCCATTTCCTACTGTGTGAGTGTCGTAGGGTGTGTTGGAACCTAAGTAAGTCCTCCCGCCCACGTGTATGGTGCAAAGTGAGTCTTTTGGGCAACTTACATCATTAATTTCATATTTTTACCCTATTAACTCCTTGTCTCCCTTTCTCTTTCTTATCTGCAGATACCATGGCTCGTACCAAGATACCCAGAGTTCGTGATCCGCTTCGCTTTTGCTCTAATGAAGCTGAGGCACAGTATGCCGATTATGCCAGTAAGAAAGTGGAGGGTGGTCGTATGGTGAACTTGGCTGAGCTAGCCTTGTTCAACGTAGAGAGAGCATTTGGTGATATGGGGTGGCTCCCTGTCATCACCTACGACGCGTGCACATGTCCAGATTTGGTGCGTCAGTTCTATTGTAATCTCCAGGTGGTGGGGAATTACAATGACGTTGAGCATGGTCAAGAGTTACGCATCACCAATTACGTTAAAGGGGTGCACATTTCTTTTGATTATCGGCAACTGGCCGATCTGTTGGGCATACCTTATGATGGCCCCATGGTGTACTGTGCACCTGGAGAGCCACAGTTTGTTTCCATGGAGATGAGGGCAGAGATCGACAATCAGTTGCTACGACCTGATCGCTGGCAGATGAGAGCTTGTTACCTGCGTCCAGCTCCACGAGTCTTCTGCAAGATTATCCAGCATAATCTTATCCCGCAGAGTGGGCACTATGAGAGGGTTTCTCAGCTGACCCAGCTTCTGATATATAGTATCTGCGCCAGACAGCCCGTCTGCCTTCCCTACATCATCATGCGGACCATGATTAGTGCTACATTGTCCAGTCATAGGGGTAATCTATCCTATGGACGCATGATTACAGTCCTACTGACCCGTCTGGGGGTTGACCTGGTAGATGAGAAGATCCAGGAGAAGACCTTCTCCTCGCCTCTTGATTGGGAGGCTATCTGCAAGATGGGTATGCGGGATGCCCAAGTCAGTGACGAGGAGAGGAACGCGATGGTGCGCCCTCACACTCGCATTGAGATGGCTGACGCTGAGGCTGCTGCTGCCGCTGCTAGAGCTCATGTGGATCCTGTCGATGACGACGATCGTATGTATATGGATGTCGACTTGATACCACCGCCTTCCCCTACACATGCGGCTGGAGTTGGTACTTCTTCTGCGGCGGCTCCCGCACCTGAGGCTGGTCCTTCTCATGCGGCTGGTCCTTCACTCCCACCTTCTGACAGGATGGAGATGTTGCATGAGATCAGGGAGGCTCAGTGCAAATCTGATCTGAGGATGAAGGAGTTGCTAGACGCTCAGTGTGTGAGAGTGGATGAGCTGTTAGCCGCCCAGCGCATATCAGACACACGGATGGGAGAGCTTATAGAGGTATAGCGTGCGATTGATCGGAGGGTAGCCGATCTCACAGCTAGTCTACAGACTACCTAGACTCAGATAGCCTGGTTGACTAGAGTCTATGCTGAGGACTATGACAGAGATCGTGAGGCCCCGCCTCCTCCTTTACCTCCAGCTTCTTGATTGTACTTTATTTTCTTGTACTACAGAGTAACTGTCCGGGTTGTGGACTGTACTCTGCTTTAGTTGTGTATATACATTTTGTTTCTCTCACTCATTGTATGTAACTTGTTTCCCATTTAATAGACACATTATTCTCTTTTTAAATTTGGTCTCAATCATCACTTGTGCTTACAGTGTGTTTATATTACTGTTTTTACTTTTATCCTATCTCAGTTCACAATTGTCTCGAATGTATGTTAATTTAGCGGACAAGGCCAAAGATGCTCTGATACCAAGTTTGTCACACCCCAATTCCACACTGTTCAGAATGGTGTGATGAATCGCTAGCAAACCAACGGTTCAACCAGGATCTCAAGTAGGCTATCCCCGCGTTATCTAAACTTACACACATCCGTAATCATAATCAGAATAATTACACAATAGCAGAAATCTTAATAATAAATGAACTGAGGATCTACTGTGATATAAATATTAAATACCAAATTATTCTGTATCAACTGGGACATAAATAATTATCAAATACATGTCTTTATTAAATTCAAATAAAGAAACCTAAGAAAATATCTAATCTAATACACATGAGTTGAACTCGCAAGAGGAGTCATGTGTATCTACTTCAGCTTCAGCTTCAATCGCCGCCACGTTCCCGTATGCTGGTGCATTCATGTATTCTTCAACTGTATAACCTGCATCATTAACTAAAAATATTCGACATCGAGGGGGTGAGCACACATCACGGCTCAGTGAGTAGACAAAACAATGCAACAATACATATGCATGCAATCAATTCATATCTTTGGTCTGGTTTATAGTTTGCAATGCACAATAGAAAGGTTGGGTGGTCAAAAGTTAACGTTTATTGACCCCGCCTCTATACACAGGGTGTGGAAGTCCACCCGAAGGTTAACGTTTATCGTTGTCCCCATCCACCCTAATCATGACATTATACAACAAAGGTTAACGTTTATTGCTAAATAATACCATACCAACACGTAAGCCCCTGTTAGCGAGGGCTTGCAAACTGGGCTCGCAACTAACCAATCCTAATGCCAAACAATGTATCCAAGGCCTCACCCCAGTATCCCTCAGAATATCCATAGAGATAGAGCTAAGGCCCCCCGGTAGAGTCAGAGACTACAAGGACCGAGATCACCTCCCCTGATACCCTACGACATAATAGTTCTGCTAAAGTAATGGCGATACGACGATGCTAATGCACAAGACTTGAGTTAGAGATAGAGCTAAAGTGCTGAGACCCACCAAAGGTTAACGTTTATTGACGTCCTCATCACACCTCCCCTGATACTCGCTCGCATCAAGTACATCAACTATACACATACAATCACATGCCTATTCCTATCATCATCATCGTCATCATGTTATAAACAATAAAATAAATATGCATGAACAAGTAATAGAAATATTGGATGGCATGTTGTACGCACATTACAAACATATTCGCATAGAATCAAGTATGGCATTGGACTCAAGAAAATAGAAAATAGTTTGTTATTAACCAATTAGTTTAGAGTTCTGTTTCCTCACCTTAGCTTGCTAATAGATACTTTTCCAAGCTTTAGAATCACCTTTATAATGTTATTATATTGCTAGAAGACCTAACAAAGTCGATAGAATTTAATTAAAATTAATTCTGAATTTAAAAACAATTCTATCAACTGAGGGTCGGAGGTAGGGTCGGAGTCATGATCGACCCTGGGTGCGACCCTCCCCGAACTCTGAACTTCCTGAACACTGAGGGTCGATGGTTAGGATCACCTAGGGTCGGATGGTCATCGACCCTCGGTGTGACCCTCGGTGTACTTTGGTCAATTTCCCACTTTTAGTCCATTCCTCGTGCTTGGGATCCTATGGCTTGCTCCTACATTCCATTCTACATTCATTCCATGGTCTGAAACCATGTATAATCCATCTAAAATAGTTTTCATACTTTCTTCTATGGTTTCCATGAAAACCTAACCATGGTTGGTGGTTTGGGTTTCTTCGAGATCACATTCTCATCAATATCTAACCTAAGGTCTGTAGAAACTCATGGAATTAGTATCCATACCTGAGAAGAATACTCCTTCTCTGCAACTCTTCTCTTTTGGCTAAATTCTCTTCTCTTTCTCTTCTTCCTCTTTTCCTTCTCTTCTCTTTCTCTCAATTCAATTAGGGTTGTGAAAGGAGTGAAAGAAGCTTAGGGACGTCCTTTAAATAGAGTAGGAACATCCTAAAATAAGTCCCTTTGAGATTAGGAAAGAATCCCACTCGAAAATTAGGAAATTTCCTAATTTCAGTTTCGGCAGAAACTGAGGGTCGATGATCCCGTCGAGCCCTAGGATTCAAGATGTCCGACCCTCCCTTTAAATTTGAGGGTCTGACTTTCTGTTCTTGGGGGGTCCGACCCTCCTTGGCTGGGTATGCGACCCTCCCCTAAAATTAATTGTTTTTGGGTCGATTTGATACCTGGGATCTCGATCTCCTTCACGCCCTTGGTCCATTTGACTCGACCATGATAGGTAAACCTGGTTCAAGGTGGTAAGACCGGGTTAGATTGACACGGGTCTTACACTAGGGATCTTCGGATTACCTGCTTTGTGAAAGTGGTGAGGATCTCTTTCAACATAGCTGAGTTGGCAACACTTCTTGGGATCCCAGATGATGGCGAGCTCGTCTACTGTCCACCCAGAGCAAAAGGGTATCTCACTGAGGAGATGAGAGTAGCGATCGCTGATCAGATTCTATTATCGGGTAGGATCATGCTAGCAGTGAATATTCGTCTAGTGCCTCGCTTATACTGCCATATCATACAGCATGATATCATCCCCCAGAGTGGTCATTATGGGGAGGTATCCTAGTTAACCCAGTACATTACTTACTGTGTTACTACCAGGCACCGAGTCTGCCTGCTTTACCTGATTATCCGCACAATAATCCATGCTGCAAGGCCCAATGTAACAAGAATTCTTCCCTATGGTAAGTTGATTACAGAGTTGTTGCACCACTTAGGGGTGGACATGCGTGGCGAGACAGCTTATGAGGTCACCATGACCTCTGATATAGATGCAGAGGCTATCTACAAGATGCAGATGGATTGTCTGGAGCTTAGCGACGAGGAGCTATAGGCTCGTCCTCTTATACTTATGAACCAGGTGGCAGCGGCAACAGCAGCAGTAGAGGTAGGGGGTGGTGAGGATGCGCACATGGAGGACATCTTTGCACCAGCACCCCAGCCTATTCTAGTAGCAGGACCATCTCAGCCTCCTCCAGATACAGTGATGAGCATGTTCATGGAGATTCGAAATGCTCAGCGAGAGATGAGTCATGACCTGGGGCATCTAGCTCGCAGCCTACGGGTCACACAGGACCAGGTTCATTGGCTTAGAGAGGCTTACGAGCATAATTATGATATCACTGATCCGATTCCACCCAGGCCTCCAACTCCACCATAGTCAGATCTTGTCTCATTCACTTATATCACTTATATATATACGGTTTATTTTGTTAACAGAGTAACTGCCTAACTTGTGGACTGTACTCTATCATAAGCTTTATATTTCCTTTATGTTCATGTTATTACATGGTTATTTGGTTTTCTCCCTAGACATCAGTACTTATAAATTTCTCTTTCATTAAATAGTATGTTATGCATCTTCTCTTAAGTCTCAGGAATCAAACAAGCTTATGGTGTGTTTTTATTAAAAAATTTAATTTCCTATCTCAGTTCATTGGACATAGTTAGATGCAGAATGGTTAGTTGGATAGAGCCTAAGTGCTCTGATACCAAGTTATCACACCCCAATTTTGACTGAATCAGAAGTGTGAGTGAACCGTCTTCAAACCACGGCTTACACCAGGATCTCAATAGACCATTCCAACAAACCATTCCAAGCAAACCAACCATAATCAGAGAATAATAAATAATAACGGATTTAAATAAATAAATGAACTGAGTTTTCTATTTGTCATTAAATAATTATCCAATTATGACATCATCCACAAGCATAAATAATAATTTATTACATTGTCTATACCCAACTGAAAGAAAAAAATTAAATAAATAATCCCTAAAGGAATACACAGAAAGAGCACTCGCATGAGGCGTCATGCTCGTCGTCTACTGCCTGTGTGTCAATAGCAGCTACTGTCCCATACACTGGGATAGCCATAAAGTTTTCAACCGTATAACCTGCATCAAGATCTAAAAAAGAGAATATATATATATTCGGGTGAGCTCACAACTTAGCTCAGTAAAGCACAAGACCAATGCAACATACAAAATGCATGAGATAACAGTACAATTAGGTTAGGTATAGAGATAACATACAAAATGCTATGGTAAGGTTTGGCGGCCACCGTACCTCCAGTCACGAGAGTGTGAGCACACCCAATAGTCAGGACTCGATCCATACTACTGTTGTTGCCCCACATCACTCACTCTGGTATAGAGATAGAGCTAGAGTCTGGCAGGCAGGCTGAGCCACCATCCCACATCCTCCCCCTGATACCCTACACCGCACCAACACCTAAATCCTTGTTGGCAAGGGCTTGCAAGTGGGTTCCGTTTCTAACCAGTCCTATATGTCATCACAGTATCTATGGCCCTACCTAAGTATAACTCCCTATGACATAGAGATAGGGCTCAAGTCTGGTGGGCAGGCGGAGCCACAATCCCATGTCCTCCCCCTGATACCCTATTCACACCAAGCCCGCTAAGGTAGACGATAAAACGAAAAGGTCTTAGTGTGAGGATATATCCAGGGCTCCACTCCCCTTCACATACCACACACGAAAAACAATCACATGCCTAAACAAACAACATCCTAGCATATGAATATGCATGAACAGATAATAAAATTTAAATAACTAGATGGCACGTAAAATGCACAAGAAACAACAATAATCACAGAAACAGATATGATCACAACGGTTTACTGTTATTTAGTTACTTAGGGTTTGGGGTCTTATCCCTTACCTGATGCGTGATTGCAAGTCCGCTCTACGTCATAGAGTCCACTCACGCTGTCTACAGGTCCTACAAGATCATATTTATTGATTAGGATTTGGTTGCTAGGGTTCCAATTGGTCAGAACCAAGTTTGGCCAATCAAACAGGCTTCGGTAAGCATATAGATTGCAGTACCGGTCTCACTATGTGATAGTGAGACCGGTATGTGCTGCGGTATATACTGGTTTTGATACCGGTATGTGCTGCGGTATATACTGGTCTTGATACCGGTCTCAGTACCGGTCTCAGTACCGGTCTTAGTACACTGCAGCTAGTATGTGCCTGCGGTATATATCGTAGGACCGCAAGACTTATTGTCCAGTTGGTATGCCCGGCGGTATGGGTTCGAGAGCTCAATCTTGAACCACCCTCTCCCGTCGATCATCAGCTTGGTTTTTAGGGTTATTCCTAAACCATTCTAAGGTCCAAATACTTATTCAATCATCTAGGTTTCGACTATTTCGTCAGATCCTTATCAGATTGGATCTCAATGAGAACTATGGTTTTGGGGTTCTAGGACTTTGGATCGTTACGCCGTTTCACGGCTTCGATCCGAAATCCAAACATCAATATAGAGGTTGAGCACTTACCGGTGTTTGTTGAATGGCGGTGCTCTCCTCGAATGGAAAAATCCCCCTTCTTGCACAGTCTCCTTCCTCCTTGCTTCTTCTCAAATCTCTTTCAGACGGTCTAGGGTTTGAGAATGTTTGGAAAGGATCTAAGGAGAAGGAATGATTTGTATATATATAGTGGGAGACCATTATAGGAAGGTCTCCTATGTCTAAAAGGTTTCCTAAACTCCATTCAGAATGTGGGACCCGCTGGAGTCCGTCTCCTCTCGAGAAATACATACCGGTTGCACATACCGGTCTCACTCAGAGTGAGACCGGTACTGAGACCGGTATGTAAAAATGGCATTTTTACACATCGTTTATCATACCTGGATATCATGGTTCATCACCAGACCTCGCCTTCTGGTCCGGTTATGATTAGGAGACCTATCACAATGTAAACCATGAATTAAATCGGGTTTTCAGAGTATGGTTCTTACAGGAGGTATAGCATCTAGATCCATGTACATCTGATCATCATCCTCCTCATCATCACTCTCCTCTGCCTCTGATGGCACCTCTGCATCTGCTACCACCACCGAGTGAGAGGACGTCACATTGCATTCCTTTCATCATCACTGACCTGTTCCTCTCTCATCGTCATCCTGCAGATGGCATCCCAATCAAAATAAGTGGAGGAGGTGTCTTCATAGATCCTCTCATCCTCCAAGTTCACTTGTAGGTGAGAGAGCAGAGTGGAGATCAACCATCCATACGGTAAGTTACCTCTAGAATCAGGCAATGTGGCTCTATGCATAGTTGGGATGATAATGTATGGGAGGCAGACAGGCTGTCTAGTGTAGACACAGTACAATAGGTATTGAGTCAACTGAGAGACCATCTCGTAGTGTCCATGTCACACCCCAATTTTGGAGTAACCAGAATAGTGTAATGAACAGTAAATAAACCAACGGTTCAACTAGGATCTCCATTAGGTAGTACCCACCATATCAACCACACACACTGTAAGCACCCCATTTTTGCCACCCTCAGCATAAGTGAACCAATATGGTAGGTTTTCGGCCTTTAACCCAAAGGTTGGTGATTCTCTAATGAACCCCATAGTAGGGTCATTGGCTATTACCTACTTGGATGATCGTGAAATTATCTTCGAAATGAGACCAAAATCATCAAATTCTAACATCAAACATGAAAGATATCGCAGTTTGAAAGTGCAAGGGCATTTACGTAATTATCGTATGATGCATGCATTATCATTCAAACTTCAGGACATCATATCTTGGTCATCTGATATCGAAATCAGATGATTCGAAGGCCAATATTCCTTATTTTCAGTCCTCTTCAAAGTGGATGTGAAAAATCCCGGGTAGAAGTCACCAGTGGGGCCCCATGCATGCTTTCAAGCAAAATTATCGTTAAAACTTCAAAGCTTTATATCTTTGTCGTTCTATGTCGGATTCAGATGATTCCAAGGCCATTATTCTTCATTTGTGATGTTCTACAAAGTGGACGTAAAAAATCTCAGGTAGAAGTCTCCAAAGGAAATTACACATGGAAATAGTCATTTAAGCTTTGGAAATTCATATTTTGGTCACCCCAAATCCAAATCAGGTGATTTCAGTTTCATTATGTTCCATTTTTAGTACTCTACAAAGTAGACGTAAAGAATTTCTGGTAGAAGTCTCCGAAGGATCCCATGCAGAATGGTCAGCCAAATTATTGATAATTGGCCTGCTTAAACTTTAGAAATTCATAAGTTGACCATTTTATTTCCAAATGTGATGATTCAAGTTCCAATATTCCTCATTTTTAGTGTTATACAAAGTGAACGTAGAAAATTTGAAATAAAGGCTATCGGAAAATTTCATGCGGAATGACAGTGGAAATGGCGCATGAAATGATAGAAAGAGAAAACCCAGTTAATTCAAGTCATTCTCAGTCCAACCCAGCTCAGTTTAAGTCAGTCCCGCCCAGTCAACTTAAGTCAGACCAGTCTAGACTGAACCGGTTCGTCCATGTGCAAAGTGCCATATATATATGTAATTATATAGAATATTATATACTATATATATACTATATATATATATATATATATATATATATATATATATATATATATATATATATATATATATTAATATGTATGTTATTACATATTATTATGTACATTTTATGATATATTATTGTATAAATGTACATTATATGTGTCAAGGGAAACCGACCAAGATTAGGAAAGAAAGAGAGGTTTCTAATGAAAAGGAAAAAAAGATATAGAAAGGAACTCATAAAATAAATTTTGGAAGGAAATAGAATAGGAAAGAGATTGAGAAAGGGAAAGGGAAAGAAATCTAAAAAGAAGAGAATCCGAGAAGATTGAGAAATGGAAAGAAAGTAGAGAGAAGCGAGATCTGAAGGAGGGGAGCAGATCCGAAGGAATAGAAGAAGAAAAGAGATTGAGAGATTGAAGGAAACCGAAAAAATAAAAAAAAAGGGAAGATTGAGAGAGATCGTGGAGGGATTGATTGTCGAAAAAAAATAATAAAAAAAAGAAGATTGAGTGAGCTCGTGGAAGGATTGATTTCCAAATGGAGAAGAAAAAATAAAAAAAATAAAATGAGATGGCTGAAACGAGAGAGAAAGCAGATCAGGGAGAGAGATAGGCGAGATAAAAAAAAGAAAGAAAATGGAAGGAACCAGAGAAAAAAAAAAGGAAATAAAAAAGAAATCGGGAAGGATCCGAACAGAAAAAATAAATAAAGAGGAGGCCAAATAGAAGAAGAGAGAAGGAGAAAGAGAGAGACTGAGATGTGAGAAAAAAAGAAATAAAAAAATAAAGAGGAAGCCGAATAGAAGAAGCGAGAGGGAGAAAGAGAGAGACTGAGCAGTGGGAAAAAAATAGAAAAAATAAAGAGGAGGCCGAACAGAAGAAGAGAGAGGGAGAAAGAGAGAGACTGAGCGGTGAGGAAAAAAATAAAAAAAGGAAAGAAAGGAGAAGCGGCAAGGGAAGAAGACGATAAGAGATGGCAAAGAAAAGAAGAGAGAGCTTTCAGATTCAAGTAAGGATTTTGTTTTCTTTCTAGTTTCTAATAGAATGATCAAGAGAGAGAGAGAGAGAGATTGAGTAGAGGGAGAGAAGAAAAGACCTGCATCTCCACTCACTCCCATCTCACAATACCTTGCCACGACATCACCTTGCACCTCTACCGCCACACACTGCAGATTACCCACAACATTAACCATCTTCACCAATATCAAACCCCATTCATCACCGAATTCTCTTCCCTAAACCTGCTGTTCACTGCCTTACATACCAACCTGACCCATGGTTACACCCTATTCCTCATGCAAATCACCTAGCATCGATTCACTACCACCTGTTTCATGAATCTCAAATCCCAGCACTCATCTCACTAGCACCGAACACCACTTCACAATCCTAGTCCTTTTGTTGCACACCTTATCACCCCTCCACTTCCGTCTACCCCTTATTCACCAATCTCAATCAAGAACCTCTCCTTTCACTCCATCTTACCTGTTTCAGACATAAATTACAGCAAACCCCTCAACTTGTAACTCTCTTCACCGAATATTCCAATCCCCTTCATTAACTCTAAATCCGATCACCACTAAATCCCACCGAATGCCCTCATCCTCATTACTCACTTGCATATCTCCTTCCCAGCCACCTGTTCATCACCCTCCATCAGGAACCCTTAATTTTGAATTTGTTGCTCCGATCATATTTATTGTGGATGCTCTGATTATATTTATTGTGATGTTTGGATTCAATCCAAATCGTTGATGCAAAGATGGTCATAATAATTATGGTGTAATTGATGTAATTAAATGTGGACCATTGATCATGTGAGATTTAAACTATTGTTCATAAATAATTTTGATGAGATTTATGCCATCGATCATGATTAATTATGACGTGAGATCTAAAACATTCACCATAAATAATTCAGATAAATCTAAACCATCTGATTGTCTTGAAATTGATCTGAATGTTTGGATTATCTTCATGAGTGATTTCAACCGTTGGATTTTCATTATGAGTGAATTAGATGAATTTGAAAGGTTAGATTGTGATTTTGAGTGATTTTAACCTTTATATCTTGATCATATGTGTTTTGAGTGATTCTAACCATTGGATCTTGATCATATGGGTTTTTGAGTGATTTAATCCATTGGATCTTAATCATAGGTGTTTTTAAGCCATCTAAATTGTTGGATCTTTATTATGAGTGGTTTTGAGTGATCTGAATGGTTGGATTACCATCTTGAGTGATTTAAACCGTGGGATTACCTTTTTAAATGATTTAATTGAATTTGAACGATTGGATTAACTTCATGAATGTTTTAAGTAAATTTGAACCATCGATCAAATATGATCTTGATCACATTGATGATGATCGATTACATCAAGTTTGAGTAGTAGGTCAAATATGATCTTGGTCACATTGTTGATGATTGATGCTTGATTAATGCTCTCACATGCTTACTGCTATATTTGGAATGCTCTCAAATGCTGTATTGGATTGCTCACATGCCATATTTGATGCTATATTCTCACATGCTTTGATGGGCTCACGTGCTTACTGTTATGATTGGATGCTCCTTGCCATATTAGATCTTGTCATGCTTAGATCTTGCCATATTAGATCTTGTCATATTAGATCTTGTCATATTAGGTCTTGCCATGCTTTGCCATATTAGGTCTTGCCATGCTTAAATTAGCATATTAGGTCTTGCCATATTAGGTTCTTGCCTTATTTGCAATGTATGCCATATTAGGAAGATTTTCATAATCTTTCTATATTTTGTGATAGTTACCACAAATATCATACATGTCATGCTTAGAATATTCTATTTTGGCAATAATTTAATTTATGCAACACCCTAGTCGAACTGCCATATCTGTACACCTATCAAACATATTAGGCGTGGGGACGTGCATTTAGGCACCCACATTCTTGGAAAGGGCATAATGGGAATAATAAAAATCTTAATAAAGAAAGAGAATGCTTCGCCAAACCTTCCAAAATTAGAACGAGGATGAAAAGGGTAATTCAGGATGACTTTTGCCCCTCAGTAAACCCTAAACCTATAATAGGTTCTCAATCCTAAACCTAGAATAGGTTCAAAACCCTAAACCTATAATAGGTTCTCAATCATTAACCTAGAACGGGTTATTCAGCCAAACTATACGGATTCCGATTCTTAGGGCAAACCCTAGGATACGTAGGCTATTTGGGAGAATCCCAAATTTAGATCCACACCTTAGTCCACTCGGACTATCCATAGATCCACTAGGATATCCACCCTGCCCGAACTACGCGGATTCTGATTCCTAGGTCAAACCCTAGGATACGTTGGTCATTTGGCATAATCCCAAATTCAGATCCACACCTTAATCCACTCGGACTATCCATGATCCACGAAGATATTTACCCACATTTTGACCCAAATAGGGTTATCAAGCCCGAACTACGTGGATTTTGATTATTAGGGCAAACCCTAGCATACGTAGGCCATTTGGGAGAATCCCAAATTCGGATCCACACCTGAGTCCACTTGGACTATCCATAGATCCACTAGGATATCCATCCACATTTTGACCCAAATAGGGTTATCCACATTTTGACCCAAATAGAGTTATCAAGCCCAAACTACGCGGATTCTGATTCCTAGGTCAAATCCAAGGATACGTAGGCCATTTGAGAGAAACCCAAATTTGGATCCAAACCTTAGTCCACTTGGACTATCCATAGATCCAGTAGGATATTTATCCATATTTTGACCCAAATAGGGTTATCCACATTCCAACCCAAATAAGGTTATCCTTAGATCCACTAGGACTATCTATCAGTCCACATGGACTATCCAGATCCTAACCCATAAGGTTTCTCATCCTTTCAAGCATAAACTTCAACTTGAACAATGAACTTAATCATGCACAAGCATAAATCATAGCCATAAACTTTAATCACACCAGAACTACGATGGTGAACCTGATTTTTGAAATAATTCTATGATACATAGGCAATCTGATGGATACAGAATTGGTTCAATGATATCAAACCACTTGGTTTGATTTGGTTTAATAGATAGAGTCTAGCATAGGAAAGGTATAGGAGACCGATCTCGATCGGGCGGTTTAGGTGCCTAACCCCTTCCCATAATCGTAATCTGACGCTTACCTAATCTCTGATGGACCAGAAATCCAATCTAAGGGTCATGAGTCAATCGAAGTCTTACCTTAGGGTGAGATTTCACATTTTCCAAGGTCCTAGACCTTAATCTAGGTGGCGACTTCTAAAATTTCCATCTTTGTCCTCACAGTGGTGACTCCGCTAGGGATATAAACGTCAAACTCCTGAATGAAAACTTTCCTTGTGTGAATTGGATGCTAGTTCTTAGGATACTATATTTATTCTTGTATGATATTGTTTTGGGGGGAATGGGTTCAGTCACACATTCGTGTGAGTAGCCAAACCGGGTCCCATGCATATGGGGCAGCCTGCTAGGCGAAACACACAACCTTGGCCTGTACATTGGGAGACCACGACCGACGAGTAGCCTAACGAGCGTTTCTTGCGTCTGCCTGGGAATGCGTTATGCTACTCCACGTCGCTTGATTCTTGCAACATAGTATATAAAGGGATTGGCGGTCCATTATTTATCATGCATTCGGTAATAGGTTATCTCATCCTTGTCAAGGTGGCCTTTTTTATCCTAACCCAGATTGTAGCCCAATGTTTGTTATTTTTGGTTCATCCCTGAACCGACTGTGTAAAATCTACTTAACCATGACATCCATGTTCGAGACGTCGAATTTTTGCCCCTTTTTGTCCTCGATTGGTCAAGATGTTAGAATCTACACGATGAGCATCTTAAACTCTCACAATTGGGAGTATGAGATATGTATACACCTGTTCTACATCATGGTAGACGGTCACTATACATCCTCCATTAAGTAAGCTCGATGTGTCGAATCTCTCATTGTTAACACGTTAATTTTGAAAAACAAACGAAAAATTCATGTCAAGACATTGATACCATGGTCAAGAAGAAATTTACTAGTTTGTTCCTCCATAAACCACTTTTGGTAACCATCCCTAATAAGGACAACGGATTGATATATCCATTTCAATTTCATTGAATTCGGTAACCCAAGTGGCCAGTACCACTGATTATCCATTTTTTAGAACCACGAGGTCCCAAGACCGAACACATGGCTTAACCAAATTCAACTAAATTGACTTGGATAATGTTTACCCAATTGCCCTTATGAGGGAGCTAACTTTGTTTGGTTATGTCATCTTTAATTGTGCATGTGACTTCTTCCGTTCCTCTAGATGTCTAGAATCTTGATATTTGTCCATTGAGTTTCAATGCCTTTGGAAAAGAGAATCAAACTGCAACTATACCCACCCTTTTAGGGTGAGAGGCCCCTACAACTAGGGAATTATCTTGATCTCCCACCTTGAGATCCATCCATGTTATCTTTCTAAATGAATCAATGGAAGTCATGAATCGAGATCTTGATTGAACATCAAATTTTGTAAAAAAGAGGCAACTAGATTTTGGAACACAATTAGTAACTCAACCAATCTGATCCATTAGAGCATTCAGTTTAGGTAGCGACAAGGACCTATACCTGAAAAAATTTACAATATTGGGGAACAGTTAATCCTTGGGCTTACTCAAATATCATATTCAGTTCATCTCATAATCAAGGAGAGATTCAGCCCCTAGGCAAATCCAATCACCATTTACGATTTACTTCGGAATTAAGGAAAGATTCAGCCCCTAGACAAATCCAATCTGTGATTCCCAGGTTGACACTGAGAGGGGGCGGTGAATCAGTGACCACTAAAAATCTTTCCAATAATGTGAGGTCAGTCCTGACTGATTAAACAATGCTGCCTTGAGCTGTCTGTCTATGATGTGCTGCCTTGAGCTGACTAGTTAACATATCTGTTCATTTAAACATTTCGTGTAACACACCATGCCACACACCTACAGGTATCCATACCAGAGGCTTGGCCTACCAAGTGTGTACACCCAGACCTGCAACCCATGCACTTCACATGCACAACAGAAATAGGCACATCTACAGGACACACTATGTAACGTGGTTTACCTATCACACACTGTGATGGCTACTCCACTGGGTAATACCCTAACCAGGGTTTCGTATTGTACCCAATACGCTACTTTAATGCTATGGTTGCACCTATAATCCAGATGTTACAACATCAACCACATTCTCAGTTGCAACTGAGTCCTAGGAAATAACCCCCACTCCAGTCAAGCCCCCAACTTGACAGGTTACAAAGTGTTTATAAAATAAAGATTACAAACCCTTACCATATGACATTGGTACAAATAAATAGGGTTCGTGTGTGTGATTACCTTCCCAGCGTGATCACAGCATGTGTGGTGCTCACAAAATGGGCTTCCCAAGCTCTCCAATGGTGGTGGGTAGGCTTCTTCAACAGAATGGAACTTTGGCACTCTCCCAAAGCTTCTCGCACAACATCATCCAGACCAAACTCTCACAACATACTCACACTACCTCTCCCATACTTTATATGGCCATTAAACTCAGAGAGAGGTGAGTGGAGATGGATTCTACATACCAAATGAGCTCAAGAACCTTCTTTCTTCACAAAACCGGAGCCACTCTCACCAAAACTGATTTTCTTTATTGCAGGTGAACAGTTCTAGAATAGATGAGTCCGGAGCAATTTGAATCACTCAAATCGGACATCGGATGGCTGAGATATGGCCATCCGAATTCCAGCCAATCAGATTAAAAGAAACAGCATCTTCAGACTTGATTTGGTGCGCCGCGACACACAATAGCGCCGCCGCCTTTGTCGTACCGTATGACGTTGTCGAGTTCTGATTGGTGGATCAGAGGATCTTGAAGAGTGGCCTTTGGATCTGTCGGTGAACGGCGGGATGGACGCGATGCCGTTGGATCAGCATTCATCACGTCAGTCGGTGTTGGAGATAGTGATGATCGTACGATTAGAATCATCTCCGCCGAAGCATCATGTTTGCGTCACACCGAATCAGTGCTGCGACTAAATGAAGCACGGAGCACGACATAAAACTACATCCAACCAATCACAGGCCTCGTGCAAGGATCTTGACGAAGCACCTGTGAAACACCATAGCCCGCCTTTTTCAAAACCGTAGGATCGGAATCACGACGACGTGGCTCATCCTTGTCCCTTCATCTCGTATCCTCTCTTTTTCAATGGACCAAAATGCCACTATGAATGAGTGGTAATGCCCTGTAAATCCAAAATTTTCCAGTAAAGTCTTGTGATGAAGTTTCACTGCGGCATTGCATCGAACACCTGATGCGCATGCGGAGGCTTGCAGTCCGCGCACGATGCAATGGCCTTGCATGCGGGCATCGAGTCATGAGGGTGCTGTGCACGCGGGTGCGGCATTGCTGCGTGATGCTTGTGGGCCTGGGGCTTACGGCATGGCTGCTGGGCTATGCTACTGGGCAGGGCATGGCCTGCTGTGCCGTGCTCACGGCATGGCTGGCTGTGCATGCTGTGCGCTGCATTGCTGCTGGGCTATGCTGTTGGCTTGCTTGCTTGCTGCTGGCTTGATGCTGCGGGCATCGACCATGCTGACCAGGGCTGGCTGCCATGCTGGCCTGGCCACCCCATGTGGGACCCACCTGGTCCCCACCCACTCTCTCCTTTTTCTCTCTCCTCATCTTCTCTCTCTTCTTTCTCTCTCCTCTTTCTCTCTCCTCTTTTTCTCTCTTCTTTCTCTCTCCTCTTTCTTTCTCTTATTTTTAGTATTCACTCTCTTTCTTCTACTGGTCTCTCTCATCAACTGCTGTCAGTGCACCAACCCAGTCACCATGTCTATCAGTGGGACTTCAGTGGGACCCACAGATACTCTCTCTCCTCTTTCTTTCTCTACTTTGTCTCTCTACTTTATATGTCTTCTTTTACTAAACTGTAAGCACTGTGAACTGAAAACTGGCTTCCAAGTAAGCTTCTGACTGTCCAACCATACATGCTGACTGTTCACTCTGCCTACTGACTGGATACATTTCCTGTTGACATTCTCTCTCCTCCATATCACTCTACCAACTGTCTAGAGGTTGCCAAGGTTGCCAACAATGACAACACATACAAAGTTGCTCTCAACAACTGAACTTGGCCAAGGTTTCAACAATCTCCTCCTTTGGAATTGTTGGCAACCTACATGATATCTCCACATGATATCAAGCACTCTCTCCCCCTTTGTCAACAAGTACAAAGGGAAAATCAATGCTCTCCCTTCATCACTGCTCCCCCTACATCAGAACTCCCTCTGCATAGACTCACCTATAGGAGTGCCCACCGTATCTTTCTAATCCTATAAATGGACAATGATGCTATGCAGACACCAACTCCCCCTACTTCTGTGGCATCTCCAGTGTACTAAGAGCCACAACTCATAACTTGACTTTGAGAGTCACTCAACTGAGTTCTTTGGGAAGGTCTTTGTGATGACATCTGCCACTTGATCACAACTGACTGTAGCTGTTATGTATTCTGCTCCTGCTTTGCTAGGCCACAAAACTTTCCCAAAAAGAATGCACCGCCACTAGTGCCCTTTCTATCATCAACACACTTGGCCAAGCACACAGCTAGTAGACTATCAGTTTTCTGAAAGAACATACAGGTTGCCCTATGTTCTTGTCCCTTGTGCCACAATTTTCCCTTTTTCAACATCTTTCATCACAGAACCATCCTTGGTGAATGTTATTTCATTGCCTTGATCACAAACTTGACTCATACTCAAGAGATTGTGTTTCATGCCATTGACAAGCAAAACTTTTTGGGATTTTAAATCTGTACTGTAAATGTTGACAAACTGATCCACCTTCTTCAGTATTCAGACTTGAAAAAATCTCTCTATCCCCTGTCATGTGAGTGGAGCACCCACTGTCTAAGATCCATGGTGTAGGTCTACTTTTGGCCTTAAGAGTTGTCTGCACAATGAGAGATTTGTTGCCCTTATTCTTGCTCTTCTCAACCCACACTGTTTTTTCTTTCACTGTGATGGGTTTTCTTGCCTTTTCTTTCACAACTCTTTCTTCTCTTTAAGCTGGTCTTCTAGGAGTTTTTCTTCTAATATTCCCTCTTGGTTGCCTTTGAGATGGAAGGAGTGTCTAACATTTTCTGGCTATGTGACCAAATCTATGACACCTGAAGCATTCTATCTTGTCTTCTGCCAAAGGAGCAAATCTGTTTCTGCTTGTGAATACTAGTTGTCTAACTTGTCTTCTACATTATGTAATTTTGTGTCCATACCCTTCACAGCCATAACAGTACCCTCTGAAGCTCTCTCTTTACCTGATATTTTTGCCTTGCTTCCTCTGCCTGTGCTGGTTAATTGTACTGATGCCATCTCTGCCAGTCCTGTTCTCAGATTGTTTCTCAACATGTGACCTCATCTGTTTTTCTTTGACAAACATAATGGGGTTCTCAACAGACCCTTTACCATTAGCTTTTTCTGTCCTCTGCTTCTCATAACCAAGTCAAGACTTAATGTGATATGACCTCTGGTAGCTTAGAATCTCATCCAGAATATTCTCCTCTTCCATTTGTGAGCAGTCATCCTCAACCTCTGGATCTGTTACTGTCTTCTCCTTTGATTTTAGGATAGTTACTGATGGAGATGATGTTGTTTCTTCCATGTAACTCCTGTTCTCCCTCACAGAGCTTGCAAGCTCAGTTTCTAGTCTCAGAATCTCTTCCTCAAGCTTTGCACATTCATCTGATTTTGAGGACAACTCACTATTCAGATCATTTTCTATCTTCTTTGATTCTGACTTTCAGTTGATTGATCAGCTCAGTAGCTTCATTATATTGATCATTCAAATTTTTGTTCTTTTTCCTCTCTGTTCTGAGTTCTATAAGAGCTGCAAATAACTCAGCCTCAAGATCAAGCTCTTTTTCAACTCCATCTTTCTTTTTAGATTTTTTCTTCTTCCCTTGAAGCTCATCAAGAAGGACCATGAAGAGGACCTCATCATCACCATCCTCTGTTGATTCATCTGAGGAATATTTGTTCTTCTTTGCAAGCAAACTTTTCTTCTTGGGCACAAATTTTTTCCTTCCTTTCTGGTCTTGACTCTCATTGAGATCTTCATCATCTGAGTCATAAACTCTTCCTTTCTTTGGACACTTGGATGCAAAGTGTCCTATGCCTCTACAGTTGAAGCATGTCAATGTTGACTTGCCTTTATATATTTCACTTTTCTTTTTAAGTCTTCTGGCAAGATAAACAATCAACTCATCATCTGAGTCATCAGACTCACTAACCTCTTTTGCTTTTAACTTCTCACTGGGTTCTTTGATTTTTAATTTTCTCATGGCTTTAAAAACTGCTTCTTTCTCCACTGGCTCTGGTTTAATCATCCTCATTTCATATGTGGTCAAGATGCCATGTAGGTCATCAGTGGTCAAGCTGTCCAAGGTAAATAGCTCTTCAAGTGCAGATACCTTTTCATCGTACAACTTGGGCAGAGTTCTTAAAATCTTCTTGACAACAACTATCTCCTTCATATCTTCACCCAATGCTCTGATTGCATTGGTGATGCCAGTCACCCTAGTGAGATAGAACTCAATGGTTTCTCCTTCAGGCATTTTTAGACTCTCAAAATTTATAACTTGGCCTCTTTTATCTTATTGTCTCCCTCATGTACACTTTTCAGCATGTCCCAAATTTCTTTGGAGGTGGGACAACTGATAACTCTGGTGAGCTCATTGCTCACAAGTGATGCTAGAAGAGCTGTAACTGCCTTGGCTTCATTTTTCCTTTTCTTCATCTCCACTGCATCAGTGATGTCTCCTGTAGAAAGTGTGTATCCGTTCTTCACTGCTAGCCAAACTCCATAACCTTGAGCTATCAAATATGCTTCCATTCTAACATTCCACACACTATAGTTTGACCCATAAAATATGGGAATCCTTCCATTCTTGTGGTGGTCTTCACTGGATGCCATTTCCACTGCCTCTCACTTATGTCTGTACCCAAAGTTGTTAGTCTTCCTCCCTAGGGAACTCAGCTCTGATACCAATTGTGATTCCCAGGTTGACACTGAGAGGGGGGGGGTGAATCAGTGACCACTAAAAATCTTTCCAACAATGTGAGGTCAGTCCTGACTGATTAAACAATGCTGCCTTGAGCTGTCTGTCTATGCTGTGCTGCCTTGAGCTGACTAGTTCACATATCTGTTCATTTACACATTTCGTGTAACACACCATGCCACACACCTACAGGTATCCATACCAGAGGCTTGGCCTACCAAGTGTGTACACCCAGACCTGCAACCCAAGCACTTCACATGCACAACATAAATAGGCACATCCACATGACACACTATGTAACGTGGTTCACCTGTCACACACTGTGATGGCTACTCCATGGGGCAATACCCTAACCAGGGTTTTGTTTTGTACCTAATACGCTACTTTAATGCTATGGTTGCACCTACAACCTAGATGCTACAACATCAACCACATTCTCAGTAGCAACTGAGTCCTAGGCAACATCCCCCACTCCAGTAAAGCCCCCAACTTCACAGGTTATAAAGTGTTTATCAAATAGAGATTATAAACCCTTCCCATATGACATTGGTACAAATAAATAGGATTCGTATGTGTGATTACCTTCCCAGCGTGATCACAACATGTGTGGTGCTCACAAAATGGGCTTCCCAAGCTCTCCAATGGTGGTGGGTAGGCTTCTTCAACAGAATGGAACTTTGGCACTCTCCCAAAGCTTTTCGCACAACATCATCCAGACCAAACACTCACAACATACTCACACTACCTCTCCCATACTTTATATGGCCATTAAACTCAGAGATAGGTGAGTGGAGATGGATTCTACATACCAAATGAGCTCAAGAACCTTCTTTCTTCACAAAACCAGACCACTCTCACCAAAACTGATTTTCTTTGTTGTAGGTGAACAGTGCTCGAAGAGATGAGTTCGGAGCAATTTGAATCACTCAAACTGTACATCGGATAGCTGAGATATGGCCATCCGAGTCTAGCTAATCAGATTAAAAGAAGCAGCATCGTCAGACTTGATTTGGTGCGCCACGACACACAATAGCGCCGACGCCTCTGTCGTACCGTACGACGTTGTCGAGTTTTGATTGGTGGATTAGAGAATCTTGAAGAGTGGCCGTTGGATCTATCGGTGAAAGGCGGGATGGACGCGACGCAGTTGGATCAGCATTCATCATGTCAGTCGGTGTCAGAGATAGTCATGATCGTACAATTAGAATCATCTCTGCCGAAGCATCATGTTTGTGTCACACCGAATCAGTGTTGCGACTAAATGATGCGCGGAGCATGAAATAAAACTACATCCAACCAATCACAGGCCTCGTGCAAGGATCTTGACGGAGCGCCTGTGAAACACCACAACCCACCTTTTTCAAAATCGTAGGATCGGAATCACAAGGACGTGGCTCATCCTTGTCCCTTCATCTCAAATCTTTTCTTTTTCAATGGACCAAAATGCCCCTGTGAATGAGTGGTAATGCCCTGTAAATCCAAAATTTTCCAGTAAGGTCTTGCGATGAGGTTTCACTGTGGCATTGCGTCGAACACCTGATGCACATGCCGTTCAAGCCTTGCGGAGGCTTGCGGTCCGTGTGCGATGCAATGGCCATGGGCGCGGGCATCGAGTCATGAAGGTGCTGTGCACGCGGGTGCTGCATTGCTGCGTGATGCTTGCGGGCCTGGGGCTTGCGGCATGACTGCTGGGCTATGCTACTAGGAAGGGCATGGCCTGCTGTGCCGTGCACACGGCATGGCTGGCTGTGCATGCTGTGCGCGGCATTGCTACTGGGCTATGCTACTGGCTTGCCTGCTTACTGCTGGCTTGGTGCCACGGGCATCGGCCATGCTGACTAGGGCTGGCTGCCATGCTGGCCTGGCCAACCCAGGTGGGACCCACCTGTCCCCACCCACTCTCTCTCCTTTTTCTCTCTCCTTTTTCTCTCTCCTCATCTTCTCTCTCTTCTTTATCTCTCATCTTTCTCTCTCCTCTTTCTCTCTCTCTTGTTTCTCTCTCTTATTTCTCTCTCTTCTTTCTAGTATTCATTCTCATTCTTCTACTGGTCACTCATCAACTGCTTTTAGTGCACGAACCCAGTCACCATGTCTATCAGTGGGACTTCAGTGGGACCCACAGACACCCTCTCTCCTCTTTCTTTTTGTACATTATATATCTTCTTTCACTGAACTGTAAGCACTGTAAATTGGGAGCTAGCTTCCAAGTAAGCTTCTGACTATCCAACCATGCCTGCTAACTGTCCACTCTGTCTGCTGACTGGATACATTTCCTACTGACATTCTCTCTCCTCCATATCACTTTGCCAACTGTCTAGGTCTAGAGGTTGCCAAGGTTGCCAACAATGACAACACATACAAAGTTGCTCTCAACAGCTCAACTTGGCCAAGGTTCCAACACAATCACTGTTCTCAATTCATCTCAGAATTAAGTAGAGATTTAGTCCCTAGGAAAATCAAATCACGATTCTCCATTCACCTCTGAATTAAGGAGAATTTTAATCCCTTAGCAAATTCAATCACCATTCTCCATTCACCTCTGAAATAAGGAGAGATTCAGCCCTAGGCTAATCCAATCACCGTTCTCGATTTACTTCAGAATTAAGGAAAGATTCAGTCCCTAGGTAAATCCAATCATAGTTCTCAATTCATCTCTGAATTAAGGAAAGATTCAGCCCCTAGGCAAATCCCAATCACTATTCTCAACACACCTCTAAATTAAGGAGAGATTCAACCCCTAGGCAAATCCAATCACTGTTCTCAATTCATCTCAGAATTAAGGAGAGATTCAGTCCCTAGGCAAATCAAATCACCATTCTCCATTCACCTCTGAATTAAGGATGATTCAGCCCCTAGGCAAATCCAATCATAGTTTTCGATTCACCTCTAACTTAAGGAGAGATTTAGCCCCTAGGTAAGTCCAATCACCCTTCCTGATTCACCTTTGAATTAAGGAAAGATTCAGCCCCTAGGCAGATCCAATCATCATTTCGGTTCATCCAGAATTAAGGAATGATTCAGCCCCTAGGCAGATTCAATCACAACCATTTCATCTCAGAATCAAAGAAATATTCAGCCCCAGATTCAACCACCATTTATGGTTCACCTCAAAACTGAAGAAAGGATCAGCCCCTAGGCAGGTCCAATCATCATTTTGGTTTACCCAGAATTAAGGAAAGGTTCAGCCCCTAGGCAGATTCAATCACATCCAGTTTATCTCAGAATCAAAGAATTATTCAACCCCAGATTCAACCACCATTTCCGGTTCATCTCAGAATTAAAGAAAGGTTTAACCCCTAGGCAGGTTCAATCATCACCTCCCAAATCATATTAGAGTGGAGGAGACATTCGACCCCTAGGCTTTTTCACCCTTCACCTCCTGTTTAGGTTCCGGTTTATGTTAGAACTAGGAAAAGTTCCATTCATCTGAATTGAATTAGCCACTAGGCTTATCTAACCATCAATTGTGGTTCAAGTTCTGATTCATGTTGGAACTAAGAAGAGTTCCATTCATCTAAATTTAGTTAGCCACTAGGCATATCCAACCATCAACTTTGGTTAAGGTGCTGATTCATGTTGGAACTAAGAAGAGTTCCATTATTCAACCTTCAATTTTGATTAGAGTTTTGATTAATGTTGGAACTAAGAAGAGTTCCATTCATCTGAATTAAATTAGCGACTAGGCTTATCCAACCATCAACTTTGGTTAAGGTTCTGATTTATGTTGGAACTAAGAAGAGTTCCATTATCCGACCATCAACTTTGGATAGGGTTATGATTCATGTTGGAACTAAGAAGAGTTTCATTATTCGACCATCAACTTTGGTTAGGGTTCTAATTCGTGTTGGAACTAAGAAAAGTTCCATTATCCGACCATCAACTTTGGTTGGGGTTCTGATTCATGTTGGAACTAAGAAGAGTTCCATTATCCGACCATCAACTTTGGTTACGGTTCTG
The DNA here is from genome assembly GCA_028583415.1 of Protea cynaroides. NCBI lineage: Eukaryota > Viridiplantae > Streptophyta > Magnoliopsida > Proteales > Proteaceae > Protea > Protea cynaroides. The sequence continues at coordinate 74,732,510 of CM053276.1, read as the reverse complement.
ATTCATGTTGAAACTATGAAGAGTTCCATTGGCCAACCATCAACTTTGGTTAGGGTTCTGATTCATGTTGGAACTAAGAAGAGTTCCATTCATCTAAATTTAATTTAGGCACTAGGCTTATCCAACCATCACTTATGGTTCAAGTTCTGATTCATGTTGGAACTAAGAAAAGTTCCATTCATCTGAATTCATTTAGCCCCTAGGTTTGTCTAACCGTCAACTCCAATTCACGTTTCGATTCATGTTCGAACTAAGAAAGGTTCCATTCATATGAACTCAATGTGAGCATGAGTTAGCCTCTAGTCCTATTCAACCATTACCTCTGGTCCACGTTCCATTTCATGAAGGAATCGAAGAGAATTTTAGTCATTTCAACTCAATCAATCCATCATCTCTAGCAATTAGAGTCCAATCCATGATTGTCATGCTTGGCCTCTATCAATCGGAGCCCAACTCAAGCAATCTTTGCCTCTAGAAATTATAGCCCAGTCCATGACTATCAATCTTGATCTCTATCAATGAGAGACCAATTCAAAGTTAACCTTGTCTCTATTAATCGAAGATCAATTCAAAATCCACCTCTGGCTCTATCAATTAGAGCCTGATCCATGTCCATCATAGCCCAGTGCTACAAGTTAGGATCGCTCGTCAGTAATGGTGAATGAGAAGCATTCCTCATTGCCTGTCAATAAAGATTAATTCCAGATTCTGGAGTCATCAGGAGACCATGAAACTTCAGCTATGATAGTGCTATCCCATCTCAAGCATTTCTACCCCGTTGACCAAGGAAATGCTAAAATCCAAAGAATTGCCCTCATATTTCTCATTATTCAAAGAGGAGGAATGAAATTTTTTCGAGAAGTAGGTTAGACCAAAGAAGAGATCCAATGTACCCTAGGCTAGGATAGAAACCAGAATCACGGCTAGGGAATGGTCCAATGATGAAACCCATAACCCATAAACTGGGGCATGAACCAGATTGAACTTGGACCCAAATTGAGTGCGATCCAATGAAGAAAGCCAATGACCCCTGAACTGGGGCATGAACCGGATTGACCTTGGGCCTGAATTGGGTATGGTTCAATGTGGAAAGCCCTTGAGCCCTAAGTGGGGCATGAACCGGATTAACCGTGGGCCTAAATTGGGTATGGTTCAATGAGGAAAGCCCTTGAGCCCTAAGTTGGGCATGAACCAAATTGACCTTGGACCCAAATTGAATGCGGTCCAATGAGGAAAGCCATTGAGCCCTAAGCTGGTCATGAACCAGATTGACCTTGGACCCAAATTGAGTGTAGTCTAATGAGGAAAGCCATTATGCCCTAAACTGGGGCATGAACCAAATTGACCTTGGACCCAAATTAAGAGTGGTCTAATGAAGAAATCCACTGAACCCCCCATGCCGAGGCATAAACTAGTCTAATCTTGGACTTAAAATGGTGTAGTGCAATGGCGATACCCCTGAACCCCAAGTTGGGGCACAAGCTAGAATGATTTTGAACTCAACTAGAAGCGGTCCATTGATGAATCCACTGAACCCCAAACTGGGGCATGAACCAGAGTAACCTTGAGCTTAGAAAGCAATAGTCCGGTTATGAATGGATCCCAAACTGAAGAAAAAAAAAGGTAATAATTGTATGGAATCCTGAAAGGTAGGCATCTTGCAACTATTGATAGAGGGGCATGATGAGTCCTACTGTTAGAGGTCTGAAGGAAGATTTATTCCCACAACGACTGAAGGTGGTCGTCGGAGGCGTTATGCCCAATTGGAGCCGCTTGGACGAACTAGTTGTTTCAACTTTCTATTATCGATATTCGATAGGTCATCCATGTCTAGGTCCAAGATTGATATGCTTGTTGACAAGTCCAGTCCAATCTATCCTATAAGTAAATGAAAATGACCCCATTTGGGATTTCAAACTTTGTGCTTTGTCTCTTCCATACATTTCCTCTGAGTTTCATAGATCCTCCTATTCTACGTGCACAGTTAGTTCTGACTCTGAAGATGAATGAAACGATGAGCCATCTTCTAAACTTCTATGCCACCCGGCCTCTTAAGAAAGAAAGGTCCAACCCATTTGGGAAAGCTTTAAATGATCAATCGAGAGACAAGAGTACTCTCAAGAAACATGTGTTGGAAAAGCTGCCATTTGTTCTATCTATGAAAAGATTCAAAGGAAAGCATTAGATAGTAACAGATCATATTAGTAGGTCAGCCAATCAGTACAAATGAGTGGAGGACAGATGTGCCATCAAAAGATAGAAATTTCAAAGTTCTTATAAAGTACACCATCTATAAGCAAGAGATACATGATGAATGACCAATCCTAAAATCAAAGAATGAGGTCATTGGAATACCCAAGAAAAAAAAATTCAATCCTATGTTTTATCTACATCAATAATGGGAGGTAGTCACATTAGATAAAAGGTGATGATTAACTTCCAGAGAAAAGCATACGGATTCACCATTTAGAAAAAATCAGATACTAGATGAGCAGTCAACATGTTCATGAAGTTTACAGAAGATTAGAGTACTAAATGGGGCAAAAATGTTCTATCTGATTGGAAATGTATGGAAGAAGAAGATTCAAATCCAATATTAAAAGTCATGATTCAACTTTGCGATCAAGCGAAGCACTGTATTATGTGGCCTCCACATCAAAAAAAAAAAAAAAAAAAAAAGAGAAGAAAAAAAGAAAAAAAGAAAAGAAAATAGTAAGAGGTTGAATGGCATTGGAGCTCGACGGTAAGCCAATTGTCCCTTTCACTTCAAGAAGATGGTAGTTCCAATCAAAGCCTAATAGCAAGTTTGATCGTTCGTCGAGATTCACAGAATGTTAGACCGGACTTTTGATTTTGGTCAATTACATCCCACCTTTATAGGAGATGATTTCATCACTTCTTCATCATTAGAAAAAGATTTCTCATCGGCATTAGAGTCTCTCTTCCATCAATCATTCTGACGGCCTTCCAAGGAGCCTCTATCACAAGCCCTTCTTTTAATTATCCATTTTTATGACAATGTATCTCGTGATCATGTCATCATTTTATGTATAAATTCATGAATCTAGCTGGAACTCTCATCTATCGTTCATTACATCTGACGGCTTCCCAAGGTTCTTATAAGCCCTTCATTTCTCAAGCCAATAAAATAAGATCTTCTCGGTAAGATAAACTCATTCTACATAAACAACCAAACACTCTCCCAATGGTAGACCGATGTGAACAGTTTCACATCAGTCCTCCCGGACCTTCAACATCAATACTTGTCAACAAACTTAAAGGTTTCAGGCCCAGATATTATCACGACTGATTCGGCATCTCAATGTAGCTTGTTGAGACACGTGTTCCATCATAACATCTCCAAGAAAGGAAAACATAATTCGATACCATTTTTAATTTTGGTGTGGGACTGCATTTCCCTAAGGTCTCTTTTAGTGATGATTCAAATAGCTGCCCGCCTATCAATGTGTGTAGGTGTCAACTTAAACAGTGGTGCAAGGCTACCCATTTGTCAAGAAAATCATGCAGTTCAAATTTCCCCTAAGGGTTTCAAATAATTGGATAGGACCATAATTTTGGTAATATTGTAAGACCCGTACCGAATTAATCGGTGTTACCACCTTGTACTAGCTCTACCTATCATGGTCCAGCCAAGTGGACCAAGTGCGTGAAGAAACCACAAGACCAGTTATGAAGTTTAACTAAAAAACAGTCAAATATGAGGGTAGGGTCGCATGCCTAAACAGGTGTGACCGACCCCACCTCAAAAGAGTCCAACCCATGAATTTTTGGTCGTGGGGTCGCATGTCTTAAAAAACATAGGGTCGACGGATTCTGCGACCCTACATCCGACCATACGAAAACAGCCAAAAACTAGAAATTAGGAAACCTTCCTAATTCGAAGGGGGGCTTTCCTAAACTCATTGGGACATATTATGGAGGGTTTTCCTCTATAAATAGGACGCCCCTTAGCCTCTTTCACTCCTTTAGAACCCTAATTGAAAGTGAGAGAGAGAGAAGAGATGGAAGAGAAGGAGAATTAAAGAAGAAGGCCAAGGAAGAGAGGAAGTTCAGAGAAACCTCTGAATCTCAGTAAACCTAAGGTATGAACCTAAATCCATACATGAATTAAGAGCCTAGAATGGTTTATAAAGAATAGAGGATTAGGAGAAACCCAAATCATCCATCCATGGACAAATTCCAAGATAATCTATGGAGGAAATCATTGTGGACAATGGATAGTGTATTAAAATTATAGTTTGAGCCATAGAACGACCATAGGAAGGACCATGATGGTAAGCCAAAGGATTTAAACATGAAGGAATGGACTTTAAAGTGAAAGGTCGACATAGAACACGTGTGGTCGCACGTAGGGTCGAATGATATCCGACCCTAGGAGACCATATGATCCACCACATGCCCTCGAGAAGTCTAGGGAGGGTGTGGTCGCACGTAGTGTTGAATCATGTCCGACCCCACCTGTGACCCTACACCCTAGGGTTACAAAAACTGCTACCCTAGGTGCTACCCTACCCTGCGACCCTACCCCTGTGGTCGTAGAAACTGAGACCCCAGGTGCTACCCCACCTACGACCCCTCAGCTTCTGTTGTTCTAAACATATTGGAATTAAATATAATTAAAATCTATCGACTTGTTAGGTATTTTCAGTGGTTTAAAAGTGAATTATAAAGCTTGAACGAGGATCTACTAGCAATCAAAGGTGAGGGAACAAGACCTAAACTAATTGGTTAATAATAAACTATTTTCGTTTATTGAGTCCAATACCATGAATGATTCTATGCTTGTATGATTGTAATGTGCATATCGAATGTCATCCAATATTCCTGTTAATAATGTTCATGCATATTTAATTTCTATTTATTTATAATATGATGTTGATGATGATGCTAGGAATAGGCATGTGAATGTATGTGTATGGTTAGTGTACTTGATGCGAGTGAAGCATCAGGGGGAAGGTGTGACATTGTGGTTCATCCTGGTCACCAGACTCTAGCTCTATCTCTACTCAAGTCTTGTCTACTAACATCGTCGTATCGCCATTACTTTAGCAGAACTATTACGTCGTAATGCATCAGGGAGGTGGTCTCGGACCGTGTAGTCTCTAACTCTGGCGGGGGGCTTAGCTCTATCTCTATGGACGTATTGAGGGACGCTGGGGTGAGGCCTTGGATACACAGTTTGACAATAGGATTGGTTAGTGGCGAGCCCAGTTTGCAAGCCCTCGTCAATAGGGGCTTACCTATTGGTATGGGTAAAGCATCAAGGGAAGTGTGATGCGGTGTGGTCCTAAACAATTTAAATCTATCTCTATTCCATGGTGGGGTGGATGTGGACGACAATGGTGTTTGATCCATTGGATGGGCTTACACACCCTGTGTATAGTGGTGCGGCAGCCACCAAACCTTTCTATTGCACATTGCAAACTTATGAATCAGACCAAATATATGAATTGAATGCATGCATATGTTTGTTGCATTGTTTTTTTGCTCACTGAGCCGTGAATTGTGCTCACCCATTCGACGTCGAATATTTTTAGTTGATGATGCAGGTACCACTGTAGAATACTATATGAATGCTCCGATAAACGGACATGCTATGATGATGGATGCAGAAGCTATGATGGAGTCGCATGATTCATCGTGCGAGTGCAACTCATGCATGTTCGATTCGATTTATAGTTGGATTATTAAGGACATGTAATTGAATAATTTATTTTATTTCATGTCTTAGTCATTTGAAGATAATTGGATAATTTAATTATGTTATCATTATTAGATTCTCAGTTCATTAAATATTAAAGACTTCCGCTATTGAGTACTTATTCTGATTATGGTTGTGGATGTGTATGGTTTAAGCAAACGGAGATAGCCTATTCGAGATCCTGGTTGAACCGTTGGTTTATTGACGGTTCATCACACTATTTCGATTCGTACAGAATTGGGGTGTGACAACTTGGTATCAAAGCTCTTGGGCCCTATCTATTAAACCTGTATACTTCCACAAATGTTCGTGAACTGAGTTAGGATAAAATATAAAAGCTGTAATAAGAACACACTATAAGCACATGTATTGTATGAGACAAAATTAAGAAAAAGAATAATGCACTATTAAAAGGAGAAACAAGTTTCATATACATTAAATAAAAAACAACGTTTATACATATCCAAATCAAGAGTATAGTCCATAATCCGGACAGTTACTCTGTAGTACAAAGAAAAACAAAAAGAAAAATATACATCATAGAGCTGGAGATGGTGGATGAGGAGGTGCCCCACGATCCCGGTCATAGTCCTCAGCATACACTCTAGTCAACCAGGCTACCTTAGTCTGGGCGTCTCGAGACTAGCTGTCAACTCGGCCATCCACTGATCAGACGCACACTGAGCATCTAGAAGCTTGCCTACTCTCCCATCAGTCGCGCGCTGAGCATCTAGAAGCTCTCCTACTCTCAAATCAATCATGCGCTGAGCCTCTCTAATCTCATGTAGTAGCCCCATCATATCATCAGATGGCGGGTGTAAAGGACCAGCAGTGTGTGAAGGAGCCCGAGATGGACCAGCTCCAGTAGAATGTAGTGGTGATGGAGGAGGTATGGCATCTACGTCCATGAACATATGATCATCATCCTTAGCATCACCCCCATGGACCCCTGCTGATGCAGCTGCTGCTACTGCCACCTCAATGTCTGCTATCTCTACCCAGGTACGAGGATGCACCAAAGAATTCCTCTCATCATCACTAACCTACGCATCCCACATACCCATCCTGCAGATGGCCTCCCAGTCAAGGTCTGATGAGAAGGTATCCTCATGAATCCTCTCATCCAATAAATCGACGTGTAGGCGTGTGAGTAGTGTAGTGATCAGACGTTCGTAGGGCAGGTTGCCTAGCTAACCAGGTAGCGTAGCACGGATCATAGTCTTGATGCTAATATAAGGAAGGCAGACAGGCTGCCTAGTGCAAATGCAGTACAGGACATACTGAGTCAACTGAGAAATCCTATCATAGTGTCCACTATGGGGGATCAGGTTGTGCTGGATGATCTTACAGTACACCCGAGGCTCTAGCCGTAGGTTGATCGCCTTCATCTCCCAGAGATCATCTCTAAGAAGCTGACTATCAATCTCAGCATGCATCGCCAAGGACAGGAACTGGGGTTCCTTAGGAGCACAGTACACCAAAGGGCCGTCATTTGATATGCCCAGGAGATCAGCCAACTATTGGCAGTTAAATGAAACTTCCACCCCTTTCACATAGCTGGTGATCCTGAGCTCCCTACCCCTCTCAGTATCATTGCGATCCCCCACCACCTGGAGGTTGCAATAGAACTGCTTCACCAAAGCAGGATAGGTACAAGCCTCATAGGTGATCACGGGAAGCCAACCCATGTCGCCGAAGGTACCCTCTATGTTAAACAAGGCTAGACTAGCCAAGTTTACACAGCGACCCCCTTTTACATTCTTACGCTCATAGCGAGCATACTGAGCCTCTGCCTCATTGGAGCAAAAATGAACAGGATCATGAGCTCTAGGGACCTTACTATGAGCAATACTATCTGCAAGGACACAGATAAACAAGATATTAGATATGGTGAAAAACTCAAAAATTTGGCATTATAACGACATGATTTGGCCAAAAGCCTCATTTTTCACCCAAATAGCTGGGCAGGAGGACTTACATAGGTTCCAAACCATCCTGCAAAGCTCATATAGTTGGAAATTTAATCTAGAAAGATCAAATTTGAAGAAATTTCAATACTTTGGAAAAGTCACGAAAATTAGGTCAAAAATTGAAAATTTCAAGTTTCTCGATAACCAACTGATGAAACTCAAATATTTTTGAGGGCTTTCGTCCATTGGGTGACCAATAGCAAAATCCCCCAATAAAAATTAAATTTTTACGATTAGAAAAATTTTAATTTGAAGAAAACGATGTAAATGGAGAAAAACCTTGTTTTGAAAACTTAAAAATGAGAAATAGTAGAGAGCATACCTGAAGAGAAGGAGCGGGAGTCGTGAACAGAAGAAACAATCACCAAACCCTAGGGGTCAATACTGTAGCAACTAAGGGGAAGTGGGTTGAGTTGGAAGAAAGAAGAAAGAGTAGGAAATGAATCCAAAATCAGGTTTAAAAACCTAATTTTGGATCGTGGGGTCACAAAATTCGACAAAATGTGTAACCCTATGACCAACCCTACCATCGACCCTAGGCTCTTAGTGATCTGACAGACACCGTGTGGTCGGACCTAGGGTCAGACATATACTAACCCTACGACTGACCTTAGGCTCTTGGTGAGTTGATAGTGTTCTTAGGGTCGCATACCCTAGGGTCGAATACAGTGCGACCCTACCATCGACCCTACGATGGAGAAGTCAGTATTTTCACTAAATGACTTGAAAAATTATAAATTTATATTGATTAATTGGAGTTTGACTTGGGAACAACTTATATTGATTGCCTCCCATGTTCTATGATTGTTTTCAGACACTACCACCACTAGAACAGGAAATGGCTGGGCGAAGAGTGACCAGACGAAGCCGTAATCCAATTCCACCACCACCACCTGTGGGGGAGGACAGCCATGCAATTCCTGAAGTACAAGAGAACCAAAATGCGGCATCGCCAGTAGCTAATGGCCAGGCAAACCCTATAAACTTGCCATGTAAGACCCGTATCGAACTAACCGGTCTTACCACCTTGTACCAGGTCTACCTATCATGGTCGAGCCAAGTGTGAGGACGAAGATGGAAATCTTTAGAAGTCGCCACCTAGATTTAGGTCTAGGACCTTAGAAATGTGAAATCTCACCCCAAGGTAAGACTTCAATTGACTCATGACCCTTAGATTGGAATTCTGGTCCATCAGAGATTGGGTAAGCGTCAGGTTACGGTTATGGGAAGGGGTTAGGCACCCAAACTGCCCAATCGAAATCGGTCTCCTATACCTTTCCTATGCTAGACTCTATTTGCTAAGCCAAACCAAGGGGTTTGATATCATTGAACCGAATCTGTATCCATCAGATTGCCTACGTATCACGAAATTATTCCGAAAATCAGGTTCACCATTGTAGTTCAGGTATGATTAATGTTTATGATTGTAATTTATGCTTGTGCATGATTAAGTTCTTTGTTCAAGTTGAAATTTATGCTTGAAAGGTTGAGAAATCCTATGGGTTAGGATCTGGATAGTCCATGTGGACTGATAGATAGTCCTAGTGGATCTAAGAATAACCCTATTTGGGTTGGAATGTGGATAATATCCTAGTGGATCTATGGATAGTCCAAGTGGACTAAGATGTGGATAAATATCCTAGTGCTATGGATAGTCCAAGTGGACTAAAGTTTGCATAAATATCCTAGTGGATCTATGGATAGTCCAAGTAGACTAAGGTGTGGATCCGAATTTGGGTTTCTCCCAAATGGCCTACGTATCCTAGGGTTTGCCCTAGGAATCAGAATCCGCATAGTTCGGGATGGATATCCCTATTTGGGTCAAAATGTGGGTAAGTATCCTAGAGGATCTATGGATAGTCCAAGTGGACTAAGGTTTGGATAACCCCTTTTGGGTTGGAATATGGACAGATATCCTAGTGGATCTATGGATAGTCCAAGTAGACTAAGGTGTGGATCCGAATTTGAGTTTCTCCCAAATGGCCTACGTATCCTAGGGTTTGCCCTAGGAATCAGAATCCACGTAGTTCGGGGTGGATAACCTGTTCTAGGTTAATGATTGAGAACCTATTCTAGGTTTAGGGTTTAGAACCTATTCTAGGTTTAGGGTTTAGAACCTATTCTAGGTTTAGGGTTTGCCGAGGGACAAATCGTCCTAAATTACCCTTTTCATTCTGAATTATAATTTTGGAAAGTTTTGCAAGGCATTCTCTTTCTTTATTAAGATTTTATCATTCCCATTATGCCCTTCCCAAGAATGTGGGTGCCTAAATGCACGTCCCCACACCTACATTGTCTTTTAGAAGTGTGCATATATGGCTGTTTAACTAGGGTGTTGCATAAAATAAGTTATTGTCAAAAAATAGAATATTCTATCTAAATATGGCACATAAAACATTTATGACAAGAAATTCACATACAGTAAGATTGTTTAAAAATCTTTCAAATATGGCATGTATTGCAAATAAGGCAAGAGCCTATATGGCATGATCTAGTATGCTATCTTCTAAGCATGGCAAGATCCTAATTGCTATTTCTTTCCATATTTAGGGTTTTCTACCCTAATTATTATTTTATTTCCATTTTTTAGGGTTTTCTACCCTAATTGTTATTTTCTTTCCATTTTAGGGTATTCTATCCTAAATGTTATTTTATTTCCATTTTTTAGGATTTTCTACCCTAATTGTTGCATTCTTTCCATTTTAGGGTTTTCTACCCTAATTATTATTTTATTTTTATTTTTTAGGGTTTTCTACCCTAACTGTTACTTTCTTTCCATGGTTTTCTACCCTAATTATTATTTTATTTCCATTTTTTAGGGTTTTCTACCCTAATTGTTACATTCTTTTCATTTTAGGGTTTTCTACCCTAATTATTATTTTATTTCTATTTTTTAGGGTTTTCTACCCTAACTGTTACTTTCTTTCCATTTTAGGTTTTTCTACCCTAATTATTATTTTATTTTCAATTTTTTAGGGTTTTCTACCCTAATTATTATTTTATTATATTTTAGGGTTTTCTACCCTAATTATTACTTTCTTTCTATTTTAGGGTTTTCTACCCTAATTGTTACATTCTTTCCATTTTAGGGTTTTCTACCCTAATTGTTATTTTATTTCCATCTTAGGATTTTCTACCCTAAATGTTATTTTCTTTCAATTTTTTAGGGTTTTCTACCCTAATTATTATTTTATTTCCATTTTTTAGGGTTTTCTACCCTAACTCTTACTTTCTTTCCATTTTAGGGTTTTCTACCCTAATTATTATTTTCTTTCCATCTTAGGATTTTCTACCCTAAATGTTACTTTCTTTCCATTTTAGGGTTTTCTACCCTAATTATTATTTTCTTTCCATCTTAGGGTTTTCTACCCTAAATCTTACTTTCTTTCCATTTTAGGGTTTTCTACCCTAATTATTATTTTCTTTCCATTCTTTAGGGTTTTCTACGCTAACTGTTACTTTCTATCCATTTTAGGGTTTTCTACCCTAATTATTATTTTCTTTCCATCTTAGGGTTTTCTACCCTAAATGTTACTTTCTTTCCATTTTAGGGTTTTCTACCCTATTTATTACAAAAAGCATTTAATATAGCATGTGAGTATGATCATTCCAATCATGGCAGTAATCATCCAATTATG